>CM053328.1:12761085-14025593 GCA_028583605.1 Dastarcus helophoroides
ATATGAAAAAAAGTCAAAATTTTGAAATAATCTACTCATTCAAGAAACTTTGCTTTTTTATTGAAAGACAAAATTTCCAAAAAACGGAATTTTCAAAAAATTGAAAAGTTTGGAAAAAGTCGAAATTATGAAAAATAGATGAATTTTAAAGAAATAACAAAATATTTGAAGAAGTCAGTTTTCAAAAAATTTAAAATTTTGGAAATGACTAAAATATGAAAAGAACTCAAAATCTTGGAAAATGTCGACATTTTCATAGAGTTAAAATTTTGAAACTGTAACTAAAGGTTTTCAAAAACAGTGGAATTTTTGAAAAATTTGAAATTTCCATAAGTTTTATTTTGAAAGGAAATTACGATAAAAAAAGGCGAAACTGTGAGGAAACACCGACATTATTAAAAAATTTCGAAACTTTCAAAAAACGTAACCTAAAAAAGTAGAAATTTTAGTCAAAATTTTCAAAAAAGAGGTTAAAATTCTGAAGCCCGAAATTTAAAAAAAAATCAAAATTTAAAAAGATTGTTAAAATTATCACAAAAGGTAAGATTTTCATGAAAAGAGTCGAAGATTTGGAAAAAATCGAAATTTTAAAAAGTCAAATTTACAAAAAATATCGCAATTGTCAAAAAGGTCGAAATTTTTGAAGTCAAAATTTTAAGGAAATGAGAAATTAAAAAAAATAGATAAGTCAAATTTTTATGGTTTTGAAAAAAGGAGTCCTAATTTTGAAAAGTAATACGTTTTTTTCTAATTCCAACATTTTCAAAAAAATGAACCTTTTAAAAAGCGAAATTTTGTACAAAAAATAGCAAATTTAAGTCAAAAAAAGCAAAAATGTTGAGAAAAGCCGAACTTTTCAAGCAAATGATTTTTTTAGGTAGAGAAAATCCAAATGTTCAAAAGAACCTTACATTTTCAATAAGACAAAATTTTTAAAAAAGTTAGAAGCTCTTCTAAGAAAGGTCTGACACGGACACTCATGAAAAATGTAAATTAAAAAAGTACAAATTTTAGTCAAAATTTTCAAAAAGGAAGTTTAAATTCTGAAGCCTAAAATTAAAAAAGAAAATTTTTTTAACTGTTAAAATTATCAAAAAAGGTAAGATTTTCATGAAAAAAGTCGAAATCTTCGAAAAAATTGAAATTTTAAAAAGTCGAATTTTTTTCAAGTCAACATTTTACGAAAAGACGAAATTTTTTAAAAAAAAAATAAAAGAAAAATTTTCATAGTTTTAAAAAAGTCCAAATCTTGAAAAAAGAAGTCCTAATTTTGAAAAGAAGTAGGTACGTTTTTTTTTACATTTCGACGTTTTCAAAAGATTGAAACTTTTAAAAATTGAAATTTTATAAAAAAAATACCAATTTTAAGTAAAAAAAAGGGAAAAATTTTCAGAAAAGCCGAGCTTTTCAAACAAGTGATTTTTTTAAGTAGAAAAAATCCAACCGTTCAAAAACTTTACATTTTCAATAGAAGACAAAAAAAAAACGTTGGAAGCTCTTCTAAGAAAGGTGTGGAACGGACGCTTACGTATCAGTTATTCCATTTAACCGCCCCGTCGGATAAGTCGCCCCTGTGAAGTAGATTCTATAACATTATATCACTTAAAGGAATCCATACATGTTACAATTATGTATAGCTAATAACTATTTCAATCCTAACAATAATTTGTTTACAATAGTGTTAAGATGGTGCTGAAAGACAATTTCTTCAAAGCATCTTCATTCCATAAAGTCGACAAAGGTTCTCGGTACTTTCGCTATTTTGAGGTTATAGTTAAAAGTCATAAAACTTGGAATTTCACTTAGTTAAGGCAGACTTGTCATTCTTGTCAAACGAGCTGCTACCGTTCGTCATCCGTCCCATTAAATTGCTGCGAAAGATAAAACAGGTGTCGCGATCTTTTTATATTCGCCAGATATCTAATCTGTAATTAAGTGTCCGGATTATGGCGAAAGACGTGGGTTGGCGACCAGAGGATGGGCCCCAAGCAATATAAATCGCTTTGTGCGCCTCTTCAACAAAACGAAGATCGAAAGACACATGTTCGGTTCGGACAGATGTATAAATGACACGGGTCCACACCGACACTTTTGGTCGAATCGATACATAACAAATTTCGAATCTCCATCGCGGGGCATCATTAGCGGTTTTAAATGTATGAACGCTGTCAGCTTAAACCCACGCTTCTGGTGTTATAAACCGCTTGAGCCGATTTAATTAGGACGCAACCGCATATTTACGTTGCTTTAATGAAATTTCGAATCATTCGCGTCCATCGATAAATATTTCTACCCACAGCATCTCGTGGTAGAAAAATCACCCTTCATGTTAAGGCAACAGTAGATGCAAATGATTAATCCTGATGTGGAGGTCGTTTTAAAACGGAAAACGAAGACCGAAGACTGGTTACCTTCAATGTGTGAAAAACTCAAACCGTTATTTTTTCTAAGAGAACCTCAAGAGCCAACATCCGGATGGAAGATAAAATCCTTCCTATGAAATCTTATCTGCAGAAAATGTGAGCATTAATTTTTCTTTGCTAAATCTTCCTCTCAAATGATGAGTAGAGAAATACTTGACACTTCTTTAGCTAATCACTCTCTTTAAAACCAAATTACGCTGAAGTAACTGTCTGGAGTTTAAAACACACATTCGTTGTTTGCTAAATCCTCCTGTTACAAGTTAAGCTTCTGTGAGTTATGAAATACTTAACATCCAATCAACTATTGATTCGATAAAGTTCATGTTAGATGAACACTGAAGCTTAACCCCAAAATACACATTGGTTCTTTTGGATTTCATTCAAAGAAGAGCGCTTAATTGATGATTAAACTTTGACTGAGTCTTTCCAGGCATTGAAGCACAGGCGGATGGTTGGCAACTTATCTCTGCTAGAATTTCTACATATTGCGAGAGCTGATGGCTCTGATTCCACCAAGAGCAACATTCGAAAGAGGTACAACTCTTTTGGAGACAAGAAATTTTTATGTAATCCACTTAACACAGTAAAGAACCTCTATCAGTGGAGATTCTTCTTCAATAGAACTTTCTAAACTCTGGAATTCGTTTTTGAGCAGGATCTTGCCCATTTTATTTATCAGTATCTAAATTCATTTTTGGCTTTCTATTCGCGGTGACCTCTACTCATAATAGGTTTACCCTTTGGAATTGCCCCATTTTTTTATTTTTTTTTTATTAAGAAAGCTTTGATGTAGTAACATCATGATCAGTGAAAGTAATGCGAGCAACACACACACACAAACTGTCTAAGGAACACATTCGCATTCGCAGACGATTCTAAAATAACACTGAGCGCCATTCCTCAAGTCTTTAATTGCACGACGTTTTTCACCCGCTAGTTCTTGTTGTTTTGAGCTGTGTAGTGGATTGTTTTGGGCCGCATATTTCCCTTCGACTTGATGAATGACGACCGTTAGACGATCTTTAGCAGGACAATTATATTGCGGCGCTATTTAACGACGCTTTCAGTTGATAGAAGTGCCCCGCGAAACCTTCTGTGTTCTAATTTCAATACTTATTAAAAGAGAGAATAGAGTTGTGAGCGATTTTATTTTAGAATTTTTATTCTAGTTTACTTTAGTCTAGTTTAAAAAACGGGTCATCGATCTTGGATTGTCTGCTGCTGTCGTGGAATTGTAATTAGTAGTATTCTAGTGAGTTTTTCTGTTATTGATGGCTTATTACTGGAATACGTTTTGTTAAAATTGAGGAAATGTTTACGCTTTAATTTTTTATTGTTGGAGTACTAATCATCGTGATTCTCAATCGTAATTTAAGGCTTTCAATGACTATTTGACATGAAGTATTTAGGCGACTTAAAATTGAATTGGGATGGATGGATGGGATGGATGGGATGGGATGGATGGAATGGATGGGATGGGATGGATGGATGGGATGGATGGATGGATGGATGGATGGATGGATGGATGGATGGATGGATGGATGGATGGATGGATGGATGGATGGATGGATGGATGGATGGATGGATGGATGGATGGATGGATGGATGGATGGATGGATGGATGGATGGATGGATGGATGGATGGATGGATGGATGGATGGATGGATGGATGGATGGATGGATGGATGGATGGATGGATGGATGGATGGATGGATGGATGGATGGATGGATGGATGGATGGATGGATGGATGGATGGATGGATGGATGGATGGATGGATGGATGGATGGATGGATGGATGGATGGATGGATGGATGGATGGATGGATGGATGGATGGATGGATGGATGGATGGATGGATGGATGGATGGATGGATGGATGGATGGATGGATGGATGGATGGATGGATGGATGGATGGATGGATGGATGGATGGATGGATGGATGGATGGATGGATGGATGGATGGATGGATGGATGGATGGATGGATGGATGGATGGATGGATGGATGGATGGATGGATGGATGGATGGATGGATGGATGGATGGATGGATGGATGGATGGATGGATGGATGGATGGATGGATGGATGGATGGATGGATGGATGGATGGATGGATGGATGGAATTCTTGAGAAAAAAGGATATCCACAGATAGAAGTACCATCCAAATTTTTTTTAGGATGATTTAGATTCCCCTAAATCCTCTTCAAGACGGTTCAAACTCTTTTCGAGATTGTCTAAGTTCCCATGAGTACAACCTGTATTCCCTTCAAGGTCATTTAGATTATTTTCTACATCATCTAAGATTGTGTCCAAATTACTTTAAACATCGTCTACATTTTCTTTACTATCTGAAATTCATCAGTATAATCTAAATTTCCTTCTGGAACAGATAGATTCCCTCGTGAATTATTGAAATCTCCTTCAGGATTGTCCTTTCAGTATCAACTAAATTTATTTCAAGGCTAAGCATGAATAGCTTTATAATTTTTAAATTCTTTTCAAAATCTTTTAGATTACCCTTCATATCATCTAAATCTCTTTTAAGGTTACGTTCTAAGTCCTTTAAGAATCGTCTAAATTTTAAATTCCCTTAAGTACCATCTAAATTTGCCTCAGCATTCTCCAAATTTTCTCCTGGATTATTTAGATTTTCCTGTGGATCATTTAAATCTTCTTCAACACTACAAACTCTTTTCAAAATCGTTCAAGTTTTCTTCAGTATCTGAATTTTCTTCAAGATCGTCTATAAATAGCTTTAAAATCTCTCAATTCGTTCAAAATCATTTTGATTGCCCTCTACATTAAATAAATCTTCTTTAAGATTGTCGAAACTTCTTTTAAGACCGTCTAAATTCCCTTTAGTGCCATAAGGATTATCCATCCTTTTGGATCATTTCTATTCCCCTCTAGATCATTTATATCCCCTTCAAAATTATATCAAATTCCTTTCAAGGTTGTCTAAATTCCTTTCAAGATTGTTTAAATTCCTTTTAGTGCCATCAGAATTTTTCTTGCTTCAGATCCATTTGGATCATTATACTCCCCTCTAAATCATCTAAATCCTCTTTAAATGGTCCCAAACTGTATTGAAGGTCGTCTAAGCTTATCAGTCATCTGAATTTCCTTCAATATTATTCAATTTCCTTCAAGATGTTAGAGACGTACCCCTAGATCTAGATCTTCTATTCGCCTTCAGGATTTTCCAAACTCCTATTAGGATCGTTTTTTAAAATCTCTTGAGTAATATCTGAATTTCCTTGAAGATTATCTACAAGTAACTTTAAACTAAGTCTTATTGAATATTTTACTTTTTTTTCGAAATATCCCGCAAAATGGAAAATCTCTAAAAAAGTGTAACAGTTTAGACTACAAAATCTTTTGTCACGTATTACTTCCTTCAATTCTATATGTAGCTGGAGAATTGAGATAAGGTTCTCTTGGATTTTCGTTTTCAGTTTTTTAATTTTAAAATAAGAAACAACAATATGTTCTTTTCTACTCTACAAGGGAAGTTGCGCATCCCTAGCTTCTGTGGAGACCGCGCGCGCCTCTTGGTTTGATTACGAGTTTTGGATCCCCTTCTACTCGGAATTCTGGATCCGCTACTGATTGTAAATTATAAATAACAATAAATACAACGAAGTAAAGTTATAAGAAAATTACTCAATGTATTAATGAAAACTTAGATTTTCTGGACCGGTTTCGCTTGTTTCTGTTAAAGTGAGACATCCTTGAAAAAATCAAACCATTTGAGCTCATCAATGATGAAAACTCACAAATAAAATTTAGAGAATATAATAAATCACCTATTTTAATTAGCCTTCTGTGATGAATTAAGCACTACTTACCTCGTTTACTGAAACTAATCTGGTGTTTTTTCGCAGGTGTGTTTTCCAATTCAACCAAATGCGGTAAGTATCCGGACGAAAAATCGACGCCAAGGATGGATATCTTACTCAAAATTCTAAATACATATTTTATAGCGGCTCACGTTTATTTATTTTATTTATTATCTGAATATTCGACTTCAAGAGAAGTCTGGAATGACACGCGTACGAGGCATTCCATTCTGCGGACGGCGAGTCTCCCCTAACTTTTTTAAAACTTTACATTCTAGAGAATTAAGCGTTTTTTAAAGTTTAATCCACTCGTAAAGGGTACCTTATGCCTTCAAGACACTGCTAGTAGAATGCGGAAACAAGGATAGATGGCGATGAACCGCCTTCTTAAACTAGGTTGTACTTTTTGGGGAAAATTCCATTCAGCAACGAGTTCCATAGCTTGGAAGTTCTATAGAAAAAAGAGCCTCCGTAGACAGAAGTCCTCCCTGAGTCAAGCTGGACCGCTGCGAGCATCTTTCATGATAGTACTTGTAGAAGAGAGCCAAGTCACCAACCATCCGCCTCTACTCTGGTATTTCGAGAGAATCGGTCAAACTCTCGTCATCAATTAGGTGAATCGCTCTTCTTTGAATTGAATCCAAAAGAACTAAAGTGTGCTTTGTGGCTGAACTCCAAACATGGGAACAGTATTCTCGTTGGCTTAACTTGTGCTTTGTACAGTGTGAGTAGCTGAAGAGATGTGAAGTACTTTTTAGCTCTAAAAAGAAAGCCTAGCTTCTAAGTGGCGGATTTTGCAATGGCGCACACATGATCGTCCCAGGAGATTCCCAGGATAGACCGATTAAATTCCATCGGGAGAATTTTACATCCATGAGTATGTTTGTTGCATTATTCCTTGATATTTTCTTAGAAAAAACCACGGCCTGAGTTTTTGAAGCCTTGAAGTCGACCAGATTTTCCCTACCCTATTTCAGAATGATTTCGAGGTCCCGATTAATCATCTGTATCTGCTGTTCCCTTAGTCGATTTGAAGCAGCAACGAATAATGGTTTGTCGGAGAAAAAAGATGACACAAGGCTACTATCATCTGCGTGTTTATAGGATTGGAAGTTGAAGCTAAGAGATCGTTTATGTGTAACAGAAACAGAGAAGGAGACAGCACAGGCCCCCTGAGGCACCCCTGCATTAATCTCAAATGTCTCGGATGAAATGCCACCGACGACGAGAGATCTGTCAGCGAGAAAATTGGATATCAAATGACCCATAAAATATTAATTTGGCGAGAAGAGATCAGTGCCAGACTCTGTCGAAGGCCTTTGAGATATCCAGTGCCACAATCCTAACCTCACAGTGTTTTTCCATGCTGAGTTACAGATATGAGTAACATATGCCAGTAGATCGCCAGTCGAGCCTTGTTGTCTAAAGAATTCACACACGTTACGATTACTAAAATCTAATTAGATAAATGATACAGTTTGCTTACAATATCTTGGGAGGAAATACGCTCCCTCGGCCATCGGTCGATTTTCCAGTCTGCTTAATCTGCACCTTTCGCAATTTGTGCTTGCTGCTTGTTGAACGAATCGCCGTGTCAGGTTGCAAGTTGCAAAGTTTCGCGCTTCGCATTCTCCGTTGGTGTTGATTTGCAATGGCCGGTCGACCAAGGTACTTCGGTAGGTGTAATTCTATCTTTATTCGTCCGTTGTGCAGTCGGTCGTATCGTGGTTATTCGAGCTGGCAAACAAAACGGGATGGTTAACACCTAATCTCTGCAGGAATGCAGCTTTGGTTCGCAGTTTCGATAGGAACAATGTATCGCGCTGCAACGCATTGCGATAAAATTTCGTTCCAGATCAACCAGATGTTTACATGTTGGATTAATTGACATGTTGTAATTACGTATAGAGAGAGAAAGGAAGAAAGAATACGCAACTTTGAACTACGTATACCAACACTAAATTTATTGGACTCCTGAGAGCATGTAGATCATAGTTGTGTTATTGGGCCCAAGGGAGTGGGAGGTTGAGATCATATTACGAAAAATCGTAGCTTTGATTTTTGCACATGATCAAGAATTTTCATTACACTCGAGAATATTTTCTTATTTCACCTTTTAGTTGCTAGTCCTTTTTTTGTATTGTAACAGACTCTATAGCGTTAAGTAGTTATTATTAGTATTGTAATGTGTAAAAATTCTTTAAATGACGTAGTTCTATAGCGATTTCCCAACTTTCCTAGCGGGGCGCAAATAGATCTAGGGAGGGTCTAATAATCAAAATTTTCGATTTTTGCAAGATTTCTATTTTTTTCAAAATTTTTGCTTTTTAAAATTTCTGCTTCTTCAAAATGTTTACTTTTCCAAAATTTAGATTTTCCGAAAAATATTAACTAAAAATTTGGGCATTTGAAAATGCCTACTTTTTCAAAAATTAGACCTTTTTAAAAATTTTGACCTTTTTATAAATGTGAACGTTTTTGAATGGTTGGATTTTTCAAAATTTCGATATTTAATAGTTAGTGCAAAGTTTCGACTTTAAAAACCTTGATTTTTTTCAAAATTTCGATTTTGCTAAAAAATTTCGGCTTCCCCTCAAAAATTCGGCTTTTCTTCAAAACTTCGGTTTTTTAAATTTGACTTCGAAAATTACAACCTTTTACCAAACTTTGGTTTTTTTAAGCATTCGATTTGTTGAAAATATAGTTGTTCGAAAGGTTGATTTTTTAAATAATTAGAAATTCTTGTTGCAAAATTAGGAGTTCTTGAAAATTTTTGAATTTTTCTCAATATATCGATATTTTTCAAAATGTCTACTGTTTTAAAATGTTTTTTAAAATTCTGACTGACAATTTTGACTACCAAAATTCAGATTTATTTGGAAAATTTCGATTTTTTTCCTGAAAATCTCAACTTTTTTGATAATTTCTACGTTTTTCAAAATTTCAGTTCTTTTTTAAATTTTCGTCTTTTTTCATGATTTTAACTTATTTTTGGAAATTTTGCCATTACAATTTCGACCTTTTTAAACTTTGACATTTTTACAACATTTCGAATTTTATTTAAAAATTCCTATTTATTTTTCAAAATTTTGGCTCTTTTTTCGAAAATCCTGACTTTATTTTCATTTTTTTAGGGAATATAATACTATGCATATTGACTTTTTAACAAATTCGACGCTTTTCTGCAAATTTTGATTTTATCAAGCCCTACATTTCTTCTAAATTTAGTTTTTTTGAAATTTATTTCGCCGTTTTTAAAAATCACGAATTCTTTTTACAAAATTCTTTAACATTTTCGTATTATTTTGAAAGTTTTGATTCTTAAACAATTTCGAATTACTCTGTTTTTTAAATCTTGAAATATTTTTGAAAGTTTTGACTTTTTTCATAATTTGAACTTATTTTTGGAAATTTTGGCTTTAAAATACTGACCTTTTTTAGGCTTCGACATTTTTTACAAAATTTCAAATTTATTTCTGTTTATTTTTTAAAATTTTGGCTCTTTTGAAAATCCTGACTATTGTTTTCATTTTTTTAGGTAATATGCATAATGACTTTAAAAAATAATATACTTTTCCTGCAAGTTTCGCTTTTTTGAAATTTAGAACTTCAAAATTTTGCCTTTTCTAAAAATTACGAATTCTTTTTACAAAATTCTTTAACATTTTCGAATTATTTTGAAAGTTTTGTTTTTTAAAATATTTCGAATTGCTCCGTTTTTTTTTAAATTTGAAATATTTTTGAAAGTTTTGACTTTTTTTAAGATATTAATTTATTTTTGGAAATTTTGATTTTAAAATTTCGACCTTATTACAAAATTTTAAATTTATTTAACAATTTCTATTTATTTTTCAAAACGTTGGCTCTTATTTTTGGAAATCCTGACTTTATTTTCATACTTTGGGTAATATAATGCTATGCATAATGACTTTTTTAAAAATTCGACTTTTTCTGCAAATTTCGATTTTATCAAGGCCTACATTTCTTCTAAATTTAGCTTTTGGAATATTTTTGAAAAATTCGACTTTTTGCGAATTTTGCCTTTTTTTGAAATGTTTGAATATTTTTCCATATATCGACTTTTTTAAAAATTGCGAATTTTTTTTCAAAATTTCCTTTTTTGAGTATTTTAATTCTTTTTTTCACAATTTCATTTTTTTATGAAAATTTCAACATTTTTTCAAAGTTTTCAACTTTTTTCAAAATTTTCAACTTTTTCAAAATTTTCAACTTTTTTCAAAACCTTTGTTTAACCTTTTCACCCAAAACATTTTTGAAAAATTTCCATTTCTTCAAAATTTCGACATTTTTTCAAAATTTTCGAATTCTATTTTGAAAATTCCTTATATAAAAATTCTGGAATTTTTAAATCTAATGAATTTTTTTGAAAATTGTGCCTTTTTTTTCAAAATTTCAACTTTTATTAAGATGGAATTTTATTTGAAAATTATAACTTTTTATGAAAATTGGCCTTATTTTTCCAATTTTCGAGTTTGGAAATTTAATTTGGAATATTTTTAAAAACTTTGACTTTTTTAAAATTTGCTCTTTTTAAAGATTTTGATTCTGTTTTTCCACAATTTTAATTTTTTGATGAAATTTTTGACATTTTTTAAAATTTTGACTACAAAATTTTCATCTTTTTTCAAAACGTTTAACCTTTTATGAAATCTTCGAAATTTTTATAAATTTTGACCGTTAAATTTTCGAATCTATTTTTCAAGTTTTTGTTTTCAGCCAAAATTTTACCTTTCTTTTTTTTTGAAAGTTGCAAATTTCCTAAAAATCTCGACATTTTTTCAAAATGAATATTTCAGAATCATTACTTTTTCGAAAATTCGAAATTCTTTCAAAAAATGTTTTCGAAAAAATCGACTTCAGAATTTCAACACTTTCTGAAGATTTTAATTCTTCTGATAATTGTAACTTCGTACGAAAATTTCGATATTTTTCAAAATTTTAAACTCACAAATTCAGAATTTTTTTAAACATATAACATTTTCATTTTAAAAGTTTAGGATATTTTTAAAATATTGATATTTTTCAAAATTTCAACTTTTTTATAATTTTTTTCTCGAAATATCAACATGTTACAAAATTTTACTTTAAAATTTTCGTTTCTATTTTTCAAATTTTTGTCTTCATCCAACATTGTATCTTTTTTTTCAAATTTCGGATATCTTAAAATTTTCGACTTTTTTGAAAATGCATCCTTTTTTTTTTCAAAATCTTCAATTTTTCGAAAATTTGAAATTTTTTAAAAATTTCGACTTGAAAATTTCAACTTTAAAATTTCAACTTTTTATGAAAATGTCGACTTTTTCAAAAATTTGACTTTTTCAACGTCGAAATTTTTAAAAATTTTGACTTTTAAAATCGAAATTTGTAAAACTTTCGATTTTTTTTTGAAAATGTTAAAAATTTTAAAGATTTCTACTTTTTCGAAAATTTTAATTTTTTAAAAATTGTATCTGTTTATAATGTCGACATTTTTCAAAATTTTTACTTTTTTAAGTCTAAATTTATAAAAAATTCCGAGTTTTTTTCAAAATTTTTATATTTGAAAAATTTGATTTTTTTTAAATTTTAGTTTTTTATAAAAATGTCGACATTTTTCAAAACTGACTTTTTTCAAAATTTTCAATTTTATTTTAAAACTTTTAACCTTTTATGAAAATTTCGACATTTTAAAATTTTGTTTTCAAATTTTTCGACTTTTTTAAATTTTTGTTTTTATCCAAAATTTTATCTTTTTTTGAAAATTTCGAATTTCTTAAAAATCTCGATATTTTTTCAAAATGCATATTTCAGGATTTTTTCTTTTTCAAAAATTTGAAAGTTTTCAAAATTTTTGAATTATCTTGAAAATTTCTTATCTAAACAATTTCAAATTTTTTTCGAAAAAGTCGACTTTTTTTCAGAATTTGAACATTTTTTAAAGATTTTAATTTTTCTAATAATGGTAACTTCATACGAAAATCAAAGATCAAATATGCTTTCCTATTTATGAAATTTATGTTACCGTTACACTCTTCAAAATACGGGAATTTTTTTTTCAAATACGGATTTACCAAAATATGGAAAAATCCGTAAAATACGAGAGAGCTGTGAAGAGGAGAGACAGGTGCTCCCTATAGCGTTATGACGCTCTCAACTGTCAGACTTCCTCTAAAAGAATCCTACACCTCCAAAGTTACATTAAGTTTGGACCCTCATCTTTAGATCACATCGTCGTCGTGTTGTCATTGCCAAGTTTTGCATCTATTTACATAAAAAATGCGCGAGAATAGAACATTGAGAAAGTGCGCGAAATCTGGCAACACTGAAGCGGACAAACAGACAGACAAACACACTTTCACATTTATATATTTGTAAGGATAATTCTCTAATTATACAATTAAGATTTTGCTTTTTCCCAAAATTTCTACTACGAATGTTAATTTTTGTTTTTGAAATTTCGAAAACAGTTTGTTAATAAACTTATCAAATGGAACTAAATGAGGTTCTCCGGTGAGGAAGTTTACATGTCACGCGAAAGATTCTGGGTTTGAACCCTGGTCGCGAAGATCGACATTTTCACTTCTACTAGTCTAGAAAAACGTTACGGCCGCAGTAAAAAGTGTAGATATATTTCAAACTTATTATAATTTTTCGATAAAATCTAATCTTTCGACACAATTACGCTTAGTTGCAGAAAACATTTCTTATTTTTAAAGAATTATGTCGTTTCCCATGTGCAATTTTCTTTTTGTTGCATACTTAGCAATCGTTAAAATTCTCCAAGCTCTACAATTTAATTAAGAAGTGCTCGGAACGTGCCATAATTATCTTATACCGTATTATGTCAAGTTATACTTCCTTATTTTGCGATTAAATTTTTTTCTTACGGGGTCTCCAACCACAACAACGACCCGTATGATGGTGCATGCGCGACCTACGCTGGTCATTTTACTTTCATGCCATTGACGAGCGAGCCAATTAATGACGGGCATAGCGAAACCCGGAAAAGACAGGTGACCACAGACTGGAAAAATGAAAATGACCAGCCTGACGATCTCGTCTGGTCGGCACCTCTAGATAGTGTGCAAGAAGATTAATAACATAATCAATATTCCAGACTAGATAAGGCCAAGTCAGCAGGTTCGCATTGTGGAAGTCCCCGGAGCAAAACGGCACCGGCCATCGAGCATTTACATCGGAATCTGTTATTCGCCGGTCGGTTGTCAGAGAGTGAACTTACCGGCCGCGCCAGCTACCAATAATTCTAATTTGCATCTATCAACATTGAGAAAAAATAAGAAGCATTGGGTACTAATCTAAATCGATTTGCTAATGTATGTAATATTGTTACACGTTACCGGTTCGACAATTTCAGAACTATATTTTTACCTTTTATTTCACCGAGCAACTTCAGGTGCGATTGCTGGCTTATATTGGTATTCCACAAATACTATAATGTTCGATTCCTCAAAGTCTCGAACGCACAATTACGTATCTCGTTAATAGCCCTAATCCTTACTTAATACATAAATGCGAAAATGTGTTTGTCTGCCTGTTTGTCCGCTTCAGTGTTGCCAGATTTCGCGCACTTTCTCGAGGTCGATGAAAAAGATGATTTTTAAACAAAAAAAATTGAAATAAAAAATGATTAATTTTGAAGAAAAAGTTGGGATTTCTAGGACTATAATGAATTTCCAAAAGATGATCTTTGAAAAAAATCTCGAAATTTCGAGAAAGTCCAATTTCAAGGAAAAACTACATTTCCAAAAACAAATTTTGAAAAGAAAATGGAAATTTCGATAAAAGGATCGAAATTTCGAAAAAAATAAGTACACATTTTGAAGAAAAAATCATCTATTTTTTCTCCACAATTGTGTTTTTAATTAAACTCGAAATTTCTGCTGTAGGAACTTTAATTTTATTTTGAAATTTAATCACGAAATTTTATAATTGCGGTCTTTTGAGATTTAACAACTGTATCAATCATTTTTTTTCCAAAATTGTGTCTTTAAACTCGAAATATCCACTGTAGGAATTTTAATTTTATTTTGAAATTTAATCACATTTTATTATTTTTTCTCGCATTTTCCAGTTTTTAAAGATTCTTATGCAAATTCCCAGTTTGCCATTAAAAATTTCATTTTTTAAAATTTCTCTACTACTTTAGCTCGAAAATTCAAAAACATTGTAAAAACATTGTAAAAACATTATAAATTATGTTTTTTTTTTTGAAAAGCATTAAAAGTTCAATTTCAATTCTTACTTACAAATCTTGTCTTGATTTTCGAAGATCAATTTTTTATAGATCATGAATTTTTCGGAAATGTTTTTGTCATAATTCTTGAAAAAAGATTTAAAAATATCGATATTTCTGAGTCCTGATACCAATACTAAGAATGAAAGTCAAAAAACTCGAAAATTTGAAATAAGTCGAGAAAAAAATGAAAATCTTTAGGAGTAATCGAAATATGTAGAAAATTTTTCAAAAAATTAGAAAACTAGAAAAAAAAAAGAAAAAACCCCGAACTTCTAAAAAAGTCAGTGCCTTCTAAAAAATCAAAATTTAGAGAAAATAATCCAGGCAATAAGCCGGAAAATAGATTAAAATAATATACTAAGTTAGATTTTCAAAATTCTTTCTGCATTCGATTTCTAATGACCAAACTAAGACTAAGTTGCTGGACCCTCCTTCACCCCTTAATCTTGAAAACAACCCCCCAAATAGGGGGTTTCGCTAAATAAACAATTCCTAAATTCGGGAAAATTAACGCGAACTCCTTCGGAAATGCATCCTAGGAGGTTATTTGGGTTGCTGATCACGAATCCGTGGTTGGTTTTCCCGGAAAACTCATTGCTTGTATGTAGTAACATTTTTACTCGCAACGGTGTTCTTGGGGTTTACGGGATCGCTGATAAGAAATCCGAGATCTGTTTTTCCGAAAAACTCATTTCCCGGTCAAAATCAAGAAAATTTGCTATTTTAGGTGCTCTGAGACGATGTACTAAAATCTTATTTGAAACTGTGTCACAAAGGTTAATCAACGACCCCGAAAACCCCTATGACACCGTTTCGAATAAAAATGTTACTACATTGTCTCAAAACACCTAAAATAGCGAATTTTCTCGATTTTCCTACCGGAAAATGAGGTTATCAAAAAAACAGACTTCAGATTCTTAATCAGCAACCCTGAAAACCCCTAGGATACCGGTTTGAGTAAAAATTTTGTTACATTGCATCAAAACACTTCATTAAAATGGAGAATTTTCTTGATTTTTTGACCAGGAAATGAGTTTTTCGCAAAAGCAAGTCCTGGATTCTTGATCAGTGACCCAAAAAAACTCGTAAGATACAATTTCGAAATAAAGGTTTATCATATTGTCTCAAAATCCCAACAAGCCCTCTAAAATATTAAAAAATTTTCATGATTTTCCGACCCCGTGAAATGAGTTTTTCGGGGAAAAATAGATCTCGGATTCTTATTTAGCGACTTCGAAAACCCCTAGGTCTCTATTTCGAGTAAAAATTTTACTACATACAAGCAATGAGTTTTCCGGGAAAACCAACCACGGATGCGAAATTAGCGACCCAAATAACCTACGATGCATTTCTGAGGCAATTTGTTAATTTTCCCGACTTTAGGAATTTCTTAGCGAAACGCCCCATTTGGGGTGTTGTTTTTAAGATAAAGGGGTGAAGGAGGGTTGAGCGACTTCGTCTTAGTAACTAACAGTGAATGATCCTTGGGTCATCAGAAATCGAATGCAGAAAAATCTTAAACATCTAACTTACTATATTATCTTTACCTATTTTAGCCTTTTTCCTAGTTTATTGCCTGGATTAAAAGGGAAAATTTTGAAAAAAACACCAGCTTTCAAAAAACTTTTTCAAATAAATAAGTAATTTAAAAAAAAATTTGAAATTATTAAGAATTTTGGAATAAAATGAAAATTTGAGAAAAAAAAAACGAATTTTGAAAAAATAATCGAAAATTCCGAAAAAAAAAACATATTTCGAGCAAACAACGAAATTTCCCACAGAAAGTTAAATTTTGCAAAAATAGTCAACTATGAGAACAGTTATCTATGAAAAAGACAAATTTTGAAAGAAAAAAAATCGAGATTTTGGAAAAAAAATGATTAATTTCGAAGAAAAAGTTGGGATTTTTAGGACCATAATGAATTTTAGGTTGACATAAAAATTGAAATTTCCAAAAGATGATTTTTGAGGAAAATGTCGAAATTTTGAGGAAAAAGCAAATTTCAAGGAAAAAATGTAAATTTCCAAAAACAAATTTTGAACGGAAAATGGAAATTTTCAGAAAAAAATCAGAATTTCAAAAAAATAACCACAAATTTTAAAGAAAAAGTCGACTCTTTTTTCCCAAAATTGTGTCTTTAACTCAAAATTTTTGCTGGAGGAGTTTTTATTTTATTTTGAAATTTAATCTCGAAATTTATAATTTTTTTCTCGAAGTTTCCAGTCTTTCGAGATTTAAAAACTGTTTCAATCTTTATTTTAATTAAACTCGAAATTTTCATTGCAGAAATTTTGATTTTATTTTGAAATTTAATTACGACATTTTATTATTTTTTCTCGAAGTGTCCAGTTTTTGGAGATTCTTATGCAAATTCCCAGTTTGCTCTTTGCATTTTGACTTTTTTAAAAATTTCTAATGTACTTAAATTCAGAAAAATGTATTTTAATATTTACTATACATATAAATTATGGTTGTTTTTGAAAAGCACCAAAAGTTCAATTTCAGTTTTTACTCACAAATCCTCTCGAAGATCAATTTTTTTATAGATCATGAATTTTTCGGAAATATATTTTGTCATAATTTTTGAAAAAAGTTTTTAAAATGTCCATGTTTTTGAGTCCTGATACCATTAAAAAAAATGAAAGTTAAAAACAGTCAAAAATTTGATAAAGGTCGAAAAAAACTGAATTTTTTAAAGTCTTTGGTAAAAATAGTGAGGTTCAAAAAAAAAAAGAAAATTTTCAGAAATAATCGAAATTTGTAGAAAATTTTCCAAAAAAAATTAAAAAACTTGAAAAAATAAGAAAAAACCCTGAACTTTTAAAGCAATCAATACTTTCCAAAAAATCAAAATTTAGAGAAAAGGGTAAATTTAAAAAAATGTCAGCTTTCAAAAAACTTGTCGCTTTCAAACAAATAAGTAATTTTGAAAAAAATGTTGAAATTATTAAATAGTCACGTTTTAAAAAACCACCAAAATTTTGGAATCTAAATTTTGAAAAAAATCTAAATTTTGAAAAAGTCGACTTTTCAAAAAAGTCGAATTTTTAATGGAAGTCCAACATTTAAAAAAAATTGCAACTTTTTCAAAACCAAGTTACTTGGATGATTTTTTGAAAATTTAGGTTTTGTTTCAAATTTGAAAATAGCTCAAAATTTTGGAATAAAAACTAAATTATCAAAAAATTGCTGCCTTTCAAAAATTCGATGTTTAAAAAAAAATAAAAAAAATAAATTAAAAAAAAATCAAGTTTTGAAGGACACATTTGAAAGTAATGAAGTTTTAAACAAGGAAATTTTGCGAAAAATCAACATTTTGAACAGTCGAAATTTTGAAAAATGTCTGCCTTTATTCAAGTTGAAATTTCTAAAAACTTTGGGAATTCAGTCAACATTTCTGGAAATTCAGATTCTAAAATTTTAGAAAAAAAACCCAAAATAACGGAATTTCCAGAAAAGCGGTTGAATTTTGGAGGATCGAATATTAATAAAAAAATTGAAATTTTCCAAAGAAAGTCAATTTTAAGAGGAAGTCGATTTGGAATAAAATGAAAATTTGAGAAAAATGAATGAATTTTGAAAAAGTAATCGAAAATCACTAATAAGACGTACGTTCTATCATGTCATCATGAGGGCATCGGAAGTGTGCGCATACTCTTAAACATGTTAGGTAGGGAGATTACGTAACTTCCTGCGCTCAAGCGAATTCTGTTCTCGCCGTTCGTCAGTTGTAAATACAATGAGTGAGCAAGAGGTTCATCCGCACGTTGCGCAGCGCATTATTATTAAATTTCTTGCTGTTGAAGGTGTAAAGACCGCCGAAATTCTTCGTAGACTAGAAGCACAGTTTGGGGATACTTATTTGAAGAGAACTCAAGTATATAAATGGCACAACAAATTTTTGGAAGGACTAACTCAAGTTGATTTCCCAATCCACAGCCTTGTTTGTGAAATATGTTTAAAAATCGAGAGAGTTGAAACAATTACCAAGACGAGAGAGAATGCTTAAATGGATGGATTGGGTCGATTTCCAGTGGCTTTAATTGTGATGTCGTTGCTTTTAATTTTCTGAAGTAGAACGAATTGGTTTTGGAAAATAATAATTTCTAATATAAGTGCGTGATGCTGCGTTGCTATTAATAATATTTCAATTTGAGGATCGCTGCAAAACATCACATTAGCATGATGACGGTGTGAAATGCAATATTCATACGTCAATTGAGTAAATCATGTTAGCTACTGTCGATCAGTTGCACCGTTTCAGTCACCTCGTTTAGCAAACCGATCACACGGCCATAATAAGTATAAAAGGGAATAATTTATTTGAATTCATAGTTACATATATCTATCTGCGGTTGATTGACTGCTTCCTTAGTAAATCAGTTTAATAGAAGTCCTTAACTAATTTAAACCACCATGTGAGAGAACTCGCTTGCAACCAGTATGACGGGGAAAATTATCCAATTGATCTAATATGTCGTTATGCGGGCATAATTCAATGATTCAATGTTTAACTCCCGTTTAATGTCTTGATTTTGAATTTAATAAGGCGGGATTCAGAGAAGCTACAATGAAATTTACGAGTCTCGATCTCACAATCTCGCAAATCCGAAGTGGGAACGAAAACTGCAGATTACAGAACCAGAGGCGTAAAAATACGTTCATATTATGCCTCGTTCAAACCGGGCGAACGAACATGAACAAGCAACCGACAGCGCGAACAGTTCTGTTAAGGCGCGTACTGACTTGAGTGTGCATGCGTTGAGTCCAAGCGCATACACATGCATATGCATGTGTACCAACTCAGAACATTTGTAGACATTTATTGCCCCGCACGCATGTGGGTTGTTTCACTCCTTTCCGGTCATTCGTGCATGTCTTCTCAAAAATAATAGTTATTTTTTGTTTTACATTATTTACCTACCGATTTAACTTATCGGCCATTTCATCCCAGGCATCTACCTTTTTATTTTTAGAGGAATGGAAGGAATGTTTTGCATCCCCCAAAATGGGATGTTGATCGTACAAATCAATTAATTGTAAGCATTCTTCATTAGACTACTCCATTCTGTCTTTATTGAAACCGTTATTTAGCAAAAACTCTTCATAGTAAGGAACACTGTTCATTCTGGTGCATGCGTTAGACTACTGTAGATTTGCAGATTAACAAAAATCCGTCCATAGTGAGCACACATGCACGATATATTTCTTTTGAGAGGAGCCAGAGACCGACAGCCGTCGGCTCAGGCCATGCGCGTTCGCGGTCGCTCGCGAGAAGTTAAACATGCTCCGAGTCATTGTGAATGGCACGTCCAGATTTGAATGCGAATGTGCATTTGCTTCGGCTCAGCGCATGCACATTCAAATCAGTACGCGCCTTTAGGTGTGGGCGCGAACGGACAGAAAGACGCATCGACAAATGTTGACGAACGAGATCCGCCGTCGAGTGGTATATCAAACAAAACGCTTGTTAGTGCTTGTTCATGCTACTCAAATGTGGACAGAGAACGACACTTTTGGTGCCCTATGCCTCTTAAGGGCAAAGACACACAAAGCGTTTTTCACTGAGTCGGCAAGAGCCAATACCTTTTTTTTTCTTTCTTCCTTTTCTTCTTTTTTAATTTACTTTCTTATTAGCTAGAATGGGGCACTAGGACATTTGCTCTCTCCTGGTTTATACAACCAACTGAAAATTTATATTCTCGACTACAGGTCCCTTTTCCAAAGATTTTCATTTGTTCCTTTCTTTGAAATTTCGACTACCTCGAAATTTCCACCTTTTTATAAAAATCCGTCTTTTTTCACAAAATTTCTCTTTTGAAATTTCGAATTTATCCTGAAATTCGAGCTCTCTTATCCAAATCTGACCTTTTCAAGATTTCAAATTTTCATCTCAAAATTTGTCGTTTTTCTTTCTTCAAAATTTCGTCAGTTCTCAAAATTTAACTTTCTCTGAATTTTTTTTTTAAATTCGTCTTTCTGCAAACTTCGACTTTATATCAAACTTTGTTTTTTTCTCAAAATTTGATAGATTTTTTAATGAAAAGATAAACATATTTAGAATAATATTTACTTGGAAATTTTGAAAATGTTGAATTTTTCCAAAAAGACAAGAATTCCAGAAAACTTAATTTCTCAAAATTTCAAATATTATCTCAATAGCGGATATCTTTTGACGTCATAGTGGGGCAGGAGGCAGCTGGTCAGGCAGCCGTTAAAAAATAAGTATTGAGTTGACAAATTTTGATTTTTTTTTCTTGAAATATCGACTTTTTTCGTAAAATTTTCCTCAAAATTTGTCTTTTTTTTGAAATTTTGTCAAAATTTGACTTTTGTCAAAATTTGATTTTTTTTTCAAAATTTCGTTCTTTTTTTCAAAATGTCGATATTTTCCTTAATATTGTCATTTTTTTCAAAATTTGTTTGGGTATTTGGAACTTTTGATTTTTACCTCGAAAATCACCTTTTTCGTCAGGTTTTTATATTAAATTGATTTCCTGAAAATTCCCTCTTTATTTCCAACCTGTTTTTTGTTTAATTATAATTCGTCCTTTTCTTAACAACGACTATATCGAGTTTTGAGAAAGTAGTAATTTGAGTATAAATTAAAATATTTTACTTTTTTTCTCAAAATTGGACTGTACTGAAGTTTTTAAATATCTCATAGAAATTTTAGCCTTTTTCTCTAAATTTTGTCTGTCCGGAAATTTCAACGTATTTCTCAAAATTCGTTCTATTCTGGAAGTTTTGGCTAAATGTTTTATGTTTCGAGCATTTTCTACTTAAAATTGAGCTTTTGATCCAAAATTCGAATCAATATTCGTTTATTTTTTAGAATTGGAATTTTGCTAAAATCAACAATTTTAATAATAGTATTTCTACGAAATTTAGAGAAAAATATTTCTTGTTAGTTTCAAGATTGTCAAAATTTAAATGAAAATAAAAATTGTAAGAGAAACATTCTTAGAAACTAGGTTTTTCTCTCCTTCTTCTCTTTCTTGGTTTCAGTGTACAAGATCTGTATTTCAATTTTTGAAGATAATTAAGGACCAGTCCGTTCCACCAAACAAAAGTTTTAGTGAAAAAGCCAACATTCGGATTCACATTAGCGAATGGTGGAAATAAATATTCGCATTCGCGAATGTGGGAAAACCAACATTCGTTACATCCCTAGTACAGATAATTAAATGAAATTCGGCACAACTCCATACATAAAAGAAAACAAAGCCAAAAAATCTTTCGACCGAGTATACTGCATATTTTCTCTGAACTGCATAAACTTGGGGGATCAAATTTTCAAACTAAAGTCTAAATTTCGAAAAGAGTCGAACTTTCAGAAAAATGAATTTAAAATAAAACCCTAAGTCGACGTTTGTTACAAAGAATTCGCAATTTCCAGAGTAAATCGGAAGACAAAAAATTAAAATATCCAAAAATATTTATCTCAGAATTTTACTTTATTTGTAAGATAATCCAAATTTACAAGATAGTTTTCCTCGAAATATTCTAAAATATTATTCTCAGAACTACAATATTTCATTAAAATTTCGATTCAATGTTGGAAAAATAAACAAATTTTGAGAAAAAGCGGAAATTTGGAAGGCGTTGAAATTTTCAAAAGCAAATCATGGAGTTTTGAGGTACATGTTGTTTTGAGAATTAAGGTGAATTTGGAGAACCAACTGGAAATTTAGAAAGTTAAATTAAAAAAAAATCAAAAAAAGCCTTCTGTTAAGAAAGTTGAACTTCGAAAATACGTCAAAATTTCGGGGAAATAATCAACATTTCTAGAAAATATCTAAATTTTTAAAAGAAGGAAAGAAAAAATGAAAAAAGTAGAATTATTATAAATTAGTAGAATTACGAAAAAGACGAATTTCGAGAAAAAGCCAGAATTTTCAGAAAATAAAATTTAAAATAACCTTCTAAAGAAACTTGAAAATGTCGAAATGTCGAAAAAAGTCCAAATTTTCAAAGGTTCAATTTTGTGAAAAAGTCGCAGTTTTCGGTAACAAGCAAATTTAAAAAAATCGCAATTTTCCAAAAATATTTTTTCGGAATTGTTACTTTTTTGTTTAAATGTTGACATAATATTTAAATTTCGGTAAAGAAGTTTCTCTCTATACAAAAATATTTTTCTCAATATTGTTATTTTTTATTAACATTCCGATCGAATTTTGAGAAAGTAGAAATTCTAAGGAAAAGTCAAGTTCAACGAAATGAAACTGCAATTTTAGAAACCAAATAGTGCGAGATAAAAGTAGAAATTTCGAAAATAAGGCGAAGTTTGAGGTATAAGTTGAAATTTCGGGAAAGTCTAATTTAAGTCTAAATATTCTGAAAAAGATCAATATTAAGAAAAATAGCAGAATTTCGAAAAAAGACAAACGTTAAGAAAAATAGGGACATTAAAAAAACAGTTTTTTAAAGAACATTCCAAAGACTTTTAAAAATGAAGACTTAATTTCGAATTTTTGCTGAAAATGAAAATGTTAGGAGAAAAATGGGATTTCGTTAAAAAGATGCATTACAAGCAGAAAGTCGAAGCTTTCAAAAATATTAAATTTTGAGATAAAAATGAAGATATCGAGAAAAAAGCAAACTAAAAAACCAGTCAAAATTTTTGGAAGTTAGATTCTAGAACGTTGGAATTTTCAGGAAAATAGGCGAAATGTTGAGAAATTGGTTTGAAATGTCAAGAGAAAGTTTCGAATGAAGATCCGACATTTTTCAGAAAATGTCAAGTTTTAAGAAAAAAAGTCGAATTTTGCTAATAAAGTCAAATTTAACAACAAAAAAAAACCAATTTTAAAAAAAATAATGCCAATCTAGGGAAAAAGAAGAATGTCAAGAAGAAAGACAAAACCTCGCACAGAAAGTTAAATTTTGAAAAAAGGGTACAATTTTAAAAATAGTTTATACAGAAAACACATTTTCAAAAAAAAAAAAAACGATATTTTTAGATGAAGACGAAAATGTTAAGATTTTCAAGAACATAAAGGATTGGATTTGATTGTGGGTCAAAATTTCTAAAAGTAGCAAATTAAAAAAAATTGCAAAGGCAAATCCACATTTTGGAAAAAAATTGAAGACGATCAAAATTTCAAAAAAAAAATCAAAATTGAGACAGAAAATTCGATATTTAATAAAACCTGGAAATTTTCCAGAGAAAGCCAAAATTTGCCTTAAATTAAAAGGCAAATTTTGTGAAAAATTACGACAAGCACGAACTGTTGAGAAAACAATGGGAGTTTCAGTGGCGTAGCATCGGCGGGAGTAATATTCCAAGGGACCCTATCACAGTATTTGTTAGGCCTAATTAAAAACTCGACTTTTAGAAAATTGAAGTTTAGATTTCTAGTTCTAAATTCAGCTGAAAAACTTGTTATACTGAATTTGGAGAAAAAAGCAGTAGTTTCGGATTACTGTAAAAATTTAAAAAAACTAGGATTTTATGAAATGAATTTCTTGAATTTTTGAGCTTACTATCTAAGAAAGATTAAAAAACATAACAAATGTTGCTCTAACGCGTTTCGACAGCCAAGCTGTCATCTTCAGAGAGATACAGATAGCTGTTGAAACGTGTTAGAGCAACGTTTGTTGTGTTTTTTAATTTTTCTTGGTTTTAGAGGATTTCAATTTTTGAAGATAACCAAAGACCAGTCCGTTCCACCAAACTTACTATCTAGATTTTAAGCAAATATAAAAACTGACAATAAAATATTGTAACAAAATGTAGTTATAAATTTTTATTAGTGAGTATGTAGTATAAGGAACTCTCTAGAAACATTTGATAATGGGAAGCGGCCGCGAGAATGAATCATACGGCAGATAAGCTCTCCAGACGTTTCCGCAAGCGATAATCTTATCTGTACGGAGATCCGTCTCAAAAACCGGAAGGGTATAAATACACGATCGTATTTTCCTCAGTCAGTTGGTTAGATAGTTAGTTAGTTAGTTAGTCTGATAGTTTAGTGAATTAGAATTGTAGTGTTCCGAAGTTTGAAATAAAGTGTTTAAAATTGATAGTTTTAATTTTCGAACCGACAACACGCAACAATATTATCGATTGATAATTACTGGCCTACAAATCAAGTGCGTGATTTTTAAAACAAAACAAGTTGAAAATAAGTTTGCAATTAGGGTTAAAAGTTGAAGTTAAAAAAAAAACGAAAAAAGTATGTCAAGAAGTTGAAATTTCTAAAAAAAATCGCAATTTGAAGTCGAAAATTTAGTTAGACATTGGAAGTTTAAACTTCAAATTTTGATAAAAAGGATTAATTTTCAAAAAAGTCACAATATATTTTTAAAAATTCTCAAATTTCGATAAAATTGGATGTTAACATTAAAGTAGAAAATATGGAAAACAAGGGAGTTTTTAATTAAACACGGTAGATTTAAAAAAGTTGAAATTTCGAGATTAAAACATATTTCAGTTCCCAAAGTTAAGATTTTACCGTTTGGGATCCCCACTTGATTTGATCTGCTTCTGGAAGTTGGTAATTTAAAATTCAAAAGGACCACGTTTGAATTTGTCTCTTCTTTAATTCCAAATTTGGTTTTTCTTTAGTAATATTATTTGTTTGTTTGAACGACCCAATATTCAAATGCCCTTTTTTTTTCGAAATTAGAGATATCTTTTTTTTTAAATCGTGGATTTTTTATGAATTCTTCATATTATTCTTGAAATTCATATTTTCAATTTATACGATTTCTGTTAAAAATTAAATTTCAAATTCCACATTTCCCCCTTTTTTTTAGATATGTTTACTTCCTTTGAGATTTTAATTCCAAAAATGGACCTTTTTCGACATTTTGAGAAAAATTTTTATTATTGTTATTTTCAAAAATTCTCTACCTCAAAAGTTATAGTCGTTATTTTTGTTGCCAAAATTGTGTTTTTAGCTAAACTCACAATTTCCGTTGTAGGAATTTTTATTTTATTTTGAAATTTAATCACGAAATTTTATTATTTTTTTCTCGAACTTTCCTTTTTTTTGAGATTCAAAAATTCAGGTTCAACCTTTATTTTTTTACCAAAATTGTGTCTTTAATTAAACTCGAAATTTCCACTGTAGGAATTTTGATTTAATTTTGAAATTTAATCACGAAGTTTTATTATTTTTTTCTTGAGGTTTTCAGTTTTTTGAGATTTATATTTTGAAATGTCTATTGTACCTAAGCTCGTAAGTTCAGAAAAATTTATTTTGAGACACATAATATAAATTATGTTTTTTTGAAAAATTTCAAAAGTGCAGTTACAACTTCATAATTTCGATTTTTTTCAAAAAATGTTTGGCTTGATTTTTGAAGATCAATTTTTTTTGAGATCCATGTTATAAAATATGTTTTTTTGTAAAGCTTCAAAAATTCAATTACAAATTCATAATTTCGATTTTTTTCAAAAAATTTTAGCTTGATTTTCGAAGATATAATAAATCATGAATTTTTCGGAAATATTTTCTTGCCATAATTTTTTAAAAAATATCTAATACAAGTTCGACATTTTTGAGTTCCGACACTACTTAAAAAATGAAAGTAAAAAGATCGAAAATTTGAAAAAAATCGAAAATAACCTGAATCTTTAAGAAAGTGGACATTTTATAAAAATATTGAGATTAAAAAATTGAAAATTTTTAAAAGAAATCGACATTTGTAGAAAGTTTTTTAAAAAAAAATAGAAAATTTGAAAAGAAAGTCGAAAAAAACTCTGAACTTCTAAAAGAGTAAATACCTTCTAAAAAGTGAGAAAAAGAGATATTTTGAAAAGAATGTCATTTTTCTAAAAAACTGTTGTTTGAAAGCGAAACGTTTTTTGATGGTTTCAAACAAAAAAGCAATTTATAAAAAATGTTGAAATTATTAGGAGTCGAGTTTTACAAAACCAAAATTTTCGAAAAATCTAAATTTTGGAAAAGTCAACACTTCAAAAGAGTTCAATTTTTAATGGAACTCGAAAACATTAAAAAATGTCGACTTTTTCAAAATTTCTTTTATTTTTAATTTATTTTGAAAACATGTTTTTTTTGTAAGATCGGCATTTTTTGAAAATTTAGGTTTTATTCCAAATTTGGAAATAAGTCTAAACTTTGGAATCAAACTTAGATTTTCAAAAAAATTTCGATCTTCCAAAAAACTCCGTGTTTTCAAAAAAATTTAAAAAAGGAAATTTTGAAAAGTGGACACTTTGAAGGACACATTTAAAAAAATGAAGTTTTAAATTAAAGTCGATTTTTTAAAAGTGGAACCTGTCGAAATTTTGGAAGATATTCAGAAGTTTAAAAAAATATATCGAAATGGTTCAAACTAAAAATTCAAAATTAAATTTGAAATTCTATTAGTTTTTTAAGTTTCTACTTTAAACTCCATTTTTCTGGATCTTTTATTAGACTTTTTCTCAAAATTTCGACTTCAACTTCACAATCTTATCTATTTCCTCGAAATTTAGAAACGTCGTTGATTTAAATTTCAGCCCTTTTTGTGAAATTTTATGGATTTAATTTTAAAATTTCAATTTGTTTTTTTCTGGAAATTTGCTAGAATTTAAACTCGACATTTTTTTAATGTATTCAAAATATCAATTTTTTTTAAGAAATTTGGACGTTTTGTAAATTTCAAACTTTCAAAATAAAAAGATTTTGGAATTTTAAAATTTTTACTTTTCTCAAATTCCCATTTTTATTAAAATTTTAATTTTTAATTTTTCTTTTCAAATTTTTTTTTTTGTGGAACAGACTGGTAATTGGTTATCTTCAAAAATTAAAATATAAAACTTGTCCTCTGAAACCAAGAAAGATAAAAAAAAAGATTAAAAAACACAAACACAACAAAGGTTGCTCTAACTGATCTCTCTGAAGATGATAGTTTGGCTTTCGAAACGCGTTAAAGCAACCTTTGATGTGTTTTTTAATCTTTCTTGGTTTCAGGAGACACGTTTTATATTTCAATTTTTGAAAATTTTTATTTTTAGAAAATTTAACTATTTTGAAAATTTCGACTTCCACATACTTTTTCTCGAAATTTTGAATTTTTATAAATTGGGACTTATTTTGTCAAAATTCTTAAACTTTTTTTTTAATTTGGACTTTCTTGAATATTGTACTATTGAGTTTTTTTTAATTTCGTCTTTTTTTCTAAATTTAACTGCTTAAAAATTTGAACTTTTTTTAAATTTTAACTTAATCTGATTTTTTTTTTAATATTTCGAAATAAAAAATTTCCAACTTCTTTCAAAATTTCAATGTTTTCAAAATTTCTGCTTGCTCTCAAAATTATGACTTCTCTTAAAAATATCGATTTTTTTTAAATTAAAATATCGACTTTTTTAAAACTTTGATTCAGTTTAAGAAAATCGAATTTTTTCTTGAAAATCATTACTTATTTTGTGAATTTCGACTTTTTTGGAAATTTCTATTTTTTTTGAATATTTCCACTTTTTCAAAATTTGAGTTTTCAAAACTTGAATCTTTTGAATATTTTGACTTTTTTGTTTCACGATTTTGTCTTGAAATTCTGAATTATTTTATGAATCTTAACTTTAAAAAAAAACTCGCCGTTTCTTGAAAATTACTCGAATTTGGAAGCATATGGAAGATTTTGAGTCAGTCATTAATTCCCAAAGACGATCAAAATTTTTCTGCCGGTCAATAATTTTAGGCAATTCACAAAAATGTTGAAGTTTTCCAGAGGCTCGAGAATTCCGGGAGATCGGTTAAAATTTCAAGGAAAGGTTTCGAGTGAGTTAATAATTTGGGAGGATAGTGAATATTTGGAAAATTTAAAAGAACCGTATAAATATCGAGGAATAGTGAAGTGCTAAAGAATCAATAATTTGAATAGTGAGAATATTGAAAATTATTCGAAAGTGTTTTTAATTTCCAAAGACTATCAAAGTTTCTTAGAAATTGGTAATCCAAGAAGAGACAACTCCTAGTTACAGATATACTTTTTTATTTTGGATCCTTATTGACTCGTAGAGATATACTGTTAAGATGAGCATGTTGGTAACGCAACATTAACACGTTGGTGACCCAAAATTATAAGATTTCTTTCTCCTATAAAAAAAATGCTTAATGTGCCTAAAGCAGCTTTTACTTTAAAAGTTTTTATTTCTGCACTTCCGAAGCTTCAAAGAGATTTAAACCAAATTTAGCACACGTGGTATATAGTTAAAGAGTTCTACAAAAAGATGAAATTAGGTTGCTTCCTTGATTTATCTTAAAACAGTTTCTTCGTCATTTTAAAACTTTAAATGGTTCACAAATTGTCCCAAATTGTTTAAGATATTCCTATCATTCCTTAAAAAATGATAGCCAACCAGTGATGTTGAATTTATTCTCGGGCCTTCAGGTGTGTTTCATCAGGTGCAACGGATCGCGCAAGTATCTCCGTCGTGTTTAAAATGTATCACTTAATCGGTTGACGTAATTAAAATAGACGCTTAATTGCATTTGGTGTAAATCCGCGTACGCTGGTTGCAAGGTGGAGGACCTACAAGGAAGTAGACCTGCCAAGCTCTTGGTGGAAGACGCAAAAATGCGAGACGATCGTGATGGTTTTGCATAACCGGTGCACACGGAGAGCTGTGTCGCGACACAACGCTCTCAAAAGTTAAAAAAACGGACGTATTGAAAGCGAGTTGGCGCGAAAAATCATCGGCCATCAGGAGCTGAAGGATATTGCGTGTATATGAAGATTTCCGGCATCGGCCTCTGGCTGCTGGCATCTCGAATGTTTTATTTAGTTAGTAAATCATGAAAACATGTAAATGTACGGTTTTGATTAGAATGATTGCCCGCATGGTGGATAGGAAAATGTTTCGCATGCTGTTTCATGGTTTCACTGGAAACGCTGAAGGCTGAAAGTACATAAATTATTTATCTGCATGGGCGATATCGTAAGAATTTCAATCGCGAATGTCATAATTTTTCTTGTTTTACGTCTAAATCTCTACGAATTGACGTTAGGAATTTCCCTATGGACACATATGAATTCCCTATAGACAGACGTCTCACATCCAGTTACGCCATGCAGACAAATAGTCACGTCCAGTTACACCATGCTGGAGAGTCGAATGGGATCAGTGCTCGTATTCGAACGTAAGATGTACGATGTACCGGAATTGGACGCAATTGTCGCATTGGTATCTGAAATCTCTCATGTTTTGGCAGTTGGCATTGGCACTGAAAGACTTTCACGCGTTGCCATCCAAAACGCGCCACTAGTTAGCCTCCAAAAGGCTCACGCATCGTTGCTGAGAACGCTTCACGCCTTCACGTGGATGGCATTAAAAAGACTTGCATTGGCACGAAAAGGTTTCACGCGTTGTCGTTCAAAATGCCTCAAATTTCATTTTGCATAAATTACAATGTTTCTAAATATTTCGTAAAAAATTGGAATAATATTTAATATCAAATCTCCCTTGTAGAATTTTTTGTTTGACTGATCACAAACAATACCATAAATATCCCCAATGCAATGGTTTGACGTGTTGCTGTTATAAATTGCCAAGATTTAAAAACTAATTAGTAACTGTCGTTTCTAAATGTTTTAAGACAAATGCTTAGTTAGCGGCTATGCGTGATATACAATAACGCATTCTCAGTTGACACCTTACTTAGAAAAACTTGATAATGAATTGCACATTAAGATAACACAGAATCGTAAAGCAAAGGTGTCTGAAAGATAACAGTACACCTACCTTCATTTTTACTCTCATTTCCTCCACAGTGGGTAACGTATTTATATTTAAAAAAACCTTTGTTTATACAAGCTGGTATCAAGTGCAATTAAAATAGTCAAGAAAAGGTTCAAATGACGTTTAAATGTCGACCACCCATTTCGATAGTCATAAAAAATTGAGAAGCTTGCCGTTTTGTCTTCGTACAGTATCAGCCTGTATATGACTTGTTTATTGCCGCCAGGTCATCTTTTTTGCGTTATTAATAATATTCAAATGGTGCCCAATAGGCGTCCTTCCTCTCTAATCTAATAATCATTTTAGAGGTTTTGCCGTAATTTACCACTCGCCTTAGGAATGACCATGCGAATTAGTGTCTTATAAGGGCTATAATTACGTCCAGGATGATTAATAAATTGACTTAAAAAAATCATCTATAAGACGTGTAATAATATCGCGTGCGCTGCCGGAATTCGTCTTGTTGCCGTTTTCGTAAGAAGTCGTTAGTTATAAAGTTTTTGCGATCTGTATATGTCTCGGTGAACTTTTTTTCATTACTTTCTCCTTAAGATGTTTATACTTCTTTGGTAGTCGAACATTTGAAAAATATTCGCTTCAAAATTGTAGGACTTTCAAATGCATAAGGAAAATGATTGGCTTCCAGACCAGTTCTGCAGAAGAGCAGATTTACAAGTAAACGGCACTGTGGTTTTACATCTTCAAACTTTCCACGTTTACTTGATGACAACAATATTGCGACCACTTGCAAGGAAAAGGGTGACCTGCTGGCCTTAATGTTTGCTCAAAATTCCAACCTTGATTCTCGAAACGCAGAACCTCCTATTCTTTCCTAAGGTTGGCACTTCGATACCTGAAGTTGTTTTCAGACAACGCACAATCAGGAAGATTCTCCTCGACCTCGACACCTCGAAAGCTTCTGGTCTTGATGGTATCCCAGCTATTGTTCTTAAGAAGTGCGCCCCAGAGTTGACTCTTGTCCTAAGCAAATTGTTCACACTCTCTTAGAGCAAAGGTGTATTCCCTAACATCTGGAAATCCGCTAGGGTGCAGCCTGTCTCCAAAAATGGAAAAAGGAATCTGGCTAGCAACTATCGCCCTATATCTTTGTTGCCCGCTATATTTAAAGTGATGGAAAAGGTTATCAACATCGAGATTCTCAAATATCTGGAGGAGAATAGAATCATCTCGGATAGGCAATACGTTTTTAGACAATAACGTTCAACTGGCATATGTTACTCATATCTGTAACTCAACTAGGAAAAACATGGTGAGGCTAGGATTGTGGCAGTGGATATCTCAAAGGCCTTTGATGACAGAGTCTGGCACCTATCTGTTCTCGCCAAATTAACATCTTATGGTCTTCCTCCTGGACTCTGTTATTTGATATCCAATTTTCTCGCTGACAGATCTCTCCAAGTCGATGACATTTCATCCGAGACATTTGCGATTAATGCAGTGGTACCTCGGGGATATGGTCCTGTCTCCTACTCTGTTTCTTTTACACATAAAAGATCTCTTATCTTCAACTTCCCATTCGATATACAGTTAGCAGATGATAGTAGCCTGGTGTCATTTTTTTCTCTGACAAACCATTATTCGTCACTGATTCAGATCGACTAAGGGAACAGCAGTCGGGATCTCGAAATCATTCTGGAGAGGGGTTAGAATAATCTGATCGACTTTAACGCTTCAAAAACTCAGGCCGCGGTTTTCTCTAAGAAAACATCAAGGAATAATGCAACAAACATACTAATGGACTGTAAAATCCTCCCGATAGAATCTAATCCGTCTAACCTAGGAGTGATTGCGAGAACTGACTTCTCTTGGGACGATCATGTACGCACTCTTGCCAAGTCCGCCTCTCAGAAGCTAGGCTTTCTTTTTAGAGCTAAAAAGTACTTCACATCTCATCAACTACTCACACCATACAAAGCTCAAGTTAAACCAATACTAGAATACTGTTCTCATGTTTGGAGTTCAGCCCCAAAGCACACTTTAGCTCTTTTGGATTCAATTCAAAAAAGAGCGTTCCGCCTATTTGATGACGAGAGTTTTCCGATTCTCTCGAAACACTAGAGCTTTTTTTCAAAAAAGCTGAATATTTGGAAAGTCTAAATATTAAAAAAAAACAACCAAAATCGGATAAGTTGAAATTTTTAAAAAGCTGCAAATTTTTTCAAAGTCAAACTTTTCGAAAGAAACGAAATTTTCGAATATGTCGAAATTTTTGTAAAGATCAATATTTTAGTCGCAATTTTCAAAAAAAGTTAAAATTTCACAAAATGTCGATAATATTAAAAAAATTCGATTTTTTTTAAAAAAGTTCAATTTTGAAAATACTCGACATTTGGAAGCAACAATTCTCCAATAGTCAAAATCTTCCAAAAAAAGCTGGAATTTTCAAAAACCTCAAAATTTTGAAAAAAAACAAAATTTTGAGGAAAACGAAAATTTCTAAAATTCTAAAAATGGATGAAATTTTCGAAAAAATGTGCAGTTTTTGGAAAAAAAATTAATATTTCATATTCAAACTGGAAAGTTTCCATGTAAGCTTCACTTTTACAAAAAAATAAAACTTTTGAACTTAAACTGGACCATTTCAGAAAAAAGTGGTAAGCTCGATAATCTTGAAATTTATTGAAATAACTCTCGGATATTCAAGATTAAAAAATTCAGATTACAATCGACAAAATTACAGATTTCGAAAAAAGCAGGAAATTTATCAAAGTGGTTCTAGTTTTAAAATAGCATTTCCAAAAAAAGGTTTACAATTCGAAATTTAACTCGAAACGTAAAATATTGAAATTTCGAAAAAAAAAACGAAATTTTCGAAAAAGTCGTCACTTTAAATAATAAGACGTATTTTCCAAAAAAGTCGAAACTTAAAAGAATCAAAAAATCAAATTGAAATTTTCAAAAAAGGTTATTATTTTGAAAATAAAAATAAAAATTTTCAAAAAACTTGAAAAGTCGAAATTTTTAGAACAAAAATCGAAATTTTGAAAAAGCAAACTTTTCGAAAAGAGTCCAACTTCACAATTTTTTAAGAAAAACTCTATATTTGGGAAAAGTTGAAATTTTCAAAGAAAAATGTCGTAAAAAGTCCAAAATATTCAATAAGTATCAATCTTTTTAAAAAACGAATTTTTCAAAAAAGGTCGAAATTGAATTTTAATTTAAGGATGACGAAATTTCTAAAAACATTGAAACTTAAAAAATGGAATTCTTCTAAAACAGTCAAAACTTTTAAAAAAAGTCAAAATTTTAAAAAAGACCAAATATTTTTTAAGGATGAAATTTTTCAAAACATTCGAAATTTAAAAAAAATGGAATTTTTCCAAAAAATATGAAACCTAAAAAAACTTCGAAATTTTGAAAAGGACTAAATATTTTTTAAAGCTGCAAATTTTCAGTCTTATGTCCTTCTAAGAAAAAATCGCTAAAAGGTTGAAATTTAAAAAAAGAAAGCGTTTTAAAAAAAGTTTAAATTTTCATAAAAGTTAAAAATAAAACATATAAATTTTAAATAAAGTCAAAATTTTAAAAAAATGCGTTCATTTAAGAGGGTTGCAAATATTATAAGAAAGTTGAAATTTTGAAAATAACTCGGAAAATTTACAATAAAGTCAAAAGCTTGTTTTTATGTCAAAACGTTAAAAAAATGTTTTTTTTTTAGATTGAAGTTTTCAGATTAATAAGAATTCTACAAAAAATATCGAACATTTAAGAAAAATTGTCGAAATTTTCATTAGTAAAATGATTTTTTGGAAAGTCAAAACTCGAAAATCTGTTTTTAACCACTTGTTTTTATAACTTACGTTTTGACGAAAGAATAATCAAAAAATCAATTTATTTTGAAAGCTCCACCTTTTTAAAATTTAAATCTTTCGATCTTCTTGAAAATTCCCACTTCAAAATTTCCACATTTAAGACAATATTGCCGATGTTCTTGATATTTTAAAAAATATCCATTTTTTTTTAATTTCAGCTTTTTGAAAATATTGAGTTAGACTTATTTCAAAATTTCAACTTTTTGAAAATTTAGCCCTTTTTTTAAACAATTCTATTTTTCCATTGTTGCTAATTGGCATTTTCTTCGCCAGTTGCGTCTTACAGACGTCTAAATTTTCAGTTACCTCTTTTTTTCTGTTGGCGAAGAAAATGCCAATCAGCACGAATGGAATTAACGAAACTTCGCAAAGACGATACAGAGAATATCTAATTCTATTTTTATTGAAAATTTAGACTCATTTTTTATTTTGACATGTTCAAAATTTCGACTTTTTCTCGAAATTAAACTTAATTATGAAAATTTCAGCATATTTCGAAATTTTGACATTTTATGAAATTTCCTCTTTTTTTTTAATTGTGGCTTTTTGGCATCCCTATATCAGCGGTGGCCAACTCAAATGATGATCCTGCGGGCCACTTTGGAAATACATCATGACTCCGAGGGGCGCATGCGGCCCGCGAAATGTGGTTTGGCCACCCCTGCCTTATATTTTAATTTTTTTGAAATTTGACCGTTTTGAAAATTTTATCTTTATTAAAAATTGTCTTTTCTGAAAATTTCAATTGTTTTAACTAATTTGTACTCCGTTTCGAAATTTTCAGCGAAACGTCTATCACTATTAGTAGTTTTTTGACATGGTCCAATCACTGAAGAAATATACCGTGGAAATCTTCGTTTGACTTCATTCCAAAGTTTTGAATTTTTTTAATTTTGACTCAAATTTTTGGCTTATTTTTAACAAGCTTTGGGCCCCCCTCTCTCTCTCGGCGGGCCTGATAAGGAATACATATAAGAGAAGAGTTGTGTACGCCGCAGCAGAAAAAAACAAAAACCAGCTGTTTGAAATTTCATCAGTTTGACTACGAATTTCAAACGTAAGCAACCAGCTGTAAAGGAAATCAGTTGAAACATCTTTAATCTGAGTATTTCCGACTTATGTCAGGCTAAAAATATGGAAATTGCCTGGCGTCTGACAGCACTAATCGTAATATTTACTGACGGAAATAAAAATGAGACATGTGTATGAATGTAACGCGTATTTCCATTGATAAGTTTTTTGCAAGGGTACGTCCTCAAGAAGATATGAATGAGAAAAAGCAAAGTCGACTAAGATAATAACACGGTTCAGTGGTTTACATATGTTGTGTCAACAATGATGACATTTGCCCCCTCGAATAAAGCAGATTGAAGAGCATAAATTGAGTCGGCATTTCGCTATCAACCGAGATTGGAGCATATTTATTTATTCACCGATGTATACACATGCAGATTTAAATTTGAATAAAAACCCTGAAAATGTACATGCACTTTGACCGTGACGTCCGCAACAACTATCATCTACTCACTGAACCAAATTTCGCATTTTTTTTTAAGTATTACCCAAAATTTGACCTTTTTAAAATTTTCGGAGATTCGAATTTCTGAAAATGACGATATTTTTGAAAAATCTGGCTTCAATTGTTATTTATTGCGATTTATTTTAAAAATTTCGAATTTGAACTCTTTCACAAGGTCACCTTTGTTTTCAAATTTCAACTTTTTCCGGAAATTTTGACCATTTTGTTAGTTTTGAGTTTTTGCTTTTATTGAAAATTTTGATTTTTTTTCAAATCTTTTAATTTCTTCCTGACAATTTTGACTTTTTCTAAATAATATTTTATATTTTCTAAGCTTCCAATTCCTTTGTAAAACACTTTTTTGGAAATTTTGTTGTTAAAAATTCGACTGTTTTCCGAAGTTTTGACTAAAAATTTCAATTTATGTATTTTTCTGTTTTCAAAAATTTTGACTTTTCTTCAAGTTTCGAGTTTTATATTTTGACTTCTATTAAAATCCACTCTTTTTTTTTTAAGTACCAACTTTCTTGAAATTTTCGAATTTTTTCAGAATTTTTACTTTATTTGAAAATTTTGATCTTTTATCATTAAAGTTTCAAGTTTTTTCAGAATATTGGGATTTCAAAATTTCGACCTTCTTGCAAAATTACAACTGTTTTTGAATACTTCGATATATTTTCAAAATTTTAAGTTTTTCTCGAAACTTCGAATTTTTGAAAATTTGACTTTTTAAGTAATTCGCCTTTTTGACCGTTTTAAAGAATTTGATTTTAAATTGGAAATTTTTAAAATTTTAAAGGAATTCCGATTTTAAACCTTGGCATTTTTTTAAAGCAACACTTTTCAACTTTAAACTGAAAAGTCAAAAAAAAGTTGAAATTTCAAAGAATTTTCGAGTTTGAAATTTGAACTGGCATTTTGAGAAAAATAGCACAAATTTCTATTAAAAATTTCAAGTTAGATAAGAAACCTGAAAGTTTTGAGTAAAAAAGGAAGGTCTTCCATCATTTTTATAATTCACGGACCACTAACGTGGCAGCCCACTGGGCTCCCATGAAGCTCGTGTCCCACTGCTCTTGCCCTCATATTTCGACGGTTCTGCTCAAAACCCACCTTTTTCTTTCTAAATTGCATCTTTATCCTTAACATTCGATATTTTGATAATTTCGTCATTTTTCTGAAAATCGACTTTTTAAGCAAATCCGAATTTCCGCTTTGACTTTATTTCTCAAAATTGGAATATTCCCGAAATTTAGACTTTTTTATGCTTTTTGAATTTTTCCTTAAAGTTCGTCTTGTTATCAAAATTTTGACTTTCCACAAAATTCGTTTTTTTTTTCTCGAAAGTTCCACTTTATTCTCAAAATTTGACTCTCTGATAACTCTTTTTAATAAATCTGTTGTCATCTGAAAGTTGAGTTTTTTCATTTTCAAAAATTATCGATTAGTTCGATATTTCTCGAAATTTGTCTTCTTTTACAAAATGTCGACGTTTCCAAAAATCGATATTCTCCTGAAAATTTGATTTCTCGGGCAATTTTGACTTTTCAATTTCGTAATTTTTCTGAAAATTTGGTTTTTATGAAAGTTGACTTTTTTAAATCCAAAATTCAGGAGCTTTCGTTTTTTTAACTTTCTAAATTTCTACTACAAAGATCATTTTTTTAATCGAAATTTTGACTTTTTCTGAATTTTTTTTTGACTTTAATTTCGTCATTTTTCTGAAAATTTGGTTTTTTGTGAAACTTGACTTTTTTAAATCCGAAATTCTGGAGCTTTCATTTTTTTAACTTTCCAAATTTCGACTAAAAAGATCATTTTTTAATCGAAATATTGACTTTTTTTCTGAATTTATTTTTTGACTTTAATTTCGTCATTTTTCTGAAAATTTGGTTTTTTTTATGAAACTTGACTTTTTTAAATCCGAAATTCTGGAGCTTTCTTTTCTTTAACTTTGTCTAAATTCCTAAAAAATCATTTTTTTATTGAAATTTGTCTTTTTCTGATTTTTTTTTCCAAAGTTTATTTTATTCTAAAAATTCGCCTTTTTTAAAATTCCCAAAATTCATTTTTACGTAAAAATTTTGCTTCTTGTAGAAATTTAGATTTTTTCAAGATTTCGTCATTTTCCTGAAAAATTGTTTTTTCTTAAATCGTATTTTTTAAACTTTCGTTTTGTTTCTCAAAATTTAACTTTCACCTGAAATTTTGACTTACCTGAAAATTCAACTATTTATGTTTTCCTTTGAAGTTTATTGAAATGTTGATATTTTTTATTAAAACTCGTCTTATTTTCGAAAATTCCACCTTATTCTTAAGATGTTAACTTCAGTCTGTCTTTTTGTCAAATATGTATTTTCCTTCTTTAAAAATTCGTGTTTTCGACTTTTTTCTCAAAATTATTTTTATCGAAATTTCGGATTCAAATATATATTTAGTTTGGTACAAGTGCTGATACACGATTTTGTTTGGGGAGGGACAATTTTCTTGTGATATTATCTATTTTCCAGTTACTGTGTTCTAATATTAGCTTGTCAGGAGAAGTCGCTCTAGATATTGAATGCGGGTTCCTCGGTAGTACCTTGTTCCAATAAAATGACAAAAAAATAGTACAAATAACCGATTTTTTTGAAAATTTCGATTTTTCAAAATGTAAATTATATTTCGACTTTTCTGAAAATTCGAATGTTTTCACATTTTTTAGAATGTCTAGCTTTTTTCCAAAATTTCGAGTTTTATTGAAGTTTTTTTTTGAAAATTTCGACCCCTTTTCAATATTTTTTTTGAATATATTATCTTTATTAATTAATTTATTAATTTCTTTTTTTTGAAAATGTCAAATTTCTTGAGAATTTGAACTCGTTTTCAATTGAAATACAAATCTTGTCCCTCCAACGCATTTCGATAGCCAAGCTATCATCTTCAAAGATTATTTTTGGAATATTTTTAGTTTATCTTGAAGTTTTGAATATTTTAAAATATGTCGACTTTATTCAAATTCTTGACACTAAGTTGACTTCTTTAAAATTACTATTTTTAGTGAAAATTTAAAAATTCGAATTTTCAGAAATTTCAGTTCTTTATTTTTGAAAATTCGTTTTTTTCAAATTTCCACTTTTGAAAATATTGGCTCTAACTGAAATTTTTGATATTTTTAATATTATTTTTTTTTAATTTCGGCTTTCTCAGATTTTGATTTTGTGAAAACGATATTTTTGAAAAATCTGGTGTTTTGACTTTTATTGAAAATTTCGAATCTTTATTTCTTCAACATTTTTATATTACCAAAATTTGATATATACAGGGTGGACCATAAGTAATAGTACACAGAGCAATGGTGGATTTTTCGAATAAAAATAATGTGATTTAGCTACATTTACCTTATACCAAAAGTTGATATTAACAGAGATACAGGGTGTCAAAGTTAAAACAAAAATTTCGATTCTTTCGTATAATTATGGAATGAATTATAATAAAGGCACGAAATTTGGCACAAGGGAGTTTCTTAAGTCGACAAACTCTAATTTAGTAACATATTACCAATAGCTGATAGGGGGCGCTACCTGCGCTATCCTGCATAATTCTAAATCATCATAACTTTTTTGTGTTCGCACGTATATTAATTTTAAATGGGTTATTTTATTTCCTCATTTTTTTTACGTAAAAAAGGTGTACTTTCTGAAAGTTGATACGAGCAACCGTTTCCAAGATATTTGCCTTTAAAGCTTGACGTGCCTTGGTTTTAAATTACTAAAATATTAAATTTTCGAAGTAGGCTTAAAAAAAAGTAATGATAAGACAACTTTGAAACTAATTTATGTCAAATATTACTTTGCTGATAATATTATTACCTAAATTTTGAAAATCTCAATAAAGAAAATCCAAGAAATGAAGACGTAATTTATTTTCTAACCTAGAGATGTGAGATATGATCTCTGAGTCAGCACAAGAAAATTTTAATAGTCTGGGTGGTCAAAGCAGATATTTGGAGATGAATTTCCATAAAGGACAGCCAGATTTTCAATTGTTTATAATCCATTTACCTAAAAAAAGTCATTTCCAACATTCTTACTTTTGAAAATAAATTTTGTTTTGGTAGTTTATTTAAATTTGCTTTAGAAATTTAAAAAATATGTGTAATAATAATGTCAGTAGAGTAATATTTGATATAAACTATTTTAAAGTCAGTTTTATTACTTTTATTTTGAAACCTACTGCGAAAAATTCACATTTACATAAGTTAAAATAAACGTACGGCAAATTGTGAAGGCAAATATCTTGAAAATGGTTGCTTGTATCAACAATTACAATTTACCTACATTTTTTACGTAAAAAATGTAGGTAAATAAAAATATCTATTTAAAATAAGTGTACATGAAGGCACAAAAATGATGCTTTAGAATAGCGCAGGTAGCGCCCCCTATGAGTTACTGACATTCTGTTATCAAATTAGAATTTCTTGACCAAAGAAACCCCCCTATACCAAATTTCTTGTCTATAGTGCAATGTGTTGATCAGTTATGCGAGAAAATCACAATTTTTTTTTCAACTTTAACACCCTGTACCTCTGTTAACATCAACTTTTGGTATAAGGTAAATGTGGCTAAATCACGTTATTTTTATTCGGAAAATCTACTCTTGCTCTATGTACCATTACTTATGGTCCACCTTGTATATTGAAATCTTTAACTTTTTAGCAGTTGCACTTTCAGAATTTCGAATTGTTTTCAAAATTTCGAATTTTTTTAAATATTTCAACTCTTTTAAATTCGTATATTTTTTTTAAATTCCATTTTGATGTAATTTTGCCATTATTGAACATTTTTCCTTTTGTATAGTATTTTTTTTTAAATTGACTTCTTTAAAATGAGTTTTCTTACTGAAAATTGAAAAATTTGACTTTTTTAAAACTTTCCAATATTTATTTTTGAAAATTCGAGTTTTTGCAAATTTCGAACTTTGAAAACATCGTTTTTATTTGAAATTTTTGTTTTTTTTTAAATATCTATTTTTTTAAATTTCGAATTTTTCAGATTTTTGATTTTGTGAAGATCACGATATTTTTAAAAAATCTGGTTTTTCGACTTTTATTGAAAATTTCGAATCTTTATTTCTTCAACATGTTTATATTACCAAAATTTGACATATATTGAAAATTTGAACTCTTTCGCAGTTTCAGCTTTTTCAAAAATTTCGATTTTTTTTCAAAATCTCGAATTTCTTAAAAATTTCAATTTTCTTAAATTTGTACATTTTTTTTGAAAAATTCTAGTTTTCTGTAATTTTGCCATTATTGAAAATTTTTCCTATTGTATTGTATAGTATTTTTTAAAAGCTTTACTTTTCTTTAAAATTACTTTTCTTACTGAAAATTTAAAAATTCACCCTTTTTAAAAATTTCAGTTATTTATATTTGTCGTTTTTGCAAATTTCGACTTTGAAAACATTGGCTTTATTTAAAATTTTTGATTTTTTTAAATATTAATTTTTTTTAATTTCCATCTTTTCAGATTTTGACTGTGAAAAGGACGATATTTTTGAAAAATCTATATTTTTTCAAAATTTTATATTTCGAAAATTGACATATATTGAAAATTTTAACTCGTTCGCAGTTTCATCTTTTTCCAAAATTTCGAATTTATTTCAAAATCTCGAATTGTTTCAAAATTTCAATTTTTTGAAATTTGTTTATTTTTTTTGAAAAATTCTAGGTTTCTGTAATTTTGCCATTATTGAAAATTTTCCCTATTTTTTTAATGTAGACAAAATTTTGACATTTCCTCATAATTTCAACTATTTTTTATAATTTCCTTTTTTTAACTTTTTTTGAAAATTTCGAATTTTTTTTCTCCACAAAATCCTCCAAGTCTCTACTTTTATGTCTACTTGAATCTTACTTGAAGAAATTTTTTTTTTAATTTTTGCCTTTCTGAAAATTGATTATTTTCAAAATTTTGACATTTTTTAAATTTTCGACATTTTATCACCAAAATTTCGACTTTTTCTCAAAGGGTCTGTCTGTATCCGCGACTGGTGTGGCATCTATGCTTAGCTCATGTTTCTCTCCCTCTTAGTACCTATTCACTAAACATCCATAGAAACTGTCGACAATATCGACCATCGGAAGCTATCGATAGTAATGTTCCACAGTATCGATAGTTCTTAGCAAGCAACGTTCGTCTTTTAATAAAAATGTTTAATGTTTCGCGAAAAATTTTGAGAACTTCTATTTTAATTAAATTCGAGGTTTAAGCTTGAAATTTTCACACTCGAAAATTCCCAAAACTAATGCTAAAAATTTCTAGCAAAAAAAAAACAAATTTAAGTTAAAGTTTCATTTATTAACCCTTTCGCGACGTGCTATTTTCCTATTTAAGTATGCTCATAAGGCAATAAAATAATAGACAAGGTTAAACTTGCCTATAAACACAAAGCACATTTAAAATAAAAACCCAACCTTTCGAAAAGAATCGAAAAATGTTGAAAATTCGAATAATGCCAAAATATTTTAAAGATGTTGTGAAAAAAGTGGCAATTTTTGTTTCTTTAGTCCAATTTTAGCATAATATTCATTTAGTAAAGAATTGAATGTTTTTCTCGAAATTCCCCAAACATATTTTTCTCAAAATTCTTGATAACATGGCGAGAAAACAAACGAATTTCGAGAAAACTGAATTTTAATAAAAATTTCTAGGAAGAAATCGACATATTTAGGAACTAAAAGATCGCATTTTGAAATAAATATTGAAATAAGGCGAATTTTAAGATACAGTTGAAATTACCGGAGTAAAATGTAAAAAAATCGAAATTAAAACAAAAGGTGACAGAATTTTGACAGAAAAAATGATTTAAAAAAAGAACTCAAAAAGTAGATTTTTGAGAATAAAACCGAAATTTCGAAAAAACTAATTTTAAGAGAAGAAGTCGAAATTTCCAGAAATGTTAAGTACCGAATTTTGAGATAAAAATACAAATATCCAGGAAAAGACAAACTTTTAAAAACCAGTCAAAATTTCTGAAAAGTCAAATTTTAAAAAATCAAAACTTTCAGAAAAATTCGATGTTAATAAAGATAATGGAATTTGAAAAAAAAAACGAAATCTTGGGAAAACAGTCGAAATTTCGACTACCAAATGAAATAACAGATCGAAATTTTTATAAGAAAGTCAAATTTTAAGAGAAAGATAAAATTTTGAGAATAGTCGTTTATGAAAAAAATGAAACTTGAACAAAAAAAAACAAAATCTTAAGAAAAAGGCGAATTTTGAGGAAAATACTTAGATTTCTAGGAACATACAAGATCGGATTTTAAGGTAAATTTCAAATTTTCGAAAAAAGACTGATTTTGAGAAAAATATTGAAATTCCGATTTTTTTAAATTCGTTTTTATTTCGATTTTGTTCTCGGAATTTTGGAAAAAAAAATTGAAAATTTGAAGAAAAAGGATTATTCTTCATGGTGGACGCTTATTGGTCGGAAATATTATGTTTATTGATTTTATTTAACATTTCTACAACTCAGTTTGAAAATATTTAAATTTTTATTAATCATCATTTATTAATAACTATTTAAATACATATTTCCAAACTGGGTCGTAGAAATATTAAATAAAATTAATAAACATTAACTTGAAGGAAAAGATCGAAATTTCGAGAAAAAGGGCGAAATTTAGTTAATATTCGAAATGGCCCAGAGAGAATCTGATTTTATTGAAATTTTGGAAAAAGGACGAATTTTGAGAAAAATGAAATTTCCGGAATTTTCTCTCGACTGCTTCAGTCGGAGGCAAACATTCCCCACCCTAAGATTTCCAAAAAAATTATTATCAAAATTGCCAGATAAAAGACGAATTTTGAAAAATAAAGGAAATTTTTTAAAAAGTCTCCTCAGTTGTATATACATTTTCGCCGTACCTTGCCCTATTCTAGCTATACCTATGATTCCAAAAAATATAGCATTCTTAAAGAAAATTATATACAGGATGGACCATAAGTAATGGTACACAGAGCAATGGTGGATTTTTCGAATAAAAATAATGTGATTTAACTACATTTACCTTATACCAAAAGTTGATATTAACAGAGATACAGGGTGTCAAAGTTGAAAAAAAAAATTTGATTTTTTCGTATAATTATGGAATGAATTGTAATGTAGGCACAAAATTTGGTACAAGGAAGTTTTTTAAGTCGACAAACTCTAATTTGTTAACATATTACCAATAGCTGATAGGGGGCGCTACCTGCGCCCTCCTGCATAATTCTAAATCATCATAACTTTTTGTGGACCCAGGTATATTAATTTTAAATGCATTATTTTATTTCCCCATATTTTTTACGTAAAAAAGGTGTACTTTCTAAAAGGTGATACGAGCAACCGTTTCCAAGATATTTGCCTTTAAAGCTTGACGTCCCTTGGTTTTAAATTACTAAGATATTAAATTTTCGAAGTAAACTTGAAAAAAAGTAATCATAAGACAGCTTTGAAACTAATCTATGTCAAATACTACTTTGTGATAATATTATTACCTAAATTTTTAAAATCTCAGTAAAGAAAATTTAAAAAATTAAGACGTAATTTATTTTCTAATGTAGAAATGTCAGATATGATCTCTGAGATCAGCACAAGAAAATTTTAATAGTCTGGGTGGTCAAAGCAGATATTTGGAGATGAATTTCCATAAAGGACAGCCAGATTTTCAATTGTTTATAATCCCTTTACCTAAAAAAAGTCATTTCCAACATTCTTACTTTTGAAAATAAATTTTGTTTTGGTAGTTTATTTAAATTTGCTTTAGAAATTTAAAAAATATGTGTAATAATAATGTCAGTAGAGTAATATTTGATATAAACTATTTTAAAGTCAGTTTTATTACTTTTATTTTGAAACCTACTGCGAAAAATTCACATTTACATAAGTTAAAATAAACGTACGGCAAATTTTGAAGGCAAATATCTTGAAAATGGTTGCTTGTATCAACAATTACAATTTACCTACATTTTTTACGTAAAAAAATGTAGGTAAATAAAAATATCTATTTAAAATAAGTGTACATGAAGGCACAAAAAAGTTATGATGCTTTAGAATAACACAAGGTAGCGCAGGTAGCGCCCCCTATGAGTTACTGACATTCTGTTATCAAATTAGAATTTCTTGACCAAAGAAACCCCCCTATACCAAATTTCTTGTCTATAGTGCAATGTGTTGATCAGTTATGCGAGAAAATCACAATTTTGTTTTTCAACTTTAACACCCTGTACCTCTGTTAACATCAACTTTTGGTATAAGGTAAATGTGGCTAAATCACGTTATTTTTATTCGGAAAATCTACTCTTGCTCTATGTACCATTACTTATGGTCCACCTTGTATATTGAAATCTTTAACTTTTTAGCAGTTGCACTTCCAGAATTTCGAATTGTTTTCAAAATTTCGAATTTTTTTAAATATTTCAACTCTTTTAAATTCGTATATTTTTTTTAAATTCCATTTTGATGTAATTTTGTCAAATACTACTTTGCTGATAATATTATTACTTAAATTTTTAAAATCTCAGTAAAGAAAATTTAAAAAATTAAGACGTAATTTATTTTCTAATGTAGAAATGTCAGATATGATCTCTGAGTCCGCACAAGAAAATTTTAATAGTATGGGTGGTCAAAGCAGATATTTGGAGATAAATTTCAATAAAAGACAGCCAGATTTTTAATTTTTTACAATCCCTTTACATGAAAAAGGTCATTTCCAACATATTTATTTTTGAAAATAAATTTTGTTGTGGTACTTTATTTAAATTTGCTTTAGAAATTTAAAAAATATGTGTAATAATAATGCCAGTAGAGTAATATTTGATATAAACTATTTTAGAGTCAGTTTTATTATTCTTATTTTGAAACCTACTGAGAAAAATTCACATTTACATAACTTAAAATGAACTTACGTCAAACTTTGAGGGCAAATATCTTGAAAAGGGTTGCTTGTATCAACATTTAGAAAGTATACCTTTTTTATGTAAAAAATGTGGGTAAATAAAAATATCTATTTAAAATAAGAGTACATGAAGTCACAAAAAACTTATGATGCCTTAGAATAATACAAGGTAGCGCAGGTGGCGCCCCCTATGAGTTACTGACAATCTGTTAGCAAATTAAAATTTCTTGACCAAAGAAACCCCCCTATGCCAAATTTCTTGTCTATAGTGAAATGTGTTCTTCAGTTATGCGAAAAACTCACAATTTTTTTTTTAAACTTTGACACCCTGTATCTCTGTTAATATCAACTTTTGGTATAAGGTAAATGTGGCTAAATCACGTTATTTTTATACGAAAAATCTACTCTTGCTCTATGTACCAGTACTTATGGTCCATCCTGTATAATTATTTATAAAGAAACTTGTTTTTCCTCAATTATATTAGATGGTCAGGTGTATGTTACCATACATTTTCCAATAGAAATAGAATACATCGACTGATGAGAAAATTTATTGCGGGTTACATTTACGATATTTGCCAATATTGGGAAAATTGGCATCGGTTCTCGATGCATTGCGAATAGGGACAGCTATCTCCCCAGCGAAGACAATCGTTGGAACCTAGATGGCAACGGCAGATTAAATTGGAAGGTTCCTTTTATTAAATAAAATTATTTTTAAAACTATCGATATTTTTGTAAAAATCTATCGATAGTAAAAACTATCGATGTATAGTGAACGCGACTCCCTCTTACACCAGAGTTGTTAGGTCTTTCTGATTTGCAAGCTAGATCAAACTCGACGAACTTTTCAATACTGCAGGTTGAACAAATTGTTTAGGAATCGTAAATTACAATAATTTAACACTTATTATTTTTATTAAATTTATAAGAATTCGTTTATGAATTGCGATCCCGCTCAAATAGCATCTCGACAAAAAGCGACAGCTGATGTGATCGTGCAAACGAATCTTTAACAATTCAAGATGGCAGCATTGTTGTGTCGAGATACTCGCTTGAATTTAAACTAGCTTTTGCCCGGTTTGGTTTCCTTATCCGTCGATCGCAGTATTGTAGAATATGGAAATGGACGTCGAAATGATACCCCTACACACCTCGGGCCGATCTCGTTCCGCTGACAACAAATATAGCGTCATATCAACGATCTGTGAATGTTTTCAACGAGGCAAGTCGACTTTACTGGGCTCGCGTCCATCGAAAACATTGGCACTTTTTTTGGTTGAATTCAGGTAAAATGAGGCGACCAAGCTGTCGGATTCGACTCGGATGGAGTACGAACGCGTTTGTCATGTATTTCGAGAGGAATGTGGAAGACAGTTTTCTGGGGGGTTGCGGAAAACAACACAATTATAATAATAACAGTTACAAATCATTAGGAATGTTTGGCAACCGGTGACTGTTGCCTTTCCGAGTTCCAGGTGCGGGAAGATGATGGTTTCATAATTCAAAACATACACTCGCTTTATTTTGGGTTATTTATGACATGTGCATGTAGGTGGAAACTGAAATTATACTAATGAACGTAATCCTCGCTCGTAGCTGTGACATACTAAGATGAATATTTTTCAACGTTATTGCTTTGAAGATACTTTGAAGATGTACGCGATGAATACCTATATACCATAAAGGATAGCGTCTGGTTGTTGTTAATTTCAGCGGGGATGGTTTTTCATAAGATACATAAGTCCGCGCCATTTCTCAGGATTCGAGTTGATCCATTTATAGTAAGACTGGAAGCTTGGGAAGCGAGCTCATGTTGTGCGTGCAAATTATTCGTTTACGCGGTCGTTGAGTTGTCCTTTTGTGTTAATGTTAAGAAGCTACGCGACCGGTGATAATAGACGGGGGGTCGATTAATTATACACGCGGTTTTTACAGCGATCGCTCTTAGACACACGCTTTTGAGAAAGTACAGATTACTTCCTTCGTTACCATGGTACTTTACTCTAATAATGAGGATAACAGGCGGTATAAGGTGCCTTTGATGAAAAAGGAAGCAGAAGGCGCTAATCCTTTATGAAATATGAACATTGGCACTAATACAATGCCTTAGGTATTCGAGCATTTAAAGGTGATCGCACACGTATGGATAAGATATACAAAATATGTGCCCACTGTTTAGGAATTGAAAAACAATAATATTACGCGTTACCGCTTTCAAAAGGTTCAGTATTCTCAAAATAGGTAAAAATTTTGAGAAAAGACCGAAATTTGTAGGCACAGTGGAAATCTTAAAAAAGAAATTTAAAATAAAAAGTCAAAAAGTCGACATTTTCGAAAATCGAAATTTTCTAAAGATACATTTTTTTAGAAAGTAAATTTTGGGAAAAAGGTCGGCATTTTGGGAAAAAGTTGAATTTTTAAAAAAGCTTCACATTCGCTAAAGGTTGGAAGTTTTCAAGAAACGATTGGAAGTCAAATTTTCAAACAAGTTTTAATTTTCAATACCAAGATCAAAATTGAAATTTTTAAAAAGTGAAAATTGTCAGCAATAGTTTAGAACGGGGGTTTCCAACCCTTTTTGTGTACAGCCTCCCTGGATTATAAAAAATAATATTCATAAATTTGTCCCCTGAAACCAAGAAAGATTAAGAAATAACAAAAGTTATTCTAACGTGTTTCGTTAGCCAAGCTATCATCTTTAGAGAGATATTGTTCAGTATCTCTCTGAAGATAATAGCTGGACTATCGAGCAATCTTTATTGTGTTTTTTAATCTTTCTTGGTTTCAAGGGACAAGATTTTATTTCATTTTTCAAGACAATCAAGGACCAGTCCGTTCCACCAAAAAAATAATATTTACGCCCCCCTTAAAATTTGTTCATTGCTACAATACAAAAAATGTCGTTATATTTATTTCTCAATTATAAACATAATCCAATTAATTAAAATTTTGGTGTTCACCTTTAAAATAGTTAAGTATAAATAAATTAGATAAACAGCAAGATTTTCAAAAAAGTCAAAGCTATGAAAAAAAAACATAATTTTGAAAAAGACGATAGGTATTTTGAACAAAACTGAAAAATTTCAAAAAGGAGACGTTTTTTGAAGTCGGGTTAGTTTTCCAAAAAGTAAATGTTTTGAAAAAAAGTGAAAACTTTGCAATAAATTAGAAAATTTAATAACTGAAAGTTTCAAAAAAAAAATTAGAAATTTTGTAAACAATAAAAATTTTACAAATAATCAAAATTTCCGAAAAACTCTGAATTTTGAGGAAATGTTGAAAGTCGAAATTTTGAAAAAGTTACAATTTAAAAACAATTCGAAAATTTAAATAGATACCGCAATTATTAACGAAAATTAGCTATTTTCAAGAAAAATTCGATATTTTCTATTGAAAAACGAAATTTTCGATAAATTCCAAATTTTCGAAAAATTACAAATGATTCAAATGAGAATTTAGATGTGATTTTTAAAAATTATAGAAAATTTTTAACAACCTGGCATTTTCAAAAATATTAAAAAAATTAAGTCAAAGGTCACAAAAAAACTCTCAAAATGTTGAAATTTTTATTAGCTGGTACAATTTTTCAAAAAAAGTCAGGTTTTTCAAAAAAAAGGCCAAATTTTGAACAAATCTATCTTTTTAAAAGTCGGAACTTTTAAGATTCGAACTTTTTAATGAAGTCGAAATTTTATAAATATTGTATGTATTAATTTACTTAGAAAAACTCTAATTTTGAAAAATGAAGATTTTTAAAAAATCAGAAATTTTGAAGTCAAAATTTTGAAAAATAGTCGAAAATTTCAAAAAAGACAAAATTTTGAAAAAGTCCAAGTTTAAAAACAGTTCTTAAATTTAAATAAATACCGAAATTTGAAAAGAAATTAAAAATTTCTAGGAATAATTCTATATTTTCTATTAGAAAACGAAATTTTCAAAAAAAGCTAAAAAAGTCGAAAGTTTAGAAAAGCCAAAAATTTGAAAAAAATCAAAATTTTGAAAATTCTTCAAGTATTGATAAAAAGTTGGTAATTAAAAATAATTATTTTTTTTATAAATTTAAAAACAAAATTTTTCAAAAACTTTAATTTTTTAAGAAATAGGAAATTTTGAAAAATAGATAAATTTGAAAAATGTGGAAAATTACAGCAGCCAAAATTTTCAAAAAAAATTAAAAATTTTAAAAAGTTGAAAATTACGAAAAAACTTGAAACTGTAAACTCTTGAAATTTTCATAAATGAAAATAGAATTTTTAAAAGGTCAATATTTTCAAAAAGGTGGGAATTTAAAAGAAATCGTTTTTTAAACTTAAAATACAAATTTTTCAAAAAATTACAAATGTTCAAGTTAGAATTTTGAAAAATAGATGACATTTAAAGAAATTGTAGAAAATTTTAAAAAACCCGGATTTTTAAAAATATTAAAATATTTTTAAAAATACGAAAATTACGAAAAAAGTCGAAACCTCCAAAATGTTGAAATTTTTATAAACTGGTACAAATTTCCAAAAAAATAAGGTTTTTTAAAAAAAGTCGAAATTTTGAAAAAAAGTATCTTTTTAAAAGTTGAAACTTTTAAGATTCGAAATTTTTAAAAAAGTCGAAATTTTTTATAAGTAGTGCATGTAATGTGCATTAATGTGACTAAAATAGCAACTGTTATTTTGAAAAAATGAGGATTCTTAAAAAATCCAAGATTTTGAAGTCAGAATTTTGAAAAATAGTCAAAAATTTTAAAAAAGATGAAATTTTGAAAAGGTCCGGGTTTAAAAACATTTCTAAAATTTAAATAGATTTTGAAATTTAGAATTTGAAAGAAAAACTGTTTAAGAATAACTGTATTTTCTGTTAGAAAACGAAATTTTCAAAAAAAGTCAAAAACAGTCGAAATTTAAAAAAGGCAAAAATTTGAGAAAATCAAAATTTTTAAAATTCTTCAAGTATTCATAAAAAGTTGGAACTTAAAAAAAATCATTTGTTTTTATAAATTAAAAAAACTTTTTCAAAAACTTCATTTTTCAAGTTTGAAAAATGGACGAAATTTGAAAAATGTAGAAAATTACAGCTGTCAAAATTTTCAAAAAAAATTAAATTCCGAAAAAGTTGAAATTTTCATAAATGAAAATAAAATCTTTAAATTCAAGATTTTCAAAATAAAGTGGAAATTTTGAAAAAAAAAAATCTTTTCAAGGAATGAAAATTTTAATAAAAAATTCGAAATGTTAAATATCTGAAATTTTCGAAAAAGTAAAATTTTAAAAAAGGTCGATATTTGGTAAATAATTAACGTTTCCAGAAAAGGTCAAGCTTTAAAAAGGCAAAATCGTGAAGGAAGTTCAACGTTTTTTTTTAACAAAATCGAAATTTTGGAAACTTTAAAAATGGGAAGTTTTAGGAAAAGATGTAGCGATTTGAAAAGCATCGCAATTTTCAGGTAAAGTCAATTTTTTTTAAAATATAGTGCTTATTTTGTTTTCAAAAAATGTGAATTTGAAAAGGTTAATATTTTCAAAATGACGAAATTTTAGAAAAAAATCGGAATTTTAAAAAATAGCCGAAAATTTCAGAAAAGTAAAAAATTTCGTGATTTGGAAAAAAAAGAAATTCCAAAAAAATATCGCGAAATTTTTGAAGGTTTGATATAAGGGAAATTTTCAACATATCGAAATCTTCAAAAGTCAACATTTAAAAAAATAGATTTTCCAAAAAAACAAGCTGCATTTTCGAGAAAAAAAATGCAAAAAGAAAATTCTGAAAAAAGTCGAAATTTCGACGAAGGGCCGAATTTTTGGTACAACCTCGACATTTTCAAAAAAGCCAAAATTTTGAGTATAGAATTTTGACAAAATTTTGAAAAAAGGCTTTATTTTGAAAGCATTTGAAATTTAGAACCAATGCAACCTTACAGAAAAATTACAACCTTACAGAAAAAAAATTAAAAAGTAACTTTTTAAAACAGATGATATTGTTTTATTTTTAATTGTTTCGTATAGTTAAGAAAAATATAGCGAGCATCGCAGGTCAAATTAACGATTTCTGAACCCGCCCCCTAAAATTTTTACATGTTTTACTATCCCACTAAAAACATTTATGTATTTTGTTCAATTTTTTCCACCCCACCACAAATTATTTATTTAAAAAAGAACGGTACATTTTTTTTCAAACATTCTTGTTTTCCAGGTATAATCTCTCGCAAAGGGTAATCCTCTTTTGCCTTTGAGGAAAGTACGATGAGGAAATAAAAATGGATAATTTTTTTCGAAATTAGTTAATTCCAAAAAATTCCACTAGTAACATATTCAAACTGATTAAATAAAACACTGACTTATGACATTAAGACAGAATTAAAAAATATAGGTCCTCCTAGATCAGATTTACTGCTTAAATAAGTGGAAGACAATTTGAAAACTAATAAAACCGTGTCAAGAAAATTCAACAGTAATCTTTTACAGTAAAGCAAATTAGTTGTGCAAAATGTTTTTTTCGGTTTTGCGTGTTTAATTTTCTTATTGCAAGGAACGGCAAAAAGATTTTGCTTCAAAACAAGTTATTTTTTTTTTTAAGTTGTATTCGCTCGCAAAGGGTAACCCCATTATGCTTTCAAAGCACTGCGAGTAGGACGCGGAAACAAGGATAAATGGCGATGAATCGCCTTCTTAAACAAGGATAGGTTGTAATTTTTGGGGAAAATTAAATCATGTGTAAATTCTTAAATTTTTTCTGTATGTAGGTGTACTTAGTTTTCTATAAAATTTTGAGACATATTTTTCAGAAATTACGGGAAGTGCATACCCGGACTCTTGGTGTCCTCAATTGCAAAAAATGGCAAGCTGCTAGCGATTGACACAACAAGTAATTTGTTTTAAAAAAATATCAAGTTTCAACTCGAAATTTCGAGAAAAAGATGCATATATGAGATACTGAGAAAAAAATCAAAATTTCAGTAAGTCGAAATTTTGGTAGACAGCTCCATTTTTCATTGACTAAATCTCGTCATGACAAGTTCTGTTTTAATTCCCATCCAGTCTCATTAAATTCACGCGGTGTCGTTAATATCTGCTCCATATAAAGCGGGTGAATGAAATAAAGAGTTAAGTCAATTAAACATCTCGCTAAATAAGGTTATGGAAATCTTATGCATCCTTTGTGTTATAAATTATGTCCCGTATTGGCAGTAGCGCTCATCCAATAAAATACCTATAAGCGAAGACCGGTCATTATGCCTTATACCGCGGACTATTTTTTTTATCAATTTTTTTTCCAGCGTCAAGACAACTATCAACAAATAAACTCGATAATTATGCCGTGTATGCGATGCGTCCACATAAAACTGGATAGTTGAACTCGATCTCGTTTCTAGCTACACATTCTCAAAGAAGGAAATGGATTCCATCGACTTTGTACGCAAAAAGTGAATTTATTCGTACTGGTCTTCTTGCTTCATGGTGCCGATCAGACCCGATACGATTTATTCAAATCAGAAAGGTTGCATCTTGAACAGTTCAACGGCCTGTCATTTTTTTTATCACACCCCGTCTTCCTGTCGAGCGAAGGCACACACTTTTTTACGAATTAAAAGGCGCTACTACGACGCAGGCGAAACGAATTTTTTGGTGTTTCAACCAAAATTGGATTTGGCCGTTGCAATTTGCAGAAATTTGTTGTCCTCGTTGCATTTTTTTGCAATCAAAACATTGATTTGAAAGCAGGTTCTCGATAAGCAAGTTATTGAAATATTAGTACTGATCCATTTTTTCTTTCAATTCTTATGAATTTGAAACATCAGTACGATATAGCAAGTGTTAAATGAGCTTAATGTCTTGCCTGAAAATGATCAGAGGGATGTATCATTGATTTCTTTTAATCCAATGGACAAAATTTTGGTGGAGCAAGAGCCAAGTGACAAAAAAAGTAGATTTCATTTTATGACACATTTACCAAAATCCCCAACTCGACGAGAACAGCAAGACGTAACATGTAGGTCGTAAAAGGCAATTTATTAACGTTACAGGTTTCCATTAATATGCATATTGATGTATATTCGAAATTACTAAATCAAATATTGAAAAGTAGTCAAATAATTCAAAGGTTGGCATCGAAAAATACCAGCAAAACCTGTTGCTAAATGTCGATTTGCTGTTTCATTGACGGTATGCGACTCCCATTCATTAATTTGCGGTTGAACTTTACACTACGGTGTGGCAATATTCCGCCGTGCATTATTAAAAGAACCAAGAGGAGACGTAGGAGTAACATCCTGTGTCCGTTGGTTTGTCAATATTTGATTTTAAATTATACGCGTACACACACCACACACTGCAAATGGATCTCTCTTCGACAAACATGAACCTCACCCTCTAATCCCTCTTGACTTGACGACAATATTTAATTAACCGGAGAGTATAATCAAACAGCTTCGAGTCTATAAAATGCCATATTGGCGCGGGGGCGACAAGTTTAGTGCCCGCGAAGACATTTACTTAGTGATGCTTGCTGGACCTCAATAGGTCCACAAGAAAAATTGTTCTACACGATGTAAGACCACAGGAAATCTCATTAGTTTGCCAAGAAAACTAAAAAGAAACGTCCAAAGTGTTCAGTTATCAATAAAACTCGTCTAGAACTCTTAATTCCTCGGTGAAACTCATCTAGAGCTCTAAATTCACAAAAGAGATCATTTAGAGCGCAAAATTTTAAAAAGAGTTTTTGCAGTGAAGCTAACTCTAGAATCGTCTATTTCAGGGATGAGCAACCTTTTTTTTTACAGCTGGCCAATTACAAGGCTAAAAATTTTGCGCGGGCCGTATGTGAGAAAAATATAAATGCTGGGGCGCTTGCACCCCCTAGTTCATGCAGCAAACTGAAAATTTGTATGTATTCAATTGGAGGACTTTCCAATTCTTTAGAATTCATTCTTTCCTTGAAACATTTTCTCGAAATTTGTAGCTTTTTCTCAAATTTCGTATATTTTTTTTACAAAATTTGACGTTTAAAATTTTGCACATATTTATAAAATTTGCCTTCTTTTATCAAACATGACTGACTGTCAAAATTTTTAATTTAAAAGTTGCTCGTTTTTTTTCTGAAATTTCGTCTTTTCTCGAAATTTGACTTTTCTTGAAAATTTCGCCTTTTTTGGTTCTGAAAATTTAAGCTTGTTTATTAAAATTTTCCTTTTTTTTAAATCTGGTCGATCTTTTGGCAAAAAGGTATATTTTTTAGAAATTTAACATTTTTGCGAAAGGACAAAAATTTCTTTGTAAATTTCAATCTTTTTTTAATTCAAATTTCTAGTAGTTTCAACTTATTTGTCAAAATTTCGATGTGTTTTATTTGACATTTTCTGACGCCTGTCGAGGCAAGGTAGGGAGGGAGCCTTTCTTCCACTGACTCGTCCAGAGGGTCCAGAGAAAATAAATATTCGGTTTTTCTCTTAAAATTTATTCTTTTTCTGAATTTCGAAGTTTCACTAAGATTAAATGCTTTTTCTTAAAATTAACATCTTTTTTGCAAAATTTCTCTTACAATATCGTCATTTTCTCTGGGTTTTAACTATTTTTTTTGACTGTTTTTTTAATTTGACTTTCTTTGGACAATTTTTTGTCCATTTTAAAGTTTTCTCAATTTTTTTTTCAAATTCCGATATTTTTATGAACATTTTGATTGTTTTAGAAATTCTGACTGGTTTCCTAAAATTTGCCTTTTTCGGGAAATCTTGATTTTTATCTCAATATCCGATATTTAATATTTTAATAAATTTTTCTTTTTTTTTGGTAAATTCGTCTTTTTTTCAAAATTTCGAATTTTTCTAAAATAGCCTTTTGCCTAAAATTCGCCTGTTCCTTAAAATTTGTCTTTTTAGAAATTTCGAATTTGTTTTCAAAATCCTACTTTTTGGACTTTTTCAAAAATGGTTTATTTATTTCAAAATTTTGTCATTCTCTTGAATATTTGTCTTTTTCAATAAACTACGACTTTTAGATCAAATGGTTCTGAAAATGTTCACTTTTCTGTTGTTGCGAAAAATATTTTTGGGGATTTCGAAAAAAAGATTTCTTGTAAATTCAACATCTTTACTGAATTTTAAATTTTGAGAACAATGTTTTTGAATCTTGCGATTTTTCTTTCTCAGGGTTGGACTTTGTTTGAAAATTGCGTCTTTTCACAAAATTAGATCTTTGAAAATTTTTATTTTTTTTTTAATTTTCCACATTTCTCGAGTTTTTGAGAAAGGTTAGGTTTTTATTTTCAATATAATTTATCGAAAATTTCACCTTTTTAAAATTTTCACTTAAAATTGGACCTTCCTTTGGAAATTTGAAATGTTTTCTAGAAAGTTCAATATTTTTTTATTTGTAACGTAATTTACGAAAATCCTGAATTTTTTCGAAGTCTTCGTTTTTTCTGATTTTTTTTAAACTGTATTCCCGATCATTTCAAATTGTCCAAAATTCATGTTATTCTCCAAATTTTGACTTTTAACTCAAAATTCAATTTTATCTGTGCATGGACGTTTCCATTTAAAATGGAATTTTTTCCAAAGATTTCGACTTTTTCACAATATTCGTTTATTTTTTTATAATTGGATCGAAATTTTAATAGAAATCTAAACAATCTGAGAAAAATAATTCAGCAAATTTTGAAAAAAAGATTTCTTGAAAAATTTCAAAAATATGACGAAATTGAAATAAAATAAAAATTCAGAAATCATTATTTTTAAAAGTTACATTTTTTACCTGAATTCGACTTGTTCTGGAAGTTACAACTCTTTTTACAAAAATTTCTTTTTGGAAATTTCGTTTCTTTTACATTTCCACTTTTTCGAAATTTCGACATTTCTTAAAGTCCTCCAAAAGATTTTTTCTTAAGATTAGACCTTTTTAAAAATTTTGACTTTAATTTGAAAATGCGATGTCTCCAATTCCTGTAGTTTTTAAGTAAAAATACACATTACTAAGCGAAAAGGATTTTCTTTTTTACCCACGAGTTTTTTAGAATGATTATTGTCCCCCCCCCCCTCTTAAAGAAAATCTTGCCTACGCTCATGTCCAAGATATTACATGAATCGTTAAAATTTATGTTCTTTGTTTTTTATCAAATTTTTTGACATTGTCTTTTCCAAAATTTTTAGGTAAAACAGTAGAGCTTAGACGGGCCGCAGAAAAATGTTAGGCGGGCAGCAAGTGGCCTGCGGGCCACGTCTTGCTCATCCCTAGTCTATTTAATAGGTCAAACTGTTTTCGCCCCTTCTGAACGCACATGGTTCTCCTGTTACACTTCGTCACAACTCAATTGACCCCCCATGCCTAAAATAGCATCTGCTACATTGCTCCCCTTCATGGACGTAGACAAGATTTCATTCAGAGGGGCAGCAGTTATTTTGAGAATTGATTAACAAAAAAAAAAAAAAAACTAGAAAATCTTCCTGCTATATTATATATTATATATTTTCACTGAAACAGAACTGCACGAACCTAGCAGATCGAATTTCCAAATTAATTTAAATTTCTAAAAAAAAAACGGAATTTTCAGAAAATTGAATTGGAATTAAAACCCGAACCTTTCGGAATATTTCGAAAAATGTTAGGGATTCCTAAGAAAATTCGATATGACCAAATACGCATTTTGTGAAAAAAATTGAAATATTCAAAAATATTATTCTCAGAATTATAACATTTGGTTGAAAGTTTCAGTTTTAAAAATATAAATGAATTTTGATAAAAAGCCGAAATTATGGAGAAAACAGAAATTATTAGCAAAAAAAAACGTCGAATTTTGAGACACATGTTGTTCCGATAATAAGATGAATTTGGAAAAACTAGTGGAAATCCAGGAAGTCAAATAAAAAAAAAACAGTAAAATCCGAACATTATGAAAAATGAATTTCGAAAAATATTGTCAAAAATTTCGAGAAAATGATCAAAATTTCTAAATAATATCTGCATTTTCAAGAGAAGGAATAAGGTCTTAATTTCGAAAAAGACGAATTTGGAGAAAACAGTCAATCGAATTTTGTGAAAAACAATCTCAGTTTTCGGGAAAAGCCGAATTTAAAAAAATCGCAATTCGTCAAAAATGCTTTTTTCGGAATTTTTACTTTTTTATTTAAATATTGACATTTAAATGTCGATAAAGAAGTTCAATTTTTTTTTCTCAACACAGAAATAGTTTTTTCAGTATTTTTGTTTTTTTATTAACATTCCGATCGAATTTAGACAACATAAACGAATTTTGAGAAAGTAGAAGTTTCAAGGAAAAGCTAATTTCGAAGAAAAAGTACAATTCTAGAAACAAAATATTGCGAAATTTCGAAAATAAGGCGAATTTTGAAATATAAGTTGAAATTTCTGGAAAGTTTATTTTAAAAAAGTGTAAATATTTAGAAAAAGACAAATATTAAGAAAAACAGCAGAATTTCGAAAAAGGACGAATATTAAGAAAAATAGCAAAATTTTGAAAAAAAAAACAACTTTTAATAGAACATTCCAAAAAAAAAAAGAATTTTGAGAAAAAAGACGAAAATTCGAATTTTTGATAAAAAGGAAAATTTTAGGAAAAAGACTATTTTTAAGAAATAAAGTAAAGATTTCGATAAAAAGATGAATTTCAAGCAAAAAGTCGAAACTTTCAGAAATATTAAATATCGAATTTTGAAATAAGAATCAAGATTTCGAGAAAAAGTAAACTCTAAGGACAGTCAAAATTTTTGGAAAGTTAAATTCTAGAAGATTGAAATTTTTAGAAAAATTCCAATGTTAGGAAAAACAAAGAAATTTGTAGAAGTAGGCAAAACTTTGGGAATCGGTTTGAAATTTTAAGCGAGGCTTCGAAATTGGGAAGAGATTCGTTTAAAGAATGTGTAGAAACAAAGTTGAATTGTGCGAATAAAGTCAAAATTAACAAAGAGAAACTTTTACAAAAATAGTAATGAATATCTAGATAAAAAGAATGAATGTCAAGGAGAAAGACGAAACCTCGACAAAAAAAATGGAAATTTCTCACAAAAAATAAAATTTTTAGAAAATGGTATAATTTTAAGAATAATGGTTTATACAAGACAAATTTTTTTAAAAAATTGAAATTTTGAGATAGAGTAACTCCGACGACAAATTTGAGATTTTCAGGAACTTAAAGGATTGAGTTTAAAATAAATTCAAAATTTCTAAATAAAGGCCGATTTTGAGAAAACTAGCGACATTTCGAAAAAACTCGCAAAAGCAAAAACGGATTTTAAAATAAATTTGAAATTTCGGGAAAAAGATTGAAATTTTAAAAAATTTGGAGAAAAAATTCGAAATTTTCCAGAGAACGCCAACATTTGCCATTCATAAATTAAAAAGCCACATTTTGTTAAAAAAATTGAGATCAGCAAATAATGTCCAAATTCCAAGGAAGGAAAGTACGAATTTTGAAGAAAAAATGAAAAATTGTATGTAAATTTCCGGCGGCTTCAGGAGCCAGGGGGGGGGGCAAGCGCCTCATCCTGCCCTATTCTAGCTAGGTCTGTGCTCCCCTTGCAGAAAATCAATAAGAAATATCTAAAGTGTTACATTATGAAGAAAATTGGTTTAAAGCACTAACCTCCCAAGGAAATGTATCTAGAGCTTTGAACTAAAAAAAAATCATGTAATCCAAATATTTACTAGAAACTCGAGAAAATCAAGGAAGAACATTTAAAGTGCTTAATTATCAAGGAAACACATCTAGAGCTGCCAAGAAAAAAATCATTAAAACTCTACATTCTCAACAACCATATAAACCCCAAATTTTAGTATATATTTCTACAACATAATTAACTGCTCGAGAAAACCAAGAAGAAACATCTAAAGTGTCAAATTCTTGTGAAAACTCACTTAGACCTCTAAACCTTCTAAAAATCTCATCTAAAGCTCTAAGGTACCAAAGATCAGTTAGAGCCTCCAAGTTTAAAAGGAAGTTTTGCAACTTATTAAGAAAACTACGAAGGAACGTTCAAACCTCTAGAGCTCCAGGAGCGGATTGTACAACATATGCCACTGCGCAGAGGGCCTCACCATCTAGGGGCCCCACTAGAGTATGTTGTCTCCCTTATTTCAAATGTAAACCACACTGTGGACACCCGGTATGGAAAGGCAGATTTTTAGGCACGATGACCTAAGAGGCCCCACCACAGGATCCGGAACAAGGTTAATGCGCCCGTGAGAGCTCCAAAAAAACTCAGCTCGAACTCCAAACCATTGAGAAAACTCCTCTAGAGCTCCAAATTTTTACGGTAAATCATATAGCCATACATTTTAGTATAATCTTTTAAAATAGAAGTAACTTTTCGAAAAAACCAAAAAAAAACATCTAAAGTGCCGAATTTTCAAGGAAACTTGTCCAGAGCTCTAAACAATCAAAAAATTTATCTAAAATTAGAAACTCTCAAGTGATCCAGAGCTTCAATCTTTAAAACAATATTTTGCAATAGTGTTAACTTCTAAGGGTGCGTTTAGATTAGACACTTTGTTCACAATTATCCTGAGAGCTCCCAGATCCCAGCTGTGTAGATAATTCTCGGATAGCTTCTCTCAGGATAGTTGACAATTATGTCAGAGAAAAATGTACGGAATAAAGTGTCTAATCTAAACGCTCGCTGAGAAAAGCTATCCGGGACTTGTCTACACAGCTGGGAGGAGATAGCTTCTCTCACGAGAGTCGACACTTACGTCAGAAAGAAAATATATTTTATGTCAGAGAGAAATGTACGGAATAAAGTGTCTGGTGTAAAAGCACTGTTAGGAAATCTAAAAAGGAATGTTTAAGTTACTAGAAAATCTGTCCTAGAGCTCTAAATCCTTAAGAAAGATCGTTCACAGTTCTAAATTCTAAAAGAAAATTTTGTAATTATATTTACTGCTGAAATAAACCAATAGGAACAACTTAAGTGTCAAATTCTCAAGAAAACTCACGTGGAGTTCTGAACTCTCAAGGAGTTTCATCTAGAACTCGAAGATCTCGAATAAGATCACTTCGAGCCTCTAATTGCAAAAGAAACTTTTGCAACAGTAGTATTTTATTGGGAAAGCTATAAAGCAATGCCTAAAGTGACGAGGGTTTCAGAAAACTCACAGCTCTAAACTCTAAAAAATTTCTCCAGAGCTCTAAAAACTCAAAAAAACCATTTGGAGCATTCAAATCCAAAGAAAGTTTTGCAATAATAACTACTTGGCAAAAATAAGAAAGAATCCTCAAAGTATTAAACTCTTCAAGGAACATAACTAGAGTTCTAAACCCTTAAAGAAACACAACTCGAGCTCCACATTCCCGAGAAAACTTCTCGAGAGCTCTAAATTATCAGGAAAAACCCATATAGTCATATATTCTAATAGAAACTTTTGCAATAGAAGTAAACTCTCAAGAAAACCAAGAAAGAACATCTGAATTACTGAAAGTATAAGGAGACTCACTAGAGCTCTAAACGATCAAAAAATCTACCTACAATTCTCAACTCTCAAGGAAAGTCATTTGGAGCTCTAATAGTTTAAAACAGTCTTTTGCGAACAGTGTTATCTTCTCAAGAAAAGTAAACTCAAGAAGCTCAACTCAACTAAATTATCAGGAAAAAGCATATAGAATAATACTGTTACGGGCTATGGTTCGAATTGATTATTAACACGTGAATTGAATAATACCCACTTTATTACCAAACTAAACTCGGAACACTACAACTGAATAATAAACTCACTTATTTACTTTTAACTACTAACTCACTAATTACACTGACTGAGTCTAACTAACTAACTCGAGGGAAAGGCGACCGCCTTATATAGTTTTGGCTCCCAGGTTCTAGAAAAATCCCGCAGATAAGGCTTATCGTTTGCCGAAATTTCTGGAACACTTATCTGCCGTTTGCTTCGCTTTGCCACTTTCCCCTTATCAGATCTTTCTAGAAAATGTTCTTACGTATTAAATTCTATAATTTACATTTCACTACAATACATTCTAATACAAACTTTTGCAAGAGAAGTAAATTCTGAAGAAAACCAAGATAGAACATCTGACTTACTGAATTATTAGGGAGACTCACTAGAGGTCTACACGCTCAAAAAATCTATCTATAATTCTAAACTCTCAAGGAAAGTCATTTGGAGCTCCAATATTTAAAACAATCTTTTGCAATATGGTTATATTCTCAAGAAAACTAAACTCAAGAAACTCAACTCGGGCTCCAAATTCTCGAGAAAACTCCTCTAGAACTCCAAATTATCAGGAAAAAGCGTATAGAATCATACATTCTAATAGAAACTTTTGCAATGTAAGTAAACTCTCAAGAAAACCAAGATAGAACATCTGAATTATTGAATTATTAAGGAGACTCACCAGAGTATTTTTATTTGAAAAATTGAAAAATTCGACTTTTTTTGAAAATTTCCACTTTTCTCAAAAATTAAGTTTTTTTCAAAAGTTCGATTTTTTCGAACTTTTTTCAAAATCTTCATTTTTCTGAAAATCTTAATCGTTTATCTTCAAATTTCGGCTTTTTTCCTAAGACATTATGACTTTTTCAGAATTTCAACTGTTTTCAAATTTTCAATTTTTTGTGAAAATTTCCACTTTTTTCCAAAATTTCCACTTTTTTCCAAAAATTTCAACTTTTTTCTCGAAGTTTCGACTGTTATGTGGTAAACTGGATTTTTCATTTGAAAAATTTAAAAATTCTACTCTTTTTGAAAGTTTTCACTCTTCTGAAAAATTAGATTTTTCTCAAAATTTCGATTTTTAAAATACATGAACCCTCGTCGTTAGATGATGATGTCATTGTGTCGTCATTGCTAAGCTTTGCATTTATTTACATAGAAAAAGTGTCGTGCTAGTGTGCGCGAGAGTAGAAATGGAGAAAGTGCGTAAGATCCTGGCACCACTGAAGCCGACAAATAAACAGACAAACACACTTTAGCATTTATATATTAGCAAGGATTATATATTTTTTTTATAATTCACAGAATGACAGAATGCACACTATTGATGGGTGGCCAAAGCTCACTAAATATTCGAACCTGTTGCTTGCCTTAATCCTTAATTTATAAGTTTTTGTTGAACTGTGTTCTCTTCAATCATAGATGGGCTTCATATCATTTTATGAAATTGAAGCAGATTAAAATTGATGTTTTTGAGGGTGAATGTGGACGTCATCTAGCGACAGGAGGAGAAAACTTGACGTAAATATGAAAATAGATGGGCACCTTGTATTTATAATTACACATTGCCACTATCCAGTCTTCTTTTAAAAAATGATACATGTATACATAATTAATGTGTTGATAGATATTGAATTTTAAATGGAAACAAAAAACTCATTAAAAATCATTTCTTAAGAACTATCGATATTACCGAAGAATACTATCGATAGTTTTCGATAGGTCAAAGCTATCGATAGTTCCTATCGATGTTTAGTGAACACTACTGAAAAGGTGAAAAGTGAACGATCTAACAAAATAAATTCTTATTTTTTCCATACCAAGGTTGACACTACTTTTGCTTGTGGGGCTTCCATTAATTGCATGAGGTAAAAATGGGGGTGAAGGATTCGGCATAATCTCACTAAATTTTATTTGAATAGGAAGACTGGTTAATAAAAATCTGATGTCAACTTGTTATGCTCATTACGAGGACCTTTTTTATTTGTAGTCGTCAGCGAACCCTCTTTTACATTCACATGTACGTGAGGACCAGTTTTTCAGTTATCAATTTTACATGAACAACAAAGTTTCTTAATTCAAACATCCCCCAATCAAATATTTAAAATTTATAAGTCTCACGTGTGTGGGTATTTAAAATTTATAAATCTCACGTGTAGGGGTATCAGGGTTCCCCAATATCTTACCAAATCTCACTAGAGTGGGTCCAAATTTCTCAAAACCCTTTCCTCGAACATTTCTGCAAAATTTAAAGTTTCTCGACCCGAGGATTTGGACTGTAGTATATATCGGTCAAACAGTCAGTAGATTTAAAATTCGTCCAATTGCACATTAAATCTGGTCACGGAATTTATTCAATTGTGTTTCGAAATGTTTCACATCTCAACGATTTTCACAGTGACTAAAATTGTACTGGAAATATCGTACTCTACACCTGCTCACTTGCTCCAAGATGTAAATTAGCCGTTGTAACGAGAAAAATGATTCGATCACAATGGATCCCACGGGTACTGGCTGCGTATGTCGCATAAAAATGTCGCCGTAATTAAGGTCACTCGCATCTATGGAGCCAGAACAATGCGGCATTAGAAGCGTTTCTTCCCTTTAAGGTAAATCTGGTAAAGCCGATTGGGTATGCTTGAAATAATAAAGAGTTATTGCCTTCGAGCGATCGCCTCCGATTTATGTCGTTGGCTTTATATAGAAAGAAGTTGAAAGCGGGAGAGAAGTCCTGAGAATGGCAATATTTACATTATCGGTACCTTCGCGATTCTTCAAGCGCTTGGGTACCAAATCAACCGACTTCAGTGGATATGCAAGACATACAATAGTCACTTGTTGATGGCGAAATTTATGGCTTTGCTGGAGGTTAATCCTTGGACTTGAATTTTTCTCCAGTGGATTTTTACATCGTGTTATCGGATCAGTCACAATGATTCACTGTATTAATAGGTGTGAATTTCAAAGAACCATTCGCCTTATTTAAATATTTAATAAAGGATAGATACAAATAAGTACAAAGAAGAATAAATAAAAAGATTTCCGGTCTTGGTTTACGTAATACACAAATTGTATTTTAATTTACACTAGTATGACACGACGTTTTAAGTTGAAACATGCGATTTTCCATATCGGTAATCAACAAAGTAATGTTGATTATAATCCACCTGAATCGTTTGGTAGCTGCTGACGTTAAATGCAGATGATTAAACAACCAAGTAATTAACGATTACTTATTTCCGTCGAGTCATTTCATTGTTAACTGCGTATTTGTTCGGGCAGGACATGGAAAGTAAACACGGTCTATAAAAAGATGAAATCACTTCATTGTCCTAGTCCTAGTTGCACCGAAAGAAAAAATATTAATTTCCCGCAAATCAAATGACTAAATTCGTTATAAAAAGATCAGAACCGTATTAAAAATAAAAACATGATGGTTACTCGAAGACGAAAAGTCAAATAAAAAAAATGATGACGTCGTAATCGTTAAACTTATTTAAAGTTACAAGTTACAAGGATTCAGATTTGTTCTGTTAATTAGTATTAACATGGTAAAACATTTCAACATCCAAAATTTCACTTTTTTATAAATTTAACTCGAAAATTAAGAATCGTATCGAAGGTTTCTAGGAGTCGATTGGTTTTTTAATTGTGGATTTTTTTATCCCATTCCAAGTTAATCTGCGTTTCTTGTCATTTCTGCCTAATATTTATTTTCGTTTCCCAAAATTTCGCCTTATTTCAGCTTATTTTCCTTTGAAAATTTTGAATATTTTCTCGAAATTTCGGTCTTCTCTGGAAAAATAAAATTGGAACTAGAGATATTTTTAAATCTCGATTTTTGTCCTAAAATGTTTCCTGCCTTAGATAAAATTTTAGAATTACTCTTAAAATTTTTAGAGTTTATAGATTGAAATACAAAACTTGTCCCCTGAAACCTAGAAAGATTAAAAAGCCCAATAAAGGTTGCTCTCTGTGTTTTTTAATCTTTCTTGGTTTTAGGGGACAAGTTTTGTATTTCCGTTTTTGAAGATAACCAAATACCAGCCTGTTTCCTCAAAAAAAAAGGAAAAAAAAAGGATTTATAGATTTTGGAATATATCGATTAATTATTCTCTGAAAATTTAACGATGATTTAATGATGATTTTCCCAAAAATAGGACCTTGAATTAGAGATTCTGAAAAGATAATAATAATTGCACATTTATTTCCTTAAAATTTCAATATTTTTCTCAAATTTCCAGATTCAATTTGTAATTTCTAGAATGTGAAATTGACAATAATAGTTGCAATTTTCGACGACAAAAAATTTCTAAAATTTGCATGACGAAACAGATTTGCAAATAATCGGACTCGATCCCAAATTTCAATTTTTAATTACGAAATTTCAGGGTTCTTTTTCACGATATCGAGTATCGAGTTTAAACTCGAAATGTTGTTTGTATTTATTATTTCGAAAAGCTAAACTTTTTACTTTTAGTTGCCCTCGAAATTTGGAGACATTTTTATTTATTTCAACTTACTGACTTTGTTTTTATGTTTTGACTTTTTGAAATTTTCAAATTTCAACTTTTTGAAATTCAACATTTTAAAATGTGGAATTTTTCCAAATTTTAACTTTTTTGTAAATTTCAGCTTTAAAAAAAAATCCGATTTCAAAATTTTATTTTTTTTCTAAAAATTTTGAGTTTTATGAAGAATCGATTTTTTTCAAATTTTTTTACTTTATACATACACAAAAGTACATATATTTTTTCTATTTTTGGGTCCTTATTGGGCCGTTTTGAATTACACTAAATTTAGCCGTGTGTCAAAAGAAATCAATTTCATTTATTTAAACAATAATTTAAATATTTTTCAAACTGGCCTCTGTAAGCTAAAATAAATTTAGTATAAAAAAATTAAAATGTTACTTCTTTTCTACATGTTTCACTTTAAAATTGAAATTTCGACTTTTGATATCGCGATTTTGAAAAAAAAGTATAAATTTTAAATATTCAAAATAAATTTCGAAGTAGCTTGTAACTTCTACATGACGTTATGAACAAACGGAAATTTCGAGTTTTTTTTTGAATGATTTATTGAAAATTTCGACTTTTTCCAACATTTCGATTGCTTTTGAAAATTTCAATTTTTAGAATGTTTCTCAAAATTTTGATTTTCTTTTTGAAGGACTTTTTTTGTAAATTTCGACTGTTTCAAAAAATCGATTTTTTTTTAAATATCCAATTTTCTAATAGTTCGGCTTTATCTGAAAAAAACGTTTTTCTTAAGTTTTGACTATTTTTTAAAATCTAAGGCCTTTTATCGACTTTTTCGTACTTTTTAAGTTCTGATATATTATTGAAAATTTCAAACTTTCTTGACCAACATTTTGACTTTTTTTTTAAATTTCAGCATACTTTTGAAAATCTTGACCTTTTTCAAAATTTCGACTTTTAAAAAAGCTTCGGCCGTTTTTGAAAATTTCATCTTCTTACAATTTTGATCCATTTTGAAATTCAAAATTCAACTTTCTTTTTCAAAATTTAGGCTTCAAAAGTTTCGATTGTGTATCAAATTTTGTCACAATTTTGATATATTTTGAAAATATCATCTTTTTCTCGAAATTTTCAATTTGTCTGTAAATTTCGAATTTTTCTCAAAATTTTGACCCATTTTGAAAATCCCTGATAAATTTTTTTCAAAATTTCCATTCAAAAAATTTTTTTTTCTTGAAATTTTTTTCTTGAAAATTTCGATTTTGCTTTAAAAAATCGATTATTTTAAAACACGTTTTCCTTAAGTTTTGACTATTTTTCAAATTTTAAATCTTTTTTTTAACATTTTCGACCTTTTCGTGCTTTCTGAATAATTAATTTTTTTTTGAAAATTTCGACCTTTCATTACCAACATTTTGACCTTTTTTTTAAATTTCAGCATATTTCTGAAAACCTTGACATGTTTCAAAATTTTCACCTTTAAAAAAAAACTTCGGCTTTTCCAAGAATTTGCCGATTTTGAAATGTTCGTCTTCTTACAATTTTGACCCATTTGGAAATTCAAAATTTAACTTTTTTTCAAAATTTTGACTTCAAAAGCTTCGATTGTTTATCAAATTATGTCACAATTTTGATATATGTATTTCGAATTTATCATCTTTTTCTCAAAATTTTGGCCTATTTTAAAAATCCTCGATATACTTTTTTCAGTATTTTCATCTTTTCTCAAAAGTTTGCTCTTTCTTAAAATTTTAACTTTAGTTAAATTTCCATTTTGTCCAAAATTTTGACTTTTTCTAAATTTTTACTTATTTTGAAAATATTCCATTTCTTCAAAATTTTGCCTTTGCGAAAATATTAGCCTATTGGAGAATTTGGACTTTTAAATTTGAAAAAATTCGATTTTTTTAAAATTTCGAAGATTTTCCTGAATGTTTACTTATTTTAAAAATTTCTGTTTATTTTCAGAATTTGAGTCTTTTTCCAAATTTTGACTTGGAAAATTTTATTTTTTCTCGTGGTCTTTACTTGTTTTAAAGGTCCGATTTTTTCTTTCAGAGTTTCGACTTCAAGAAAGTTTGATTTTTGTAAATTTTTGAAAAATTAATTTTTTTAAATTGCAGCTTTTTTCCAGAATTTGGACCTAATTTGAAAATGTCCGCTTTTTTCAAAATTGCTAGCGTTTTCTCAAAATTTCAACTTATTGGAAAATTTAAATTTAAAATTTCAACTTCTTTCGAATTTTTACCTCTTCTTTTTAAATTCGACTTTTTCTTTCAAAATTTTGACCTTTTTTCGAAATGTTGATTTTTGTAAATTTTCAAAATGTCCGCGTTTTCAAAATTTTTAGGATTTTCTCGAAATTTCGACTTATTCGAAAATCTGGATTCAAAATTTCAACTTCTCGAAGTTACTTCTTCTTAAGATTCGACTTTTTCTTCTAAAATTATGACTTTTACTCGAAATTTTGATTTGTAAGTTTTGAAAAATTCGATTTTTTTTTTCATTTCAATTTTTTTCTCCAGATATTCTCTGTATCTTCTTTGCGAAATTTCGTTAATTTCCAATCTTATCGAGTGGTATTTTCTTTGCCAGTTGCTTCCTTCCACACGTCTAGATTATCAGTTACCTTTGTTCGTTAAGGATTGGCAATCTTTAATAGATTGCCCCAAACAAGACGTGTCTAAGAAGCAGCTGGCGAAGAAAATGCCATTCGATAGGAATGGAGTTTTTCTCTAAAATTTTGACTTGTTTCGAAAACTGTCCGCTGTTTTCAAAATTTCTAGTGTTTTCTCAAAATTTCGACTTATTGGAAAATTTCGATTCAAAATTTCAATTTTTTTCTTTTAAAATTTTGGTACTTTTTATCGAAATTTTAATTTTTGTGAATTTTGAACACTCATTTTTTTTTTAAATTCCAACTTTTTTCTTTAGATATTCTCTGTATCTGCGAAAATTCGTTGATTACATTTCCTATCTAGTGGCACTTCTGTCTGCCAGTTGCTTATTCCAGACGTCTAGATTTTCAGTTAATTTTTTTCATTAAGGATTAACAGTCTTTTATAAATTGTCCCGAAACAAGACCTGTGGAAGAAGCAGCTGGCGAAGCTGGGACCACTTTATAGTAATAGAATTTTTTCTCCAAAATTTTAACTTGTTTTGAAAATGTCCGCTGTTTCAAAATTTTTAGTGTTTTCCCAAAATTTCGACTTAATGGAAAATTTCGATTCAAAATTTCAGGTTTTTCTCGAAGTTTTTATTTTTTTCCAAGATTGGAACTTTTTCTTTCTAAATTTTGATTTTTTCACGAAATTTAGATTATTTGTAAATTTTGATTTTCTATGAAGTTTCGATGTTTCGAAATTTCGGTTTTTTTCCAAAATTTTGACTATTCTAAATTTTGACCAAATCTTAAAAGATCGACTTTCGATTTTTTTTTTCAATATTTCAACTTTTTCCGAAATAATGACTTTTTTTAAATTTTTTAAAAATTCTATTTTTACGAACATTTTGATTTCGTTCCAAGATTTTGGATTTTTTAAAGATCTCGGTTTTTTCTTAAAATTATTTACTTTTTTTTTCGAATAATTCGACCTTTTATAAATTTTGAAAAAATTCTTTTTTTTTAAGAACATTTTGATTTCACTAAAGCACTGAACTAAACACTGTGGCTTGTGATTAAGTCCAAAGAAGGTAGCACCCTTTACCACACCGGTAATTAAATAAATAATTAGGCGATACGTATTTGGCCAACAGAACTGGCATTTTCAAGCGTACTAATCTAAAAAGATTAGCAAAAGATGCATCGACGTCATCTACATTGAGATTCAAATCGATAATGGCGGTCTTTTGCTTTCTTTCCTATTTCTAATTGTTTAACACATCTGGTGGATGGAATTTTGACCTGCCACAAATAGCCTTCAATAAACTGGAGGCCGCCAATGGTCCTTTATCTCCGTTAAGGGTAACTGCTGGCGAAATACGTATCGCGTAATTATTAATTTAATTGCCGATGTGGTAAAGGGGTGAAACCCTCTTTGGATTTTGATTTCATTCCAGAATTTTTAAAAGATTTTAAAGATATGGACTCCTTTCTCAAAACTATTTACCTTTTTTTTTCGGATAATTCGACATTTTAAAAATTTTGAAAATTTTTTATTTTCTATGAACATTTTGATTTTGTCCCAAAATTTTGAATTTTTTAAAGATAACGCCTTTTTCTCAAAATTATTTACTTTTTTGCGAAGAATACGACTTTTTAAAAATTTTAAGTATTTTCGAAAATTTTTACCTTTCGAAAATTTCGATTTTTTTTCAAAATTTGTCATTACAAAATTTACTTTTCTTTTTCGAAATTTTGACATCAAATTATTGATTTTTCTTTTTCAAATTTTAACATTTTAAGAATTTCAACTTTGAGAAATTCAACATTTCAAAATATCGACTTTTTGGAAATTATAATTTTTTTGTACATTTCATCTTAAAAAAAACTCCTCCGATTTTTTCCAAATTCAATTTTTTTTACTAAAATCTGACCTTTGAATGTGCTTCAAAACTTTCGACTTTTTCTCAAAATTTTGACTTTGTGAAATTATGAAATATTCTTCCACTTTTTTTTTTATTTCAGTTTCTTTGATTTCTTTCTTAGAAAATTTCGAGCTCCCAAAATTCCTCTTTTTGTATCTTATATCTGAGAATTTGATTTTTTTTTTGAAAATTTCGACATTTCAAAGTTTATATTTTTTCTCAAAATTTTGACATATTTGAAAATTTTCGATTCTTCATCAAAATGTCGATTTTTCAAAATTTTGACCTTTTCTAGAACATTTGCCTTGTAAATTTGAAAAATTTCAAAATTTGCACTTTTCTTCAGGTTCTAAATTTTTTTCAAAATTTTGACTTTAAATTGAAAATTTCTATTCTTCTTTCAGATTTTTGACTTTCTCCAAATTTGGACTAATTTCAATTCAAAATTTCCAAAATTTTTTGACTTTAAATTGAAAATTTCTATTCTTCTTTCAGATTTTTAACTTTCTCCAAATTTGGACTAATTTCAATTCAAAATTTCCACTTTTCTCGAAGGTTTTACGTCTTTTGAAAGATTCGAGTTTTTATTTTGAAACCGTTTCTTGAAATTTTGATTGAAAATTTTTAAAAATTCAAATTTTACCTTTTATTTAAATGTGAACTTTTTCTCAAAATGTGTGAATTCGTAAATTTTGCAAAAACTGATTTTTTTACGACTTTGTTTCAAATTTTGGAACTTTTTAAAGATTTTTACTTTTTCTGAACATTATTTCGCCTTTTTTTAATGGAGAATTCCACTTTTTTATGAAAACTTCCATTATTTTTAAAATTTCGATTTTCTAAAATTTTCACTTTTTGGAAACATCCCCCCCCCTCCCACTTCCCGTGCTAATAGGCGATATTTACGTGTGTCATCAAGAACCAAAACTGCGCCAAATTTTAAATTCCTGCGTTACATAGTATTCGAGAAAAACTTCTGTTACTGACGAAGGGACGGACACGAAACTGGGATTATAAATAAGGGTTCCATTTTTATTTCTTTTAACGCGAAACCCTAAAAATATATTAATATTGAGAAATTGAGATCTAAATGATATTTTTGCTTAACATTTCTGCCTAAAAACCGGAAATCGGATGAATGCGTCATATGTGTGGTGTATAAGCTGGAGATTAAAGTGTCAGGGTGCTCTATGCGGATAGATATTATGATGCGGATTAGATGCGATGCATATGCCGGCGATTTTTATTACATAAATCATGCTAATGGCGTATTTATCATAAGGTGGTGTTAATTTTAGGGACTTGGCAGTCTCTTAACTCGCTAAACCGCGTAGTAAATCAACGCCTCGCAATTAAACCACCGTTTGTAGGTGGATAGATTTACGCTGCGGCCCACGACGCAATCAGTTTTAATCATTACAACGAAGACCGATAAATATATTAAATTTGATGTAATCTTGAAAATCCCAATTACCGGCCACATTTTCCTATACGGGCACACCTAAATGAACGTACAAGTCCACAATGCAACCAGCTCAACGCGACGCGACGTGGGAATAAAAGAATCGTTCTTGGATTTCTTTTGTTGATATGTTAGAAAAACCAGCTGGTGTACGATCCTTTATAAGTTGGTGCTGGACTTTGCGGGGCGATCCGAGGACACAATGGAGCAAGGAATTCTAAAGCTAACACCTGTGATTTCTTTGTACCTGTTGGGTTTTGTTATGGCAAGCGTAGTTTGCTCGGAATGGTCTTCAACGTAGAAACTTGGAATAACCGAGGCATCTTCAAAAGTCTGCAGATTTAGTCGGGTTTGTGCTTTGTGTACTCTAGGTGTAAAACGATCACGTATTAATTGAGAAAGCCGCCCCATTGCTACCTGTAAAACTTCCCTCTCGACTCTCGACCTCTCGTTCTCTTGCGTACTAATTTTGTAAACCTAGAACTCTAGTACAACATTCGAATTAAAAGCTTTATTGTCTCAACCACTCAGTCAATCGCTACTCGAAAGGATTAATAAAGAGAGAAAATCTAAAAAAAAATTCAGCCTTTTAAAAGAGAGACAAATCAATCCACAACTCCCCTTAAAAAGGCGCTCCTGATTTGCAACAAATTCCTTTATTAGACCGTTTTGTTCACGAGTTTCTCGACTCCCCATATGCACAGCTACTCATCAGATCAGAACAGATCATAAGACAGATGGACAACAATTTTGTACGTGTCCTGTCTTCGTCATATTGTTATTTGTATTTACACACACTAACAATTGCATATACAGGTTGTCCCCGTTTTAAGTGCCTTAAATGAAACAGGTGATAGAAAAAGTAATTTTAAGGAAAAAGTTTCCTATTAACATGTATCCGGAAACTCTTAATAAAAAAGATACAAGGTGTTAATTAAAATTTGAATTAAAAAACGTTTTTGTTGTTTTACTTTCCAGTTTTCAGAGTTATTTAAACTAAATTTTGCACATATAGTGCGTAGATGAAGGATCATAAAATAAGAGAAAATTAAGTTTCTATCTGAACCAGTGGCGGAGTTGCGGGTAATCTGTGATATTGTTTTGAAAAAAAAAGTAGTACACCACTAAACAAAATAAAATAAAATTCAATTTTTGACTAAAGCGCTTAATTCTGAAGAAGATTTTTTTCTTGGCATTTTTTTTGGCATTTACTACCTTATTTTACGTAGGAACTGTTCGAATACAATGTGTGCTGGTCTTTAAATAATCACCGACTAACACAAAGAGGGATAAGTTTAAGATGCTGCGACACTGGATAAAATGAAGTGAATTAACAGTTTTGGATAAAGTTGACTCTTAAACGTTCTTTACTATTTATCACTATTGTGACAGAAATTAAATTTTTGGGACTTTTCTTAGCGAAAGTACGAGTGAGAGTGATGTTTTTTCCAAAACCAACGACATGACGCAAGCAGTGACAAATACGGAAAAATGTCAAGAAATAACTTTTATTCAAAATTAAATACTTTATCCAAAGCAGGTATTTTATTTCATTTCTCCAGTGGTGTTCCGCGTTTTTCCTATAATAATATCATAGATTCCTTGTAACTGCACCACTGGTTGAGATATAAATTTAGTTTTATTTTATTTTGAGATTCTTCATTCATACACACACAGAAACTTTTTGCTTAAAATTGTTTTTTCTATCAGCTGTTTCATTTAAGGCACTTAAAACGGGGACACCCTGTATTTTAAATTTCTGGTTTCTGTAATCAACAAAAAATAACGAGATCAAAAATTTTATGGAAAAGACTATGCCCAATTCTGAACATTCAAGTCAGAAACAAGCTGAAAATTTCAAGCCTATCCCTGCAGTTCGTCCATATACACTGGAAGAAGGATTTGCCCCTTAGATGAAATCTACTATTAAAATTGGGTAGCTCCAATTTTAATAATAGATACCTAGATAGAGAAAAAAAAATATTTTCATTGGAAAATGATTTTTTTTAATTAATAAATTATCTAAATAAATTCTAAAAAATAAATAAAACAAAAAATGTGTGAAAATATTTAACAAAATGCTTATGAGAATACTTGAGTGGGTGTTTCCCCTACACTATTGGGATAAGAAAATGAAGATTCGTTGCTAAACAACCCCTGATTTAAAAAAATTCCGTCAACATCATCTGTTTCTCTCATCAATTTACAACAGGCGTACCCAAGGAAAAACCTTGGGGTCTTAAGCCCCTCTGACATATTTCGAAGTTAAAAGTGAGCTGTAAACAGAATATAAAAATATAAAAATATTAAAGCTGGAGGTTAGGTTTTTTTTGTAAATATGGACTTTTTTCAAAAGTTTAGATTTTTCCAATTTCAACTTTCTTGAAAATTTAGACTTCAAACTTTCTACTTTCCTCGAAGCTTTCTTTGCCTTTTTCTTTAAAAAATATCGACTTCTACTGAGAATTTCGACATACTTCAAAATTCCGATTTTTTTGTTGAAGAATTGGATTGAACGTTTAGATTTTTTTAACTACTTATTTATTTTGAAAATTTAGATTTTCTTCTTTTAAAATTTCGACATTTTAAAATGTCTCGACCTTTTTTCGAAACTCTGAAAATTTGGACTTCCAGATTCCGACTTTCTAGCAATTTCGACTTAATTTTGAAGATTTCGACTTTTTTCGCAATTCTGACTATGTTGAAATGTTAAATTTATTTTAAGTTTTGACTTCTTTTATATTTTAATTTTTCCAAAGAGTTTTATTTTCTTTAAAAATTGTTTCTGTTAAAAATTTTCTTCTTTTGAATTATCAACTTTTTTTCTAAATTTTATTTTGTTTTTTAAATCGTTTGACTTAATCTCGAAGTTTTCAATTTTTTTTTCAAGTTTCGAATTTTTTCGAAATTTTGACTACTTTGAAATTTTAAATTTATTTTAAGTTTTGACTTCTTTTATATTTTAATTTTTCCGAAGAGTTTCACATTTGAAAATTGTTTCTATTAAAAATTTTCCCATTTTGAAATATCAACTTTTTTTCAGAATTTTGTTTTACTTTCAAATAGTTTGACTTAATCTCGAAGTTGTCAATTTTTTCGAAAATTGCATTTCTTTTTCCGAGTTTCGGACCTAATTTTGAAAATTTTGACCTTTTTTTAAAACTCCCTTTTTTATTGAAAACTTATGCTTTTTTTTTAATTTTGACTCCCAAAATTTTGACCTTTTTACAAATTTGACTTGAAATTCAATTCTTTAAAAATTGCAATTATCTTTAGAAATTTAAATTTTTTGAAAATTTCGGCTTTTGAAAATACTTATTTTTGAATTTTGAAAATGTGAACTCAAAATTTTGACTTTTTCTCCAAATTTCAACTTTCTGGAAATGATGACTTGAAAAAACTTCGATTTTCTATTTTTATTGAAAATTTTGACCCTTTTGAACAGACTGTATTTTGAAAATTATTAATTTCAAATTTTAACTTATTTTGAAAATTTGAACTTTTATAATTCGCTCTTTTTAACCTTTTGACTTAATGTACTAAATTTCGACCTTTTTTAAAATTTTAACTTTTTTTTTGAAGTTTTTGCTTTTTTATAAATTTTACTTTTGAGATTCAGCTTTTTTAAAAATTTCGATTTTTGTACTTATTTTTGATTTTTTTTAAAGTTTAATCCACTCGCAAAGGGTAACTCCATTATGCTTTCAAAGCACTGCAAGCAAGATGCGGAAACAAGGATAGATGGCGATGAACCGCCTTCTTAAACAAGGATAGTTTGTAATTTTTGGGGAAAATTCCATGGTAACAAGTTAAAATGTAAACTCAATATTTTGACTTTTTTCAAAATTTTAACTTTCTGGAAATGATGACTTTTTGAAAAACTTCGATTTTCGATTTTTATTGAAAAGTTTAACCTTTTTGAACAGGTATTTCGAGTTATTTTGAAAATTTCGAATCTCAAATTTAAACTTTGAAAATTTGAAGTCTTATAATTGGCCCTTTTCAACCTTTTGACTTAATTTACTATACTTATAAATTTGACTTGAAATTCAACTTTTTTTAAAATTGCAATTATCTTTAAAAATTTTAATTTTTTGAAAATTTCGGCTTTTGAATATACTAATTTTTGAGTTTTTAAAATATGGAATCAAGATTTTAGGTTTTTATGCAAAATTTGACCCTTCTGTAGATTATGACTTTTTGAAAAACTCCGATTTTCGATTTTTATTGAACATTTTGACCTTTTTGATGAACAGGTATGTCGAGTTATTTTGAAAATGTCGAATTTCAAATTTTGATTTATTTTGAAAATTTCAACTCTAAATTCGCCCTTTTCAACCTTATGACTTTATTTGCTAAATTTACTTTTTTCAAAATTTTAACTTTTTTTTGAAATTTACTTTTCTGAAAAGATATGTATTTTTATTTTGCCTTTATTGAAAATTTTCATTTTTTTTTTTGATAATTTTGAAATTTTTGAAAACGACACGATTTTTTTTCAAAATTTCCAGTTTTTTTTGAAAATTTGACTTTTTGTAGATTCAATCTTTTTAAAATAATCTTTTTAATAACTGTGAGCTTTTCGAAAATGTTTTTTTTTACATTTCGAGTTTGTTAAAAATATTGTAAGTTTTATGTTTTTGAAAATTTTGACATGTCTTTCGAAGTTTTAAATAGAATTTCCACTTTTTTAAAATGTTGAGCCTTTCTTAATATTTTGATTTTTTTTAAATCTGGACCTTCTGAAAATGAGGATTTTTTTGAAAAATTTCGATTTTCTATTTTTATGTAAAATTTTTATTTTTGAACGTTTTTTTTTTTTTAATTTCTTTTTCGACTTATTTTGAAAATTTCGAATTTCAAATTTTGATTTATTAAATTAACTCTTTCTCAATTTAGACTTTTTTCAAAATTTTGATGCTAAATTTCAACTTTTTGAAAATGTTTACTTTTTTGGAATTTTTTTAGCTTTTTTAAAAAATTATATATTTTTTTATTTTGTATTTTTAAAATGTTAACTCCTTTTAAAAATGTTTAATTTTTGGGGGAGCGATGACACAAAATATATTATACGTCTTTTTAAAATTTCGATTTTTTTTCAAAAATTCGTCTTTTTTTGTAAATTGGATTTTTTTGTAGTACTTTTTTTGAATTTGTAAATTCGATCTTTTTGTAATACTTTTTTTAAAACCTTTGACCTTTTTTGCAAATTTATAATTTTTTAAAAAAATTTACTTTAAACTTTAAAATTTTGAATATTTCTTGACATTTTGAATTCGACTATTTCATTTTTTCAAAATTTTGACTTTGATGTTTCATTTTTTTTATAATTTCCATTTCTTTGAAAATTTCGCTCGTGTGATCAAAATTTTGACTATCTCGAAGTTGACTTTTTTCAAAATTTTGAATTTCTTTCAAAATGTTAACCTTTTTTGAAAACTTTAATTTTTTGAAAGTTTCGACCTTTTTTTTCAATTTTTACTTTTTCACGAAACTTCAAATTTTTGTAAATTCGACTTTTTAAAAATTGGTTTTTTTCCTGAATTTCTGAAATTTTTTTAAGATTCTGGCTTTTTAAATTGCTCATTTTAAAAATTTTAAACGAATTCGTTATTCGAGAATATTTTGACTTTTTTAGAAACTTCGATCTTTTCTCAAAATTTCGACTTTTTTTTCAAAATTTTGACTGAAATATTTACATTTTTTTTTCAGAATTTCCATTTTTTTCTGCAAATTTTATCTTCTCGCTTAACTTTTTCTCGATGTTGACTTTTTCAGAGCATGGTGGACTTCTTCAAAGTTTCGACCTTGTTTCAAGATTAAGACGTTTTTTATTGAAAATGTTGACCTTTTTAAATTTTCGTATTTTTTTGAAAATTTCGACCTTTTTTTTAAATTTTAGTTTTGCTTGAAACCGAATTTTGCCAAATCCACTTTTTAAAAAATTCGCTTTTCCAGAAAATTTGGATTTTTTTGAAGAATCTGTCTCTAAATGGGTCATTTCAAAAATTTTGGACGAATTAGTTGTTCGAGAAAATTTTGACTTTATAAAAACTTCGACCTTTCTTCAAATTTTCGACGTTTTTTTGGACTTTTTGAAATGTTTACATTTTTTCAGAATTTCCATTTTTATTTTCAGCAAATTTGAGCTTCTTGCTTGACCTTTTCTCGGTGTTGACTGTTTCAAAGCATGGTGAATTTTTTAAAAGTTTCGACCTTGTTTTAAAATCTCGACTATTTTTTGAAAACTTTGACCTTTTTAAATTTTCGTTTTTTTTTGAAAATTTCGATTTTTTTAATTTTTACTTTTTCTCGAACCTCCGACTTTCATAAATTCTATTTCTTGAAAAATTCGCTTTTTTCTGAAAATTTGGATTTTTTAAAGAATCTGGCTTTTTAAATTGCGCATTTCAAAAATTTTGAACGAATTAGTTATTAGAGAAAATTTCGACTTTTTTAAAACGTCGACCTTTCTTCAAATTTTTTTCTCAAAATATTGATGTTGCAAATTCAGTTATTTTGAACGAATTTTTTTATCACTTTGACCTTGCCTGCAAAATATTTCAACTTTTTTCCCAAAATTTTCAGTTTAAAATTGCAATAAAAAGTTTAAACTTATTCTTTTTTTAAATATTTTTCCAATACATTTTGATGTTCATCTCAAAATGTCGACCTTTATTAGAAATCCGATTTTAAGTCGAAATTTAAATAAGAAATTAAAAATCTGAAACAAAAATTATGAACTTCAAGATCATACTTAAATGTTGAATTTTTTTGTTAAAATTCTTGGTTTAAAATTAAAATCTCTATTTTTCGATTTTACTTAATGTATTTTCAAATTTCTACACAATTGTCGATTTTGATTATTTTATATATTTTTGAAATTTGTTTTCGAATTTTGACTTTATTTTAAAAATGTTGTTCTTACTTTCAAAATTTCTACCTTTTTCTTAAAATGAAATTTTAAGAACAAATGAAAGTTTGCTTTTTTTTCTGCAAATTCAGTTACAGATTATGTCAATTTCTACTTTCTTGCTAAAATTTCGAGGGTAAACGTTTCGTTTTTTTTATAAAGTACGATTTTTTCTGAAAATTTCGATATTTAATTTCAAATATTAAAATACAAATCTTGTCTTCTGAAACCAAGAAAGATTTAAAAAACACAACAAAGGTTACTCTAACGCGTTTCGATAGCCAAGAAGCTATCATCTTCAGAGAGACACTGGTTTCAAATGAAAAATACAAAGCAGCTTCTCCCCCATTTAGCAAGTTTTTGGGTGCGCCTCGGATTCCCAAAACTCAATTTTGTTATGGTCGTCGGAAAATATCTCTCGAGTATTAAACTTTTTATAACTTTTCGGGATATTCCGCATTGTTAGCGCTTTCACATTAACTGCCTTATGCAATTTGCTATCGCTATCGATCAATTTTCATGCGAAACTGCGAATCATCCATGACCTTTTCAGGGCTCTCGCATACAAATTATTTATTTATTATTTTTTATTATTTAATTATTCGCATATTTTCATTTTTCATGGATATCGACATTTTGTTGTTAAACAATGTTATTTCTTCCGATTGCAGTGTAGATATTTGCAACAGCTCTGCTGCAATCGCATTGTCATTTTATCTAACGATTATTTCGTTAATAAAAATAATAATTAATTACAGTTTAACACGTATTACTGTAAATTAATGGTACCTATTGAAAAGGACAATTCAAAATTTTAATTTTTTTTGTCAGTCGAACTGGTTTTCAAAATTTTATTTTTTGTAAATTATTTTTTTTGCAATTTTCAATATTTTGCAAACGTATTACAAATTGTGAATCTTTTAAAAAAGTTAAACCAAAAAATACAAATCTAAGAAAAATTAGATCTAATTTTTTTGACAACGAAATTTAAAGTAGTTTTGTTATATTCTCCAGTTTGTGTATTAATTAATCAGATTAATTAACGATTCTTAAATAGGAAGCTTCGTCCATTGTAAAATGTAGTAAGAAATCTATGTACATCTTGTACGTGGATTAACTATTAATGGCTTACGTCTTGTTAATCAAACGAAAATTTATGGCCTTCAATAACATAAAAGTAACTATTAAAGTAACAACGCACTCAATAAATAATCGGAAATAATTGCCGTATTACGTTGGCCTCAGGTGAGAATAAAACGAAACCTTCTCGACTTTGTTAATTTAATCTGGAAGCGCATTTGGCGAAATGAACGGTCCCGATTAATTAGTACTCTCGACTTAATTACAACAAATTAAATTATCATTTGTCAACGACGTCGACGGCTGAAGAACTTCTTGCAGACCCGGCGGATCTTAGACGGTCGACTTCTCATCTCGTCGAGACTTTCGCGTCATTACGACTGTCAATTAATTCCACGTCTAGCCGTCAGCATAATCGATAATTAATTTTGACAGGATCTGCAATGATTCATGATGAAGAAGTACGAATTTTACGTTAAAAGGTAAATATTTTTCCAACCACTTTGGCAACCATCTGAAAACGAATTCTTGGCTCACGTCGCAGTTTTAAAATGAAAATATTCGTAATGTATCAAATAGAAAAGATTGGTCAAATGGTTTATTTAAATTTTATTGGACGATAATCCGTCGAAAATATTGTCATCTATTATCGTCCGTTCTCGCTGTAATTTTTATGACGATGTTCGCCTTATAGCTTTCTTCATCCGCTACCTTAATGCTCATGAGCTAGTCTAGCTATTCTTCATAGTCTAGCATTTCGACTGATCAAAATTTATACGCTTTTTTTTCGAAGTGTACACTGTTTTTTGAAAAAATCTAGGTGTTTTAAAAGTCGAGTTTTTTTCCAAAATTCCAACCTTTTCCCGACAGTTTGACTTTATTGTGGGTTTTGAACAATTAGATTTTTAATGAAAATCTCAACTTTGATTCAAAATTTGTACTTTTCGTTAATTCAGATTTCATATCGATTTTTAATTTTTTCTCCAAATTGGGTCATTTTCTGAAAATTATTTTCACTTTCTAATAGAAATTTCAACGCTTTTTTAAAAGTATGGACTTTTTGATAATTGTGATCTTTCTGAAAATTTCGACGTTTTGAAAATTACATTTCGAAATTTTTACTTTTTCTAAATTCTTGCTTTTTTGTGAAAATATTTCCTTGAAAATTTCGACTTTTCCTCAAAATTTCGACTTTTCCTCAAAATTTGACCTTTGCAAATTTTGACTTACGTTCCCATTTTTAATCAAAACTTTTTCCCGGAATTTTGAAATTTTTTAAATATCCGATTCTTTTTTCAAAATTACTGCTTTTTTCTTTTTTTGCTTATTTTTAAAATATCTGACGTCAGAATTTCGACTTTTGTTTAACTTTTTGAAAATTTCAAAAATATCACCATTCAAAACTTCCGACCTTCTTCTTTTTTTAATTTCGATTTTTTTTGAAAGTTTGACTGAAAAATGTTTATAGATTTTTAATTTCGATTGTTTTTTTTTTTCAAAATCTCGATTCTTTCATAATTACTATTTTTATTTAAATTTAACTTCTTGAAAATTTCGTCCTTCAGCACTTCAGCACTTTTCGACTTTCCTTTATTTTTTTTAATAAACGAGTTTTTGAAAATTTCGATTCTTTTAAAATTTTAACCTTTTTCAACATTTGGACTTTTTAAAAATTCATATATTTTTTTAAATATATCGTCATGTAAAGTTACTAGTTTTTTTTTCAATTTTCCACTTTTCAAGATTTCGACTTTCTCAAATTTTGACTTTAATTATTTTGATTCTTTGTCAAAATTCCACATTTTTCTAAATTTTGATTTATTCTGTAAATTTCGACTTTTTTGAAAATGTTTATTTTTTAATTCACGACTTGTTTCAAAATGCCCACCTTTTTTTTATTTTTTCCACTTTTTTTTTTAAATGTTCGCATTAAAAGTTTTCGATTTGCCAAATATTTTTTCCTGTCCACATCGTACGAAATGGTCATGTACTTAGCTGCGTAAGTTGTTTATGGCAATCACTAGGAAATATCCCTAAAAAGTGGAAATTTTGAACTGTCGATTTTTTAAAAAGTCGTTTACAAAAGAGGTTAAATGTTACGAAAAGATTGAAATTTAAAAGTCAAATTTTTTTAAAAAAACCGAATTTAAAAAAAATGAAAACTGTAAAATTTTCGAAAAATCGAAATTTGCGAAAAGTCCAATCGAAATTTTCATAGAAAGCCTAATTCTTCAAATAAAAGTGGAAATAATTTTCAGAAAAAGGTATCATCCTGAAACAAAGTTAAAATCAATTCTTAAATAAGTCTAAATTTTCACGAAAAATCGAATTATTCAAAATTTACACAATGGTCAAGATTTCTAAAAAAAGGGAAAATTTAAAGTCAGAATTTTCACAAATACGGCAGAATTTAAAAAAATGGAAATTTCGAAATATCGAAGTTTTGGAAAAATCTAAATTTTCAAAAAATCTATCAATTATTAAAAATTTGAAATGTTCATAAAAATTGGAATTTTCGAAAAGCATAAAAATAATTTTCAGAAAAAGGCAACGTCTCGAGAAAAAGTCAAAATTTTGAACGAGTCGAAATTTTCAACAAAAATCTAATTTTTCAAAATTTACTAAATTGTCAAAATTTTGAAAAAAAAGTCGATATTTTGAAGTTAAACCTTAGAAAAAGTGGAAATTCTGGAATGTTGAAATATTCAAAAAGTCAATATTGCCATAGAAAGTGAAATTCTTCAAAAGAAAATTCAGAAAAAGGTAACATTTCGAGAAAATCAAAAATCAGTAAATGGTCCAAAATTTTGAAAAAATGTCAAATGATCAAAATTTCGTGAAGAAGTCGAAATTTAAAGTCAAAATTTAGGAAAGGTGGAAATTTTGAAAAGTTAAATTTTTTATAGAAAATCAAATTCTTCAGAAAAAAAGTGTTAATAATTTTCAGAAATAGCTAACCTTTCGAGAAAAAGTGAAAACCAGTAAAAAGTCTAAATTTTCGAAATTTTCATCAAAAATTGAATTTTTCAAAATTTACAAAATTGTGAAAGCCAAAATTATCTCAAATAAGTCAACATTTTAAAAAAAGGAAATTTCTAAATTTAAAAATCTTTGAGAGGTCAAAATGTTCGAAAGCCAAAATTTTGAAAAAAGTGAAATGAACTTTTAGGAAAAGGCAACATTTTGAAAAATTCAAAAACCAGTAAAATCTCCAAATAACCAAAAACAGGCGAAATTTTTACCAAAAATCTTATTTTTCAAAATTTACAAAATTGTGAAGATTTCATTTCGAGAAAGTCAAAAATTAGGAAATAGTCCAAAATTTTGAAAAAAAGTGAAAATTTTCATTACAAATCGAACTTTTCAAAATTTGCAGAATGGTCACAATTTCGTGAAAAAGTCGAAATTTGAGGTCTTAAGTTTAGGAAAATTCGAAATTTTGAAATGTCGAAACTTTCAAAAGGCGAAAATTTTTACAGAAAGTGTAAATAATTCTCAGAAAAAGCACACATTTCGAGAAAAAGTCAAAACCAAATTTTCGAAGAAGTCGATATTTTCATCAAAAATTGAATTTTTCAAAATTTACAAAATTGTGAAAGCCAAAATTATCTCAAATAAGTCAAAATTTTAAAAAAGAGGAAACAGGAAATTTAAAAATCTTTGAGTAGTCGACATTTTCGAAAAGCACAAATTTTGAAAAAAGTGACATTAACTTTCAAAAAAAGGCAACATTTTTAAAGTCAAAAATCAATAAAATCTCCAAAATTACGAAATTTTTAGGAACATCTAATTTTTCAAAATTGTGAAGATTTCATTTCTCGAAATTCAAATATCAGTAATTGGTCCAAAATTTTGAAAAAAAGTCAAAATTTTCATTACAAATCGAACTTTTCAAAATTTGCAGAATGGTCAAAATTTCGTGAAAAAGTCAAAATTTGAAGTCTAATTTTAGAACAAGTCGAAATTTTGAAATGTCGAAACTTTTAAAATGTTGAAATTTTTATAGCAAGTCAAATTCTTCATAAAAATAGGTAGATAATTTTCATCAAAAGCAAACAAGCCAAAATTTTGAAAAAAGTGAAATTAACTTTCAGAAAAAGACAACATTTTGAAAAAGTTAAAAATCAATAAAATCTCCAGAATTACGAAAAAAGTCGAAATCTCTCTGAAGATGACAGCTTGGCTCTCGAAACGCGTTAGAGCAACGTTTGTTGTGTTTTTTAATCTTTCTTGGTTTCAGGGGACAAGTTCTGTATTTCAATTTTTGAAATTTTTGACAATCTAATTTTTCAAAATTTACAGTTGTGAAGATTTCATTTCGAGAAAGTCAAAAATCTGTAGATGGTACAAAATTGTGAAAAAAAGTAAAACTTTTCATTACTTTTCAAATCTTGCATAATGGTCAAAATTTCGTGAAAAAGTCGAAATTTGTAGTCTAAATTTAGGAGAAGTTTAAATTTTTAAATGTCGAAACTTTCAAAAAGTTTAAAGTTTTATGGAAAGTGTAAATAATTTTCAGAAAAAGCAAACATTTCCAGAAAAAGCAAAACCAGCAAAAAGTCCAAATTTTCAAAAAAGTCGAAATTTTTATTAAAAACTGAATTTTTCAAAATTTATAAAATTCTGAAATCCAAAATTATCTCAAATAATAAAATTTCGAAAAAAAAAGAAATCAAAATTTTGGAAATTAACTTTCAGAAAAAGGCAACATTTTGAAAAAATCAAAAATCAATAAAATCTCCAAAATTACGAAAAAAGTCGAAATTTTTAACAAAAATCTAATTTTTCAAAATTCACAAAATTGTGAAGATTGCATTTCGAGAACGTCAAAAATCAGTAGATGGTCCAAAATTTTGAAGAAAAAAAAAGTAAAAATTTTTCATTACTTTTCAAAATTTGCATAATGGTCAAAATTTCGTGAAAAAGTCGAAATTTGTAGACTAAATTTAGGAAAAGTCGAAATTTTAAAATGTCGAAACTTTCAAAAAGTTTAATTTTTTATGGAAAGTGTAAATAATTTCCAGAAAAATCAAAACCAGCAAAACGTCCAAATTTTCGAAAAAGTCGAAATTTTCACTAAGAACTGAATTTTTCAAAATTTACAAAATTGTGAAAGCCAAAATTATCTTAAATAAGTCAAAATTTCGAAAAAAAGGAAATAGAAATTTGCAAAAAGACAAAACTTTGAAAAAAGTGAAATTAACTTTTAGAAAAAGGCAATATTTTGAAAAAGTCAAGAACCGATAAAATCTCCAAAGTTACGAAAAAGGTTAAAATTTTTAACAAAAATCTAATTTTTCAAAATTTACAAAATTGTGAAGATTTTGAGAGAAGTTCAAAATTTAAAAACAAATTTTCAGAAATAAGTCAAATTTTGGAAAACCGAAAATTTCGAAGTGTCAAAAATTTCAAAAAGGTAAAATTTTCAAAAAGTCTAAAGTTTTCAAAAAGTCGATTTTTCATATATTTCTGCATTTTTATAGAAAGTCGAATTCTTCAGAAAATAAAATGGAAACAATTTTCAGAAGAAGATAACATTTCGAGAAAAAGTAGAAATCAGTGAGAACAAAAATCGAAATTTTGTACAAAATTCCAATTTTTCGAAATTTAGATAGTTGTGAAAATTTCGAGTAAAGTCAAAATTTTGAAGTCGAAATATTCACAAATAAGTTAAAATTTAGAAAAGGTGGAAATTTTGAAATGTGAAAGTTTTCAAAAAAATCGATATTTTTAGGAAGTCGAAATTTTCATGGAAGATAGAAAAGGTGGAAAGTTTGAAATGTGAAAGTTTTCAAAAAATCTAAATTTTTAGGAAGTCGAAATGTTCATGGAAGATTGAAATTCTTCCGAAAGAAGTGGAATTAGTTTTCAGAAAAAGATAAACATTTTGAGAAAAAATCGAAGTCGGTAAAAAGTCCAACTTTAAAAAAAGTGGAAATTTCTATCAGAAATCGAATTTTTCAACCTTTACAAAATTGTCAAAATTTCAAGCAGAAGTTGGAACATTGGACCTTTGGACAGCTGCCAATTTCGGATTTAAGGATGAACAATTGTCCTCACAAAGCGACTGGCTTCCTTTTATTTAACCCCAATTGTTTTGGGCGTGGTTTTTTAACATTTTCATTCCTGTTTTTGTAATGCAAAGTTATTTACGAGGCCCCCACCAGTGAAATGCACACGGCCCCGAGCAAGCTAAATCTCCATCTGTACTGTGATGTGGTATAATAAAAAAATGCTTATAAATCTGTTGTGATGTGGGGCGTCAAGTTTCTTCTCTCAGCAGCGAGACGTTGAAGTCTTTGAAACGTTATTAATTTTGCTGGATATGTAACGTGGTATTTCAGTCGATCACCTCTCCCATAATGTACATTTACATAAACGCACATTGTAACTAGCCGTGTAATTCCTAGATGTACGTGAAAATTACAAACGAACAGCGGCGCGCCAAATTAGCCAGGAAGTGGCGTTAAAAAATCTCTTTCATTATAGGTGTTGATAGTGGTTACACCCAAGCACACAACATCAGTAATTATACGGTATTACAGTAATTCTGCCCGCTGGAGGAATACTCGACATTGCAAACACGATTCGATACTGAAAAACGATTTTTTTCTTGCAAATTGTCCAAGATTTGAAACAATCGCACTTTTAGTAATGAAAATAGAATGGGACTCAACCTGAAGACCTTTGAAACTCTTAAAAACCCATTCACATTATTGCAAGGGTGTGGAAGAGGTTTTTTCAAAATTATTACGCCAAAGTTGAAAATTCTGAGAGAATATTCGTCATCGATTAATCAATTTGATTACCACGCATATTTACTGTTCAGAATTGTTTCGCTTACATTTAAATCTTCCAAAAAGTGAGATGAAACTTATGGCAAAATTTTTGGATTAGAGTGAGTGCAGATTTCTAGTTGCCACTAGTGAATTCGTGCTCCGTTGCGTACGTACGTACATGCGTACGCGAGCAACAAAGCTGTGCACACGCCTTTAGTAGACGTTTAAATTCATTTTCACGGATTGGTGCCTAATCGTAAATATCGACGGACACCCATAAAAGCGAATTGGCGGCAAGAGGTGGCGTCGTTCTTGCACTTCAGAATGGTGTCTACCAGTAAATTTACCCATTAATCCTCGGCATTAAGTCTCGGTGGTTCCGAATAATCTGTCTCGCTAAATTAATAAAACGCGATAATTACTATCGTATATCGATCAGCTCCTCAGCGCATATGGATCAATTTTTAATACTCTTAGGCAGCCGCCACGTTGCCCATTAACAAGGCGACCAGTTTCGTTAACAGTTGTCGACCCAGTAAAAATGAGGAAAATGACTTGAAAGATGCGAGTGTTTACACTTCTTTTTTAGGTGGTTTGTTCAGTCTCTTTGGCTGAACAATGCTGATTAAAACGGTACACAAGTAGAGAGAATGTATAAACATATGCAAGAGGAACACCTGTCAGTGAAGTTTAAATAATCTAAACAATCTGGCAGACGTTTTAGAAGATTCTATCGCTATGAACGTCAATCAAATATCTTTATGATGATATTTAAACTTACAACTTTATTAAGTTGTAAAAGCGAGGATAAGCGATATAACTCTACGTCGATGGATTGACACTTCGTGCAACTTTACTTTCATCGCTAGCTAGTGACTGATAGTAAAAATTTTGCCACAGTCGACGTAAATTATGCCATTTTCCCAAGCCCCTTCGACAGAAACTGGGTCTTAACCAAAAATTTATTTAACGAAAACTTGAAATGGTTTTAATTCTTCTACGACGACTAAAAAAATTTTTATTTCCAAATCAAAATTAAAAGTACAAGTTTAGTGTGAAGATCTGAAGGTCAAAATTTCGAATTTTTTGGAAATTTGAAAATATTATTCTTAAATTTTCAATTTTTTTGGGAATTTCGTTTTTTTGAAAATTTAAGCATTTTTTGAATTAAACTGTGACAAATGTCTAACAAGAAATTGTTCAAATTTGGGAATCGCTTAGAGCTAACATTCAATCAGTGGGCGTGCTTTCCTAGGAGGGCCTAAAGTGTTTTATGCGTTCGAACATCTTTAAAGAAAAAATCACTTCTAATTTTAATTTTTATTCGGTCATCATTCAAATTTTGACAGTCTGAATTTGCAGCACTCCACCTGCGCTCCAACTAAAAATATACTCTTCTCAACTGTACGACACAATTAAAAATAAAAAAATGTCGTTTTCAAATATCTTTTTTGGAAATTTTGACTTTCTTAAAAATATGAAGTTTTTCGAAGCTTAGATTTTTCTAAATTCAGTCAACTCTCGATAACTTGACACTGGCTAATTTGACTTCTTCGATAATTTGAAGTTTTCCTCAGCCCTTGAAAAATACTCGATAAATTGAAAAATCAATGTGATTTGATCCCCTCGGTAATTTGATGTTGTGGGAATGGCGTCTTCCTTGCCGACATTTTGTAATTTGAACTCAGGCTTTCCTGCTCTCTATAATTTGAAGTCCCAACTCTCAGCACTGTCGAAAATTTATTGAACAATGATAAATGGAAGCCTGGATTTAAGTTGGGTTGCCTAAAGTTAAGGCCAGCACTTAACGTAATGTTACAAAAGTTTTCGCTGCGAAGTAATTGAAAATAGATTAGTATCGAGTTGTCACTGAAAACAAACCTGTGAAAATATCCTAATTTAACATTCAGTATCATATTTGTTATATATTTTACGAAATTATAGCGTATAAACTGAAAATTCAAAAAAGAGTACCCAGAGATTGGTTAGAAGCTTGCAACTTACCTTTTGTATCCAAATATCCTCCAAATGTTCCATAGATACGCCCAATTGAAAACTTTTGAGCAATATTGGCTAAAACGATCTATGAGAAATGCTGCAAGACTGGACATGAAGAATGGTTACGATGCCGAATCTCAAAAAATTCGAAAAATAGATAATCTGACCACCCAACACTTGATGCAACAAGTCCGGAGAAAATTGAGTGCCATAAAAAAAGTGGAACTTTCGGAATAATTTGAATGTTGTTTTTGGTTAATTAAATTTTAAGGCGAAATTTCAAAGTGGCTTAGCTTTTGAAATAAACCGAAAATTTTAGCAGTCGAAATTTTCGAAAAAAGTTTTTTAGAAAAAGAACCAGTCGAAACATTCAGACAAAGTTGAAATTTAGAAAAATGTCGCCATTTAAAATAATCAAACTTACAAAATTTTGTAATTTTCAAAAAAATGAAAAGTCGAAACTTTAAAAGACGTTTTTAAAAAAGTCAAATTTTTCAAAGCAAAACAAAACTTTTCAAAAAGAAAGTAAACTTTTTGAAAAAGTCGAAATTTCCAAAAAAAGGCAAAATTTCAAGGAAATTCTGGAAAAAGACGAATTTTTCCAAAAGTAACTATTTTGAAAGGAATCAAAATTTTCCGTAAAATCGTAAATGTCAAAATAAGTAGTATTTTTCTAAAAAAAAAGGTTAACTAAAAAATAAAACATAATTTCCAGAAAAAGTCTTGAAAATAAATAAAAATTTTCAAAAGAGTTGCAATTTTGCGATACAAAATTTTCAGAATAAGTCAAAATTTTGAGTGTACGTCAAAGTCTTGAAAGAAGTGAAAATCAAAAAATGTCGATATTTTCAAAAGCCGAAATGTTTAAAAGGAAAAATTTTTAAAAATAAATCGAAATTTTTAACAACTAAAAATTTCGAATTTTCGGAAAAGTTAGTTTCGAAAAAAAATCTAAATTTTGCAGAGTAGAAATGTCGAAAAAAATCGGAATCTTCAAGACTTAACATTTTGAAAAGTTAAGATTTCTCAAAAAATTTAGTTTAGAAAAGATTTAAAAGTCGAATCAAAATGTATAAAAGATTCAGAACACGCGAAAACGTAGTTTTCAAATTGTTCAAATTTTAAGAAAGTTAAGTTTACAAAAATAAAGGAAAATTAAGAGAAAATGTTCGAAATTGGTCGATTTAAAAAAAAATCAAATTTTTAAAATTTTCACTTTCTTGTTTTAAAAATTAAACTTTTCCAAAATTCCTCTATTTTTGAAAATATTGACTTTTTCGAAAATTTGGATTTATTTGATAGATATTATTAAGTTACTTAAAATATTTCGAATTTTCGTTACAATTTAAACTTTATTCAAAAACCTTTTTTTTTTAAATTTAAACTGAAAATTTCAACGTATTTCAAAATTTTAACTCTATAATAAATTCGACTCTTTAAAATGTTGAATTTTTAAAATGTCGATTTAATTTGAAAATTGCGTTTATTATTCAAAATTTGACTAATTTTTAAGGGTTTTGCCTTTTTCTGAAAATATTGACTTTTGAAAATTTTAACTTTTTTAAAAATGTTGACTTTTAAATTTTGGCTTTTTTCAAACATATCTTTTTCCGAAAACTCTGAAAACTTTATTTTTCATGTATACGCTCAAAAAAAAGGTAATTTTGAGTTCAAACTTTCCAAAAAGGTCAAAATATTTAAAAAAATTGAAAATTTAAAAGTGATAACATTTTCAAAGAAATTCGAAATTTTTTACTAAAACATGAAAAGTCCAAATTTTGGGTAGAAGTTTTCGAAACTATTAAAATTTTGAAAAAAGATAATTTAGAACGGTGAAAATGTTAAAAAATTCTAAAATTTTCACAAAAAGTTTTAATTTTCAAAATGTCAGTATTTTCAAAAAGTCAAAATTTTGAAAAATAAATTGAACTGGAAAATATTAAAATATTTAAATTTGAGTCATGTGACCTAGAGATTTTTCTATTGGTTTTTTTTAAGTAGGGGAAAATCCGTTAAGGACATCTGGGCAAGTACCCAGATAGTGTCGGACTTCCGCTCAAACTACGGGTACCGACTAAAAACCCTTACTTCTTCGGGTCGGGCCCTTGGCCCTCAATCCCGGAACAGTACAATAGTGCTGGAGCATTATTGTAAGCTGTTTTGTCTGAAACATAAGAAACAAACAAAACTAAAATTTCCGAAATGGAAGTCGTAGCCTAGAGGACCATCCTTGGTCTCCTAATCCTGGTTGGGACGTTTGGATCGTAATTCACTGTCTGTCGAACTAGCTCGTTGGGATGCGTTTCCGCTCTTACCATCGCCCTGTAATTAATTTCCCTAAGAAAATCCCTTACCAAAGGTAATTTAGCTTCCCTATGGAGTTGATTGTTTCTCACAAATCATAGAGCGTCCATGGCTTGTCTTAGAAGGACGTTCTGGAACACCTGGGGTTTCTTCATCTGATTATCCGTCGCCTGTGACCAAGCTACAGAGGCGTAGGTCATCGCTGGGCTTATGATTGATTTGTATAGTAACACTTAAGTCCAGTGGACAAGTTACTATTTGTACCAATCATCGCTTGCAGCAGTTCCTTCAGCATTTTGCCTTTGGACACTGCATAATCTATGTGTGCCTGGAATGCCTGTCTTTTATCAAGAATTAGACCTAGACACTTTGCCTAAAATCTCCAGCCGACGTTTTGCCCATGAACATTTACATGTCCATATGGTTGGAGTCTTCTTCGGGTGAAAAATACTGCTTGGATCTTGTCTACGTTGACTTGGATTCTCCATTGACCAAAGTAATCTAGTAGACTGTCTGTTGCCTCCTGAAGTCGTCTGGTGACCAACTCTTGACTGTAAGAGTACGCCACCAAAGCTGTGTCGTCTGCATAAGTTGGCAATAAGGTGTGGTCGATTGTTGGATTGGTTCTGGGGATGTCCGCTGTGAACAGAGAATACAAGTCAGAGCCTTGAGGCACCCCATACTGTAGCCTAAACTGGTTTGATAGTTCCTATCCCACCTTTGCTCTGAATGAGCGTTGGTCCAGGAACGAGCTTACCATTTGAACCATTGTTAGAGGTATTCCAAACTGGTGCATCTTGTAGACTAGTCCTTGATGCCAAATGCCTTGGAGATGTCGAAGGAAATAGCTCCAACTACCTGGTTCCGGTTCATACGTTGAGTGATTGTTTCAACCACTTTCAGCAGCTGGTCTGAGGTAGAGTGCATAGGTTGGAACCCAAATTGTTCCTTAGGAATGATGTCGCGATCGCTGATGATATTCTGCTGACGCTTCCTCAAAATCCTTTCCGCCACGTTACCCATTTTGGATAAGAGGCTGATTCGCCTGTAATTTTGGGAAAATTTCCCATCCTTACCTGGCTTAGGAATGAAGATAACGCTTGCAGTCTTCCATCTTGTGGGAAAATACCGGTAGTTAAACATGGAATTAACTATTGCTCCAAAGTATTTGACAGCTTGGTCCGGAAGAGACTTCAAAGCTTCGTTTGGAATTCCGTCTGGACCTGGAGACTTTTTGACGTTTAGCTTGCGTAGAAAGCTTTGGATTTCCTCCTCGTTAGTCGGTTGGATGACGTTGTCTTCTTCTGGCACTTCCTCCTGAAGAACTTAAACCTCTTCTGCCACCTCCTCTACGAAGTCTAAGTCCACTTCTTCAAGTGTGGCCTGACAGTGTCGTTCAAAGGTCTCAGCGAAAGCTGCGGCCTTATCCTGATCTGAGTAAGCCATTCGATGGGATAGGTTTCCTATCTCCTCTTAGAGCTTTGGCTGTGCTCCAGAGATCTGATGGAGTTTCGATGTTGCAACTTCTTAGGTGTTCCTAAAACTTAGAAATTCTGTGCTCTCGGAGCTCATACCTGAGCTCTTATATGAGCCTGTTGACTTCCGCCTTATCTGCTTGCAGTACAAATATATTTAGTAATGATTACGTTTACTTAATTAATTTTAGGAGTAAACACCAAAGTTTTAATTTATTTGATTATGTTTGTGGTAAAGAGATAAATTTGAATTTCTTTTTATTGTAACAACGAAAAAAAAAACTTAAAGCGTTGCATGAATTATATTTTTTATAATCCGAGGAGGTTCGAATTCAACACAAAAAGGTTGGGAACCCCTAGGTTTTGGATGTCATTGACAGTCAGGCAAAATATCATTCTTTTATATTTTTCGAAATTTTCTGTATCGAAATTTACAAAATGATGCTGTATATTTTGAAATTTTCACACCGACATTGTAAATGTCATTATCATAATTGGAACGTCCGAAATAACCCCGAATATTTTCTTTTTCAGGTGAGTTAAGAGCCATGATGCACGCTGCTTCTAAAACATGAATTTATCTGGTAAGACATTCTCTAACTAACCGATCTATATTATTCATTTTCAGATAACTAAACTAACCGTCGACGTTCTTCCATCCCAGGGATTACATAATAATAAAAAAAATAGCATGCCGCATCGCATACCTTTGCTTTTATCTCGAATTTGTAGGTGTTTCTACTTTGAAAGTACTGAATTATCTGATAAATTAACACGCGTCCAGCGTCGACTTTAAATTTCAATTCTCTCATGGTCATAAATCAGGCTAAATGCCGAAAAAGGTGAAATAATTTGTTAGAAGATGGTTTTTCCCAATTTGAGGTCTATAGCCATTAGCATATAAAACGTTGATAATGTTACGGGTTTTAGAGACGTATTCACGGCATTTTTAAATTACTTTGGACGGATTAATGTTAAAAAGTGGTCTTGACAAGAAAACCCTACGCTGGGCACGACTATAAACGTCATAATGATGAAAAGGGCTCATAAATAACCAAATTATTCATGGGGAAGGGTACTGGGTATTATTTAAGAAAAAGATAAAAACTGATAGAACGTTTTATGGGGTAACAGGTTTTTTTTTTCTAAAGTTCAGCAGACACAGAAATATTAAGGAACATAAAAAAGTCCTAAATGTTTTAAGTAATTTTTGGAAGGGTGCAACTTTGAAGAAAAATAATCATAGAGAAAAATAAAAATCAAATTAAGGTACCAAGTTTCCAGTTTTCAAATCTTCAGTTCAAATTTCTAAGATTCGAGGAAAAATTTTCATTCCAAAACCTGATATTTTTCATTTTTTGTTGTCGTAAAATTTCAACTGTATTATTAGTTGAAATTCCGAAAAAAAAATTACAAAGTTCCTTACATAAAAATTGCTAAATTACTACTTTTATCCCATTTTGAATTTTATCAGAATTTAAGTTTAAACTTAAAATTTCTGTTATATTTATTTATGTGTTTTTAAATTGCCCTCAAGTTTCAAAGTGAAAGGGATATCTCTATATTAAAATCGAAAATTTGAAATTAAGTTTATACTTTTATTTCATAAGATTTATATTTTGAAGACGAAATTTCGAAAAAGAGGACCCAATTTTCAATTTTATGAAAAATATTTTGTTTGAAAATTTTAATTTTAGCAAATTTTGGCTTTCTTTGAATTCTTAACTCCAAATTTCCAAATTGTTTTCCTAAATTTTCGACTAAAAAAATTATTTCGAGAAAAAAATGTCGGTTTTAACTTATAACTTGAGGTTTTTCATTTTTTCGTGAAAGTTGAACTGTGAAGTAGAAATTTCGAAAAGAATATCAAAATTGTGAGGTTCATAAATAAAAATTTGTAAACTACCACGATTTTGTTCACATTTCAGCTCATCGGAATTTTGAGTTTAACCTTAAAATTTTTGTTTCTTTTTTTCTTTCTTAAATTTTGATGTCAAAGTCGAAATTTTACTTTCGTTTAGGCCAGTGGCGGCTCGTAGCCAAAACTAACGGGGGTGCTGCGAAAATATTTAGCGTTTTAAAATTTTTAAGATTTCGACTAAAAATTTCGACATTTTCAAAACGTTACTTTTCGAAAATTTTAGATTTCTTTGAAAACTTGACAACGAAAACTTTTCATAATGTCGCGTTTTTTGAAAGGTTCGATTTTTTTCCAAATTTCCACTGCATTACAAAAGATAGATTTTTTCTTGTAATCTCGACCTTATTTTATTTTTAAGTATTGAATTTTCTGAAAAACTGAATAATCTTTTAAAAATTTCCGTCTTTTCTTAAATATTAAGACTTTTCGGTGTTCTATTTTTTTTTTGTTTTTTTTTTGAAAATTAATTAAACCATGAAATTGTAAAACTGTTTGTAACTTTGGATAGCTGATTACATAAAGTTTTATATCTGTTACCGATTTGTTTTATTCGTAATATTAAGGAACCACAGGCATAGCTAGAATAGGGCAGAATGGGGCGCTTACCCCCCTCTAGTTCATGCAGCAAACCGAAAAGTTATGTATTCAACTGGGGGAGCAAAAATTTTCTTGCTAGCTTCAAAATTCAGTTTTTCCTATGAAATTTTTTTTTTTTTTGAAATACAGCTTTTTTCTCAAATTTCTTATTTTTTGCACAATTTGTCTTTTCTGAAACTTTACATTTATTTCTAAATTTCCACTTCTTTTATCAAACATGACTTTATCAGAATGTCAAATTTTTATCTAAAAGTTCGTCGTTTTATTCCAAGATTTCGCCATTTTTGGAAAATCGACCTTTGCTGAAAATTTTGAATTTCATTAATTCTGAAAATTTCAGCTTGTTTATTAAAATTTGATACATTCTCGAAATTTGGTCGATCTTCTGATAAAAAATGGATTTTTTTTTGAAATTCAAAATTTTTGTAAGAAAATTACAACAATTTATTTCAGAAGTTTCAATTTGTTTGTCAAAAATTCGATGTGTATCACGCAATATTGGACATTTTCTGACGCCACATGAGTCAAGGTAGGGCGCCCGTGTTCCTCTGAGTCGCGCAGTCAAGAGAAAATAAATATCTACCCAGGAAATTTCCACTTTTTTCTTAAAATTTCGATTTTTCCTTAAAACTCGCTTTTTTTCTTAATTTTGATACAATCTGACTCCTTCTGGAAAATTCCAAATTTTCATTGCAAGAATTAACCCTTTTTCTCAAAATTTAGATCTTTTTTCGCAGAATTTTGATCATTTTGTCGTAAATTCTGTCTTTTTTCAAAGTTTAATTATTTTTTTGAAAATTTCGACTTTTTTTTATCATTTGACTTTTTTCGGAACAATTCTCGAAATTTTGTTTTTTTTTTAAATTTCGATAATTTTCTGAACATTTAGCTATTTTTGAAAATTTAGAATCTGATTTTTTGGAAATTTTTACTGGTTTCTTTTTGATGAAATTTTAAATTTGATCTCAATATTCGATATTTAATATTTTCTTGGTTAATTTACGTTTTTTCTCAAAATGTTTACTTTTTCTCTTCACATAGTCTTTTTCCGAAAATTTGCCTTTCCCTCAGAATTAGACTTTTTCGAAATTTCGATTCTATTGTCAAAATTCTACTTTTTAAACTTTTGTTTCAAAAATCATTTATTTATTTCTAAATTCCGCAATTTTTCTTAATATTTGTCTTTTTCAACAATTTCCACTTTTATCTCAAAAATGTGATGTTTTATGGTTCTGAAAATGTTTTCTTTATAAATTAGATCGGAATATTAATAAAAATGTTGAGAAAAATATTTTTGAAGATTTAGAGAAAAAGATTTCTTATAAGTTCAACGTCTTTACTGAATTTTAAATTTTGAGAACAATGTTTTTGGATTTTTTCTCAAAATTTGATCTTTTTCACAAAATTTGATCTTTTTCACAAAATTTAACTTTTTTCGAATCTTGGGCATTTTTGGAGCTTCTGCGAAAGGTTAGGTTTTTATTTTTAATACGATTTACTGAAAAATCCGATTTTTTTTTCTCGAAATTTGTCTTTTTCGAAATTATTAGTTTATTTTCAAAATTCCAATTTTGATCTTAAAATTGAATTTTCTCTTGGAAAGCTGAAATATTTTATAGAAAGTGCGATATTTTTCTCTCAATTTCTCTATATTGTACGCATTTTAAAAAAATCATTTTGGTAACTATCTGGTTTTTCTTAATTTCTTTTTAAATTAGATTCCCAGTAATTTCAAATTATTGTTTGAAATTCATCTTATTCTGCAAATTTTTACTTTTATCTCAAAATTCGATACATTCTGTTTGTGATTTTTTTTTAAATTTCTACTTTTTCACAACAGATTTCTATTAAAATTTCGAAATAAACGAATTATTTCAAAATTTTAATAGAAATCAAAGTCTGAGAACAATATTTTTATCAAATATTAAGAAAAAGATTTCTTGTAAATTTCAAGAATATGAGGAAATTTAAATGAAGTAAAAATTGTGAGAGAAATATTTTTGAAAGTTGCAATTTTTTTTCCTAAATTCGACTTGTTCTGGGAACTACTACTTTTTTTACACAACTGACTTTTAGAAATTTCGTCTTTTTTTTGACATTTTCACTCTGAAAGGTTTTTCCTTTAAATTTGGCTTTCATTCTAAATGTCGACTTTAATCTGGAAATTCGATCTGCCCAGTTCGTGCAATTTTTAATTGAATTGATTGTTGCCCGCTCTTGAAGGAAATCCTGCCTGCGCCCATGACTCACCAGACAATAAGCTTTCGTAATTTACTTGTTTGGGACAAATAATCTTTAGGAAATTATTCAAAGCTAATTTATGTACAAATGGTCCCCAGTTTATCAAACATCTGTAGACACCGCAATTATATCAGTACGTAAAACTCCATAGAATATAAACTCTTAAGACGAAATATTCATCATTTGCCACCTGGGGTAACTGGTAAACATGATAAGAAATTTCAAACTGTCATCATCCCTCAATGGTTAATTAATATGTTATTTGATTGTTATCTTAATATAAGACGTAATTCATTTAGTTGTTACGTTAGCATGTAATAAATGTCAAGTTTTTCACGTGATTGGAACCAGCATCCTAAGAAAGATTAAAATTTATATTAAAATTTTGATATTAAAATCGAGAGTTCAAGTAAAAGTTTAAGAAAAAGTTAGGATTAAAAAAAATCTTGTATAATTACAATTTTATTATATTCGGAACTTTTCTTATTAATATTTATTTATTATTATCATTTTTGTTTTTTTCATAATATTTCGACTTTAAAGTTTAGAAAAAAGGACAAAAATATTTAGACATAACATAATAACAAATTGCTTCCGCAAAATTTCGACTTCTTAAGTCGAAAAAAGTTCCAAACAAAATTCCCATAAAAATTCAAAAATTTGGAGATAAAACTCCTTTTGAGCGTATAACCCAACAAATCGATATAATTAGCTGGAGGTGTCTGCAATTTCGCCAGCCAGTTGGCATTTCCAATAGCACTTGTATTTGAATTCAAACTTTACTAATTTTTGAAAGATTTTGCTATAAGGGCTTTTGAAGTCGACGTAGTTTGGTGAATGGTGCGCCGCTGTTGCAGAAAGGCATAAATAATGTCCGGCCAGCCGAGATTTGGTACAAAAGGAATAAAAGAACATCTGGGTTCAAGGCATCCCACATCACACCTTACACATCCTCTGCTTGCCCAAATGGACCTTATGTCCGACCGTTTTAGGGTCGATACGATTGTCTAGCGATTTAACACTTGTTCGGAGAGGCAAAAAGACGACTCCCACCGCGAAAACCCATAAGTTATGGCATACGAAACGAGAGAAAAAACCTTCGATATTGTTATTTTAATCGGATTTGTATGGAACCTGGGATTCGAATAAATCATAATTTATTTACTCATTCTTCGCCGGTGTATATGTTATATTTATGGTTGATATTCGTCGAATTATGCAGTAAAGTCGCTTGTTTGTGGTTGTTATTGTCATACATGGGAAGATTTTAAGCTGAATCAGTCTCACTAATCCCTATTTTTATATCGAGACATATTTTGTATGGAAACTATGACGAAAATTCCCGGGGGCCTTTAAATCTCCGAGAATTACATATATGAAACAATTAGCTATCACCCGCGACTTCGTCTGCGAGTTAGATGAATAATTGCCTTTATAAATTAAAGGAAAAACTGTCCAAAATTAAAAATAAATTTTAAATGGATCAATTTGTTTTGTTTTAATTTATCTCTGATGTAAGATAGCGATAGATAATGACGTTGATCAAACATACATATAAAGCTGTAAAGAGTTCGTGCAGGTTGCAGAGTGATGTTTTGTTCAAATTCGTTGATACTATCATGTACGTGTCCACCCAGTTTCCATCTATAGTTAGGTGACCTTGTCATCACTGTCCGATTTTGCATTTCTTTTCATGGAAAATAGAGAAAAGTTATTTACTATCTTTGGACATAATATGAGTTAGGGAGTATCTGAAACAGTTTTTTGGGATAAAACGTATTCTACTAACGACCCCGCTTCACAAGGTACCTCTACCAATTTTCATCAAAATCGTTTCAGTATAATGGAGCCGGACAAGCGGCTAAATAAACAATCAAACTTTTTTTTGTTATTCGGGGGAAATCCGTCCCAGATAGCGTTGAACTTCCAGTCTGTGGGAACCGACTAAAACCCCCGCTTCCTAGGGCCAGGCCCTTGGCTCCCAACCCCTTCGTCGGAACAGTACATTAGCACTGGAGCACTAATGCAAGCTGTTTTGCCTAAATCAAACAAAACTCAAAAATTTCCTGTTGGAAGACAATCGCTGCTGCAGCCTAGAGGACCATCCTCGGTCTTGTGATGGGATGTCTGGATCGTAATCTACTGCCTGGTGAATCAGCTCATTGGGATGCATTTTCGCTCTCATCATTGCCCTAAAGTTCACCTCCATAAGGAAATCTCATACCTTAGGTAGGTCCACCTCTCTATGCAGTTGTTCATTTTTAACAAACCATGGAGCATCCATGGCATCCAAGGGTGGTTTGCTATTTCTACCAACCATTACTAGCAGCAGTCCGTTTAGCATTCTGGCCTTGGACACTGCATAATCGATGTGAGTCTGAAATGTCACTCCTTTGTCGAGTATCACACCTAGATAGCTCACCTGAATTCTCCAGTGGACGTTTTGCCCATAGACATAAACATGACCATATGGTTGGAATCTTTTTCTGATGAAGAAGACTGCTTGGATCTTACCTGCGTTGTCTTGGATTATTCATCGACTAAAGTATTCTACAAGCCTGTCTGCATCTCTCTGTAGTCATCTGGTGACCAATTCTGGACTTAGATAATCACTCCATAAGGCTGTGTCGTCTGCATAAGTTACTAATATCGTCTGGTCGGTTCTTAAAATGTCTGCTGTGCCCAGAAACTATAGGATCGATGACAAGGCAGAACATTGAGATACGCCGTAACGCAACCTATACTGGTTAGATAGTTCCTGCCCCACCTTCGCTCTAAATTTGCACGGGTGTAAGAACGAACTTACCATTTGAACCATCGTTAGAGGTATCCAGAACATCTTGTAGAAATCTTTTGGGGCAAACTGTTTCAAATGTCTTGGAGATATCGATGAAGATAGCTCCTACTACCTGATTCCATTTCTTGCAGTGAGAGATTTTTTTCAACCACTCGCAGCAACTGGTCCGAGGTGGAATGTATTGGTTGGAACCCAAATTGTTCTTTAGAAATGATGTCGTGATGGCTGATGATGTTCTGCAGACGCTTTTTCAAAATCCTCTTTTTGGGAAAAATTTCCCGCCTCACCTATCTTACAAATGAAGATAACGTTTGCAAACTTCCACCTTGTAAGAAAATACGGGGTTTTAACATTAAATTTATTATGACTCCAAAACACTTTACCGCTTCAACTGGAAGATTCTTCAGCGCTTGATTCGGAATTCCGTCTGGACCTGAGGCTTGTTTGATGTTTAGCTCTTGCAGAAAGTTTCGGATTTTCTTTATGTCGGTCGGTCGGATGACGTCTTCTGCGTCTATATCTTCCTCCTGAAGGTCTTGGACCTCTTTTCCACTTCTTCTGTGAAGTTTAAGTCCACTTCCTCAAGCGTGGCCTGGTAGTGTCTTTCAATGGTTTCAGCAAATGCTGCGACCTTATCCTGATCTAAATAAGCCATTCCCTGAGCTCCCTGAATCGGGAGGATGGGTTTCCTATCCCCTCTTAGCTGTGCGTAGAGGTCTGAGGAGTTTTCGAGGTTACATCTCTTATAACTAAACACACTTTCGCATTTATATATTAGTTAGGATTTATCATTAAGAATTTGAAAGGATCCTGATGGCTTCAAATATTCATTATAGTTTCTCTAAGAAAGATGCTACAATGATCAAATTAACATATTTATTGTATTCGTATGATCTACTAAGCAAATATGGTACAACTGATTACCACGATAAATGACCAAATAAATCAAAAATTCTATTTTTTTAGCCATATGACTGCTTTTTTTTTCACTTGCAAAGGGCAGCCCCATTATGCCTTCGAAGCACTGCGAGTAAGATGCGGAAACAAGGATAGATGGCGATGAACCGCCTTCTTAAACAAGGATACGTTGTAATTCTCGGTAACGAGTTCCATAGCTTGAAAGTTCTATAGAAAAAAGTCTCCGTAGACAGAAATCTTCACTATGTTAAGCTGAACCGCATAGGAATTTGCTGTCTCCTATTGTCTTGTATGCTTCAAAAATCTAGCCCTTGGGGGGATTAATCCTATTAGTTCCTGCGAGCATCTCCCATAATAGTACTTGAAAAAAAGATAAGTCACCATTCACTAGTGCTCTAGTGTTTCGAGAGAATCGGTCAAACTTTCATCATCAATGAGGCGAATCGCTGTTCTTTGAATTGAAACCAAAGGAGCTAAAGTGCGCTTTTTGGGGCTGAACTCCTAACATGAGAACAGTATTCTAGTGTTGGCCTAACTTGAGCTTTGCATAGTGTGAGTAGCTGATGAAATGTGACGTACTTTATAGCTCTAAAAAGAAAGCCTAGCTTCTGAGAGGCGGACTTCGCAATGGCGCGCACATGATCGTCCCAAGAGAAGTTAGTGCTCGCATTCCCTCCTCGGATAGAATATTAGATCCCATCGGGAAGATTTTACCGTCCATTAGTATGTATATATTTTCTTAGAGAAAATCACGGCCTGTGTTTTTGAGCCGTTGAAGTCGACCAGATTTTTCTTACCCCATTCCAGAATAATTTCGAGATCCCGATTAATCATCTGTATCTGCAGTTCCCTTAATCGATCTGAAGCAGCGACAAAATTTGTCGGAGAGAAAAGATGACGCCAGGCTACTGTCATCTGCGTAGCTGTATATCGGATTGGAAGTTGAAGCTAAGAGATCATTTATGTGTAACGGAAACAGAGTAGGAGACAGGACATATCTCTGAGACACCCCTGCATTAATCGTAAGAAATAGCAGGCCGAAATAGCCTTAGGAAAGTGTCGCGCAATCCAAAGCGAGAGCAAGCAATGCGGTTAAAGACTGCTTGTACATTAATTGAAGAAACCGAATCGCACAAATGTGTTCACTTTCATTTATTTACATGTACAGCGTTTGACAGAATTGCATTCGCTCTTCTGCCACTGTATCCGTTATATGCGCCGTTTTTGTTCCAAATAGAGTGATTAGAAACTTGAAACGGCAGACAAAGTTTTTTAAATCTTCCCTGATTTATGCCCATAAGTTCATCGACGCAAATGTGAACATTCTTTATTGCTAAATTCCGCGTAATTTCTGTTTACTGTTCCATTGGTCGTAATTGTGGCACTGCCCAGTTACCACATTTCCCATTTTATTGCATCTATTTACGGTAGACGTTTCAACAGCGCGCAATAAATTGTTTTATTCGAAATTAAATAAAATCTGGCGTAAATATTTGCCTTTGATTGCTAATGTTTGCTTTGCGCCGTAAAAAATGTTGGCTAATTAGGAAGAATTTCAGGTTTAATGACTTTCGCCTCAAACCGTAACGACGACTGTGTGAACCGGCGCCGGCGTCGACAATATGCGGTTGTTCCGATTCGTTTAAAATTTCGTCTGGAACACCAGCCCTGAAAATGTTTAAAAAATGGTGACTTATTGGTTATGTCTTCGAATTCTCATCAAAATTTCTATCTATCTATACTTAATAAAACGATAAACACTGATTGACAGACAACGTACAGCCTAAACCGATGAGTTCAAAAGCATGAAATTTTGTACATGAGTTCCTTATCTAACGTAGGTAAACACTAAGAAAAGGTTTTTAAAAATTTAAAGAGAAATGAAAATTTGTGTAGAAGTAGGTAATTTTGGAAGTTAGAATTATGAAAGTTGGTGATTAGGTTTCAGTTTATAAATACGATTCATTTGTATCAGCGCTTTTGCCGTTCATCCCCCAAGGGGATAAAATTCTACTTATAAGGTAACAACGAATTCGTACTCGTATATACGTCATATTTAAACGTCGAAATTTTTAGAAAAAGATGTAACTAAAAGGAAATGTTTCAAAAAAGGAGTAGAATATCGAAAATAGCGAAAATTTCCAAAAAGACGAATTGTGAGGAAAAAAAGACGAATTTCAGGAAGACCAATTTCAAAGAAAAAGTAAAACTTTCTAGAAAAAGACGAATAAAAGTGGACATTTTTAGAAGAAATATTAAATATTGAATTTTGAGAGAAAAAAGGCAAACTAAGAGACCAGTCAAAACTTGGAAAGTTAGATTTTAAAAGGGTGAAATTTTTAAAAAAAGTTTAGTGTTAAGTAAATTCACGGAACATAAAATAAAGGCGAAAAAACGGTCAAAATTTTGAGAAAAATTTCGAAATTGAGAAAAAATTCAAAAGTTTTGCGAATAAAGTCAACATTAAAAAAAGACGAATTTAAAAAAACTAGTCGAAAGTTCGAGAAAAAAGGGCAAATTTTAAGAAAAAACGAAAACAGAAAATTAAGCGAAAAAATAGTCCTTTATAAAAAGGATAAATTAAAAAAAAGTCGAAATTCTTCAACGAGAAAGTTGACATTTGTAGGAACATAAAGAATCGAATTTTGAGATTTGTATTAACATTTTTTTTGAAAAAAAAGGCAGCTGTTGGGAAAAATATAAATTGCGAAGAAAAAACATGATAATTGCTTAAAACAAACACGAATTTTTAAGAAAAATGTGTACATTTCGAGAAAAGTAACGAAATTCCAGAAAAAAGTCTAAATTTCCAGAAATATTAAATATCAAATTTTCACATAAAAATAAAAATTTTGAAAACAAGACAAACTTTAAGAAATAGATGAAAATTTCTAACGTCAGATTGTAAAACATCAAAAGGCGAATTTGGAGGCAAAAGTTAACATTTCCAAGAACATAAAGGAGCAGGTTTTATAAAGTCAAAATTTTAAAAAAGGACGGATTTTGAAAAAAATCGAAATTTTTATAAAAACACAAATTTTAAAGAAAAAATTGTAATTTCCCAAAAATAAAAACGAATTTTGAAAATTATGGTCAAAATGCAGACTAAATAACGAATTTCGAAAAAAAGTCGAAATTTCCGGAAAAAAAATGGAATTTTCCGCAAAAGGTGACATTTTTAAAACAGTGGCTTAAAAAACAAATTTTGAAAACAAAAATTTGGAATTTTGATGAAAAGACGAAGTTCGCGGGAAAAGTTAACATTTCCAGGATCATAAAGGATCAAAATTTCTAAGTCAAAATTTTTCAAAGAAAAGAAAAAATTTTAAGAGAAGTCGAGTTCATATAAAATTTGACAAAAAAGACGAATTAAAAAAAAACAGTTGAAATTTAATGAAAAGAACAAATTTCGAGAAAAAAGAAATAATTTCGGGAAATTTTGCTCAGAATGTCAAATTTTGAGCAAATAGTTAAATTTTGGAAATAGTTGCTTACCAAAGAAATCTTGAAATGATAATAAATGGAAATTTTGCGAAAAGGACGAATTTGGAGGAAAAAGTTAACATTTCCAGGAGCATAAAGGATCAGATTTTATAAAGTCAAAATTGCAAAAAAAGACGGATTTTCAGAAAAAAATCGAAATTTCTAGAAAAATGCATATTTCATGAAAAAAATCGTAATTTCCCAATTGTAAAAACGAATTCTGAAATAATTGTCAAAATTCCGAGAAAAGAACTAATTTCGAGAAAAAGGACGAAATTTCGTGAGAAAAGAAATTTTGTGCAAAAAGTCAAATTTTGAGAACAGTTAAAGGCAAATTTTGAAAAAAAAAAAATATTTGGAATTTTGCGAAAAAGAACGAATTTGGAGGGAAAAATTAACATTTCAAGGATTATAAAGGATCAAAAATTCTAAAGTCAAAATTTCAAAAAAAGCAGATTTTGAGAAACTTAGAAAATGAAAAATTCGAAATTTTTCAGATAAGAAATTTTAAAGAGAAGTCGAATTTTTCATACAAAGTCGAAATTTGAAAAAAATAGACGTATTTGGAAAAAATAGACCAAATTCCGTGAAAGAACAAATTTCGAGAAAAAAAGACGAAATTTTAAGAAAAAATTGAATTTTGCACAGAAAGTCAAATTTTGAGACAATAATCATATTTTAGGAATAGTTGCTTATAAAAGACGAATCTTGGGAAAAAAATGGGAATTTTCCGAAAAATGCGAATTTGGAGAGAAAAGGGACAGATTTTGAAAAAAAAAATCGAGATTTCTAGAAAAATACAAATTTTCAGGAAAAGTCGAAATTTAAAAAAAAAAAAGATGAATTTTGAAAAAACACTCGAAATGCCAAGAAAAGAACAAATTTCAAAAAAAAGGCGACATGTCGGAAAAAACTGAGAGCAGACAAATTTTGGAAATAGTTGCTCATAAAAGACAAATCTTGAAATAAAAATAAATGGGAATTTTGCGAAAAGAACGAATTTGGAGGAAAGTTAACATTTCCAGGAGCATAAAGGATCAGATCGAAATTTATAAAAAAAACATCAGTTTTAAAGAAAAAAATGAAATTTCCCAAAAATAAAAACGAATTTTGAAAGTAATTGTCAAAATTCGGAGTAAATGACGAATTTTGTAAAAAAAGTCGAAATGAAATTTTGAGCAAATGGTCAAATTTTAGGAACAGTTGCTTAAAAAGACAAATTTTGAAAACAAAAATTTGGAGTTTTCCGAAATTTAGAAAGAAAAGTTAACATTTCCAGGATCATAAAGGATCAAAGTTTCTAAAGTCAAAATTTCGAAAAAAGGGCAGATTTTGAGAAACTTAGAAAATGAAAAAATCGAAATTTTTCAAAGATGAAATTTTAAAACAAGTCGCATTTTTCAGAAAAATTCGAAATTTGAAAACAAAAGACGAATTTTAAAAAAATAGTCGAAAATCCGTGAAAGGAGCAAATTTCGATAAAAAAGACGAAATTTGGGGAAAAAACTGAAATTTTGAGCAAAAATTCAAATTTTGAGAAAATAGTCAAATTTTGGAAATAATTGCTTATAAAAGACAAATCTCGAAATGAAAAAAAATTAGAATTTTGCGAAAAGGACAGATTTGGAGGAAAAAGTTAACATTTCCAGGAGCATAAAGGATCAGATTTTATAGTCAAAATTTTGAAAAATGACGGATTTTCAGAAAAAAATCAAGATTTCTAGAAAAATGCAAATTTGATGAAAAAAATAGTAGTTTCCCAAAAGGAATAACGAATTCTGAAGGTAATGGTCAAAATTCCGAGAAAAGGACTAATTTCGAGAAAAAGGACGAAATTTCGTGAAAAATGAAATTTTGTGCAAAAAGTCAAATTTTGAGAAAAGTTGCTTGAAAGGCAAATTTTGAGAAAAACTAATTTAGAAGGAAAACTTAACATTTCCAGGATCATAGAGGCTCAAAGTTTCTAAAGTCAAAATTTCAAAAAGAGACGTATTTTGAGAAAAAAATCTACAAGAAAAATACTAATTTCGAGAAAAAAATCGTAATTTTCCAAAAATAAAAACGAATTTTGAAACAAATTTCAGAAAGAAAGGGTCGAAATTAGAAGAGAACGATCGACTTTCCGGAAAAAAATGAAGAAAATTTCAAAAAAGAATGTCGAAACTCGAACTACTCAAAAAGACATTTTGTCGAAATTTCAGAAAAAGGTCGAATTTTGAAAAAAAGTCGAAATTTTAAGAAAAAAGTTAAGATGTCCCGATTGAATATTTATTTTCTCTTGAATTACAATGAGACAAGGCCACCGTTCTACGCCACCGTGGAGTCAGAGAATAAGCAATACTGAGATAAATGAAGCAATTTTCTTTTAAAAAGTCGAATAATCTTTTTTTTTTTTGAATTTATGGAAATGCAGTTGCGAGACATTCTGTATTGGAACGATGAGACGAATTTTAAAAGTAAAGCCTTGAAACGATAACGAAGACTCCACTATTCCTGGATTAAGTCAGGGGCAGCTTTGAGGGCTGTAGCTCCCGAATACCGCCACCTAGGGCTCCCAGAAACTTTTTTTTTTCAAAAATCATGTTTTCTATATTTTTAGTAGATGCTTAATTAAGGACAATCCCTTTCAGAGATTAAACTGCATCTACATAAGTTGGAGAAATGTAATAAAAAATATGAACCCGATAAGTTAATAATCTGAATAGATTCGATCGCATTCGAGGAGCGGAAAACCGGGGGCGAGGGCCAGCGGCGCGCCATGCGCCGATTAATGGGATGCAGTAAAGCGCTTGGGGTGTTCTATATCTCGCCAACGGTGTCTCCAAATTAAACTCCTTCATGTCGAACACGTCGAGGAAACCAGTATTAAATCTTTTTTTGTTCGCGTCGGAATCACAAAGATCTCTCGAAACCAAACTCACTCGACCGCTTCTTCTGCCGTCTCGCCTCTTGACCACTCGAGAATCTCGCTTTTTTCGTATGTAAGCGATACTTTCGTCGATGGGAATACTTCGATTTGAAGCCAGGGTGATTTTTGTCCTGTCTTGAACTCTACACGAATAACACAGTCATAACGTCACAATTTTAAGATAAAGATAGAAAAAATCAGTGTAATGGAAGAAAAAAAAAAGTGTATATTTATCCTGGAAAAATATTCTCAAATCATAGTTTAAACCCGTTTTTGGCATTTCATTAACTTCAATTTTGACATTACCACTTAATGCGAAAGCTGCTCCACAATATGCAAATAATTAAGTCATTAACTGATATTTTACGAGGCTCCAAAGATGTCATTGGACGATTCGCTTTATCACATCATAATCAGCCGAGAGCGGTAGTAAATTGAAGAAAGTGTAAAATCGCGAACAGTGTGGAATATTTTGAAAAGAAATGGTTGCAAGTATTATAAACTGGCTAAGAGTTGAGAGATATCGTTCCGCGATCATTACAAACATTTTCCTCAATGGAACACTTAATAAATCATGAAATTTTAAGAAAAAATCTTTTAAGTTTTACATGGCCAACTGAGGAATTTACGAAATTATTGTTACTTAGAATTCCAATGTTAATTTTTTTCTCAAAAGTTGTCTTTTTTATAAAATATTTCGAATTCGTTTTTATTTTTGGCAAATTACTATTTTCTCCTCCGAATTTGTTTTTTCAAAATTTAGATTTTTTCTCAAAATCCGTGTTTTTTTCCAAATTTTGACTTTATAAAATCTGATCCTATAAGTTCCTGGAAATACTAACTGTTCCGCCTAAATTCGTCGTCTTTTCCGCAAAATTCCTATTTTTTTTTCCAAATTTTTTTTTCGCAAGCAATTATTCCCAAAATGTAACAATTTTCTCAAAATTTGACTGTCTGCGCGAAATTTTAATTTTTTTTTGCCTAAATTTGGTTTTTTTTTCTCGAAATTCGTCCTACTCGGAATTTCGATCTTTTTTTTTTTCAAAAATTGCCTTTTTTTTAATTTCGGTTTTGTGTAAAAAATACTAGTTCTCTTAAAATTTCTTCTCTGAAAAACTTTGATTTTTTTTTCGCTTGCTAAGTCGAAATTTCGCCTCTATTTTCAAAATTTCGTTTTTCTTAATATTGGGCTTCTTTTATTTTTTGAAAATTTTGATCTTTTAAAATTTGCCGTTTTTTTCGCGAAATTTGGTGTTTTTTTGCTCGAAATTCGTCCTTTTCTCGGAATTTCGACCATTTTTTCTTTTCAAAATTCGAATTTTTTTTAATTTGACTATTTTCTCATCATTTGACTTTCTGTGCGAAATTTTCATTTTTTCTCGAATATTGCCCATTTTTCTTGAAATTGGGCTATTTTTTTTGTTCAAAATTCGTGTTTTTTTTTCGCCTGTATTTTCAAAATTCCATTATTTTCACTCTTAAAATCTGCCGTTTTTTCCGAAATTTGTTTTTTTTTTGGAAATTCATCCTTTTGTCGGAATTTCGACCATTTTTTTTTTCAAAATTCGACTTTTTTTTTAAGTTGTTTATTTTCTCAACATTTCATTTTCTGTGCGAATAATGCCCATTTTTCTGGAAATTGAGCTATTTTTTTTCATCAAAATTCGTTTTTTTTTTAAATTTCGACTTTATTCGCAAAATTCTACATTTTTCGTTAAAATTTGACTTTCTCGGCAAAATTTTAAATTTTTTCTCAGTTTCGAAATTTTTCTAGAAATTTCGAATTTTTTCGAGCCTTCGCCTTCTTTAAAATTCCGTGGTTTTTCTCCCAACATTCGCCATTTTTTTGACAATTTCGACGTTTCAGAACTTGACTTTCCAAAAATTCAGACTTTGCCTTGTTTTTCTCATAAAATTCGATTTTTAATATTTCTGGAAATGTCCACTTTTTCCCGAAATTCTTTTTCCTCACAACTCGTCTTAGAAACCTCGACTTCATTTTCAATATTCTACCTTTTGGACTTTTCTTTCAAAAAATCGTCCTTTTTCGAAATTCTGCCATTTTCTCTACTTTTCACGTTTTTTTTTTAATTTCGACTTTTAAATATGACTTTCAATATTTACCTTAAAATTCACTTTATTTTTGAAATTTCGACTTTTATTTCAAAATAACATGTTTTTATCTTCCCTCGAAATTGACGTTTCCTTGTATTTTGACTTTCGGCTCATTTATTTTCTCTAAATTGGGTCGAAATATTAATAAAAAGTAAAAATGATGAGAAAAATATTGGAAAATTTCGAGGAAAAGATTTCTTGCAAATTTAACTTCTTTACCGAAATTGAGATGTTTCAAAATTTAAATACAAAAGCAAAAATATTGAGAAAAATATGTTTGGAAACTGCAACTTTTTTTTCAAAATTCGCCTTTTTCTGAAAATTGCGCCTTTGGTAATTTTGACTTTTACGGAATTTTGCAAGTTTTTCAGGAAGGTTAGTTATTTATTTAAAATTTGATTTTCTGAAAATTTCCGACTTATTCCAAAAATTGAGCTTTTTCTCAAAATTCATGTTTTTCTAAATTGCAAGTCAAAATTCTACTTTTTCCTCTCAAAAATGGACTCTCTCTTGGAAATGTCGAAGTTTCGATTGTATTTTAAGCTGGATTCACATCAATAAAAATTTGTTTTATGTGTTGTATTTATCAGAAAAAGTTATGTTATATCCATGGTTTTTGCCATGTTTAATTATATTTGAAGAATTTAGGATGCACACACATGGATTCAGTGCTATACAACTCACAAAATAACTATTTACGCCACAAAATATCTGATCTGGGGTGAAAAATATTATTTTTAAATTTCAAAGTACCAACACGCAACACAAATTTTTATTGATGTGAATCCAGTTTTTCAAAAATCTTTTTATTTTCGCAGTGTGTTCAAAGCTTTTCAGCTTTTTCCTAAATTAATGTTTTATTAATTTGACTTACGTGAAATTGACTTTTACCGCAAAATGATAATAATAGTTTCTGGAAATTCCCACTTAAATTCGGACTTCTTTTCAAAATTTTGACTTGTTACGAAAAATCAGTTTATTATTCAAAAATTGGAGTGAAATTTTTATGAAAAGCTAACAATTCTTAGATTAATATTTTTAGAAACCTTCCGGGAAAGTATCCTTCTAAATTTCAAGATTTGGTGAAAATGTAAATAAAGCAAACATTTTGATAGAAATATTTTTGGAAATTACACGTTTTTTCTCTAAATTAGATTTATTCTGGAATTTGCGCCTTTTTTTACAAAATTCGACTTTAGGAAATATTGACTCTTCAAAATTGCGACAGTTTTCCTGAAATTTTCTTTGAAATTTCAGCATTTAAAGAAAATCTAAATTTTAAGAAAATGTAAATTTATTTTTCGAGAAAGTCGAAATTTTGAAAAAAGTCCAAATTATAAAATAGTCGGAATTTCTAAAACAAAAAGTCGAAATTCCGAAAGAAGTCAAAATTTTAAAAAACTACAAAATTAGAAAAAGTTGAAATTTTTAAAAAACGTCGCAATTTTCAAGTCATAATTACGAAAAGCCCAAATTTTCAAAAAAGCGTCAATTTTTTTTAAAAAAATAGAAATTTTCAAAAAAATTGTGAAAGTGGAAATTCGAGAAAATCTTGAAATTTCGAAAAAGTCCAAATTTTCAAAAATTTTCGACATTTTTAAGTCAGTATTTCAAAAAGGTCGAAATTTCCACCAAAAGTTAAAATATCGAAAAAGTTGACTTTGTTTAAAAAACACTTTTGCGAAAACGACCTAAAATTTGGAAAAACTGAATTTACAAAAAAGTCAAAATTTTCATCATAATTAAGAATTTCGAGAAACATTCAAAATTTTTAACAAAGTCGAAATCTTTTAAAAAATCGAAATTTCCAATCAAAAAAGTCGACATTAAGAAAAAAAGCCAAAATTTTAATAAAAAGAAATGTCTTCATTGTTAAAAATGTCTATTGTTTTAGATTCAAATTTTCAACAACAGTGGGATTTTTTTAAAAAGTTAAAACTTACAAAGAAATCAAAATTTGAAGAAAACATTTAAATTTTAAGAAAAAGTCAAATTTTTGACAAGCAGTCTAATTTTTTGAAAAAAAAGCCCAATTTTCAAAAAAAATTCGAAATGTTCAAATCAATAATTTCAAAAATTATTCAAAATTTTAGAAAAAGTCGAATTTTAGAAAAAGGTAGACATTTTTAAAAAGTGGTCAAAACGTCACGAGAAAAACCAGATTTTAGCAAAAGTCAAACTTTCAAAAAAGGTCGAAATTTTCAACATAAGTAAAGATTTTGACCAAAAGTGTAAATTTTATTTAAAAAAGCCGAGAATTTTTAAACAATTAAAATTTTCGCAACATTTTCAGTCAGAATTTCAAAAAGAAGCCAAAATGTTGGATAGTTTTAAGTTCCTAATTTTCAAAAAAGTCGAGATTTTCAGTAAAAAGTGTTCAAAAAAAGGCATTTTTGTATATTTGTGAGAAAAAGTTGATAAATATCTTGAATTTTTCAAATAAATAGTTTAAATTTTCAACAGAATAATTTTTCAAAAAAAGTTGTAAATCACAAAAATCGAATTAGGAAAAAAAACAAAAATTAAAAATAAAGTCAATATTTTGGTAAAAATACAAATTTTCAGTTAGAATTTTTAGAAAAGTCTTAAATTTTGTTATCGGAATGTGCAAGAAGGTCGCAATTTTCAAAAAAAGTCAAAATTTTTAGAATATTCGAAATTTTCAAAACCGATTTTTTCAAAAAAAAATCAGATTTTCATCATCAAAGTCTATTTTTCAAAAAAGTCGAAATTTTGAGAAGTAATTAAAATTATTAAACTTTGAGAAAACCGAAATTTTTTAACAAAAAGTCGAAAACTTTTCATAAAACCACAATTTTGAAAAGTATAACTTATTTAAAATCTTTTCAAAAATTTCTTTTTAAAAAGATGGAAGTTTTCAATAGAGTAAATTGGAACTTCGAAAAAAAGTCAAACATTTTGATTATAAAATGTCGAAGCTTAACCATGCTAATGGACAGGTGAGATCCGTTGACAAATAACAGATGTGTTTAAACAATTTTCTTCATATTCATAGATTCGCAAAACTCAAAACGTTGGTAATGATCGTTGAAAATGTCTCTCGAGTATTAGCCACTTCACGATTTCGCTTTTTTTTTAACTTTCTTCTGCTATTTCGTTATCGGGCGATTCTCTTGCAAAAAAAAAGAGGATCATCTAGAGGCTTTTTCGTGGCCCCCCGGGGCCGAAAAGGACTAGCATGTGTTCATTTTTCTGGTATAATCTAAGCAGTATTTTGTTTCTCTCGATTCCCGGTAGCGTTCCTGGTGCAATCTTCTTATTTAGCGATGATAGTCAGGGACTCCCCCCCCTCCCGACTATGGGGCTTAAATTATGATTTGAATATTTTTCAGCGAAATATACTCAAAAAAATCTTTAATAACGTATATTTGGATCATACTCATCGTTCTTTATCTTGAAATGAATTACTTATGACTGGGTCAAATAATCCTTCAAGTGTTTTTAATTTATTTAAGTATCGGGATAACTTAAAGTGTATGTCCGCCGTTTTTCTTCTAAAACCTTTTAATTCGCCAAGGACGAGATTGTTTCCACGTTTGATTGTTTTACGATCGATAATCGGTCAAACGAAATGGAAACGTGAACCATTTAGAGAACCAATGTGGACTTAAGATAAAAACTTGTAACTTTCTTATCTTGATTACATAAACGGTAAATATTGAGACACAATATTGTTAGGAGATAAAACTTGCATTTAAATTGACAGGCACTTCAGAAACTGGCGAGAAACCAACAGTTCGCCGAAATTTACGCCGCACACGCCACCTTTATTTTATTGTCGCCAATTTTTGGAACGAGGACGCAGATAACAAAAATGAATTGTTTAGATTTAGAGAATTTGAAACAGGAATTAATCACTGCATTATGCTGATGTGATGGTTTCATTGAGAAATTCTGTAGAAATAAAGAGTACCCGTAGATTTTTTAAAAGTTTAATCCGCTTGCAAAGGGCAACCCCATTATGCCTTCAAAGCACTGCGAGTAGAATGCGGAAACAAGGATAGATGGCGATGAACCGCCTTCTTAAACAAGGATAGGTTGTAATTTTTGGGGAAAATTCCTTTCGGTAACGAGTTCCGCAGCTTGGAAGTTCTATAGAAAAAAGAATCTCCTTAGACAGAAGTCCTAACTGTGTCAAGCTGGACCGCACAGGAATTTGTTGTCTCCGACTGTCTTGTATGCCTCAAAAATCTTGATTGAAGTTCTCTGTCATATTGGACTCCACAGAAATTGAATTTCTCCAACTGTATATCTTTAGAATATTGCTTTTGGGGAATCAGTCACCACTTCTTGCAATGGCGGATTATCCATAAAGCATGTGACTAGGGACGCGGAGGTCAAAGAGAGTGCATAACCTTTTTTTTAGTCACTAAAAATAATTTGGGGCCCCATAGCATATTTGTCTAGGACGCTGTCAACGTTTAAATCTGCCACTAATTTATTACAAACATATTCCATGAAAGATACAAATTGTCAACCAATCCACCTTTGATTCAATCTCTGGTTAAATTAGGTTAAAATTTTATCATCGATTAAATGAATTACTTTTCATTGAATTGTATCCAAAAGAGCAAAAGTATGTTTTGGGACTGAACTCCAAACATCAAAAGAGGCCTTAGGCATTGTTGAAACTGAGCCAAGAAGTACTTCTACTTAGTTCGATAATGAAAAGTCAGTCTCGCATGCGAAGTGGATTTGGCAATGACACTCACATAACCGTCCCAAGAAAAATTGATGCTTACATTTAATCCTAGGATAGACAGATTAGATCTCATATAGATTTTACAATCCATGAGGATGATAATTTGACTTTTCTGACGAAAAGAGCGTGACATTGGAGTTAACCGTATTTTTCTCTCCTCATTTCAGAACAATTTCGAGATTACATTATTCATACTTATCTGGTATGACATGTGGTGTGTTCATGAAACGGGGTAACATCAGACCCGAAAGAGGAGGGGCAAATATCCCGGAACCGACTCTTCATGAAGACCTGGTGAACTACTACGTTAGCGTTTCGTGAATTCAAACATGTTGAAGCTCTTTTTTCGAAATTTAGTATTTAAAATCAAGTTTTTTATGTAACTTTAAATTTTTACTAGAAATTGGTACTTTTTTTCTCAGAATTCTGTGTTTAGATTTTAAAATAAACATTTTTTCTAAATTTCGACTTTTTTCTAAACTGATTGGTATGGAATGCTCAATTCTTCACTCCCAAAAGAAGTCTGCCTCCAGTAAATCTTGGTTCAGTAAAAACTGTGCTCGGGCTGTCTCCTGCAAAAATCGCGCATATCGTCGTTTTCGAAATAATCCCTCAGTCGAGACTCAGGCCATATTTGTAGATGCACGAAATTCTTGTAAACAGGTTATTGACGAGGCAAAACGTGATTTCGATCGTAAAATGCGCCAGAGGCTTATCAACTGTCCGAACGGTTCCAGGTCCTTTTGGGGATTTGCAAAGTCGATTGGAAAGAATTTTACATCTTCAAATTTTCCACCTTTACTCGATGAAAATAGCAATATTGCTACTACTTCCAAAGAAAAGGCTGACATGCTAGCCTTAATGTTTGCTGAAAATTCCAATCTTGATGCTTGAAACGCAGAACCTCCTATTCTTCCTAAGGTTGGCACTTCGATGCCTGAAGTTGTTTTCAGACTACGCACAATCAGGAAGATTCTTCTTGAGTTCGACTCCTCGAAAGCTTGGCCTTGATGGCATTCCCGCTATTGTTCTTAAGAAGTGCGCCCCAGAGTTGACTCCTGTCCTAAGCAAATTGTTTACACTCTCTTACAGCAAAGGTATATTCCCTAACATCTGGAAATCTGCTAGGGTGCAGCCTGTCCCTAAAAAGGAAAAAAGGAATCTGGCTAACAACCATCGCCTTATATCTTTGTTACCCGTTATATCTAAAGTGATGGAAAATTTTATCAACATCAAGATTCTCAAATATCTAGAGGAAAATAGAATCATCTCCGACAGGCAATACGGTTTTAGACAACAATGTTCCACTGGCGATCTATTGGCATATGTTACTCATATCTGTAACTCAGCCACGGAAAAACATGGTGAAGCTAGGATTGTGGCATTGGATATCTCAAAGGCTTTCAACAGAGTCTGGCACCGATTTCTTCTCGCCAAATTAGCATCTTATGGTCTTCCTCCTGGACTCCGTCATTTGATATCCAATTTTCTTGCTGACAGATCTCTTCAAGTCGTCGTCGATGGCATCTCATCCGCGACATTTGCGATTAACGCGGGGGTGCCTCAGGGCTCTGTTCGGTCTCCTACACAGAAGTTTTAAAAATATCGAAATTTTCAAAAAAACGCGAAAATTTTGAAAAAAGATGGTTTTCAAAAAAAAAAGATTTCAAAATAATGGAAATTATTAAAAAAAAGAAAACTTTGAAAGAATCAAAATTTTTTGAAAGGGTCGAAATTTTTAAGAAAGTCAAAATTTTTAGAAATAGTCAAGATTTTAAACGAAATTTTAAATTTTAAAAAATAGTGAAAAATTTAAAGAGGTAATTTTCAAAAAAATATTTCAAAATAATGGAATTTATTTTTAAAAAATTTGAAAGGGTCGATATTTTGTAAGAATGTTCAAATACTACAAATTTTTAAAAACACAAATCGAAATTTTCAAAAAAAGCGAAAATTTTGAAAAAAGGTTTTTTTCAAAAAATAATATTTGAAAATAATGGGAATTATTAAAAAAAAAAGAAAACTTTAAAAGGGTCCAAATTTTCAAAAAAGGTAAAACTTTGAGAAATAGTTTAGATTTTGAACGAAGTGTAAAATTTTCAAAAAAAGTTTTGAACCGAGGTGATTTTCAAATGAAAAACATTTCAAAATAACGGTAGTCGCCATCTATCCTTGATTCCGCATCCTACTCGCGGTGCTTTGAAGGCATAATAGGGTTATCCTTTGAGAAATAGTCTAGATTTTGAACGGTGTTAAATTTTCAAAACCAGTAGAAGTTTTGAAAAAAAGATAGTTTTCAAAAGAAAGATATTTCAAAATATTACTATTAAAAAAAGAAAACTCTGAAAGAGTCGACATTTTAGAAAGGGTCGAAATTTTTAAAAAGTTAAAACTTTGAGAAATAGTCAAGATTTTAAAGAAGTTTTAAATTTTTAAAAATAGTGGAAATTTTGGAAACAGGTGGCTTTTAAAAAAATATTTCAAAATAATGGATTTTTTTTTTTTTTTAATTTGAAAGGGTCAATATTTTGTCAGCATTTTCAAAAAAATAGAAATTTTCAAAAAATACAAATTTTTGAAAACACAAATTGAAATTTTCAAAAATAGCGAAAATTTTGAAAAAAAAGGGGTTTTCAAAAAAAATATTTCAAAATAATGAAATTATTAAGAAAAAGAAAATTTTTAGAAAGGGTCGAAATTTTCAAATAAGTTAAAACTTTCAGAAATAATCTGTTTTGAAACAAGTGTTAAATTTTCAAAAAAAGTGAAAGTTTTTAAAAAAGATGGTTTTCAAAAGAAAATTACAAATCTTTGAAAAAAATCGCAATTTTCAAAAAAGTCTAAACTTTCAGAAATAGATTTTGAAGAAAGTTGTAAATTTTCAAAAAAAGTGAAAATTTTGAGAAAAGGTGGGTTTCAAAAAAGTTATTTCAAATTAATGGAAATTATTTTTAAAAAAAGAAAACTTTGAAAAGGTCGAAATTTTCAAAAAATACAAATTTTTGAAAAAAAAATCGAAATTTTCAAAAAAGTTAATACGTTCAGAAATAGTCTAGATTTTGAACAAAGCGTGAAATTTTCAAAAAAAGTGAAAGTTTTGAAAAAAGGTGGTTTTCAAAAGAAAAATATTTCAAAATAATGGAATGTATAAAAAAAGGAAATTTTGAAAGGGTTGAAATATTGTCAAAATTTCAAAATATCGAAATTTTCAAAAATTCTAAACTTTGAGCAATAGTCTCGATTTTGAACAAAGTTGTAAATTTTCAAAAATAGTGAAAATTTTGAGAAAAGGTGAGTTTCAAAAAAAAATATTACAAAATAATGGAAATTAGTTAAAAAAAAGAAAACTTTGAAAGGGTCGAAATTTTTAGAAAGGGTCGAATTATTCAAAAATACAAATTTTTGAAAAAATATCGAAATTTTCAAAAAAGTGAAAACTTTCAGAAATAATCTAGATTTTGAACAAAGCGTTAAATTTTTAAAAAAAGTAAAAGTTTTGAAAAAGGGTGGTATTCAAAGGAGAAATATTTCAAAATAATGGAATGTATAAAAATTTTCAAAAATTACAATTTTTTGAAAAAAAATCCAAATTTTCAAAAAACTCTAAACTTTGAGAAATAGTTTAGATTTTGAACACTTTTAAATTTTCAAAAAAAGTGAAAATTTTGAAAAAAGGTAATTTTCAAAAAAGAGTATTTTAAAATATGTAATGGAATGTATAAAAAGAAAGAGAATTTTGAAAAAAAATTTAAGAATGGGTCGAAATTTTATATCAAAATTTCCAAAAAAAAAAAACTGAAATTGTAGAAAGCGAAATTGCAAAAGAATTGAAATTTTCAAAGTGTCAAATTTTGGAAAGTGTCAAAATTTTGTAAATAATTTGAAATTCCAAATTTTCAAAATAAGTCGAAATATTGAAAAAAGTCGAAATTTTCCAAAAAGTCAAAATTATCAGTAAAATTCGAAGTTAGATTTTTAAAAATGAAAAATTAATAGAAAATGTTTATGAAAAAAGCAGGAACTCAACATCTTTAGAAATAGTCGAGATTCGCAAAAATTTAAAATTTTCGAAAGCAACTAGAATTTTTAAAGCAGAAATATATATAAAAAAAGTCGACATTTTTAGTTACAATTTTAAAAAAGGTATAAATTTTTGATAACAAGGGGAATTAAAAGAAGGTTAAGCTTTTCAAAAATAAGTGAAAATTTCGAAAACATTTTAAAAATTTTCAAAATAAGTCGAAATATTTAAAAATGTTGAAATTTTCACTACATTCGAAGTAGCAATTTTAAAAATGAAAAATGAATGAAAAATGATGATACTAATAAAAAAAAAGAGAAAGTCAACAATTTGAGAAAAAGACGAGATTTTTCCAAAATTTCAAATTTTTAAAAGCAACCAGAATTTTCAAGTCATATTTATAAAAAGTCAAAATTTCTAGTCACAATTTTAAAAAAGGTATACATTTTTAATAACAAGGGGAATCTTAGAAAAAGGTTAAACTTTTCAAAAATAATTGAAGAATTCAAAAAAATTTCGGAATTTTTCAAAAAATTCAAAACTTCAAAATAATGTCAAAATACATTTAAAAAGTATCTAAGTTTTCATAATAAGTCGAAATATTCAAAGAAGTCGAAATTTTCAGTAAATTTCAAAGTAAGATTTTTGAAAATGAAAAATGAATGGAAAATAATGATAGCAATTAAAAAAGAGAAAGTCAACATCTTTCGAGATTTTCAAAATATTCAAACTTTTAAAACCAGTTATTATTTTTAAAACAGTCATATTTATTAAAAAAACTCGAAATTTCTAGTCACAATTTTAAAAAAGTATACATTTTTACTAAAAAGAGGGATTTTTGAAAAAGGTCAATCTTTTCAAAAGTAATTGGAGAATTCGAAAACATGTCGAAATTTTTTAAAAAATTCAAGAGAAATATATTTAAAAAATAATCTAATTTTGAAATGAGTCGAAATTTTCAAAGAAGTTGAAATTTTGAAAACTGCGAAATTTTAAAACTCAAGTTAAAATTTCGAGAAAAGGTCGACATTTCGAAAAAACTGTGTTTTAAAATCTCCAAATTTTCAAAATAAGTTGAAATTTTCAGAAAAGTTTAGTTAATAATATCAAATTTTCAAAGAGTCAGTATTTTGAAATAAGTCGAAATTTTCAGTAAAATAGTATTTTTTTAAAAAAGTAGAAATTTTGAAAAAAACAAATTAAAATGTTATAAATTGAAATGTTCAAAAAATGTCGACATATTTAAAAAGGGTCGAAATTTTTAAATAATTTTGTGAAAAAGCGAAATTTAAAAAATGTTGGAAACAATTCTCAAAAATTTTAGTCTAAATTTTTAAAAAAGTCGGAATTAAAAAATCTAAATTAAAAAAAAAGTTGATAATTTTAATGAAATCGATTTTTTATACTTTTTTTATTCGTCAAAACGAAAATTATGAACTAGAAGAATATTTTTGTTTTATTTTATGTCGTTTTGCCTGAACAAGGTATTGTAGGGACCCGCGCAACCAATACCTAAAACCAACCTTAGGGCCCCGGACCTCATAATTGCCCCCAGATCCGGGTATTGTCTCAGCGGATTTATGGTTAACGGATAAATCGCACTTCTGTCATCTGTATATCTGTATATCGAATTGGATATGAAGCTAAGAAGTCGTTTATATGTAACAGAAAAGAAGAGGACGCAGAACTCATCCTTGAGGCACCCCTACCTTAATCATGAACGTCTCTGAAGTATATGTAATAAATCTATGCTTGAAAGAAATCCTATCAACGACGAGCAGAAGAGTTCTGTCAATTAGAAAACTGTATAGCAAATAACAGACTCCGTGGAATAATATACCCAGAAGAAACTGGTGCCAGACAATTCGACTTTGATGTTTAAAGGGGAAAATTATTAAAATACGTCGTAGGTACCGTGTTTGGCATCGGCGAGCCGCACGCTTAAAAAATCGCCACTCCGATGAGCTAATTAACCGGATATAGAAAACCCAGGTCCCCAATTGTCTGTCGGCCAAAGCCTGAAGCAGACAGGTGACCGGGAGACACAAGCTCTAACAAAATTCCCTGTCGCCTGGTCCAAGAAACCACCAGTCAGCATCCCTGCCGCCGAGATCTTGCGTTTCGTACGTACAACAGTGCGTACGTTTCCCCCCACTTTTACGAATCTCCTCACAGCCGCCTGAGTTGCTCGTGAGTTTTTTACAGCTGAGTTATAACAACCTGTAATCGGGCGGGCAAACTTCAGTATTGGACACACTCTGGCGCAGTGAGTCTGTAGAGAGATTGTGACGGTTGTTCAGGTGCGCGAAATGATCGTGAACGTACTACGCCTACATGAATCGCATTGTTGTGTGTACGTAGACTTCGGTTAAATCTGCACTTTCTCCCGGCTGGTTCAGCGCACATGGTGATGATTGGGGTTGAATCACAACCACCTTGACCGAATTTCAATTGGGACGTTTTCGTTTTTTGAGTTTTTTCGTGAGAATTTCCCCTATCTGTGATAATTGCGGCTAGAATGTCGCTTAAATAATAACTGTCGACTACTGCCCACTTGTGATATTTTTTAGTGCTTTAGTTTTACGATGCCTAGACGTAAAAATAGGAATATGAGGGCCAAGAAGCAAAACGGTAAGAATTTTCGATAATCACTTTCAAAGATGTTTATGTTTGTTTACATGGGAGATAAAGCTACGGTCGATGATTCGCTTCTAAGTAAATAAAAATTTCCTGACGAGGAGTCCCTTAAAGAAAATTTTCAAGTTTGGTAGCTTGCTAATTTTTTTGGTAATAACCATGACAAAATTATTGAAATTTCGAAATTGAGGTTGAAATTACGAAAATAGTAAACATTTCTGGAAAAGTCGTAATTTTGAGTTTTGTAAGCGTTTTTGGGAAAAAATTAAAAATGTAAACACAAAATTTTGAGAAAAGTTAACGTTTAAAGAGTTTATATAGAAAAAAGTCTCGATATTTTCTTGGTATTAAACTCGAGAGATTAAAGCCCAAATTTCAAAAACAATTTTTTTAGAAAAAGTCGAATATTTTGGAAGAAAAAAAGTAGCACTTGAGCATTTATAAGGTCGTAAACCTTCCAGTTTAGGTTCGAAATTTCGAGAAAAATGGTGTAGGTTTCGAGATTCACGTTCAAATTATGAAAAAAGGTAAACATTTCCAAAAAATGTTGAAATGTTGAGTTATATGTGTCATCATTTTTCATTTTTGGGGAAAAGTTAAAATTTTCATAAAATGTTTACATGCTCTTAAAGCTTATGAAAAGAAAATTTCGATATTTTGGTATTAATCTTGAGACATTCAAGTTGATATTTTGAAGCAGAAATTTTTTAGGGAAAGTCGAAATGGAAAACAAAAATGAAAGGTTTTAATTTTCAAGTTTTCCAATTTACGTTCGAAATTTCTAGAAAAATGTTGAAATTTCGAGATTAAAGCTCAAATGACAAGGGAAGTAAACATTTCTAAAAATGTCGAAATTTTAAGTTTTTTTTTGGAAAAACTTACTTCTTACTTTACGAGGTTTTTCGATGTTTGGTCCTTTTCGAAATTCCATGGTGATGTTTAAAATGCAGATTTTATTTTTCCCTAAAATATCTATTCATAAACTCAAGTTTTCGTCTCTTTCGAAATAATTCGACTTATGATAACATTTCTCGTTTAATCGCAGCTAAAAATTTTTAAAATGTGCTTTAGTGATTTTTGATAAGAGGATAACTTTTTTTTTCGTGGAATGTACTGGTCCTTGGTTATCTTCAAAAATTGAAATACAATTCTTGTCCCCTGTTTTTTAATCTATCATCTTCAGAAAGATATATCTCTGAAGATGATAGCTTGGCTATCGAAACGCGTTAGAGCAACTTCTGTTGTGTTTTTTACTCTTTTTTGGTTTCAGAGGACAAGATTTGTATTTGAAGGGTAACTTACAGTTTCGCGTCAACATCGCGCGTTACCAACATGCTCTGTTGTTAGTAATATTATGGACGCTGTAGCACACCCAAGAAGGGGGGGGGGAGGCTTTGGTAGCTTAACCCTCCTCCTGAGCCTATCTGCCATCGCATATTTTATAGTGAGAATAAAGTATATACAAATTATAAAAAAATCACACATTTTATACTTAACTGGAAGGTTGAATGCAGGGACAAATACTTTGATTAGCAGAAAAAGAAAAAAATCTGTTTATTTTCATGAAAAGAATAAGTAGGTTACTACATAATTTTCATGTGTGGACCAAGAGAAAATTACAAAAAAATTGTTTTTTGTACGCTTCGACTCTTTCCAAAAACTAAGCTTTTTCGAGTTTCAACTTTTTTGAAAATTTTGGCTTTTCAAAATTTCTACAATTTTGACAACTTTTGTCCCCTTCTTCAAAACTTCAGATTTTCTCAATCTTTCCCTCTTTTTAGGTTTCGCCCTCTTAAAAATTTCGACAAAATATTAACTTCTGAAAAATTCCTATTTTTATTGGAAACATATTTCAAAAAATTTTAACTCATTTTGAAAAATTTGAGGTTTTAACATATCCACGTTTTTCAAAATTTCCACCCTTTCGCGAAATTTTGATTTGCGCATTTTCTACTCCCAAAATTTCCACCTTTTTCCTAATTTATATGACTTAATTTCGAAAATTTTGACTTTTTTAAATTTTCAACTGTATAATGTATAACATTTTTTCAAAATTACCTTTACTGAAAATGTTTATGGTGTTTATTTTTGTACTGAATTTAAAAAAAAATTGATTTTTGAGAAAATCAATTTAAAATTTAGACTATTTTTTTCATCATTTCGATTTTTCTTGAAGTTTTGATTTTCTGGAAGTGAAAAATTTCAGTTTTTATTAAAAATCTTTACTTTTTTAAACGTTTCCACTTTTTTGATTATTTCGACTTCTTTTGAAGATTGCGAATTCCAAATTTTAAACTGTGACCTATTTTTAAAATGTCACATCTTACAATGAAGATCTAATTTCAAATTTTGACTTAATTTTCTAAACGAATTTTTTTCAAAATTTCGACTTTCTGCAAAAGTTTTTTTTTAATTCGATTATTTTAAATTTAGTTTTCGAACGTGAATTTTACTTTTATCTGAAACACTCGACTTTTGAAAAATTCAGATAAAAGTAAAATTTACTTAAAAATTTGAAACATTCAGAAAAAGTCTAAATTTTCAAAAATTCAATTTTTGAGTGGATTATTTCACAATTTTGACTTTTTTAAATTTTCGAGTTTTTCTGTTAGGATTTACACTTTTTTTTTTGACTTTTTTTCAGATTTTAAACTTCTTCAAAATTTCGACCATTTTTGAAAAGTTCAACATTTTTTTTAATTTCCACTTTTTTGAAACTTTCTACCTTTTTCTTATATTTTTATTTTTTCTCGAAACTTCGAATTTTTGTAAATTCGCCTCTTGGAAAAATTCGATTTTTTGTTCTTAAAAATTTTGGCTCAAAATTGCGACCGTTTTCAAAATGTTGACCGATTTGGTAATTTTGAAATACTTTTTTTTTTGGTGGAACGAACTGGTCCTTGGTTATCTTCAAAAATTGAAATACAAATCTTGTTCCCTGGAACCAAGAAAAATTAAAAAACACAACATAGGTTGCTCTAACGGGTTTCGATAGCCAAGCTATCATCTTCGGAGAGATACTCTCTGAAAATGATAGTTTTCTTGGTTTCAAGGGACAAGATTTGTATCTCAATACTTTTTTTGACAATGTTGACCTTATCTGCACAATATTTTAATTTTTTTATTGATTATTTTTCATTAAAATTTAAAACTGAAAAAAAAATCAAAATCATGGAAAAAATATTGAACAATTAAATTTCGTTTTTGGCTAAGATGTTCAGCTTTTAACTAAAATCTGTTATTAATTTTTCATTTTATTTTAATTTTTTTTTATTTTAAAATTAAATTTCGTTTTTGGCTAAAATGTTCAGCTTTATAATTAAAACCGGTTATTAATTTTTCATTTATTTTAATCCGAAAATGTTCTAGTTTTTTTTTCTCGAAATTCGGTTATATTTAATAAACTCCCACTTTTTCGATTTTTTCCTTTTTTGTTGTTCATTAGAAACTTTGATTTTTTTTTTCAAATTCACATCTTGAGTTAACTATAAATTGAAAATTTTAATTTCTTCTTGAGAACTGAACCTTTGTTTCGAAATTTTTCTGGAAATTTCGATTTTTGAGAAAATCAACTAGAATAAATGTATTAAATATAAATAATATAAAATTAGATGATTTTTTCAAAATTTCGATATTTCTTAAGGTTTAGATTTTGTGAAGAGACATTTTTTGAAAAATTTCAATTTTAAATTTTTCTGTATTTTAAAAATTTCAAATCTTACAATTTCGCCATTTTTCAAAATTTGACTTAATTTGCTTAACAACTTTTTTCCAAAATTTAGACTTTCTACAAAAATTTTTTTTTAATTCGATTATTTTAAAATACTCTTTTTTTACCTTCGTTCAAAATGTTGACCATTTCTCCAAATTTTGACTTTTAAAAAAAAAATAATACTTTTTGGAAGTTTCAGTGAATTTTACTTTTTTTCTGAAAAATTTGATTTTTGAAAAATTAAATTATTCAGATAACTTTTGTTCAAAATTTTTGACTCTCACGAAATAATGACTTTTTTTTTGAAAATTTAAACCTTCTCGAAGTTTCAACTATTAAGTAAATTTTACTTTTATCTGAAAAATCTGAAAAATTTGACTTTTGATAAATTGGATTTTTCAGGTAAAAGTAAAATTTACTTAAAAGTTGAAACTTCGAGAAAAGATCTAATTTCAAATTTTGACTTAATTTTCTAAACGAATATTTTTCAAAATTTCGACTTTAAACAATTTAAGTTCAATTATTTTAAGATCCTTTCCTGAAAGTTTTGACCTTTATTCAACATGTTGAGACTCACGAAATTTGGCCTTTTTTTTTCTTAATTTAGACTTTCTGGAAGTTTCAACTTTTAAGTAAATTTTACTTTTATCTAAACAACTTGACTTTGAAAAATTGGATTTTTCAGATAAAAGTATCATTTACTTAAAAGTTGAATCTTCGAGAAAAAGTCTTAATTTTCAAAAGATAGTCAAAATTTCGTGAAAGAGTCAACATTTTGAACAAACTTTAATTGTTTAAAGTCGTAATTTTAAAAAAAAATTAGAAATTTTCAGGATAAATCGAAATGTTGAAAAAAAGTCGAAATAATTAAAAAAGTGGAAACTTTAACTTTCGAATTTGAATTTTTTCACAATTTTCACTTTTTTTTAAATTTTCGACCTTCTGTTTCAGGATTTACACTTTTTCTTTTAATTTAGATCTTTTATCATCAAAATTTCGACTTTTCCCGCTGAAAATTTGACTTTATCCAGAATTTAATTTTTTTCAAAATTTCGACCATTTTTGAAAACTTCGACTTTTTTTTGATTCCCACTTATTTCAAACTTTCTACCTTTGTTAAATATTTTTGCTCTTTTTTGAAACTTCGAATTTTCATAAATTCGCCTTTTAAAAATTTCGATAATTTTAATTTACAAATTTACAAATTTTTGATACTACAATTATAATTTGACAATTAAAAAAGAAATACTGTTATTTCCTGGTTTTAAGTTTCCCCTTCTGTCGGCAGTCCCCATGATTGCTATTTTTTTATAAATTTGGAATTTTTTCTCGACCTTTAGACTTTTTTCTTAAACCACTTGAAACTTGAAATAAGTTACTTTTTTTTAAGTTCAACTTTAAATTTGAAATTTCCGGTTATGGAAATTTCGTCTTTTGTTATGGTCTTTTTTAGAAAAATTCACTTGGAACTTTTCTTACAAAATCTTAGACTCTGGATATCCTAACTATAGTTAACGACCCTTTAAGTTAGTTATTGACGCGAAGTAGTTGTCCTAGATCATTCGCTCTGCGCTATTGTCGACAAAAAAACTATCCAGCTCGTTTCAAGAATATCAACCTACTTCTCCGGCAAATTCAGAGTTGAAACAAATCGAAGTTAAGGCACTTTCTAACCAGCTCTGATACGCCCACGCTCCGAGGAACACATTTTAATAACATCGCCTTCAATACGGAAGCCATAAATCTGATAGAATATGCAAATTGGAAATCTTGTCATAACACCTGCGTAAAATATTATTCTGTACGTATTTCATCCTCTTGGGGCTCTTCGGATTCATTCATTCATTCATTCCACCAACCATCAGCTTACGTGACAGCGCTACTATTACATCACAGTAATTACCAAGGTTTTGTCTTTGCGGTTTAGGTAACGCGATTTTTTCCGAGATCGACACCATTATTAATTATGCCAGTCATGTTGCGATTTTCCCATATAGTCCGTTCCACGTATACACCTGTTTGCTGCTTTTTTTATCTTTGACGTGCGCCGCTTCCGCGTAAGCTATTGTTTGCTAATAGTTTTTGACAATATGTACATGTTACTTATGTTAAGTGTTACGTATGTGTGGTCCCAGATCCGACGTGAACAACAACATAAATTGGTGCTATTTGACAAAAGGGACCCAAAAGGCGAAAACTACCCCAGAATCTAGGCGACGTTTCAGCGACCAGGGAAGTTTAGATGGCCGCAACCACGCCGGATTTAAACCCCAAACTGGTGGTGGCCAAGCCGGATTTTACCCCAAAATTATAAATGACCCAAGTCAGTATAAATTGATTGAGTTGAATATTTACGTATTCAGTAGTCATAATTAATTTGTTGGCCTTCGTACTCGTTACTTGTACTAATCCATGTTAAAATAGAAAACTTCGTGTAGTTGATGCAAAAACCCATCAATTTGTCCAATTATTTGTTTCTGTTAAGCCGGCAATATTTAAAATCTTTATCCTTTGTCTAAATGACATTTAAATACTAATTAGCTATGTTGAACACAACATTAATTGTCGTTACATTAAGCCAAAGGCAAATTAGCTGTTGCGTAAGCGTCTAAAATTGGACGAGTTTTATGTGAAATCATTTGAACTTTATTTGTTAATTGCGATCGTTTTTCAGCTGGACACGTTGACCGTTTCAGATTAATTTCTTCCATCGAAAATGCGTGGGAAATGTCTTTATTTGCGCAAAATTGTCTATTAAAATCAGGTTTGATTTCCCTGTCTCTCGGTGCCTTACATGATACATGATACTGGTTATGGTAATGTTTATTAAATTGCCATAATTTAAACCCTTTTACCATTTAAAATCGCTACCTCTGTTATGAAGAAGTAAGTAATGAATGCTAAACATAAGCGAAACTTCCTGAAAATTCACCAACTAGATCGTAATGAGCGCTGAAGATTAAATTAATAACGAAGGATTAACCATAAAGGCAACTTCCTGAAATCCATCATTTAGGACTTACCGAGGCATTGAATCCAGCGTTGCCAACTCCTGAATGCCGCTGCCCACAAAAACGGCCATACCAACCCACCAGAAATCCACCAGATCAAAATTCATCCCAACCACTAAAAAATCACTAGATTAAAACAGTAGAGCATCCGTTAAAAAACTAATTTTATTTCAGTATTTGCAAATTACAGTAAATATTTAACAAATAAATAACTAAAAATAAATTTTTAAAGACAAAGGTAAATAACAAAAATGAATATAGAAAGTAAATATTAAAATAAACAACATATTTATGAATAACAATAGGAACGAAAAAGCAGTTACAAAAACTAAATAGGTAAATAAAATACATATTTAGAGTATGGGGAAATCAGGAATTTCAAATTCATTTATGTAACTTTCATTAGTTCCTATTTTTCTAATGACCTTATCGTATAATCAAAACAGCACGTGTCATTCCTCTTTAAGCCTGCCTTTATTGACAATATAGCTTAAAGCATAGGTAATTGCATCTTATTTCTAATTTTACTTTTCACCAGATTTATTGTACTGAAAATTCTCTCGACTTCTGCATTAGAATGTGGTATTATCAATATATGTAGTGCAAATTCTGCCAACTCTTGAAAGGGATTATTGCCTGCAGCATCTTTAAACATTGAAACTTCACACCAAAATAATTTACAATGGATGTGACAATGTTGCCGATGCTAGCCAGTAATTACTAAAACCAAATATGAATGAAAAAGGAGTTATTAATATTATGAAAATGAAAGTTTAACACACTAGAAAAACCACTAATTTTTACATCAAAAAACTAAAAAGCCCACCAGCCACCAAATGGCAAAATAGTACGCTAGATGGACCTCTCAAACCACCAGTTCTAGTGGATAACCCACTAAGTTGGCAACACTGATTGAATCAGATTCAGAACAACTTTTTAGGCGTCTGACTCTTCAACTTTCGCTTAAATTATCTTTATAAACAACAATAAATAACTGTGGAATTCAAGATGTTTTAAGTGTGCGATATTGCAAATATCCAGTTAAATAAATATATGCTTATGCAAGCACGTTCTAGATATTTTACAATAGAATCAGTATGACATTTCCGTGTGAATGTTCATACCAAATGTAGAGGTAGAGATTGTGGTTCATTGTGCGGAGAAGTTTATCTGTTTATCTGCATAAACGTTCGATTTCTATTGAATCAACGACATATGAAAATGCATCGATTTTAGAATCGATCAAGTTTGAATCTGAAAGAATCTGACAGATTCAAATTTGATCGTTTTTTCGAACATTTTGATGGGACCTCAGCTGCAAAAAATAAGTAACTATTTTGGGTCAGCTGTAAACTCCAATTCCCGTGGTTAGGAAAAAAATAAAATTGGCAACTTTTTAACATGGAATTTGGAAAAAGATCCAATCAAAAAAAATCGTAAACGGATAAACGAAACAAATTTACATTTTACAGATTTATATTCTGAAAATCATTTCCAAGAATCACTTTTAAAAAACTATAAAACCATTCTCAAAAATTATTTGAGAGAAACAATTTTTAAAAAAACATTTATTTTAAAAAAAAACATTTTTTTAATTAAAAATCGATTTCTTTTAATTTCCGATATCGAGAAAAAAGCAGAAATTTCCAGTTAAGACTGAAATCAAAATCCTACGAGTAGGTCGAATTATTTTAAATTTTTTTTTGATTTCTAGTTTAAGTTCGATATTTTAGGAAAAAAGTAAAATTTGCAAATTTAAACATGGAATTTCAAAAAAGGTCCAAATCGAAAAAATTCCTAAATGAATAGTCGAAAGAAATTTAAGGATTTTACAGATTTTTCTTTTCTGAAAACCTATTGTTAAAATCATTCTAGAAAACCATTTTTATGTCAATCCATTTCTTTAATTTCCGATATTGACAAAAAGCTCTAAATTTGTAAAACAGAAATTTACCAGTGGGATTAAAAACAAACGTTTATGATTAGTTCGAATTATTGAGGAAAAATCTAGATTTCGAGTTCAAATTTGAAATATTTGGAAATAAAAGTAAAATCTGCAAATTTAAACATGAAATTTCAAAAAAGATACAAATTATAAAAAATAAATAGAGGATATAATTTAGATTCTACAGATCTAATTTTTCTAAAAATCATTTCCAAAAAACCATTTTTAAAAAATATTTCTAAAAAACCATTTTTTATTGAAAATCGATTCCTTTGAGCTCCCGATTGTTATAAAAAAATTTTAAATTTGTAAAACAGAAATGTCCATTTAAGATTGAAATTGGAATATTACGATTAAGTCAAATTATTTAGATAAAGTCTAGATTTCGAGTTTATATTCGAAATATCAGGCAATAAAGTCAGATCTGCCATTTTAAACATGAAAGTTCGAAAAAGATCTAATAAATTCCTAAATAAATACTAAATAAATAGTCAAAAGTAATTTAGATTTTACACATTTTCGTATTCTGAAAATCATTTCTATGAACCATTCCCAAAAACCATTTTTAAAAAACTATTTCTAAAAACCCATTTTTAATTGTAAATCTATTCCCGCTAAGAAAAAAACTTTTAAAGTAAAACAGACATTTCTAGTCTAGTTGAAATCAAAATTTTACGATGAAATCGAATTATTTAGAAAAATTCTAGATTTCTGGTTTGAATTTGAAATTCTTGGGAAAAAGTTAAAATCTGTAATTTTTAACACGAAATTTCGAAAAAGGTCCAAATCAAAAAAATTCCTAAATAAATAGACGAAAGTATATTAGATTTTACAGATTTTCCGTTTCTCAAAAAAAAAAATCATTTCTGAGAAACCGTTGGCAAACACCATTTCTTAAATTTGTTTTTTTAACTATTTCTAAAAAACCATTTTGTCTTTTAAATCGATTTATTTCATTTACCGTTGAGAAAAACCTTTAAATTTGTAAAACAGAAATTTCAATTTAAGATTGAAATCAAAATATTACGATTAAGTCAAATTATTTAGAGAAAGTCTAGATTTCGAGTTTATATTCGAAATATTAGGCAAACATAGTCAGATCTGCCACTTTAAACATGTAATGTCGAAAAAGATCGAGAAAATTCTTAAATAAATAGTCGACATTAATTTAGATTTTACAGAATTTCCCGTTCTAAAAATCATTTCTAAGAACCATTTCTAAAAAACCATTTTTAAATACCTATTTCTAAAAACCCATTTTTTATTGTAAATCGACTCCCGCTAAGAAAAAACTTTTAAAGTAAAACAAACACTTCGAGTTTAGGTTGAAATCTAAATTTTACGATTAAGTTGAGCTATTTAGAAAAAGTCTAGATTTCGAGTTTGAATTCGAAATTTTTGGGGAAAAATTAAAATCTTTAATTTTTAACACGAAATTTCAAAAAAGGTCCATTTATAAAAATCCTAAATAAATAATCAAAAGTAATTTTGATTTTACAGATTTTCCGATTCTGAAAATCGTTTCTAAGAAACCTTTTTTTGAAACTATTGCTAAAAGAACCGTTTTGTCTTTTAAGTCGATTTTATTTCATTTGCCGCCGAGAAAAACCGTATAAATTTGTAAAACAGAAATGTCCATCGACATATCTTACTGCTTCAAGTTGAATTATTTAAAAAAGGTTTGGGGACTTTGAGTTTAAAAATATTAGGAATAAAGTAAAAGAATTTAAACTTAGACGTACAATTTAGAAAAAGATCCAAATCAAAAAATTCATAAATAAATAGTCGAAAGTAATTTATATTTTCCTGTTCTGAAAATTATTTTTGAGAACTATTTATAAAAACCATTTTTTAAAAAACTATTTCACAAAAACCATTTTTTCTTTTAAGTTGTTTTTTTTATCCCCGATAGTGGATAAAGAAACTGGACATTTATTTATAAATCAGAAATTCCTAGTCGAGATTGAAACCGAAAATTTACGATTAAGTCGAGTTATTTACAAAAAGTCTAAATATGGAGTCCAAAATCGAACTTTTGGGAAGAGAGTAAAGAGAGAATTTAGATTTCACAGATATTATTTTTCTGAAAACAATTTTCTAAAAACCATTTTTCAAAAACCGTTTCTAAAAAACCGTTTTTTATGAAAATCGATTTTTTTAATCTATAAAACAGCAACAGATGGTGGAATCGAAATGTAAGGAAAAAGAAGATCTACAATTTTAAACCGAAAAAGATTCAAATAAAAAAAACTCTTAAATGAGTAATTTAAAGAAATGTACATTTCACAAATTTCCCTATTCTGAAAAGTCATTTTTATAAACTATTTCCAAAAACAATTCCAAAAACCATTTCCTAAACCATTTCCAAAAACAATTCCAAAAACAATTCCCAAAACCATTTCCAAAAACAGTTTCCATTAAAAAACATCTTTTCTTCTTGAAACACCGATTTCATTAATTCCCGATTCATAACTATTAAACTTCATTAACGATAAAAACGCAACGAAAAAAAAGTTTAATAGTTATGAATATTAAAGAATGCTACGAAGTAAGGGTTGGACATGTCAATTAATTCCCGATGTCGATGAAACTCAGAAATTATAACAGAAAAATTTCTAGTTGTATTGAAATTTCAATACTTACTCGAACTATTTAGAAAAAGTCTAGATTGCAAGTTTAAACGAGGAATTTTGAGAAAAGTTCAAATCGGACAAAACTCAAATGGATACTGGAAAGAAATTTTGAATTTATGGGTTTTTCTATTCTTCTAAAAATCATTTCTAAAACAATTTGCAAATATATTTCTACAAAATCATTTTTAAATTTTGAGTTAGGAATCGAAATTTCAGCAAAAATCTCCAATTTTAAGAACTTCGAGGGAAATTCAAATCGAAAAAAGTCAAATTTCTCTAAAACCATTTCTAAATTTTGGGTTTGGAATCGAAATTTTAGCAAAAAATGTTCAATTTTAAACATGGAATTTCGAGAGAAATTCCATTCGATAAAGGTCATACTACTCGAAAGCCATTTATATCTTACGAATTTTCCTATTCGGAAAAGCAATTTCTAAAAAACCATTTTTTATACTAATTCAGGTGTCTTCGATTCCCTTCAGTGGTGGGGGATTTCGACGATTTGCTTTGTAAATTTCGACCGATCAATCACCTCCAGTTTCAAAGGATCAAATCCCATTTGACAGTTAATTAAGCCGGTGGAAACCCTGGTGGATTTAAATTTGGATTTTTATGCCTCTCCCTGGCCCTTTGCTTCGACCCCTGGGGATAATTAGGTGTCAGAGCTACAAATGGTTTGGCCTTGTGGTCGGTACCACCGTTTCGAAGATTCCTTCCGTCTCTTTTTACTACAGAATAAAGATCGAGCTTTCTCTTCAAGTGTGGGTTTTTGTCAGTCGTGGCTCGGAAATATGGCAGTTGTAATTTCATGTTTTTGCGATGGATCGCTCGAATGCTTCGCTCGAGAAATCCATCATAAGAAGCGTGCGAGACAATAATATTAATAAGAAGGCAAAAAGGATTGAATTTGAAAGCTCTATGCAATATTTGAGTACCATCGAGTATGAAAGAAAGGAAGTAGTGGATAGTAAATATAATTTAAAAACTAAATTCTCATAATCTAACAAATTATAATTATCTACTTTGTCACTTTAATAAAAAAGTGGTGAAATGTCTTGCAAAGAACAAGGTTTGTTTCCAAAAAAAGGAGATTCCAATGCACTTTATTTTTATGGGAGCTTGAAAATTGTAAACTTAGTTCTAGAACTCCCTTATCAGTAAATAAAATAATAATAAAAATAAACGTCTACTTGGCCTATTTTTTTTAATTTTTTATGCGAATATGAGAACTGTTTATCGAAATACAACTTTGCTCAACATAATTTTACTTTTATGCTCATAAATCTAAATGAAAAATATACATATTTTTCTGTCAATAAACAATAAAATATGAGAAAAACCATTTCGAAAACAATTTGTAAAAAAATAGATTTTTTTCTTGCAGTTCATTTTGTATATTTGGTTCTCTATGAAGGTTCAGTTTAATGATCAATATTACCCTTAGCGCATGTGAAGTGAATTCCTTTTTTTAAGAAACATTTTCTAAAAAACCATTTTTTAATTTATTGTAATTCATGTTTTAAAACTTGCTACAGAGGTAAATCTTTTATTATCCTTGAAAGTTACGTGCTTTCAGCTCGTAAGAGTTAAAGCAGAACTGTTTTTTTTTAATCAGTGTTTTCTAAAAATTCGTTAATTTAAAAAAAACCATTTTTAATAACCACTTGTAATTCGTTTCTTGTAATTTATTTATATCACTTTAAATTAAATAATTCTTTTGGTAGGAAATATTTTCTAAAAAACCAATTCCCAAATGAACTCTTAAAACTATTCCTAAAAAAACCACTTTTTATTGTAATTCATTTTCTGTGATTTTCTATTAACGTAAATTGGGTATTTCATTATCCACGAAGGCTTTCTGAAAAAAAAGATAAGCATTACATTACAAAGTGGAATTACTTTTTGGTTTTTCTTTAATTTTTTACAAAGGCAAATTGGATAAAATATTTTCTTAACCATAAAGGTTTGTTAAAAAAAAAAGTTTGACATTACGATCATTACGTGCCCTCAGGTTATTGGAGTAAAGTAACACTGATTTTTAAATTAATCGTTCCTAAAAGGCCGTTTATGAAGACCAGTTTTTACAAACCTATTTCTAAAACTTAAAAACCACTTTTTCTCCTAATTCATTTTCTGTAGTTTTTAACAAAAGTAAATTGAATATTTTAGTATCTATGAAGGTTTGGTCAATAAACTGCCTTTTCATTTTTTTTCATTTACTTAAAAGGTAAATGAAATAAAATATTTTGTTGTCCATGAAAGTTTGTTTAGTTCAAAAAAAAAGAAAAGTTTGATATTACTTGCCCTCAGCTCATAAGAGTGAAGTGGAAAAGGCTCTCTGAATTAACATTTTTTTAAAAAGCTAAGTTATATTTTGAAAAATCATTTCTAAACCATTACAAACCATTTCTAAAAGCCATTTTCACGTATTTACGTAATTTATTTTAGTTATGTAAATTTAAATAGTGCTTTTTTGTAAGAAACATATCTAAAAAAAATCACTTTTTATTGTGATTTATTTTTTGTAATTTTCTACAAAGATAAATTAAAAATGTAATTATCCAAAGGTTTAGTTTCAAAAGCTTTCAAAATGGAAAACTCTCAGCTCAATAAAGTGGAACTATTTTTCATTCCTTGCAAAGGGGAATTAAATAAAATATTTTGTTATCCATGAAGATTTGTTTAAAAAAGATTGTTTTGTTCAATAAAAAATGGTTCATATTTCCTGCCTCTCACAGCTCATAAGAATAAGATTAAAATGGAACTGGTTTTTTTGCTTAATCTTTTATAAAAGACCATTTGTGAAAACCAGTTTTAAAAGCCATTTCGAAACTCTTCAAAAACTAATTTCTTGTCATTCACTTTCTGTAATTTATTTAAGTTACGATGAAATAAATAGCATTGTTGTAAGGAATATTCTCAAAAAATCATATCTAAATCCACTTTTAAACCATTTCTAAAAAACCACTTTATGGTGAATCATTTTTTTGTAATTTTCTACAAAAGTAAATTACTTGGCGAAACTAAATGGAATGGAATATTCTAATATTCGTTAAAGTTTATTAAAAAAAATATTCAATGTTGTAGCTCTCTGATAAATAATAGAATGAAGAAAAACGTGGAACTGGTTTTTCTAAAAAAAATCCTAAAAAATCAGATCTAAAAAAATCATCCTAAGACCATTTCTACAATTATTAAAAAGGCACTTTTCTTTTTTATTATTTTTCTTTAATTCTCCACCACCAAATTAAATTATTATATATAAAATAAACCATGCCTAAAACGATATCCAAAAAGTACTACTCGAACCATTTCTATAAAACCAATTTTCCTTGTAATTTATTTTCATTAAGATCCTACCAGATCGAATTAAATAGAATGTTAGTGTCAATTTTGGTTTAATGAGAGAAAAAAAAAGTTCGACATTACGAGCTCTCAGAGTATAAAAGTGAAATTGGTTTTTCTAAAGAAATATTTCTGAAATCGTACCTAACAGAATTATTTAGAAAAACTACCTCTACAATTTCTAAAACCATTTGTACACTTCGTTTTATTAGATATTTGTGCATATTTTTAGTTTATCTTAACATAATTATAAACAGGCAAAAGATAACTATGATATAAGAATGGTAGGAGAACTCTTATTTTTCCATAAATCAACAAGGAAAGCTCTGGTGTATTTACAACGTAATGGACGGACGCTTTATTACTGCAGCACATTTTATTTTTTACTGTTCAAAACTATTAACTATTCCAAAAAAATGTATGAAAGACGTAAAAAAATGTCCAAACTTTATTTTGTAATTTGAGCTTTTATAAATCCACACCCCTGTATGCAAAAAAAATTCTGATTAAAAAATTGATAAGGGTTGTAAGTTTCATTCCTTTCTAATAAGGACCACTAAGAAAATAATGGATAAGATGAAAACACCGATTTTCACTTTTATAGATTTTCTGCTTTTGAAAAAAAATTGAAGACCTCCAACTTTGAAGGATGTTTCTGCGAAAAGAATGGCTTTTGAAAAAACTATGCTAATTTTCGACGTGGAACTACCTCCTAAATTTTTTCGCATTTATTCAATCGCATCCTGCATGCGGAAGATTTATTTTGTCTTTTGAGGGAAGCCCTTATTATCTTTGATTTAAATCAGCAAAAACAAGCTGGGATGAATTTACAAGAGAATTGTCGAAAGATGTGATGAATAGAGATTGTGGCATTGGATAGCCCAAAAGCCTTCGATAGGGTCTGGCACCGATCTCTTCTCGCCAAATATCTTATGGACTTCCACCAACTTCCTGTCATTTAATATCCAGTTTCCTCGAGGACAGATTTCTTCAGATGGTAGCTCAGCTGAAACATTTAGCTATTAATTCGGGGTGCCTCAGGGATCTGTTTTATCATCTACTCTGTTTCTGTTCCACATATAGGATCTTTTAGCTCTAAGTTCCAATCCAATATATAGATATTCAAATGGTAGTAACCTATATTGTCATCCTTTTTCTCTGATAAACCATTATCTGTCGCTTCTTCAGATAGGCTAAGGGAACAGCAGATACAAATGATTAATCGGGATCTGGAGATCGTTCTGGAATTGGAAAAGAAACATCTGGTTGACTTAAAAGCCTCAAAAATCAGGTCGGCGTTTTCTCTAAAAAAACATTAAAGGATAATGCAACCAGTATCCTCATGGGCAGTTAAATCCTTGCTATGGGATATAATTTGTCTATCTATAAATGCGAGCACTAACTTGTCTTGAAATGGGCGTGGGCACGCCATTACCAAGTCTGCCTCTCTCTTTTTTCGGAGTTAAAAAGTACTTCATATCTCGTCAGCTGCTGACTCTTTGCGAAGCTCAAGCCAGGCCAACACTGGAATACTGTTCTCCTGTTTGGACTTCACCATCAAAGCACACTTTGCCTTTTTTGAATTCAATTTAAAGAAGAGCGATTCGCCTAATTGATGACGAGAATTTGACCAAAACATTGGAGCACAAGGGGATGGTTGACGACTTGTCTCTTTGCTACAAGTACTTTCATGCGAGATGCTTGTAGGAACTAACAGATCTGATCTCTCCAAAGGCAACATTGTTGAGACACATAAGACAGTCGAAGGCGGCAAATTTATGTGTAGTCTGGCTTGAAATAATCGAAGGACTTCTACCTGTGGAGACTCTTTTTTTCTATAGAACTTCCAAACTCTGAAATTCGTTACCGAATAGAAATTTTTCCGACAATTTTTTCTCATTTAAGAAGGCAGTTTATCTCCATCTAACTGTATTGTCACATCCTACTGGCAGTGCTTTAAAATTGAATTACCCTTTGCAAGAGGATTGAACTTAAAATAATGTTTTTTGAACTAAAATCGATTTTGTTGATGCAACTACCAAGTAGGCAAAGAAAGTGAAGTCTTTCTAAATAACCATTTCACAAAATCATTTTTAAAAACCATTTCTTTAGAAAAACCAGCTCATTTCTTAATTATTGGAAGTCTTACAAAAAATTAGACTTGACTAGATTTTTTGATTCTCGCCAGCTAAAAATTGGGGGAAAATTTTCTAAATTTTTCGGGTATATGCTACGATTTGAAATATGTAAGTTAGACTCCCCTATCTTCTGAAGATTCACGATTTTTAAGGTTCAGTGCACGTCCGAAATATATTCGAGTTGCACGCTCTCTCTTTCTCTCAGCTTCTCCATGCCATCGGTGCTCGCTGGTAACACATATATCTAGATTCCACATGGCTGTTATCCGAGAATATCTCTGGTCGATCTCCTTTTCAGACCATGAATTTGTTATGGTAGTCTGGTGTGTACCTGGCGCCTTTCGTCTTGGGTACAGGTCGAACTCGACACAATGCCGGTCCACCTTAGTGAATATAAAAGCTGTTTATTTTTCCCCCCGTTGACCCCTAGACATGAACTGTAGGGTAAACGGAGTCATTTCTTTAAAAGGAGTGTCATTAGAATTGTGCTTGGGTCATTGCAGGTAAAGTTACTCATGTGTACCTTGCAATTGTTATCTGGGTGCCTTGCTGGGGACAAAATGTTATTGACTGTGTCATTAGAATTAAATCCCCAATTTTTCTCTGAATTTCTAAAGGATGTAATTAAATATATGTTTGGAATTAAACAAAATTCTATAAACCCCAGTACACTTTCTTATTTACTTATCGATCTGAACAGCGTTTATTTACCTACGTCTTATTTGTTAATAGCATCCAGAGACTAAAATAGCATCATTTTATGTTCTTAAGATAAAAGGTCAAGAGGTGACCACCTAAAGAGAGAGTTTTTTTGGTTAAAGTTTTTTTTTAATTTTTTCTCAGACCTGCCGAGAGAAGTTCCTGATCTCTTACATTCTGTGCATTCTACACTAAGGAGTAAAGAATGTTCTATTTACAAATTGTGCTCACAGGCCCTCACAGTACTTTGTCAGGACCCCCGGAAAATTGTGTGCAAGGAAGATAATTTGATAAGCAGGAAAAAAAACTCTTACTTTCGATAACAAAAAAAAAAATGTAACTACTTTATAACTTTCGTTTTGGCGACTAAAAAAAGAGTACAAAAGAACCGATTTTTTCCGCAAATGCTGACTTTTTCAAACTTTAGATTTTTGAAATTGCAACTTTCTTAAAAATTCTGACTCAAAACTTCTACACATTTGAAATTTTTTGAAAATACTGTCTGCAGGTTAAAATTTCGACCAATGTCAAAAGTTCGGCTTTATTGAAAATTTAAACTGTTTAAAAAATTTCGATTTGTCCTCAAAATTTCAAGATTTTTTTTGACCTACCTTTTTTTAAATTTTGGCTTCTTTGCATATTACATATTTATATTTTTGATTTTTTTTTTTTGAAAAATGTTACGTTTTTTTCTAATAAATTTTGACCATTAACCAGATTTTCTCTTTTTCTCAAAATTTGAAACTTCTGACAATTGCAATTTCGAGATTTTTTGTTTTTTTTTTAATGTTTTTGATTCATTTGGAAAATTTCGAATTTCAAGTTTTGACTTTGAAAATTTCTATTCTTTCAAAATTTCAACTTTTTTCCGAAGTTTTGGACTGCATTTGCTAAATTTCAGTTTCAAAATTTTGACTATTTTGGACATTTTTCACCATTTTGTAAAGTCGATAATTTTTTATTTCGTTGTAAATTTGATCTGTTGAAAACCTTTTTCGAAATTTCTGCTTCTTTTCGAAAATTTTAGTGTTCAAAATGTTGATTACTCAACATTTTGAGTTTTTTGACAATTTCGATTTCTGAAAGTTTTGACTTTTATCTAAATTTGTGTTATATTTTAAAAAATTCGACCATTTTTAATTTTGACTTAATTTTTAAGATTTCGGGTTTTTAGATTTATTTTGAAAATTTCGAGTTTCAAGTTTTTTTCTTTTACACTTTCAACTTTTTCCGAAATTTTTGACTTATTTACTAACTTGCAATTTTTCAAATTTTCGATCATTTTGAAAAATTTGTATTTTTTTATTTTATTTTTATTTGAAATTTTGACATTTTTTACAATTTTCAATATTTTAAAATTGTTGATACGCAAAATGTCGACCTTGTTTCAAAATGTTTTCTTCTTTTGTTATATAATTCGATCTTTTTGGAAACATTTTTGGAAATTTCTACTTTTTGAAAAAAATTTTAACTGCTGTTTCAGACTATTTCTCAAAATGTGACTTTTATTTTAAAAATTCGAACTTATTTGAAAATTTCGACTGTATTGAAAAGTTGAAATTTTTCAAAATTTTGTCTTTTGAAATGTTTGACCTCTTTTCAGATTTTTCATTATTTTATTGAAAATTTCAACTCTCGAAGTTTACTTTTTTAAAAATATGGACTTTGTTCAAAGTTTGTACCTTTTTTCAAAATTTGTGCCTTTTTTAAAAACTTTACCGTTTTTTGAAATTTCGAATTTTTTGAAAACTTTAACCTTCTTTTAGTTTCTATTTTTTTTTAATTTCTTCTTGTTGTCGCAACTTAGACTTTATATAAATTCGACTTTTTGAAAAATTGTCCTTTTCCTGAAAATTTCATTTTTTTTAGATTCTAGCTGTTTAATTTTCGAATTTTGAAAATTCTAAACAATTTGTTGAAAAACGAATTCCAGAAAATTTTTACTTTTTTAAGAATTCCGAAAATATTGGCAACATTTCTTAAAATTTTAACTTTTCTTCAAAATGTTGCAAATTCGACTATTTTGACACATTTTTTTTTGAAAACTTTGGTCATTGCCTGCACAATGTTTCATATTTTTTCTTGAAATCATCGGTTTAAAGTTGAAATATAAAATTTGATCCTTTTTTTTTTAAATTTGACCTAATTTTGGTGGAACGGACTGGTCGTTGGTTATCTTCAAAAATTGAGATACAAATCTTGTCCCATGGAATCAAGAAAAATTAAAAAACACAACAAAAGTTGCTCTAACGCGTTTCGGTAGCTAAGCTTATCATCTTCAAAGAGATATCTCTCTGATGAATAGCTTGGCTATCGAAACGCCTTAGAACAACCTTGGTTGCGTTTTTTAATCTTTCTTGGTTTCAGGGGACAAGATTTGTATTTCAAATCTGACGGAGACATGGAATAAACGCTCACTGGTTTTCGGAGGCATGTGTCTCACATATAAGTTAAAATCGTATTTTCTTCGCGACAGTGAACCCATGAAAACATGCTTGAACATAGATCGTTTATTTTTACTGGGAAAAAATAGACAAATCGAGAGAGATCATTTTAAAATTCTGACGGTGAGAAATTTTCCCAAACCTACGGACATGACATCAAAATATATTACAACCGGCCAATCGGATGTTAATTTCTTCAGTTAGGTGCGATCTCGTGCGAGAGAAAAGGCGGCCGGATTAATTGATCTCAGAGTTAAAAAAGGGGGCCGTCTCAGGCCCAAACTTATCGTGTATTAAAATCTAAGATTATAGGCTTTTAATTTATGATAGTTAAAGGTGTGTGCACCATAATTTGATCTCTTACGTATTTAAAACCCGTTTTCAGGGTAGAAGCAACATCCGCTCGGGCGTCCTTCGTCGTTTATTCATCGCCTCGGGCGAAAAGGCAGCTTCCAAGACTGAGACCGGGCGAAAATTCAGTAATTTAATCGACTGAAACAGTTTCGAATTCATTGATTTGTTTTGCTTTTTATTGTACTTTGGAGTTTTATGGAAAAACTTACAAAAATAGTTTCAATTTTTTATATTGAAACGAATCTTTTTTTCTAATGAAAAGAAGGAGGATGATCATATTTTTTTATTTTATTTGACCCGATAATTTTTTTCTGAACACTTTGCGATGAATCTTGATGGAAATTCTGGTTTTTATCAACACCCGGCGCTATAAGATTTAATGGTATATTGTTAGAGCTACTAGAGAAGTCTTCGTTTTAATAAGGATAACTTTTGTTGGTTTTTTCTTGTTGTTTGTTTTTTCCTTGTTTTGCTTATTATTTAATTGTTGAGGCTCCAACTTTGTCTGCCGAATTACATCTTAAGAGAAAAAATGTCCATCAATCGCTTCAGTAATTTAGTCGTGAAAAACCAACAAACACACTTTCGCGTTTACATATTAGTTACGTAGAAATTTACCATAGAACAAAAAAGTCAACATAATATTAGTTTGGGTGTATCTAGAACAGTTCTCTTCACAACCCCACCTAGCAGGATATGCCTAAACCAATTTCCTTAAAATCGCTTCAGTAATTAGGAAGTTTTCATTTTTTTCAAAGTACGCTCAATTATTGTCCTAAAAATTATAAGACAACCAAAAAAACTTTTTTGAATTATTTTTAAAAATAGCTGACTTATGATTCTTTGAAGTTTAAATTTGTTACGTTCTCTCAATTTGGCGCTGAAAACATTTGTGACGTCATAAAACATGATAGGAGGCTGAATTGCCTAAAGTCGCCTTGTCTTTGCCGTGCTCTTCCAGTTAACACTACTTCGCTGCACTTTGCAAATCTTGTTCCCGTTGAAAACAATCGTTATTTCGCCCTAAATAATAACCAGCAAAAAATGAGGGCAAAACCTTGCTCATTTAAATATTTTATTGTTCCTAAATGTAAAAATACTGCTGTCTCTTGCCCTCTAGGCGTGTTCTTCCGGATCTGCCTCGAAACTATTTAATTTTACAAAGAAATAAATAATAATTTTTATCGCCCTTAAACATAACATAAAAAAACCGCAAAACCAAACATTGATATCGATATACTGCATAACAGTCACATCACTATACCTCTAGCTAAATACATACCAATTACTTAAATAACAATTACTATAAACTAATCAATTTGCATTGCTCAGAATACTGTTCAAACTAAAAAAGTTTCTCACAGGGGTGATTTTTGTCAATTCTACAATGTGTCCCACGATAGAGTACTGAAGGGGGATTTTTTTTATTTGTGGTTTTACGAGAAAAAGTTATTCTTTATAAAAACTCCTACTTAATCTTAAATCTCCGAAAATGAATTTTTCTTTCGAGATTTTTTGTACAGGGAGTTCAATTATTTGAAAATTTCAAAAAATGGCGAAAAGTAAATTGTTGTTTTTTATTTTTGTGATTTAAGATCAAGCAGGAGCTGTTATAAAAAATGGTTTTTTTCTCGTGAATTCACAAATAAAAAAGAAACCCCTCTTCAGTACTCTATCTTGGGATACAGTGTATGTTAAACCTTCCATTCTTAAATCTTAAAACAATTAACAATATTATTTTTTGTATAGAGCAATACTTCTTCATAATTTCAAACCAACTATTTATATAAGTATAATCAGTTCAAAAATTTCTAAGAAAATAGTGAAATAGTCTATTTACTTTGAAAGCTTTGCACCCCGGATTTCTGAATTGGTATATAGTGGATTATTTGAAAAAAAAAAAAAAGAAAATCCATAATCATTGCTACATCAACTTTCGGTAAATTTTTGGAATCACCACGAACAAAACATTCTCCCATTGTCTATTATTTCTCGACAACAACAAGGTAAAACAATTCATTGAATTCACACAAACCCTATGGTTTATTAACTTAGTGGTAGTAAGAGCATGACGGGTCGTGCCTAGTGACGTCACACAACACCTGTATCATAAATACTTTAAAGTGTAATAACTTATTCAAATTTAAAGATATTGAAATAATTCTTTCAATAATTTTTTAAATTTATTATGTACTATCAGCTAACGTTAAAATTAGTAACACTTTTGATTAGTGGAAACTTCCTAATTGAGCCCTGAAAAGGCGCTAGACAGGCAAACAAACACACTTTCGCATTTATATATTAGGATTTTTTAACCAGTATGGTTTTTTTGCTGACTGTTTTAGTACTCTTCGTGTGTTTTAAACCAGATTAGTATTTTCTTGGGGAGTCTCGTACAGCTGGAATTAGCAGACTAATAGTTTTAAAGCGAATGTTTTCGTCCCAGAATAGCAATTAGTAAAAAAATCGGTATAGTTTCCCAATAGACATCTCGTCGGGACCTAGACGTAATGAACCGTAGACGATCTATAAATAAGATTAAGCAAAATATCACAGGTGGTTCAATTATTTTTGGTACTGGCCGCATATGAGGCTGTTATGTCATCTTTTTACTACAGACGCAGACAACATGACGGTCTGGCCAAAGACACAAATAGAACATATTTTTGGCCAGTGCCGTAGCCAGGAAATTTATCGTTTATCTCCCGCTGGTGTACGTTAAATGTCAATGCATGTGTATGCGACCCAATAAAAAAAAATATAAACAAACTCGACACTGATATCGTACGTTATCTATTTTGTTGAACCTATTTTGTTGACATCTCCGATAGTGGCGAATAACAAGACATTTCGATTTCCAGGGCCCAATCGTAAACATAATATTTGTATTTATGCAGTTGAACTTATATTTGTATTTGGTTATTTAAGTTTTTTGTTTAAAAAAAATCAGTGATACACCTCAAGGGCGGTTGCATGTGCTAGAAATAATGTGATAGTTGTATTTCATGAGTAGTTTTTGCGCAGTTATTAAAACTGAAACGTGAACAATACTTTTCAACAGAACAATTTTCAAATTATTCTGTTAATGTTATTTTAGTACCATAACCAACCACAGACTTATATCTTCATAAATAAGTGTGTGGGACACCCAAATGCCACTATATTGGAAGACTAGGGCAAAAAGAAGAAAATAATTTTCTCTTTTCAATTCTCTTGTGAAAACTTTTCATAATTCTCTTGTTAAACTCGGAAAACTCGTTCTTAGGAATCCTTTTTAAAAGCTACATTGACATTTAAAAACAAAACGGAAAAGTTGTCAGTAATAATGCTTTCGTAAAAGCAGGAAAACTTTCTGAGTCTTATTGACATGAAAAAATGATATTTCGTGCCTAGTAATTCTCTTGTGAAAAGTGAGTTTCCTGTGTTGGCAACGCTTTATTAAAAACGTCATTAACTTCTGTTCATATTTTTTTTGTAACGACGCAAGAAGTTTTTGTTAGCTATTGACATCAGATATTTGATAATTCTGTAGTGTTTGCAGTTTTAGCAATTCTTGTGAACACGTGTGAAATCTTCGATGCCTATCTTAGCAATTCCCTCCTGAAACCATCATTGACATCAAAAAAATCAAACATTAAAACTTTCAGAAATTTGTTGGCAAAAAAAATGAAATTTCATTCTTAGTAATTCTCCTCTGAAGATTCTTTTTAGTGTTAGCAATATTTTATTCATAACTATTAAACTTTATTAATGATAAAAACGCAACAAAATTTAAAAATTCCACAAGTTTTTATCGTTAATAAAGTTTAATAGTATGATAGTATGAATATTAAAGAATTCCACGAAGTAAGGGTTGCAAATGTCAAGTAGCAATATTTTAGTAAAGCGTCAGTAATTTGGTTGATTTCTTTTTAGTAATGCTCTTGTGAAGACTGTTTCCTGTGTTAGCAATATTTTATTAAAGTGTCAGTAACTTCTACTGATAATTCTTTTGGATCGAGTCAAAGGATTTGTTTGCTATTATCATCAGATATCAAATAGATTTGATAATTCTCAAGGATTTGCTACTTTAGCAATTCTTTTGTATCGTTTTTGGACATTTCTGTTACCTCCTTGTTATTAAAAAGAAAACAACATAATAAATTCTCGTTAATAATTCTCTAACAACCTCAGAAATATTTTCGTTGTTGATCGACATTCCAAAGAAAAAAAAAATCATTTTATCTCTTGATAATTCTCTTGTGAAACCTTAGATTGCTATCTTAGCAATTCTCATCTAAAAGCATCATTGTCGTCAAAAAATAAGACAAAAAAGTTGTCTGGGTTACTTTACTTTCGAACAAAGATTGAAACTTTTTGAGAATTATTGGCATAAATAAATGAATCTTCAATCTCAGTAACTCTCTTGTGAAAACTGCGTTTGCTGTATTAGCAATACTTTAGTAAAAGCGTCTCAATGATTTCTGTTGATTTGTAACAACTCGAGGAATTTGTTAGCCGGAAAAAAGTTTTTTTGATAATTCTATAATTCTCTCTTAAAAGCTATGGGATTTTGCTGCCTTAGCAATTCTTTTAAGATGTCAGGGGTTTCTGTTGCTTATTGATGTAATAAAAAACGAAACAAGTTTCCCTTTTAATAATCCTGTTTTAACAGCAGTTGTTTGTTAACAAAGAATTTTTTCCTTATAATTCTCTTGTGAAGTCTTGGATTCCTGTCCTAAAGATTCTCCCAAAAATCATCATTGGCATCGAAAAGAAAGCAAAACATTTATTCTGCCTTAGAAATTCTTTACTAATAGCCTTAGGAACTTCTGTAGTTGATTGAGGTCGATTGATAAAAAGTTGAATTATCGAGAACGAGTCGAGTTATACCAACTCTTTCTTGAGAAGTTGACTTTAGCAACGCTTTGGATGAAGATCGATTTGAAAGTACGGGTCCCACTTGTGTTAAGAAATTTCGCAACATGTAGTTTTTCAGTTAATTCAGTACCTATCTTTATGTTTGCATGAAATCTTTAATGGTTTTCAGTTTAATATAACGTATGAGCTTTTGTTATCTCTACAACATACCAGCAAGCTGCATGTAAGAACACTCTGGTTGAAATGTATATAAAGTGCCTATAAGTGGAAAACATTTGGTTTTATGAAGACGCCACACTTTGGGACACTCTGTATATATTTCTTTCGACCAACATATTATTAATTCTCTTCTCTTTTGCAGGTGAGTGTTGAATTTGCTTTGGAGACTTGAGTCATGACTGTGCGCAAACCGATTGTGATTGAACGAAAAAGAAAAAAACACGGTAAGACTGAGGAAAGAAAAAGGACAATGATCACGTTTTAATTTTCAATTTTTATATTGTAAGGAAAAGTTGCTTATTAAAGAGATAGTTATAATCGTAGAAAAATTACTCATAGCTTTGAGGCGTCTGTCTAATGTTTACAAGTAATCAGGGGTATTAAAGAAGATACGAAATTTTGAGTTCGAGATATCGCATATTCTAGAATGTGTGGAATACCAATATAAACCAGTATGTTCATTGTAAATTACGGTTATATGAATTAGAGTTTCAGTTGTTCTGTTAAATGTGTTAAAAATCCACAGTATACTTGAATTGTATGAACCAGTAATGGGTAACCATATATTTCTCTTTCTAATGCCAATAATAATAATAGATTAGAAATAATTAAATATCAATTTGATCTAACGTCACAATGTTACCATTCAGTTGAGCTGAAGTATCTCGCAACTGAAATCTACAGTTGAATGAAGACTGCAGTGGGTCGAGTTTGAAAATCATCTTGGTTTCTGGATAGAACTCGCGTCAAATTTTACCACAGAGTTCGATGTCATCCCTAAAGAGAAAGAACGTCATCGCCGAATGAAGAAGTATCGACACTCCAGTCTAACTTCAACCCAGAAACCAATGAAGATTAATGAAATTTATATGTGGATGGTCCAGTTTCAGAATGAGATCTTTGAAAAATGTTAGTGACAATATCATTTTTTTCTCAGTAAGAAAAATCCTGGCCACGCAAACGTTTATTTTCCAAAATGTTGAAATAGTTATGGTAAAAAAATTAACCACTATATTCTTTTGCACTCAAAAGAAGTTCGCATCAAAATGAATGAAGTATGCGGCTTAGACGTTTTTGAAAGCAGTATAATCGCTGTACATATCCTTAAAAGGTCATTAATTTAACATGATTGCCGATGAGCATTCCCAGTTTGTTAAAAAAAAATGAATTGACATTCTAACGAATGTGTACTCCGAAGACTTGCTCGTGTGCAAGCAAAGCTACCATCCGTCCATTACCGAAGAATTCGAAGCAACAGCAACGCGAATTCTTCAGCATGGGCGCAGTTTGAGCTTTCCTGGAATTTCACTAATAATTAATAGTTGAGCAAACGAAATATCACATCGCTCACGGAATCGGTGGGTGTCAATTAACATTTACCGGAAAGTCGCGCAACTACAGGTGTCGATAGCTGGCGTTTGTGAAAGAGACGGAGAGCTTACGTGCCGGCGAATTAACAACATTATTATAATACTCTGTTATTTTACGCAAGAACTGCCACGAACGACCTTGTCATTATCATCGGCCGTTTTTTTCGATAAACCGGCACAATTGCCGCACTGGTAAAGCGAAGGGAATCGCGGAATTACTTACTTCCTCTGAGATCTCTGTCAGAAGTTTTAATGAAGAAAAATGCGACAATATGAACTCCATGAGAAATGAAGATGAGTTACTGTTAGCTCATTATTAACTGGTCCTCCTTATCGGAAGACTACTAGAATACTAACTCGAGGGCGCAAGCACTCGGTTTGGTTCTTCATGAGAAGACTAGCAGAAAATTCCACGTTAACTCAATCAATACTACGGAAAGAATTTCAATTTAGTCTTACGACGACTAAGTCCATAGAAGGTTTTTCCCCTTTACCTCATCGGCAATTAAACAAATAATTACGCGATACGTATTTCGCCGGCAAAACTGGCATTTTCAATCTTAATTGATTGGCAAAAGAAGTACCGACATCATCTGCATTGAGATTCAAATCGATACTTAATCATAAGCCACGGTGTTTAGTTCAGAGCTCAAGGCTTACGACGACTATCAGAATATTCTTTATTAAGTCCCCGAACAATGTAAAATTGTCTGCAATTTAGTTGTTCGTCAGTAAGTTCTGCTTCTGCAATTAGGATATTTTAAATTAATTTGTTAAGCACAGAAGAATACACCTCAGTTTAGTTCTTTATCTGAAAGCTACAATAAGATTCTATGCTAAGGCGGAGACATGTCTGCTTAGTTTCACTTTAGAAGGCTACCAAAATAATCTAACTTACTTCAAAGAAGAAAGAATTAACCTTAATTAGGGTTCTTTAATTGGAATTCTTACTCGATGAGCAGAGAACTGCTTTTAATTTAGCACTTCCCAAAATGCTAATTGTTACATAAAAGATTACCAGAATGTTTTATCTTAACGCAGAAAAACACACCTCAGTTTGATTCTTCTTCTGGAAACTACCATAAGATTTTATATTTAAATTATACTTCAGCAAATAAAAAATTTTCAATTTGGCTATTTGTTGAAAAATTTAAATTCTTCAATAAAAGACTACCAGAATTAAATCATCAAGGAAAAAACAATACACCTCCATTTGGTTCTTCATCCGAAGATTACCATAAGATACTATGTTATGGCAAAGGACTGAATGAGACTGTATGTAGTTTAATTCTGCATCAGAAGACTACCAGAATAGTTTAGCTTAATTCAGCGAAAACAGAAAAATTATTCTCCTTTTGGTTTTTCATCAGAAGACTACCAGAATATTCTGGTAGCCCTCTTACTTAACTCGGCAAACAAAAAATAATTATCTTCAATTTAGCTGCTTTTTTAGAAAATTCGAATTCTTTAGTAAAAGACTACCTGAATGAACAAGCATAGAAGAACTCATCTAAGTTTAGTTTTTCATCGAAAGACTATCATAAATTCTAAGTTAAGATAAAGAACTGAAAGAACTCAGTTTAGTTTTGCATTAAAATATTACCAGAATAGTCTAACTTAATTCAGTGAAAAAAAATTATCTTCAACTTGGTTTCTCAGTAGAAGATATCAGAATATTCTATTTTAACTCGCTCAACAAAAGAATTATTTTTAATTAAGCTGTTCGTTATAAAATTATATTTCAATAAAAGACTACCAGAATGTTTTAACGTAACTGACCAAGCAAAGAAGAATGAACCTGAGTTTAGTTCTTCATCAGAAGCCTAAAATCTTACGCTAAAACAAAGAGCTGAAAGAACTCGCTTTAGTTTTGCTTCAGAAGACTACCAGATTAGTCTAAATTAATTCAGTGAAAAAAATTAACCTAAACTTGGTTTTTCATTCCAAAATATTCTTAATTAACTTAGTGAGCCAAGAAGAATTATTTTTAATTTAGCTGTTCCCTAGGAAATTCTAATTTAATAAAAGGCTACCAGAATATTTGAACGTAATTCACCAAGCAAAGAAGAATAAGTTTGGTTCTTAATCCGAAAACTATCATAAATTTTACGTGAAAACAAAGAACTAAAACAGTTTAGTTCTGCATCAGAAGACTACCAGAAAAGACCAACTTATTTCAGTGAAAAAAAAATTAACCTCAACTTTATTTTTCAATAAAAGACTTCTAAAAAATTCTTATTTAATTTGAAGAACAAAGAAGAATTATTTTCAATTAACCTGTTTGTTAGAAAATACCAATTTTTCAATAAAAGACTACCAGAATGTTTTAACTTGAACTCACCGAACAAAAGAATACACCTAAGTTTCGTTCTTCATTCGAAGGGTACCGCAATATGCTGTTAAGGCAAAGAATTGAAAAAACTCGGTTCTGCATCAAAAGACTACCAGAATAGTCTTCAAGATATTTCAGCGAAAAAGAAATTAACTTCAACTTGGTTTTTCATTTGAACAGAACCAAAATATTCTTGGCGAACGAAAAATAATTATTTTTCAATTAAGCTGTTCGTTAGAAAATTCTAATTATTTAATAAAAGACTACCAGAACACTTCAAACAAAGAAAAACACCCAAGATTGGCTTTTCATTCGAAGGCTGCCATAAGGTTCTATATTAAGCCAAAGAACTATGCTGAGTTCTGAATCAAAAGACTACCAGAATTGTCTACCTTATCTTGGCCAATAAGAAAACTTGTTTTAAATTAACCTGTTCGTTACAAAATTCTTTCAGAACTTTGAGAATATTTGAACTTAATTCACAAAGTAAACAACGATACACATAACATTGATTCTTCATTCGAAGAGTACCATAATATTCTACGTTAAGACAAAGAACTCTGCTTAATTCTGCATCAAAAAACTACCAGAATTAATTCAGATAAAAAAATTTCTTCAACTTGGTTTATCAATAAAACACTACCAGAATATTCCTAGCTCGGCAAATAAAGAAAAATTGTATTTAATGAACCTGTTGATTAGAAAATTCAACTTTTTTATTAAAAGACTACCAGAATGTTTAAATTGAACTCACCTAGCAAAAAATAATTTACAAGCAAAAAATAATACAGCTAAGTTCGGTTCTTTTCCGAAGAGTGCCATCGTTGAGTAATATTTTTCACTCAGTGCTACGATACAATTCCATTAGAGCAGAGAAGTGAAAGAACTCACCTCGTTTAGTTCTGTATCAGAAAACTACCAGAAGTTATAAATTAATTTAGCAAAAAGAGAAAACATAATTTCAATTTACTTCTTCATCGGAAGATTACCAGAAAATTTTAACATAACTCTCAAAGCTAGAAGAATTAAATTCACAATAAAGAAAAAAATACAAACGGTATATTCAAAAATTTAATTTTTACTTTTATCTTTATAGCAGTCATAACTATTAAACTTGATTAACAATTAAAAAGCAACAGATATTCAAAAATTCCACAATGTTTCGATAAATATTTGTCAACACCGGACCAGGTTTCAGTTTATAGTAGTCCTTAACTGACTTAAAAACAGTGGTCAAACCAAAACGTTTAACTGGAAAAAACCAAATTTCTCTAAAGGTTAAACAAAAAATTGAAAAAAAAAACTAATAGGGTTAAAATTAACATACTCAACAGATGATTGTATTTGTCTTGAATATTACCAAAACCCCCAATTTTTCACCTAATTGCGCCTAAAAAACGGAATGTAAATGAGATCGAGTTATAAATGACCCAATTTAGTGCACCTTCCCCAATTTCCGCCTTCGTCCTATTCAGCCGCTAGCTTCCAAGGAGCGTTCACGAGGGGCCCTACGCCCCGAAATCCAATTAATCCCGATTCCATGGTGCTAATGGTCGCAAGGAACCACTTAGTATGTGGCGCCAGCTGGGGGAACTCATGGCGCGGCTGTACTCCTCTACCTGCTCTTCAACATCTCTCGAGTGTTCGTCGAGAAGTCGAGATTTTTAGTTTCGTCCTGTCCACCGACGAGTGTTTTCTTCGTGCCAGTAACGAATCGTTCGTGTATGTGTGTGAAATTTGTGTTTTTTTTTCCTTGTCGAGATGTATGTGTACATCACGAGGTTGCGTAAGTGTGCTTTGTTTTGAATTTTTACGTTTTGCGTGGCTGTGTTATCGCGGGGCATCGAGCTGGGCCCCCGAAGGCCCGGACTAGCTGGCGCCGTCTGTATAAATTTGATCCTCCGGGCTTTTAGAATTTCAGTCTGGTACCTAGAGAGTATAGAAGAATAAAAGGAAGATATTTTGATAGCGCAAGATTGTAAAGTATCAAGTTGCCTAAAGAAATATTTTACTATTTAAAACCACAACTCAAGAAACTTGTTCTTGTGTGATATAATCCAAAACAAAGTAAAAAAAAATGCAAAATTTGTTCGGTGATTTAATAGTGGTAGTAATTGACTGATAGATTATAATCAGTTTGTTACAATCACAATTTAGTTGGACGGAGATTCGAAATCAGGCGGAAGCCAAAAAAGACGTAGATCTGAAAGAATAATTTTCGATCGTTTTGTTGTAAATAAACTTTGCGCTAAAAATTAATTTCTTTAATCTTTTTCTATGAATTCAAAGAAGGTTCTGCCCATTTACCACATCGGCGCGTAATTATTTATTAATTGCCGATTGGAAAAAGGACTTCATAAGCCAGTGTTTAACTCAGTACCCTTTTATATGAATTTAACCAAAAACTATTTTATCTGAAACGGCACCAAAGGCAGGAGTGGTTAAAAAGTATTAAACTGCAGAAGCAAAACCGTTACTGATTACACCATTTTTTTTACTTTGGTGCAACCTACTTCGAAGAATTAACAAGAAATTTTATTTAATACAGTTGCAGATTATCCATAAAGTGAACCAGGCACGTGCCTAGGAGTGCGTACTACAAGGGAGCGCGCCAAAATGCGCATAATCTTGAGTCGTTAAAAATAATTTGCAGAAGCGATAATCAGTTATTTCCTAGACGATCTTAAGCATTGTCAACATATAATTTGTCGTTGAATAAACCAGTATTATATTGTCAAGATTTTGTGCATTTAATTGAGTCTGTCCAACTGAAATACTCACCATCTAGGGTGTTGGAGATTGAAATTTTAGTGAAAAACTAAAATTCATCAGTAATATTTGATTTTTCCACCATCATTTTATCTTCATACCTGGAAAGTTGTACCTAATCCATTGAATATGCTACAGATTCTAAAAACTGACCAGATGCTTTGTCTAAAACTAAATAGGATATCTTTGTCGTAATCGTTTGCATTCAATCAAAACCGATCATTCTTAATACTCACCCGTTGGTGGTCAAAATTTTAGTGAAAAAGGAAAGTTCATCAGTAATATTTACTTTTTCCATTAGAATTTTGCCTTCATATGGAACATTTTTCTAAGCTATACCTTATCGAATGATTATGCTAGAAAGCCTTGGAACTAACCAGGAGCTTCATTTGAAACTAAATAACATCTCGCCATCATAATTTTATGTATTTGTCTACAATGGATTCATCTTAATAATCCTTTGGTGGGCAAAATTTCTATGAAAAACGAAAATTTATCAATAATTTTTTTTTTTCACTACAATTTTGTGTTCATATGCTACATTTTTCTAAGCTGTACCTAATAATGGTTATGGGAGAGACCCTTATAAACTAATCAAAAGTTCCATTTGAAATTAAACAGCATATCGTCATCGACCTTAATAATCATTTAATAATCAAAATTTTAATGAAAAACGAAAGTTCATCAGTAATATTTTCTTTTTCCGTTATAATTTTGTCTTCATGTGATACATGATCTAAACTATACGTATCGATTGGTTGTGTTGAAACTCATCAGAAATTTCATCTGAAACTGAACGGCATGTCGCCATCATAATCTTACGTATTCAGGTAAAATTGATTCATTTTAATAATCATTTGATGATCAACGATTTTAATGAAAATCGAAATTTCGTCATCTTCTTTTCCCTTATAATTTTATCTTCATATTATATACAATTTTCATGGTCGTACCTCATAGCTTGGGTATGCCAAAGGATAAAAGAGTTGAACAAAACCTTCGTTTAAAATCAAACGTTTTCATATTTTGGATATTCAGTTAGATGTTATTGGTGGTCAACATTTTGGTAATATGCTTAAGTTCATCAATAATATTTTCTTTTTCACTTCACTTTGTGATATATGATCTTAAACTATACGTATCGATTGGTTGTTTTGAAACTCATAAGAAGTTTCATCTGAAACTGAAAAGTATATCACCGTCATAATCTTACGTATTCAGGTAAAATTAATCCATTTTAATAATCATTTAGTGATTACAAGTTCAATGAAAATCGAAATTTCATTAGTAACATTTTCTTTTTTCCTTATAATTTTATCTTCATATTATATACAATTTTCTAAGTCGTACCTCACCGCTTGGGTGTGCCAAAGAATCAAAGAGTTGAACAAAACCTTCGTTTAAAATAAAACCTTTTCATATTTTGTGTATTCGGTTAGATGTTATTGGTGGTCAACGTTTTGGTAATATTCATCAGTAATATTTTCTTTTTTTCGCTATAATTTTATCTTAGTTTCTAAGTTATACCTTTTGGATTGGACATTCTAGCGACTCCAAGAGCTGATTAAAATCATAGACAAGACACTATCCCGTCATCATTACCATATTTGCGTATTTAGTTAATATCGAACCATTTTAAAACTCGTGGATGTTCTTGGTGGTCAAAATTTCGATAAGCCAAAGCTATCACATAAGGCAAACCAGCAGGTATCTAGGGGAAGTCCGGGTGCCGATTACATTTGGAGGGGATGTGAGTGATCGTCAAAAAATATTGTGAGGCGCGTTATACAATATATGTCTATGGTCATGCCAACATTTAATCCACCACTGATTTAATCTTGTTACGTCAAATTGGCTTGCATAACATTGTTGTTTTAAAACTTAAAAAATTGGAAGAAATGACAAACTGAAAAGATAATTTGGTTGCAAGCAAAGTTTGAACTTCCAAAACAACACCGTTTTGAATTAAATCAAATTTTGTCAGCTTGTTTAGTTTTCTTCTTTTGAATAAATTACAAAAGAACTAAAGAAGGTAGCTAATATCCAAGGAAATTTGGGTTTTAACTGTTCAGGTTTGGGCTCTTTTGACTATAAAAAGTTATGGTTAATTAAATGTTCTACAATGAAATAGTCGAACGTGCTACAGGTGAAAATATTTACAATTAACAACCATAGATCGGTTTCGGCTTTCCTGGTCCTCGTCAATTTGGTACGATCCCTGTTAAACATTTCCAACTTATAAGCATTCAAAATTCAACATCAAGAGATTTGGAAGAATTTAAAATAGGTTTAAAATGGAGTTCACTGAAAATCTTTTATTAATTTTTTAAAAGCATGCACAAATTTGAAAAAAAAATTCCAATGGTTCTCCTACGGTTACGATTCGAAATCAGGACCTGAAAACTAGCAACTTAAAGTTTTAATTTGCGTTTTTCTATTTTTTTAGGACCTTTTTTCACCGCTACAATCGTTTGAAAATCAGCTAAAATTTCGAATGTTTTTTGTAGCATTTTAGATTAATTCGAAAGGAATTTGAAAATTTGTAAAGAAGTCTTAGAAATGTTTTCTAGGCGTTTCATCACATTTTTCTTTACAATCATCATTATTGAGGAACTTGCATTCATACGCTCATACATCTTTTCACATTGTTTTTTTTTTAATTCTTACTTTTTTTAACTTCACTTTTTTCGAAATTTCCATTTTTTAAATTTCGATTATTTTTGGCGAATTTGATTTTTTGAAATTGGGCTTATTTAAAAGTTTGGACCCTTTTAAACATTGTTTGTTTTTTGAAATGAAATGATAGTTTTTTGGAGTAGTAGAATTTTTTTTGAAAATTTTAACTTGTTATTTGAAGATTTCGAATTTTGTTCAAAATGTTCACTTTTTAAAATTTCTACTTTTTGTCTAAACTTATTTTTGGCATTTTTTTTTTGTTAAACAATTTTATTTTTATTTTTCATTCCGACTTTTCATGAAAATTTTGACTTTTTGAAATTCTACTTTTTTTGAATATTTCGAGTTTTGACTTTTTCGCGAAATTTAGACTTTTTTGAAGAAAAAACTTTCACTTTTAAATAAATCGCTTTTTTTAGAATTTAGGCTTATTTTCGGATTTCGATTTTTTGTAGGATTTCCAACTTTTTCGCGAAATTTTGACTTATTTGAAAAATTCGACTTTATTAAAAGTGGAACTTTTAAATAAATCAATTTTTTGGAGTATTTTGCCCTTTTTTTCCTAATTTAGGTTATTCTTAATCTTCGACTGTTTTTGAAAATATTTACCTTTCAAATTTTAGACTTTTTCTCGAAATTTGGACATCAAAACAAACGACCCTTTTGAATATTTCGACAATTTTTTTTTAATTTGGCTTTTTAATTTGCACCTTCCAATATTTCGGGTTTTTCTCGAAATTTTGGCTTACACGTATATTTGGAAAATTTCGATAAATTTTTTGACTTCAAAATTTCCACTTTTTCTCGTCATTTTTGACTGTAAATTGCGACTTTTCTGAAAATTTCCCCTTTTCGAAAATTGGGACGCTCAATTTTCCTAGCATTAAACTTTTTTTGAAATTCTTTTACCTTGAACATTTCGATCATTTTTTAATATTTGCACATTTTTTGAAAATATAGATTTTTAAAATTTGACTTTTTGAAAATGCAGATGTTTTTGTAAATTCAAAATTTTATTGATAAATTCTACTTTTTTGAACATTTTTACTTTTTGAAAGTATAAAATTTTTTGGAAATTTCAGTTTTTTTAATTTTGTCTTTTTTTTAGAAATTTTGAACTTTCCAAAAACGTCAATATTTTTCGAAAAATTTCGACTTTTTTTCAAAATTTCAATTTCCTTGAAGTTTTGAATTCATGAAAATTCGACTTTTCAATATATCGTCTTTTTACGTCAACCTTTTTAAAAAATCCCTGCTTTGTGCAGAATTTTCATTTTTTTGAATATTTTGACTTTTTGGAAAATTTCTTTTACTTTCAAATTTTTTGTAAAATTAACTTTTTTAAATTCCACTTTACGTTTTTGATTTGTTTCAAAGCTTGACTTTCACACTTCTATAAAATATTCGACTTTTTTATTGAACTATTCGACTTTTTCCTGGAACGTTCACCGTTTTCAAAAATTTTGGCTTTTTACAGAATATTTTTTGTTTGAATATTTCGACTTTTTTCAAAATTTCTACTTTCAAATTTTGTGTAAATTTAACTTTTTTAAACTCGGCTTTTGTTTCAAAATTTGATTTTTGAAAACTTCACACTTCTATAAAATATTTGACTTTTTTGTTGAACTATTCGACCTTATTTCAAAATTTTGACTTTTGTTCAAAAGTTCGATTTATGGTTTTGACTTTTTCTCATAACTTTAACTTAAAATATACAATTTTTGGACTGTTCTAAAATTTTGGAATTTTTTGAAAACTCCAGCTTCTGAAAATCGGAAATTTTCGAATTTTTATGATAGTTTCGACTCCTCTTTTTTCTATCAAATTTTTACGTATTATTACGCCATATACATACATTTGGAAGATTTCTAAAAACCTTACACTTTTTTAAATTTTTTTACCTTGAGAATTAATATTTGGACATTTTTTGAAAATTTAAACTTTCAAAATTTATACTTTTTTTTAAAAAAATTGGCTTTTTGAAAATGTTTTTGTAAATTCAAAATTTTATTGAAAAATTTTACTTTTTTGAACATTTCAAACTTTTTGAAAGGTTAGAATTTTTGAATATTTCAGCTTTCTTAATTGTCTTTTTGTCAAAATTTAGACTTCCCAAAATTTCAACATTCTTCGGAAAATTTCCCCTTTTTCTAAAAATTTCAGTTTTCTTGAAGTTCTGAATTTATGAAAATTTGGCTTTTTAGTATTTTGTTTTTTTATCGAGATGTTGACTTTTTTGCAATTTTTTCTTTAAAACGTGAACCTTTTTTTAAAATTTCTACTTTCAAATGTTTTGTGAAATTGATTTTTTTTAAATTGAACTTTTATTTTAAAATTACACTTTTTGAAAATTGAAAGTTCTTAGAAAATTACTTTTTTGGTTTGTTTCAAAATTTAGACTTTCAAAATTTCGACTTTTTTAAAACTTTGGCTTTTTGAAAATGTTTTTGTAAATTCAAAATTTTATTGAAATATTTTATTTTTTTGAACATTTCAACTTTTCTGAAAAATTAGAATTTTCACAAATTTCAACATTTTTCGAAAAATTCTCAAAATTTCAGTTTTTTTGAAGTTTTGAATTTATGAAAATTTGACTGTGTAGTATTTCGTTTTTTTATCGAAATGTTGACTTTTTTGCTATTTTTTTCCTTGAAATGTAAACCATTTTTCAAAATTTCTGCTTACAAATGTTTTGTAAAATTGATTTTTTTTAATTGAACTTTCAGTTCAAAATTTAGACTTTTTGAAAATTAAAAGTTTTTTGAAAATACTTTTTTGGTTTGTTTCAAAATTTAGGCTTTCAAAATTTCGACCTTTTTAAAACTTTGGCTTTTTGAAAATGTTTTTGTAAATTTAAAATTTTTATTTTTTTGAGCATTTCAACTTTTCTGAAAAATTAAAATTTTTGCAAATTTCAGCTTTTTGTCAAAATTTAGACTTCCCAAAATTTCAACATTTTTTGGAAAATTTCACCCTTTTCTCAAAATTTCAGTTTTTTTGAAGTTTTAAATTTATGAAAATTTGACTGTGTAGTATTTCGTTTTTTTTATCGAAATGTTGACTTTTTTGCAATTTTTTTCCTTGAAATGTAAACCATTTTTCAAAATTTCTACTTACACATGTTTTGTAAAATTGATTTTTTTTTAAATTGAACTTTCAGTTTGAAATTTAGACTTTTTGAAAATTGAAAGTTTTTTTGAAAATTACTTCTTTGGTTTGTTTCAAAATTTGACTTGTAAATTTCACACTTTTATGAAATATTTGACTTTTTTCTCGAACTATTCGATTTTTTTTTGGACCGTCCACATTTTTTAAAACTTTTGGCTTTTTACAGAATTTTCACTTTTTTGAATAATTTTACCTTTTTTTAAATTTTACTTTAAATGTTTTTTGAAAATTTCGACTTTTTTGTTTTTTTCTTTTAAAATTTGACTTTTATTAATTTCACAATTTTTTGAAATATTTGACTTTTTTGTTGAACTTTATGACTTTATTTGGAAATTTCGAATTTTTCAAAATTTTGACTTTTATGGTTATGACTTTTTCTCATAACTTATACTTAAAACATACAACTTTTTTGAAAAATTGTACTATCTAAAATTTTTGAATTTTTTGAAAACTCCAGCTTTCTGAAAACCACAACTTTCTGAAATTTTTATAAAAATTTAGACTCTTCTTTTTTCTATCACATTTTTACGTATATTTCGTCATATACATACATTTGGAAGATTTTAAAAAAAATTACATACATGCATTTTTTGTATAATTTTGAAGAGATTTTTGATCAATTTGGAAAAAATCTGTGTTTTAGAGAACATTTGGATGAACATGAAGCAGAATTTGGGAAATTTTCAAAACATTGAAATAAATTTTAAATTCAATATGTCGAAAGGCAATTTAAAATATTTTCAAAAAAATTTTAATGATTTTAAAAGCAATTCTATTGATATTGAAAACAGTCGTGATGTCTAGAAGAGAATTTATAAAATTCTATTCAAATGATGAATTTTTTTCCAAATCTTTTAAATTTTATTCAAGTTGTCTCAACTTTTTTTGATACCATTAATTTGTTTTTATTCAATAAATTAAACTTGAACCTGTATTAAATTTCAAACCCCCCACTAAAGAAGCCAAAGAAAATACGACGTAAAACATGGTTCTATCCAACAGATACGGGTTTTGTTATTGCGAGCTCTAGTTATTATCATTCACTTGGGTGTAAATAAACTTTAAACTAGATAGAAACTTTAAGTAAACTGTTATATCAAAATTGAGTTCGCCAGTTTCACAGAAGAACTGTAAAAACTAAAAAGGAAAACTAAAGGCCAAACAGTGTGATAGCGACTTTAATCATTATTACGAATGACAATAACTGTTTTGTCAAAATTAAGTTTCCAGTTTCACAGGAGAACTGCATATGCATATAAAAAACTAAAAAGGAAAAATAAAGGCAAACTGTGTGATTACGACTTTTATCATTATTATGAATTTGACAATAAACAAACCTCGGATTAGAAAAAAACTTTCCAAAACAATTCTTCAAAAATTAGTCAGATATTTTAAAAGAATTCTAATTTCAAGTTTAAAATGAAATTTTCATTTAAAAAAAGTGAAAATTTCATCTTTATTTCTGTAAAAATTTCAACCGAAAAAATAACAAAAAACTTGAAACAACATTCTAAATTTAAGGTTAATCAAAAATTTGAATGTATCCTTGACATTTTTCTGAACATGTCGACTTTTTTCAGGTTAATATCAAAATTTCAAAAATTAAAGTCAAATACTTTAGAAAAATCGATCGAAGTTTTACAAAAATAATACTGATAAAATTGCAACCTTAATGTTGAAATAAAAAAAAAGTTAAAAAAATCAAAATTTGTTCAAAAAATTATAATGGAGATTAACGTTTTATTGTTCTTGATCCTTACTTTTGAATTTAATCTTGAATTTTTACCTTGGCACTCGAATGTTTTTTTTTATCTAAAAATGTCAACTTTTCATTTCGAAATTTCGAGTTCTGAATTTTGAGAATAAACTCAAAATTTTATGGTTAGTATCGAAATTTTCAAAATTACAATCTGACATTTTGGAAAAAGTTTGAATTTCCGTTTTAAAATTTTGAGTTTAAAATTTTAAGAACAAAGTCAACGTTTTAAAATTGAATTGAAATATCAAAAATTTCAAATATTTTAGAAGAAAAGAAACTAATTTATAAGTTTTAAATCTAAATTTTAGGAAGAAATTAAAAACTGCAATTTTAAATACGAGTTTTTATAAAAAGTTAAAATTAAAAAAAAACGAAATTTCAAAAAAATGTTGAATTCCAAATTTCTAAAGGAATTGTAATGATTATGCCAACATGATAAATTAAATAAGATTTCATGATTTATGTCAGTAAAAAAAATTGATCAGCTCTCTGATCTATTATTCACTACGTAATCTGCAAAGTATGTAGCACAAAAATATCTTTGTTTTTCATTTAGAGAAGTTTTGTCAGCGACACCGTAAGTAGGTAACGCAACAAAAGAACAATAATTCGATTGTTTGGAAACAACAAAAGCTTCTAACATTGAGTGACAAAAATCACTGGCAACAATGGCAATGTTACAAATCATTCATAAATGTAACTTTAAAATAATTACCGGCTAGCGAACACGTGCAAAATGAACGTTATTCATACGTCCGGGTATTTGTATCTCACCGTACCCACAACTCCCACAGTCGTGTTAGCCTTGGGCAGTTTGGCGAACAGAAAAAATACTCCATCCAGCACCAAGCCACAGCCGAATACAACCGCGTTAACGGAATTTTTCCTCCATAAATCGATTGAATCGGTAAAAATCGAACTATTTAGAAACTGAGGTAACGGTTAATATAACCTGATCGAATTAACAGCCGTGCACCGGTCCATTATATGAATGAAAACTTCGATCGCATTCAGCTTATCTTCGGGCATTTTTACGTCCGTTAAAAATGCTCCGTTGTTTTTACCAAAGATGACCTTTTACCAATAAGTTTATCAAATTTAATTTGAAGCCGAATCGATCTTGGCGCGTCAGTCGTATTTTTGTTTGGTCCCAATTCAGATGCATTCGGACGCGGTTATTCCTGTCGACGGTTATGCAGTTATGATCGGCCCTTGGTGGTGGTCTGCGAACAAGGAAAATGATCTTCCGGAACGTGAGTGCTCGTGCTTGGTTTATAAACCCAAGAGAGAGTTGTTTAATGGCTGGTACACAGCAACAAAATCGCGAAACTCGTGGACAAAGTTTTGCGATTGTCTATAGACAAATTGAAAACAAATTGCTTATTCTCTCCATGTGAATTAGCAGCAATTGCATAGGTCGCTCTCACTTGTCATAGTATCTCGGAAGCTAGTTTAGTTGAATTGCAAGGTGTTAGTTAACGCCTGACAAAGTCCCTAGGCCATTTTTAGATTTGTTCGGGACTACTTGGTGACAAAATCCTCGATTTGTCTAGTCAGTCGCTCAATTTTGTCTGCGAGGGTGTACTGGCCTAAACAACGGTTGTTAAGGAACTGTGAATTGAAACAGATTTTTTTTTAATTACAAGACATTTCGGAGATCCTCTTTTACTCGGTCTCTTTAAGTAATGGAAACATGTTTTAAAAAGTCAACAATTTTCATTTATTTAAATGATAATTTAAATATTTTTCAAAATGAGCTCACTTTAGCTAAAATGAATTTAATATATTTCATGTAAAGTCAATAGGGATACAAAATGAATTGTTTATTGAGAAAAGAGTGTTTTAATTAATGGATGTACTACTTCATACTTCAATCGAGGCAATCGGTTATTCGTGACGTGGTAAACTGCAATGACTACATCTCAGTTTCTTATGTAAAGAAACATAACAATTTCTTCTTCTCGTTAAATAACTATAAGAGGTGCCTCAATCCTTTAACTTATTTCAATTAAAAAAGTCATAATCGCGATGGTTCTTTGATTATTATGACATTTACTTAAGTATCAACAAAACTGAAATTTCACTTTCTTAAGTAAAAAAAAAACGTTTCAATTTCTTTAGTAAAGAAACATCTCAGTTTGTCAACCAAAGAAACAAGTCACTATTTTAAGTGATTGCATGATTTTCAATTGCTTGTTTATATTTAACTTCCAAAAAATGACCGAAAGCAAATTGTCTTTCAGCTCGCTTTAGAAACGTCACAGTTTCTTTCCAGAATATGAGTGCTCACCAGTTTAAAGACTACAAATGACGTTTCATTTCTTAATTAATAATTAAAAAGCCAACGTTGGGCAGTAATCATTACAAAATGTAATGCATTCCTAATTTAGTCACATTTTTCAAAAAAAGAATTTTTATTGCATTACTTTGATAAAAAATTTAATGTAATGAGTAATTTGTTAAAAAGTAATAGAACGTTCCTCATTTAAAGGAATTAATTACAGGTATCCATTACTTTTTTTAAATTACGTTGTAATGAAGGAATTAAATTCCTAAAAGTAATTAAATTCCTTTTTGTGATTCCATTACAATGATGGATGTTATTCTTGTCATTCTTGCTTTAGACACCTAAACAAGGATAAATTTGTAGAATCAGCTATACCCAGCTATACAATTTTGCATCATGATACAAGAATAGTCATGATTTTGCGCTAATCGAAGTCTAGTATCAGTACTTCACTAGTCGGATTCAAATTCAGTCCAGCGAAATATTTGACATATCAAAACTTATAAACAAAAGCTTAATGTGCAAATAAATGCCGTCGTCGTCGACTTATTTGTTATGAATGTCTTTCATTAAAAATCAGGTCTTTTTTTACTAAAAAGTGCTCTTTTTTCAAAATTCTATGTTTCAAGTTTAAACCCTAAAATTCTTCTAAATTCTGACTTTTTTTCGAAGCTTTTTATGTTAAAAGAAATGCTCATATTTAAAATGCCAGCTTTAAATTCGCAAATTAAAACATCAGATTGTTTCAAAAGTAGGCGAATTTTTCAAAAATTCGAAAATTCGAAAACATTAAAATTTTTGGAGAAAGTCGAAATTTTCAAAAAAGTCAAAACTTCGATGAAATGTCGATATTTTGATGATAAAAGATCGAAATTTTCAAGCGTGAAAATTCTGATTTTTTTTTAGAAAAGTACTCAAATTTGCATAAAAGTCGAAATTTTTGAAAAAAAATAAAAATTGGTCAGTCAGGATTTTGAGAAATAGTCAGAATTTTGAACAAATGTTAAAATTTTCAAAAAAGGTGTAAATTTTGGGATAAAGTCAAAGTTTAAAAAAAATTCCAAATAATCCAATTACCAAAATTAAAAAAAATTAAAGAGTCGAAATTTTGAACAAGTGTCAAAATTTAGACAAATTAACAAAAAGAGTCTACATTTTCAGAAAAAATTGAAATTTTGAAAAAAGTCGAAATTTTGGAAAAGAAGCGTAATTACGAAAGAGTTGAAATTTTAAAAATAAGTCAAATTTTGAAAAATGTGGACGTTTAAAATAAATTGGAAAATTTGAAACTCCAAATTTTTGAAATATAAAGCAAGAACCTTCGATATTTTCTAGTTTCTAGTCATATTTGTCACTATTGTGACAGAATTTAAATTTTTGGGACTTTCCTTATTGAAAGTACGAGTGAGAGTGATGCTTTTCCAAAACCAACAACATAACACAACCAGTGGCAAATACGGAAAAATGTCAAGAAATAACTTTTATTCAAAATTAAATACTTTACCCAAAACGGGTATTTTATTTCATTTCTCCAGTAGGATACCCCGTTTTTCCTACAATAATATCACAGATTGCTCGTAATTCCACCACTGGTTGAGATAGAAACTTAGTTTTATTTTATTTTGTGATCCTTCATTCATACACCATGTGTGCAAAATTTGGTTTAAATATCTTAGAAAACGTGAAAGTGAAAAAGTAAAAACTTTTTTTAATTCAAATTTCAACACCTTGCACTTTTCTATCAAGAGTTTCCGTATACATGTTCATAGGAAACTTTTTGCTTAAAATTGTTTTTTCTATCACCTGTTTCATTTAAGGCATTTAAAACGGGGACACCCTATATAAATTTTTAAAAAAGTCGAAATATTCAAAAGAAGTAGATATTTTCCCATAAAAAAAGTCGAAATGTGATCCAAATTTTCGAAAAAACAAAGAGAAAAGGTGAAATTAAAAAAAGGTAAACATTCACAAAAATATCGAGATTTTGAAGTCAGAATTTTCAAAAAAGTCGAAATTACTAAATCTAAATTTTGAAAAAACAAGTCGAAATTTTCATTAAACAAAATCGATTTTTTATATTTTTTTGTAAAATTTAAAAGTAATTGAAAATGTAGTTGATTTGTAATTAATCCCTTTTTCTAAGTAATGTGTAATTGAATTACTTTTTAAGCAACGGTAATATAATTCGAAGTAATTTCATTCCTTTTTCTGAAAAAGTAAAGGATAATGTATTTTGCCCAGCTCTGTAAAAAGCTGATAGTTACGATGTTTCTTTGATACTTTGATTAAGAACTAAATCTTTTAAGAAACTAAGTTGATCTTTCGTTTTACTTTCTTAAGTAAAGATACATTTCAATGTTTTACTGTAGAAAAATCTGTTTTTCAAACAAACATATCATTGTATGAATTGGTGGTCGCGTCAATTTTTAACTTTTCAATCGTTTGTGATTTCGAAAACTACCTGAAAATTGACTGAAATTAGATTATCTCTCATCTCAGTTGCATAGGTAAAGAACCATGGTAGTTTCTTTCCATAATGCTCGACTTTGTTACAAAACTGTTCACTTCTTTAACCACATTTAATTAAAAAACTGACAATCTGATGATCTGATGAGACTAAGAAAGCCGAAACCGGTCTGTGGCTGTTGGTTGCACATATTTTCAGCTATAGCACGTTCGACTGTTTCATCATGAAACATTTAATTGACTCTTCAAGATTTTACTTAACATCTATTACATTAACTAACGCTAAAGAAAATACAGAAAATGTTGAAATATAAAGCTTGTCCCCTGAAACCAAGAAAGATTAAAAAACACAACAAAGGTTGCTCTAACGCGTTTCGCTAGCTAGCGTTCAGCGAGATACTCTGTTTTTTTAATATTTCTTGGTTTCAGGGGACAAGATTTTTATTTCAATTTTTGAATATAACCAAGGACCAGTCCGTTCCGCCAAAAAAATACAGAAAATGTAATAATAATAAGATTATAAATCAAATTATAATTAATAAACATATTGATCTGCTAAATGTTTTAAACTGAATTAGGCGATAAGTTTAATTGAAATATTATTACTTTTTTGGGTCGTATTTTAAAAGCCAGCATAAAACTTTTTAATTCATCTGAATTGTTTCACCAAATCTTATCTTTAATCTCATAGGTGTGTATATTGTTAAATAATACAATAAGGCTTAATAATCTCGAATTTTTACAGCACTTGAAAATTAATAGAAATGGTTTTCCACGTACATTTAGAACAGGAGAAAATTGCTAAGGAGAGGGCTACTTTCACTTTTCAAATTGAAGTTTAATTTCGAAAATTTCAGAAAAAGATGGAAAACCACGTTTTCAATCAAAGTTGAAAGTGTAATCTTGGAAATTTATCAAAAAATAAAATAAATTTAAGCTAAATTTTCAGTTTTCCTTAAATATTATTTTGAGAAAAAGAGGAACTACAATTTTGGAAAAATATGAAAATTTCTAATTGAAGCCATAAGTTATTAGAAAAAATGAAAGTTGAATAAAGTAAAAATTTATTTAATCGAAATATCGAGAAAAAATTTAACATTTTAAGATAAAGTCGAATTTTTTAGAATAAATGGGAATGTAAACGTACTTTAAAAAAAGTAAACATTAAAAGTGTAAGTCGGAAATTTTGAGAAAAAGAGGAACTACAATTTTGGAAAAGTGGGAAAATTTCTAATTGAAGCCATAATTTATTAGAAAAAATGAAAATTGAATAAAGTAAGAATTTATTTAATCAAAATATCGAGAAAAAAACTTAACATTTTAGGATATAGTCGAAATTTTAAAATAAATTTCAGTCCTCTAGAAAAAGTCAAAATTGACATTTGTGTAGATTTAAATTTTTTTAAAAAATCGAAAATGGATTTTAATTTTGAACTGAGAATTTGAGCAAAATTAAAATTTTCAACATTTTTTTAATTCTAAATTTTCTGCTCATTTTTAATTTGTTTTCTTAAAATTCGTAGTTTTTGTTTCAAATTTTTAATGTCTCATTAAATTTCGACTTCTAATCTGATTTCTAAAAAAGGTTGAAATTTTCAGTAAAAACAGAGATATTGGGAAACATTGGGTTTTAAAAAAAAATCATTTTAACTTAAGTAAATATTTCGAAAAAAAAGAAAAAGTCGAAATATTGGACAGGCAAGGTCAAAGTTGCAAAAAATAAGTATTTCAAGGTAATCAAATTTGGAAAAAGTAACAATTTTGAAGAAAAAGTGTGGGGATAGGTCGATATTTTCCATCAACATTTTTCATAAATTTGAAATTTTCAAAAATTTGTCAAATTCGTTTTATACAATTTAAAATGTATTTTTCGTAATTTAAAGTCAAATTTTTCAAAAGAAAATATCGAAATTTTCAGGGAAATTCGAATCTTTCGAAAAATCGAAGTTACACAATTTCGAAATTTTAAAAATGGTCGAAGTTTACAAAAAAGGTCGAAATTTTGAAAAACTGTTTAAATTTCTGGAGAAGTTCAAATTCTGAAACAAGATTGGGGACTGCCGACAGAAGTGAAAACTTAAAACTATGATATAATAAATTTCAAGATATTTCAAAAAAGATCTTTTTTTCAAACTTTCAGCGGTTTCTCTCAGTTAAGGAGAAGTACAAATAATTGAGGGCGGCGACTAACATCCACTCGCACGATTTTTGATACAGGTCGAAAAGCAGAATTTTGAAACTAAAACCGTTATTTTGAAAATGACGAATTTTAAGGAAAAGGGAAATTTTAGGAAATGGCTATTTGAAGACAGAAAGCAAAACTTTTAGCGAAAAAAAAAATTTGAAGGAAGAAGCCAAAAATTTTTAGAAATATTAAAAGTCGAATATTGAGATAAAAATTAGAATTTCGTGAAAAAGGCAAACTTTAAGTAAACATTTCTGAAAAATCAGATTCTAAAAGGTCGAAATTTTCAAAAGAGCCCAATGTTCGCAGAAAATTAACGACATTCTGAAAAAAAAGCGAAATTTCGGGAGAACTTCGAAATGGACATAAAATTTAAAATTTTCCAAAGAAAGTCAAATTTTAGGGAAAAAATACTCGGAATTACGAAAAAAAAGACGAAATTTCGAGGATAAATGGAAATCTAGTTTTGGGAAAATAGTTAAATTCTGAAAAATAGTCGTTCATAAATAAACAAATTTTGAAAAAAAGTCGAAATTTTGAGAAAATGACGAACTTTGCAGAAAAAATTGAGAGTTCTAGGAAAACACATAATCGAATTTTGAGATAAAATCGAAATCCCAAAAAAAGACGTGGAAAAAATCAAAATTTTGAAGGGAAAGACGAATTTTAAATAAAAATTCGAAATTTTGAGAAATAGATTGAAACTTTGAGAAAATGATCAATATTTGACGAAAAAAGACCTACATTTTGAGGAAACGTTTCATTTTAGGGAAAGTTGGAAATTTCCTAGGCAGAGGCAAATGTTATCGTTTGGGAAGAAACGAATTGTAAGAGAAAATCGAAATTTTCCAGCTGAATATTTATTTTTTCCTGACTTCTTGAGCCAAGAAAATGGCTTCAGAAGGTGTCCAATATTGAGATAAATATCGAAATTTTGTCAAATAAGTTGAAACTTCCAGAAAATGTTCTCAGTTTTTGTTCTTTTACAAAAACTTTAAATTTCCAAAAAATATTATTCAAAATTCCAGGTAAATATTCTTCTCAAAATTTCCAGAAAAAGGCAAACTTAAGAAACAAACCGAAATTTGCAGATAATTAGATTTAAGAAAAGGTTGAATTTCGGAAAAAAGCTACGATTTTTAAGTAAAGTTCGAAATTTTGATCATGTTTAATAAAAGAAATCGAATTTTATTGATAAATTGAAAATTTCGAAAGAAAAAGACAAATTTGGTAAAAAAATACGAAATTTGAGAAAAAAGTCTAAACTTCAAAAACATGTTTCAAGAAAAGGATGAATTTGGAAGGAGAAAGGGAAATTTTCGAAAAACAGTTAAAAACAAATTCTTGGTTTACTGCATAAACCAAAGGGGGAACAAGCGTTCCACCCTGCCCTGTTCTTGCCACGCCTAGGTTGTATCCCCAATTTAAATTTAGTAGAACTGTAAAAAGCCTAGAAAATAATAAAATAAGATAAATAGTGCTCTATTTTGATATAGTGCACTTTTTTCTCTAATCTTTAACAGTATACATATTGCTTAAATAAAAGGGGGCAACTCTAACTGAGAGGTAATGAGAGAATTCGCTGAAAATACGAATGTATACAATTTTAACTGTTTGTTTACTTTTCATTCCATTTTATTTCAAGCTCAATTTTCGTTGTTTATAGATACATGAAAGTTTGTTTTTTCTTTCTTCAAAATTTGTTTTGTTTTTCCTTAAGATTTGGCTTTTTTTCTAAAGCAAATTGCAGATCCTTCTTTTTTTGGTAGTTTAGAAGAATATCAGAGTAGAAGCCCCAGAAGGTAGAACTTTTCCGTTATATTATCGTGTAAGCAAACCTTTAATGATCCAATGACATCAGCAGGCCTGAGGAGGAAATGATTCAAATTTAATTTACTCCGGCCGATTAATTGAGCAAATTACCAGTCGAAGCGAAGTTCACGGTTAATGGTTTCACAATTAAGTCTCAAAATTGACGTATCTCTCTATATATTGCGCAATTTTCCCAGTTTCTAAAACGGCATATACACCCGCAACCGCGCAACAATCAATAATCCCGTAAGTCATTGAAATTTATCAGATGCATATATCAAAATGTCGACTAAACTATCCGCAAATGTATGTCTTGTACGCCTTTGACATGTCTGGATATATTACACGTAGCTAGCTCGCGTCGAGCATTGTATGAAAATGAAATAAAACGCACTACGGCACATATTTCAGCAAGGAGCGGCCCCAGATCTCTTGAGCGTTAACAGCATTACGCCCACGTACCCAGTAATGACCGGCTGATGCGAAATTTTAAATCTAATTACGACACAATTCTCAATTGCACCATCTAGTGCGATTTCTAGCCGTATTCGCAAGCATGTCGGAAATCGCAGCCAAATCGGTTTTGCAACCCGTTGCGCTCAGTGATTAATTAGCAAAAACCTAAGAAATCTGCATACAAAGGTCAAACGATCCGATAAATATGTAATACTTATTGTGTTATTGTTTTGGTCGTCTGGCCAAAATTTCAAGGCCATTGAATAGTCGTTTAACTCAATTTTTTTTTGTTTCAGTGAGGAGATGTTACTGCGAAGGCCATTGTCCAGATGACAGGGAGAATGGAACCTGTGAGATAAAACCAGGGGGGCAATGTTTCGCTTCCGTCGAAGAGGAATTCGACGAGAATGAGAACATCGTCAGGCCGGTGTGGACATACGGCTGTCCTACCCGCCGATGAAGGGGGCCTTATGCAAGTAAGTTTCCCTAAAACCCATCATTTTGCGTCAGGATGTTCACACTTGCGACGAATTTAATTTTCTTTGCAATTGATCAAATCGTTGCAAGCAGGGCCGTAACAAGGCAGAGGAGCCACGGAGCCCAACCTGACCTTTCCCTCTTTATTTAAAAAAATAATAACACGCGTCTCACGACAGCATTACTTTTAATTTTCATTTTAAACTGGAAATTTCGATTTTTTTATCGACAATTCAATTTTAAGCTCAAACTTTTGATGTTTCTACAAAATTTCAAAAAACTTTTTCTCAATATTTCGACATTCTTAATATTTTCGAACCTTTTTCCAGAATTTTAACTTTTTTTGGAAACGTCGACCTTTTATAATCAAAATTTCGCCTTTCTCTCAAAATTGCATTTTTCACAATTTGATTTTTTTGGAAAACTTTTCTTTTTTCAAAGTTTAGGTTTTTTTTAATAAATATGATTATGTTTAAACATTTTTGCTAAACCACTTTTGTTCAAAATTTTTACTATTTTTCGAATTTTTAACTTCTTTTTTAAATTCTGTGTTTTTTTAAGAAACGTTGTTTTTTTTTTGAAATTTCGACTTTTTTGTAATAAAGTTAAGAAATTCGACTTTTTTGTAGTAAAGTTAAGAAATTCGACTTTTTCCCAAAATTTTCACCTTTCATAAAAACTGATTTTTTTTTCAAAACTGCGCCTATTTAAAATTTTTAAATTTTTTTAGAATTTTCATCTTTTTTATAAATTTCTACCTTTTATCATCGCAATTTGGACTTTTTTAAAAGTTATGGCTTTTTTCGAAATTTTCCAAATGTCTATCTTTTTTTTAAAAGTTCGAATTTTTGTGAAAACTTGGACATTTTTTAAATTTAAACTAAAAAGTTTCAAAAAAAAGTCGACATTTAGAAAGTATTTTCGAGAAATAGGAAATGTGGGAAACATTTTTTTTAACATTTTATAGTTTCTTCTTAAAATTCCGTTTCCAAATTTTGACTTTGAATTAAATATTTCGAAAAGTTTTGTAGAAATTCTAAGATTTTTTAACCTTAATCCCTCCCTCTCCTTGAACTCTAGTCAAGAAGTTTTAACTTTAGATATGAAATTTCAACTTTAAATTTAAAAAATAATTTATAAAAACGCAAAATATGTACTGATCACCTTCAAAATTTAGGTAAATTTGTGTAGACAAATTGATTAACGATATCAGCTTTCAACGATTATTGGCATCTTTAAATAAATAATATATAAATTAATAATTAAATAAAATTTTGAAAAAAGGATTTAGATCTTGAATTCTAAACGTTCTGGACATTCTGACTTTATCCTCGAACTTTCGGCTTTAATCTCCAAATATCGGTTTTTTCTCGGAATTTTCCTGAACAATTCAAATATTATTTTAGAGAAGCAAAAGATTTATAAACAAAGACAAATTTTGAAAAAAAAAAGTAGAAATTTCGAGAAAAATATTGAATTGTCACCAAAAAAAAAGATAGATTTTGAACAATAAGTCGAAAGTTCGAAAAAGTCCACATTCAAAAACAATGACATTTAAAATAAGTCGTGATTTCAAAATACAACTACATTTTGAGAAAAAAGTTAGAATTTGGAAAAAGTTTTAATTTCCTAGAGAAAGTCAAATTTTCAGAAAAAGTGTCCAATTTTGGGAATAAAGTCGAAATTTCGAAAATGCGTTTATTTTTAAACAGTAGGTAGAAATTTTAATAAAAAAAGGGAAATTTTCGTTAAAAATATTTTTTGGAAACTTCGATAGAATTATTTTTTGGAAATTTTTAGATCATGTCTTCATTTAAATAGAAAAGTAAAAATTCCGGGAAACATATTTTACCTTTCCTCAGCTTTGGCTTCCATTCTTTGTCTCAAAATTAAACCTGTTTCGAAATTTCGATTTTTTTTCCGAAATTTCGACATATTTATCAAATTCTGCTAACTCAAAATGTCGCCTTTCTTCACAAAATTGGACTGTTTGGAACTTTTGACTTTTTGTCTAGAAACTAAACCAATTTCAAATTTTTGACTTTTTCCTCGAAATTTTTGACATTTTTATCAAAATTGGCTTTTTCTGAAAATTTCCGACTTTTCTCGAAATTTTGACATTTTACTTTAAAATCCCCCTAATTAGGGGTCAAGTAGAAACGTTGCAATTAAGTTTTTTTGGTCATTATTTTTTTTAAAACGAATATTGCCTCCCATTAAATCAAAATCTGTCTGACCATGGACTGATTTATCCCTTACAATCCGCATCTAATGGACGAACTTACATTTACGAAATCTGACGAAAATAATTCGTACAAGTACACATCCAAAAGACGACCAGCCTTAGAATTCATTCGGAGTCTACGTTAAAGGTGTGATAGTATTTTAGCAGTAAAAATTCATAAATCGCATCGTTTGCAGTTGCGCCTTTCTGTTGTACCAACCGTCTTTGGAGTCAGAAAAATCTAACACGTAGTTCCTGTTTGAGGCAAAGCCTAGTTTCATAACTGCATCAGTTAGGTTATTTAAAATCACCTAATTTTGGTTTATTTTTTCAGTGCAAAGGCGACCTGGTGCCCCACAGAGAGAGCAAGTCCATAAAATGCTGCGACGAGCAGGATTTGTGCAACAAACACCTGAAGCCCTCCCCGAGGCCGACGACGGAAGCCCCCGACTTCAATAACTTGGAAAACCTCCCATCCATCGTCCTCCTCACCTCCATAACGGCATGCCTCATAATATTCCTGCTAGCCGTCGCCTACTTCTACATAAAGTACAACCGGAAGGACATCCACCGGAAGCATCACCTGTACAGCAAGAGCTTCCCCGAAAAATACCCGAATTTGGAAATACAAGGCCCTTTGGCTAGTCTGATAGGGCAATCGAGCGGTTCCGGTTCGGGATTACCCATACTGGTGCAGCGGACGATTTCGAAGCAAATCCAGATGATTAAGTCGGTGGGGAAGGGACGCTACGGTGAAGTGTGGTTGGCGAACTGGCGGGGGGAACGCGTCGCCGTTAAAATTTTCTTCACCACGGAAGAGCAATCGTGGTTCAGAGAGACCGAAATCTACCAGACGGTGCTCATGCGACACGACAATATTCTAGGGTTCATCGCCGCCGATATCAAGGGCACCGGGTCTTGGACGCAAATGTTGCTAATCACCGACTATCACGATCACGGTTCCTTGTATGATTATTTGCAAAATCACGTCTTAGATCCCAACTCTTTGTTAATCATGGCGACGAGTATAGCTAGTGGTTTGAGTCATTTGCACACAGAGATCTTCGGCACGAAGGGGAAGCCCGCCATCGCTCATCGCGATATCAAGAGTAAGAATATATTGGTGAAACGGAACGGTGAATGCTGCATCGCCGACTTCGGATTAGCCGTCAAGTACCTGAGCGATACGCACGAGATCGACGTGCCGCCTAATGTCAGAAGTGGGACGCGGCGCTACATGTCGCCTGAAATTTTAGACAAGAGCATCAACGCGCACAACTTCGATGCGCACAAAATGGCCGATATGTACGCGTTCGGTTTGGTCCTGTGGGAGATGTGCAGGCGGTGTATAACCGGGGACAAAATCACGTCAGCGGATGACTACGCCGTGCCTTACTACGATTGCGTGCCGAGCGATCCTGATTTTGACGATATGACGCAGGCGGTTTGCGTGAAGCAGATTAGGCCTCAGGTGTCGGAACGATGGAAGCAGGATGAGGTGCTGCTAACGATTTCGAAGGTGATGCAGGAGTGTTGGCACCATAATCCGACAGTGAGGTTGACCGCTTTGAGGGTTAAGAAGACTTTATACAAATTGGACACAGACACTACGATAAAGATTGTGTAATTGGGGAATTGGGGAGTGCGATTGTACAGTCTCATTTGTTACAGATCTGAACCATAACTTCACCCGATCGATAGATCTCACAATCATTTTAAAGAGTATTATAAATTTTCTAATTTTTTAAAGCGACATAGTACAAGGATTGTACAACTGCATGGAAATGTATCGGTGTATATAATTAGCCTTAAGTTTGTACATAGATGTTTATAAAACTGAACATATATATTAGGAATGAAGAAGTACCTATTCAAGTAGAAGCTGACAATATTCTTCTATTAACATGTGGGCCACCTTCCTATTTCATGGAATTTATCCTGTGGCGCAGTCGGATTTTTTAGATCTTTCCATTTCAATTCTAATCTAATTATAAATTTAAAGCTTTTTCAAACATTTATAGGGATATTAAATAATCGATTTTAATATTCTTATTAAAATGTAGCACAAAACTAAAAAAAAAAAACTCAAAAACTATTTCTGTTTACTGGCACATGATAAAAACATATTTAAATATAATTTGACAATTTGAACGCCTTCAATTATAATAATAATAGCAAATTCTTTATATTTTAAAAATTTTCATTACAACAAAAAGAGCTGTTAATGATTTTACAAACAAAGACTTAGATTTTTTTTAACTTCAAATTTAAATTCAAAATTTGGAGTTAAAATGTGTAATTTATATTTGCTAAGTAGCAGTGTTTCTTTTTTTACCATAACATTTGAACATTAACCAAAAATTTTGAGTTTGAAACTGAAATTACGGTTTTTTGCTGTTAATATTTTGCTGCCGTTAGGTTGCAATGTTTATTTTTTTTACCATAAAGTTTCTACATCCGACTCAAAACTTCAACTTTTTCTAGAAATTTCGATTTCTTTTTTTTTGGACATCTTAATTTTAAACGCCACGTTTCAAGTTTGAATCTGCAATTTTTATGTTATCTATTTCAATATTTTACTACAGTTAAGTAGTAGTGTTTATTGTTGTTTTTTATCCACAAAATTTCGACAATAAATTTAAAACTTCAGCTTTTTATACAAATTCATTTTTTTTCTGAAAATGTTAAATTCGAAATTTGGAGTTTAATGGAATGTATTCTGTGGCTCAATCGGATTTTTTGAGTCTAAAATTTATAAATAGACATAAACTCGAACCAAAATTGCCAAAATTTTTTAATAATATTTTTTTTAATAATATATTGAAAAATCGGTAATATTTTTTAATATCTTTATTGTTAAAAATATGGCATAAAATCGTTTTTAAAAAACTTAAAAAATGTCTCTGTCTACTGGCATATGTGCCAGTAGACAGTATCATGATACAGAAATATTTGAATACAATTTAAGCGTCTTTGATTATAATATTAAATTGTATTATAGAAATAAATGTAAAAAACATAATTAAAACGGAACTAGATATCTATGACAATAATCTCACAAAATTCATTTTTTGTTGTTGGAAATTTTCCATTTTCAATCCGAAATTTTAAATTTTTATTTTATACTGCAGTGCATGTAACTCAAGAAATTTCTATTTTTTTTATTTTTCATAGGGACACATTTGATACGAGCCCAAGCCCCTGTAGGAGCATTGAAATGCTAAAGTTGACATGGAAGCTCAATATATTATGCAATTTTACTAAGAATTGCCATAAAATTCGCCGTTCCTCAAATTCAATTAAAATCACATTTCTTGAACGTTTTTCTCAAAATTTCAAATTTTGTCCTGAAATTTTTACTTTTTTCTCCAATTTTCGATTCAAATCTAAACGTTTCAAATTTAATCAGTAAATTTAACTTCAAATTTCATAAACGAAGTTTAAAGTGGGAGTTTTAGCTTCAAAATTCCATTTTCAAATTGAAATTTCTAGAAAATTGCAAACGAACCGTAAACGACAAATTTCAGAAAAAAAATAGAAATTTAAAATTTATACAAAGAAATTTTAAATTTCAATCTTTGTTTCTGTAGTTTTTACGAAATTTAACTTTTCTCAAAAAAACCGAGTTTATACATTTTCAGTTCTTCAACTTATTTAATAAATTTTGATCTGTTTGCAGTTTCTAACTAATTTTTCGGAATTTTAATAAATAACTGAAACGTTAAATTACAAAAAACTAAAAATTAATTTAAAATTTGAACATTCAACATTAATATGGAAATTTTAAGAAAAAGGGAGAGAAAATTCGAATTTAAAAAACTTGGAGTTTCGAAATGAAGGTGGAAATTTTACAACAAACGTCAAATTTCTAGAAAACCAAAATTTTCCTTTTGAAATCCAATTTTTAGAGAAAAAAGTAAAAATTGCAATTGAAAGCAATTAAAGTTGAAATTTGAAATGAAGAATTTCAAATTCTCTAGAAAAGGTCGAAATTTGGGAAAAAATTAAAGATTTATAAGAAATGCCGTTAAAAGCGACATTTTGAAAAAAGAATAATGTATAAAAATACACCGATAATTTTAAAATAGAGTTAAAATTCGAAGATTAAATAAAAATTTCTTGTCTGGGATCAAATTAAAAAAATTAAAAAAAAATGTCTAGAAAAGGTAGAAATTTGGAAAAGAAACACGAGATTTATAAGAAAGACGATCACAGTAGAAATTGTGAAGAAAACAATTATTTAAAGAAAAATCTAATTTAAAAAACTCTACAATACGATAATAGAATTTTAAGTGTGTGATCGAATTTTTAGAAAATGACGTAACCGTTGAAAGTGTAAGCTCTGACTTTAAAAAAGATATTTCCAGAAAAATTAACTTATATAAAATGAAAATGTTTGAAAATTTTGAGTTTCAAATCGAAATTCAAATAGAAATGTTATTAATTTTGAAAAAGATCAAAATTAATAAGAGTTCTCAATTTCTCAATATTTTAGGAATAAATGAAAATTGTTATCCGCGAAATATGCAAAAAAAACCAAAGTTTCGCAAAAAAACGTTCTGAATGTAATTTAAAAAATTTAATTTAGGATCAATAGAAATTTTCAGCACTTCTATCTTCTAGAGAAGAGGTCAACATTTCGAAAAAATCTTTTAATTTGTAAAAAAAAGTTTCTTCACTTTGAACTTGTTTAAAGTCGTTGCAAAAGTTGAAAGTAAAAAACTTGGAATATTAAGAAAAAATCGATAGGTCGAGAAAATAATCGAAAAAAAATTGTTATGAAATTAAATTCGGAAAATTAAAAGTTGAAATTTGTTTTCAGAAAAAGTCGAACTTTTGATGGAAAATAAATTACAAATGTTAAGTAGAAAGTTGAAATGTGGAAAGTTCAACGTCTAAAGTCGAAATTTTAGGAGAAACCTTTAAATCTTCATGTCTAAATTATGTTTAAATTTAATTCCAAAGCGAAATAAAAACAAAATCAGAATTTGTAGAAAAAATATTGAGTTTGGAGCTCGAAATTAAAAAAAATTCGAAATCGAAGGTAAAATTATTCTAGCTCCAAGTTTTCCGAAATGTTGGAAATAATATAAAAATTGCTCGAAATTTTAAGTTTTTTATAAAATTGAACCGATCAAAATTTCAAGAAAAACTCGAAACTGCGCATATAAACTAAAATTTCGGGAAACAAATCGAAATTTTAGGAAGAAATTTGAGTCTAAAGTCGAAATTTTAGAAGAAGAAAAAAATAAAACAATTCTAAAGTCTGTAGAATTTCGAGTTTTTTTAATATCGAAGCGAGTGAAATTTCGATTAAAAAAGTCGTCATTTCGCGATTAAATTCAAATTTCGGGCCGCAAATTGATTTTTTAAGAGAAGTTATTCTGTAATTTCGACTTTGGAGTCGCCAAAAAATTTTAAGTTTCGGGTGAGGGATTTCAAAGATTAAAATTTGGTGAAATGATTTCGAATTTGTAAAAAAATTTTAATTCTAAAAGTAAAATTGGTATTTAATTAATAGAAGAATTAAGTTACCGACCAAAATTTTATGAAATCAGAATTGGAAGTGTAGCTCATTTGGTGAAAAGATCCAACATTTCGAGATTAAATTTGTTCAAATGAAAAAAAAAAACGTAAGGCAATCCTAAGGATAAATTCAAATTTCGTCTTTTAAACTTGAATCGTCTAATAAAGACAGTTGAGTCTTCAGTGTTGAAATTTAGAGATTGAGGTGAAAAAATATTTGCAGTTTTGGAAAATAAAAACAATATACATTGAAAATGTTTCTACTTTCCCAAATATCCAGTTATTTATTTGATTAATAAATTTGTAAAAAGCTGTTAAACTGTCAAATATTTCTTTTATTTTCAACATATTCCTATAGACAAAATATTAGAAATGAAGTTTTGAGTTTACATGAAAATATTTTATTAATGGCCAATTTCAGATAACAAATTAGTAAAATACACTTCATAGCGACTGCGCCATGGTGACTAATATTCTATCAATTATGAAGGTGAACTCAGTTCTAAAAATCCTTCTAACACTTGTCTTATATAAGCCAGAGAATTGAAAAACTATTAGACAGCGTCATCGCAGTTCAAATCCCAAAATTTTCAGCATCCTTATCCAAAGGTGTTATCCAGATACTAAATAGACTAAACGCTACTGGGTAACCAGGGAAGGTAGTTGGAAACATGGCGAAAGCCCAGCTCGCAAAGTGCTCTTATTCCTTAACAAAATTTTACGAAGATAACATCTGGTTTTTTTAGCAAGTAGGCATTAACTATGAAAAAAATGTATTGTTGAACACTGTTGGAACAGAAATGAACATATTAGAGAAGGAACATCAAGAGTTTCATTCTTTGGGTAGGTAAAATTAAAATATATAAATATTCAATTGTGGACACGTACCCAAGTCACCGTTTCACTGCAATAGTCGCATATTTGCAGCATCGGCTTAACAATATTGTGCACACACGTCACGAAATCATCTAAATCATTATAACCGTTACGCGGATGGTTTCATATTAACAAATTTGATTTAATGCGGCAATTTCAAGAGTAGGCGGATACAGAGTTCCGTCTTCCTCGCATTTTGCATTCAACGGTTCTCATGCTACGAAGTTAAAGCGTTCAGTCTATTTAGTCTCTGGGGTTATCATACAATTCACTTATCAGTACAAGGGAACTTTAGCCATATTAACTAGAATTATTTATTTGTTCGTTGCACCCACGTTGCCATATACCAATAAAATGTAAAATCTTATCAGTGCCATCTAATTTTTGAAAACTGATGTCAGATAAAATTTGGTGCTTTGTGACAATCCGATTGGAAAAACTTTGCCTTTACGATGTAATGTACACACTTGTTAAACTTGCACCTACTATTTTGGCTAGTTTGGGAATTGCTCAAAGTTTCAAAAGTGCAATTTTCAGTGAGGCAGCTGGCACATGTTATTTATTCAAATTGGCACCCTAGTTTTAGAAGTTTACGATTATTTATTGTACGGTACCAAGTTATTTTGCGCTGTTATTTAATTCGATAAAATACTCATTTTTACCTGTTTTGTTATTGTCATTGTATTGAATTCTATTTGGGCATCTCTCAGAATTTATTTTGTAACATATGTGTTTTTATTTTTAAAGTAGGCCGAGTGACTGTTGGAACGTGCATTTACATTTGTAAATATTCATCATTATCTTTTATAAAAATATTCTTATTGTGGATGCGATCGAATTTTTTTGAATGTGCAGTTTTATTACAAGACTGATTATATTTCGAGCGTTGTATGTTTTTGTGTATAATAATGTAATACATAGTTTATAGAAACAACTGTCGTTTTAGTTCTAAAATTGGAGTTAAACAACTCCTTTTAAAACTTATCTAACACATTCCTACTCCTGATGTAAGTATTGATCTCTTTGAGTTCAAGAATTGCTCAACCAGTGACAAGGTAAGCAAAATGTTTGGACTGGAATGTTTCGTTTATGCCCGATTTCCAAAAAACTGTAGAAGTACTTTGATTTTCCACGTTTTCATTTAACACCAGCTTTATTAAAACAATAAGCTGTATAAGAAGTAATTAGTAATAAATTTCTTCTAGAGAAAACAAATTTTATTTTTCTTTTATAAAAAAATAAACATAAAAAGTACTTAAAATGCGGTATGTTCAACAAATTTCAATATCCACTTGAAAATTCATTAAAATTAATAAAAAAACATGAATGCAATATTTTCATAAATTAATAAAAATATATTTAACAAGTTAATACTATAACAGTTAATACTGTAACACCAAGTTCCAAAATAATTAGAATTTTTTTTTCTTAAGTACTAAACTATCACCGCAATATGCTGTATTTGGTTTGTTTGGCTTAAAATTGCTCAGTCCCCTCCTTTCTCAACAGAACGGGACACTGATTCTCATAAGTGATCCTAATAGTGGAAGGAGTTTGCTCCCAGGGTTCACCGTCTATCTGCACGGGTGTTTTTTGTTTTAATACCAGCTGAAAATCGAAATATAACAGACGTTGTCCAACTAAAAAAAACAACTTTCCAACCTCAACGACCTTCGCTTGTCCCAACTTCAAGAGGCGCCGAAAGCCCCATTTGCATTTGGGCGATATGAAATGATGAAAATATCCCGACAACTTCCAGCAAGCCGTCACGGTGGGAATTATTAGGTCGAGGATTATCATTGGCTAAACCTTGAAAATGAAAATTAGTCAAAAAAATAAAATTCGTCATTACTCACTCCAGAGATTAACGCCATGCTCCCCAAGAGGCAATATTCAAAATGACTACAGATTCTAGTTCGGGAAGCTCGATCTCGCTCCCATCCAAATACAGTGTTATCCTCTGCTCCAAATTTTTACAGTCGGATGTTACTGCTTGTTGGGTGCCAAAAGTGAAATACAAAAGCTGTAAAATAAACGCCGAATAACAAGTGATTTAAACAGTCCCGGACTGAAACATAAAACAGCCCCAGGCACTTGAGGCGATCTCCACTCTCAGCAAAGCTAAATCATATAATAACGAAGGCTTCCACGGCCAGAGTCAGTACAGGATATACTTCTTCCGGGATTCGACCGTGTCAAAGAACTACTAAAAGTGTTCGACGTTTCGCCCACCATCGTAGGGGGCTTCTTCAGGAACAAAGAAAAGAAACAATAAATGAAAAGAGGAATATGAGGGAATATGCAAAAATGAAAGAATGAAAAGGCCAATTTCAAAACATCAGAGCACGGTAACTCAGTATGTCCACCATACCAGTGGCGAAACTCTTCTGAATTGAAAATTGATACAAAGGATAAGAAAGTTTAGACAGAAGAGCACGGTAACTCAGTATGTCCACCATACCAGAGGCGAAACTCTTATTGTTTTTTTGTTCCTGAAGAAACTCCCTATGATGGTGGGCGAAACGTCGAACACTTTTAGTAGTTCTTTGACACGGTCCAAGGCTAAATCAACGCAAAATATTCAGTAATTTCTTAAACTTTTAGGTCCAAACTTGAATTTCTCATTTTCTAATTTTAACCCAAAGTTTCTAGGAATAAATCGAAATTTCGACTATAATCTCAACATTTTGACTCACAAATTCTGAAACTTTCATTGAAATTTCAAACTTGAAAATCAACGTTTCAAGAAATAGTCCAGTTTAAAAACTCAGTCTCGTAATTGTTAAATTTTCTAATTTTTCTCGAAGTTTAATTGCAAACTTTCGACTTTAAGCATAACATTTCTAGGAATAGTCGAAGTTTAGATCTAAATTCATAAATTTAGGAAAAAAACATATTTTAAAATTAAATTGACAATGTTGAAAAATTGTTTTTAATAAATTACGGTTTTTTCGAAATTTCAACTTTTTGTCAGAAAATTTACTTTGAAGAAAAAAAAATAAAAACATCAAATTTAAATACTGGATTTGGAAATTAAAATCCTAAGTTTCGAACTTCAAGCATATACATAGTTTGAGCAACATTTTGAATACTTTCTCGAAATTTTGAAAAAAAAAACACTGGAATGTTAAAATTAACATTGAAGGAAAATGTGTAAACTTTTAGAAACTTTGAGGTTTGAAGTCGAAATTTTAAGGAAAAATAGCAAATATTACAAAGAGAATTTTGAAAAAAACCTTACGAAAGTAATCTCAAAATTCTTCTCAAAATATTGACGTTATTCCAAAAATGTTAACTTCCTGGAAATATTGAAGTTTTGAGTGGAAGTTAAAATTTAAAAGGGGAAGTTAGACAAAAACTTAAAAATTCCACTTTAAACTTGCACTAGACCACTCATAGACCACTCACTGTTGCTTATGATTAAGTCCATATAAGTCCGTTACCACATCGGCATTTAAACAAATAATTACGTGATACGTATTTCGTCAGCAGAACTAGCATTATCAACCGCCCTAATCCTAATTGATTAACAAAAGGACATAGACATCATCTGCATTGAGATTCAAGTCGATACTGATGATCTTTTGCTTTCTTTTCTGTTTGTAATTGTTTAACACATCCGGTGCATGCAATTTTGACCTGCCACAAATAACCTTCAATAAACTGGAGGCGGCCAATGGTCCCTTATTTTCGTTAAGGGTATCTAGCCTCTGGTTGATGAATGCATAAGAAACAATTTACATCAAAGTTTAAATTTTGAAAAAAAAAAGTAAACTCGAAATTTTGATGTTTTTTTATACCGTAGGGTATTCCATTTGAGATAACAAAGTTACCGATGTTTAAATTTACCAAAATATGCAGACCTGAATTCGACACTTGGTATAATGTTTTTGAACTTATGAAAGTTGTGCAAGATACCTTCGTGTATGTTCTACTCACATACCAAATATGAAATAAATATCTATTTTCTGAAAAAAGATACAAAGAATTTCGTGGGACCTTGCATCTGTCAAATTTTTTTAATAAAAATCCAATTATCTCAAAAACTATACATTTTAGAAACAATATTTGTTATCCAAAGTGGCTTTAAAATATCAAATAAAATGCAAAAATATATAGGGTGTCTCATTTAAAATAACAAAGTTGGTGTCAATTTCCGGTATCACCGGAAGTATTACAACTTTGGCAATATTTTAGTTGTGTTTGCCTCGTCGACTTTGCTAAGCTGTTAAATTTTTAAATTTTTAGATGAATATTTTGTCAGATATCGTTCGCGGCGATTCCCGGTAGGGGTAAGACTATATATTTTTATTAATTTCGAGATTATCCTTAAAATTTCAATTATTTTTTCTCAAAAGTTTCACTTATTTTCTAAAATTTTGACTTTAAAAACAAAATCCGAAGTTTTTAATTTGTTTTTAAACATTTTGAGTTTATTTCAAGCAAAAATTACAAAAAATAAATCAAAATTTCGGAAAAAGATTAACATTTTGTGTCTAAAATCTAAACTTCAAGTGTAAATTCTAAACTTAGAGTATAAAGTTGAAATTTCGAAATTAAAATCGAAAGTTTGTGTTTAAAGTTAAAATTTGAAGAGAGACATCGAAACTTTGAATTTAAAATAACAAATTTGGCAAGAATGTAAAAAGTTCAAAAAATTGCCCCAATTTAAAAATCAAATTGGAGGTTTAAATTTAAAAAATTTAAAATCAAAATCGAAGTTTCGGAAAAAAACTAATTTCCAGTTTTTGAGCTAACATGGAAATTTCGAAAAGAAATCGAGGGTAAGAGAAAAGTGGGAATTTCTGAAAAAAAAAAGTCAAAATTTTGAGTGTGCTACTAAAATTTTATGGAAGAAAACTAAATAACTGAAAGCTTAAACTCAGAATTTTGTGAAAAAGATCGAAATTTTGAGAAAATATACTAAATTATTAAAAAAACCTTTAAAGGTTTTGAAGTTAACTTAGAGAAATTTTTTGCAAAATAAAAATTAAAAGTTCAAATGGTTGAAATTTTGGGTTCAAAAATTTAAGAGAAAAAAATAAAATTCTGTTGCAATTTTAACAACAAATTCGAGGTCAAGACTACTTACCTTGTTGAAGAATCTGCTCCCAAAAAGATAGAATGGGGACTCTCTGGTTTTATGAAAATTTAGGGCTACTAAAGCATCTACCCCAATGCTAAGGTAATTATACAAATAGTTTGTATTTGTTGGTATTCTAAGCCCCAAATGACGCGGCATCAACACCTCAACCTTCCAACGATCCAAGTAGCTCTTAGAAGATCGTTTTATGTCCCTCAGAATTTGATCAACATTCAAATCGCTGGAATTTTGCGCCCCCCACCCGATTACCCTCGACAGGTCGTTACCAGTTCCCAATGGTATAACTGCCAAAGCTGGCTCCGGCTGAAACCACAAAAACGTTAATTCAGGACAAAATGTTGGCAACGACCTACATCCAAACCAAGTTTGTGAGCAGTGGATAATACCCAGGAAATAGTCCCATCCCCGCCACCCACTAACACCGTCAGTTGCTTCGGGGCGGTGAATATGCACAACTGGAGGGCGGAAATCGGTTTTCTCTCGCTCAAGTCGACCACCTGAATGGGGTTCAGATGTTTTCGGAATTCAGAGAGAACTAATGCACCATCACCATTTCCAGCTTTTTTGTTTGTGATCACAATGAGCGGGGTCCAAGTTTTCCATGCTGGATCTCGAATTTCCTTAAGGAGAATGTGTCTATTTACTCTTCGCCTTTTGGCTACTTGGACACACCATGGGGGTATGATGAAGGGTCTGTGGGGCCCTAAATCGCATTTTTTTTCAACTGTGGGGTAGGCAAGACGTATGGACTGTTTTTTGGCACCAACAGCAGCGGAAGTCTATGAGGCCGGGCTCCATGGAGCAATCTTGGTAACAAACTGAGCATGTTGCGTCCAATGGTAAGTTACCTAGATGGCCTTGAATTACTAAAGACGAATCAATAAAGTGAATTTGAAAATACCTTTGACCCAGTGATGAGTGTGTTCCTCACTATTAGTGGTAATTAATTTGCATTGTAAATCCGTGTTTGCTTTTTTAATGCATTCGGAATCGGCACATATACCGCAGCAGTCGCAGTAGACTCCAATGTCATTTATTAAAAGTAATTCGCAAATTGAGCAATACCAGGACTGAAATAAAAAACACCTGATTTTAAATTACTCCTTAAAATCTGATCTACTCCAGATTTTAAGTAAAATCTGGAATCTAAAACAAGACTCGAATTTAGGCCCAATTTTAGTGACAAAAAATAAAAAATACAAATCAATCTCTAGTTGTAACAACACGGCAACAAACCTTGGAGTTTATTTTTATGGGGCTCCAACTGTGTTTGTTGTTAATATCGCTTAAATTTGCGTTGCTGTCGCCGGTTATCCACTTGAACAAATAAAAACTGAAAACACACAGCACTACGGTACCGATGAACGTAAATGCGTTGTAGGACGGGAAAACTTCCTCCATCAACCACATTTTGACGGTATATACTTTTCTCAATACTTTACTAAAAATTGTCATCCCTGGCGAATCGCATAATCTAATAAAATTTGCCCCCTTTTGAAAACTGTATTAAGATTTCTAAATGCCCTCCACGTCGTTTATTCGACTGTTAGCGAAGGACATTGTTGTGCATCTCATTATTAATTTCGGATTTCAGCGCTAGAGAATGTTTATAGTAGAAGTTTAAATTATTGGATATTTGTTTATAAATTTTCACTTGACATTTTCGACAGTTCTGGCAGATGATACGTCAATTATTAAGGTTGTTTTCGTTCAATCCGGTTAAGTAATGGTTGGAGTTTCAAAAGACGACCGATTATTACGAATTGACAGTTTCTAAATTTAAGGTTATCACCCAATGTTGCCAGGTTTATAGTTCTTCAACGTACAGAACGTAATCCTAAGAGCCAATGAGAATATGAGAAAATAAGAATCTTTGAAAAACCATGCTTCAAAAAGCCTATATAAGGTCTCATCCCTTTACACATCGGCGTATTTCGACAGCGGAACTGGCATCGCGTCATTATTTATTTAATTGCCGATGTAGTAAAAGGGAAGAAACCTTATATAGACTCAATCACAAGCCACAGTGCTTAGTTTGGTGCTCTAATGCTTGAAATAGGATACATTTTTCTCCTTTAAATCAAATTAGCCCCCAAAAATATTCGAACTTCATTAAAAAACGAAATTTTGAACAAAAACTCGAAATTGATAAAAAGTAATAGAGCTATTTTTGACTTTAAACTCGGAATTTTTTTAATTTTCCTTTCGCAATTTTGAGTTTAGGTTTGGAAATTTTCTATGAATTTAATCTTAAAATGTCGAATTTTGAAGAATTTTTAAGGCACAGTTGAATTCTTTAAAAAAAATATAGCAACATTGTTATTGAAATACAGAACTTGTCCCCTGAAACCAAGAAAGATTAAAAAACACAACAAAGGAGCAACCTTTGTTGTTTTTTAATCTTTCTTGGGGACAAGTTCTGTATTTCAATTTTTGAAGATAACCAAGGAGCAGTCCGTTCCACCAAACACTGTTATGACCTCTAATCAGCATTACCAAATTTACCAATTCACTTTGAGTTTTTGCTAAAATTTATTTCACCTAAAGTTGTGGAGTAAGTTCAATATGAAGGTTACAGACTTTATAATTAATGATAAAATGTTAAAAACAAACTTTACTTAAAACATTAAATTACTGTGTTCTGAAATTGGGCATAAGTGGTTTGTGATGGAGTTTTTTGTTTAGTTGAATCTAATGAAATGACTACTGATAATACAAAGCGATTCAAACGTTGGTTTAACAAAATTTATTGATTTATGGACATCATCTCCCCAATTTGTAAGAATAAAAACTTTAAGCGTGTTTTCTGATTATTTATAAAAAATTGTCATAGTGTAAAGCAGCAACTGTGGCACTGGCACTTAAGTAAAAATAAGTTTTTCATTCACATAAATTTGATCAATAAAAATAAAAAAATAATTTTAAATGTGCTATATTTGCAAGGCTAAAGAGGGAGATAATTGACAGGTATTTTTTATCTTTTAAGCTTTTTCGAGCAGAGGCAAAACTGATTTCTGCAGTCAGAAATGCCTATGCAAAGGAGATGAAATTAATATTTGAATAAGTCACCCTGGATTAAACTGATGTACTTAAAATTCATAGTCACCAGGTTGAAATAAAACATAAAAAACTAACATATTTATTTATTTTTTTTAATATCAGTATGTTATACAAAGTTAAACTATACAGAATCAGACATAAACAAGAAAAATCTAACGATCTAATCACAGTGCTTTACAAAAAAAAGTAAAATGTGATAAAAACTTTAAAATATTAATACTATCTTTTACATATCTTTACCTATTGCATGGTAAAAAAAAAGATAACAAAAAAAGTAGCTTGAAGAACCTTGTCCCTTTAGTATATTCATAATTATATACATTATATACAAATAAATCAAATAAATAAATATCTTGTATAATTGTAATTACACAACTGTTTAGTAAATTTTTTTAACTTAAAACTAATTTGCTGTTTAATACTTAATCAGTGATAATCATTTTATAATTTCATTGTAAAGTGATTATTACTAGCTTTACTTTTATTTTATTTAAAAATCTAACTGCCCTACATTATGACTTTAAAAATATATATTTTCTTTTATATTGTATTTACACTGATAATTCACGCAACTACGACATTAATGGTCTAATTTTAGAAATATAATACAACAATAAGTTAAGTCAACACCGAGTCTAGTGCCGGTAAATCCTGTGCTTTCAAAAATCATTTGTACTTGTTTAATCAAAAGAAAGGACATTTCCGTGAAATAAAACTTACGAACTAATACCAAAAGAATCTAAACTGGTTCCATTTCAGATCTAGGTCAAAATAAGCCTGCACAGCCATTATTCTAAACACTCCTTAAGGGGAATGTACTACAACCCCCTTCCTACAAAGGAATGTAGCCCCCAGCTAACTCATTTTCAACAAAGAATAATTTTTTTTTCATATGGACATGAAGAATGAACAGTTGGAATTGTAAACAATCTAAATAACACATTACGAGCCACTCTAAGCTGCGCCAAACAAATTGAAAACCATCGACACTTATTTAACACCCTACCGCCTCATAGACCCATTCAGAGGTTGCATCAAACTACCATTAATGTAACTATAAGTATACATGGTGTTCTGCTGCGCGGCCCGCTGTATCGCCGCCGGGTCCTGATACTGCGATTGCGCCATGTTCATAACCCCCATCTGCATCGGTATCTGTGTGTTGTTAATGAAACCCGCCGTATTAGCGATATAACCTGTAACCGGAGGCGCCTGCTGCGCCGCCATCCTATACCCATTTAGAGGATTGTACATAACGTTTGGATTGAGCGCCGCCACGTTCGGGCTCACACGACTCGACGAACTCTGCATGTGCTGGATGGCGACGTTCGCCGAATTTCGACTCGATCGGCCGAGATTCTGGCCGATTGGTGGCGTGACGGCGCCACCGAGTTGGTTCACGTTCATGTTGGTTTGATAGTACTTATGGTAGCCAAGGACTTGAGTTTGCAGGTTCGCCGGGATAGAAGAAGGCGAGCTGCTTAGGTTTCTGACTGATTGGTTTTGTATCATTTGGTGGGAGGGCGGTGGTGTCATGGTAGCGTGCGGGTGGTGGGTAGGAGGTGGAGTTAATGTCATGGCGCTGGGAGATGGAGTCATCGCGTTGCACGAGGACGGCGGAATCATATCCAAACCGTTCGTAAGTTGCTGCAATTTTGCCAAACTGCAACTGGAGTTACCGGAGGCTGTTTGACTTTGAGGCTGAAATAAAATCGCCTTTTTTAGATTCAGAATCATTCAGTAGTGGAATTATGTTACCTGTAGGGTGCTAGAAGCGATAGAAGTCGGCGAAGGGGTCGGCACAGCTCCAGGTGTATGGGTATGTGGATTTGTTTGAATGTAGAAATTGGTGGCTGAAGTGACGGCGCAAGAAGGTGAAGGGCTTAGCTTCTGATGGGATGCGATGTTGCCCAAAGTTCCGATGCCGCTCTGTTGAGGATTCATTCTATGGTGCTGTATTACAGTTGTCATCGGGACGCTGACGTATGTGCTGGTGCTTTGTGAGGGAAACGCCTGAGTACTTACAGTTACCGGTATGTAATTGCCCTGACTAATCACCGAATGGTGGGGGTGTGGGTGGTGCTGATGCATGGGTGAACCGCCCAATTGGGCCGATTGATGGCCGTAACCCTGATGATGCATAGCCACCTGATGATGTAAGTGGGGTTGTAACTGTTGTTGAACCGCAGCGTGCTGCTGCATGGACCCAGAAGGCTGAACTTGTTGGTTCTGAGTGGGACTCATCTAGAAATTGACCCCAATCGTAAAGAGAAATTTTCAAAAATAGTTTATTTTACTTGCAATTCAAAATCCATGTTTTTTACATTAAATGGTTTAATACTCTTTTTAAACGCATAGTAACACAGAATTTAGATTTACAATATTTACCTTCTTATCGATAGTTATTTTTTATTTTAACTTTGTTATTAATTCTTTACTTTAAATGTTTTATTGTTTTTTATTAATTTCATATTTTTATTCTATAAGCAATTCTAATCTCAAAATTTCAAAATTATACTACAATTTATATTTAACGTCGAAATTTCAAAATAATTTAAATTAAAAAAAATTTTTAATCTAAGATGTCTTTAAAACACCAAAAAGTACAAAATAATTTCTCGTAGTTCCATACAGATTTATAATATCATTGAATAGAAAAAAAAAAAACAAATCTTTGGGGTCTTTTATCTTTTTTTCTCAAAATGTTCACAAAATTAAAGATAACAATTTTTATCTTTTTACATCTAATAAAAATTTCTACTCGAAATTTGGAGAAATTTTTATTTTGTAATTTCCACTTTTTTTTTATTTAAATTTCTTGACTTGAAACTTAAATTTATCTTTTGTTATTCAATAAATCAATCTTAATCACAAAACAACGTTTTACTCTAGACATTTTGAACTTATTGTCAAAATTTCAAAAATAGGATGAAAATAGTCGTGATTTCAAAAAGTAATCGACATTTCAAAAAGTAGACATTTCGAAAAGTTAAAATTTTAGAAAAAAAAGTTTAAATTTAACAAAAGAACTCCACAAAATTCAAAATTTAAACATAGGAAATCTCAAAAAGAAGTCACAACTTTTAATCTCAAAATTGTATCATATTTCTAGTTATTTCGAATTTAATGTCAAAAGAAAATATTGGAAATTTTTAGATCGTAATTAAAAAGAAAAAAAAAGTAGAAATGTCCAAAAAGAAGTTAAAACTTCAAAAGAGGGCAAAATCTTGAAATAGAAATTAAAAAAAAAGAAAACTACTTCGTTCCCTAATAGCCATTTTTTAAAAAGTTGTATTTAGTTGCATTTTTAAATATCCACAGTTAATCACATACAAACATATTTCTGCTTATTTAAGAAAAATTCTAAATATAGTTTATTATCTTTTTAAGTCAATAGGAGTCAAAAATGGAAAAAAAAACTTTAGAAGTAATGATTTTTTTAGGGGGTTATGGTACAATTTTAAGGGATTTTTAGCAAACCTAATATCCACTCCCATTTAAATATATATGATTTCGCGTTATTAATTATGTTGTTACAATTAACCAAAGAAGAATTTTATGCTAATATGTCAAATGATACTAAAATTGATGACAAAAAAAAATTATAGAATGGATGGATCGCTTGCCTCAAATTGGTCCATTTATTGACATACAAGAATAAGTCCTCAGAACTGATTGAACAATGACAACACAGAACAGCTATAAAGTCTAAAAAAATTACCTGCATATGCTGGTGTGTGACGTTAGGAGGCGTCGCCCTCTGCCTGCTTTGTTGCATGTGCTGCACGACTCCCGGCGGAGTACTTCTCATCTGCTGCTTATTGGCTGACGGCGTCGTGGACCTATTACGCTGCTGCTGCACCTGTCGCTTACTCGAACTCTGCTGTTGCTGCTGCTGAATTTGCATGGATGTGTTCATATTTGGGCTGGAGGCTGGCACTGGCAAATTCCCCTGTTGCATATTATGCTGCTGCTGTACCGCACAATCATAGTTGGCTTGCTGTTGATGAGCCGAGATCGCCGAGGGCGGCCGAGCGGGCTCCACGGAATTTTGAGACGCCATATCGCTGGATATGGACGCGGGAGACTCCAAACCTAGTTGGGCCACGTCCAGCTCGCACTGTCCATAGTGTAAGCTATGGACCGAGTTGGTGGTGGAATCGGGGGTGTAAACCCCCATTGATGGTATATCGGGGGCTGAAGGCGTAGGGGGAGTGTGTTTTACATTTTGAGAGGTTTGGGTAATTTCCTGGAGCTCTTCCGGATCTTTGGGTTTGGGTTTTTCCGGACTGTAGGACTTTGGGTCGCCTTGATCCGATTTGCTTCGTCGTTCTTCTTTCTTTGGTGAGGATTTTTCCTTATCTTTACTTCTCGTACCGCCGCCGCTGCTTTGTTTGGTCGATTCGTGCCTATGAGACTTGCTAGAGATCTTTTCTTTTTCCGGTAGTGGTTGCTTCGAGTTCGCCAACATGTCCAACGGAGGGAAACTGCAGGGGCATTGGATAAGCTTTGTAGTCCCTTTGGGGGTCGTAGTACATGCTTTTTTCCCAGGCTAGGCGTTCCCACTGCCATTGGTTGTACTGAGCTTGGGCCATGTGATAGTTTTGGGCCGTCATCGGTAAAAAACTCTCCTGCTCCATCAAAACCTTTGGTTTATCGTAGGGTTTCTCATCTTGAGATAATTTCGGATAATACCGCTTGTCCTCGTATTTATCTTTGATCTGACGATGGGACTCCAGTTTTGGTTTAGAATCCTTCAGATGACCATCCTTCGGCCTAGAACCTGATGATGTTCTTTCTTGATTTTTACTCTCTGCTCTTTCTTGGTTCTTGCTCTCAAGTCGTTCTTTCACTTTTAACATCAGTTTGTCTGTAATCAGATCTTTCTTTGGCTTCAAATTTTTCCCTGGTATCTGGTTTATCTTCGTAAGTAGTTTTATCCGATTTTGGGCTCGTTCTTTCCAGCTTGGGACTCACTTTCTCCATCTTGGGGGAGATTTTCTCAACTTGAAATTGATTTCTTTCTTCGGTTTGGGTACACGATCTTTCGGTTTGGGGAAACGATTTTTCGACTTGGGGAAACGACTTTTCGGCTTGGTCCCGTTTAGGGCTCATCTTCTTTTGAAGATTCAGCTTTTCATCATGGAAGGCGACATTTTCCGCTGGTCGACGGGCATCTTCTTTCGGGGGCGATTTTTCTTCAATAGTTTTATTCGCGTAGAAACTTTGTTCTTGATCGGCCCGGAAAATTTTGTTTTCTTGACGTGAAGCTGTTTCCATTCCAACAAAATTTGAATAATATAACCTCGCTTTATCTTCGACTTCTCTTGATTTAGTTTCTTCCTTGTAATTCTGGAAAATATGGTCTCTGGAATCTTCAGTTTTTTGAATCACTGTCTTCGATTCAAGTTTATTTATAGGGGAGATTTCCGCTGTTTTTTCCTTGGGTGTCTCCTGGTTGAAATCAATTTTCCTAATTTTTGATTCTTGATTATATAGTTTTGCATCTTGAGAGGTTTTAATTAGATTTTGTTCATCACTCTTTGGTGCCTTCTTTTCCTCCTTTACTACTTTATCTTCAATGGGCCCCATCGGCATTTTAGGCACATCTTCCGTCTGTTTGTGCACATCTTGAGGTAACCTGGATTCTTTCATCGCCTCTTCTTTCATCGTGTTCGCTACTTTCATCGCGACCGCTTCATTAAAAACATTCGTTTCCCTCATCACGTTCGTTTCCCTTACCGCGTTCGCTTCCCTCATCGTGTTCGCTTCCTTGATCACGTTTTCTTCCTTGGCCATGTTTTCTTCCTTTGTCACAGTTTCCGTCTTTGTCAAATTATCTTTCTTTATGACATTCACTTCTTTTACTTCCGCTGCCCTCGTTCGTGTCATTCTTCTTCAATAAAGTGTTATTTTCCTTTACCGTGTTCTCCTTCTTAGTATTCTCTTCTTTCTTGAAATCATCTCCCTTCTTGACTTCGCCAATTCGTTTCTGGGGGTCATCTCCTTTCTTAGTATTATCTTCCTTTTTGGTATCATCTATTTTTCCAGCGTCATCTCCGTTCTTAGAGAAATCTCCCTTATTGACGTCATCTCTCTTTTTGGCGTCATCTTCTTTGTTGGGGTCATCTCTCTTTTTAGTGTCTTCTTTTTTCTTAGTGCCATCTTTCTTCTTAGCGTCCTCTTCCTTCTGAGTAGGATCCTGCTTTGTTGTGCCCTCTATCTTTGTCAGGCTCCCTTCTTTTATCAGATTTGCTACTTGCGCGGGGTTCTCCCTCTTGGTGGAACTTCTATCCTTAGTTTTCTCGTCCTCTGTCCCCTTTGTCACTCTTCCGCAGTCTTCTCCCTGATTCGACTCAACTTCCATTAGTTTGGGAGTTTCTTCTTTGACCCCATCGCCCTTCGGTGATTTCCTATCAACTTTCGGCGCTTTTTCCTTGACAGGCGGCGATAACAGAAGCGGGTTCTGCTTCAGAATCTCCTTATGCGATATCGTCTTTATCTTTTGTCCGTCGATTTCCGTCTCCGATTCAGACGTAGTGGACGATTCCGGCGTTTTCATCTTTTCAATTTCCGACTCCGTCGACGCTGCATCTTTGTAAAGCTCTTTCTTGGCGCCTTCCGCCTTGGGACTGCCCTTGCTCAGTTTGTATTTGGTATTAGGTGACACGCTCATTTCCTTGGGTGGCAGCTCGTCCTTCTCCATTTCGTCGTCTGCCTCGGCGCTCGAATCTTCCTCCGTTGTAGAAATACGCGCTTTCTTCTTATCTTTAGGCGTTTTGACTCGCTCGATCTTTTCCGGTAGTTTCGCCGGGACTTCGTCTTCGGATTTCTCGGAGATCGGTGATTCGGTCTCACTCTCCCGCCGGGCCAGCTGCTCCTTGATCATCTCGGGTAGAGTCAGCTGCTTCTTCTTGTTGTTCTTCACCCGACTCCAACCCTTCTTCTTGCGTGCACGTTTCTTTGGGGACGACCCCGCCGCAACTTCCTCTAGCTTTGGTGGATTTTGCAACTGCGTCTTATCTGTTTGGGGTGCTTTCTCTTTTTGACTTTCTTTCTGGGATTCTTTCTGAATTTCCTTCTGAGGTTTTTTATGAAGTTCCTTTGCCGCCGAGTCCTTTTCCTTGGTTGGTTTTTCTTTGGTGGTCGCATCAACCGGTGTTTTGTCTTCAACCTCGGAAATTTCAGCCTTAACGGACTTCTGTTCTTGCTCTTGTAACTTCTTGACGCGCCTTTGCGACCATCTCTCGCCCAGAACTCTCTCCTTGAGAACCGAGGTGTTCTTCTTGGTTTTACCAACTGGCGTGACCGTGTTTTTAGGGGTTTCTTCCTCTGGGGCAGCGATGGCCCTTTTGGGCGTTCGCTTGGTGGGCGTCTGATCTACTTTTGCTTTCTTCTTAGGTTCTTCAATCACTGGAGTGTCCGTATCATTTCGTTTCCGTTTTGTTGGTTCTGCTGGTATAGTGTTGTTTTTGCCTTGTTTGACGTCCGCGTAGGTGGTTTCGTTGAATTTGCTGGGACGAGTCCTCCGGCGGCCAGATGAAGTCAATTCGATTTCTTCGGCGGTGCTTTCCGAAGCAGCCGCCGTTGCTGTCGCCGGTTTCACGTCCGTTTTTGGTGTCTTCGGCGACTTCCTAGTGACGGATATTTTCCGCTTCTTGCCGCGTCTCATTTTCACCCCGCTTTGGGTTTCTAAGATGATTTTCTCCGGCTGCGGCACCACAATATCTGCGGTCTCCTTAATAGAATTGTCCTTATCGGTGTCCGATTTTTCCTCTTTGGCAATATTGGTTGTAACTAACGGGGTCCACCGTAAACATTCGGGATCTATCCGTATTCTGGTCTTGCTTTTGGAGACTTTCTCCATGTGGGCGTCGACTTTCTTCCAGTCGACGCAAATGGCGGTTTTGCCCTCCGGTTCGTTTGGGTCGGCGTTGACGAAATTGAGCAGCTGCAGGGCGGTGGCGACGTCATGACAGTACATTCCGGATTGTTTGCTGATGTCGGTCAATTTGATTTTTTGGCCACGGTGCGCTGCCAAATATTCCAAAACGACGGACTTCCAGTAGGCGTGATAAGAAACACGCCCCAAATCCGACAGAGGCTTCTCGGGGGTACCAGGTTGACCCTCTTCTTTGGATAGAAGATAACCTGAAAAGAAGTATAATGAATTAGTTTTAGATAAAAACATCATTTTGGTGTTTCGAGAACGGACAAAATGAAATGTCAGTCGAGATGTAGCTTTGCCAAGAAGCTTGAAAAGACAAAGTTGTTCCCCGATTATTATTTTCTAGGAGAGGTGTATCGACAGGTTCTAAAACTAAACTGAAACTGCCTTCTTAACTCTCCAGAATACTACCAACAAAGAACTGAAATAAAATAAATCTACTTACTGAATTCGATTAAAAAGCGCCCGAATCCCTGTCTTTGGTACTGCGGCATCGTCATGATGCAGGAAACGTTATACTTCTGCTGACAGTGCTTTTCCTTGGAGAAGTAGCCAACCAAATGGCATCCCTTCTTGTCGTTTTTGGTGAGCACGTAAAACAAAAACGGTTCCACGTCGTAATAGAGCGTTTTGTGGTCCAGAAACAGTTTGGCCAGAAGGCACAAATTTTGGCAATAAATCTTGTTGACGTTGCCGTCTACTTCAAACACCGAAAGATCATCGCATCGGTATATCTCGGTGGCGGGTGGATGCCGCCACGTGCATTTATCCTGGTGTCGCTCCAAGACGGCTTTACTCTTGGTGTACTTGAGGCAGAAACTCGCAAAGGAAAGAGTTTGGGTAATCGGGCGTACTCTTGGGGGAACGGACTGGAGTACCAAGTGTTGATTTCGTATTTTCCGAATTCGATGGCGGCCGGACATCGCCCTTGGACCACCATGGCCATGGAGGGCGAAGTCACAGATGCGTTTTGGGAAGCTTCCGCCTGTTGGAGGAGGATAACGTTGGTGGCTTCGTTTGCTTTTTCGCGAGCTTCCTTGAAGAGATCTACGTCTTTCTGGACTACGCCCGGGGGTAATTGAGGTTTGAATTCTGCAACAAGAAATACGAGGCTTCAGGCGTTAAGCAAAAGATCGTTTACCTTGGAGGAAACCATGACATGTATAAGATAATTTAACATTTCATAAAATATTTTATTAAAAAAATAGTTTTAGGGATTAATATATTTCACACTGCTTGGCAGCATTACTGATAATTGCCGCTGGGCGGCATGAAATGATAACATGGGTTCATGTCGGGTGTTGCAGTTATAATATAACCACGTATTCGGAAGGCTTAATATAGATAGATATCGAAAAAATGTTATTTTACCTTTTAAAAGATGAGCAAATCAATCCATAAACTCCCTGACTTACAATAACCCTTAATATAAACATTTGATTACGGCTGTATAGATCAACAGACACTTATTACGTTATAAATTATAACTTATAACTACCAGATGCAGATGATAAGGCAAATTGGCGAGAGGGAATATCGTCGAACTAATTAATGGGCGAGATATTTTAAATATTATTTTGCCATATAATCATTTGTATTTCCATTTGAAACTAGTATGAAAATAATTGTCTCTATTTTACATTTTTGGTTTCGTTAAACAGCGGGGTCTGATGAAAAGTAAAACAAGAATTGATTTAAAAACTGTACGAAAATAGTTAACCGGTCTGACAAAAACTAAAACAGACATTCTACAAAATAAATTAGAGTACATGCATAAAATTACTGTTCATTGTCGGATTATTTAATTTCGGAATAATGTTAAACATGTCGACAGTTAGGTTATTGTTTATAAAAAATATTTTCATCGACGAAATTTTATAACAATCAAAACATTTACTTTCTCAGGGTAGGACAGTATACTTACAGGTATACCCAAGTGACTATTTTTCTGAGTTGTGTATATGAAGAAAAAAGGAGTTTCATCGATTAATAACACATGGTTAAACAAACAAAAAATCTGTCAACATCACCTGTTTCTCTCATAGATTTGCAAAGCTCAAAATGTTGGAAACTATAATGTAAAAACCATTACTAAAAATTTTGAAAAAAAAGCTTGACATTTATATTAAAGTTATAATTTCGAAAAGCAAAGTGGAAGTTTTGTGATAAGTCGAGAAAAATCTGAAATTTACAAGAAATATTTCAAACTTAAATTCGAAATTTCGAAGAAAAGAAAAATCAAAATTTGAAAAAGCTCAGACTTTAAAAAACCAACTAGATTCCGCTTTACCATAACAAAGCATCCAATTTACCAGAATAAATAAATAGTGCATAGAAAGTTTCAATTTAAAAGTTCCACTTTTTTGAGTATTTTTGACTTTTTCTTTTCAGAATTTCAGCTTTATTTCCCAAATTCACTCAAAATATTGATATCTTTTTATGAACTGAATTTGGGAATTTTTGAATTTTTTTTCTCTGAACTCCGAACTTCCGATTTTCATTTTTTGTCTTTAAAAATTTCGATTGTTAACTCAAATTATCTTTTTTTTTCAAAGCTGAAACCTGAATTTTGAAAAATTGAAATAGAAATCTTGTCCCCTGAAACCAAGAAAGATTAAATAACACAACAAAGGTTGCTCTAACGCGTTTCGATAGCCAAGGTATCATCTTCAGAGATACTACTACTAAATTCTGAAGTCAACATTATCTTCTAGAAATCCAAAATTTAGATTTTCTCCAACGGTTTTGATTTCTTCTTTCCAAAGAAAATTAGACTTCTCTCTACAAATTTCAATATGAATAACGAGTCGTTTTCCTAGTTTGGTATTCAAAATTTGGATTTAACACTTTCGCTTTTTTAATTTTTTTCGCTAGAAATTCGACTTAAACTCGAAATTTTGATGAGTACGAGATCAAAATTTTAAGGTTTTTTTTGCAATTATTTTGTATAATGTTCCAGCCTTTTCTAGGTTCTCTCATGATTCTAAATTTACACATTAAATTTCGACTGTAAATTCGACAATTCGAGAATTTGTTTACAAATTTTGAATTTCTTTTATTAAAATTTCGATTCAATTAATCAGCAACTTTTCCTTTAATTTTCGATCATTAACCTCGAAAGCGTCTTTTCCGAAACAAGAAAACCTTTGTGAAACCTCCAACTTTATTCTAAAAATTCATAGTTTATTTACACTTGCAATTTTTAACTTTTTTTCTAAAAGTTCGATTTTTCAGATTAGAGTTTTTATAAATAATTTTTTAATTGTTTTCGAAATTTGACTTTTCTCATAATACAAGTTTATAACTCCAAATATTTTTCTGAAACTAATATTAAGATTTTTTTAATCCTAACTTTTATTCAGATATTTAATTTTTTTCAAACTCGAAATATGTTTATGAATTTGCAATTGTTTATCGAAATTCCGACTTTATTTTGCCTTTTCGTTTTTTTAAGATATTTGGAATTTACATTTTTAAAGTTGCGATCTTAATAATTATCCAAATTATTCTAAATGAAGGACTTTTTTCCAAAAATTCGAAAAATGATCTAATTATAAATTTCGAGGTTTCTTCAAAGTTCAGCTTTACTTTTAAAATTTCTACTTTTTTTGCGAAATTTTGAAATTAAACTCGAAATATTTCTCTGGGAATTTAAGAGTTTCTCTCGAGGTTCGACTATTGTAGCAGATTTCGACTTTTTTTTTTAAATTCAAAGTCCCTTCTTTTTATTTTCGAAGTTTCAACTTGAATTTAATTTAATTTAACGAAATTGAAATTCCTAAACTTACAATTTTTAACTTATTAGTTAATGCCTATTCATATCAATATATTTTTTACCCTTGCTTTTTTTCCTTCTCAAAATTAATTCATACATTTATTATTTTGTTCAAATTTGAACTTTGAAACACGAAATATTTACTATTTCCTACAAACATATCGACTTCGGAGAATTTTTTTTTATTCAATTTGATTTCCTTGAAATGTCGACGCTATTCCAAGAATATCCAGTTAGTTTCAAATTTTATTTTCTAAAATTTCGAAATTTTAATTTTATTTGGATTTTTTCTTAAAATGCCTGTTTGAAAGCTTAATTTTTACCTTTTTTCCCTAAACGTTCGATTATAAACTGAATATTTCAAAATTTTGAGTTTGAATTAATTTTTTTTTATCAATTCTAAACTGTTTTCGAAATTTGCAATTTTTAGTTATTACTTTTATTAAATGCTACTAGGAACACGAAATTCGGCTCGTTTACCGAAATATCTTAAAATTCTAGGCTAAAACTCAATTTTTTAAAATAAATCTTCAATTTTAGTTTCCGAAATTTTTATCTTTAACTCAACATCGTTTTAATCACTAAATGTCGAATTTTTCTCTCAAAATTTCTGCAAATGTTTTTTTATCAAACTTTTCCAATTTAATTATTCTTGAAAATTCCAACTTTTTGTGAGATTTTGAGTGCTCGAAATATTTTCCTATGAATATCGGTTTTTTCATGAAATTCGACTGTTATCAGAAAATATTATTAATATCGAAATTTTGACTTTTCTATAAATTTTGATGGTTATCTCAAAGTTAAAATTTGAACTTTCAATTAAGAATTTTTTCTAGGTTTCGATTTTTTTCCTTGAAATTTCTAATCATTATTTCAAAATGTTCGTTACATAATTTTGACATTTCGACTTTTTTAAAACTTTCGACATTTTTGTCGTAAATTTGACAAAAAACAATGACAGACGAATTTCAAGAAATGTTGTTTTATCAATTTAACCCTTTTGTGGCGTGCTATTTTCCTATTTAAGTATGCTCCATAAGGCAATAAAATAATACACAAGGTTAAACTTGCCTATAAACACAAATAAACATATCAAACACATAAAACGGAAGCGTCCGGCATTCGTAGCTTAAATATAATGAAATCGGATAAATACGTTCTTCGACTATTTATCACATTTTTTTTATCACGGGAATATACGGTCTTCGGCGCGAAAAGGTTAAGTTTCTTCAAAGTTCAGTCGTAACCCCGAAATATCAAATCTTCGAAATTTTCAGTTTAAGCTCAAAATATACTGCTAGAAATCTCACTTAGCTAATTATCTCAAAATTTCGAAATTAAACTCTAAAATTTTCTATTCCCCATTAAAGTTTCAATTTGGGAGTAAAAATGTTGGGAATTCGATTTCATTATTGAAACTTCGACATAATAATTCAGTTTACTTTGATATTTCCATTTTTTCTTACACATATTTAGACATTTAGGCTTGGATTTAATCGCAAAGTTTAAAAAAATATTGGACAAACTCAAAATTTCGAGTTTGTGACAAGAAAAGATAACAAATTGACTGGGGAAAACTGAGTTTATTTGACATAACTACATCAGAAATTCTAGAATAAAACAGTTTTTTTATTAAATACGTGAATATTTTAATTAAGTATCCATAAAGTGAAGTGACAAAAAAATTAAATAATTGACTGAAAATTTACTTACCTTTTGAAATGAAGAAAATGTTTTTACTACTTGAGCTTATTAGCCGATAATGATTATAAGATTATTCTTTTTAAATAAAAATACAACAAATTCATCAAGAATAATTTACCCCTTTAAATTAAATAACTTTCACTGTAATAAAATGTCATGGTTTCCCAGATATTGTGTCAACAACATTAGTAAATATTTTAGTGTACCGAAACCAATAATACTGTGTTCATGCAGTTATATCTACAATGTTAATGAAAGCAATGTGTCTTTAGCGTCCATTTTTTATTCATAAAAGCTGATCATTTAACGGGCCAGCCAAAAAACAAATCAGACAAGTAATATCAGATGATGATCGAGGATGAATCGAAGGGTGCAAGCATCAGGATAATCGGTGTGCGCCCTCTGGCGCACAAATGACGTTATTTACTCCGTCCGTACATCACATCTGCTTTTTAGTCGTTCCTAAGACCGATTAAATGGCAATCATGTGAAAGTATGGCGACTCAGAGTGAATAACAATGCGACTTTTCCAACTATCTACCACACCAATAAGTAACATGCGATTAGGCTTGAGTATGAATTTTAAAGCAAAAATTTACTGAAGAATTATGCAGGTGGATAAAAGGCTCGGATAAAAGATCTGAAATATGCTCTCGACGTGAAATTTAATCGAACGTCCGCGCGCCAGCTTTTGAATATTTCGCCCCGCTCAGTGTACTAGTCTCGATGGTCATTACTGTAACTAAAAGTCAAATTCAGAATTGTTAGACAGTAGACTCCCGCTAAAGTTGTGCTCACCGTACTGGATCGACCGCTAAAGTTTCTACTCCCCATTATCCCTACCATTGTCGAAAAATATATATGTTTTATTGCTCCTTGCGCGATTGAGTGGGTTATTCAAAAGTGACGCTAAAACTTCGGAAGTCCAATTCGTTGTTCGAAAATTAAAGTGGGGAAATATCCGTGCAACTTTAAAGATGGCATCCTGACAACTTTAACGAGCGGTCAACTTTAACGGGCGAAACTTTAGCGTGAGTCGACTTTACTTCAGTTTCTACGATTTTATTGGAAACATTTTAAGAACAAAATCAATTTCCCGCGGTTTACAATCAATATTTTTAAAACATCCACCACGTTAAGTAATTATTTAAGGCCACAACTTGGTAAATTCTACACTCGTATGTTGGGGTGCAGACTACATTAGTCAAACAGCACACGTAACTTCTGTATTTGATGTTAAGACCACCTCGGTGCCACATCAGGGGAAAAATCCATAAAGATCAACACTTGACAGGAAACGAACTAAAAAAATCGAAGTGCCGATACCCGAATAACATTCAAAAATTGATTTTGGTTTGAAAAACACCGAAATTCATCAATAATACGTACTCTAGGAAATGAAATTTCGAAGAATTTGTAGGTAATTTAAATGGTTTAAAAGAATTCAAATCAACTGAAATAAAATTCAATGTTTTGAAGCGAAATCGATCTTTTTAATTTCGACAATTATAAATGTAACTTCGAGGCAGTTCATATAAAAAATTGCTAGCGCATTTGAAATTAATTCTGAGAAATCTGAAAAATATTATCTGGAAGGGGTAGATAATCTTGAAAGAGTATTTGAGCGATTTGGATCTGGAGAATAAATTTGGTCGGGATAATCGTGAAGGAGATTTAACCGATAAAAGTTGGCTTAATTGGAAGAGAATTCGGAAGACCTTGAAATAGATGTATCAAGCGTACAAAAAGTTTTCTAATCTAGTGTGCTGCTGTCATTTTTTGACATGTTCATGTATATTCCTTACTTGATTCGTACTTACCAAATTGACATTTAACCTTGACATAAAAATTCTGCAGTACCACCAGGAATAGAAGAGGTCCATTCACTGTTGCTTTTTGGGGCTTTTTAAAAGAAGGATTCAACAATAAAAGATCTTTCTTCCATTGTAACATCAAATCAATAAAATATTTTTAAGGCTATATTTGTTCACCTGTCTGTTTAAACTATCCATTAAGTAAGGAACATATGTAAACATAACAAAAAATAACATGACTAGATTAGAAAACTTTTTGTACACAGGGTAAATCTAAAACATAAGGCGATTCTTAAGAACGCTTGGTCAATTTTGTAGAAAATTTAGACGAATTTGAAAAAAATTTATAGGAATTTCCAAGATTTAGATTTGATAGAACATTAATACGCATCGGCGATTCTGCAGAAAAATTACACGAATTTTAAGGGAATTTAGGTAATTTGAAATAGTTTTAAACCTGGAAGAGAACTTAGATGAATATTCAGATTTAGATAATCATAAAGCAATTCTAAAGAGAAATAATTTTGGAAATCGATTCAGATCTGGCAGATAATTTAGATAACCACGAAGGGCATTTAGGCGAATCTAAAGGGAAATTAGACCAATTTTAAGGAAATTACAGAGATCTGAGACATATTACATTTGGCAGAAAATTTAGATGATCTTGGACCATTCTAAAGAGAAATAACACGAAATTGAAGACAATTTAGACAAGTCGAAATGGATTTATACTTTGAAGAAAACTAAGACAAATTGGAAGAAAATTCAGAGGAATTTGGAAGACATTTATATCTGCCAGATAGTTTAAATGATCATAAAGGACACATGGATGACTTTAAAAAGAAATTAGACCAAATTGAAGAAAATTTACAGGAATTTGAAAGGCATTTAGATTTTACAGAGAATCTAGATAATCTTGAAAGCTATTTATGTGACACAAAATTGAAATAACATGAATTTGAAGAGAATTTGGACTCTAGAATCTGAAATGGATTCAGATGTGGAAGCAAAGCCAAAGATAATCGAAAATAATTTAAAGTGATTTGGGGTAATCTGAAGAGAATTTGAAGAAAGTGATAGTGAATCTGAAAGAATTTGAAAAAAAGGTTAAACAAATCTGAAGACAATTCAGAGGGATTTGAAGATCATTTAGAGGAGTTTAAAGAGAAACTGAAGAAATGGAAAACAAATGTAAAAAAACTTGGAAAAAAAGTTAAAGAATTTAAAGAAAAAGGAAGAATCTAGAACCTAAAAATTTTGAAGAATTTTAAAAGATTTTTAATGATTTCGAAAAGAATTTGAAAGAACTGAAAGTTAATCAAGAAGACATTAAGAGACATTTTAGAGGTGATTAAAGAATAAGAATTCAGAAGAATTTGAGGAGAATTTAGAAGAACGTGAAAAACTTTAGGAACAATTAAAGCGAATTTAAAGCGAAGAAACTGGAAACTGGAAAAAAATCTAAATGAATTTAAGAGGAATTTGAAGGAAACTTAGAAGAATCTGAAGACAATCAGGAGGATTTACAGAACTTTGAAAAAACTGAAAAATAATCTACTAAAAAAACTCTAAACGAATATACGGGGAATTTAAAACAATCTAAAAAGAAAAAGCGTTTAAGAATTTGAAGAGAATTTAGATGATTTCAAGAAGAATTTGAAGAACTCGAGAATAATTGAAAAAGAATTCGAAGAACTCGAGAATAATTTTTTAAAAATTTAGAGAAATTTTTGATAAATTGAAAGAGCATCGGACAGGATTTTAAAAGAAAATATAGGGGAATTTGTAAAAAAAAAATTCAAAAGGATTTGAAATGAATTTAGAAGAACTTGAGAAGAATCTGAAAAAGTTTAAAACAATTGAAGAGGATATAAGAAGATTTTGAAGGAACTGAGCAAAAATGTGGGCAAATTGAGAAAAGAATTGAAGATAAATTTGAACAGAGTTGGAGAAAGTACAAATTAATCTAGAGGAATTTAAAAAAAGATTCAAAGTAATTTGAAAAAGGAATTTAGAGTAATTTGAAAACCATTTAGAAGAATCTGACGAAAATCGAATCTGGAAAATGTTTGAACGATTTTAATATAATTTATAAACTTTAAAGATAAGCTGGTGGAAATAGAAATAAATCTAAAAGAATTTGAAAGAGGATTTAGAGTAATTTGGAGAGAATTCGGAAGTATTTGAACACCATTTAAAAGAATCTGAAGAATATCTAGAATCTGCAAATTTTTTTGGAGGTTTGAAGATAATTTACAAGACTAAAGTTAATCTGATGGATCTGCAAATGAACCTAAAGGAATTTCAAGGGGGATTTAAAAGTAATTTGAAGGATATGCACACTATTTAGAAGAATTTGAAAAGAATCTAGAATCTGGAAAATTTTTGAACGATTTGAAAATAATTTAGAAGTGTTTTTAAAGATAATCTAGAAGAACTGGAAGCGAAACTAAAAGAAAATCGAAAGCGGATCACAGGCAGCGTTTCCCAACCTTATTTTTGCCCTGGGCTGGTTGTCTTTAATATGTCCTCTTTGCGATCCAGTAAAAGATTTTTTAGCTATTTTAGTGTATAAATAATGACCATTTGCGAGTATAAAGACAATCCTTCAACCTGGTATTTTATAATTTTAGAACAATTTGAAGAGGATTCAAGAGGATTTTTATGTTAATAGGAGATAATCTGGATGAATTGAAAGAGAATTTAGAAGGATTTAGATCTGGAAAACCATTTTAGATAATCTTGATGGGAGTCACAAGAAGATTTAACCCCTTACAAGCATACTAACCTAATTGATTAACAGAAACATTGAGCTCATCATCGTTAAAATGTAAATACTGCTATCAATTTAAATCATGATAAACTCTACGTTTCTTTCGTTAATCAATTAGATGCCAGAATTTAAAGCAATTTTAGATCACTTTCAGAGGAATTTCGGAGATTTTAAAGGATATTCAGATGTATTTCATAGTTATTAAGATAAAACTAATCGAATAATTAACCGCGAGGTTGTAAAAAGAAACTGATCCAAACTCAACAAAGTTGAAAAATGTTAAATTACTATATTTTCTGATTATGAGCGGCTTAAAACACAGGACGTTTCGGCCGCCACCGTAAGATTCTTCAGGAACATAAACGCAAAAAATCTGGACGGAAGAGCATCTTAATTATCTTCAATATGGTTAATATACTGAGAGCAAGCATCAAAAACGAAACTCTTGTGAAAATGGCAGAATCATAAGATGGGACAGGTTAACTCCAAAATTTCAAAAGGTGAAACTCTTCTGAAGAAAAAGTAAAACAAAGGATAAAATATAGCAGAGCATGATAGCTCAGTACCTCAACTATACCAAAGGCGCATTCTCCTGATAGAAGAGTTTCATAGGGTTGACCTATTGAGTTATGGTGCTCTTCTTTTTCTCATCTTTAATTTTTTGGTTCACGAAGAAATCCAATGTGATGGTGGCCAAAACGTCGAACATTTCATTGATTCCTTAACACGATACGTTCCCGGTAAAAGCGCATCTCATATTTGCCTAATTAAAAGTGTTCGTAGGCGGCGGACCCGCGCGATCTCATTTCTACTTCCGGTGCATATTTCAGATCTTCGGGCGCAAATTAGTGACGTTTGGAGGGGGGGTGTGGGTGAAGTCGGCATAGAGGTAGGTGGTTCCGATCTTACCCGTCTGATTGTTGAATAGCGGCATCTGCGACAAGGTCTGCTTAGGAGGCATGGTGGCCTCGGCAATGTGATTTCTTTTTCGAGTGCGTTGCGTGTCATCAACATCAGCGACGGCACCACCCTGCCTGAACCCGACCGCACCCGACCCAGCAGGGGTGGCTACGTTTTCGCACTTTAGCAACTTCCTCCGCTCCGATTCGAGCCGCTTGCAATTCACGGCCGTCTTTACTAATTTGGAGGGGGACATCGCCGCGCTCGCGTCAACCGACGATGACGATTGGGGAGCTGGGGGAGGATGGGGTGAGGAAGCCAGTTGGGGCGGCTGCTTCGGTTTGGGCTTGGGCGGCGGTGACGCCGAAGCCTCTTTGGGCTTTCTGCGGTTCGGATTGTAGTTCGGCGCCGACCTGCTCGCCCGAGACTCCGTCGGAGCCGAGAACAAGTGAGAGAGACCGTCGAATAATCCCCGCAACTGACCGAAGCCGGGTTTGTTCCTGTCTACGCTTGAGGACGAGTTGCTGGAGCTCTTCTCATCCAATACGATGGCGGAGGCGGCCGCGGCGGGGGAATTTTTATCCTCGGCAAAAGCACCGAAGCCGATCAATTTTTTCCCAGCTTCCTCCTTTTTACGCAGCTCGGCGGCCGCAGCGGCAAATCCCCATGGTTCTTCCTTATCTACTGAGATGCCGCTTATACTTCCAAATGTCTCCGTTTTAGTGTTATTCGCTCTAAACATAGTCGTCGACAACTTGATCGGCTCGCTATGCTCCGAAGTAATAGATGAGGAGTCGGAATCGGAGGTGGAATCAGAATCTTCGCTACTACTAGTAGTCGAATACTCCGACGACGTAGAAGAATCTTCGACTTCCATTTTTTCCTTCTCATCCACCTTCCTCGCTTTGTTATTGATCTCTTTGGGGGCGCTGCGCCTTTCGCGCAAATTTGCCCTCCCCGACTGCTTGCTCTCTTGGACGTCTTTGGTTTTGCCCTTAGCCGCCTGCTTCTTTTTCCCGGCATTGAACGCGGATAACCTGAAGAACTTCTGCTTCTCCTTGGACATTTTATCCGACGTTTCGAGGCGATTATTCGGTGGAGGATTGGGAGTGCTGTTGGGAGAGATTTTCGGTAAGGAAAGAGGATTTGTCGTACCCTCAATGTCGCTGCCGTCGCTTTCCGTGTGGACTGCCGAGACCCTGTTATTTTTCCTGCCTTTTGAAGACGTCGGTGTGGAATTCGAGCCTGGTGTGCTGGGTTCTCTGCTTCTGAAATAATAATAGAGGCTTATAATGTATCTGAAGAATAAAAATACTGGTTGATGTACCTCTGTCTCTTTTCTTTATTTTTCTCGCGAACCTTGTCGATTTTTCGCTTTACGGCCGATCCTGGTTCGGAGGATTTTCGCCCTTTGACGTTATCGTGGTGAGCTAGACAATGCTTACACCTCCAAGGACACTTGGGCTTCTTTTCGGCCGGGGGATCCAGGCAACCCATGTGGTACTTGCGGTCGCATGCGCAACAGCAAAGTAGGCACGTCGACACCCCAGTATTGCCTAAAAAAAATGATCATTTTTACACTCGATATGCTTTCGTTTTTGAATCTTTTATTTCTTTGGCATTATTAAGTGTATTTTTGTCTAAACTGACAAAATGTAACATAAAATTTAGAAAAAGATATCGGTAACTGCAATATCCTTAAAAAAAGCAAACACACGAAGAATCTCAAATAAGAATCACGTGATCAAAAGCCTAATGCAGAAAAAGTGCAAATTTTACGAAAATGGTTAGTTTCAATAACAAAAGTCGAACTTAAAGGTGATTAGAAAATATGTGAACTCAACATTCAAAGCAAAAAGCTTTTATTATTGATCGATTATTAATCTAACACGATCATATTCTACTACTATAACATTAAAATTTGAAGAAAAATATGCCAGTTTTAAGAAAATGATTAGTTTCGACAGTAAAAGTCAAAATTTTTATTTAACATATACGAAAGGGGTTAGTTTCAAAAAAAAATTTCAAATTTTCGTCTAATTGTAAGAAAGGCGTTTCATTAAAAAAAATGTTAAAATACAAATTCTGCGACAATGTCAACATTAGGACATAACATTGATAAACGTCAAAGTTAAAATTTTACTGAAAAAATCAAAATTTTAAGAAAAATTTTAAATTTCGAGAACATTTAAAAACCAATTACAGTCTAAAGCCCACGTTTCAATAGAGATGAAGAAAAAACATCAAAATTTCAAGTAAATATCAAAATTTTTTTATAAAGATACAGGATGTCCCAAGGTAGAATACTGGAGAGGAATTTCCTTTATCCCTTTTATTTGTGGGTTTACAAAAAAGGCAATCTTTATAAAACACCTGCTTGATTTTAAATTACTAGAAATGAAATCATTTTCTTTATTTTTTGTGCAGGGAGTTCATTAATTTAAAAATAAAAAAAAATTACCGAGAGTAAATTTTTGGCGCTTACGAAAAATATCATTTAGAAATGTGGGTCAGAATTACAAAGAAAAATCTATACACATTTGAAACTTTGGTTTATTTAGAAAAAACGTTTCTCATATACCCACTAGCAAAAAGAAAATTCCATTTGTTGCCTGACTTTCATATGACAAATAATTGCTTTGAGTATAATAATAATTTACTTATTAAATGTATATGTTTTTACGACTCTTTGTTAACATTTCAATTTTTTTTAATATGTCCATCCATTTTTCAAAATTTCGATTTTTTTTCTCAGTTTTTACTTTTTGAATGTTTTGAATTTGTCAAAATAATTTTTTTTTTCAAAACCAACTTTGTTGGAAAATTTCGACTTAAAAAGGATTGCCACTAAATTCGAAACTTTTTTTAAAACCTTCGATTTTGTCCGAAATTAAGACTAGCCTTAATAATTCTGACATTTTTTTTCTTCAAAATTTTCATAAATTTTCAGAATATTGACTATTTCTAAAAATTCGGACTTTTTTTTGAAAATCTCCACTTTTATTTAAAATTTTAACACTCGAAATTTTGATCATTTTGACTTTTTTCAAAGTTCTTCTTTTTTTCAAAATTTCGACCATTTGAAAAGTTTCTGCTTAAAAAAACTGCGACTAAAATCTGGAGTTTGTTTTAAACTTTCGATTGTTATCCCGAAATTAAAATTATTTTTGATAATTATAACCATTTTTTTTTCAAAATTTCAACTTTTTCAGAAAATTTTAATTTTATCTAAAAATTCCGAATTTTTTGAAAATCTCGGCTTTTATTTAAAATTCAAACATTTTTGAAATTTTGATTTTAAAATTTTTTTCTCTTAGAATTTCGACCTTGTTTTTAAATATCCATTTTAACTGAAAAATTCAAAATTTCAACTTTTGGAAGATTTTAAATTTTTTTTAACAATGTTGACCCTTTTTTAAACATTTGAAGTTTCTAAATCTCCACCTTTTAAGTTTCGATATTTTATCGACGTGTGGATTTATTTTGAAAATTCTAAATTTTTTCAAAATTTTCACAATTAATAATGTTTCCGAATTTTAACATTTGAACATTTCCATGGTTTTTAATATACAGACTTTTTTGTTGAAAATTTCGACTTCTCTTTAAAATTAGGACTTTGTCGAAATACCAACCTTTCAGAAAATTTCGATCTTTTTAAAAAAATCGTCCTGAAAATCTGAATTTTTTCAAAACTTTTGATTTTTTCCAGAAGTTAGGACTAATCTTGATAATTATAACTCTTTTTCATTGTTTTCAAAAATTTGACTTTTTTCTAAAAATGTCTACCTTTTTTGAAAATCTCGAGTTTATTCAAAAATCAAACCTCGAAATTTTGATCACTTTTGGAAAATTTTCTCAAAATTCCTTCTTTTTCTTATAATTTCGAGTTCATTTGTAAACATCGATTTTATCTGAAAAATTCGACTTTTCAAAATTTCGACGTTTACCGAATTTTCCAACTTTTTGAAAATTTTAAATTTTATTTAAAAATGGGAACTCTTTTTGAACATTTTGATTTTTCGAAATTTCGACTTTTTAAGTTTCGACATTTTCTCAAAATTTTGATTTATTTTGAAAATCCTTAATTTTTCAAAATTTCCACAATTCGTGCGCTTTTCCGAAATTTTAACTATTTTTGAAAATATTGACATTTTAAAATTTCCATGTTTTTTAATGTAGACTTTATTTTGAAAATCTGGAATTTTGCTTAAAATTTCACTTTTTGAAAATGTTGACTATTCTTGAAAATTTCAAATTTTTTGAAAATTTTAACGTTTCTTTTAATATTTCGACTTACTTAAAAAATTCACCCTTTTCGGAAGTCGACATTGTTTAAAATGTCGACTTAAAAAAATGTCTACGTTTTCCAAAATTTCGAATTTCACTCGAAATTTCGACTTTTTGTCAATTTCAGTCTTTGTTAACATTTCGATTATTTAAAAATTTGTACTTTTTTAAAAATACGTATCAACTTATATTGAAAAGTAGAGCTTTTTTTAAAACTTCAACTTCTAATGAAAATTTCGGATTAGATTTCTTGGAAAATTTCCACCGAATTTCAAGTTTTTTTTTCCCAAAATTTCGACTTTTACTTAAAATGTTAAGCTTTTTTTTCAAAAATTTTCATTTTATCTCTTTTAACAGCAACATATTACAATAATAAATTAAAAAATATCGAAATTTTCCAAGAAGTCAAAATTTTAAAAAATATTCAGAATGTTTAAAAAGTAGACTTCGTTTAAATTCCAAATTTACAAAAAGTTGATACCTATTTAAAAAACTTAAAATAGGTATCAACTTTTTGTAAATTTGGAATTTAAACAAAGTTGACTTTAAAAATTCTGACTATTTTTTAAAATTTTGACTTTTCTTGGAAAATTTCAATGTTTCTTAATTTATTATTGTAATATGTTGCTGGTAAAAGAGATAAAATGAAATTACTTAGATACTTTTATTCACTGGCAACATAAATACATGAACCTTTTGCTTTGTACATCTATGACGTTGTATGTTTCCCTTTCGATATTCGAATGATCCAAGTTTCATTCCACTCCTTTTATAATAAATAACACTAAACATTGTGCGACAATTTTCGATGTTCACATATTAAGATGTAAAAAAAAAGTAAGTAAATAAAGCGACTATGATTAAAATGGCACGATTCTAGCCCAATATCAGATCAGGTGACTGGACCACGTCAAGGAAATATTTGTATGGTATTTAGCCCTCTATCCCAATGGATTTTTCAAGGACCTACCAAAAAAACAAATACATTAATATTCCGTATTTCGACCATACCAGAGGCGAAATTATTCTGAAGAGAAAGTGAAACAAAACACAAGAAAGTGAAGATCGAAAAGCAAAGGTGAAAGACTTTCATTAATTATTAATTATATTGGTTTATTAAATCACACGGGGAAAATTCTTAATAGAATATACCTGAAAATGCACTAATTAAACTAACTGAATCGACCGAAATGGCAACGTTGAATAAATCAACACTAACAAGTTATTAAAACATATATGCAACGTTAATGTGTACAAACCTTTACGCAGCCCCTAAAAACGCCATTTACAAAGTCGCCCACTCCACAAGAGTCAATACCAAACAAACAATCAATCAAACACACATTTATCGCTCCGCGTCACGCCAAGATCGTCATTAAAATGTGATAGAATGTGACTTAACGTGCGCGAATTAATCGCAAAAAGCGGCATTTTACACAAAGAACACGACAATCTGTTGCACGTACATTTTAGAACACGTGCTAGGGGCCGAAAAGCAACACAAAACGATGTTTTGTACACGACGACGGCAAACGGTCTCTTTTGGGGATGAGTCACCCTCGGTGAATGATTACCCTCTGAATTGTAACGCAGCCGCAGATAGAAGCGCGTATTAATATCCACTTACCCCCGAACGATCGGAAAGGTGGAATTTCCCTAATAGGTCGGCAACTTTGGGAGCTTTCAATTATCGAGTTTTTACAAGTAAACAACTTCTCAACTTATGCTTTAAAATGTAACCATTGAATTAATTAAAAACTCTGAAAATTAAAAGCGAGACTGTGTGAAACCCTAAATATTTATTTAACTCGACAAACGATGAATCAGGTACTTCTTAGGGGGTAGCTTACAAGATATATCATGAGACTGCCGACAGAAGTGAAAACTTAAAACTAGGAAATAAGAACCTTTTTTTTTATTTTCAATGAATGTGTCAAATCAAAAATTAAAATTTCATAATTTATATGTTGAAATTATCATCATATCCGATCTTGTTGTACTGCACTACAATTAAACAATTAAAATGATAAACAAACTAAAAAAACAATTTAAACAATGCACAGTAATCAAGTTAAAATTTATATTTGTCAACTTGGGCTGCATAGCGCATCAGGTTAAGACTTTGGATCTCGAGTGATTAGTTCTGATAGGAGATGGGTTCAAACCTCGAAGCCGATCACCATTATTTAATTCTATAACACGTATTGCTCATAGCTACTAGCTACATAATCCTCTTAACATTAGAGCATGTTGGTGACACAAATGTAGATGATGGTCATGCGAAATTATAAGCTACCATCACGCTACCAAAAATCGCTCAGGCGCGCCAAAAGAAGTCCCCACTTCAATTATTAAGAAAGCCTAAAAAGTTATAAAAAACGATCTCAAGATTTAGCCAAATTCTGATTTTAAAGGTTATATTATTATTTCAGAAAGAAAATATAATTTTTAAGTTTAAACTGAAAACTTTCAGAAAAAATTCGAACTTTATACCAATAATATTTTCAAAATTTTCGAGTTTAAATTTGAAACACGAAATTTTAAGAAAACAATCTAAATAAGAAAAAAATTAAAATAAAATTTCGAAAAAAAATGGAAACCTTGATATTGCAAATTCAAATTTAAAATTTCAGAGAAAAAAGATGAAGTTTTAGGATAAGATCGAAATTTTACAAAAGCAAATCAAAATTTCAATAAAAATAGTCCACATTTCGAGTTGGATCAAAATTTTAGAACATCACAGGATTACACTCAGATTTTGAAAAATAAAGTCAATATTGCGAAAAATCTTAAAATTACATGTTTATTTTGAAATTTTCAAAGAGTGGAAATTTCAAAGATGGCAACTTTCTTAAAAGTTAAAATTAAAAAAATGAATATTTTCAAAATATGTAGTCAAAATTTTCAAGACAAAAATTTTTTTAAATAGAATACTGAAAAGTCGAAATATACAAAAAAAGAGTAGAATTTTTCAAAAGGAATGAAAGTTAGGTACAACGAAAAGTCACATTTAAAAAAAAAATCACCATTTTCAACATAAATCAAAGATTTTAAAGAAAATGGGCATTTTGATAAAAATTCAAAATTTTGAAAACAAGCCAAATTTTTGAGAAAAAATTGAAATTTCGAAAAGTGGAAATTTTGAACAAATTGAAATTTTTGAAATGGCAACATTTTCAAAAAGTTAAAATACTCAGAAAAAGTTGAAATCTTTAAAATCAAAACTTAAACAACAACTTTAAAAGAACGTTTAAAACAAAATTTGGAGAGAAAGTCTTAATTTTGAAGTTAAAATTAAAAATAAATAAAATATATTTTAAAAAATCGTACTTCGACACAAGATTCGAATATACATACCTAAAAAATTCAAAATTTTGAGAAACATTTTGAAATCACGATAAAAATGTAGAATTGAAAAAAGCGGAAATGTTGTAGTGTCAAAATTTCTTTAAAAAAAGTAAAAATTTGCAATAAAATCAAAATTCCAGAAAACGTCGAAATGACGTAAGTCGAAATTTTCACAAAAATGTCAAGTTAGAAATAACGGAAATTTTGAAATGTCGAAATTTTCTTAAAGTCGATATTTTCAAAAGTCGAAATTTTCCGTCATACGTTGCAAAAAGTTAAAATTAAAAAAAAAAGTTGAAATTTTCAACAAAAAAAAAGGTCGAAATTTAAATCATGGAAATTTTCATTAAGTTCAAACAAAGGAAAATCAAAATTTTCAAAATAGTCTCTCTTAAGCTTTTTGAAAATTTCTACCTTGTTATTCAAAATTTGGATATTTTACGAGATTTTGACTTTTCTGTACTTGAACCTTCCTAATATTCTGAAATTTTTTGAACATTTCATCCTTTCTAGTTATTTTGATTTTTTTGTGGAGGGGGATAATTTCGTTATTTCAAAAGTTTCAGCTCTGAGAATTTTTACTTTTTAAACAAACATTTCAACTTTTTTTTGGAAAATTAAGAGTTTTTTGAAAATTTAAATTTCCTGAAAATTTTGATTTCTTTACATTTTTTTTGGGGGGAAATTTTTACTTTTTTAAAAAATTTCGCCTAAAAATGTTGATTTTTATTTTGTTAACCTCGACTTTGTCAAAATTTCGACTTTTTAAAATCTCTAAAATCCTCTTTAAAATCCATTTTTAAATTTAAACTTGTCTTGACAATTTTTGATTACTCTGACTTGAAAAATTAAACTTTTTTCAAAATTTCGGCTTTTGTTGAAATGAATGGTTATTCAAAATTTTTCCCGAGATTTTAACTCAAAATTTCAATTTTTTTATTTCAACTTGTTTTGAATTAAAAATTTAGACTTTTCGACTATCGACAAATAAAAAAATCAAAATTTTCACAGTCGAAATTTTCAAATAAAGCCTACTTTTTCCAAAAAGTTAAGATTTTACAGATAAGAAATTCAAAATTTCAAGAGAAAAAATGCTGGAAAAAAAATTTGAAAATTTCGAATATTGAAAACTTGAAATTTTGAAAAGGTGGAAATATTCAAAACATCAAAATTTTCAAAAAAAGTAGATTTCTTTAGAAGAAGTCAAAATCTACGAATTAAAGTTTCTAAAAAAAAAAAGTAGACATTTCACTGAAGAATCGAAATTTTTGTAATTAGGTCAAAATTTCGACAAAAAGGTAAATTTTGAGAAAGGAGGCACTTCTCAAAGGGTAAATTATCAAAAAATTGAAATTTTTAAAGTCGATATTATTAGTCAAAATCTAAAATGAACAATATTTTTAGTCAAAATCAAAGTCAAAATTTGAAAAAAATTGAAATTCTGAAAAGGTGAAGATTTTCAAAAAAAGTCAACATCTTCAAAAAAGTCAAAACTTAAAAAAGAACAATTGTTTAAAGACAAAATTTACAAAAGGTCAAAATTTCGAAAAAGTCATAATTTTGGAGTCGAAAATTTCAAAACTGTCAAATTCTAGAAAAAAAGTTGGAACTTTGAAAAAGAATCGAATATTTAAAAAACTCAAAATTGGAAAATGAAATTTTGATAAAATTAAAAATAAATGGCGAAATATTCAAAAAGGTGATATTTTTAGTTAAAATCTGAAAAATCAAAAATTTGAAAAAAGGTAAAATTCTTTAAATTGGAGATTTTCAAAAAAAGTCAACACTTTCAAAATAGTTCAAATTCAAAAAAAGAACAATTTTTCAAAGTCACAATTTTCAAAAATGTGAAAATTTCGAAAAATTCAAAAGTCGAAATTTTCAAAACTTAAAATTTAGAAAGAAGTCGGAACTTTGAAAAAGAATCAAATATTTTAAAAAATCAAAATTTTGAAATTGAACAGAATTTTAAATAAATTAGAAATTTTGAAATGACAATCTTCAAAAAGTTGAAATTTTATTAAAATCTGAATAGACAAATAAATCGGGATTTTCAAAAGACGAAATTTTCAAAAAATGTCAACGTTTTCAAAAAAACTTCGAAAAATTCGAAAAATTCAAAAGTGCCAAAATCTAGAAAAAATTCGGAACTTTGAAAAAGAATCGAATATTTAAAAAGGTCAAAATTTTGATAACGATGGGAATTATGATAAAATTAAAAATTTTAAATTGGCGAAATTTTCAAAAAGTCCAAATTTTAAGATTTTCAGAAAGTCGAAATTTTAATTCAAAAGCTGAAAATTAAAATACAAATCTTGTCTCCTATAACCAAGAAAGATTAAAAAACACAAGAAAGGTTGCTCTAACTAACTCCCGCTAAAGTTGCGCTCACCGGACTGGATCGACCGTTAAATTTGCTACTCCCCGTTATTGGGTTATTCAAAGGTGGAACTAAAACTTGGAAGTCTAATTCGTTGTTCGAAAATTAGAATGGAGGAATATCCGCGCAACTTCAGCGATCGTATCCTGTCAACTTTAACGAGCGGAAAACTTTAACGGGCGCAACTTTAGCGGGAGTCGACTGTACTGTGACTATCTCTGAAGATGATAGCTTGGCTGTCGAAACGCGTTAGAGCAACCTTTGTTGTGTTTTTTAATCTTTCTTGATTTCAGGGGACAAAATTTGTATTTTAGTTTTTGAAGATAACAAAGGATCAAAAAAAAAAAAGCTAAAAGGTCAAAATTTTAAAATTGGAAATTTGATAGTCAAAATTTAAAAATCAAAATTTGAAAAAGGTCAGATTTTAAAAAAGACGAGATTTTTAAAAAGTCAACTTTTTCAAGAGTCAAAATTAAAAAAAAATAAATTGTTTCAAGTCAGAATTTGCAAAAAATCAAAATTTCGATTTTTCCGAAAAGGCGAAATTTTCCAGTGTCAAAATCTAGAAAATAGTCGGAATAGTCGATACTTTCAAAAAAAGTCGAATTATTCAGAAAAAAGTCGAAAAAGTCAATATTTCGAGAAAAGAGCAAAATACTAAAAAAAATCCAGCTCTTAAAAAAAGCCCCAATTTTCATAAAAAATTAAATTCAGCTACAAAAGTCAAAAATTCAAAAAAAGTAGAAATGTTGAAGAAAACTCGAAATTTTCAACAACAAAAAATGAAAACATCTAAGAAACAATAAGATTACGAATTGGTTACGAGTTAAAAAAAACTCGGAAAAGATAAAGCTTTAATATAGAAAAAAAAAGAAACCTGACAGAAAAAATCGAAATTTAGAGCAAACGGGTCATAAATAAAATAATAATAAAATAAATAAATAAAATTACAAAATCTTTGTAAAAGTTCAAATTCGGTGGTAATTTTTGAAAAATCTTGACATTTTAAAAATAGAAGTGACAGAAACAAAATAGGAATGTCAAAAAAAAGCCACAATTTCAAAAAACAAAAAGTTTAAACCTAGGAAAATGCGATGTTGTAAATAAGTTACTAACGATGACACAAATTGACAATCAACTTACCACATCCGTCGCACGTTTTGCATTCCTCGCAAAACCACTTGCCACCTTTGGCGATCAAGAGCCGTGAGTTCCGGGCCGGCCGAAGTACAGCTTATGTGGACAAACGAGCCGCACTCTGAGCACGAGCTCAATTTCTCGTGTACGCCATTCTTGTTTTTGGCCTCTGTGCCCAGGCATTCTGTACATATGGGCAAGCGAGGTGGGAGTCTGTAAGAAAAAGTACTACGTGAATTCTCGGACTTGCCTTACTGCTTCGCGCAGAATGTATGGGAAGCTTAAATCAATTATTAGACAGTTTACTTCGGTGTTAGATTGCCATTGCGTCACAAAGTAATACTCGTATGAAGTAAGATTAAAAATCTGAGACAATTCAGTTATTAAATTTGTCACAGGATGAAGAACGAAATCTAAAAGTGTAGCAAATATTTACCATTGATTTCGAAATAACCTATTAAAAATACGTGGGGTAGGTAAATAATGTAATAAAATATAAAACGCAATAAAATCATCCATTGTATTAATAATTATAAAATGAAATAAAGACAAAGCAGTGGTATGTCCTAGATTTTACAAACGGGGACTTGCTCATAGTTTAGAAACTTCGAAGTTTTCACAACTTTTTCATAAAAAAATAACTTTTTTATCTGGAATTAAACTTTGAAATTAAAAAAAAATAGTATTCCAAGTTGAAATCCGAAATTTTGTGACAATAGTACAAAATGTCGAGTTTACGTAAAAAAATTTCCAGAATTTTCACTGTAATCACAATATTTTAACTTCAAACTTAAATATCCAACTTTTTTCTCAACACTTTTAGCGAAAAGAAAAAAGTTATAAAAGGCTGAAGAATTTATTTTTGTAATTTTGAAAAAACATTAGTTTTTCTAGAAAATTAAGTTTCAAACTATTTTATAAGCTTGAAACGATGCAAAATTCATGTTTTAGAAATTTTATCGAAATCATCTTATTGACGAGTGGAAAAAGCTTGATAAAATTCAAAGTTACCTAACGTTGTTCACTCTATTATGAATATTTTTAATAGATTTCCAAATTCTGACAGACAAAAATATCAATTTTTTTTTTATATTTGTATATTTGGCTTTTTTTAAAATTTTGGCTTCCTGAATATTCCGATTTTTTTTTCTTTTTGAAAATGTCAACCTATTTGAATATTTAAACTGCTTTCGAAAATTTTGATTTTGTTTAAAAATGTCGCCTTTGAAAATTTCGACTTTGCTTTGACAATTTAGACTTGCGTTGGAAATGTCAAGCCTTTTTTTAAATATTTCTCGTACTTTTGATGTTTTGAAGATTTGACGTTTTGGCCAAATCTTCTGGTTTTTTTTTAAATTTTGGCTTCCTGAATATTCCGATTTTTTTTTCTTTTTGAAAATGTCAACCTATTTGAATATTTGAACTGCCTTCGAAAATTTTGATTTTGTTTAAAAATGTCGCCTTTGAAAATTTCGACTTTGCTTTGACAATTTAGACTTGCGTTGGAAATGTCAAGCCTTTTTTAAAATATTTCTCGTACTTTTGACATTTTGAAGATTTGACGTTTTGGCAAAATCTTACAACATTTTTGAAAGGTTGGGTTAATCTGAAAATTTCCACTTTTAAAAATTTCGAATTATTCGGAGAATTACGACTTTTTTTGGAAACTACCATCTTTATTCAAATTTTTTTCGACTTTGACATTTTGACTTTTTCAGAAATTTTGAAAATTTCGACCTTTTTTTTAATTTGGACATTTTACCAGATTTTGACTTGTTTGAACTTTAATACTTTTTGAATATTCCAAATTTATTTGAAAACTTCGACTTTTTTGCATATTTCGATATTTTTTTTGAAAATTTTATTTTTTTTATTTTCTCCTTTGACAATTTTAAATATTTTCGATTTTTTTTTAATTTGGACTTCCATTGAAAATTTCGTCTTTGTCCAATTTTTCTCGAAATTTTGACATTTTGAAAATTTCGATTTTTTTATGCAGAATCCAACTGCAACGAGCAACCCAATTTTGCCCTTGGAACACTGAGAGTGGAAGGCGAAAATTTTGAATAAACATTTCGATTTTATTAGAAAATTTTGATTCTTTAAAAAATCTCACTTTTAAAAATTTCGAATTGTTTGGAGTTTTGGAGAATTACGACTTTTTTTGAAAATTTAGATTTCCTTTAAAAATTTCGACACACTTAATTTTTTATCCCGAAAGTATCACATTTTGAAAATTTTTTTTACAAAATTTCCAATCTCGAAATTTTAATTTTTTGTTGATTTCAGAATCCTCGACTTTCAAAATTTCCAGTTTTTGAAATTTCGTCGTTTTAAAAATTCAACTCTTAAATTTAGACTTGTTCTGAAAATCTGGAATATTTCTGGTAATTTTGACATGAAAATTACGACTTTTTTCAAATTTTAGAATTTTGTTAAAATCGATAGTTATTCAAAATTTTGACTAAAAATTTCTCGACTTGTTTTGAATATTTTAACAAATTTCCTTTTTTTCTGAAAATTTAGATTTCATTTTAAAATGTCGACCTTTCTTCAATTTTCCTTGAAATTTAGGACATTTTGAACATTTTAATTTGTTTTTAGAAAATTTCAATTTTTTTTAGAATATTTCGGCTCTCGAAATTCTGCCTTTTTGTTAATTTAGAAAACCTGGGCTTTTTTAAAATTTCGACTTTCTAAAGAACCGGTTTATCTGAATTGAAAGTTTTTGAAAATTTGAGTTTTGTTTTTCATAATTTTGACTTGAAAATTTCGACTTTTTTCAAATATTAAAAATTTTGACCGGAAAATTCGATTTTTTTTATTTGGACCTGTTTTGAATATTTTAGCAATTTCCTTTTTTTCTGAAGATAACTTTTCCTTGAAATGTAGGACATTTTAAAAAGTTTAATTTGTTTTTAGAAAATTTCAATTTTTTTTAGAAATTATCGACTCTCAAAATTGGGACTTTTTGTTAATTCAGAAAACTTGGGCTTTTTAAATATGTCGACTTTTTAAAAATCCGGCCTATTTATATTGAAACTTTTTCAAAAATTTAGGTTTTTTTGATAATTCTGACTTGAAAATGTCACCTTTTTTTCAAAATTTCAACTTTTACAGAAAACGATAGCATTTAAAATTTTGAGTGGATAATTCGTTTTTTTTTTTTATTTCGACCCGCTCTGAATATTTCAACTTAATATTGAAAATTTCGATTTGTTTAACAATTTCAAATTTAAAATTTTTCGGAGAATTTCTCCTTTTTTTTGAAAATTTAGATTTCCTTTAAAAATTGCGAACTTTAGTCAAATTTTCCTTTTTGAAATTTAAAGTTTTTTACAAATTTTCGACTGTTGAAAGTTAGCTTTTTTATTATTTTCGAAACCTTCGACTTTTTTAAAAAATTTTGAGTTTCCAAAAGTTAGAATTTTTTGCATTGAAACATTTTAGAAAATTTGAGATTTTTTTATAATTTCGACTTAAAAATTTCGACTTTTTAGAATTTCTTATCTTGAAAATTTCGATAATTTTTCAAAAATTTCAAGTTTTTTACAAAATTTCGACTCTCGAAATCTAGACTTTTTTTGTTACTTTCGAAAATTTCGATTTTAAAAAAAAATTGACTTTCCAAGAATTGAACTTTTTTTAAATGTAACTTCTTGGAAAATGTGGCTTGCTGGAAATTTCAACTTTTGAAATTACGGCTATTTTCAAAATTTTGATTTTTTTGAGAATTTCCACAGTTCTCCGTAATTATGAATTTCTTGAAAATGTTAACATTTTGTAAATACGTAATTCCTACTTTCTTTTTTTAATATATCATCCTTTTTGAAAAATTTGACTTTTATTCACAATTTTGAATTTTTTGAGAATGAAGACTTTTATTTTGAAAATATTGTCTTTTAAAATTAGAGTAAGACCCCGTCTAATGCTGCTTCCTTTAATGCTGATTCGGTTTAACGCGCTTTTTTAATTTTGGTGAAAGGACTGGTCCTTGGTTATCTTCAAAAATTGAAAAGTATCTCTCTGAAGATGATAGCTTGGCTGTCGAAACGCGTTAGAGCAACCTGTGTTTTTTTAATCTTTCTTGGTTTCAGAGGACAAGATTTGTATTTCAAGCGCTTTTTTTAACACAGGGAATTTTTTTAGAATTCACAGGATTTTCTCTTTGAAAATTTTTTGATTGACTTTTACATATGATACAATTTTCAATAATTTTTAATAATTCTAGACTTCCTTTAAAGATTGAAATACAAATCTTGTCCCGTGAAACTAAGAAACATTAAAAAACATAGCAAAGGTTGCTCTAAAGCGTTTCGACAGCTAAGCTATCATCTTTAGAGAGATACAGTAGACTCCCGCTAAAGTTGCGCTCACCGGACTGGATCGACCGTTAAATTTGCTAGCTCCCCGTTATTGGGTTATTCAAAGGTGGCGCTAAAACTCGGAAGTCTAATTCGTTGTTCGAAAATTAGAATGGGGGAATATCCGCGCAACTTCAGCGATCGTATCCTGTCAACTTTAACGAGCGGATAACTTTAACGGGCGCAACTTTAGCGGGAGTCGACTGTACTGTGACTATCTCTGAAGTTGATAACTTGGCTGTCGAAACGCGTTAGAGCAACCTTTGTTGTGTTTTTTAATCTTTCTTGGTTTCAGGGGACAAGATTTGTATTTCAATTTTTGAAGATAACAAGGACCAGTCCGTTCCACCAAAAAAAAAGACTTCCTTTGAAAATGTCGATCTTTTTTCAAATTTTCCTCAAAATTTTGACATTTTGAAAATTTCGACTATTGAAATTCTGACCTTTTTTGTTAATTTCAAAACTTCGATTATTTTTTTAAATTTCGACCCTCTACAACTTAGAATTTTTTAAAAATAGGAATTTTCTGAAATTTTAAGAACTTTTTGGTAATTTGAATTCGAAAATTTCGACTTTTTCAAAATTTCATCTTCTGTTAAAAATTTCGACGAAAATTTCAAACGAAAATTTCATTTTTTATTTCGACCTATTTTGGATTTTTTTTAACGAAAATTTTTACTTCTTTAAATTCTACTTAAATTTGACTTTCTGAAAATTCCATTTTTCCAAATTTCCAATATTTTCAAATTTTTTTGCAAATTTAGACTGTTCTACGGAATTCTAACTTTCTTGAAAATGTTAACTTTTACTAAACATGTATTTGAAATTTTGTTGCATATTTGGACAATTTTGAAATCTATTTTTACTAAGAATCTCTTTTTTTTTTGAGAATTTCGACTTCTTTGAATATATCGACAATTAATTTTGAAATCGATTTTTAATGAAAATCTAATTTTTGAAATTTTCGACTTTTGTTTTCAAAATTTCGACCCTCGTTGAAAAATTTGACCTTTCGAACTTCTCTTCAAACTTTAACCTCTTGAAAACGTTGATCTTTTTTAAAAAGTTTCTGTTTCTCGAAATTTCGACTCTGAAAATTGTGACTAAAATTTGAGATTTTTGATCATTTTGACTTTCTCGAAAATTTCGACTTCTTTCAACATTTCGGATTTTGTTGAAAATTTCGATCACAAATTCGGCTCTCTAAATTTTGATTATTTCTAAAAATTTAGACTTTTTGAAAATTTCACCTTTTGTAAATTTAAATTTTACTTAAAAATTTCGACCTTCACTTTTCGAAATATCGAAGTTTTCTTGAAATTGTGACATATTTTGGAACTATTTAGTTTTATCAAAATTTTTATTTTTAGCTCTTATGCAAAATTTCGGCTTTAGTGGAAAATTCGACTTTTATGGAGATTTCGACTTTATTTCGAATTTTTTGGTAAACAAATTTTGATTTTTTGTTTCAATTGAACTTTTAAAAATAAAAAATTTTAAAAATGATGACCCTTGAAAACTTGATTTATTTACATTTTGATTTTTTGGCCTTTTTTGAAAACTTCGAAATTTTCGGGAATTTTTCTTTTTAAATGTTGCCTTTTTTAGTGGTCTAATGTAAAATTTAGAATTTTTTTAGAATGTCAATTTACTTTTAAATTTCAAAATGTTGACTTATTTTGAAAATTTCAACTGTTTTTGTAAAATTTTGACTTTTGAAAACTTTTTTCAAATTCTTCTCAAAATTCGACTAGAATATTTCGACTTATTCTTTAATAAACTTCTTTACTGATAATTTTTACTTTTTTGAAAACTTCGCCTTTTTAAAATACTGACTTTTTTCAACATTTTTTCAAAATTTAGACCTCTTTTTAAAATTACTGTTCAAATTTTGATTTGAAAATTTACACTTTTTACAAAATTTCGACTTTTTTGTTAATTTAATTTCTTTATTAAAAATGTTTACTTTTTGAAAAATTCGACTTTTTAAAAAAAATCTCTTTTGAAAACTCGACTTTTTTTCAAAACTTCTACTTTATCAAAATTTTTATTCACTATTTTTTAAAATACTCACTTTTTTTTTAAATTTTGTCCTTTTTGCAAAGTGCAACATTTTTATTAATTTGACGTCCTTCTGAATTGAAAACTAACTTTTTTGAAAATTTCGACTCCTCTTTTAATTCTACGTTGTTGAAAATTTGACTTTTTCAAAATCCGCCCCGAAATCTTGAAATTGTTACTTTTTTTTATAAATTTCGACTTTTTTCAAATTTTCGACTTCTTTAAAATTCCGATTTTTATCAAAAATTTCGATTTTCTTGAAAATGTCAACTATATAAAAAAAATGTTGACTTTTTCTAAGAATTCGACATATTAAAAATTTCAACATGAAAAATTTCGATTTATTCAAAAGTTCGACCTTTTCGAAAATTTTGATTTTTAGTGAAAATTAAAGACTTGAAAACACTCGACTCTTCAAAATTTTGAACTTTTTTTCAGAAATTTGACGATTTTTTGCAATATTTCGACTTAAATATTCCAACCTTTTTTAAATATTCTGTCGACTACTTCAAAATTTCGATTTTCGTGAAAATATCGGCATTTTTAGAAATTTCAACCTTTGAATACTTTTGACTTTTTTTCAACATTTTAAAGTCAAAATTTTACAAAATGTCTTTGTTTTCATAAAAAGTTAAATACAATTTTCAAATAAAGTGAAGCTTTTCAAAGAAAGTCGAATTTTTTTCGAAAAGTTGAAAAATTGCCGAAAATCGCATAAAGGCCACATTTTGAAGAAATGTTGAGATTTCAAAAAATAGGAAATTTGCAAAAAAGTTGAACTTTTAGAAAAATCAAATATACTAACTGAAATCATAAAAAAATGAAAGTAAAAATTTAAAAAAAAAATCGAAATTTTGAAAAAACATGAAAATTAAAATTATTGAAATTTTTAATTTTTTCAAAACGTTAACATTTTGAAGAATGAAAAGGAAATTTAGAAAAAAATCGAAACTTTTTGAAAAAATGTTAAAATTAGCAAAGAAATTTGTATTTTCAAAAAAAAATTAAAATTTTCGAAAAATCCGAATTTCTGATATTTCGAAAGTTTCAAAAAAAAAAAAGGTAAAAATTTTGAAAGGACCGCAATTGAGAGAAAAAGCTGAAAAATTTAAAAAAGCTCTGATTTTGAAAACACAAATCCTAATTTTGAAACAAAATATCGGAGTTTTAAAAAAATTTCAACATTTTAAAAAACTCGAGAGCCAAATTTTGGAGCACAAAAATGTTAATAAAGTGGAAATTTTGCATTCGATCATGGCAAGCTTTAAATAACAATATTCATTAACAATCTTTGGTGGTTCTATAATATTATGCTTAGAAAAATTTTGGTTTTTGGCTGCAAACTTATCGTACAGTATACACGTAGTGCATGAAAAGCTTTAAATGTTTAGTTATTTACAATTTGTGGTCGTATGGTATTAGAACAGAAAGATTCGGGACGCTTTTCACGTTGCAAACTTAACGTACAGTTGCATCGTCGTGCATGGGGTGCTTTAAATTTGATTATTGATTTAAACAGTTTCTGTGTTCCAACGACACAAACCGTTTCAAGGACCAGACTATTATTATACTTATGAAATTTTAATAAAAACGGGAGCAAAGAAAAACACCAGAATCTGTAAAACCCGTGACAGTAAACCACAAAAACTTCTAATAAAAATCATGCGTATGAAATAGTGACCTTATTCAGAATTTGGCCCTATGATCAACAACCCAGAATCTCAAGAAATAATTTTTTGTTCAGTATCATGCAAAAAGTAAATTCTCAGGAGGGGGCACCATTTCCATAACGTGTAACAGGTGTCTGACATTTAAAACGAATTCTTCGACAATCGTTTCAACGCGCCGTTAAAAGAATCAGATTTGTGCAAGTAACATTTATGTACACTTTCATCTGGTTTTATTTCATTCGCGAATAATTACACCCGAACCGGTTTGTAAACAACACAGGATGAATGACTAAGACAGCCGCGAATTATAATTTCGCATCAAATGAGAGACCTTCGGCGGAATATCGCGAACAAATAAGACTGCCCCACATGGATAAACCAGCAATTTGACATCATAAAGTAATATGTAACCTGCTTTCATCATATTGCAACATAAATCGCAAATAAGTCGAAAAAAAAAAATGGCCGAGTAAGCCTAACTTGAACAGGTCAACTAAAAGGACAAATTTTAAGAATCACTCGGTAACATTCATTTTTGAAAGGACGTGAATTATTTATTTTTGGTAATTTACATCCTTCTAACTTGTTTTCTATTAAAAACATAAGTTAGCCAGTAACTGATTATAAAACAACTAGGCTTAGTTTTAGTGAAACTAATTTAAAAAAATTTGAGGTTATGATCAAATGTCAAAAATGACAAATACAGCTGATTTTTATTTACACTCACCTTTGGTTGAAGATCATTTTCGTCGCCGTTCACCTTATTTTTCACTTTTCTTCTAGTCGGACTTTGATAATTATAATTGTATTTATAGTTTTTACAGTCCTGGAGAATAAAATTTCTAGCTACACCGCGCTTAGTTGCCATCCGGATGGCATTACTAAACTCGTTTTCAGAGGTCTCAAGCACATTATACGATTGTCTTATGAATTTTTCTATCGATTTAAGGGTAGAACCCTCCCGTTCTCCTAATTCACGCACTGCTTTAACCACAACTTTAGTAATATCGCCGTGTTTTTCCAAATCCAACGTTCTGTTCTGTAGCGCACACGGATCCTTGTAAGAGCTTTGGCCTTTGTTAAAAATCTTCAAAACTTTAGCTTCCTTAACAGCTGCTTCCAAATGCTCCCCTATGACATCCTCATGATAATTGTGGTGTTGCCTTATTGCATGGATAATCCTCTCGGCGCTGGGGCGTTGTTTTTGCGATCTAATTTTCGCGATGGCGTCCAAAATCCACTTGGTCCAAATCTCTTGAGAAACTTCTTCAGGTTCGCACATTTTTAAACTACCGCGAAATGCTAAGCCGCCGGTTAATGGGAAGATCCCGCCCAAATTAAACCGATCGCATTTGGCACGAACTCGGCTTAAACGTGAACGACAATAAGGTAAAACTCCCGGAAAATCATACCCGCACCTTATAATTTATGTAAATGCACGGCTAACATGACCACAACTATATAAATAAAACCTCACTAATCGAAGGAATAAAATGGAATTCCGACGGTAGCCATCTTGGGTCGAGTAAAACTGTCAACATTTTACGTCTTTTTACTCGCAACCGGGACGATTTTGGAACTATTAACAATGTTATTAATTGAAATTAGTGTATCTGACACCAACAATGGCACAAACACTTGTCACATTTACATGACAAACACAAAATAACGTTAAATTGTTAACAACGAAACAGCCGTCCGGCGGCAGTTGTGTGAAGCGTTCCGAAGTATTCCAGATCCGTCGTGTTTTTCTCCCGCCGATATTTAAACGCGTCGTCGTCCATTATCGTTGGCCATGCGGATTCGTTGGTATATTCGCGCGTTCACTTTGATTAAACGCATTTCTAATTTAATTACGATGGACATAATTCATTTCAATAGACACATCATAACAAAAGGTTAATGTTGTGACAAAATGGCCTAAAATGAGCGTGCGCATTCTGTACCTCTTTCCCCTTGTTTACCGCGGAGATCAAACGGCCCATACGTACTTCCGTTGGTAGGAGGCAGCGGCGTAGACGCAAAAAGGGTTTAAATATATCGAGGTGATCGGGAAGAAAAAGGGGTACTTACTTTTAGCTAGACTATAGTTTAAAATTACTGGATGACTCTTATCACTGACAATATGATTGACAGCTTAACAATTCTATGAAAAGAAATTCAGTGAACCACAATAGTCCATAGAGGGTATGGGAGACGTTCAAAAATTACGTAAACGTAATTTAACTAATTTTAAACTAAAGTTCTTATCAGGAAAGTTGAGCTATACGTCATCAAGTGTATTTTCCGAATCAATCGGTTCAAGGTCCCATTGGAGAGTAATTCATTGGCGTTTCGATAAACAGGGGTTTTATAATTAACAAAACCAGCAAATAAAAGACCAGAGCCGGTCAAAGAAGAAGAAAGATGCAAATTAGACCACGGCTCACATTTTTAATACTTGTTTTTTTGGCCTAATTTTTTTTTATATTACTACCTGCTGAAGATTCAGTGGAAGATTTATAATTATTGTATTTCGGGTGTAAAGAAAATATAGACAATAGCAGTCCATTCCAGATGAATGTGCAACAGAGTAGATCGTAAAGCAACCTTTAGATAAATTACTGGAAAAATCACCAGAACTATAGCTGGCTTCACGCGTAAACATTTTAATGATTAATGTGTTGCCTATATTTCAAGGATTGTTTGGCAGAAATGGTCGGACTAAATGTTTACACATTATTTTTACTAAGATTGTTAACAGCTGACTAATTTTCAGCAAAAATGGACACAAAATGTATAACACTCAGGACACACTGAGTTATCGTGCTCTTCTGTCTAAATAGTCTTGTTTTTGCAGTGCTGGATTTACATATGTTATGCAAACTATAGCTTAGCATCTTGGGGGCCCCTGAAGAAAATCATATTTAGCATTGACATATAATATCTGCACTTATAAAGGACCCCATATCTCAAATAGCTTAGGGCCTTATTAAGTCTATATCCTACCCTGTGTGTCTTTGTATCAATTTTCGACTCAGAAGAGTTTCTCCTCTGGTATGGTGGGCATACTGATTTACCGTGCCCTGCTGTCTTGAATTTGGTTTTTGTTTTTTCATTTCTTATATATTTTCCTTGTAATTTTTTATAATTGGTGGGGGGAATGTCGAACACTTTTAGTAGTTCTTGGACACGTTAAGTATGGATTTTAAGAACACAGAACACCATTGAGAAATATGACAGCGCTGCCGCACGACCACGTCTAAATATTTTTAGTTTTCGTTGTTGCCACAAAAAAATTTGAAGTTCAGTGCCTACTCTGATGCCCACTTATCTGAAATGGGCTCTGTAGGAGGGGCGACCCAAAAATAACGGGAATTGGGCTACGGTGGAGTGCGAGAGTGAAGAACCCATTGTTCGACCAGATGTCCGTTAGGGGCACCTCTCCCCGTCTCCCAAGTTAGTGTACGAAGTTCTGTCGCTGTGAATGTATCGGTTCGCCCGTAGGAATTTTTGGAGTGAAACAACTTTTTGAGAGCAACGCGCGGCTGTGTTTCCTGTTGGGGAAATCTGCAGCGGAAACTATTGTAATTCTTAAGAATGCTTATGGGGATGCTGCCCTAAGTAAAACCAGAGTATACGAGTGGTTTTCACATTTTAAAAATGGAGAAATATGAAATGAATACCAACCCCGTTCAGAACGCCCCTCAACGTCAAGAAGTGACGAATACGTCGACAAAATTAAAGCTCTCGTTCGTGAAAACCATCATCGAACCATTGGTCAACTCTGTTAGATGTCTGAGATATCATGGAGTTCAATTCAGAGGATTTTATCCGAAGATTTGTACATGAGAAGAGTTGCAATCAACGCGCCGGCAAACATAGCAAACATAGCCTCCCCGTAAAGCAGTTTTTGACCAAAAACGCCATGACACCGATTTCCACCTCCACTACTCACCGGATCTAGCAACGTGTGATTTCTTTTTGTTCCCCAGACTCAAAAGGGACAAGCGTTTTGGCACTATAGAGGAGGTAAAACCAAAATCGCTGGAAGGTCTAAAGAACATCCCGATAAGTGAATTTAAATTTTAAATTTGAACAACGGAAATATCATTTGTAGAGGTGCGTTGTGGGTCAATGTGAAGGTGATCAAAATTTTATGTAGAAATATTAAGAAATAAATAAGTTATGACGAAATTCCTTTTATTTTTGGTGGCCCTCGTACTTTCACTTTGGAAAATAAAATGAGGACATTTTTGATTCCCCCTCCACTAAAGAATACAATGTAAGGAATTTCTTTTCATTGTTCAGTCCAGTGCTGGGTTTGCATATAAGCTGTAACGTAGGGTCGCACCATCTGAGGGAGCCCCACAAAAAATCGTATTATTTGGGCATACAGTGTTACTCAGAGGAAGTTGTATGGAAAAATAGGATTGAGGACCTTTTTTTAGTCGTTGATGCGAAATAATTTCTTTGTGTGTGTGTGTTTTTTTTAAATTCTTGGGCCCCCTGGGAAACGTTATAGAAAAGCTTTTTTTCTTTTAGGTGAACAGATATTCTCGTGCAGTGCAGTGTGAGGAACTTTTTTTTGCTCGCTAATAAGTTTCTGGGGAAGTAATAAATTTAATATTTACTTCGTAACATACCTCAAATAGCTTAGGGGAGATGTCGGCAAACCGCGGCTCGCAAGCCGGATGAGGCTCTTTAAAAGACAATGGTAGCTCTTTAAATTCCCCCCAAAAAAATAAATAAACAAAAGCTGGAATGGACAGACAAGCAGAAAATGAGTACTCATTAAATAAGTGACCTACAGAAGTCGAAAGTCCCAAAAATACTTTCCTAGGAATTTCCAGATTTTGCTTAAATTGTGATAAAAAAATTATAATTTCAAGAAGTATTTTTCCGAAATTTTTGATTGATTTGTATCAATATTTTTAAAAAAACACATGAAATTTGAAATTTCTAGAAAAAGACCAATTTGGGGAGTCGAAATTTCTAAAAAATATTTTTCTCCTGATTTTTGGTTTTTTATTTGTAAATTTTCTACAGCCTTGAAATTTCGTGAAAAAAAGTTGAATTACTGTTGTGAGAAAAAAATCTAAATTTACAGAAGCAGCATATATCAAAGTTCGAAATAAAAGCTGAAATTTCCAGAAAAAGACGTATTTTGAGAAAAAGGAAGAAATTTCTAAAAAATTGAGAAAACGAGACTTCGAAAAAATTGATAAAAAGGAAGTGATTTCGAAAACAATTGAGAAAAAGGAAGAAATTTGAAAAAAAATGAATTTATCAGAAGTTTTCAAAAAAGATCAAATTTAAAAAAAAACGTCGGATTTTGACAATAGATTGAAACCCAGAACAAATTGAAAACCTGTAATTTTTAAACAAATTTGATTTTTTCAAAAACTGTAGAATATCAAAAAGAAAAATTGTAAATAAAAACTGGAAGCTTAAAAAAAATTATCAAAGTTTAAAAAAGTCAAAGTTTTTCAATAAAGAAGAACAAAATCAAATTTTAGGAAAAATTTCAAGAAAAGAACCTAAATTTTAAGAAGAGCTCGAAATTCCGACAAAAAATTTGTAATTTTCCAGAGAGATTTAAATTTTGAGAAGAAATTTGAAATTTCGAGAACAAGACGATTTAAAAAAAAATACAAATTTTCTGATAAATTCGAATTTTGAGAAAATTGCCAAAATAATTTCGAAAGAAAGGAGAATGTCTACAAAACTTCCAGTTTCGAGAAAAGTATTGAAATTTAAAAAATGGTCAAAATTTCCCAGAGAAAGTCAAATTTTAAGCAAAAAAATTAAATTTTGAGATGTGAAAAGAGATGAATTTATTTCGAAATAAAATTGAAATTTCCGAATTTTGAAAAAAAAGAGATTTCGAAAAAAATGGATTTGTCAAATGTACTCAAAAAAGATAAAATTAAAAAAACGTCAAATTTCCATAACAGATTGAAACCCAGAACAAATTGAAAACCTGAAATTTTTAGACAAAGTTAAATTTTGTGAAAAATTTCGAAAAGAGATAAATTCGAAATTTGATAGAATTGGTAAAATAATTTCGAAAGAAAAGACAATGTTGATACAACTTCCAGTTTCGAGAAAAATCACATTTTCAGATTCAAACACTTTGAAAATTGACGAATTTCGTCGAAAAAATCGCAGCTTGCAGAAACAATAAAATGTCGAATTTTAAAAGTCAAAATTAAAAAAAAAGAATTTTGCGAACCAAGTCCAAATTTGTAGAAAATACATAAAAGTTTAAATGTTTTGTAAAAGTTAATATTTGGGCAAAATGGCTAAATTTGGAAAAAGGACGAATTTTGAAAAATATATAGAAATTTCGCGAAAAGTGATTGAAGTATTGAAGGTCAAAATTTCCCAGAGAAAGTCAAATTTTGAGATTAAGACAAACATTTTAAAAATATGTGGATAAATTTCGTCAAAAGATCGCAGTTTGCAGAAACAATAAGATGTCGAATATCAAAAGTCAAAACGAAAAAAACCGAATTTTGCGTAACAACTCCAGATTTGTAGAAAATAAATAAAGGTTCAAATGCTTAGTCAAAAGTCAATTTTGAGGAAAATGCCGAAATTTGTTAAAAGGACAAATTTTAAAAAGAATGTAGAACGTTCTAGAAAAAAGCTGTAATTTAGAACAAAGTCGAAAAAATGTAATTTTGGAAAAAGGTGAAATTTGAGAATGGATCTAAATTTTGAAAAAAGAAAACTTTGAAAGAAAGGTCGAAATTTTAAAATTTACTTAACATTTCCATCTAAATTTTAAATTTGAACAATGGAAATATCATTTGTAGAAGTGCGTTGTGGGTCAAGGAAGAATAATGTGAAGGTGATCAAAATTTGATGTACAAATATTAAGAAATAAAGAAGTTATGACGAAATTGCTTTTTTTTTGGTGGCCCTCGTGCTTTCACTTTGGAAAATAAAACGAGAACATTTTTGACTCCTCCTACACTAAAGAATACAATGTAAGGAATTTCTTTTTTTTTATTTGGTAAAATTTTCATTATGCAGTCCAGTGCTGGGTTTTCATATAAGCCACAGCTTAGGGTCGCACCATCTGAGGGAGCCCAACAAAAAATCGTATTATTTGGGCATACAGTGTTACTCAGAAGAAGTTGTATGGAAAAATAGGATTGAGGACCTTTTTTTAGTCGTTGATGCGAAATAATTGCTTTGTGTGTGTGTTTTTTTTATTCTTGGGCCCCGTGGGAAACGTTAAAGAAAAGCTTTTTTTCTTTTAGGTGACCAGATATTCTCGTGGCAGTGCAGTGTGATGAACTTTTTTTTGCTCGCTAATAAGTTTCTGGCAAGGTAATAAATTTAATATTTACTTTGTAACATACCTCAAATAACTTAGACCGCTGCTCGCGAGCCACATGCGGCTCTTTAAAAGACAATGGCAGTTCTTTAAATTCCCCCCAAAAAAATATATGAACAAATGCTAGAGTGGACAGACAAGCAGAAGACGAGTACTTCATTAAACAAGTGACCTACAGAAGTCGAAATTTCCAAAAATACTTTTTTATGAATTTTCAGATTTTGCTTAAATTTTGACAAAAAATTGTGATTTCAAGAAGTATTTTTCCGAAATTTTTGATTGATTTGTATTAATATTTCTAGAAAAAGACCAATTCGAGGAGTCGAAATTTCTAAAAAATATTTTTCTCCTGATTTTTACTTTTTTATTTGTAAATTTTCTACAGCCTTGAAGTTTCGTGAAAAAAAGGTTGAATTACCGTTGTGAGAAAAAAAAATCTAAATTTACAGAAGCAGCATATATCAAAGTTAGAAATAAAAGCTGAAATTTCCAGAAAAAGCCGTATTTTGAGTAAAAGGAAGAGATTTCGAAAAAATTGAGAAAAAGAGACTTCGAAAGAAATTGAGAAAAAGGAAGAAATTTGAAAAAAAAAAATGAATTTATCAAAAGTTCTCAAAAAAGGTAAAATTTTAGAAAAAAAACGTTGGATTTTGACAATAGATTGAAACCCAAAACAAATTGAAAACCTGTAATTTTTAGACAAATCTGAATTTTCTCAAAAACTGTAGAATATCAAAAAGAAAAATTGTAAATATAAACTGGAAGCTTAAAAAAATTATCGAACTTTAAAAAAGTCAAAGTTTTTTAATAAAGAACAAAGTCGAATTTTAGGAAAAATTTCAAAAAACAAGTCAAAATTTTAAGAAGAGCTCGAAATTTCGACAAAAAATTTGTAATTTTTCAGGGAGATTTAAATTTTGAATTTTTGAATTGAATTTGAAATTTCTAGAACAAGGCGATTTAAAAAAAATCCAAATTTTCTGATAAATTCGAATTTTGAGAAAATTGCCAAAATAATTTCGAAAGAAAAGAGAATGTCAATAAAACTTCCAGTTTCGAGAAAGTATTGAATTTTAAAAAATGGTCAAAATTTCCCGAAGAAAGTCAAATTTTAAGAAAAAAATCAAATTTTGAGATTTGAAAATAGAAGAATTTCGTTCGAAATAAAGGTTGAAATTTCTAGAAAAAGTTTAATTTTGAAAAAAAGATATTTCGAAAAAAATGAATTCGTCAAAATTTTTCAAAAAACGCAAAATTTTTGAAAGACTTCGAATTCTGACAATAGATTTAAATTTGCAGAACAAATTTAAAAACCTGAGATGTTTAGACAAATTTAAATTTTGTGAAAAGTTGCCAAATTTCGAAAAGAGAAATTGTAATAAATTAAAAGCTTAAAAAAAATTGTCGAACTTTTTCAGAAGACGAAGTTTTTTAGAGAAGAAGAAAATAAAAAATGTTTAATGTTCCAGAGAAAGTTAAATGTTGAGAGTAAATTGAGAACAAGACGAATTAAAAAAAAATATCAAACTTTCAGATAAATCGAATTTTGAGAAAATTGGTAAAATAATTACGAAAGAAAAGAAAATGTAGAAAAAACTTCCAGTTTCTTTTAAAGTTTAATCCACTCGCAAAGGGCAACCTCATTATGCCTTTAAACACTGCGAGTAGGATGCGGAAACACGGATAGATGGCGATAAACTGCCTTCTTAAACAAGCATAGGTTGTAATTTTTGGTGACAAGTTCCATAACTTGGAAGTTCTATAGAAAAAAGAGTCTCCGTAGACAGAAGTCCTCACTGAGTCAAGATGGACCGCACAGAAATTTGCTGCCTCCGACTGTCTAGTACGCCTCAAGAATCTTGCCCTTAGGGGAATCAATCCTATTAGTTCCTGCGAGCATCTTCCATAATAGTACTTGTAGAAAAGAGACATGTCACTAACCATACGCCTGTGCTCTAGTGTTTCGAGAGAATCGGTCAGACTCTCGTGAGCAATTAAGCGAATCGCTCTTCTTTGAATTGAATTCAAGAGAGCTAAAATGTGTTTTGGGGCTGAACTGAGTTTTTGAAGCGTTGAAGTCGACCAAGTTGTTCTTACCCCAGTCCAGAATAATCTCGAGATCCCGATTTATCGTCTGTATCTGCTGTTCCCTGATCCCTGATCTGAAGCAGCGATAGATAATGGTTTGTCGCAGAAAAAAGATGACACAAGGTTCCTATCATCTGCGTAGCTGTATATAGGATTGGAAGTTGAAGCTAAGAGATCGTTTATGTGTAACAGAAATAGAGTAGGAGACAGAACAGACCCCTGAGGCACCCCTGCGTTAATCGCAAATGTCTCGGATGAGATGCCATCGACGACGACCTGAAGAGATCGGTCAACAAGAAAAATTGAATTTTAAAAGAAGGTCAAAATTTCCCTAAGAATGTCAAATTTTAAGAAAAAAAATTAAATTTTGTGATGTGAAAAGAGATGAATTTAGTTCGAAATAAAATTGAAATTTCCAGAAAATACCGAATTTTGAAAAAAAAAGAGATTTCGAAAAAAAATGAATTAGTCAAAAGTACTCAAAAAAGATAAAATTAAAAAAACGTCGAATTTCGACAATAGATTGAAACCCAGAACAAATTGAAAACCTGACATTTTTAAAAGTTAAATTTTGTAAAAAATTGTAAAATTTCGAAAAGAGCAATTATAAAAAATTGAAAGCTAAAAAAATCGTCAAACGTTTAAAAAGCCAAAGTTTTTCAGAGAAGAAGAAAAAAAAATGCATTTTTTCAGAGGAAGTTAAATTTTGTAGAATAAATTTGAAGTTTCGAGAACAAGACGAATAAAAAAAATCTCCAAATGTTCAGATAAATTCGAAATTTGATAGAATTGGTAAAATAATTTCGAAAGAAAAGACAATGTTGATGCAACTTCCAATTTCGAGAAAAATCAAATTTTGAGATTCAAACATTTTAAAAATTGACTATTTGTCGAAAAAATTGAAGTTTGCAGAAACAATAAAATGTCGGATTTTAAAAGTCGAAATTTCAAAAAAAAAAAACTGAATTTTGAGAACCAGGTCCAAATTTCTAGAAAATACGTAAAAGTTTAAATGTTTTGTAAAAGTCAATATTTGGGCCAAATGGCTAAATTTGGAGAAAGGACGAATTTTGCAAAGAAGATAGAAATTTCAAGAAAAGTGTTTAAAGTGTTAGGGTCAAAATTTCCCAGAGAAAGTCAAATTTTGAGATTAAGACATTGAAAAATATGTAGATAAATTTCATCAAAAAATCGCTGTTTGCAAAAACAATGTAATGTCGAATTTTAAAAGTCGAAACGAAAAAAACCGAATTTTGCGTCACAAATCCAAATTTGTAGAAAATAAATAAAGGTTTAAATGCTTAGTAAAAGTCAATTTTGGGAAAAATGCCGAAATTTGTTAAAAGGGCAAATTTTAAAAAGAATGTAGAATGTTCTAGAAAAAAGCCGTAATTTAGAACAAAGTGGAAAATATATAATTTTGGAAAAAAGTGAAATTGAGAATAGATCTAAATTTCGAAAAAAGAAAACTTTGAAAGAAAGGTCGAAATCTTCAAATTTACTCAACATCTCCAATTACTTCAAATTTTTACTTTTTTTATTAAAAAGTTGACAAAAGATGAATTTTTGAGAAATAAGTCGAATCTTCCAGTAAATCGAATTAGAAAAAAAGTAAACATTATCACAAATTATTGAAGTTTTGAGAAGAAGGGAAGATTTGGGGTAAAAGTCTAATTTTAGGAACAAAATAGATATTAAAAAACAAGACTAATACAGAGAAGAGTTAAAAAATTCGAAATTGCGAAAAAAAGGCAAATTTTGAAATAAAAGTCTAAATTTTGAGCAATAAAAGGTCTTTTGGGCTGAATACATTTTCGTTTGACCACATGAGTCAGAGAGGTCTCTCTCTGTCAATTTTTTTATTGCGGCTGGCTCTTTCGTTTTGAAAGCTTGCCAACCCCTGCCTTAGGGCCTCGTCAAGTCTAAATCCGGCCCTGATTCAGTTAGTTTAATATTCTAGAGGGTTGCAGCATTGGGGAGGTAGTATTCTAATTTGCAAAAGTTCTCCGAGAAATTTTAGAGTGATAGTTCTACCAAATTGTTGGTACTTTACTGCTACTATGCATCTTGGCTTCTAGAAGACTGTTGCAAAATTGCAATCGCATTCTATTAGTAACTAGTAAATTGTTTGATTTCGAAGATGTTGTCTAAAAGAAAATGGAATAACGCGTAATTTATACTAATAAAATTAAAGCGTCTAATTGTCTGTCTGTGTGTCGACTGATCTTTTGTCCGAGCTAATCTGGGAAACTGCTAAATCGATTTTAATGAAACTTTTTACTAAAATGTAGAGTATTTTCAATAGTAGTTTTTAGGCTATTTTTATTCCAGTAAAACTCATTTCATTTCTAAGGACTCAACTGTGCCAACAATTATATTTAAGATTATAACACAGAACATAAAAAAGAGAAACCAATCCGTAATGTTTTTAGCTGATATAATATTGTACGCCATCCTACAATTTTAGCGGGTACTAAAATAAGGATAGCTACCCTTTGAATCTATTATTCTCTTAAAATCAAATGAGAAGTTATTTTATTCTGAAATATAACGGCAAACAAAGCCGCTAGTGTCAGATAGTGAATAATAAATCCATTGCGAAATGAAAACTAATTATCTATTTTTTTTTTCAATCCCTCAGGTATTCACTGGTAGAACCGAAGAAGAAACATGCACCATTTTTTGCTAAGACATTAATCTTGGTCAGACTATTTCTATTTTTTTTTTCTTGGTTGCAGAGGACAAGATTTGTATTTCAAACTATTTCTAACTTCAGATCTTTAAATTTCCAAATAATTAAGAAAAATGTTCAATGCTTTAGCTAAATTTCGACTTCAATTCTCAAAATTTAGAATTTAAATTCAAACTTTCCAACTTTTTTTAAAAAATAGTTTAACTTTTGAGAAGAAAAAGTCGAATTTTAGAAATCAAAATTGCGAAAAAGGGGAATCAACTGTTCAAGTTTGAAGTTTTGAAGTTGTAGGAAGTAAGTAACACTTTCGAAATTTTCAAAATAAAACTCAAATTTTGAAAAACTAAGTTAATTAATTTCTCAGTTTTACTTTTTTTGGAAATTTTAATGTGCCGAGGATAATAAAATTCAGTGTCATTAAAATGGAAATTTGGAAAATATTTTAACATAAACGTTAACTCTCTTCTCAAAATTTTGTGTTTAACCTTTAAATTTTGTTTTATCCTAGATTATTTCCAAAAAAAAGCCTAAATTGCCTGAATAAAATTGGTATGTTTATTAATTTTATTTAACATTTCTGCAACCCACAACCCACTTTCAAAATGTTAAATAAAACTAATTAATTAAATAAAAGTTAATGTTTTCGACTGATAATAGTCCTCCATGAAGTGATATATTTGATAAAAAATTAAATCCATAGGAAAAAATATTCTCAACATTTTGACTTCCATCTCTAATCTTGAAATTTCGCTTCTTCTGCAATTGTGGAAACATTCAAGTTGATTTTAGATTTTACCAAAATTACAAATTTACTTTTTTGTAACAAAAATTGTCTTCGACATTTTCAACTTAACATACAGTCTCAAAATATTTTTTTCTATAAGTTTCTGAGCAGTCAGTCGAAATTTCATTAAAATTCCAACAAATCTGACATTGGCATTTTATAACTTATAAATTTTAAGTTTTTCTTAAAAGCCTGATTTTTATCCTCGACATTTACGATTTGAAGAAGGGAGTCAAAGTTTGAAAATTTTTGAACTAAAATTTTCACAATTTATTAATATAAATTTTTAAATTAAAGTGGCAATTCCAAAGATAAAAAATTTAAATTTCGAAATTAGTTCTGTCTATTCAGGAGCAATGAAATCCACTCCACCTGCCTGCCACCTCTCGATATATTTCTTGAGGGGGCAGCACAGGCTTCTGCTCTCCGTCTGCGAGCAGAAGGAATGTGGAATACGGCAGTTAAAATGGTGAGTCAGCGGTGCATAATGGAGGGGGCGCTCCAGAAGGCACCTATTCTGGGTGCGCCGATGGACCATCTACCAGTGAAATATAACTTTCACAAAATCCTACCGTATAAAAATGGAGGAAGTACAAGCAAGGATACCAGACGTAAGTATATACACGGATGGATCGAAAACAAATACGGGCACTGGAACAGGAATCTTCTCGGAAGACCTGAATCTAAAGTGTAAGTATTAAGCTAGATAAATACTCAACAATCTTCCAAGCGGAGATGTTGGGAGTTTTATATAGCGCCGAACAAATGACGCAACTGAACATTTCAGGAAAATATATCCTAATAAAGACGCACAGCCAAGCAACCCTTAAGACCCCGAAGAATGTGAAAACAAACTCAGTGCTGGTATGGAACTGCCACCTAGCTTTAGCTTGTCTATCACAAGAGAATGCAATTGATTTAATGTGGATCAAAGGACATTCTGGGAAAGAGGGAAACGAACGCGCTGACAACTCTGACGAGGAAGGGTTTGGAGGGACAATTCGTTGGACCAGAACCAACCCTTCCCCTGGCGAGTTCAACCATAAGATCCCTACTTAACGAAAAAATTTATCGTAAACACAAAGCCATATGGGCATCAATAACAACATGCCGACAAACTCACGCATTCATTAGAATGCCTTGCAGGGAAAAGGCAAACCAATGCCTACAACTTTCAAGGAATAATCTCAGGAAACTTGTAGGGGATTTGGACAGGTCACTGTCGATTCAACAAATATCTCCACAGAATGGGAATTAAAAACGACCCGAGTTGTAGAGGGTGTAGAAGATGAGAGTGTCGAGCACGTGATGTGTCACTGCCCGGCACTAGCATCAATCAGAGGATCCACGCTGGGGGACTTCTGGTCTAGTGTGGCCTGTTTGTGAGAGGCGCCTCCAAGGGACGTTCTTCAGTTTCTCGACAAGTTTGGGTGGCTGAATGAATGACCAAGGACACCTCAATCACGGGGATAGCACAATGGGCCCGGAAAGGGTGGCCTAAGCACTGGCCTAAACTTAAGGCAACCCACAACGAATCCAGAATCCAGAATAGTTCTGTTTATTAATTACTTCTTCAAAATTACAAATTTAACCCCTGCATTGAGATTTTCAATTTAAAAATTTTAACTTTAACTGAAGCATTTCAAATTAAAAAGAACTTCGAATAATTTGAATATTCGAGTTTAATGTCGAAATTTCGTAGTGTAAGTCAAAAATTTGGAACTAAACTCGAAATTTTATGAATTTACAAGCTTTCGACTTAACACTCGAAGTATAGACTTTTCTCTAGAAATGTTCTGATGCACAGACCAATGGGCTTAAATATTTATTGGATTCGAAGTTTGGATCTTGTTATATCTCGTCATTTTGATATATCCAACTGGAATACCAAAAAATGTGCCAACAAGTAAGTAGTGTAGAATTAACAGACGTCGTTCTACAGTACTTAGTTGCTGGAACATTTGTTGGCATTCCAGGTGGATATACCAAACTTAGAAGATCTAACAAGATCAAAACCGGCTCTTTGGTTTCCAAACTTCGAATCTAATAAATGTTCAAATCTATTGGTCTGTGTATTCGAATCCTTGTCTTCTGGGAACTTTCCTAGAGAGCAACCGCTTCGCTAGGTGTCAAGTGTTTCAACTGTTAGTAGTTCAGCTGCCTATGATTCATAGGATACATGCCTAAAAGGCTGCATAACTGTAAGTCCAGGTTGCATTCTGTCTGTCTAGGAATGTTGGTTTAATTTTTCAAAATTTCAACCACACTTCCAAAATTAGGACTTTTTTAATTTTCGAATTTAAATTCACAATTTTGTCCTTCTTAGTGATATTTCATTTTAAAATTCTTACTTTTTTGCTATATAGTTTTAAATTCTTTTGTTTAGCGCTTTTTAAAATTTAGTTTTTAAATTTTAAACCCAAAACTTTGAGAATATTTTTATTTCGGACTTGGAACAGTTTCGGACCTTTTCTCTAAATAATCTCTTTCTATAAATTTCGTTTCAGAGTTCATTTTTTTTAATAACTTAACATTTTTCTTGTCTAGATTATTTTCTGAAAATTCCGCCTTTAAATTTTAAACTAGAAAATGTAAGAATGTTTTCATTATAAATTTCGCATTATTTCTCTAAATTTTGAATTTTTTGCAGTTTCAGACTTTAGACTTGGACACTTCTTTCTCAAATGTCAACTTTAGCATCGAAATTTCGATTTAAAGGAATTCGTTTGTACAGTAAGACCCCGCTTAACGCTGGTCTGTTTAGCGCTGTTTCGGTTTAATGGTTTTTTATTCGAATAATGGAATTGCCTAGAAAATTTCACGCAGCGTTGGGCTTCCCCGAAATCCAAAGTTTATACAACATACATAATACATACATATTTTTTCTTGGAATGAGGTAACGGAACAGTGACGGACTGGCCCCACCAGGCTTACCCCACCAGGCCACTACCTCCAGAGCTGTTGTATCGCGATGCCCTTTATTTTTTGCATCGACACCAATTTTGCATTTTTTATACTTTTTTCTAAAACTTCGATTTCAATTTTATAGAAATTTTGACTTTTATTTTTCGAAGATTTAAACATTAATCTCTCGAGTTTAATACATGTCGTTTTAAAAAAATAATTTTAAAATACTTTATTTTTTGCAAAATTCCACCTTTAATCTTTCAATTATTTTTACCAAAATTTTAATATTTACTAATCATTATCTGTTAACTGTTAAGAGTAGTAAATAAGAATTCTATGTTACATACATTTGAAATTTAGCCACCCATAAGGCTGGAGACAACCTTATGAATGGTTGAGCTGGGCATTTAAGCCACTCATCTCTGTTAAAAATAGTTAAGGTTGATAGATAAGAAATTGTGACACTGCGACGTGTATGATTAGATGCGCATGCGCGTTCGAATACCGTCAATCATGCACGAAGTGAATATTTTTGATACCTGTATATCAAAAATTATCTTGGTTAAGGGTAGTTGTGGAATGTAAAACGTGTGTCTTACTTTGCGTTTGAAATAATTATGTCACTGTCACACTGACATCATCAGTAACCTACAAATTTCATACCTATTTATTTCAGTTGTAAAACAATAATGAACTACAAATTATGAAATAAGGGTTTTAGTAAATTAGATTTAGATTATATATGGGTCGCTTCGTGTTTCTCTTCGTTCACCTCGCACTTCGACCTAAGGAGATCTTTTGTGCATACCCTAATCTATGTAGTTACCAGGTTCAAACTCTTGTAGAGGTTTATTATGGACCTGGGATTGAGTTTTTCCACATCGGACGTGCCTTTTGCGCGCAAGCGCATCGCACTTGCGTAGCACATGTTCTGCAGTCTCCGCAGCTTCTGCGCAAAAGCTACATAGGTCCAGCCTGACCCATTTTCTTGAGGTGGTACCTCATAGAACGGTTTTAGAAACAAGAAAAACTAAATTACAGTAATTGTTAGAAATGTCCCCCGTTTTGTTCAATGCACAAGTTGACGCGCTTCCTCATGCTGTGAAAAGAGTTTTGTACCATTTCTGGCGTTATGGTTGCATTATGATTGCTGAACAATTCTTTGTTGCAGTTCTTGCAAATTATTTACCGGTACAAGGTGATCTCCGAGGAAACTCAACTTCTGTATGCAAACTTATCAGCCGGTCAACAAAAAACTCGCGGAGGAAAGCAATATTTTCTCGTGTAGTATGTGCTGTTGCACCGTCCTGCTGGAAATAACCGTACCGAAGTTCATTATCGTTTAACTGTTGCACAAATTCAGCCCAAAAGTTGTGTCTGTACCTTTCTGCGTTGACGGTGAAATCGAAAAAAATTGGTCCAATTATTCTTCTGCGAGAAACTGCCATCCAAACACCAATTTTTTGAGCATGTAGTGGCGATTCAGTAAAAACAAGAGAGTTATCATTGCTCCACATTCGCATATTTTGAGAATTGATGTATCCCGAAAGGTGGAACCCCGCTTCGTCAAAAAAATTAAGTCCAGAAGATCGACATTCATTAAATTATTGACAAACCAATGGCAGTAAGCAAGGCGCCTGGGGTGGTCTGCGGGCAGAAAAGCTTGATATGCTTGCATCTTATATGGATGCATGTTTAAGCCTTTCTTTAAAATCTTCTGGCATGTTCCATAAGAAAGTCCAATTTCATGAGAAAGACGTTTCAAAGGTTTTGCAGGCTCCTCTTCCATACGTTGACGAACGTCATTGACAACTTCTTCTGTACGAACTCTTGGTCTACCAGCACCTTTTTTATGAGTCACACAACCAGTTTCGCGAAACACTTCAACACAATTTGTAAGGCACGCATAAAAATTGTCCAGTAATATTGGGAAGTGCTCTCGAAAATTGTCCAAACACAAACGTTGACTGTATTGCCAATTTCCATTAACTACCGCACCCGTTCGAAAATAGGCTTCAATCATGAAAATTTTGTGCTGTGTGGTAAGAGGCATGACTCAAAAACTGGATTAGAAAATTTCAGCAAAATGAAGTGACAGATTCTGACACAACAAAACATATTCAAAAATTTAAAGTAAGACACACGTTTTACATTCCACAACCACCCTTGACCAAGATAATTTTTGATATCCCGGTATATAAGGGTTAAGTTTAGGATTAGGTGTTAGTTATCTCTCTGAAGATGATAACTTGGCTATCGAAACACGTTAGAGTAACCTTTGTTGTGTTTTTTAGTGATTCTTGGTTTCAGGGGATAAGATTTGTATTTCAATTTTGAAGCTGACCAAGGACCAGTCCGTTGCGTTGAATTTTTCGGAAAATTCAGTTTATTCTTGAAATATGAAATTTGGACATAGTATTTGATATTTAAATCAAAATCAAAACCGCGACTGAACAATTTTGTATAATTAAGTTACGTGAATGCTTTCTACGACACTACGCCACTGGTAGCGCTTTGAAAATTGATCTGTGCATGTAAACTAATCATTTCTCTTTTTATTTAGTGTGTCTGTCTGACCACCTAACTAAGTGCCATGCGCTACTGCTCATATTGTGAATTCAAATTTTCTGAATTAAATTAATAAACTTAGAGTTTCAGTCGAATTCTCGACGAAATAAAGGTTGTTTACGGCATAATGTGATTGTTACAGTAAGCAACAAAATTCATCATAGGTACACATAGAAAAATAAATAAACCGAAGCGAAAATTATTTTGTTATATTTTTGTAATCATTAATTTATAGTTCTTAATAACACAACAAAACACAAAACAACATAACTCAAAAAAAGGTTGTATGAAAAAATTAATAAATGTTAAAAAAATATACAGCAAAGCTTATTATACATCACTTTATAAAACTGTAATAAAAATTATTAAATACTTAGTTGGACAACCTCGGGCTTCCAGAACAGCCTTTAATGTTCATGGCATCGATTCTACTGGTGTTTTTGTAAAATCCACCGATATTTTGTCCCGTTCTTCCCCAATGGCCTTTTTTAAAGACTCCTTCCCAGTTATTTGGTGTTTGCGAATTTTTTTACCTAAATACTCCCATAAATGCTCTATGGGGTTTAAGTCTGGTGGTTGGGGCGGCGAATGGAGCTGTTTAAGGACATTATACAAAAGCTACTCCTTCACCAGACGAGCGATATGTTTAGGATCATTGTCCTGTTGAAATACCCAGGACGATCCCAAATTTAATTTTTCAACAGTTGTTGGTATATTTGTTCTTTTAATGTCCAAATACTTTATTTAGTCCATTTTTCCTTCAACAAAAGCCAGTGATCCCGCTCCTTTAGCCGACATAGAACCCCACATCATGACAGAGTCTCCACCATATTTGACAGTGGATATTAAATTTTATGGTTTAAGGGCTTCATTTTTTTTTCTCCAAACATTTCGAATCCTATTACTACCAAAAATGTTAAACTTACTCTCATTGGTAAAAACAACCTTTTCCCAAAACGAAATATCCTTATTTTGTATTCTTCAGCAAATTCCCTTTTTTTTACTTTCATTTATTTCCGAAACAAATGGTTTTTTTGAGCTATACATTCTTGTAATCCCTTGATCCATAATACCCTTCTAATATTTTGTGCATGCACATTTTTGCCAAAGCTCTTAGATACTTGCGATGCAAGCTTCGGAGTACTTATTGTTGGATTTGTTCGAACTTCAGCCAAGACCCTCGTACTCTTGCGGTTAATGTTGCAGGGCGACCGATACGTTTTCGATTTTCTAGTGATCCAGTTTTTGAGTGCCTTCGTAATATCTGCGCCACTGTGACTTCAAGAGTTTTACCATCAAGTTTTAAACGCAAAACTATGGCACGTTCTTCCGTAATGGTTTCTTTTTTAGAAGTTTTCATGTTTGTTTACTACTCGTTTATTTTGCTACTGCGCAGTTATACACATGCGTAACTAATTCTAAGATGAAGTGTGTGAATCCCAGCAGTTGGGCACATGCGTATGATGACTTTTGTTGCATGTAATTTTCCCAGATTTCATGCAAGTAAGTAAGTTATCTACATATATTAGGGAAATTTATTTACAATTTGGGCTCCTCTGCCGTAGTTACAAATTAGAAGGTAGAAAAGCTAAAGCTGCATTCTTCTGCCATCTATGTAAAAAGCCCGCCATTTTCTGCGTTCCTAAAATGACTTCCAGATTTTAACATATTGATTACAGATGACGCCACTCTTTGATTCAAAAATATAGTACTAATAAACTATGATATTCTAATATTCTGCATTATTCATAAAGGATGCAATGAAGTGTTTACGAATGAGATTTTGCTTAAAGCTTTTCATATTTTGATGTCAAATAACATCACTATTTCATTAAAAACAGCAGACTTTATTACTGCGTCATTTACACGCAAACTATTTACATAAAAAGTTTTTATAAGTTAGATCATAGAGAAACTAAGTATAGTCTCTGAGTTAGATATCTCGTTTTCCCAAATTTACATGTATGAATTATAGATGACGCCACTAATATATCTAAAGCGTAGAGATCTAAAGTAATTTAGAAAGTAAATTTAGTTGGACAAATTTATTTATCCCATAGTTACATTACCAGCGCAGGATAAAGGGGCGGGCAAGCCGGGCCACTGCCCGGGGCTCCAAATTTTGAGGGGCGCTGATATTTTTTACATTTATTATTTTTTTAGATTTTATAAATTATAATTGATCATTTTTCATGAGACATCAATTCTTTCGCTCAAACTTCAAATGCGCTCGTTATGCTATTGCATATGTTGGCATCACCTTTAAGTAAATAACTATTGTATTATTTTTAAATAAATAAATTTTTACACAGTTCTTTATTGTGCAATTTTGATTTTTTGCCCTTTTTGCTATTTTTTTTAATTTTCAGTAAATTTGTATATTCTTGTATGAAAAGGCGCCAAATTTTGTTTTACCCGGGCGCTCAAAACTCTAGAACCAGCATTGAATATTACATATGTATGTAATAAAATTAAATGTTTTTCACATGATAATTTGAAATACATTTGTATGCAAATTCTTACTTAACGCTATGAAAATTTCAATGTAACGAAAATTTCAAATTTTCCAAAATATCGCTTTTTTTAAAATGTTTTTTCTATACAACCAGAAGTATGATGCACATTCGCCCTGTTTCATTACATAACATTTAAGGCATTCGATTTTAAAATTACCGCTGAGAATTTAATGAAATTCGGCATATTGGTAAATTATAGTAAAATAATAATTCGGTTAAATTTTTGAACAGCTATAGAAAACCAGTTAAAAACTATTGACATTTGACATATTTAACATTAAAACTTACGAGAAACCACAGTTTTTACCATATTTTACAAAAAGGACTCTTGAGATTTTAGTACAAAGCGAGAAAACGATGAAACATATAAAACATTTTAAGCACTTGGAAGTACAACTTCAAAGCGTATGGTAGATGTAATTAGCGAATAAATATCAAAAATTCATTTTTTATCCCACTTTTTCTGTAATTAAGTAAACGTGGCAACGTCGTTTTTATACCAATAATTCCGCGACCAACCATTGTTAATTTCCGTTTTAAGGTTATGTGTCAAACTTTGCAGAACTGCCCGTTAATTAACTTGTTAATTCAAACTACTGGAGTCTGTTCTCGAACGTTTTATTTATGTCACTTTCTTACTTTTCCAATAAAATATTTCTATATTGTAACTAAATAATTTTGACTACGACGTCGTTCGGTCATAGAAATTTTTCTGTCTCGTATTTCATTGCGACGTTGCCTAATAGAAATAATACGTTAATCAAACGAGACAATGTATACCTTTGATGTGCTTTTGACTCTAGCAGTATCGACATTACTATCTTAACTCAAATTTTGTCTTTGTTTTAAAAAATCGATATTTTTAAAAATTTCGACTTGATTTCAAAATTTAGATTTTTATTTAAAAATTTCGTCTTTTTCATGCAATAGTGTAGCTGACTCTAAAACAAATACCTTATTAAATGAAGCAAATATGATTAATTATTGCGTAAGAAATAAGAAATTATCGGTTTCTATTAAAAAAAACATGTGATCGGGTTATTATTACAATTTTAAAACTGCAATATTCTGCTCGAAGAACGAATGTAACGAAATGAAACTAGGCATGACAGTTTTAAGTGTGAAGTCACTTGTTAAGAATAAACAGCGGTTGCCAGTTCGCTAGTATTTATCTTTGGCCATTATATAGTGTTTTCATGTGTGTTGTGGTGCTTTTAATCTTTTTTTGCATGAAAATATGGACTAACTTAAAAAAAAATTATTTTTAAGTATTTCTTCCTCATTTTTCCCTTTCCATGTTATGCACTGCTGACGAGCTCAAATGAGAGCGAAACATCGATGTCCAGTGCTACAACTTTTTTATGTATTTTTTTTTTATATTTTCCTAATTTATCAAAAAAACAAAATTTTTTTTCTTCCATATCTAATTTTTGGTTTCCTATTTTTAATTTTTCCTATTCTATGTAAAATAAAATAACCTCTTAATTTGTGAACTGTCATGAAGTGACGTTTTCAATAAATTTAAATATCACGTAGTCGCATTTCAAAAACTGTTTAGAAAATTGTCAACAAACCATAAAAAAATTTAAATATTTCCAAACTGGGCCGAAGAAATGTTAAATAAATTGAAAAAAACATAATATTTCCGGTCAATAAGGGTCTACCATGAAGAATAACTTAGTATTGTGTAAACTTGCACTTCGACAGGAACTCATTTCATATGAAATTTTGAACTCATGATATTGAACCACGAATTATAGGAGGATAGTGCACGATCGTAGAAAACGGTGCCGAAAAGGCATCTAGAGAGTAGTTGGCACGCTCTCGTGATATCAAGAGTAATGCATTTCTATTACCAATCAGAAACAAAGTAAATAAAGAGAAAGAGAGAAAAGAAATAGTCGAAGCTACTCCACTTTCTAGACGTATTTCCGTCAAATGGCCAATATAAGGCATGCACTATCCTTATTCTACATGTGTACTGAACGTTACTTGCGCTTGTTTGGTTGCTCTACAAATGACGTCACCCCTGTTTGAACATGGCGGCTCGTGTTTTCGGGCCAATTTAAATAAGTGAATTCTATGTCACATATTTTATCGTATAAAGCCATTTTATTTAAAGAAAATAAAAAGTTATACGAAATAATACAGCGGTGTGAACATTTTAAGCTAATTTAAAAATAAGGGTAATACCTTATTCTTAATTTTTCTGAAATCTTCATTTATTTTGAATAATTCAGTTTTTTTTTTGAAAAATTAGACTTTTTTTCAAATATTTTGATTTAATTTCACATATTCAACATTCTTTTAAATTTGGAGGTATCTCTTAAATTTCGACTTTTCTTGGAAGCTCATACATTCAAAATTTCAGTTTTCTTAAAAAATTCGAGTGCTTTCAAAATTTCGGACTTTTTTAAAGATAAATCTTTAATATAGTCTGAAGACTATCTTTTAAAATACTTACCTAATCAAAAGTACACAAGACCTTTTTCTACTGAAATTGGCTCTTTTGAATAATTTCAGTTCTACATTTTTTTGAAAATTGAGAAATTCTTTTTTTTTAAAGTTCACCCATCCAAAATTTCAAGTTCCTAAAAAAATTCGGGTTCTTTTTAAATTTTGACTTTCTCTTCTTTGTAAATTGTGAAACATTCGGTATAACATTAGGACTTTTTTTCAAAACTTTCACTTTTAAAATGTTGGCTTTCTGAAAACTAGTTCTACTTTTTTGTTGAGAATTCGTCTTTTCTGCAAATTTCGACATTTCCACATTTTTTGCAAATTCGGATTAAGTAAAAATTTCGATTTTTTTTTGTTGAGAATTCGAATTTCTTTTTAAAATTGCTACTTTTTTTTGGAAGTTCGTAAATTTAACATGTCCACTTTCACTTCAGAAATTCTGACTTATTTTGAGAATTTCCATTTGTTTCAAAATTTTGGTTTTCCCAAAATTTTGACTTTTATTTCACTGCAATCCCCCAAGTTTTCATTTTCTTAAAAAAATTTGAATGCTTTTAATATTTCACCCTTTTTTTTTGAAAATTCGATTCTTTAAATGAAAATTTACTTTTTAAAGATGTCGACCTTTCCTGAAATGTTAACTTCTCAAAAATCATAACTTTTTTCTTAAACATTTATTTTTTTGAAATGCTGGTTTTCTGTGATATTCTTTCAAAATTCCGACTTTTCGCGAATTTTGACATTCCTTGAATACTTATATTCTTTTTTTAATCTAGATATTTTTCAAAGCTTAACTTGACAAAACTCTTAGAATGTAGGAGTGTTGAAATCAGTTTAAAAAAAGTGGTAAAGATGCAGTTTTAATGAATAAAAGACAAGATACAGACAAACATTACTTCATTTATTACTTAATTATTCAATCAGACAATCAAACAATAAAAAATGTACCTTGACCACATACATAAGAATGTTACTTTTTTGACATACACTCAATGTATATCTAATGATTATAACATACATTGAACCTAAACTATCCATGAATGTGTAAACCCCCTAATATGGGGCATATCTCCTTGAAGGGGAAGGTGCTCTTAACCCGGGTCTGAAACCAAATTATTTATCATGACAATTCAGAGGAAAAAATTGCAATTACCTTCTATCATCAAACGAATCCCGACTGAAATCCTCATACATTCTGCTCATCCGCGACGATTGTACCCCAGTTGGAGGTGGAGTTCTCCTGCTGAACATGGCGTAATCTGAGCTGCTGCGCGAAAAGCTGCTGCTAGACGGCGGCCCTCTCAACCCAATGGACGGCATCGGTGGGAGCGGTTCTCGACGTGGCGGCAACGGTGGTGGTAGGAAATCGCCTCTTCCGCTGCGTAGTCCAATCTCGCTACGAGGCGGCAAGCCAGAATAGCGGCGCTCGTAGAGATCACGAGATTCCTCATACCTTCGATCGTAGTAACTGTCATAGCCATCCTAGATAGGGAGAAATCGTTAAAATTCGACTTTAAGTTATCACAGTTTAAACTTAAACAATAGTAGTCTTAACTTTGGCTACTGCTGAGTAAATTTATACTGCGATTTCCACTGCCATCTTCCGGTATTGGACTGTGTTAACCAACAACATACATAAGTGTTCTGTAAGTCTAATATCGGAAAACATTTCGATTATTGGTAGAGGGAGGGCGTAAACCGTGGGGTGGGGAAGTTTAAGTGATCAAGTTCGACGAGGCTGCAAGAGAAGTAAAAATGTGAGTAGTACCCCAAATCTGCCCATCATGCGGTCGCGCAGGAACGGCGGCGGCGGTGGCGGTGGGTAGGGATCCCGTGCAAACATTCGATCACGGAAACGATCCGGTCCGATTCCCTTGGGACACTCCTTAGACCAGTGTCCGCCGCGTCCACATCGGTAGCATTGCTCGGGATCGCCCATTCCGGGTCGTTGTCGTACGCGGCTCGTCGAAATCTGCACCTTCATAGGTTGCCCGTCCACAATAGTTCCGTTCAACTCTTTAATAGACTCGTTAACATCGCCCGACGATTCCAAATGTACGAACCCGTAGTTCCTAACAATGTCGCATTCCACAACGGTGCCGAAGCGCTTGAACAATTCGCGAATCTGAGGCGCCTTCGTGCTATCCGTCAAATTCCCCACGAAAATCTTCGTTGTCGGCGTTTGGGGAGCTTTGCGACTCTTTGCCGCCTCGCATTTCATCGGTTGACCGTTCAACACGTGTCCGTTCAAACTTTGTATCGCTTCGCGTCCTTCCGACTCATTTTCCATATGGACGAAACCGTAATTCTTGACGACATCGCATTCCACAACTTTGCCGAATTTTTCGAACAAAGGTCGCAGCTCCGATACTTGCGTTTTTTCGGCGAGGTTTCCGATAAATATTTTGAAAGTGCCCGCGCTGCTAAAACCCGGCATGGCTCCGATTTAATCGACGACGGAACGCCTGAAACTCGCATCAATCAACATTTCACGTTCGAGCTGCGACAACTAACGATAAAATTACCAAAGTTTGCCATATTCGTACAAAAATTAACAATTATTAAATTCGCAAAATCAACAGAAAAACAGGCAAGTTAACATAAATGGACACTGGACTCGCTGTACGATACGCCTATGGGTCATCTAATTCAAAATTCCCACAAATAACCACAATCGACTTATACCGGTTATGTCGAGGCGCATCTGGTGACGTAATACGCGATGCAAAAGCTAAGATTTTTACATTATACCGTGCTTCCCGAAGTAACGAATAAATTGTCTAAAACCGCGAACAAACAGATTTTTAAAAAATGCTCGGACGGGTCGTTTTTTATTTCTAAATTGCCACTGAAATATGTATTTTTCAACCCCCCACTCCTTCACCCCTAAGAGCTACAACAACTTTGACATATATCAACTTTAAAAATCCAAATAGCAAAGGACTCCTTGCGATTATTAATAGATCTTTTTATACTGAATGCAACAACAAAGTTTTTTAAATTCGGTTGATAAATAACAAAGATATTTGTCAAAATGTTAGCATGTTAGCAATATTCTGCATCGCTTATTTGCTTCGCAGTTAACATCAACCTGCTCGCACGCGACGAGTTAGCGTCAAAATCTCAGCATACTGGTATAAGCCTATCCTGGTAATAACATAACACAAAACCGAAAAATTTATTTAAAAACGAACAATTTAATGGAGACCTGTACCCTGAGGATAGGACCAAGTCACCCGAAACCTCGACTTATTATCAAATTATAAAAAAAATAACTTAATCCCGGTATTTGCGTAATTTAAACTTATAAAATTCGGTGTAATTACGACAGAATAATCGAAGGTGTATAAGTACACCCCCTCTGACGATACGCCTATGGGAAACTTGGTAAATAATGATTTTATGAAAATAACAATAATTTAGTCCGGGCATTTGCGCATTAAACATTCATCATAAAATCGATAAATCGCAGATTTAAGCAAGTGTACACGTGTGCCCCGCCCGACGATACGCCCATGGGCACCAGTAATTCATTAATTTGTATTATTTGATTAAGAGACAAAAACAGTAGATATTTGTCGAAAAATTACAAAATATTAAACAATGACTCAGTTCAACTGATTGGATAAATAACGATCGGTTATTTCACTGCGTTTGAAAAACCTAAAATGGCGAACTTTAGCAAGTGACGCAATTTGACAATTTAGTTTTCAAAGAAGTCGTTTTACGGCATGCATGTTAGGTGAAGATATTAGAAATATTAGTGAATTTCGAACCAAATGGATCTCAAGTTGCGGTTTTCATTAACAATACGAAGTTCTAGAAAATTACGACTTCGGTCGTCGAGGGTAAAATGGACGCCATTGAATCGGTTCCCCTTGCATTTGACCGCCCGAATTTGTTCCCGACACGTGGAATTAAAATAACTGTGAAAAATAAAACATTGTTACCTTACCTATTTCCAGATAATTACACTATTAAAATAAAGGGGCCAATTCACAGGAATGCGAAAAAACAAAATTTTTGGGTAGCGCGTCGCACGTCAGACCAGACGAATAAATAACAAGATGTCGTTGCGGTTGCGCCGTAATGCGTCTGCAGCGTTGCCAAGTTGAAAATGGAAAAGCTGCATTCCGTATAGAAAGCGGTAGATTAAAAATAAAACGGTAGATAGATAAAATGTTATTTCTTCTGTGTTTGCATATTCCAGGTGGTATTTTTTAAAGACGGTCTAACTGTGTATATGATCAGCTTATACTCTTGGGTGTTTTAGTCTTTCGATTAATTGCAAATTTGCACTTTAGATTCTTACTGTTATTCTTAAAATTTCAACATTTAAAGTTTTTTAAAAGGAATAAGAAATATTATTTCTTTCGAAAAAATTTTGACTTTTTTCCTAATATTTTATAAAATAAGTTAATTTTTGACCACTTTAGATATTCTTTTTTTTTGGCAGAATTCATAGTTCTCTAAAATTTTGTTTTTTTTTTTAAATCAATATTTATTTTTTAATTCCTATCCAGTCTTTGGTTTTCAAAGGTTTTCCATAATTTTAAGTTTACTTTCATAATTTTGATTGTAAACACAAAATTTTGAGAACATTATTTTTTTTAATTAATAATAACGTTTCTAGGAAACTTCAACTTTTCGCCCTTGAGCATTCAATTTTTATTATTTTTTGGGAAAACTCGATTACAAATTCAGAATTTCAAATTTTTGTACCTAAGTTTTTCTGATTCATTTTTGGAATTTTGAACATAATTTTGAAATTTTATCTATAACTTCGAAGTTTAAACTTTTCGGTCAAAATTCTACTGTAAACTTGAGATTTTTTTCTAAATTTCAAAATTTTGTAGATTTTTTATAAATTTTTGACATTTTTCTTCAAGTTCCGGTTTTAATTATAAAATTTGATTTTTATATCGAATTTTTTAATTTAATCTTCGAATTATAACTTTTTTTTCTCAAAATTTAAGTTTAAATTCGAAATTGTTGTGATGATATTTATGTCAGGCCTCAATTTGCGATGCGACAAATCTATTGGTAAGACTTATAACGAAGCCACAACTCGTTTTATGCGTAATAATTCTTTATGTAGATTTTAGAAACGTATTTTAAAAAAACACACCTGGTTTCAATAAAAACAAAACTGAACCGATATAATCTTTTTTAATCAAACCGAAACGATATTAATGGTTTTAATTTCTACTCGTATCAATTGAAGAAGGGATTATGGAATTAATATAATTTATTTATGACTTACAATAAGACTCACGAGGCGTTGATAATTAATTTATTCAATCAATACAGGAGGGAATTGATTTCCTACCCTATCTACGCCACTGATGAACGTATGAATTAAATAGAAGGGATTTACCGTAAAAATGGTAAACTTGGCAACACGGGTATATCGCGTCCTGAGTAGAAAGTAGCGCAAACGCAGTACACTTTTGTAACTTTCATAGGCGTCTCATCTGGGTGGGTCTAAATGTATTTTATTATATAAAATTTCGAATTACTGCTTTAAATGCAATCAAATATGTGGTAACAAATAATAAAAAGATATTTTTCAATGTTTGCAGCTAATAAAAGTTTATTTGACTCCAAATTAAAATTTAAGAATTTTGTTAGTAACAAGAGCTAGGGCGAGGCCAGATAGGATCTAGTGAATTAGTACGAAAATACGCACGCATGTAGTCTATATTGCACCGACAAGATCGCAGCATAACATGTTACTTAGGATCTCTTATATCAAAAATATTCAATGGTTAAGTTGTTGTGTTTATGTCACAAATTATAGGAAGCATATACTTAATAAGTATATGGAAGGAGGATAGTGCACGATCGTATAAAACGATGTTGAAAAAGGGTCTAGAGAGTAGGTTAGTCCTTTCTCGTGATAACAGGAGTGATGGAATTCTAATACCAATGAGGAACGATGTAAATAAATATGGCTATTAAACAGCTGTTGAGAAATGTTAAAACTTGCCTGATTACGTTTAATTTTAATGTCATTTCTTATTGTATTCATTCATATTTTTACGAAGAAGTAGATGTAGGAGAAATCTAAAAATGTTTCAAGTGGGGTTTTTGAAGTTTTTTGGCAGAATAACTGAGTTGGAATTGCCATTATGATATTTCGCGCCGTTGATTGATCATGTGCGCTCCTTTGACCATTGACAAATGATTTTCAACGGGGGAGAGAGAGAGAAAAAAGAAATAGTCGCAGCTACTCCACTTTCTAAACGCATTTTCGTTAAATTTTTGTGCATGGCCAATATAGGATGTACACTATCCTTATTCTATAATCCGTGGTTTGTGTTTAACTCAAATCTCAATTAGTCTTGTCTTTGTTTATGTCTGAAAGTGAGTCTTGCAATTTTTCAGAATACTTCAAAATAATCAGAGCTGAGGCATGTGCTTTCGTACAGAGCCCAATGCTAAGAGGATCTATAAATAAAAAAGATGTTTTTTTTTTAGACGAGAAAAACAGAGTTAGGAGCAAGGATCAAGGCTCACTCTAGGGGCGAATTTGTCAGAACCCAATGCTAAGAGGACCCCGTTTTTTTTAAGACGAGAAAAAAAAGATGTTTTTTTTAAGACGAGAAAAACAGAGTTAGGAGCAAGGATCAAGGCTACTCTAGGGGCGAATTTTTCAAATTTTTGTCCACTGTGGTAATCTTTTGCGATGAATATCAAAATTTTAAGACTGAAGTCGAAATCTTTCAGTTAAACTTGAAGTTTCGATATTAAAGTCAAAATGCAATTTTTAATTTCTAAAAGGTAAAAAGAATTTCCATTTTCAATAGGTCCGATTTCTCTTAAAATTGACATTTTTTTTTCAAAATTTCCCAATTTTATTTTTAAATTTCGAATTGAAATTCGAAATTTCGACTTCAACTTCGAGAGTTTGACTTTTAGATTCTAATTTCGATGTTATTTGATTTTTCTGAAAATATACAAATTTTTGCGATTAAAGTCAACATTTTAAGATAGCTATTAACTTGTTTTGAATAAATGTAATGGTGTACAAACAAACAAAACGACTCTTAAGAACATTTGATAATTCGTATATATTCGTCCTTATTCGGTAGCTTCTATCTGGCCTCGCCCTAGACTTTTGTTTTCTAGTATTTAAAACAAAGGTTTATTTAGGACATTTAAACTACCGTCATAACAAACCTACTGATGGAAAACCCAGTAATTTTGCAGATAATCACCCAAAAACCTTATTTTTGGAATTTGTGTACTATTTTATTCATTCAAATTATATTTTCTCAAAGAAAATGATTTAAAAGATTTTTTTTTGCTTTAGAAAATACTAACCTAACAATCAAAACAATAGATAATTGCATCATGATATACTACTTACATGGACTGCTTTTAATATTAAAGAATTATATCAACAAAAACTTCATAATTTTGGCTTTTATTAAGTGCACAATTCGCATTATCTTGTTCATAAAAAAATAAATCAATCTTTAAGGACATCCTGACCGTAATTATTATTATTAGAAATGTTCCATTTACTTAAAAGGAAAGGGGATATTCCAGTTCTTATACTAATTGATATTACTGAACGTTCAGATATGATATTTTCAATCCTTGGTGAGAAATTGTTAACTTTATTAAAAGGGAAATAAAACAAAAGCAGACAATTGTATGAAGTGAAATTTATTTATCATTTTCGCCTACATAATATAAAAAAAATAAATTGACATGTTAACAAACACTAGACATAACTTCATAATAACAGAAAAAAATATGTACATAATGTTACGTAAACACAAGATACTATTATATTTATATACATAATGCCTAACCTAAATTTTTAAATTAATACGGAGCGTATCTTCTTGATGGAGAAGCACTTCTCATTGGCCTGGAAAAAAATCTTTAACAAACCATTTAATGAAAAATCCGAATTTACCTTCTTTCTTCGAACGAGTCTCGACTGAAATCTTCGTAGATTCTGCTGACTCTCGAACTTCCGGATGGCGGCGGAGTTCTTCGACCAAAGACGGCATAATCGCTCCCGCTCCGTGAAAATCCGGGATCTCTCAAGCTGCTACTCGACGGAGGTCCTCTTAACCCAATAGCAGGCAACGGCGGAAGCGGTTCCCTGCGCGGTGGCAACGGAGGCGGCAAATAGTCCCCGCGCCCGCCTCGAATGCCCAGTTCACTCCGGGAGGACAAACCCGAATAACGTCGCTCGTAAAGATCCCGAGACTCCTCAAGTCTTCTATCATAGTAACTGTCGTATCCATCCTAAACAAAAATATAACATTGTCGTCATATGTTACAGATAGAGTACTATGTTAGTGACAATGGTTTGAGAAAATGATGTACCCCAAATCTGCCCATCATTCGGTCGCGCAGGAACGCTGGCGGCGGTGGAGGTGGATAAGGATCCCGCACGAACATTCGATCGCGGAATCGGTCCGGGCCGATTCCTTTGGGACACTCCTTAGACCAGTGTCCGCCACGTCCACATCGGTAGCATTGTTCGGGATCGCCCATTCCGGGTCGTTGTCTCACGCGACTCGTCGAAATCTGCACCTTCATAGGTTGCCCGTCCACAACAGTCCCGTTCAACTCTTTAATCGCTTCATTAACGTCGCCCGACGATTCTAAATGTACGAACCCGTAGTTCCTAACAATGTCGCATTCCACAACGGTGCCGTAACGCTTGAACAGCTCGCGTATTTGAGGCGCCTTCGTGCTATCTGACAAGTTTCCAACGAAAATCTTGGTGGTTGGTGTTTGAGGAGCTTTGCGGCTCTTCGCCGCTTCGCATTTCATCGGTTGACCGTTCAACATGTGTCCGTTTAAATTCTGTATCGCTTCGCGCCCTTCCGACTCGTTTTCCATATGGACAAAGCCGTAATTCTTGACGACATCGCATTCCACCACCTTGCCGAACTTCTCGAACAAAGGTCGCAGTTCCGATACTTGCGTTTTTTCGGCGAGGTTTCCGATAAATATTTTGAATGTGCCCGCACTGCTAAAACCCGGCATGGCTTCGGTTATTTGCGGTCAACGACGAAACGCCTGAAACTCGGATCAATCAGAATCGCATTTTTACACCATAAGCGACAGAACCGAAGCGCTTTCCAAAAAAACACTTTCCTACAATCTAACTTTTAAAAAACCAATTCATTTACAAGAAGCGGAAAATTGTGCTGTCACGTTTTGAAATTTTTATATTCATCGTTATCCTCCCTTTGAGACCCTGTTTTGGCTCGAAATGGGTTCATTTAACTCAGCAGCCCAGTTTGTAAATATTTAAATTTTTGGCAAGTTCTAAAAAACTGTCACCAATTTCCACTTCCAAAAAATTTAATTAATTCCAAATTGGGTTGCGAAAATATTAAATCACCTAATTCTATTTACTGTAATATTTCATTTTATTATTAAATATAATTTATGAGTTTAGTACTAATATTTATTAAAAACCATAATTTATGTGATCCTTCAGCTGATAATATAATACAATATTTTACCTAAAAGTTAAATGAAATTGTACATAATTAGGTTAAACAGCACATTTGCAACAAATTGTAACGATTCGAAACCCTCTGAGATGAAGTCACGCCTACGCCTATGCTATAAACGAATTTGACATTGCCTGCAGCGCTGCGCCGCTACATTTACAGATACTTTTTGGTCTTGTCTTTGGTTTTTTGTATTATTCCGTAGAATCCCATTTTCGTTTATTAATTAGCGTTTGAAAAGAATCGCGACGTAATATAACGAAAAAATGTAGTGTTAAATGGGCTGCAATTGTCGTTTTTACGCGTCGATGCATCAAATCGGAATTCGGCACAATTTGGTGGGTTCCCGGAGCGATTAATCAATAAACATCAGGGTAAAGGGCGTACTTACCTTGTAGGTACACTAGACTCAGTTAATTTTCCTTATTTTTCCACTTGTTACAGCCACAAAGCTTTAATTCATGAAATTATGTAAAACGTAAAATGACAATAATGACAGTTGGCGTTGCTACGCGACGAAAGGGTTGCCAGGCGCGTAGACGGGGGAAGGCTAAGTGGGTTTTGGTCTCCTGTGAACTGTGAATATTCAAAAAACAAATTACGTGTTTATTAACTAAAAAAAATTAAATAATTTTCAAAATTTGTAATATTAAACTCAAAATTTCGGGTTTAAAATTAACATTTCGATTTAGTTATCGACAATTCGGTTTTAAACTTGACTTTTTTTTAAATTCAGTCAACAATGTTATTTATTTGAATTTCTAATTTATTTAAAATTTTTAATTTCTTAAAAGTTTGATTTTTGTTCTCTTCTATTATTAAATAAAAATTTCAACTTTCCTAAACATTTTTAATTTTGAAAAATGTCGATTAAAATTCCTCTAGTTAATTGAAACATAAAATATCCAAGCTAATTTTTGAAGTGAAAACTTTTTTAGGTGCGTTAAGCGACTAAGGATGAGGGACAAACGCCTGGATTTGCCATATATGTGATACACATATATGTATAGGTTCTGCGTTACCAAAAAACGTTACTTGAACTACTAGTCGATTGCTCTACCACTGCGCTACTCCGGACATTTAATGACATTTCTTAAAACCTTTCCGACATTCGAATAATCCGGCTAATCTGACATCCGGATAATCCGACCCCCGGCTAATCCGACATTCACATAATCCGAAAATTAGTACAACATATTTTTTTGAAATATCTAGAAATTTGTTATATTATAGTCACTTATATTGGCAGTCCCCATAACTGCCCAATTTTTTTTTTTTTTGAATTTGGAAGATTTTACTTCTTTAAAATTTAAATTTTCAGCTGCATATTTCGGTCTATTTTCTCAAAGTCTTTTTAAATTCAAATGCTTTTCGAATTTCAAATGTCCAAAATTCTAAATATAATCTTGAAAATTTGACTTCCTTTCGAAAAGTGTGAGTTTGTTCTTAAAACTGCAGGGTACGAAGGTGACATTTTTATTTTTTCCCCTAAAATTTTACAACACTGTGCAAATTTCGACTCCTTTGAAAATAAATCTTCACTTTTTTTTTTAAATTTCAGGATTTGTCAAGTTTTAATTTTTAATGGCAACATTTTGACTTCATTTGAACATTTCGCCTTTATTTTTAAAATTGTGTTTTTCGTAATTCTGATTACATTTAAACATTTATCTGCCTCTATTTTCAAAACTTCTCGAAATTCGTAATTTTTTTTGAAAAATTGTATGTACTTTTTTGCGAATTTCGACTTTAATGAAAAACTTAAAATTTCGACAATTTATATTTTTATTTAAAATACAGTTTTTTTAAAACCCCAACATTTGCTCAAAATGCAATCTTTTTTTCAATGTTTTAACTGTTTTTTTAATGTCAATAGTCTCACCTCGAAAATCAAAATTTTAAGACAAATCCAATTTTTGAACAAAGTGAACATTTCCAAAAAAAGTCGAATTTTTCAATTTACCATTTACCATTTACTACATAAAAACTCGAAACTTAAAAAAAAAAGTAAAAATTTTTGAAAAGAAGTAGAAATTCACACAAAAAATTAAAATTTTGAGAAAAATTTAAATTCTGGAAAAATCATATTTTAAAAAATAGCCAAAATTTGATGACAAAAGGTTGACATTTTCAAAAAATTTTGAAAATTTTAAAAATCGAAATTGTGAGACAATTTGATTTTTTTAAAATAGTGCAAACTTTCAAAGAAATTCGAATTTTAAAATTTTTTAATAAAAAAGCAATTTGCCACATAAGTCAAAACTTTTGAAAAAAAGTCGACATTCTTAAAAAATTTCAAAACTTCGAGAAATAATCAAAAATTTGAACAAGTAAAAATTACAAAAAGCGGTTTTTAAAAAAGCAATATTTTAACAGAATCAGGACTAACAAAATTTTTTAAAAAAAGTAAAAATTTTGAGAAATCAAAATTTTCAAAAAAATTGGGAAATAAATCAAAATCTTAAAGAGAGTCAAAATTGTGAAAGAGTTGAAATTTAGAAATTAAGTTAAAATTTAGAAAAAGTGGAAATTAAAAAAAATGGAAAATTGGAAATTCGAAATTTTTAAAATATAAAGTTGAAATGTTTAAAAAAGTCAAGATTTTCAATAAAAATTGAAGTCGGATTTGTAAAAAAATCGTTATTTTTAGAAAGTCAAAAAGGAGAAAAGCTGAAATTTTGAAAAAAAAATCGAATTTAAAATGGAAATGTTTCATAAAAGTCGAATTGAAAAACAGTAATGTTTTCAAAAAAGTTGAAATTTCGAGTCAAAATTTTAAAAAACGTTGCAAAAATTTGTATTAGCACGATGGGCATTTTGAAAAAGGTCAAAATTTTCAAAAATAAGGCAAAAAATGTGATAAAAAGTCAAAATTTTCCAAAAAATTTAAAACTCCGACATAAAATCAACATTTTAAAAATTTAAACTATTGAAAAACAAGTAGTTAAAAAAGAAAATTTTTAACAAAAACAGACATCATAAAAAGTTTCCAAAAAAGAAAATTAAAATATACCCAAAAATCATTACTTTAAAGCTGGAATTTTCAAAAAAAAGTAAAAACAAAATTTTGAAAAAAAGTAAAAATTTTGAGAAACCAAAATTTTCAATAAAATTGGAAAATAAATCAAAATCTTAAAGAGAGTCAAAATTGTGAAAGAGTTGAAATTTACAAATTAAGTTAAAATTTAGAAAAATGAAAATTAAAAAAAATGGAAAATTGGAAATTCGAAATTTTTAAAATATAAAGTTGAAATGTTTAAAAAAGGTTAAGATTTTCAAAAAAAATTGAAGTCGGATTTGTAGAAAAATCGTTATTTTTAGAAAGTAAAAAACCAAGAAAATCTGAAAGTTTGAAAGAAAATCGAAGTTAGAATGGAACTGCTTTCTAAAAATCGAATTTAAAAACAGTCAGGTTTTAAAAAAAGTAAAAATTTCGAGTCAAAATTTTAAAAAATGTTGTAAAAAATTTTATTAGCACGATGGGCATTTTAAAAAAGGTCAAAATTTTCAAAAATAAGGCAAAAAATGTGATAAAGTCAAAATTTTCAAAAAAATTTAAAACTCTGACATAAAGTCAACATTTAAAAAATTTAAACTATTGAAAAACAAATATTTAAAAAAGAAATTTTTTAACAAAAACAGACATCATAAAGTTTCCAAAAAAGAAAATTAAAATATACCCAAAAATCATTATTTAAAAGCTAGAATTTTCAAAAAAAAAAGTAAAAACTTTGAAGAGTCGAAATTTTCCAAAATAAGTTAAAGTTTCGAAAGTTGATATTTTGGGAGTCGATTGTGAAAATGTCGGCATTCTCAAAAAAGTTGATATTTTAAAATGTCGAAATTTTCAAAATACGTAATTTTACGTTCCCAATAAATATCGAATTCTTCAAAAAAATTCGAATTTTCCAAAAAGGAATTTCTCTTCTTTTACGAAGGGGAAGGAAGGCTCGAGTATCAGATAGTATTTATAAATATATCAAAAGGGAAGCAGTAGAGATGTTGTTCAACCTGCTTTAGGCACTTTAAAAACTTCTTTTGTTTACAAGAGTTACATGGAAAAAATCCACAAACTACAAATTCAAATATAATAATTTTATGTAGTAGTAAGATGGTCAGTTTACTCAGTCAGACCATCCGAGCTTGGACCAGCAGAGTTCTATCGTATTTGGTTCGTTTTTTCTGTCTTAATCACAAGTTTTCGACAATAATCTCTAAAATACAAGCTTTTTTAAAATATTTTTACTTTAAACTGTATATGAATGAAGAAAACCATCTAAGAATATAAAGTAGACCCAATTTGTTAACAACAGTTTATTTCACTAAAAAGATCATGAAACAACAAAAATATAATAAAACCATAAGTACATCCTGATTATGCCTTAAATTGTAATAAAATTAAGAACTAATTAAGGAGAAAATTCAATGTCTTTCATTATATATTTGGTCGACAGTTATCAGAATCGTAGCTTTCCACTTTAGGCACGTTGAAATAAAATGAATTATAAAAATAGGCAATAGTACCAATTAATCTCTTCTCGAAATATATTTACAAATTCCAATAATAATAAAACCTGTTTATATAAAAATATCACATTGTTTAAAAATCATGGAAATGGTAGTTAACTTAAGGCAGCACTCATGTATTATCCGAGCGAGCTTAGGGAGAAAATAGGGCTATAGTATCCTTATTTTTGGCAACACAGTAGGAGAGAAACGAAAAATGTTATGTAAGGCAAAAACTATAAAACAACGATTAATTTGATCTAAAGTTTGATTAAAGAAACTTGAAAAGTCGCAAACTAAATTACATCTTTTGATTTCATAAACTTTTTTTAATTTGTTTACGTAGGAAAGTAAATAATAATTTAAAAAATTATTTAAGGCAGACATAAAAAAATATAAAGTGACTGAAGTCATTAATCTATTTCTGAAATTACTTGATTGATTATTCATGAATTAAAAAGTTCAGTAATTAAATTACCAAACTCAATAAAACTATTTTTGCAAATTAAATTAGTCTATAACATAAGTAGTTTTATTGATTTAAATAACTTTTAATATTTTTTAATACGATTACATATTTAATCAAGAAAAGAACTAAATCAAAAAATTATTGAAATCAATTTTTTAACATTTCATTGATAAATTTGTTAAAAAATTAATTAATTAAAAAAAATTGAAATCAATTACATTACTTTTGCAAATTAATTTGATATAAATCTCTTTTTTTTATTTAACCAAAAAAATATTTATACATACACAAAAAAATTAAAAATTAATAAAAGCAATAAAATAATTTTTTCAAATCAAATTAATTAAATTCAAAAAAATTAGTTACAGGAATCAATAAAATTACTTTGGTAAACTAATTTGGCATTAAAGTAAAAATGTTTCATTTTATTTTTTTAATCTAATTAATAAAAAATTTAATTACATTAATTCAAAAAAAAAACTTAAAATGACAGAAATGAATAATTTCTTTAGATTTTTATAATAATTTTAAAATTTAACGAACATAAGTTAATTAAGACCTAATTTGTTATTATTTTTTACATCGATTGACGAGGGCCCACAATCGACGAATTATGCTCGAGTAATACCTGAACACCCCTAAAGCCCAATTCATCTATTTAAAAAAATCGACAGATCCGTAAAACCTCCTAGTTCGATAATAATTGACGAATTAATTTACTTCTAAATATTGCTACGCTTTAAAATTCGCTTTCCCTTCGAATGTGCACCCCGACCGTTGCAAAATCTGTCTGGCCGCCCAGATGCCGCACTTTACACACACGTCCAAACTATTCCCCTGGACGTATTGGGCCAAAAAGCCACCGACGAAAGCATCTCCGGCACCATTAGTGTCGACGAGAAGCTCCTTGGGTAGATGGGCCACTGGAAATTCGATAATTTTTCCCTTCTTTGGCCAGTATCACGGGGTCGGAGCCTTGAGTGAGGACGCAGACGCGCGGACGGTTCTCGTTCTGTTTCGGCAGCTTGCATATCTTCAGGGCGATTTCTTTCAAGTCGGTGGTGTCGAAGTTTTGCCCTTTGGCGAACGTCTCGGCCTTCCTAAATTAAAATAATTTGATCAGTTTTAGGGGACATTTTGTGGTTGAATATTTAAGTTGAATTGGTTTATTATCGGCCTTTGAAAGTTATTTACGACGGAAAAAATGAATATTTTTATACGCATTTTGTGATGTGTTAAGTAATTTCTAAGGGGGCACAAATTGAAACATAATATTTCGATCCTTTCTGGTTGATTTCTGGGCCGCAATTCAATGACGATTGCATTTAACATTGAAAAGCATTTGAGTGAAACTAATTTTACTTTTAAAATGCTTTTGTACTATTCGTTGTTAAAATAAAAATGTCGATAGTTATTTATTTTTAAATGCGCATTTGCATCACACTCAAAAGGTTATCTCGAGGTTTTTCTGCAAACGTATTTGTTACTTCTATTATGCAACCATAAATCTTGCTTTTATATGGTAGCATGCTAAAAATGAAATGTTTACAATTTATGCCTTAGGAATACTTCATTAATAAAAAAAACAGTTTTAATACTTATTACTCTTTAAATATATAGTTAATCTCTCAAACAAATAGTAGCCGTATAATTAAATGTTATCTCTACTATACTTATTACGCAAACTAGTCAGATAAACAAGTAGAAAATATTCCTTTTGTTATAAATATTTCCATAAAAAATTACAAATTTAGAAGTATCAACATCTCGAATTATAAAAAAAAAACTCCACAACCTCCACTTTTCTTTTCCGAAGACAAGAAGACCCGTTCAGATGGGGAAATGGGGGCGATTCGCCTCGGGTGGCAGTATTTTGGGGCAGCATTTTTTTACATCTTTGTATAAATTCAGAAATTGTTAATATTCAGTTTTAATTTTGATTGGTGAATTGGGGATCATCCCAGGTGGCAAAAGCTTTAGGTACGGCTAGAACTGATAACATCGTTGATTGAGTACATTCAGTCAACGTTAACATTCAAAGATGACAGAAGGGTTATTAACCCATTTCTTCTAGGTTAATCTAGTAAAATCGTCATTTTGTAAAACATTTTTGATGTGGAAATTTTTATTAAGATATGCCAAGAGGTTAGGTGTTAGATAATACATCCCCTATTTGTTAACATATTCCTGGATTACATTGGGTATTTTATTGGACACTTCTATGCAGACTCGTGGCGTTGCACCTTAATACCTGGAGCAAACGTCAATCCGGATAAAACGTGAAATTTCAAATAAAATTTAGCTTATTGTAACTTCGGAAATTGGAATTTACAAACTTTTTGTCTGCATAAAAAACGGTTATAGTCGAAGTTTTAGGAGAAATGTAAAAATTTACAGAAATAAATTTTTGATCGAAATTTCGAAAAAGAGGCAATTTGGAAATCTTACAGATAAAGTCGAAATTGAAAAAAAAAATTGAAAATTGTAATTAAATAAATAAATGAATAAATAAATTTGATTCCAAACGCGAAATTTTTTAGAAAAAAGTGTAATTTTATTATATTATATTATATCTAAAACAAAATTGAAATTTATAAATAACTGTCGTTTATAATCGAAATTTTAGGAAGAAAATGGACATTGAAAGTGTAAACTCGAAACATTGAAAATCCACAGAAAAAAATTCGAAAAAAAAAGTTTATCCAGGAATTTTACAGTCAACGTCGAAATTAAAAGAAAATGAAAATTTTAATTATAGTCCAAACTCGAAATTTTGAGAAACATTTCTAAAAAAATTAGGATTTATAAATAAGTGGCGATTATAATGGAAATTTCAGGAAACACTTAAAGATTATAAATGTAAATTTACAAACGTTCGAATTTGAACTTAAATTACGAAAAAAAAATATCAAGTTTAAAAAAAATAAAAACAAATTGAGAATTGTAGAGGCCAAACTCGAAATTTTGAACGAAAGTCGAAATTTGAGAAAAGTAGCAACATTTTGAGGGATAAAAAGATGAATCGGGGATAAAGCTTGAAATTTTGAGAAAAGACCGAATTAAACAAAACGCTAATTTCCCAGAGAAAATAAATCGAGTTTCAGTTTATTCTCAGAATTCTTTTTTTTTTCGAATTTTCGACTCGATTCTCAAATTTCGACTTTTCTAAAAATTTGACTTTCTCTGGGAATTTTCGTTTTTCTATTCTCGAAATTTCATTTTATTCTCAAAATTTGTCCTTTTTTAGAATGTTGACTTTATTGCTAAAATTCGATTTGTTTTTTCTAAAATTTGAGTTGCTGTGGGAAATTCGATTTTTATCTCCAATTTGATATTTTCTATTTCTGGAAATTTTCATTTTTTTTCTTAAAATTCGCCTTTTTTGCCACAACTCATTTATTTTCTTAAACTTTTTTTTGGAACCTTGAGAAATATATTTGCTTAAAATGTTAACTTTTCTAGTAATGTCAAAATTGTGTCAAATTGAAATAAAAACGTAAAAAATATAATAAAACGTTACAAACTGTCTAAATTGGTATAGTGGCTAAATTCATTTTTTTTCTAGAAATTTTAACAACTAAAATTTTGATAACAGTTTTTTTAAGCTTTCAGAAGAATATTACATGGGAATTTCAATTTTTTCTCGAAATTTCAACAACATTTTTAGAAATTACGATTTTTTTTTGACCATCAATTTTGTGACTAAAAGTGTCTTAAGAAAACCTTCCTAGGACCACGATTGCTCAAACTCAATTCGAAAAAAAAAAATTAAAATTTACAGGAAGAAAATTTCTATTAGATTTAAATTCCAAATTTTAAGAAAAATAAATGAAGATTTCGAAAATAAGTAAGTTTAAAATTAGAATAAGCATTTCCATAAATTTTCAGAAAAAAAAACATTTCCAAATAAAAGTAGCAATTCTGAAAAAAGTTAAAATGTCTGGAAAATTTTGCAATTTAGAGCCTCAAATGGAACTGAAAAAAACTCAAAAAGAATTTCGAGTTTAAAATTAAAATTTTAATTTACAGAAGAGAAATATAAATTTCGAAAACCAAGCCCAAAATTGTAAAACTAATCAAAATTATGGGGTTATAATCGAACATTTAGGAAAAAAGTAAGAACTGAAGTCGAATTTTCTAGAATAAAAATCGAATTTTTTCAGTAAAAAACAAACCAAACTTCATAGCGAAAAAAGTGTTCTTTAATTTTCTACCCTATAGTCAAACATTTTCATAAAAATAAAAATTTAAACAGTAGAATGAGAATTGTGAAAAAAAACTAGAAAATTTAATAAGAATATCTCTTTAAAGTTAAGCTCCAATAAAAAAATTCGGGATTGAGTCGAAATTTCGAAATTAAATTAAAATCTCTAAAATGAACACTTCCAATTTAAAATTACAATTTTGGGGAAGATAAATAAAATTTGTAATAAATTTAGATTAAAAAAAACTATAATGCAAATTTTCTCTAAATGTCGAAAAAGAAAAAAAGGCTCATACATACGTCGAAAATTATAAATAATTTTTGAAGTGCTGTTTTAATTCAATTATTTTTAAATTGAAAATTGCAAATATTTCACGTCACACCAGGGTAGAGGGGGGTCATAAAAATGTGACCACTTGTGACAAGGATGGTGGGGGTGGGGGGTCTAAAACCTCGTGAAATTTTGTGTGACGCAATTTATGGATAACCCCAAATTTTGAAAACAAGTCGATATTTTATTAGCAAATCGAAATATCGAAGAAAACAGTGAAGTCAACTTTATAAGAATTTTAAAAAATTCTATAATTTAAGTCTAAACTCGAGATTTTGACAAAAAATGGAATTTAGAAAAAAAGGTTTTAACTCAAAATTTTGAAAAAAGGTAGAAATTTTACAATTATAAAATCGAAATTTCCAAGAAAATAATATCGAACTACAAAAATTGCAAAGTCCAGATTTATAAAAAAAATACTTTAGAATTTTCCAGCCCAAACTCGAAATTTTGAGAAAAAAGCGACAATCTCGAACAAATAGCGAAATTTATAAATTGTCTTATATAATCGAAAATTTCGGAAAAATGTGAAAATTAAGTGCGAAGCTCCAAAACTGAAACAAATTATCGAGTGGAAACTTAAATTTCGAAAAAAAAAACCACAATTTTAGGATTAAAATCGAAATTTCGAAGGAAAACAGTCAAACCAGTTACAGTAGATTAAATTCAAAATTTCAAAAAGAAATCTTGTAGATTATTTAAATCGAAACTAACAATTTTAGAAAAAAAATGGAACTTTCGACAAACTTGAAATTTATAAAAAAAGCGGTGTTTATCATCGAAATTTTAGGAAAAAAATTAAAAATGTAAATTTGAAAAATTCGAAGTTTACGGAAACAAATTTTCAAGTTTTATCTTAAAATTTCGAGGTCTGTATCCAGAAATAGTAAAAATTGAAAATGTAAACTCGAAATTACTCAAATAAACTTTAGAATTTAGGATAAGTTTCTAAAAAAAGTGGACATTTTGGAATTAAAGTCGACATTTTGGAATTAAAGACGAAATTTCGAAAAAAAAAACAAAAAACTTTATAACCAAGTTTAAATTGAAAGAAAAACCACTGGAACTAGTAGTTTCTGTTCAAACTCGAAATTTTGAGAAAAAGTGAAAATTTCTAAAAAAAAAACCTGAAATTTATAACTGACTTTTATAATCGAAAATTTAAGAAAAAAATTTAAAACTTCAAAAACTCGAAATTTGAGGAAACAAATTTTCGACTTCAAATTTGAATGTTCGAAAAAAAAATTGACATACAGGAAAAGTAAAAATTGACAATGCAAACCAAAATTAAAACAAATAAATTTCAAAACTTACGCTGAAAGTTTAAAAAATAAGTCGACATTTTGGGACTAAAGCCGAAATTTCGAAGATAAACTGAATTAAAAAAAATTACAACCAAAGTTAGCATTTCGAAAAAAGAAAACATCGAAACTTGCAAGTTTCTGAAAAAAGTGAACATTTCTAAAAAAATTGGGATTTATAAAAAAGTGGACGTTTACGATCAAAATTTTAAGAAAAAAGATAACCAAAACTGTAACTTCACAAACACGAATTTTAGGGAAACAAATTTTTAAGTTTAAACTTAAAACTTAAAAAAAATTCGACATCTAGAAAAATAAAAGTTAAAAACGCAAACTCAAAATATATAGAAACAAATTTTAGAGTTTAAGCTGAAATTTTGGAAAAAAATTATATTTTGAAATTAAAGTGGAAATTTGGAAGAAAATCTCAGCAAAAAATTTTACAACCAAAATAAAAAAAAAGATCTAAAATTGTAACTTGAGTCCAAACTGGAACCTTTGGGAAAACGTGGAAATTTAGAAAATAAAAATGGAATGCATGTAAGTCCGTTCCACCAAAAGAAAAAAGTAATTTTAATATTTTGAATTGTAAATTTTTTCCAATTTTTTGTCGCTACACTTTTCTCAGAAGTTATTCAAGATGAAATTTCGAGTTATGGAAAAAGATGGAAACTGCGTTTAAATTTTAAACTTTTCACAACAAAAATTGATATTTCACAGAGAAAGTTGCAATTCCATGAAAGATAAAATTCCGAAAGAAAACGAGCCGTTCTAAAAACTTCGATCTTTTTACAAATTTTTCAAAGTGCCTGATTCTAAAAAAAAAAATAATAGAAAGTTCCAGCTTTTGAAAATTCGACGTTTTTCCTTTTTTTTTTTTTGGTCAAAATTTCGACTTCTATACAATATTCGATCTTGAAGTCGAAATTTAAAATTATAATCTAATCTTAAAATTTTGATTTTTTTCGCAAAAGTTTGAGTTTTTTTTCCGATTTTTAGAAGTTGAATTCAAATTTTCCGAAAAAAAATTATCGACTTTTCATCTTAAAATTTTTAAGTTTTTTTTTTAGAATTTCAAGTTAAAGTTGAAATTTTGAGAATTAAGGAAAAATATAAAAATTAAATTGAAATTTTTGTTAAACAAAGTTGATATTTTGATTAGGGGGGAGTAAATAATTGGAAATTGCAAGCTTCTAAAGTTTAGGATGTTTTCCTATTTTTTTTTTTAATGAAAATTTTGGCTTTTATTTTCGGCATCCGACCACATTTTGAAGTTCACAATTTTATCTTTTTTTCGAAATTTTGAGCTTTTTTTCCAATTTTCGACACTGAAATGAAACTTTCCAGGAAATCTAAAAAAAATCAACATTTCCTGTCGAAATTTAGGGGTTACGGAAAAAGACAAACATTAAGCTTGAATATTTTGAGAAAAAAAAATCGAAATTTTCAAAGGAAGAAACTGTAAGAAACAACTGGAAATTTCAAGCTTTTAAAGTTTGAAGAAGTAGAGAAGAGAGGAGAGGTAGGCCGAGGGGAGAGGAGAGAAGAAAAGAGGAGAGGAGAGGAGAGGAAAGGAGAAAAGAGAAGAAAAGGGAAGAAAAGAGAAGAGAAGAGGAGAGAAGAGTAAAAGAGAGAAGAGAAAAGCAGAGCGGCAGAAAAAAAGAGGGAAGAAAAGTGGAAGAGAAGGGAAAGAGAAGAGGAAGGGAAGAAAAGTAGAGAAAAAATGAAACCTAGATACTCTGATTAAATTAAATTTGTAAATACCTAAAATGAAAATGCATTTTCACCTTTACACTTAAATTTGTTAAAGTTGATACTGACCTAACATTAATCACTCACAATCAGTTGTGATAAGTTGTATTTTGGCACAAAATGTTAATTTGAATTGGCAAAGGCAAAATGTTTCTGTTGGCTAGTAAATTATTTTATTTTCTACTAAAACTTATTTCTGAGAAATGTTATTTATCCTACTGCGAATGTAATTTCTTTTGAGAATAAAACTTTTTAAACTGAAGTAAAAATAAGGCAATAACGATTGAAAAAAATATTTTGATAATGTTATTCAAAGATTCATACATGAAACTATTCAAGGAACTTAACCAAAATGTCATAAATGAATTGCTACTTACCGTTTCATTGCCGAAAAGTAGATCTACATAAGGCATACACTGCATTAGAGGCTCCTTATAAAATTGTGCTATAAAAGGCGCACTTAAATTCATAACAAAAGGTCTATCGTGAGCCAAAGCGTAACTGGCAACTTCCAAAGCACTGGGAGGGCTAACTGTTAAAAAAAATCCCTACAACAGCAACATTTACCCAAAATCAGAAACCACCCCCAACCAACTTACCGAAACATAATAATATTGCGCCGCTTCAATCAATTTCCTATTATCAGACTCTTGAATATGATCGATGGTGAAGCAGTTGGCAGCAGCCAAATTAGCGCAGAGCGACCTGTGGGAGCCGGTTATCAAAACGGCACAAGTGCCCGTGGATTCCTTCTCGTGGTATTGATAGCGGACGTTAACGCCGTTTTCTCTGGCTTTTCTCTCTAGAATTTCTGAGTATTTGTCCTGGCCGACGCTGCCGAAGAACGTTCGTGACGTTGGGTTTTTCTAAAAACCACTGGGCCACGCGGAGCGCGTTCTGGACGCTGCCACCTGCTATGTGGTCAGTTTTGTAGTTTTCCATCAGCTCCGCGTACAAATTTTTGTGTTTTTCGTCCGCTAAAATAGCGTCGTTCTCCTTCATGTCGTACTTGGACAAAAAATCCTTGTCGACGATGGCGGAGATGTCCAGAAGCGGGTTACCCATACCCAAGAGTAAACCCTCCCTAGAATCATGCAAAGCCTCTGATGACATATCAAATTAGGGTACAAAAATTTAAAAAAAGTGTTAGTTAACCTCAAAATCCACATACTTTAAAGTGTCAGGTCCCATTGTTGAGTTCTATGATTAGCTTGTTTAATTTTGCAACAGGTTTACGAAATCGCGCCGGCTTTATGTTATAATTTTCGTAATAAACTCGTGCGACAAGCTTCGAGGATAATTTTGAAATAGGAAAAAAATGTGTTCCAAATTTAATTTTAACCGGGAAACGAACCGCGGTGACCTGTCGCCACCTCACCACCGAAGAACGAATCTGAATAGTTAAGATATCGCTGTGTAGCTGCTAAAATTATCGCAGCCTTTGACGTAAATTGATAAGGATTCATTTTAACAACTAGGAAGCAAAATTTATATATAAATGTTGACTGAAAACGGAATAACTGCTTTAAAATAAAACTAAAACGCTTTTATAGTTGAGTAGAGTCAATCCATTAACTGATAGATGTCGCAAGCTGCTTACAAAATTTTAAAAACTTTTTAGTATTAGACGATGTTTGTCAAATTTAGTAAATTTACTTAACAAAGTGTCAACGTCAGCAATAATATTTTAATAATACATAATCTAACACAAAAAAATTTCAAGCAAATACATGTTTTCAATAAATTAAAAAAAGTAAGTCTACTAAATAATAGATATCGCATGTTGTTATAGCATTTTATTTGGTGTTATTTCATTAGAAACAATCTAGCTTTCATCAATTTTTGCAATATTTTATTTATCTAATTGGGTTATGCACAAATGAGCTTAAAATAATATAACGTGACAAAATAAAAAATTAACTTTTAACTAATCACAATTTCATTCGATCTGGAAAAGTGAGTCTATTCAGTCAAATATGTCGCATCTTGGTAATTCTCCATTTTTTAAATATCCATATCACTTTTAGTAATATGTGTAAAGTTTTCTAAATGTAACTTTTTTAAATAATACATAAATAAATAAACAAAATAAGTCAAAGCAAGATATTTTTGGCAAATAAGCGCCTTGCTGCCGTATTCGCTTGTCAAATTTCAGGACAAACGAATTACAATATACGTGCTTAAAGTTATAAACTGAAAACCAAAGTTAGGTGCTGAAAAACTTTGCCAATAGTAAATAGCATTATTATTTGTAGTTAATAAATAAAAATAATATTCGAGTTAAAATGCGATGATTGAATAACGCAAATGGGAATGATGAAAACTGCTGCCATCTGACCGCAGATCTCCAAATCTAAGTGCTTAAACTTGATTTAGCAAAATTACTGCTAAAATTACCTCGGTTTTTATTATATAATGTTATAATGCTTTTAAAACATAATTTAAATCTAAAGTTACATTAATTATTAAGGAGTTAAATAATTTTGATAAGAAATATTATTTTTTTGACACTGAATTGACAAAGTTGACGTACCTAGTCATAGATGTCGCAACTTGTTTAAAAGTTTTAAACATTGCATCAACATTCTAAATGAGCCCATTTGTTAAATTCAATTCATTGATAAGAAACGTAATTAATGTTAAAACACATAAAAATGCGACTAATAAAGCTATTTCAGTTCAGTGAAATGTTTTTTTTTCTATTATTTTTATTAATATTAACATTTAAAACTCATACAAATGGACCCAATAAAGCTAGTTAAACTAAATGAAATGTTTTTTCTCGTTTATTTACATGTAACTGATGTACTTTTTCCAAATATCAGTTTGGGGAAATATTTTAATTAGAAACTTGAGATCTAAGTTGGAAAGTCAACATTTCGATATTAAAATCGATTAAAATCTAATCAAACCAAAAATTATTTGAGAGAAATTTCTGCAATAAAGTAGATATTTTAAGAATAAAGTGGAAAATTTGAAATTAAAACGGAAAATTAAAAAAACGCCTCGAAATTTTAGGAAAAAAGTAAAAAAAAGAGATTAAAGTTGAAATTTTGGATAAAACTCAACATTTGTAAAACTTCCACAGAAATAACATTTCGAGATCGAAGTGAACAGCTTAAATTTGATAGAAAATATCAAAATTTCAGGAAAATATGTAAAACTTTTTTTTCGAATATCGAATATCGAGAAAAATATCGCGATTCTAGAAACCTATAATTTAAATAAAAACACAAACTTCGAGTTTAAATTGATAAATTTTCTAAAAAAGCCGTTTCTAGAAAATTTAAAATTTATAGAAAAATATGTCAGTTTAAACCGGAAATTTTATAAAAGTATTGAGGTTCATGTCGAATTTTGGAAATACCTATATCTTAAGTTTTATGGCGAAACCTTAAGAAGTAAACAATTCAAGTTTAATATCGGAGTTTTTATGAAAAACAACAATATCGAAAAATACTTGATAACAGAAAAAATATTTCTACTTTTAACTCAAAATGTCGATACTTTCTTTGAAAAGTATTGAATTTTTATAGCCAACATTTTAAATTAAAAGTCGGAATTTTAAATTTTTATTCGAAATTTCGATTTTAAATCATTTTAGGAGGTTTTGGCGTAATGGACGTGCTCAGTGCTCAGCATCGCATATTGGCTATTTATAATTTATTCAATCAGTAGGAAACGGTATATAAATCGCTTGAGCTTTAAATTACTAATTTCTCAGAAAGTTCAACTCTAAACTTAGAAGAACAATCTTGCAATAGAGTGTTTTTGATTTAACTTTTTAATAATTTTAATTGAGCAGTTAGCAAAACATGCTGCTGCCATCTCAGGGCGAAGAATAAACCTAATTGGTAGGGAACTTATGAATTAACTACTAATTCCAGTTTCTGGTACCAGTTTGTACAATACTTGGTGGCAGCATTTTAAAACCGTATTATTTTTAACTATAAACTGTGTTTTTACATAAATTTTATAATAGATCTGAAATGGTACATAATATGGTACATAACTATATAACTTACAAATTTGTTAGTTTGACTACAAATTCACAGATGTCGCCAGCTGCTAAAATTGTTTATTTTAATATATAAGCAATTTTGTAGTACATTTAGCAAATTTAACGAATCGTACGAACATGAATGATATGTTTGTGAACGTATCTATAACAAGAATTAAAATATTCATTAACTTTCAGGAGATATATTGGTTCGTCTGTCTACATACAATCAACGCTGATGTCTAGATGTTCCTCAAGAGTTTCTCGTATGATGTTCCTGTTTAGTATCCGTCTAAATAAATTTTTGCACAGATGAAAGAAGTAGCGAAGAAATAGGTTATAAGATATTTAAAAAATTCACACCTTAATTGTCAGATGTAATTTTGAAATGAATTAAATTCGTTTTAAATTCGACCATTGACTGCCATCTCATCACGAAGGCCTGAACCTAACAACTTCGAAACCCAAAAGTATATGATGCTTTGGTAGAAGACTTTTCTCTATGTTAGAAGGCCATTTTCACTACTAAATTAAATTTAAAAGAATTTAACAACAACATTAATTTCTAGATGGGCGTATTTTAATTAGTACAGTTTTAAAATAAGACAATATTTTTAATCCTATAATGCACAGACCAATAGGTTTGAACATTTATTAGATTCGAAGTTTGGAAACCAAATACCGGTTTCGATCTTGTTAGATCTCGTCAGTTTGGTATATCCAACTCGGATGCTAATAAATGCTAATAAATATACCAAACTGACGAGATCTAACAAGATCGAAACCGGTATTTGGTTTCCAAACTTCGAATCTAATAAATGTTCAAACCTATTGGTCTGTGCATTATAGAATCCTTGTCTTCTGGGAACTCTCCTAGAGAGCAACCGCTTCGCTAGGTGGCAGTGTTCAACTGTTGGTAGTTCAGCTACCTATGATTCACTATACACGCCTGGAGGGCTGCATGAATTTGTAGTCTAGGTTGCATTCTTCTTGCATACGACATTGTTGGCGATGGCCATAGTTTCTCTATGGACCAATAGGTGGTAGTACTAAAAAGTCACTCGCTCGACGCCTGTGAATGTTTAGTACTTACTTGTCGGAACATTTATTAGCATTCGAGTTGGATATACCAAACTGACGAGATCTAACAAGATCGAAACCGGTATTTGGTTTCCAAACTTCGAATCTAATAAATGTTCAAACCTATTGGTCTGTGCATTATAGAATCCTTGTCTTCTGGGAACTCTCCTAGAGAGCAACCGCTTCCGCTAGGTGGCGCAGTGTTTCAACTGTTGGGTAGTTCAGCTACCTATGAATTCACTATACACGCCTGGAGGGCTGCATGAATTTGTAGTCTAGGTTGCATTCTTCTTGAATATTTTTAATGTTTAAGCAGTTGTTAAGAGTTCTAATAGATGTCACGGTCATGTAAAATAACTTATTTCGTAGAGCGGCTAATAGATACCGCCAGCAGTTTTAAATTAATTTTCATACTAATTATTCCAATTTGAGTGTTAATTTTATAAAATTTCATGAATTGACCACATTACTTACATAATAAATGATTTATCTGAGGCCTTATATGAGGTAATAAGTAACAGAATTTTGAGCACGCGGAATATTATTCAATAAACGCATCCAAATGTATTGATAAAGATAACAATTTTTAAACATAAATGTATAATTGTGGTATTTGTATACAAACCTGTTTTCAAAAGACGTACCGTCGAAGGTTTTTCTAACACAGAAGCATCGTCCAAAGACATTCTTACCAAATTCTTGAAAACTGTTTAAAAACACCATTCTAGAAACTTTTCCGTTAAGAAATATGCACGAAACTGCAACTATTTACATTATCTGATAAACTTATCCATTTATTTATCATTTGTCATTTTTAAGCATGTTCGTAACTCGTAATCTCTTAAAGCAGAGGTTTTAAACACCTAGATTTGTCTCCGATTAGAATTGTTTGTCTTTCAAGTGCCAAGCACGTTTTTTAAAGTTTTAAACGCCCTTAGTGGGACAGGAAGAACTATATAATTTGTTTAATTATTAATTACATAAATCATAATACAGGGATGATTCAAAATTCGATGCATAAATTTTAAGAGCGTATTTTTGGGGTCAAAATAAGATTTTTTCTTCCTATAAACAAGTGTCCTAAAATGCACCCCCTCCGAGTTACAGTGATCGTCTCCGGCAGTCTATGTACAGAAGAATGGAGGGTTGTATTGCGGAGAAAGCGGGGGACATTTTTAATATTTGTTATAATCCAGTTTATTAAAAAATCTAAAATGCACCCTAAGCTTAGTTAAATTTAGATGATGATTATTTTGATAATATTCTCCTTTAGTTGAGCATGATTTTCTTGCAAATGGCTATTTCAAGAGATTAAAATTTTAGATTTTTGCACGATCAACGTCTTGTTCGAATTTGGAGTTTTCTAATGAAAATGCAAAATTTTAGCCATGAAAAGTGTAAACCCCATTTAATCGCCCCTAAAGTTAGGTTTACAGTATTTTTGAATCAAATAAATAGAGGACCTAAAAAATAAGGGCTTGCAAACTTTCAGGTGATTTAATTAATAACTGTAGTCACAATTTGAAATAATCGATTTTTCTTATGCAACTTGGGATGGCTGTAGCTCGAAGGGGGTAAGACTTTTTCTTTATATAAACATGTGACCTAAAATGTATTCCCTTACATTTTAGGACACATGTTTATATAAAAAAAGTCTTTAAATACCTCTTACGTTATGTGTATTGTACTAAGAAAATCGTGCAGATTCCAAAAATGTAATAATATACAGGGCATTACATTTAAAAATCCAAAGTTGGTATCAGTTTTAGCGAAAGGGGCAGCCACGGATTATAGAATAAGAATAGCGTACGCCCTATAATGGCCATATATATAAATTTGACCGAAATGCGTCTAGAAAGTGGAGTAGCTCCGATTATTTCTTTTCTCTCCCTCTCAACAGCTGTTTAATAGCTATATTTATTTACTTCGTCCCTCATTGGTAGTAGAAATCCATCAATCCTGATGTCACGAGAAACTACTACCTACTCCCTAGACGCTTTTTCGACGTTTTCTACGATCGTGCACTATCCTCCTTTTATAATTCGTGGGGCAGCAGTAGGAATGTCATTTTTATGTCAAAATGTGATGTTTCATAAGTACATTAAGTGTAACAAGCTTGAGAATGTTACCTTTATAAATAAAGAAAAATTAGGGGATGTACTGTGATCCTGTTACATTTGATAATTAAAATCTTGGACCCATGTGGTCTTTAACCTTTGATCTTTGAATAAAAATATTAGAGGTTAGAGTTCACAGTTAAAATTCAAAATTTCTATAAAAACCTTTTTTTCCCCTGCAATTTACAGTATTTTGCTAAACATTCGAGTATAATCTAGATCAGGAGTAGTCAACCTTTGTCTAACGCCCATTTTTGCATCAATTTTGAAAATGAATCGGTTCTACCGCCCACCGCTCATCACCAAAAACCAAAAGTGGGGCGATATCAGTTAACAACTAAAAAAAAAAGTTCTCATTTGCAAAAATATTTCCCAAGTCAAAAGTATTGTTAGTGATAACTAAAAAAAAAAGATCACATGCCTTTTTTCTGGCTACTTGTCATATTGTCATAAAAATATATATCTAATGACCAAAAAAAAGGTCTTCACTTCTCAAACAGCCATCCTACTTGTAAGTGTACGCATAATTTGATAACTTAAAAAAAAGTTCCTCGCCTCTCAGTCTTCTGAAAAGATGTATTATTTTTATTTAACAGTCAGGAGTTTGATTAGAGACAAAACTTCTACAGCTCACCAAAAAGCTCAGAAAGCGCACTAGTGGGAGGTACGCACCAGGTTGACTAACACTAATCTAGATAATTACAATATTCTTCTTAAATTTTCAAGTTTTAGTACAAAATTAAAATGATATTTCGAAACTGAAATGTTAAAATTTTACAAATTTTAACCTTTAGCTCAAAATTCCATGATTCAAATGGAAATCTTGGAATTAAAGTCGAACTTCATAAAAAAAGTTAAAATGGTGTAATAAAAACTCAAGAAATGTCAAATTTTATTTTCCCCGAGCCCAAAATAATGAGTTTAAAAGTCGAAATTTGGAAATAAAAGACGAATATTCCACTTAAAGTAGTAATTTCGAGGTTAAACACGAAATTTTAAGAACATGTTTTGTAATATATTTAATTTTGTTTCAGAATTTGATTTTTTGTCACCGTTTTGCGCTTAAGTTAAATTAAAATTTTTTATTTTCAAAATTTACCTTTCTACTTTATTGTACAAATTTCTTTGAACATTTTAGCTTAAAATTACAAGATAATAAAATTTGAACTTTTGACTCACAATAATTAAACATATAGAATTTTAACTTTAGATTAAGTTCAAAATTTTGTAAAAAAAAGATCAAAGATCTAGATTTTAAATTAAAACATGAAATTTAAGAAACAGATTTAAAATGGAATTGGAAAAGTTAAAAAAAGATAAAATTGTGAAAAAAAGCTGTATGAAAATATTAAAATATTTTGCGTTGAAATTTTCAAGTTTAAATTGAATTTTCAAACAGAAGTAAAAGTATATTATGAGTAAAAAAATGAGTTTTTCACGAAATGTCGAGAAAAAGTCAAAATTTTGAAAAAACGCTGTATGAAAAGATTTGAATTTTTAGCACCAAAAATTTTAAGTTTAAACTCAATTTTGGGACAAAAATGCACGAAAAAAAAAACGAATTTGGTCACGAGATGTTGAGAAAAAGGGAAATTTTTAAATGGTCAATTCAAAATTTTGAGAAAAGGTTAAACTTTTAAGATGAAAGTGAAAATTAAAAGAGATATTAAAAACTCTAAGTTTTGAATTCAATGTCGTAATTTTAAGAAAAAGTGAAAACTTCTAAATGAATTGGAAATTTTGAGAAAAAGTCAAAATTTTTAATGAATTAGAAATTCTTTTAAAAAGTGTTGAATTTTTAACTTTAGAAATTTTGAGTTTAAAGTTACAATTTTGCGAAAATAATAAATTGGAGAAAAACTCGAAATTTGAATAATCCAGTTTCATCTCAAAATGTTGCGAAAAAATTTTTAATTTGAGAAAACCTTAGAAAATGACAGAAAAAATGTCGGCTAGTCCAAATTATAAGCATAGTTATAATTTTGGTAAACAACTACAAACTTTAAATTTTAGTGAAAAGTCCGAGAAAAAATTCAAATTTTTGAAAAATTTCTAAATTTATAAAAAAATTTTGATCTTCGTCTTTAAACATTTCCACCTTAAAGTTAAAACTTTAAAGGTGTAGGTATAAATGTGGATAAAATTTGAAAGGTATTACATATGAAAAAATTGAGTTAATCACGGAATTTGAGGAAAAGTAAAATATTTGGAAAAATGTCAAGAGTTATGATTACTTTTTTTATGTTCAATCCACTCGCAAAGAATAACCCTATTATGCCTTCAAAGCACCGAGAGTAGGATGCGGAAAGAAGGATAGATTAATTCTAAGAAAAAATGCAAGAAAGTCTAACTTTGAGTCTAAATCGTTGTTTTAGGAAAAAATAAAAGCTTTAAGTTGAACTGCAATGTTAAAATAATTGAAATTTCATTCTTTCTCATAAAATTTTAACATTCAAATTAAAATAACCACTTTTTTTCGTAATTCAGGTTTTAATTTAAAGATATTTTTATAATTCCAACTTTAAACATAAAATTGTAAGAAAAAAGTAGAAAACTTGAGTTTAGATTTCAACTTACGAATTTTTCTCTAGATGTTGTCATAAAAGACAGAATTTTGAGAGACCTATCTTAAATTTTTTATTATTACTCTTTCCAAAACTGCAGATTTAAGCTTGAAATGTGGCACTTTTACTCAATCGGAAATTCGGTGCTTTTTCTAATCTTCATGTTTAAAATTAAACTTGAAGTTTTGACTTAAATTCCAAATTTCTAGAAAAAAAAATAGGAAAGAAAAGGAAGAAATTCGAAGTTTAAGATCGACATTTGGAGGTTTAAATCCGATATTACAAAATTTCAACTGTTATTTAAAATTGCGGGAAAAAAGTAGAAAATTTTTACCCGGAATCGGTGAGTGATAAAAAAAACGCCGGAATAAAACTATAAACACTGACTGACGGACAACATACCTACCTAAAAGCATGCAATTTTGGACTTGAATTCTTTATATACCATAGGTCAGTACTAAGCAAAAATCCCCCAAGGGTGTTAAATAGGGGATTATGGAAATTCATCAATTTTAAAGTAAGGAACTTAAAGACTGGTGTTTACTTTTCAGTTTATAAGTAAAAGCCAGTTGTATCAGCATGTTTGGCAATTCTTCCCCTCAGGCTTAGGAGGCAAATCATGATACTTTTTTCTGAAGAGCACCGAAGTGGTCGTTGAGCGATTCGTCTTTTCGCCTAATAATGGGCCGATATCGATAGGGAATTTGAGAATACAGTTAATCTTAAATTGTGGGCAGAGCGTAATATTTTGAAAATGAATTTGTGCAAGTGAAGACAAATTATTTTTCTTTGTTTGTAGACGCAAAAACCTGCAAATAGTTCGGTATTGGTATAAGAAAAATAGGCACTTGGGCATGTTATTATAAAAAAGTCGAAGTTTTAAAAGAAAATCTCAGTTAAAAAAAACGAAAATTTGAAAAGGGAGATTTTCAAAAAAGTAGGAATTTTAAAAAACATCCAAAATTTAAGAAAATTGTTAAAATTTTTAAAAAAGTCGAATTCTTAAAAATTGGTTGAGATGTTAAAAAGAGGCGGATTTTTATAGTCGAAACTTTAAGAAGTTGACATTTTCAAAATATTTCAAATTTTCACAAAAGTCAAAATTTTAAAAAAGTAGGATACATTTTTGAAAAAGGTCCACAATTAAAAAAATAAACGTCATGATTTAATTGAAATGCAAATATTGTCCCCTGAAATCAAGAAAGATTTGTATTTCAATTTTTGAAGGTAAGCAAGCACCAGGCCGTTCCATAAAAAAAATCATGATTTAAAAAACTGACAAAAAATCAGAATTTCAAAGCTTCAGTTGAAATTGTCAAAAAAACTATTTTTCAAAAAGTCAAAATTTTGCAAAATATAGAAGTTTTCATAGAAAGTTAAAATTTCCTAAGAAAGTTAAGAATTTCAAAAAAATTAAAATTTCGAAAGAAATGTCAACACTGAAATAAAAATGTTAAAGTTTAAGAAACTCGTCTTTTTCAAATACTGTAGAACTTCGTTATTCTGACCATCACCGGACTAAGGGGTAGGTCAGATCCCAAAAAAGGTCGGACCATCAGAAGTATAAAAAATTAAGACAAATTTTGAGTAAAAATATATTTTCTGAATTGCCTACATACCTAAGATAGTATATATTTTATTTTTAATTCAATATGAATGTAATATTTTTAATATAAGCGTTCAAAGTAAGCCCAAATTGTTTTCTTCGGCAGATTTGAATGGCTTTTGCATCACTATCACTTCATATTTTTAATTGTATCAAAACTGGGGGAGCACAGATGTCATTCCACCTGCTTTGCACACTTCCAAAGCCTCTTTGGTTTACAAAGTTTAAGTATAAAAAAACCACAAGCTAAAAATTGAAAAATATTAATTTTATGTAGTACTAAGATAAAGGTCAGATTATTCGGAGAGTCGACCCATCCGAAGACGAACCAACGGAGTTCTACTGTAATTTGATAGTTCGAAAAAATGGCGCAATTTAAAAAAAAATCCAAGCACGTTAAAAAACTGAAATTTTAAATAATGGTATGAAATTTCAAAAATCTTCAAAATTTTGAAGAAATGTCGATATTAAAAAAAAAAATTGAAAATTTTTCAGTGAAATCCTCTAAAAAAACCTCAAATGTCGGGAAGTCCAATTAACTGAAAAAAAGTGAAGATAATCAGAAATTTCAAAATTTTAAAAAAAGGCAGAAATTTAGAGAAGTTAAAATTTTGGAAACAGTAAAATTTTGGTTAGTTAAAATTTTGAGAAAAAAAGTTAAAAGGTCACATTTTTTAAAGATATTTTTTTTGGTGGAACGGAGTGATCCTTGGTTATTTTCAAAAATTGAAATACAAATCTTGTCCCTGAAACCAAAAAAGATTAAAAAACACAACAAAGGTTGCTTTAACTCGTTTTGATAGCCAAGCTATCTTCATCATCTTTAGAGAGATACTGGCCAGTATCATCTTTAGAGAGATAATGGCTAGTACCTCTCTGAAGATGCTAGCTTGGCTATCGAAACGCATTAGAGCAACCTTTGTTGCCGGTTTTTAATCCTCCTTGGTTTCAAGGGACAAGCTTTGTATTTCAATTTTTTAAGGAGTCGAAATTTTTAATTGAAAACTATAAAAAAATTAAAATTTTGTCAAAGATTTAAAAAAGTCAAGATTTTCAAAAAAGCCAATGTTTTAAAAGAAGTCGGCATTTTGAAAAATACTTCAAATTTTCAAAATAAATCAAACATTTTAAAAAGTAACGATTTTTTCAACAAAATTCTAAATTTTGCAAAATAATCCGAAATTTCAAAAAGAATCAACTTTTTATTAAAATGTCTCGAATTAAAAAAAATCAATATTTTTAGACAATCTATATTTTAAAGAAAGTTGAAACTTTCAAAAAAGTCAAAATTTTGAAAAATGACCTGATTTCGAAATGCTCATAAAGAGTTACATTTCAAAAAAATAGGACCTTTGGAAAATAAGGTCAACATTTTGAAATAATAATGTTAGAATGTTGGAAAAAGTCGACCTTTTTAAAAAATTCATATATTTTGATAAAATGACGAAATTAAAAATATCGGTACTTAAAAAAGTTGAGATTTTAACAAATAATCTGGAATTTCAAAATCAAAATTTTGAAGAAGGGACGAGATTTAAAAAAAACTGAAGGATTCTCAGACAAATTTTCAAAAAATTTCGAAATTTTCGAAAAATCCATTTAAATATTAAATAAAATTCAAAATTATCAAAAAATTCTAAATTTTCAAAATAAAAAATAAAAAATAAAAGCGTAAATTTTGGGAACAGTCAAGAGTCGCAACTTTTGTTTAAATATTTTTAAAATGAAGGTTGGAATTTAAAAAAAAATGTCTCTCTTGGATACTTATACGACTGACTAACGGCTTTAAGTTGGAATCGTATACAACCACCATACCAAGGAAGGCCGAAACTAGTCAGTGGTTGCGGTTGTACCTATTTTCAATTTTGAGCACGTTTAACTGTTTCATTACAGAACATTTAATTGGTCATTTGTCAAACTAGATGAAAGTAAAGTCACTCCGAGACGTTTGCGATACAACCCGTGATACAAGCTCTGCCTCATCACGTGAACTTTGCAATTGCAATCTAGTTTTCATTGGATTCTAATGAAATTAGATTTCAATTGCATCGTAACAAACTTGTATATATTCGTATATACAAGGCTTATTATCTCAGCAGAGAAGAATGCTTCAATTAGCATGTGGCGAAAATGTTTGCGTAATAAACAGTTAAAAGTCAGTTACAAGTCACCCAATGGGGGTTTATTCTCTTGGATACTTATACGATTGACTAACGGCTTTAAGTTAGAAGTGTATACAACCACCGTACCATACTGAGGAGGCCAAGGAAGGCCGAAACTAGTCTGTGGTTGCTGTTGTACATATTTTCAATTTTGAGCACGTTTAACTGTTTAATTACAGAACATTTAATTGTTCATTTGTCAAAATAATCAAGATTTTTCAAAAAATGCTGAAAAAAGTCGGCAATTTGAAAAAAGTCGAAATTTCCATAATCAGAGTAGAAATTTAAAAAAAAGCTAAATTTTCGAAAAAATTGAAAAATAAAATAATTAAAAATGTCAAAAAATATCGACATTTTAACAAAATGTCACGGATTAAAAACTTTTCGTATAAAGTCGAAGCTTTTGAAAATATTTCAAAAAGAACCAAAGTGTGCAAAAAATTTTCAAAAAAGTAGAAATTTTCGGAAAAGTCGAAACTTAAATAATTCAGCCAAGAGCGAATCGGGCTTGCACAATTAAGGTTTCGTACCAATTACCACAGTGCGTAATCAATAGACCATATTAAATCATTTTTGCCTATGCATGAATTTGAAATTTGATCCCAATTTTCTTGTGTTATAATTGAAAAAAAAATGTCTATTTTCAGAAATACACACTTTTTCCGACAATCAATTCAAAAATTTGCGAAACTGATAAGTTGTCTTGATAATGTCTTAGATCAAAAGCATGTAAATCAAATAATGTAAGAGAAAAATTTAATCTGTATTCTATCTTTCAGCTAAATCAATTCAGCTAATTATTTGGAAACAAATATTGCTATATGGGTCAAAAAGCCTTGGAATGCAAGCATATGTTTTTCCATAAAATATTTATTCCCCAACAACTATTGCTAAATTAAAAAAATCTACAGTTTTCTGATAATTCATGGACCAACAGCTACTAACCCTATTAAAATCTAAATTTTTATCTTTGGAAACCTAGGAGAATAGGGGGGAACGGTCATTTCTGACACATTTTGAGCTGTAACTTTAAAATATTGAACCAAAAATCATATAAACAAATATTTTAGGATCCTTAAAGGTAGCTCTTTCAAATGATATCTCACACGATATATTAACTAAAACTTGATTTTTCTAAGATTAAGTGACCCCCTATTTTATTATAAAATATTTTCTTTTTCTAATCGTTGACTAGCGGTGTTTGCCTGGGTTATCGAGAACTAACATTGTGCAAAATTTTAAATGTCTACGTTACATATTTTTCGCGGAAAACCTGTTTGTGACAGACGGACGGACCCACTGACGGACGGACACGAAACTGAGATTATAAGGGTTCTGTTTTTTGAGGCACGGAACCCTAAAAAAAGATGAAATTTAAAAAAGTAAGAAGTTTTGGAGTGGAATGTCCGAATTTTTAAAAATGACAAAGTTTTCAAAAAGTATCAATATTTTCGAAAATAAAATCTGAATTTTTAAAGTCCAAACTAAAAAAAACGAACATTTTTAAAAAATTAAAAATTGAAAAAGTTGAAATTTTGAGATAAAATCGAAAGTCTTAAAAATTCAAATTTTGACAAAAAGGAGAAATTTTGTAAAAAAAAATCTAAGTTTTGAAATAAAATCGAAATATTGAAAAAATACAACTTGTTTCAAAGCTAGAACTTTTTAAAAATTTTCTTTGCGAGCTTTTAAAGAAACCTAAAATATTCGAAAGAGAAAAGATTTGAAAAAAATCGAAAGTATTAGAAAAGTTGAAATTTTCAAAAAGGTCGGAGTTTAAGAAAACTTACAATTTGAAAAAAGTTGAAATCAATCAATCAATTTTATTTGTTTCTCAAAAACTTTTTACAGTTTTTATAACAAAGAATTTGGCATAGATCTATATAGATACATATAAAGATATTAAACAGAGAAAATAATCAAAAACTAAAGTGAATTATATCCCAAGTATTTTTTCTTACTGAAACATCGCTTTGGCTCAAACAGCTGAAGGTAAAACATCGCTTTAATGTGTTCCAAGTTTACATTCATTTTCAAGAAATATTTGGTAATAAACAATTAACTAAGTAAGTGTGCAACAAAAGTGAACAGAATTGTAGCAGTGCCTGTGCATACTAATTTGTTTTTTAAGTAAGACCCTAGATAATTTAAAAAAAGTCGAAATTTAGGTAGTTAAAATTTGTGAAAAAAATTAAAGAAAAAGTTCTGAAAAAAGTTGAAATTTATATAAAAATTCGAAATCTTTAAATGACATCGGGTTTGTGGAATAATTCATTTAAAAAACTTGAAATTTTTAAAAAAGTTGAGATTTTAAAAATTTGAAATTGAAAAAATTTAAATTAAAAAAATAAAAATTTTCAGTAAAGTGGTTTTAAATAAGGTCAACATTTTGAGAAAAGTGAAAATTTTGAAACAAAGTCAAAATTTTATAAAAACGCAAAATTAAAGACAAATTTAAAAAAATCGAAATAAAAAAATTGATTAATTTAACAAGTAAACGTGTGACAATAACGCATGTGATCGGTTGACATATTAGCTGGTGCTGTCATAAAGGTCAAAATTTTGAGAGTAAAATCGAAATTTAGAAAAAAAAATCTTACGAGACAACAATAATATTTGACTGGAAACTCTCTATTTTGAAAGTAAAATAGGTTTGATTCTGAAGCTAAACCCTCTCCTTAATTCGAGAAAGAACTTCAAAGTCAAAACTTTGAGTTTAAAGTTGAAATTTTTGGAAAAAAAAGTCAAAAATTTATCTTGTGTGTATCTTGGTTTTACCAACCATTTACTAATCTTCTTCTTGGTGTGCTATATCCGTTTAACGGATGTTAGCGATCATGTTGGCTATCATTATTTTATTTATAGTTGTTCTAAAAAGCTGATATGTTGTCTGTCCGAACCATTGTCTTAGGTTTCTAAGCCAGGATGTTCTTCGTCTAACAGGTCCAGGCCTTCCATTAACTTTTCCCTGCATGATCAAATGCAACATGTCATATACCTTCGGATGTCTCATGATATGGCAAAAATAAGACACTTCACTGTGTATACAATTTCTTTATCCTTCTTTATCCTGTTCAGGACCTCTACGTTAGTAACATGGTCCATCCAGCTTATTCGCAGCTTGCGTTTCTATGACCACATTTTTTGCTTCAAGCCGCTTCAAGATATCCTCTGTTAGGGTCCATGATTCCACTCCGTATAAGAGACCATGAAAAACATAACACCTGACCATTCTCATTCTAAAATCAATGTTTAGTTCGTATCCACAAAGAATCTTTTTCATCCTTACAAAGGCAGCCCTAGCTTGCTTCATTCTTGATTTTATTTCTATTGCATTGTCCCAATTTTCGTTCAGAAGCTGTCCCAAATACTATTTTCTGTACCTTTTCTAATTTATTGGGATCAATCCAGAGTTCCGCTCGTAGGTTTCGTTGCTTACTCACGACCAAGATTTTGGTTTTTTTTAGTGTTAAGTGTAAGGCCATACTAGCTATATGAACTGACTACTTGATTCAGGAGGCTTTGAAGTTCGTCAACACTATGTACAAGAGGAACAGTCGTCTGCATATCTAAGATTATTCAGTGTTGTGCCGTTTATTCTCACTCCCTCTCTGGTACTCTCTATGACCTCTTGAAATATTTTCTCCGACTATAGGTTGAACAGAAGTGGCGACCAGGGCTTCGTACCGGAACTGAACTGAAAACCGGAAACCGAAAAAAACCGTTATTTTCGTCGGAACAAAAACCGGAGAGAAAGCGGAAAAAAATATTGGTTTATTTCGGTTCGTTGAATTTATGTACTTGAAAAATTTTTTATTATACCCTTAAATTTGAAATATTTTCTTAGAAATTTCAATTACTTTTTTAAAATTTTACACAAATCCGCGCAACTTTGATCTCAAAATTAGGAGTTTACTTTCAGTCTCTCATTTCTGTTTAAACATTAGATTAGAAATTAACAATTTTCACATTTTTAGAAAATATTGACTTTATTTTCAAAATTTAAAGCCAAATTAAAATTTTAAGTTTAAGGTTGAATCGTTTTTCAAAATTTTCGACATTTTCTTGAAATTTCTACTTTTATCTGGAAATTACATGAAATATTTCTTTTCTTCTCTTAAAATTTCAAGTTTAAAATAAAAAAATATCCTCCCTTGCAATTTTCGAATGTAGCAGTAGCGTGTTTTTCATTGTTTCCCTAAAACACGAATTTCCTTACAATTTTATTTGCAAATTCGAGATTTTTTGAAAATTTGAACTCTTTTTAGAAAACTCCAAATTTACTTCTTTTTTTAAACTTCGATTTTCCTTTCCTAATTTGATATCTCTACTTTTTGAAGTTATAAGTCAAATTTTCGATTTTTCGTCAATGTTTTCTTTCAAATTTCACTTTTTTTAGTATTTCAACTTTTTAAAAAATCCCAAATTTAAATTTTTATGATTTTATAAGCTGCCGACTTCCTAAAACTTTTTACAATTCCAAGATATGAGTTTTTTCTTAAACTTTTCGCTGACATCTCGAGGTTTTAAATTTAACCTTGATATTTTTAAATTTTAAGTGAAAGTTTCAGAAAAAATACAATATTACATTCCAATTTAAAGCAAAGATCTTAAAATTGGAATATAATATTGTATTTTTTTCTTGAAATTCAGACTTCAAATTTAAAAATGTCAAGGTTAAATTTGAAATATCGAGATTTCAGCAAAAATTTTACCAAAAAACTCATATCTTGGAATTGTAGGAAATTTTAGGAAGTCGGCAGCGTATAAAATCATAAAAATTTAAATTTGGGATTTAAAGTAGGGACCTTGAAATTGGGGTCGAAAGTTTTAGAGTAAACTTTAAATGGTGACATCTTAATTCAAAATCTCGAAAGAATATCCACATTTCAAGAAGAAAATTAACATTTTTGGAAAAAGTCTAAATTTTGAGGAAAAAGTAACTAAATTTTTAATTAACAATTTTTCAAATTTTGTCTCATAATTTTGAGTCCTGGAAATTTTAAGTTTTTAAAGTAACAGTCGAAAATTCCAAACTTAAACTTATAGTCCGAGTTTTACCTCAAAATTTCCAGAAAAATGTCCAGAATTAAACAATAAAAGTCAACATGTCGATAAAAAGGGAAAAAGATTAGATTTTACTCAAAGTCGAAATTTTAGAAAAAAAAAGGAAAAAGTACATACAAGTTTAAATTTAAAACTTCAAAAGAAAAATGTTAAAATATTGGAACCAAAACTAAATAGCCAAAACTTTGTGAAAAATTTTACATTTTTTTAGAAATTTTAAAATTTTCAGGAAGATTTTCAGAAAAAAATTGAATATTATAGTTTAAGGTCAATATTTCTAAATTAGGATGTATATTTTGAAAATTCTTCTGTTAAATTTTGAAGCTTCTCTTTCTAGATTTTGACTGTTTCATCAAAATCTCATTTAAAACTTTTCATTTTATATTTTGGCCTTTTTCATTTTCATTTATTCTTTTGATTTGATCTTTTTAATCCAAAGTTCAAGAAAACAAAGTCAAAACAGCAAAAATCAATTTTGTCAGAAAGAGCGAATCAAAGTCAAAACTTTACTAAAAAACCAAAATTATGAAAAAATGTCTCTCAAATTTTCTGTTTTAATCCAAGTTTGGTATATTTTTGGACTCTTTAACTTTAGGGTACATAATTTAACATTTTTATGAAAATTCCGAGTTTAAATTTAACATTTTGGCGACTCAGTTTGGAAATATTTAAGGCAGAAATGTTAAATAAAATTAATAATGATAATGTTTCCAATCAATTTAAATTTAAAATTTCTAAACCTGAAAATCCGATTTAGTTTTTCATAAAATCCAGTTTTTTTTGAAATTTGAACTCAAACTGAACTGAAAATTCAAGGTTTCAGCTGGAAATGTTTTAACTTGAAAAATAAAAAATATTTTTCTTAAATTTTAGTCAAGGTCAGAGCAGTTACATGCAGATACATTTTCTAAATTATGTTCGAAAATCAATTTTTAATTCGAAAAACTTTTGAAAAATCAAAAAAATAAGTCAACCGGAACTAAACCGAAAACCGGAAAAAACCGTTATTTTTGTCGGAACGAAAACCGGAACTGAATCGATGTAATTTTTTTGCTAGAACAAAAACCGAAAACTGTAACGAAAAAAATAACGGTTCGAAGCCCTGGCGGCGACAGAATGTAACCTTGCCTTACGCCCCTTTTAATTGAAATACATTCAGTTAAACTGTTTTCTGCTCTTAGATTTGCTTTTTGTTGCCAGACAAGGTTAGCATTAAACGTAGGTCTTTATCTACTTCTGTTGTTTTCAATATTTTTATCATTTTCTGATGTTTTACCCTGTCAAACGCCTTCTCGAAATCAATAAAGCACATGAACACATCGCAATTGACGTCTCTGGGCAAAACCTGATGTTACTAATAACTACAAAAAATATTTTAATGTTTACAGTATTTCAGTCGTAAGTAGGATTCATTTGAAGCGATTTGATTTTGAAATCTGAAAAAATTGTTTTTGCTTTTTCTTTCTCATTAGCTTGCCTCTTGGCGACAATTAACTAGAAATTTTGAGAAACAAACATGTTATCGTTTCGAGATCAAATCAAAATTTCGAATTAACTTTCATGATTGAATTTTTTATAAAAGTCAAATTTTGTCAAATTATTACTTTTCTCAAAATTTTCAATTTATTGTCAGCCTTATTATATTTTTGAGAATTCCGACTTAAATTTTGAAATTTCAAAAAAAAATTGCTTATTGAACTTCGCAACTAGGACCCATGTATAGAAATACTTTAAATTGTTTTATATGTTAAATATATTTCGTTTCAGATTGTTGAAAAGTGTACGAAATGTTGATTTTATTTATTCGCGGCCCTGCATCTCTTGTGTCGAGGGCGACATTCGTGTCAATGGCTCCACACCGTGGAAAACTTTTGTGTGATAAAATACGCAACCTCGCACCGACTTCGAACAATAACGAAGTAAAATCAGTGAAATTAACATCAAAGCGGAATGTACAAAATATAAAGTGATAAGAAGGTCTTTCAAAATTACAATTAGAAGCGAAGAGAAAGGAAAATCTATGAAGTAAGATGTAGGAAAGAAAGAATACTTTTATTGTCTCCACTTGCAACATTCTGAAGGGGTTATTCCGCGGCCCCTTATTCGCGTTTTAAGTGGGAGGTTTTTGCATGACAGCCCAAAGAAAACTTCTCCGGCAAATTTAGATAGAATTTCTTCATTTTCTCTTTTGTCTTCGTCCGCCCCGGCGCTGGGCCATGGCGCCCTCTCCTTTCCGCATTCGTACACTCATCAAGACTTGCGTATATTCTTATATTACAACAACTAATCAGAAATCCACTCCCTTCTTTCCGCGAATAATGAGCGACTGAAGCCTTAATTTCTTTTCTGCGTTGCTTAATATTGCAACCTCGATGTTAATAAATGAATTTTATGTCGGTTTTCATCCGACAGTGCAGTTCGAGAGTGTATAAAGTGAAAGCATTTTTTATTGTCATCTTACATTTATGATACAATTATGTTGGCAAGTGTCCCGATTTTCAACGATCTTTGGAGAAGCTCGATTTAGTATTGATCGAGAAACCGAATGGTCCGGTTTAGGATCAATTGATAATTAAAAAGTTTAAACTTCGCGGCCAAATGTAGCCAATCTGCAAAAGTTATTTTCTTTTATGCCATCCACACCTGCTTCAAATCCTGCATTAGAATAGTGTATTGTGTATCTTAGCAACATTCCCGGATGACGATGTAAATTGTGGCCGAGGCATTAGCCGAGGCTATCAAATATCGAAGTCCGAGAATGTGCTTTTACTAAGAGGTAGACATACTTTTTTTTTCTGAAATCGAAATCAATATTACTTAAATTAAGGAATGTTTATAAATTTATGACAATTTTCATTGTTATTTAATTTTCTATGAAATCGTTTGCTTGACAATCACTATTTTTTCTTCTTATCCGGCGCCTAGGACCTAGGACGAAAAAAATTTCTCGGACGGAATTTGTTCCGAAAAACCGAAAAATCTCGATCGAATTCCGAAATAACAATTTTTTTCGCATTTTGTTTGAAAATGTGCTATTTTACTGAACTCAAAATAGTTTAGTAAACTGGCTCTTTACCTCATAGATAGGTCAGTTTACTATATTACAACCGTCAGTTTTTTTTTGTAATCCACTCGCAAGGGCCAACCCCATTATGCCTTCAAACCATTGCGGGTAGGATGCGGAAACAAGGATATATGGTGATGAAGCGCCTTCTTAAACAAGGATAGGATAAAATTTTTGGGGAAAATTCCTTTCTGTAACGAGTTCCATAGCATGGAAGTTCTAGAGGAAAAAGAGTCCCCGCAGACAGAAGTCCTCATAACCCTATTATGTCTTCAAAGCACCGCGAGTAGGATGTGGAAACAAGGATAGGTAGCGATGAACCGCCTTCTTAAACAAGGATAGATTGTAATTTTTGGGAAAATTTGGTAACGAGTTGCATAGCTTGGAAATTCTATAAAAGAAAGAGCCTCCGTAGACAGAAGTCCTCACTGTGTCAAGTTGGACCGCACAGGAATTTGCTGTCTCCGACTGTCTTGTATGCTTTAAAAATCTTGCTCTTGAAGGGATCAATCCTATTACTTCCTGCGAGCATCTTTCGTGATATTATTTGTAGAAAAAAGACAAGTCATCAACCATCCTCCTGTGCTCTAGTATTTCGAGAGAATCAGTCAAACTCTCGTCATTAATTAGGCGAATGGCTCTTCTTTGAATTGAATCCAAAAGAGCTAAAGTGTGCTTTGGTTCTGAATTCAAAACATGAGAATAGTATTCTAGTGTTGGTCTAACTTGAGCTTTGTATAGCGTCAATAACTGAAGAGATGTGAAGTACTTTTTAGCTTTAAAAAGAAAGCCTAGCTTCTGAGAGGCGGATTTGGCAATGGCGCGCACGTGATCGTCCCAAGAGAAGTTACTACTCGGATTCACTTCTAGAATAGGCAGATTAGATCCCATCGGGAGGATTTTACCGTCCATTAGTAGGTTTGTTCCACTATCCCTAGATGTTTTCTTAGAGAAAACCGCGGTCTGAGTTTTTAAAGTGTTGAAGTTTTCCAGATTTTTCTTATTCCACTCTAGAATGATTTCGAGATCTCGATTAATCATCTGCATCAGCTGTTCCCTTAGTCGATCTGAAGCAGCGACGGATAATGATTTGTCGGACAAAAAGGTTACACCAGGCTACTATCATATGCGTAGTTGTGTATCCGATTGGAAGTTAAAGTCAAGAGATCGTTTATGTGTAACAGAAACAGAGTAGGAGCCAGGACAGACACCTGAGGCACCCTTGCATTAATCGCAAATGAGATGCTATCTACGACGACCTGAAGAGATCTGTCAGTGTCAATTAAACACAGTTGCACATAAAACAAATTTGAATATGCTTTTAAAGCGATATTTAAAATGTCTTGGAAACAATTTTTTAAGTTCTTTTCAGTGGAAGACTAATTTTTATAATTATTAGTGTGTAATTTAAACTCAATTCGACCTACAAAAATGACCCATTTCAACTATTGCTATGTAAACCAACAAAGCCGTGTCAAGTTACTAGATTACGGAAATAATAAACATACATTTTTAAAATTTTTAATTGTGCATTGAAATTTGAAATACAGATTTTGTTCCCTGAAACCAAGAAAGATTAAAAAACACAACAAAGACTGCTCTAACGCGTTTCAATAGCCAAGTTATCATCTTCAGAGAGATGCTAGAGCTTTGATATCTAATTATTTATTTATAACTATCACAAAATGCGAAAAAATATTAATAAACAAACTCGTAAGAAAAGTAGGTTACTAAGCCCGTATAGCTTTAAGGCGGCGGTCTGGTACTCTTAAAATGTCGAAATTCTCCTCTTGCCATTTTACAAACTACCTTAATACTATCGCTTAGAATTTAATGAAAATTGGTAATAATGTTTAGAAATGTAAGGGAATTCGGGCTTTAAAAGCCCATTTTTGATTTTTTTCTTAATATTTCCACAAATAAGTGTAGAATTTGTCCTTTTTTTTTGCCTTTATTCAAAAGCGTATAGCTCGGAAATTAAAAGAAATTTGAAAAAAGTACTTTCAAAGCGCAAATTCGACATCCTTGCTTTATAAGTTCTCCAAATTTGAAAACAAAATGTTAAAAAATAAAGGCACCATTTGTAAAATGGGAGGGCGGTGTTTGGCATAAAAATTGCGCTTATATTTCGGTTGCTCTCACTTGGGTCAGGCAGGGTACGAAGACGGACGTGATGCGGAGCAGAGAAATTTTTGCCCCTTCCCCAATACGTCATCAACGAACGAAGTACTTTCGGCTTCCAAGCTCATATTTCTTTATCTAGGCACGGTGGATATATCATAATAATAATAAACAATATTAAAACATTTGTTCTACCAGAGTTTGAGAGTAAAATGAATTGTTTAGTATTTGTAGTTTACAATCATTTACTGAATATTTAGTGGTTTTTGATATGTTTTCAAGAATTTTTTTCTCTCCCAATTAACATTTTCATATTACTCTTTGGAAAAATATAAATTGTTTAGGTAAATAAATACTACGAGGAATTTAAGCAAAAAAAGAAAAACATGATTTTATATCATTTAAATTGGAAATTTTATATTCTACCAGCATCACTTGTAGTCTAAAATCGACCATTTATATTTGTAGGCAACGAAATTGTTTTTCACATAATAAATTAATAGGTATTTGTTTATATGCCGATATTTAGTTCTTACCTTGACGATATGAGAAAATGGGTGGGAATATGAAAACTTCGGCTCTTTTTGAAAATATCGACTTCTTCGAAAATTTTGGCTTATTTCAGAATTTCGACATCTTGAAACATTGTACTGTTTTTGAAAATTATGAATTTTTTTGAGGAATATGATTTTTATGATAATTTCGAATTTTCCTTATTAAGTTTTAAAAATTTCTACTACTCCCTAAATATTTCGACTGTTTTTGAGAATTCCTATTTTATGATAAATGTTTTTAACTCTTTTTCAAAATTTCTAGCTTTTCTTGAAGTATTCGACATTTTTAATTCCTACTTTTTTAATGATTCGACAGTTTTAATTTCTACTTTTTTAATGATTTCGACTTGGACATTTTAAAATTTCCACTCATTACAAATTCTTAATTAGAAAAAAAATCGAAATTTTGACTTAATTAGAAAATTGTAACTATTTCAAAACTTTTCATTTTTCTAAAATTTTGCCAATTTTGGAACTTCCCAATTTTTCAAAATTTCATCTTTTTGAGAAAATTTTTATTTTGTTGTAAATTTCGACTTTCTTTAAAATATCGTGCTTTTTTTGACAATTTCGACATTTTAAAAAAGTAAACAAACGTATAATTCCGACCAGGTCAACATTTTTGAAAAGTCGAGCTGTTAGAAAAAAAGTCGAAATTATTAGAAAACCGTAGTAAAAAAAAATGGCAACATTCCAAAACGCACGAATTAAAAGAAAAAAGGTAAAAGTTTGGTGGAAATTTAGAAAAAAGTTGTTTCAAAGTCAAATTTTTCGAAAAAACTTGAATTTTAGAGTAAAGACGAAATGCCAACAAGGAAGAATTTTCAGAGAAAATTCGTAATTTCGGGAAAAATTTCCGTATCTTTGCAGAAAAGTATATGTTAATTTAAAAGGAATTAACAGAAAACAAAAAGGGCGAAAGGAAGCATTTTTAAGTCACCTATTTCTAACTATGTACTTTACCTACTTACAAGGGAACGTCGCGAAGTGTCCGGCGCCGAAATCGAAGAGACACATATTTTTTTTTATCGGCTGATAAACGGTTTTAAGGGTAGTTTTACCCCCTCAAAGTTGAGGCAAAAAATACAGATTTTGCTGTTTCTCGAATTCCAAAAATGATATTCGAGTCGTTTCTTTTTCCAAAAGTTCTGTTTTGACGAGAAATAAAAGAAAAAAAAACTCAAAATTTTTCCACCCTCCTCATGGGAGAAAACTACCCCGTTTAGAAGTTTTTTAATCATAAAAATGGTAATTACTGCAGCAAAATTTTGAAAAAAATATATGTTGTTTTATACACCAAAAATAATTTTACCTGTTTTTGGATTTGGTCGAAAAATTTTTTTTTGGAGAAAATGGGGGTAAACATCACTTACACGAATACCGGAAAGCCGGAAAACCGGAAAATTCGAGATTATTATGATCCCTCTACTATCTATATACGTCGAAAAAAAAGTTTACCAAATATTTTTTACCCCACTCCTCCTGATAGGGGTAAATTACCCATTATGAAATTTTTAATTAACAAGAAAAGAATCATTATGACAGCTAAATTTTGAAAAATAAATGTTATTTTATACATCAAAATTAATTTTACTTTTATTTGGGTTTTGGTAAAGGAAAATGTTTTGGGGGTAAACACCCCTTTAGGTCTAACACGTATATAATAGGATGTATTTTTATGATTTTTAATTCGTTTTTTATCTGAAACGAAGTATTTCAACAAGGAATTAGAAAATAAATTTTTTTGAACTTTTAAAGTCACCTCTCTTCCCCACCTTCCACCTTATCTTACCAGAGGGTGAGTCATCTACTTAAAAAATCGAAAAATTCGAGATCATTACGATCTCTTTTTATACACCGAAAACAATTCTAAACTTTTGCACCTCTAAAAATAAATCCGAATTTTTTAGAAATTTTGACTTTCTTTTCGAAACTTTAATTTGTAATTTTAAATTTGAAATTTTCACTTCTTTCACAACATTTTGGACTTAAAGTTGAATAGTCGAATAGGTCCTAAAATATTAAAGTTGTTTATTGAAATTTCGACTTAAATAACGAAATTTCAATTGTATTGCCTCAAATTAAGAAAAAATAGTAATTATAAGTTAAAACTTGAAACTCTGTAGATTTCGAAAAAGTTTCCAATTTGAAAAAATGTGACAGATTTTGAATTATTTTATAAATTTTAATATTTCACCTTTTTCCAATTTTAATCCCCAAAATTAAATCTTAACCTTTCACTTTATTCTCAAATTCCGTATTAAATTAAAAAATAAATACTATTGCGCGTTATCGGTTCGAATGATTAACACGTGAATTGTAAAACACTTTATTTCTAAACTGAACTCAGAACACTACAATTGCAATTCACTAACACTGTTTAATTAACCAACTTATTCATTGAATTCTAACTAACTTGACTAACTCCTCCTTTGTTGAGGGAAAAGCGACGTTCTTATATAGGTACCCAGTTCGGGTTCTCGAAAAATCCAGCAGCGAGTACGCTAATTCAACAAAACTTTGCTTTTCTACGTTTATTGGTTAACTAGATGTTATCCGCGTGAAATTAAATAAGTCTTTTTCTAGAAAATGTTTACATGCTATTTTGCTTCCTCGAGAATAGATTTTCTAAAAACAGACACTTCCATGTTAGGCATTGCCCATTTCCCCGGCAATCAATAATTGAATCTACCAGGGCATCGAACAGCTATTTTTTTCGTTCCGGTTTTCGGTTTTCGTTCCGAGAAAAAAATCGTATCGGGTTCGTTTCGGTTTTGGTTCCGACAAAAATAGCGCTTTTTCCGGTTTTAGATTCAGTTCCGTGTGACTAATTTTGATTTTAAAAATTTCGACTTTTTCAAAATTTTGATTTTTTGAATATTCCAAATTCCTCAAAATTCTGTCTTATTTGGTCGGTTTTGATTTTTTTTTTGAACATTTTACTTTTATAACTTTTGTTCTTGTTAAAGATTTTATTTTTGGATAATTTCAAATTTTTTTAAATATTTGGAATTGATTTCGAAGTTTAAATCTTTGCCCTTCTTTTTGTAAACATCAGAAAATTCAGACTCGAGATTTTATCTTTTTTGTTGCAAATCTAATTTTAAAGTCAATTTTTTCAAAACATTTCAATTCTTTTTAAATATTTGAATTTTTTCAAAGTTAAAAGTTTTTGCAAAAATCGACTCTCTCGAGTGTTTGTTTTTTTTATTCAACTTTTTTTTTTAATTTTCACCTTTTCGCAAAATTGTGACTGTCTAAAAATGATTGCTTTTTGAAAAGTCTGCCTTGAATTTTTTATGAAAATTCTTAAACATTTTTCGATTTCTTGGAAGCATTTCGTTTCTATATTTTGAAAACTTTGAAATTCAAATGTTTTTTTTTTATTAATCCCAAAATTTTTCCAGTTTGACCTTTCTATAGGATTTTAATTTATTTTCCAAATTCTGAATTTTTTTTGAAAATATTTACACATAATTTCGATCTTTTCTCAAAATTGTTTTTTTTTCCAAATTTTGATTTTTTCTGTAAATTTAATGATGTTGAAAAACTGACTTTTAAAAACTTCTACCCTGTTTTTTAAAATTTTTGACCTTGGTCCAACTTTTGACAATTTTTGAAAGCTTTGATCTTTTTTGAAAACAGAGATTTTTTTTAGAATTTCGACTTTTTCTCGAGGTTTCGGCTTTTATGTAGTAAACTGAACTTTTATTTGTATAATTAGATTTTTCTTTAAATTTTGATTTTCGAAAAATTATCTTTTTCCCAAAATTTTGACATTTTTAATATTTTCGAACCTTTTTCAGAATTAAAACTTCTATTTGAAAATTTCGACCTTTTATCATCAAAATTTCGACTTTTTCTCGAAGCTGTCACTTTTACAGAATTTGTTTTTTTTTTGGAAAATTTCCTCTTATTTTCAAGATTTTGGATTTTTTGTAATATGATTATGTTGAAACATTTTTTTTTTGAAAACCTTTATCTTTTTTTTTGAAAATTTTCACTTTAGCTTAAACTTTTTACTATTTCTCGAAGTGTTAACTCCTTTTTTGATAATTCCCACTTTTTCCCGAAAATTTTCACTTTTTTCAAAATTGAAACATTTTGAAATATTTAAATTTTTTCAGGATTTTAATTGTTTTGAAAATTTTTACCTTTTATCATCAAAATTGGGACTTTTTTCGAAGTTAAATATAGCTTCATTCAAAATTTGAAGTTTTTTTCGAAATTTCCATTTTTTAAAGTTCGAGGTTTTGTAATACCTTCGACATTTTTTCAAAATTCGTCCGTTCCAGAATTTTTTTAATTTTGCTGAAGAATTAAATTTTCCAAATTATCAATTTTTAAATTTTGAACAAATTCTACAAAACGAATTCAAGACTAAATTTTGATTTTAAAGCTGCCTAAATTGGAAACAATTTGAAAAAAAAAATCGCAGCTTCGAGACTAAAGTCTAAATTTAAAAAAAAGTCAGATATAGGGTAAACAAAACCAGATAAAAATTGGAAGTTTAAATCAAAAAATTTCTGACATGTCATCGTTTTAATTTTACCCTCAAAATTTTGACATCAATTTCAAGATCCCGGCTTTAAATTGAAATATAAATGTTGTATTTTTCTCTTGAAATTTTGACCGAAATGCCCAATTTCTAGGAAAAATTAGAAATAGCGAGATTTTATCGGAAATTTTGAAAAAAAGCCAAAGCCTGGAATTTTGCGAATTTTTATGAAGTCGGCATCGTAAATAACCATTAGAATTTAAGATTTCAAAAAAAAAATTGGCATATTGAAATTAAAATGAAATGAAGGGAAAACATTCAAAAAAACTCGAAATTTTTATTAATAGCTTCCCAAAATAGGGGTATCAGGTTATAAAAGGGAAAGTACAAGTTTAAAAAAAAAACAAATTTTGAGTGGTTATTCTAAAAAAATAGTTAAAATTTTCGGAAACATTCTAATTTGCAAATAAAATTGTCAGCAGACTGTGCTTCAATGAAAAAGACTTCGCTGCTTTAGTTCAAGTTTACAACAGCACATAAAATTTTTATTTTAAACTCGAAATTTTAGGAAAAAAAAAAGAAATATTTCGAGAAAAAGCCCAAATTGCAAAACATTTTGAAAAAAGAATATTCCGGTTATACAACTTAAAATTTAATCTGGCTTGAAATTTTGAGAATGAAATCAATATTTTCTTAGAAAATGTAAAAATTGTGAGTTTCTAATCCAACTTTCAAAAATAAATGTTCTTTAAAATAAGTTCCTAATTTTGAGATGAAAGTTGCATGAATTGGTCTAAAATTTTGAAAAGGAATTTTCTGAAAAAATCCCAAATTTAGGTAAAGTAAAAATTATTTTAAGAACATACCAATCCAATGAACCGAAATAAATCGTTATTTTTTCCGGTTCTGTTCCGGTTTTCGTTTGAACAAAAATAACGGTTTTTTTCGGTTTCCGGTTTTCGGTTCAGTTCCAGCTTAAAACCCTGGAATCTACTATCCAATCTTAGGTTTCTATATCCAGAGATTTAGGTATGCATTGGTTTGTCAGAAGTTAGATAAGATCTTCTTTAATATTACATATATAAAGGTAATGAAACCAAACGGTCTAAATTACTATTTAAAAAAATTACGCAACAGAAATATAACTTTATATAATCTACTATCCAAAGTTACAAACAGTTTATGCAATTTCATGTTTTGTTAAATTGAAAGACATAAATTTGTTTTGTTTTAGATATGAACTGGATAACACAAATTCACTTACTTCTATAAAACAGTGTTTCATTTGTGCTAACTGTTCTGCAAAAAAAATATTTAAAACCCCTTAAACATTTCAAGTAATTGACATTTCTACTAAAAACTTCAAATTTTCATATCAATTTCAAAATTTCAACTTTTTCAAAATCGAGTTCAGTCTTGATAAAAAAGGATTTTCTTAGAATTGCAATTTTGATTTTAAATTTTTGCTCTTTTTTTCAATTTTGAAAGAAAGTTTAAAAGATTTTTTTATTGAAAGTTGAACTTTTAAGTTAATTTTGTATTAAAAATGTTAAAATTAAACTTGGAATGTTTCAAAAGTAAAAGAAATACAAATACAGTGAAATCTCCCTTAGCGGATACCTCTAATGAACGGACACCTTTGTTAAGCGGACAGTTTTACATAGTCCGGAATTGTATCATAGAAAATTCCATACAATAGAACTTCTGTTGAGCGGACTCTCTGTTGGGCGGACGCGGACACGTATTTCTACACACAACATGCCAACGTTCTCTCTTAACCGGACACCACAAAATTATACGCAATGTTGCTTTGACAGCATATTTCACTCAAACATATCGAAAGGAAAAAGTAAATTCGCCAAACGATATCTTTGACGTAAACCAATTCTTCATCGAAGCTTCACTTGAAGAAGGGAAAAGTAGGTACATATTTTTTATTTTAAAATAAATGAGCAGAAATCCAAAAATTCTTACTTTGCAGCTAAATCTTGAGTTTTTTTTTGAAACTTTGAATTTTAAGCAATCAAATTTTTTAGGAATTTCGACTATTTTTTCATAATTTTCAATTTTTCGTTTTAATTTTTTTAATGTGAATTTTAACTCGATAGAGAAAAATTACAATTAAAAATAAAAAAACTAAATTTCTAATCACAATTAAAACCATGAAAAAAACTAATATAATTTGAAAATTAATAAAATTTTCACTTGATTTTTTATAAAAAAATTGAGGTCGGATATTAAGATAAATATGTATACAAATTTCGTATTTAAACAAAATTTTTAAGCTTAGAAATATTTCCACTTCCACGATTTTGTCGACTTTCGGTATTAAAATTCGAATTTCTTTTTTATAAATTTTGGGTGCCTCTTGAAGTTTGAATTTTTGTTTTCAGTTTGAAGTTTAAGCTTGAAATCCTAAATTTTTTTGTAAATTTTAGTTTGAAATCGAAATTTAAAATAAAAATATCAAATTTTTAAATAAATAAATCCTAATTCCGAATAAAAAGATCATAATTTTGAAAAAAGTTTTATCTATTTTAAAAAATTCCCATAATTTCGAGTTTGTCCTCAACACTGAACCTTAAACTTTAATTTCGAGAAAAGTTTTAAAAGTTCAATTTTAGATTCCAAAATTTTTGCATCAGTTTATAAATTAATGCTTTAATTAAAATCAAAATTTCCAGAGAACATATTTTAATGTTCACTTTGAGGTAAAATGTCAATTTTAAAGGCCAAATATCTGAAGAAGATTTTTTAGAAAACTCCAGTAATCGTCCTTCACCATTTTTTTTTTGGATTTAAATTTTTATAAATAATTTTCCACCTTAGAGTCACATTAAAAAAAAAAATTGGAAATGTCAAGATTTAACTTAAAATTTTGAAAAATGTGAAGATATATATTGTAGGACGATAGAATTCAAATTTGAATTTGGCGGTCAATCTCGATGACAGATGGCAGCCCCGACTGTCACTAGCAGCTTCCCGCGTTTTTACACAGAGTAGTCAGACAAGTCTATGCGAGTGGTTGTTATAAGATGTGTGTGTTCGAGTTAATAAATCTTAATAAAAATCTCAAGTATTATTCACGGGTTTAGTAGCTCCCCCTTACAGTTTTCAGGTGTGGGGTAACGCGGAACAAGGTAACGCGGAACAAGGTACACGGTAACAGGGAAAACGGTACGGGTACACGATTAAGCGGGACACGATCCAAAAGTCGGTTAGAAGGAGTGTCGCGGTTCGTTTTATGTTCACGTTATTTTGCGGTGGAAAGTTCGAGTGAAGTAGGCGAAGTACGATGGCTTCCCCAAATTATGACGACGTTAAGAATGCTGAACAGGAGCACCCACCGAATGAGCAGGTATCCGTAGCCGCCTCCGTTGATGATATTATACAGGCTGCTGTGAGAGCCATAATCCTACATCAAGAAGCGCAACAAACTCGTCCAGTTGTTCCGTTGTCACCCACAGTGCACGATAAACCCGTGAAATTCAGTAACCAGGAAATTGCCGCGCTGTTGCCAGATTTCTCCGGCCATGAAGATGATGTCGAAGCTTGGGTTAGAAGAGTGGATGCCGTCCAGGCTACTTACCAGGTACCCGAAGAAATTATCCAGCTAATTGCGGTTGGGAAATTAGTTGGGCAAGCAAAAACATGGTTCCACACGAAATTAGAATACATAACGATGCCATGGTCCCTTTTAAAGCTCGAATTGATGAGTATGTTTCAGTGCAGATTAAACAAGGTGGAACTGATGAGAAAAATGGAGAATCGTAAGTGGAAAAAGGGAGAAAAGTTCTCGAAGTACTTCACTGACAAAGTTTCTTTGTGCAATAAATTATCCATGACTGATAGTGATATAATAGACTACGTTATTGATGGATTTGAGTCAGTTCAACTTCAGAGCCAAGCCCGAATGCAGCGCTTTGCTTCACTAGGCGAACTATTAAGTACCATGAAAAATGTAACCAGCGAAGAAAGAAATCCCCGCCACTTACCCGATGTAAAAAAAGAGCCAAACACCTTTACACCACGTAAAAATCCTTTAGACCATAAACCAAAATGTTTTAACTGTTTTAAGGAAGGTCACAAGATTTCAGATTGTCCACAGCCTAAGAGGGAAAGAGGAAGCTGTTTCAAATGCGGAAAAATGGGACATTTACAGAGGGATTGCACAGCTGCCAAAGAATCCCCCAGACAACAGACATTGCTGATAGAAGAGAAAACCATACCGCCATATTTGGTCCAGATTAAGATGGAACACGGTTCAAAGGAGGATAAGGAGATTACATCAGTGGTGGATGGAGGTTCAGGTATTTCTTTAATATCAATTGACTTGGTGGACATGTCAAAAGTGGTACCAGTAAGAGAACATAATTTTACTGGCATTAATAACTCCCGTTTGCAGATCTTAGGTTTATTAAAGACTAATATTTACTTACCTGTATGTAATGTATACTTAGAATGTGACTTTTATGTTGTCCCCCAAAATACCATACCTATTCATCAGTGTATATTAGGACGCAATTTTATAAGTAATCCTAGAATATGTATCACATTGTCCGATGTTATCAATATTACAAAGAATGAAAATTTTCTAGACGGTGGTTTTGGACACAATGAGATTTTATTAATCGAAGATATTAATGACAGCTATGTACCTACCTTAGACGTTGAAGATTCATTGACACCATCACAAAAATTAGCGGTAAAGCAAACTTACCAAGATTTTTATGCACTCCCTAGTCGGAAAAGTGAACCCGTAATTGATTATGAAGTTAAAGTAAACTTAAAACCCGATCACAAACCGTTTTTCTTCAGACCAAGACGTTTATCACATTTCGAATCAGTAGAGCTTGACAAAATGATTAAAGATTTATTAGAGCAAAAAATTATTACATCTAGTAATTCGGAGTATAGTTCTCGAATAGTTTTAGTTAAGAAAAAAGATAATTCCTTGCGTTTGTGTGTAGATTTCAGAGAATTAAATCAGTCTGTCCTTCGAGATAACTTTCCAGTGCCCGTAGTTGAAGAACAAATAGATAAATTAAAGAACAAAAAATATTTTACACGTTTAGATTTAAAGAATGCTTTCTATCATATAAAAGTTCACAAAGAATCGACAAAATATTTCTTGTTTGTTACACCCACTCAGCAGTTTGAATTTGAAAAACTCCCATTTGGATTCTGCAATTCCCCAGCTATTTTCATGCGATTCATATCAAAGATATTTAAAAAATTGATAGAAGAGGGCAAAATTTTGATTTACATCGATGACATTTTGATAGCTACTAAAACGGTAACTGAGAATTTGGAAATTTTAAAAGAAGTATTTACATTGATGGTAGATAACTTGTTGGAGTTAAGGTTAGACAAATGCTCCTTTTTGAAAACTAGTATTAACTATTTAGGGTATATTATCAATAAGGATGGGATTAAACCAAATCAAGAAAATATTGAGGCTATACAAAATTTTCCAATACCGAAAAATAAAAAAGAGGTTCATAGTTTCCTTGGTTTAACTTCGTATTTCCGAAAATTTGTTAAAGATTTTTCCGTTTTAGCAAAACCCCTTTATGATTGCATAAAATTAAACAACGATTTCAAATTCGGCATTGAAGAGATCCGCGTTTTTGAGTTACTGAAGAATAAGCTTATTAACGCCCCAGTTTTGAGTATTTACTCTCCTAATGCGCCCACAGAATTGCATTGCGATGCATCGAAGTTAGGTTTTGGTGCCATATTATTACAAAAGCAGGATGACCAAAAGTTTCACCCTATATTTTTCTTTAGTAAAAGAACCACAGAAGCAGAGTCGCGATATCATAGTTATGAGTTAGAGTGTCTAGCAATAAAATATGCCATAGAAAGATTTCACGTTTATCTGTATGGTATCGAATTTAAAGTAGTTACAGATTGTGACAGTTTAAGATTGACTTTGAGCAAAAAGGACATAATACCAAGAATAATGCGTTGGACACTTTTTTTGGAAAATTATCGGTATACGGTTGAGCATCGACCAAACGAGCGAATGAAACATGTAGACGCGCTGAGCAGATGCCATAATGTCTTATTATTAGAGGAAAGCAGTTCAGAACAGATTTTAGCTTTAAAGCAACAAAGCGATGAAGAAATTACAAAGATAAGAGAGAAATTAATGACAACTGAATTACCCCTGTTTGAATTAAGGCACGGTTTAGTTTATAGAAAGACGAAAAAGGGTATAAGATTTTACGTTCCTAAGGTTCTAGAAGATAATATCATTAGGTGCAATCATGATGACATGGGTCACGTAGGTGTAGAAAAGGTAATGGAGTTAACAAGTCGAACGTATTGGTTTCCGGAAATGAAAAGAAAGGTACAGGAATATATAAATAACTGTTTAAAGTGTATAGTGTATCAGCCAGATTACGGGAAAAAAGAGGGTATATTACATAGCATTCCAAAAGGAACAGTTCCATTTGATACTGTACATATTGATCATTATGGTCCCCTTGAAAAATGCAAGAATGGCGACAAATACGTTTTCTTAGTAGTTGATGGCTTTACAAAGTTTGTTAAGTTATATGCATGTAAAACTACAAATACCAATGAGGTTATGAAACATTTACGGTCTTATTTCACGGAATACAGTACTCCAGTGCGTTTAGTTTCGGATAGAGGTACTTCATTAAAGTCAAAAGCGTTCGAAGAATTTTTAAACGAAAATGAGGTCAAACATGTATTGGTAGCGACGAGGACCCCTCGCGCGAACGGTCAAGTAGAAAGGGTTAACAGAACTCTTACACAAATGATGGCCAAATTATCAAAGGAAAGAAATGAGTGGAATAAAACCTTGAAGCAGGTCGAATTCTGTATGAATAATACTGTTTCAAAAACAACAGGACAAGCTCCTAGTAAATTAGTGTTTGGTAGATATCAGAGAGGAAAATGTGAGGACAAGTTAAAACAATTTTTAGAAACATTAAATGAAAATGAAACAGATTCAATAAGTTTAGAGGAATTGCGCCAAGAAGCGTCAGAAAAAATATCGAAATCGCAAGAATCTAACAAAAAATATTTTGACAAAAGTCATAAGACACCCACCAAATATTCTGTTGGTGATAAAATTATGATTACTAATGTTGACACGAGTATAGGCACTAACAAAAAATTATTACCTAAGTACAGAGGCCCTTACGAAATTAGTGTAGTTTTAGACAATGATCGGTATATAGTTAAAGACATTGAAGGGTTTCAAATAACCCAAATGCCTTATGAAGGTACACATGAGTCTTCACAAATTAGACCATGGATAGCTGACTAAATCTGATTGGGTCCAACCGCCTGAGTGTAACTTATCTGTAAAATTTATGTTCTTTTTATGCCAGAAGTATTTGTTATGTACCTACCTGTCTTATGTTTATGAAAAATGAGAATTAATGTAATACTTACCTTATGTACCCTTATGATTATGGTTATGGAAAATTATGGTGTTTATGTCTTTATGCCCTTTATGAAACTTACGTGAACTTATGTCCTTATGCATCTTATGTTCTTATGAAACGAGCTTATGTTATGGTTAGGATTATGTACTTATGTGTTTATGTTATGTACACAAGTTTGTGACTTATTATGGAAAAACTTATGAAGGGAGGAAAATACACGGGGCATGACGAGATAATTAAGGATTAGGTTACTAAATAAGTTATTACTCATAGGTTGTACCATTACTCAGATTAGTACTTTCTCATGTATATTGTTGTCCTTACGAAAGGTTCCAATTGTTAGGTTAAGTTGTTATTAAGGAAGCTGCTGGGAAAGATCGAGGCGATCTTTTGTCAGGTTGACCGAACTGTAGGACGATAGAATTCAAATTTGAATTTGGCGGTCAATCTCGATGACAGATGGCAGCCCCGACTGTCACTAGCAGTTCCCGCGTTTTTACACAGAGTAGTCAGACAAGTCTGTGCGAGTGGTTGTTATAAGATGTGTGTGTTCGAGTTAATAAATCTTAATAAAAATCTCAAGTATTATTCACGGGTTTAGTAGCTCCCCCTTACAATATAAAAAAATAGAAATTTTGTATTATTGATTGTTTTATAAAAATTTTGATTTGAACATTCAAAGTTTTGAGAAGAAAGATTAAAAATTTCAGATTGAATTTGTGTCAGCCTTTTTGAAACATTTTGACTTTTACACGTTTTTAGAAATTTCACAATTTTTACTCTTTTATCAAAATTTTCTGTAGATACTATAATAAAGAAGTTAGAAATTCCATTCAAATGCAGACCTTAACTGTGTACAACGATGTTTTTTAGGAAAATATGGTCACCTATATATTCCCAAGATATTGTTAAATTTGGTTGGATGGTTCCAGAGTAATAAATAAATAAAGATAAAAAAATATTTTGCAACATTTTCTTTAAAAATTCATTAAAAATACAAAAACGCCCTAAAATCAAAACCACGCTAGATATTTACTGTAGTGGGTATCTGGTTACTTTGCTATAAATATCTTAAGCCTTACTTGTACAGGGTGTCCAAAATTCAATGCCGAATTGGCTAAAATATGAAGCAATTTTTCTTCGTTTTCTCAAATAGAATACCGTGTATATTTTATTTCTATGAGATATGAAATTAAAAAATGAACATTTTTTGTACCTAAAATTATTTTAAAATTTTAAACTGTTAAGCAGATATTCGTCGGATTATTACATATGGCTTTTTCGACATTAAGATACAAGACAAAGAATCAAAGATGGCTTTGATAAATATTAATTACCTATAATTAAGTTGTAAGTTAACTTCCAAGCTCTCTTAGGACTACAAATAAATAAATAAATAAATAACAAAACATAGGAAAACCGTTCAAGCATTCTTCTAAAAGTAACTTCTTCGGGATGCCTTCTTTTAGGATACCGACTAGTATAAAGCTTATTTACTTACGCTAATAATTTTAAAATATTTGTAGGTACAAAAATGTACAGGCTGTTCCATTTGAGAAAACGAAGAAAAATTGTTTCATATTTTAGCTAATTTGGCATTGAATTTTGGACACTCTGTACAAGTTAGGCTTAAGATATCTGTAGCAAAATAACTAAAGACCCACTACAGTAAGCACCTAACGTAGTTTTAATTTCAGGATGTTTCTTTTGCTTTTAATAAATTTTTGAAGAAAATGTTGCAAAATATTTTATCTCTCTTTATTTATTTATTCATTACTCTGGAAATATCTAACCAAATTTAACAATATCTTAGGAATATGTAAAGTTGTCAGCAAGAAACCCAAAAATTAGAAAAAATTTAGGGGTTTCTATTTAAAAAAAATTATCCTCAGCGGCTCACACTCTTTGGAGACACCCTGTACATGTGACCATATTTTCCTGAAATACATCCTTGTACATAGTTAAGATCTGCATGTGAATGGAATTCCTAACTTCTTTATTATAGGACCTACAAATGTCCGACGCACTGTTGCAGGACCCTGTATATCCAGAGATTTAGTTTATGCATTGGTTTATCAGTAGTTAGATAAGAAACCTTCTTTAATATTATTAATTATTATTATTATTAATATTATATTATTATTTAAAGTATTTAAAGGTAATAAAACAAAACGGTCTAAAATACTATTTAAAAAAATTATGCAACAGAAATATAATTTTATATAATCTACTATCCAAAGTTACAAACAGTTTATGCGATATCATGTTTTGTTAAATTGAAGGACATAAATTTGTTTTGTTTTTCGGATATGAACTGGATAACAGCACTTTTATAAAACAGTGTTTCATTTGTGCTAACTGTTCTGCAAAAAAAAATATTTAAAACCCCCTAAAAATTTCAACTAATTGACAATTTTACTAAAATCTCCAAACCTTCATATCAATTTCAAAATTTCTACTTTTTCAAAATCAAGTTCAGTCTTGATAAAAAAGGATATTCTTAAAATTGCAATTTTGATTTTAAATTTTTGGTCTTTACTTCAATTTTAGAAAGAAAGTTGAATCCTAACTTCGAAATTTGTACTTTTTTAAAAAGATTTTTCAATTGAAAGTTGGAATTTTAAGTTAATTTTGAATTAAAAATGTTAAAATTAAACCTGGAATGTTTCAAAAGTAAGAGGAATACAAATACAGTGCAATCTCCCTTAGCGGACACTCTAATGAACGGACACCTCTATCAAGCGCACAGGTTTTCATAGTCCGGAATTGTATCATAGAAAATTTAATACAATAGAACCTCTGTTGAGCGGACTCTCTGTTGGGCGGACGCGGACACGTATTTCTACACACAAAGGAAAGGAAAAAATAAATTTGCCAAAGGATCTCTTCGTCGTAAGCCAGTTCTCCATCGAAGCTTCACTTGAAGAATGGAAAAGTAGGTACATATTTTTTATTTTAAAATAAATGAGCAGAAATCAAAAAAGTCTTACTTTGCAGCTAAATCTTGAGTTTTTTTTTCGAAACTTTGAATTTTAAGCAATCAAGATTTTTTAGGAATTTCGACTATTTTTTCATAATTTCCAATTTATCGTTTTAATTTTTTTAATTCGAATTTTAACTCGATAGAGAAAAATTACAATTAAAAATAAAAAACTAAATTTCTAATCACAATTAAAACTATGAAAAAAACTAATATAATTTGAAAATTAACAAAATTTCCACTTGATTTTTTATAAAAAAATTGAGGTCGGATATTAAGATAAGTATGTATAAAAATTTCGTATTTAAACAAAATTTTTAAGCTTAGAAATATTTCCACTTCCACGATTTTGTCGACTTTCGGTGTCAAAATTCGAATTTCTTTCTTATAAATTTTGGGTGCCTCTTGAAGTTTGAATTTTTGTTTTCAGTTTGAAGTTTAAGCTTGAAATCCTAAAATTTTTTATAAATTTTAGTTTGAAATCGAAATTTAAAATAAAAATATCAAATTTTTGAATAAATAAATCCTAATTTCGAATAAAAAGGTCATAATTTAAAAAAAAGTTTTATCTATTTTAAAAAATTCCCATAATTTCGAGTTTGTCCTCAACACTGGAACTTAAACTCTAATTTCGAGAAAAATGTTAAAACTTCAATTTTAGATTCCAAAATTTTTGCATCAGTTTATAAACTGATGCTTTAATTAAAATCAAAATTTCCAAAAACCTATTTTAATGTTCACTTTGAGGTAAAATGTCAATTTTAAAGGCCAAATATCTGAAGAAGATTTTTTAGAAAACTCCAGTAATCGTCCTTCACCATTTTTTTTTGGATTTAAATTTTTATAAATAATTTACCACCTTAGAGTCACATTAAAAAAAAAACAATTGGAAATGTCAAGATTTAACTTAAAATTTTAAAAAATGTGAAGATATATAAACAAATAGAAATTTTGTAATATTGATTGTTTTCTAAAAATTTTGATTTGAACATTTGAAGTTTTGAGGAGAAATATTGAAAACTTCAGATTGAATTTGTGTCAGCCTTTTTTAAACATTTTGACTCCTTTACACGTTTTTAGAAATTTCACAATTTTTACTCTTTTATCAAAGTTTTAATTTTAAAGTGAATAACTTTATTTCTTAACGATAAACATGTTGAGTATTAATTTGAAATTTCGTCTTCTTTGTCGAAATTTCGAGTTTTCTTCGAACTGTAAAGTTTAAACTTTAAATCACGAAATTTTTAAACATAAAGTAAAAAAAAGAAATTCCAATTTCCAAGATATTTTTGATGTCTGATATCTGAAAAAACGAAAATAATAAATAAGCAAATAAATTGTGGTTGCCATGTTTCATAAACGGACACCCGCGACATGCGGATATATTTTGGCAGTCCCGAAGGTGTCCGCTTAAGAGAGATTTCACTGTATTTTAAATTAATGAAAACAGTATTTAAAAAAAATTGTCAAAACAAATCTAGCTACTTTGGATTTTAACAGTTTTTTGTTTTTGTTAATTGACTATTTTAACGAAAATTCAAAATTTCTAAAAAATGTTCTTTTTTATAAATGTTAAAACTTTGGCATATTTATACATGAATGTAGTATTTATACAGGATGGACCATACGTAGAGCAAGAGTAGATTTTTCGTATAAAAATAACGTAATTTAGTCACATTTACCTTATACCAAAAGTTGATGTTAACAGAGATACAGGGTGTCAAAGTTGAAAAAAAAATTGTGATTTTTTCGCCTAACTGATGAACAAATTTTACTATAGACAAGAATTTTGGCATAGGGGGGTTTCTTTGGTACAGAAATTCTAATTTGCTAATAGATTGCCAGTAACTCATAGGGGGCGCCACCTACTCTACCTTGTATTATTCTAAAGCATCATAACTTTTTTGTGCCTTTATGTACACCTATTTTAAATAGATATTTTCATTTACCTACATTTTTTACGTAAAAAAGGTTTATATTCTAAATGTTGATACAAGCAACCACTTTCAAGATATTTGCATTCAAAGTTTGCAGTACGTCTAAAATAGTTTATATCTAATATTACTTTACTGATATTATTACACATATTTTTTAAATTTATAAAGCAAATTTAAATGAAATACCAAAACAAAATTTATTTTTAAAAATAAGTATGTGGGAAATGACCCTTTTCATGTAAAGGGATCGTAAACAATTAAAAATCTGAATGTCTTTTATTGAAATTTATCTCCAAATATCTGCTTCGACCACCTACCCTATTAAAATCATTTTGTGTGGACTCAAAGATCATATCTCACATCTCAAGTTAGAAAATAAATTACGTTTTAATATTTTGGATTTTCTTTATTGAGATTTTCAAAATTTAGGTAATAATATCATAAGCAAAGTAATTTTTGACATAAATTTGTTTCAAAGCTGTCTTATGATTACTTTTTTTTCAAGCTTACTTCGAAAATTTAATATCTTAGTAATTTAAAACCAAGGCATGTCAAGCTTTAAAGGCAAATATCTTGAAAACGGTTGCTCGTATCAACTTTTAGAAATTACACCTTTTATACTTAAAAAATATAGGGAAATAAAATAAGCCATTTAAAATTAATATACGTGAGTGCACAAAAAAGTTATGATGATTTAGAATTAGGCAGGATAGCGCAGGTAGCGCCCCCTATCAGCTATTGGTAATATGTTAGCAAATTAGAGTTTGTCGGCTTAAGAAACCCCCTTGTGCCAAATTCCGTGCCTGTATCTCTGTTAATATCAACTTTTGGTTTAAGGTCAATCTAGCTAAATCACATTATTTTTATTTGAGAAATCCACCATTGATCTGTGTATCATTACTTATGGTCCACCTGTATAAGTTTCTGTTACGGTTTAGGGCGAAACCAGAGCAGAAATCGAAATTCGGTTCTATTTCAGCTTAAAATCTGGTTTTGGTCGGTCTTTAAAATTGATTGTTTATGTTTCTATATCATTAACGTGCAAAAATAATCTCCTTTTAATTTAACGGTTTAATTTACAGTAATAACATTTTGTGATAAGAAGCACCTACTACTAAAACTTTTGCTGTATAATAAAATTTAAATTTGGAGAGATACTCAATTCAACTAAAATTGAAAGCAGCTTCATTCCAGATTTCTGATCATCATGAGCCTAGTAATATTTTGGTATAGGATATTTTCTTTTATCCTAGTCCTACATTTGCTAACTTATGTTACTTATCTGTCTGGAGAAGGTAAAATGTGTTTGATATTTTTTTATAATATAACTAACATGTTACATTAAACAGCACCTTGCAAGAGTGATCAAGATTGCACATTAATGTATAGTACATGTAAACGAGGATTTTGCCACACCCTTACTTCCAAATAGTGTGCCAGTCGTTGGGAAGTCTAAATTATGTAGCCTTTCTAATGTAGAAATAAACAACTAAAATACTTAGTATTAATTTTAATATCCTTATACCTATTATAAATATTGGAAAATTGAACTAAATTATTCTAAATGAATTGTCTCTAATCTACTTATTAAAATTCCAAACACTGGCTGACAAACAACGCACAGTCTAAACCGGTGGATCTTGAAGCATGAAATTTTGCACATGCATTTCTTTTGTAATGTGAGTACTTACGTTACAAAAGGTTTTCTAAAACTGGTTTCTTTTTCTCCTCTCTAAATTTCAACTATTTTTTTTAATCTTCATGGTAGACCCTTATTGACCGGGAATATTATGTTTTTTCAAACTGGGCCGAAGAAATGTTAAATAAATTGAAAAAAACATAATTTTTTAAGTCATTTTTTTTGAATCATTTTAAATAGCATTAACTTTTTAAAATTTTTTTTTGACCTTTGGGAGTTTTAGCTTGGTTTGCATAATTCATCTAATATTTGAAATTTTGACTTGTATTTTAAATTTTTTTTTGCAAATTAGAAGCCGAAACTGGATTTGTTTCTCTAAATTTTACCCTCGTGTTAAAATTGGTATTTTTTTCCAAAATTGGATCGACATTTTAACATAAAGCTAAAAATTTCAAAGAAAATATCTCTATCTCTTTCAAGAAAGATTTCTTGTAAATTTCCAGATTGCCAAAATTTGTTTTCCCTCAAATGCTTTCTTTTTCACAAAATTCGACTTTTGGAAATTTTCAAATTTTGTTTTTTGTTCAATTTTAAAATAGATTTTCTGTTTCTAAAGTCTAGTTATTTTTCGAAATTTCGACCCCCAGTTGGTGTAATTAGGTAAAAATATGTAAAAATATACAGATTTTGTCTTTTTTTGACAAATGATGATTTACGTGATATTTGCAATTGAGGTTTAATTTTCATTAGATTGTAATAATATTAGATTTTAATTGCATCGTATTGTATATATTCATATACAGTGCCTAGTCTGTAACTTGGAATAAATTCAGTAAATCAAAGACACCTTTTTTTTCGGAAATATGCTTGAATACGTCGATTATTATTTTAATTTGTGCTCTTTTTGATGTAAGAAAATTTTATACAGAATATTTTCTTAACCTTTCTTAAAGAATATATTAAGTTACACATGTGAACCAAATTTCAATTTTTTATTCTTTGTCATTTAAAAGATATTTACAAATTTAGTAACCAATTCAAAAAATCAAGAAATTGGATTCAATTTAATACAATTTTCATAAAGTTTAAAAATCGCGTATCGGGAAGTATTCCTTTGACATTTTTTGTCAAACTTGGTTGACGTTTCATCACAATCTTGTAAAAATAATTAATAAAAACAAATAAGAAGAGTAGTATTGTATTGATCATAGAGGATATTAGTTTGTCATTTAGTGAGAAATACCATTTATTAAAAAATCGACCAAAATGCCGTACTTAACTGAGACCCACAAGATTAAAATTTTAATAATGATTGGCTACGGAGATAGAACAAGAACACAAAATAAAGTTATTCGTTTATTCATAGAGAAGTATCCCGATTTACCACCATATTGTAAATTACCATAAACAAGATTGCAAAACAGTTTCGGGAAAATGGGCATTTGGGAAAACCAAGTAATCCCCTTCAGAATGCGCTTAATTAAAATGTCAAAATTAATGTACTTCTCTCTGACAAAGAAAATCCTCTTATCCCCATTAGTTAGATAGGTAGGGAACTCGAAATTAGTCACTCTTCAGTTGGAAGAATTCTGAAAATGCAAAAATTTCATCCTTATAAAATGACAATCCTCTATAAAGATGATCCGGATAGAAGACTCCAGTTTTAAGAACAAATGATGGATCTACTGGACAGAAATGTTCTAAGCATAGAAAATATCCCGTTTCCAGATGAATCAACGTTTGTATTAAATGGTGAGCTAAATCTTTAAAATTGTCTGGGCAGACAACGACTCACATTGGATGAGGAAAGACCACACTCAACATCTAGAGAAAGTCAATGTTTGGGCAGGGATTGTTGGTGATCAAGTTATAGGATCAATTTTCTTCCATGGAAATCTCAATGGGGCAGAATATTTAGAATTATTGCAGGAAGAGCTAATTCCTGATTTAACTATTTTGTTTCCTGATCCGGTCAAAGCTGATGTCCCAAATAATTCTAATCTAATTTTAACAAGACGGAGCCCTTCCTCACTTTGCATGACCTGTCCCTGAGTATCTGGATGATGCATTTCCAGGTTGATGGATTGGTAGAAGAGGACCTTTCAAATGGCCATCTAGTTTCTATTTTTATATATTAAGATATACTTTTCAATTTAATATGCACTAGGCACAAATACTAAGGCATAAAAAAGATTCAATTTTTAGGTGATTTTCAAAAGGCTGTAATTCAAAGAAAATTAGTCATAGAGAAAAATAAAATAAAGCAAATTAAAGTTCCCAGTTTTTAGAGGTTTTCTTCTAAATATTTTTAACGCTAATAGTTTTTCAGTTACTATAAGAGAACCAATGTATAACAATTTTTCTAAATTTCCGATTACCTTTGAAAATGTTTGCGGACTTTAATAATTTCCAGTGATTCCATTATAAAACTCTTATCTGATTGTTAAGCACTGTCCAATGATTTTCGCCATTCAAAATAAAAAGTCATTTGTGATCTTGAAAATCAATAATTTGAGAAATAGTAATCGTATACAGAAAATGCTAGCAGCACTGACATGTTCTCCTAGAAAGCTTCATTTGCAAAATGTAAATACGTATTTGCAGCCCTTGAAAACAAAGGCATCAAATTTTGACGTGAGGAGTAAAAAAATTAAATTTTGTAGTGTGTAAATCTAGAGAGACTCAAGGAAGAGGGGGTGAACTTGGTGGGTTGTCAAATGTCAAATGCCAGGAGTTTAGTAGAGGATAAGGTTTTATAATACAGAAACTTTTTTATTTCAAGGAAAATGTCAAAATTTCAAGATTAAACTCTTTGTTGCGAAACATGTTTCATTCATAAAAAATATTGCGGTTCCAATGCGCAATCCACGAAAAAGAAATAAAAACTTACACTTTCAATCTTCCCCTTTTTTCATACAATTTCGAAAGTTCCAAATTTTTAACTTTCAAAAAGGTTCAAAAAAAGTAAATTTACAAAAAAATTTAGTTTAACTCGTTCCTAGAACAATCAAAATTGAGAAAAAAGTACAAATTGAACGTGTAACTGTGAAATTTTGAGAAGTAATTGAAGTTTAAAGAAAAAATGATATATAGACCCACGTAAAAAATCAAACAACTTCTAATTTAAATTCAAAATTTCCAGAAAACTATATTTATGGTTAACATTGCTTAACAACAAAATTGCAAATATTAATTTTAAATTATGATAAATTCGAAATTAAATGATTACTAGTTAATAATGGAATATTAAAACAAGTGAAACTGGACCTTGGTCCTCACAAAGAAATGAATGCAAAAAAATTTGCATAACAAATTGAAGGTTATTAAAACTAATCGAAATTTGGAAAAAAAAATTAGTCGGAAAAAGACAAAATTTGGAGTTTAAAGTCTAAAGTGTTTTTTCAAAAATATGTAAAACAAGCAAAATTATAATAATTCCGGAGATATTTGGACTGGAAAATATCAGAAAATCGTAGAGTTTAATTTGAAACCAAAAATCTTAGCAAAAATTAAAAAATTCCATAAAAGATTTAACATTTCAAAATTTTCAAAAAAAATTTTGAGTTTTTTTGCAATTTTTATTGATTTTCTTGAATTTTAACTTTTTATATTAGATTTCTAATAACAAGTAGACATTTTGATCTTAGAATCGAAAATTGAAAAAATTCAGATTTGGAAAAAACTTTTTAAATCTTATTCAAAAAACAGGAAATTTAAAAAAAATGATGAAATTTTGAGAATATATACAAAATTGGGAATTTTCTTAGTAATTTCATCTTTATTCTCTAAAATTTTAACTTCATTCTGGTGGCTAGATTTCAAATTTTTAGTTGTTATTTAAAATTTTTATCTCAAAGCCCAATTTTTCAACTTTTCGGAAAAAATAAAAACTATAAACATTTTAAAAATTAGAAATATTTGAAAAATACCCAATATTTAGTAAACGTTTTTAGAAATTTCAAACTTTTCCTCAAATTTTGAAAATATGAAACATTTTTATTTTAATGTGAAAGTTTTCGACCTGTTTCTGAAATTTCAATAGTAGACATTTCGGAAAATGACTCGAAAGTTTAATAGGAAAATAATTAGAATTCAAAGAAAAAACCACTCCATACGGTTACCTATGACCTATGACCCAAAGAAAGTCTAGAAAAATCAAGATTTTAGAAAAAATTTGAAATACATATTCCAAAATTCAAAATTTTATGTTGAAACTGCCAATTTCAAAAATTAATATTAAGAGAAAAAATTCAAGGTTTTTCAAAAATTTCTTCTTTATTATCAAAAGCTGATTTATCGATTGCAAAGCAACTTTCTTTACTCAAATGTTCAACTTTAAAGTTCAATTTTTGACTTTAAATTCATCCCTGAAATTACTGTAAAAATTCTTTCCAGAAATTTTGAGTTTAAATTAGAATTGTCCAGACTTGAATTTTTAAGTACTAATGAGATCAAAATCTGCCGTTCAAACAAGCAAGATTAAAATGAAAAATTTGAATGTAAAGACAAAAAACTTAAAATTACAAAAAAATTATCTAGTATTCAAGTTTAAAGTGACGTTTAAAAAAAGGTCAAAATTTAAAATACAAATTTCAGAATAAATTCTAATTATAGAGAAGAAAATAAAAAATAGAAGAAACACTGAACACTTCGGAAATAAAATTATAATTTCGAGAAAACACTCATCTTTTAAATTTAGAGATTTTTCTCGAAATTCAATTTTTTCTCGCAATTTGAAATTTGAATTTAAAATATTTGATTTTTAACATGTATGTAACAAAGCTTAAAAAACAAATTTATACACTAAATTGATGAATTTTAAAATTTAAACTCAGAATTTTTAGAAATTATTAAGAAACTCTCGAAATTTATTAAAAAAATTGAGTCTTCTTAGATATTTATATTTAACGAGACCACAGGCGACGGTTAACTTGATTAAGTTGCAGTTGTCAGAAACGTAACGTTCTTTCTAATTAATTTGTGTAGCATCAATTCACTTCGTTCATTAAAAATACGTTATCCACTGTCCACTTTATGTTCACACTTCAAACCCTCATAGGTTATGAGCGCAGGAGAAGAGTAATATTTAAGAAGCGTACTGTCGAAAAACGTACAAATAGTATAGGCGATACACAGCCAGTGATCCTTACGTATTTTGGAATTATTTCTAGTGATTTGAAATGCATAGACACTTTGATCAAGGAACATTATGATACTTGGAAAATCTAAATGGAAGCGTTACTCGTCAAGAACGAGAAATGGGGTTACGTAAGTGGCGAAATAAAACAGCCGTACACAACTGACGATGAGAATTCAAGAAGAGTTCTGGAAGTTTAGAAAAAAGATGATAGTAAAGCCAAATCCGATATAATTCTGTCCATTAGTCCGTCGGAATTGAAACAAATTAAAAATTGTACGACGTCCAGGTCAGTATGACTGAGACTGGAGGAAATATACCAATCAAAGGAACCGGCTTGAAAAGCAACTTTGTTAAAACAGTTGACGTTGCAACATATGGATGAACGTATCATCGTACGTGAACATCTAAACAAATTTTTTGATGCAGTGGACAAACTAAGAGACATGAGCGGCAAAATTAATGCAGACTTATTAGGTTTAATGTTGTTGTACAGTTTACCTGCGAGTTTCGAAAATTTTAGATACGCCGTCGGGTCCCGTGATGAATTACCTTATCCAAAAACGTTACTTATTAAAATTACGGAAGAATTTGATACACGAAAGAACGAGGTACGAGAAAATATTCAGGACGCTCTAGTGGTCAAAAGGAAATTCAACTTTAGACAACACCACAGCAATCGAAAAGCAGGAAATGGTAGAAATGGGAGCGGTCTAGGTTTGAAGCAGAAACCAATCAGAAAGAAACCCGAAGTTGAAAGTAGTATAGTCAAATTCTGTTGTCAGCGGTGCAGGAAGGTAGGGCACAAAGACGCAGACTGTGCTCAAGGTGATAAGACCGTTCTAAATTCTAAAGAAGTAAATTGTTCTGAAAATTTTGCTTAGACACTGCAGAAACTTTCAATGTTGGTTCCAATCGATGGTGTATAGAAGGTGGAACAACATCTTAATTTTGTAAAAATAAAAATTCTTTCTCATGTTTTCGTGATGATTTTCGTGAAAAACTTAGCCTCGCGAACGAATCATCTACTGAAATTCAAGGAAAGGGTACTGCGACGCTCGCAGCAAACGTATTTGGGGAATCCAAAAATATTTCTTTAACCAATACGTTGTATGCGCCGAATTTGAGAAGAAACTTAATTTCAGTTAGCAAGGCAACCAATAAAGTTTTCGAAGTACTATTCAACGGAGACGTTGCTCTAGTGTAGGACGCAAAGGGCGATATAAATTTGGTTGCAGATCGTGTTGGTGATCTGTATTATGTTCGCGAAGACATTCCTAAAAACTTTGTTCTACTTTTGTTGAATCTCTCAGAAAAGTAAAACTTAGGCATTCACGCTTGGGACATTTGAATGTGAAGGATTTCGTTAAAGCCGCACGCAACGGAGTTATCCGGGGAGTCGATTTAGGTCTCGTAGACAGAAATTGCAAACTTGAATGCTAAATATGTATTCAGAGGAAGATGACGAGGAAATCACTTTCCAAGAAATCGGACAAGAACACGAAATTGCTGGAAATCGTACACACAGACGTGTGAGGTGCGATGAGGGTGGAATCGCTTTCTAAAGCCAGATATAAGGTCGAGTTGATTGACGGTCATAGAAAATATTGTACCGCATTGTAACGAAGTGTAAATTGTAGAATTTAGTACGTAAGAAAACTTTCTAGAAAGATCTGATAAGGGAAAGCGGCCGCGATAGTGGAGTAAACCGCAGATAAGCGTTCCAGAAATTTTGACCAACGATAAGCCTTATCTGCCCAAAACTTCTAGAACCCGTAAGTGATAACTATATAAGGAGGACGCCTTTCCCTCGATTCAGTCCGTTAGTTAGAGTCAGTCAGTGTAATTAGTGAGTTAGTAGTTAGAAGTAAATAAGTGAGTTCATTATTCAGTTGTAGTGTTCCGAGTTTAGTTTGGTAATAAAGTAGGTATTATTCAATTTACGTGTTAATAATCAATTTGAACCGATAAGCCCGTAACAGTATATTTTATTAAACCCAAGAATAAGATTACCGAGAAAACCAAGGAATTCTTTTTTTTTGTTGGAACGTCCTTTGTCCTTAGTTATCTTTAAAAATTAAAAAACAAATCTTGTCCCCTGAAACCAAGAAAGATTAAAAAACACAACAAAGATTGCTCTAACGCGTTTTGATAACCAAGATTTGTGTTTCAATTTAGCAAGAAATTCGTCAAATATGTTCAAAATTTACATGATAAAAATGTAAAATGCTTCAATCAGATCACGCTTCCGAATAAGGATCTAGATGACTTCTTAAAAGAAAACGAAATTCGAAGATGGTTGACAAGTCCATATGGTCCGGAACAAAACGGCATATCGGAGCGTAAAAACCGATCACTACTTGGCATGCCTCGTTGCTTTGCTGATAAAATCTGGTTTACCTGCAAAGTTTTGGGCAGAGGCAATCAATACCCCAAACTGCTTAAGAAACAGATGCCAGACCAAACCTCTAAATGGTCGAACTCCATATGAAATTTGGCACGGAAAACCTTCAAATATATCACACGTTCAAGTATTTAGTTTCAAAGTTTTCTGTTTAAACAATGATCCCAGGAAGGAAAAACTGGCTTTCAGGAGCAAAGAAGGAATATTTCTAGGTTACTCCGAACAAACGAAAGGTTTTCGTATTTGGTTACCCTCAGAACAAAAAGTAATCATATTGCAAGGAAAAGTAATTGTAAAATTTAGTTAGGGAACTTTCTAGAAAATTTTTTAAGGGAAAGCGGCTGCGATAATAAATCAATCGGCAGATAAGCGCTCCAGAAATTTCGGCAAACGATAAGCCTTATCTGCCGAATTCTTCTAGAACCCGGACCGGGACCTATATAAGGCGGTCACTTTTACCTCAGTTAGTTAGTTCATTAAACAGTTAGTTAGAAGTTAATGAATAAGTTGGTTAATTAAGCAGTGTTAGTGAATTGCAATTGTAGTGTTCCAAGTTCAGTTTTAAAATAAAGTGCTTATAATTCACCAAGTGTTAATCATTCGAACCTATAACGCGTGATGTTAGGTTCTTTTATCCTTGACGACTTGTACGAAGAATTCGATAACAAGTTGGAAATCACTTTACAATCTACAGAATTGATAAAGGATGATGAAATTCGTAGAATTGAAGAAGAACATGAGGATGGAAACGAGGTGGACGAGACAAAGAGGGGACCAGGAAGACCAAGACTTAAACGAAAGGAAATGCGGAAAGATCAACAAAAATATACAACATGATACATTCGAACTTCTACGTAAATATCGCAGATCAAGTACATATTTCTAGGTGAAGTACCAATGAAACAAGCTCTAGAAGGGCCTGAGGCTAAGGAGTGGTTTGAAGCCATGGCAGAGGAAATTACAAATATAATCAAAAACGACATATGAACTCTTGTGAATCGAACCATCGATGAGGAAGTCCTGGGAAGTCGAATGATACTCAGAAACAAGTACAACGCTGACGGTTCTATAGTAAGATGGAAAGCACGTCTTCTGGCTCAGGAATTCACTCATAAGTCAGGCGTTTACTTTAATGAAACAATGCTCCCGTGGCTAGGTTAAGTTTCATAAAACTTGTTAATGTATTATCAAACCACTTTAACAAGAATATACATCAGATGGATGTGACATCGCCCCATTCAAATGGTAGGCTCGGAAAAACTATTTTCATGGAACCCTTAAAAGAACTAGGCGAAGTGCCTAATCACATCCAACAGGATGACAAGTACAATATAAATCTGAAATAGAAACCTGTGACTATTGCGTCAAAGATGTTGGACTTTCAAAAGCGACTGAAGATCTCGAGGGGAACAACTGTTAGATATTTGTATTTCACGAGACCACAGGCGACGGTTAACTTGATTAAGTTGCAGTTGTCAGAGACTTGACGTTCTTTCTAATTAATTTGTGTGTAACATTAATTCACTTCCAAAGAAGGTTTCACCCCTTTACCACATCGGCAATTAAATAAATAATTACGCGATACGTATTTCGCCAGCAGAACTGGCATTTTCAAGCGCACTAATCTTAAAAGATTAGCAAAAGATGCATCGATGCTTGAAAATGCCAGTTCTGCTGGCGAAATACGTATCGCGTAATTATTTATTTAATTGCCGATGTGGTAAAGGGGTGAAACCTTCTTTGGACTTAATCACAAGCCACAGTGTTTAGTTCAGTGCTTTAATTAATTCACTTCGTTCATTAAAAATACGTTATCATGATTATGGTCACACTGCAAATCTTCACAAGTTTCAAGAGAAAACATCAAACTTTAACATAAAAATGTAACATATCCAGAAAAGGACTAAATTTCCAAATAGAATCAAATTTTAAATTGTCCCACCGACTTGCAATAGTCGTATTCTATTCCATTACTTTGTCACCGTTTCGGAGGGATTCAGGTATAAACATTGCAGTGATATATGCTTGGGGCACAGTACCGACCTAGTTGACAACGTACTGCGACATTTAAATTTCTTGATATTTTTAATAACAAATATCATTTATTATTAAACAAGTTAGATATTTATAATAAAGTGTTTGTTAGAAGAAATTTATCTGATTAACCTGCCTACAGCAATTATCGCTGAAAGGAGTGACTTTTTCCCCAATAATCCACTCATAAATCCAACTTATGTCCACGTGACGTTTATTAATTTTGCTACACTAGAAAACACATATCCATACGATAGTGCCAACTTTCGAACGCAGTAAACAATTTTCCGGCTTATCTTCAAGTCGGTTCGTAGATTAATGAAATAAAAACCGAGTTTGCAGCCATTGAATGCTGCAATTTAATTTCGAGAAAAGAGGGGCAAAAGATGGGGTAGAAAGGCGGCGAGGGGGTGTGCGTTAAACATATCTCCAAGACTAAGCGGGAAAGTTATAATTATTCTTTCAAAAGCGGGAGGCAGGTTGGATTGAAAGGTTTTCTAGAGGCGATGTGTTTCTTATCTTTGTTTATCGTCGTTCACTCGGTTATATCTTGTTGATTGAGGTCCTACTTTATAATTACTTTAATTAAGAAAAAGCATTCTCTAATGAAAACTTCACTGTGCTCTACAAAGCGGGCACATATTTTGATTTTAAAATATTTACTTCGTATTCTTGTAATTAAGATTTATTTTTGCGGGAAGTGTTCCAATTCCTCTGCTTGTTTTAATTGAAAATTCCTCCAAATTCGGAAAGATTCTTGATAATTTTTCGGCCGTTCTGGTTTTTTCACGGTGTCTTCTACCGTCTTTTGTTAGGATACGGGGTGGGGTATAGGTGAGTACGAATAGAAGATAGGTCGATTAGTTGTATATAGAGGAAGGAGGGTTAAGTTTAGCAGGAATTGCTCGCACTGAAACAAGCAATTAAACTTGTAACTCTAATGAAACATAATGTAATGAAATAGCCGTCAATATATATCGGACCGGGGGCTGCACAATTACAGGTAACTAATACTCCTTGATACGTGTTTAAAGTTGGCTGCATTGTTTAGCGATGTGACCACAACCCCCCAAGAATAATGGCGAAGTCAAACCAAGACAAATGGCATTTCGCATCCAGGTTAATTCCTCGAGTTGTTGCAAACTTGGGCGATTGCCGAATTCCGCAAACTTCCAGGGTTCCATGTCCACTCGTTACAAATCCTTCTTGATTGGGACTGACCAGCGATATCGACACTACGACCTCCCACTAACCTTTGTGGCTTCTGCAAGGAATTTCATAATCGCAGGACTACCATTCAAGATGTATTTCGACATATTTCTAATCGTACTTGATTTATACGACACTCAGCGAAATATCCCTATTATTACTTGTCTTTGAACCAACTTTGACTCAAAGTCTGTAAAACTAGATTTGCACTGAAAAAGTAGAACATAGTACCACTTCGTTTTAAACATGTGTTTGTTGAACAAACTTTATAATCACAATGCAGGTTAATGAAAAAAGTAACTCGGCTATAAATTAATATAAGAATTTTGAAAACCAATTTTTTACCACTTTAACATAAATTGCAATCAGCTCCAAAACCTTCAAACCTGAAAAAACTCTGATTTAATTAGAGTCCTACTGAGGCGGAGTTACCATACGAGGCAAAAGATGAGAAAGTTTACAAAATCAGATACTGTCCATAAAATATGCAATATGCAAGCAGGTTATCTGTTAAAGGTAGACAAGGGCCAATCATCTCATGATACTATACTCCTATCTGTATTTTTATCTAAATAGAACTTTTACAGATAATTATTTTTTCACCATTAAAAAATTAAACAAATACAATAGACATAGAAATTAAGGGATAAATAAAAAAATTCTAAAACTTTGTGTGGTTTTTAAAACTTTGTAGGTCAAAGAAAAATGCTAATAAAGAAAAATAAAAATAACCAAATTCAAGTTTCTAATTTTCAGATCTTGAGCTTAAAAGTTTTTGGTTTAAGTAATTTAAGAGTAATTATAAGAAAACCATGGGGCTTTAAAAAGATTTATGAATTTTATTATTATTTTTAGTAATCCAATTCAAAATCTCTTCCATACTCTGTTCATCCAAGAGATATAGTTAGGCCCCTTCCTTAAACAAAGCGAAATATTTGAATAAATTATCTCTATTCGCTAAAACTGAAAATTTCCTTATCACATACATCAAAAAAATTTGTTTGATTGCTTAATTAGTAACGTTGATTTATATCTTGATATTGTGTAAACCTGTTTTTTTTAAGGGAGACTGGCCTAAATATATCTCTTGGGTGAACAGAGTATAGATAATTTAATCCTCTTTAATTTGACTAGTTTTCGAGTCCTGCAAAATACTTTTGCTGAATTATTGTCGTTAAAAACAAAAGAGTCATTTTTGATTTTGATAATCAATAACTTGGGAAATAATGATCATACAGAAAATGCGAGTAAGGTTTTGAAAATTGTAAAATATTCTCTACATATTTTAGTTGGCAATTTTTAATAAAAAAATATACTTCTTGGTTTTAAACAGTTAACGTTTTCATAGTCGTTTTGAAAAACCAAATTAAAAATAATTTTTAAAAGATATTTTTTCAATACAGAACCCTGGTAACATTGATGAAAAACTAAGTAAACATATTTTATAATAAATATTCCAAATAAGCTTATAAATAATCATAAATCCAGAAATATAATTTTGAAAGTTTAACTTTTTTGTCGTGTTGATCCCAAATTTGTAGCTTAAGAAAACTATTTAAATTTTCAGTGGAAATTAGAAAAAAAATCTAATTTTCAGGACTAGAATATTTATTTCTGGAAACTTCAAATCTCAAGTTGACATTTCAGAAAAAAAATTGAAATTCAGAGAAATTTTAAAGTGAAAAGAGAAAAATATAAAAAATTTCAATTTTTTAAAATTTTGTCCCTCAATAGTAGAAAACGAAACATTTCATTTCATTCTCGTGCCTGTCCGTCCGCCTGTCACAAAGAGCTTTTCTTCGAAAACTATTCAGAATGGACCATAAGTAATGGTACACAGAGCAAGAGTAGATTTTTCGTAAAATATTAATGTGATTTAGCTTCATTTACCTTATACCAAAACTGATATAAACAGAGATACGGGGTTCAAAGTTGAAAAAAAAATTCAATTTTTTCGTATAACTATTGAATAAATTGCAATATAGGCACGAAATTTGGCACAAGGAGGTTTCTTAAGTCCATGAACTCTAATTTGCTAACCTATTACCAATAGTTAATAGGGGGCGCTACCTGCGCTATTCTGCATAATTCTAAATCATCATAACTTTTTTGTGTATCTATATATTAATTTTAAATAAGTAATTTCATTTCTTCATATTTCTTTCGTAAAAAAGGTATACGTTCTGAAAGTTCATACGAGCAATAGTTTTCAAGATATTTGCCTTTAAAGTTTGAAGTGCCTTTGTTTTTAATTACTTAAGATATTAAATTTTTAAGTAGGTTTGAAAAAAAGGCAATAATAAGACAGCTTTTAAAGTAATTTATGTGAAATATTCCTTTGATGCTAATATTATTACCTAAATTTTGAAAGTCTCAATAAAGAAAATGCAAAAAATTAAGACATAATTTATTTTCTAGAGATGTGAGATATGATCTCTGAGTCCCCACAAGAAAATTTTAATAGCCTGGGTAGTCAAAGCAGATATTTAGATATAAATTCTAATAAAAGACAGCCAGATTTTTAATTGTTTGCAATCCTTTCACATACAAAGGTCATTTCTCGAATATTTATTTTTGAAAATGAATTTTATTTTGGTATTTTATTTAAATTTGCCTTAAAAATTTAAAAAATATGTGTAATAAGGATGTCAGTGGAGTAATATTTGATATAAACTATTTTCGAGTCTGTTATATTATTTTTATTTTGAAATCTACTGCGATAAATTCACATTTACATAACTTGAAATAAACGTACGGCAAACTTTGAAGGTAAATATCTTGAAAACGGCTGCTTGTATTAACATTCAGAAAGTATACCTTTTTTACATAAAAAAATGTAGATAAATAAAAGTATCTATTTAAAATAAGGGCACATGGAGGCAGAAAAAAGTTACGATGCTTTAGAATAATACAGGATAGTGCAGGTGGCGTCCCCTATGAGTTACTGGCAATCTGTTAGCAAATTAGAATTTCATGACCAAAGAAACCCCCGCATGCCAAAATTGTTGTCTGTAGTGATACGTGTTCATCAGTTATGCGAAAAAATCAAAATTTTTTTTTCAACTTTGACACCCTGTTTCTTGGTTAATATCAACTTTTGGTAAAAAGTAAATTTGGCTATATATATATATATAAATTTTTATGCGAGAAATTCACTCTTGCTCTCTTGCTCTATGTACCATTACTTATGGTCCATTCTGTATATCGTAGAAAGTTGAAATGTAGACTTAGTTAGTTTTGGAAAATTTAATTTCGTTTTTCAGCATTTCGAATATCATTTCAAAATTCTAAAATATTTTTTAAAGGAATTGAATTTTAAAATTCATTTTTTTTTAAATAGCTGTACATTTTCTCTCGCTTCTCAAAGTACTATGTCTACATTTTATGTTTAAAACTCAAAAATTTGAAAATATACATACACATTTTTATGACTTATGTCAATTTTTCTCTAAATTTCGACTTTTTTCTAAAACTGTGTCCTTTAAACTTAAAAATTATTCTTTTTAAAATTTTGACTTTAAAAATGGAGTAAGTATCGAGCTAAATCTTGAATTTGCTTCATAAACGAAAAGTCAAATTTTAAAGATGATATTTTTTTTTACCTCTGAATTTAAATTTAATATTTGAACTTTAGACTTACTTTGAGTCAAAAACGAAACTGGTTTTTTTTAACCTAGGTTGGTAGAAATGAAACCGAAACTTTGGTTAGTCTTTAAGGTATCTATGTAACAAAAGTCTTTGGAAAAAATAGCTAGCTGCGAAGTAATGGAGAATAAGTTAGTAGTAGATTAAAAAACACACCTAAGGCGTTTCTATAGCCACCTTATCATCTTCAGAGAGTCAGGCTCTCGAAACGCATTAGAGCAATATTTCTTTGTGTTTTTTATTCTTTCTTGGTTTCAGAACAAGATATGTATTTCAATTTTTAAAGATAACCAAGGACCACCAAAATTATGTATCACATTTGACATATATTTTACGAAGTTATAAGAAATTGGCTAGAGGCTCGCAACATCGTTTTTGTACCCAAAAATGATAATCCTCCAAATGTTCCATTGGCTAGTCCAGTTGAAAACTTTTGGTCATTATTGGGCAAAAAGGTCTATAATAAATACTGAAAGATGGGAAGTAAAGAACGGTTACGATGCTAAATCCGAAACATTCGGGAAATAGATAATCTGATCGTCCAACACCTCGAGTCAGGAGAAAATTGCGTGCCGTCAAAGGCAGTGGAACTTTAGGAATAATTTGAATTTTGTTTTTTGTTAATAACATTTTAAGGAAACACATCTGTAATAAATGCTTCGAATACACTTTATTATTTTTTTGGTATCGCACTTAGAATTTTTTAAAAATTTTGAATGTTTTTCAAAATTTTAATTCTTTGGTAATACATCCAGTTTTTAAAAACATGTTTGATTGTTGTTTCAATATTTTATTCAAAACTTTGCTTCGTTTCAAATTTTAATTCCTTATAATTTCGTCTTTTTTTCATAATTTTGACTCTTATATGATAATTTAGGCTTTTTTTCAATATTCTGACTTCGACAATTTTGAATTAATAAAAATTAAAATTTATCAAATTTCGACTTTTTTTGAAAATAATGACATTTTTTTCCAAATTTTTTTATCCCAAGATTTCCAATCATAATTACGACTTTTTTAAAAAGTTCGACTTTCCTGATAATTTTGATTTTTCTTCATTAAAGTAACTTTTAAAATTTAGATTTTTGAAAAATTGATTAAAAATTCTTCAATTTTTTAAATCTATTTAAATATTAGATCATTGCTTAAAATATTAGCTTTTCGAAAAATTTAGAATTTTGTTAAAAATTTCATCATTTTTTGAAATACTCAAATTTTTTGTTGAAAATATCAAAATTTTGACTTTTTAAAAACCTATTTTTCGGAAATTTAGTTTTCTAGGAAAATTCTAATATTTTTCAAAATCTCGATTGTTTTAGACAATTTTGGTTAAAAAATAGTAGATTTTTCAAAATTTTAACTTTTTGAAAATTTTGACCCTTTTCAAACTTCTCAATTTTTTTCAAAATATTAATTTTATTGAAAATTTCAACTCTAAAGTTTCGTCTTTTTTTATAAATTTGAAATGTTTTGAAAAATTTGGTTTATTTTTAAATATTCAATTTTATCGAAAATTTCATTTAAAATTTGACATTTTTTAAAATTCAAACTGATTTTTAAAATATCTTATTATTTAAAAATTTTCACTTTTAAATGTCGACTTTTCAAATTTTCGATTTTTTTTTAATTTTCGCTTTTTTAGAAATTAGTTTTCAAATTTTCGATTTGATATTTTTTTCGAAATTTTTCAAAATTTCACATGTGTACATATTTAAGTGTAGTTTCGTTAGACAAATATCGAACTACCATATTTCTAGAGTTTTGATTTTTTAAAAGTCGACTTTTTTCCAAATTTTGATTTTTCGGTCGAAATTTTTACTTTTATGTAATAAATTTCATTTGAAAAAAATCGACATTTTATAAAATTTTCACTTTTTGAAAAATTGGATTTTTTCAAAATATGAATCAAATTTAAAAAAAATTAGGAAAATATAAGAGAAAATCAAATTTTAAGATCAAAATTGGAATTTTGAAAATAAACTAGCAATTTAAAAAAAGAAAAATTTCGAGGAAGAAAATTTGAAAAAGTCGGAGTTTTTAGTAAATCATATTAAAAATAAAAACCTAATTTTTCACAGAAGGTTGAAAAATTCGCAATTTTCAAAAACATTTTTCAAAATTCATTCAGTAAATACGTTGAATTTATATTTTTTTAAATATTTTTACGTACATTTCGATCTAATTTAGAAAAAAAAAAACATTTTCAGAATCATAAAACATCACATTTTGAGATAAAAGTGGAAATTTATTGAAAAAGGCAAATATTAAGGAAATTTCGAAATAAATAAACGATTCTTAAAAGAAAAGTTGAAAAGTAGAATTTTGACAATAGAATCGAAATTTGGAAAAAATCGAAGTTCTAACGAAAAGACAAAGTTTAGAAAAAATACTATTTTAAGAGAAAAAGTAAAAATTTTAAGAAAAAAGACGAATTTATCAAGAAAACATTAAATATCGGATATTGAGATAAAATTCGAAATTTTATGAAAAAAAACCATTTGAAATTTTCAAAAAATGAGTTTCTAAATTTTTTAAAATTTTAAATCAATCTAAACTCCGAGAAAAAGACGAAATTAGGAGAAAATGATCAAAATTCTGAAAAAAAGATCTAATTTTGAGAAAAACTTTTAACCCTCTAGTAAAAATTAGAAATTTTTCAATTTTCCAGAGTCAGATTTTATCGAAATTACGTAAATAGCGAATTTTAAGAAAAAAATGGAAATTTCCTGGGTAAATGTTTATTTTCTCTTGACTGCTTGAGTCAGAGGAAGACAGTCGCCCTACCTTGCCCCATGTGGCGTTAGAAAATGTCCAATATTGTGATACATGTCGAAATTTGGACAAACAAATTGAAACTTCCAGAATGTTTTTTCGTAATTTTCTTACAATTAATTAAATTTACAAAAAAACATACTTTTTTATCAGAAGATCGAACAAATTTCGAGGAAAACGAAAATTTTAATAAATAAGCTGAAATGTGCAGAATTTAAAAAAGTCGAAATTTTCAGAAAAAGCCTGACAACATTTCGGGAAAGAACGACGAGCTTTTAAACAAAAATTTGAAATTGTCATTGTCATGTTTAATAAAAGAAGTGGATTTTTATGAATAAATGCTAAATTCCAAAAAAAAGATAAATTTGGTAAAAAATTTGGAAATTTGACAAAAAAGTCGACAATTCGAAAAAATATTTCAAAGAAAGAATGAATTTTGAAGCTGGAAAGGAAACTTTTGGTCTCCCAGTTGAATACATGAATTTTCGGTTTGCTGCATGAAATAGAGGGGGCAAGCGCCCCGCCTTGCCCCATTCTAGCTAAACCTATGGTTAGCTAAGATATATTCCCTAATAATACGTGTAAAAGAAAATTTTAATCTTAAATATTTATAAAAAAATGTTCGAATTTTCGATAAAACTTTAAGATTAAAGTCCGGATTTAAAGGAAACAATTCGGGAAAAAACTAAAATTCATAAAAATAAAATTTCATTTAGTACAAAATTTCAGGAAAGATTCGAGATTTCTAAGAAATTTTTTAATTAAAGAGTATGCAATTTTCAAATTTAAACATGGAATTTTGATTAAAATTTCTAATTTCTGGTATTAGATTCGAAATTTGGAAAATTCTGTTTAGTTTTTAATTGGAAAATGTTTATTTTTAAATTGAAAATTGGTCTATTTCTAGAAATGCTTATCTTTTTTATGAAAAATTTTTTTTTACAGAAGTTTTCAATTAGAATACAAAATTAAAAGTTACAAAAAAGATTTATGTAAAGAAAGTTATCTTTAAGGGGCTGAAAATTTGAAGTTGAAACTAGAAATCTTGATAGATAAGAATTTTCTTTAAAATATTAAATAAATAGTGCATAATTGTGAAAATTCAGGTTATAGTTTCGAGTTTTCAAACTAATACTTTCCTAAAAATTTTCATTTTTCTTTCAAAATTTGTGTTTTTTATAGATTGCCAAATAAAAATATCTAAACTATGAATTGTCAGATAATTATATTGTTTGTATACCTGCGGCATATAAATTCAGTATCAATTTGTTAAATATACACTGCTGGTATCAAGCGACTAGTTACAAAATTGTGTACCATCAATATTTTTTCTATGCAACAGATGGTGCAAGTCTATCGCGATACGATACATGGATTTCTCAAACATCGTTTGTAAACTGAACGATGTATGGATATTTTTTATGTTTTATCATCGATGTTGAAACGTCGATGTTTACAAACGATATATCGATGTTTTCAAAACATCGAACTATCGTTTGCACTCCTACATGATGGTCATGCTAAACTATAAGTTTGCCCCCTCTTAAAAGTTGCTCAACACACCTAACGAAGCTTTCACTTCAAAAAAACCTTATAGACATTCTTAAAAATCACCGTAGTTCATTGTTCATTTTAAATAAAACATTAAGAACTTCTCTCAGTTTTAAAGTTAGATGAGAAAATCGTCTAATAAGAACTAATGACCAAGAAAGGGGTTTAAGGCAATGTAATATAACATTCACGTTAAAAAATACAAATTGCAGTCAAAGCTAAATGAAAATTTACCTACTCTCCGTTAGAAATTTATATCAATGGAACAAAATTTAAAGAAACAAATAAATCAGTACCTCAGAGCTGTATTTTAAGATTGGAATTTACCATTAGTTTTGTCGAGGTCGAATTTTGTACGTTCCTAGTTGAAATTAAACATACGTTTATAATGATATTGCAAAACGAGTACTCTGAACCACACAGGACTGAATTCACACAGAACAACCCTCCAGACTTTACCGGAGATGTAAAAATCTGAGTCTCATCTCCAGTATTAATTAATTTTTAATGTACTTCACATTTTCGTCTTGTCTAGCGACTTTTTATTTCCTTCATCTTTCTCTAAGTTATGAATTCATAACGAGATTGTAAGACAGATTATCATGTCATTTTCTATTTTTAATTTACCTATACAATCCCGAAGGGGAAAAGAAATTACTGTTTTATTGCATATGAATAATGAACTCATTTCCAGGTCCGCGATGGAGAGACCGAAAGGGACTTTTTACCTTTTTGTCAAAAAGAGAGAATACGTTCAAGAACACTCGTGAATATTCACTCTCTTAGTTAATTACTACGAAGAGCTGTGTGTGTGTCGATATTGGACTACAGGGTATCATATAAATAAAATAAATTCTATTTCATAAAATAGAGAACAAAAATTAAAAAATATATATACAGGGTGTCCACCCAGGGCAGAATATTAAGATATATCATTATTAGGATCGAATCGGCTTCTTAATGATCTACAACTTTTATTAAATACTCTCTAAGCCAAAAATTACGGGTTATCGAGATATTCTCACTTTTCTTGATCAGACGGTAAAATTTATCAACTTCCAAGAAAATTACAACAAAGGAGGCTTTGCAGCGAATATTTTGTACAAAATTGCCAACTTAGCCACCAGCAAGAACTCTTTCTTAACTTATTATTCCTCGATTTCTTTGTGTTGGGTTTATCAAAAGTGACGTTTATAAACTATAAAAAATACCTAGAGATACTGAAAATGTCTGAAAATTAACATCAGAAACGATCTAAGTAACTTAGACAATGTTCACAAATTTCTTTAGATTATTTCGCAACAGGATTCGCAACAGAATTCAAAAATGCATAGGAAAAAAACGACAGGTTGAACATCTTTTATAATGCTGCTTTAAATTTACTTTTTTTTGTAATGCATGTAACATTTATAACATTATAATTAAAAAATTATTTCAAAAATTACAAAGATTTATCACAAGAAGCTAGAGTGTTTGTTTATTAGATATTTAACAATAATAATTATTATCTTGAATTATTTATCTATTATCTGGGGGAACATTCTTTATTGTCTTTGCATTTATAAGCAATACATTTTATGGAAAAAAGTGTTCTTCTTTTCTCATTTTAATCTTTTTGTTTAAATATAATTAAAATAAATTTTATAAATAAATAAGAAAACCAGTTAAAAATAATTAACCAAGGGTTTTTATTTGTCGAAATTTAAGTTGCAGTTGATGAATTTTATTGTTTGATCAGGAAAAATAACAATATTTCTATAACCAGTAGTTTTTGTCATCGAGAGTATTTAATAAAAGTTTTAGGTAATTAAGAGGCCCATTCAATCACCAAAGAAAATAGAGAGTGTTCTGATGGAACGGAATGGTCCTTGGTTATCTTTAAAAATTGAAATACAAATATTGTCCCCTGAAACCAAGAAAGATTAAAAAACACAAGAAAGGTTGCTCTAACGCATTTCGACAGCCATCATCTTCAGAGAGATATATCTCTCTGAAGATGATAGCTTAACTATCTCTCTGAAGATGATGGCTATTAAAATGCGTTAGAGCAATCTCTTGTTGAGGTTTTTAATTTTTCTTGGTTTCAGGGGACAAGATTTCTATTTCAATTTTTAAAGAGTGTTCTATTTAAAATAAGGCGAGTTTAATCATTAAAAGTTCTCTTAAAACCAATTAATTTTTTGATGACCCTGTATAATATTTTAAAAACCTAAATAAGGGATTTAAAAACATCTATTTGTGAATAATTTCTGACAAAAACATTTGTCCATGATGTAGGTCGTAACCTAATGGATTTTTTTACACTACGCGTTAAATTCCTTTTTTTGCACAAACATCTCAATAAGTCAAAAAATGTTGAATATTCAAAAATTTTTTTTACAACCTACCCTCTATTTCTAAGGACCAATTAGAAAATCAAATAAAAATTACAGATTGTAATTTAAAAAAAATGGAATTGATGCCTGTACAGGGAAAATTAAACACCCTGTATACTACGCCACGTTTTTATTTTGTAGAGCTTTGGTGAAGAGGATTGCCTTTTAAAAGTTTTCCGTAACTTCAGTCACTACTGAGATATCTATCTATTCCGCACTAGGTGAATACCCTGTATAATGTTCCAAATAATTGGAATTTAAAAATGCTAGCATGTTCGCAAATTCTATCAGAAGACAATTATTATTTTCATGCTCGAATAATTGCAACTGATTTTAATTAATAAAACTAACAGGAGTTTAATACTAAAAGCTCAATTTATTTACTTATTTAAATACTTAATACTTGATACTTGATGCACGTTTACTTAATGCTTAATACTTAATACCTTTGACTCTTAATAGTCTAACACTTCTTAGTTCTTTATATTTAATAGTTTAACACCTAATATTTAAAACTTAATACTTATAAGATTTAACACAATAGAAAGTTTGACTTCGGGAAATTGATTTAGATGAATTCTCGTTTATTTGAGAGTAAATTCGAGAGGTTATTGAAATTACCAAAAATTAATATTAAAACATTTCTAGCAAAAGTCGAAATTTTTCGAAAAAAAATTGGAATTCCGAAAAATTTCTAAACCGATAATAAATATAATAATAACAATAAAATGGAAATTGCTTGATTTCAATAGTTCCTGCGCACTCAATACTAAATATCTTAGATTTAACATTTAATACATAATACTTAAAGCCTAATACCTAATACCTAACATTTCGATACTTAATACTTAATACCTAACACTTATTACTTAATGCCTAGTAATTAATACTAAATACTTAATACTTCATACGTAATACTTAATATTTAATACTAAATACTTAATACTTAATATTTAAAACTAAATACTTAATACATAATACTTAATACCTAATACATAATACCTTAGACTTAATACTTAATACTAAATATTTAATACTTAATAATTAATACTCAGTACTAAATACTAAATACTTAATACCTAATACTTAACACTTAATACCAAATACTTAATACTTAACACTTAATACTAAATACTTAATACCTAATACTCAATACCTAATACTTAACACCTAATACCTAATACTTAATAGTTAATACTTGATACTTAGTACTTAATACTTTACACCGAATATTTAATACTTATTTCTTAATACTTAATACTTAAAACCTAATAGTTGATACTTAACACTTAATACTACATGCTAAATACTTAATACCTAATACTAAATGCTTAACACTTAATACTTAATACCTAATACTTAATACTTAATATTAGTACTTAGTATTTAATACTTAAAACTTAATACTTAATACTCAATACTTAATACTTAATACCTAATACTTAATACTTTATACTTCATACTTAATACTCAATACTCAATACTTAATACTTAATATTTAATACTTAATACTTAATACGTAATACTTAATACTTAATACTAATACTTAATACTTAATACTAATACTTAATACCTAATACTTAATACTTAATACTTAATACTTAATACTTAATACTTAATACTTAATACTTAATACTTAATACTTAATACTTAATACTTAATACTTAATACTTAATACTTAATACTTAATACTTAATACTTAATACTTAATACTTAATACTTAATACTTAATACTTAATACTTAATACTTAATACTTAATACTTAATACTTAATACTTAATACTTAATACTTAATACTTAATACTTAATACTTAATACTTAATACTTAATACTTAATACTTAATACTTAATACTTAATACTTAATACTTAATACTTAATACTTAATACTTAATACTTAATACTTAATACTTAATACTTAATACTTAATACTTAATACTTAATACTTAATACTTAATACTTAATACTTAATACCTAATACTTAATACTTAAACCTAATACTTAATACTTAATACTTTACACCTAATATTTAATACCTAACACTTAATTCCTTAATACTTTTCCAAACTCTAAGAAATAAAGACATTACTTTTCTAGAAAAAGTCGAGATTCCGAAAAAGCCTTAAATCTACAAAGATATAATTTTAAAACTGAAAGTTCAGATTTCAAAAAAAGAACAAAAAGAAATTTTGAATTTAAAATCAAAACATTTTATAATTTTGGATTGATATAAATTGACAATTGATTGCTCAAGATGATTCTCATGAAATTTTAGCAAACAAATTTCTTTGATGTTTGGTTAAGTTTTTTTGAATTCGGAAACCTCTATCTACCAAAACAAAATATTTTTAAATAAAGCGGAACCGATATTTTTTTCCTCGAATATCAAGTCAAGTGAAAAATGTTTGGAATTTAAAAAATTATGATTTATTTTATCCCTTCTGGATTTTTGAGGAAGTCGGAACTACACAAGATTAAAAATAATAAGTGGCCGCACCGTCATCAGTATTCAGTTTACCGCAGCTCGTCTAACTCATGCCGCTGCTGAGCCAATATTGCTAATTTAAAATAAAGAAAATAACTGCCATTCATTCTCAATTAAGAAGTTCTCCCCTGTTAAAAATGCAAAGTAGCGAAGGAGCGCGAAAGGGAAGAGCGGGCGGTAAGACGCGAGGGCCAAAGCAGAGGCGTGTGTGTCCTCACCCTTCTTTTAACTAGACGCCCCCTCCCCGTCGCCGCACTTCTCATTTCCCATCAGGACTGCCTTCTTTCGCTGGGCTCATTAAGTCTTGTATCGATCGACCGTCTTCTTCCACACTTCTTACAGCGTGTGAGAATTTTAATATGCAGAGCACTGGCTACGCGCTTCTCATTAATGCAAAGATTGTTGGAATGTAATAGGCTTTCTTTAAAGCCCCGGCGCGAATCCGAGGGTTTATGTTCAGGTCAAACATCACCTATGGCGCGATTTAACCTCCTTGCCTGAAAATTTGTTCGACGAAGTTTCCCCATCAACTTAACAACAACTGTTACTAAAAATTTCGTACCTCAATCAAGAGCTCAGATTAACCCATCAAGAAAGAAAATGCTTTTTACACGATTTTGCATCCATTCCGAGTTATAAATGATACTTATCATCATTGTAACATTTCAGCTATTTCCAGTTTGTTAGAGAGTAGCTAATTAGGACGTAACCCTTCCAAATGTTCATCTCAGGACTAGATCCAGATTTCCGTTGGGGCTTTCTAAAAACGAAGCAGTAATGCTTCAGAGGTAGTCCAGGTAAAAGTTCAATAACCATTTCAAAACTCTGGTCTTCTTCCTAGTTAGTTGATCGAGAAATCCGTTTAAAACCGCAGAAATAGTTCCTTACGCCTCGAATTAGAGCACCTTTCAATACCTCGTTTGTCGATTTATGGAAATGGTCAGTTTTTTGGCAGGTTATTGGTCTTCTTCATTTTTATCAACAAAACTGCCTGAAAGTAAATGCTATTTTTTCGGAAATAAATCATCGCACCACAACTACATTAGTCGGGAATATTTGGTTCTAATAATTCAAGAAAACTCATCCAATAAGAATCTAAAGGAAGCAGCTGATGTGCTAAATGCCTCAAAAGATTCCAAAGTCTCGGCAGAATATATTTGGAGCTTTAAATGTCAAAAAAGCTTAATGAGCGCAGTAAATCAAGGAAAGCAATTTAGATCCCCACATAAAAGAAAAAAACTCTTGCAAGATTTTCAACTTTACTACTTAGATGATAAATGCTTAGAACGTTATCTAGAACTCTAAAGCATCATCTAAAGCTCTTGAATTCCAAATAGCTTCTTCTGGAGCTTAATCAACCTATTAAAAGCTCTAACAGTTAAATAAAACTGGATTTGAGTACTCAACTACGAACAAAATTTATTTGGAGTCCAGCAATCTTAATAAATTCCGTTAAGAGCATTAAATTTTTAAGAAAATTCACCTAGAAGCCCAAACTAATAAAAAAACTTTTCTAAGATCCGTTTCTTTTCAAGAAAGTCAATGAACACTGTCGTGTGAAATTCTCAAGAAGAAACCCTCAGAGCCTTAAAATTTTAATTAATTGGAGCTCTAAAGCACAAGGCGAGAAAACTAGAATACTAAATTATAAGAAGAAACTCATCTGGAATCCCAAACTTTTGGACCTTTGGAGAAGTTAAGAAACCTAAAATCAACATTTAAATTGTTAAATTCTTCAAGAGTCTCAACCAACATTTTAAAGTGTGAGGGGAATTAATTTAGATCCTTATTAGGACTTTAAAATTTATATTTTTTTAAATTTATTCTGAGCTATAGGTTTAAAAACTTATCGGGGCTCTAAACAATCAACATAGTTCTAAAATTTTTATAACATCAAAACCTCATCTAGATCTCTAAATTATTTAAGCCCCAAGAAAACACGTAAAATTATCTAGAATGCTAAACTATTAAATATCATATATTCATATAGAGTTGTAAAGTCTCAAATAATTCATCAGCAATTTCGAAAATTATAAATGAACTTGTGTCCACTAACTTAGTAAAGAAACTTTTATTATAAAATCCTTAACTTCTCAAGAAATCAAAAATGGGTAACTAAGGTATTAAATTCCTAATGCAACTCATTTAGAGCGACAAAGTCTCGAGGAAATTCATATAAAGTTTTCCAATATCCCCAAGAAATTCTTCAGTAACTTCAAAGTCTTCAAAAATGAATTTGGAGCTCTAAAATCCCAAAATGATGCATTTCAAATATTAAATTATTAGAAAAATACATCTTTACTCCATGTTTAAAAAAATTATTTGGAACGACCTTAATGTTTTCGGGAAAAACTAATAAAACTCCGCAACTTTTAATTCTTAAGCCTTAATATTTAAGGCACTTTGAGTGCTTTGTAATGAAGTATACATAAGTCTTCTTAAGACTTTTTCATTTTAGGGTCATTATAGTCCTCTTAAATTATTTTAAAAATTTTATTTTAGTTTTTTTTTGAAGTCTTCTTAAGACTTCAAAATTCTAGAAGCCCTTTACATTGAGTAGTACAATTTGAAAATAAAAATTGCATCTATTAGAAAAAATCAATCTGGAATATCAGGAGTACTAGTCTAGAGCATTGCACCCATATAGAGTACAAATTTGTCAAAAAATTTTAACTTATCAATTTTTTAATTCCCTCGGTACTTCAGATTTTATAAACATATCTACGAAGAATGCATATATAAATTGCTAAATTCTTCAGAAAACGCATCTCTAGTTCTAATATACCTGTAGCCTACTACTAACTCTCGGGGAGACCTAATATCTAAAGACCTTCACTTACAACTTCCAAATCATAAGCATTTTTTTGCTTCTAAAAAAGGAAACTCGTCTAGTTTACCTAAATTCCAAGAAAATTCTCTTACAACATTAAATTATCAAGGATGCTTTACCAGAGCCCTAGATTAAAAAAAAATTCTGTTGATGTTTAGTTCTTACGGGGAACATTTAAATGTTAAATTCTTAGAGAGGATTATCTAGAATTCTAAACTCTCTTCTAATCTCGTTCATTAAATTTCAAGAAAAGTTATCTAGAACATTAAATCACAAAGAAGTTTATATACTGAGAGATACAAATTTGTAAAGAACTTTTATAATTATTTTCGTCCTAGTAAATCTTTCATAACCTGCTGATTATCATTTGAATATCTAAATCTGCTTTAACTACAAATCGTGACATAACTCTTCGTGTATATTATTCGACGTCATTGCATCCCACTAAATTATCACCTATTTACGAACCTAATTTATTAAACGGTTCGAGATCTAGATATCATTCGAATTTCTTAATGCTTAAGCAACCTTATCACGCCTCACTATTTACGTCAATTTTTATGCCAAAAACGAACACCGGCGTCGCCGTATCATTCGAGTTTTATCCGAATCGATAGAATAAACACTGTAAAAATATTAGAATTGGCGATGACAGTCGGATAAACGTCGAAATAACACGCAGATACATTCAATCTGTAGGTAAGGCAAAAGAGCGGAAGACACCACCAGCCGGAAACGGGCCGGAAAAGGAAGTGGTGCACTCCCAACCCCTCTAACTCGACTCGCCTACTAGATATGTAAAATTATAGCACATCGACGCGACGCCCTGATTGTTTATAGATTTGGGTTATCATTCCAGAAAACTAATAACGCTGATGGGTTCACGGGGCATCGGTCTCAAATACCCCCATAATTCGTACACCACTAATGACAAACTTCACCAGCGTCGACTTTTTTTAATCGTTCTGTATAATTGCGCCACCCACCCCCCCGAATAGAATTTAAAGTTAAACAATATTCAACTCTTTCAGTTGCTTTATATTCGGGTCCAAGGCGGAGTAAACTTGAGAAAGATAAATGAAGGAAAAAGGAGTCGTATCATTAAAAATATGCGGCTCCTCAGACGGAGTACGGCGTGGCGAAGTTTTCTTTGTTTCCCTTTGCTTGCGTCATTAAGGGTTGCGAAGGAATACTTCGTTAGCCCGGGGCTTGCGTGTCCCCTCACATCTGCATGTATCATAAAATGCGCGGATGTGGGGAAACTTCGTCGGCTCTCTCGCAAGGTGTCCAGGATGCGCTCCGCGTTTCGCCTAATCTGGCTCCGATTATACCACGCGCCCCAAATTTGCGTTTACAATAATTAAAATAATTAAATTCGTCCAATGAAATTAAAATTTATGTATTGGCAAAGTGAAAAAGATCATAACGGGCTAAAAAAAAAATAACAAAAGACAAATTAGGGCGAATACTTGAGAGTTGGAATAAGTTTAAACTCAAATTAGTGTTTCTTAATTTAAACTAAATGCCTACAGATAATTGTTTTTTATTGGTATGAATTTTATCGATGTTGGGATTAACGATATCCTAAAATCTTTTAAAAAAAATCAACATTTTGAAACCAACACGAAATTTCTTAAAAAATTAAAATTTATCATTATCATTGGTAAAACCAAAAATTCACACCTTGTAAATTGGTTTTTATATAAACTTTCAGAAAATAGCAAAAATTCATCTTCAAGCTCAACATGCAAATCTACTTTTCTCTCAAAACTATTCCTAACTTTAAATGGGTTTTACAAGAAAAATTCAATATCATATTGCATTTCTTATAATGACCAGTTACAGTGGTTCCAGATAAAAAATGTTTGTGTTTGGTAGTAAGTATCTTGTTTAATGAACCTCCTGTAAGGCTTTAAAGACAAGTCAGTGTCAGTGCAATTTGTGCAGCTTCTATTTCCATGACAAGTTACTGGAACACATTTCACTTTCGGTACCTTCTATTAAGGGTATAATGTGTAGTTTCTAGAGTTTCAGATATCATCTCATGTTATTGAATGTGATTACTTGTTTTAGCTTTGACACGCTTGTCATAATTTTGCCATCATTAGGGATGCAAACGATAGTTTTGAAAACATCGATGTATCGTTTGTAAACATCAATATTTCTGCGTCGATTGTAATGTACAAAAAATATCGATACATCGTTCAATTTATAAACGATGTTTGAAAATCGATGTATCGCTTTGCGACAGAATTAGCGCTATCTGTTGCATAGAATTGATAGGACAAACTGACAACACAATTTCGTAAATGGTCTCTCGACGGCAGTAGTGCATATTTAACAAATTGGTGCCGAATTTGTATGCCGCAGGTATACAATACAATTTTTTAAAAATTCACTCTTAAGCTATTTTAATTGCGCTATTTATAAGAAAGCCCAAGTTTTGAAAGAAATATGAAAATTTTAAGAAAAGTTTTTTGAGTATTAACTTTTGAAACTTGAAAACATTAACTACATTTGTTAAAATTTCCATTTTAAATTCACAAATATTTATTATTTATTTAGTATTTGTTATTTTAAATTTTCGGTCAAAAAGAAACTTTTTATCTTTATTAAAATTTCTAGTTTAAACTTAAAATTTTCAGTTCTTTAAGACAACTTTTTTCCATTAACTAACTTTTTTAGAATTTTTAATTTTAATAATTCGTATTTTAATTCAAAACCTATAGAAAAAAAGTCGAAATTTTCAGAAAAAAAAACAAACATTTTTAGCAATTTTCGAGTCAAAAACAAAAATGTCCAAATCAGACCCAAAACAGAGTTCTCAAAATATCCACTCGAATTTCCAAATTACCAATTTTCTAGAAGTGGTAAATTTATAAGTAAAAAATCTGTGTCGTGCTTTACTTGAAAACTGCATATTTTTGTAATTTGAGATTTTTCTCAAAGTCGCGACTTTTTTCCTAAAATTTTGTATTGCACCAAATTTCCAAATTTCTTTTTTATAAATTGTAGGTTTTTCTTGAAAGATAAAATGTTTTCTCAACATTTGAAGCATAATTTTAATTTTTAAACGTGATATATGATTTTAAAAACTATTTTTAAACTTCGAATTTTTCAAAATATCCACAATTTTGGAAATCTTAACTTTTTACTGAAAATTTTAACTTTTTATGAAGAAGTCGATTTTTCAAAATTTCGATTATTAAAACTGTTGGTATTTTCCCAAAACTCGTTTGTTTTTCAAAATGCCAATATTTTCAAAAATTTGATAACTTCATTTTTTTAAAATCGAGTTTTTTTGAACATTTTACCTTTTTTTTGGAAATTAGTAACACTCCAAAAATTTTAAATTCTATATTTTGTCAAAACTTGGCTTTTTTTTTAAATTTCGACTTTATTAAAGTTTGGCATTTTAAAAAAATCTAGTATGATTTTTTAAAATGTTCGAATTTTTTTAAAACTTTTGACGACGTTTATTTTGAAAATGTTGAATTTTTTGAAGATTTAAATTTAGCATGAAAATTTCAACATTTCTCTTTCCAGCCTTTAATTTCTTTAAAATTTTAATTTTCTGTACATTTCGCTTTTTGATAAAAACTCTATTTTTTGATAATATCGACGTTTTTTTAAATAGTCGATTGATTTTTTTGAAAACTTTGACTTTATTTCGAATCTTTACCTTTTCTGAAAATTCGTGGTTTTATCAAATCCCAAAATTCTTTCAAAATTTCACTTATTTTTGAAATGGTTAGCTGTCTCAAAATTTTGAATTTTTTTATTTCTTGAAAATCCCGACTTTCAGAATTAATTTTTTTTAAATTAAATTAAAATAACTCTTTAAATATTTGACTTTTTAAAAAAATTCCGTTTTTAATAAAAAGTATTTAATTTTTCTTGAAGATTTCAGCATCTTTTGACATTTACAATTTTTATCTAAAATTTTGACTTATTCAATTTTCAGCATTATTTAAAAGTTTTATCCAGTTTAAAATTTTGACTATTTCTTAAAATTTCAACCTTTTCTGAAAATTTTGATTTTGTTCAAAATTATAACTTATTTTTAAATTAAATTAGTACGACTTCAAAAAGATCACCATTTTTATGGACATTTCGATTTTTTCAGATTATTTTCAAAATTTTATCTTGAAATTTTTTACTATTTTTTAAAATGGCAGCTCTTTTTACAACACCAAATTTTCCGAATTTCCCCATTTTTGGAAATCTTTTAATTGAAAATTTTTAATTCTTATAAAAATGCCAATCCAATATTTTTCTAAGTTTTCGATTATTAAAATTTTGATTTAAATTTCTTGTGTTACACTTTCGGCTTTTTGGAAAATTTTAAATTTTTAAAAAATTTCTTTCTTTAAAAATTTTGAACTTTTCCAACAAAATTTTCTAAATTAGATATTTTCTGAAAACCTCTCTTATTTTGAAAATTCCGACTTTTATAGGTTTGGGATATTTACAAAATTTTGCCTTTTTTAAAAAGAATTTTATCAAAACTTCGTCTTTTTTGATAAACCCAAATTTTTTTAGAAAATTTTAATGATTTATGAATATTTCAATATTTTTCGAAATTTAGCCTTTCTATAAAATTTTTTAAGTTTTTCAAAATTTTAATTTATTTTTCAAAATTTTCCCACCCTTTTAAAATTCATTTATTTTCCAAAATTTACTTTTAAACCAAATTTTATTTTTATATGTTATAAGGTTAAACCTTTTCTTCAAATCCGGACCTTAAATTGTTATCGAAAATTCGAGTATGTTTTATAAATATTTGAGATTAAAGTGAAAATTTTGAATTTAACTTTTCAATGTTGAAATTTTTTTCCAATGTTTGGCTGTAATCTCGAAATGTAAACTTTTTTTGAAAATCTTAATCCTCAAACTCAATATACGTACACACAGACTAACAGTAGTTTTTCAGTGACGAATTTTGAAGTTAATGGCAATTTAAAATTGTAGCTAACGGTATCATCGTCTGGAGAAAGCTCCACTTTATCGAATAAGCTATATTACAACTGGTTTACCCGATATATAATTATTTTTATGACAAATAGTCTTGTTTTTTTGGCATTTTTCGATACTAGAGCACACCAAAGGTCGAAGTGCGCAATAAATTGCCAATTTTATGTGAAAGTTTCGGGTAAAAACTCGAATTTACAAAATATAAGTCAAATTTTCGATATTAACAAAACAGTTATTAATAAACAAAACATCAATGTTAAGAACGAAATGTCGGTCTTTATAAATGTGGAAAAGAACGATACTTTGTTTATGTAAAAAAAATTAAAATACAAATCGTGTCCCCTGAAACAAAGAAAGATTAAAAAACACAACAGAGATTGCTCTAACGCGTTTCGATAGCCAAGCTATCATGTTCAGAGATACTTGGCAGCTTGGCTATCGAAACGCGTTACAGCAGCCTCTGTTGTGTTTTTTAATCTTTCTTGGTTTCAGGAGACAAGATTTGTATCTCAATTTTTGAAGATAACCAAGGACCAGTCTGTTCACCAAAAATTTTCTTATGTGATTACTAGCAAAGTGTATTTCCCGCTTTAGTAGACGTTTTATAAAAGCGATTATGAAGATACGCAACCGGACTCGTATGTTCGAAATATCTATCGAATATTTAGATGCTATTAGTGGCTATTAAGCAGTTAGATGTCCATTAATTACGCGAGGCTTTTTTTACATTTGTACTCCTCTCCCCCTTGGAGAGCTTTGGTTAAATATCAACTATTGGAGAAAACAAAAAAGAACATATAAAGTGTTAAGAAAACACACTTCGAACTTTAAAACCTAATGGCAAGGGCCAAGGAAACTCATCTTGTTTGTTTGACTTTCATATGACAAATAATTTCTTTGAGTGTGAAACTGTCACATTACTTTACATTCCATTATTGTTACCTAAAGCTAATTTTAATTAATCTTTTAGTTAGCAATTTATATATCAAACAATTTTGTATTAGTTCATTTTGGTTACAAGATTAGATTTATCGTAGAAAAGAATGTTTCTTGTAATACATGGGTTGTGATCAAGATTATCTATATTCCAGACATTAATTAAGTTTGAGATGACTCTACGTCGAAGACCATATCCCCAATATTTGTAGAAAAACGCAGAAAAATCTGACTTCGCGAAGTTTAAATCGTTTTTCAATCACTGGAGCCTTCATTGAAAAAAATCTTAGATGTGGGAGTAATCCAAGAGGGCCATAAACGCGATCTGATTGTGGGGTAAAATTTCCTGTACGTCATACATTTGGAGACGTTAAACAAAAAGAATGTAAATGAGTTAAAGAGTTCGTCTTTGCTTAATTCGCACACTCTTCCGATTCTTTCCCCGCTTTCGCGATGTTTCGTTTTCACATCGCCCCACTCTCCTTCTATGTATCATTTGCAGAACCGTATTTAGCCCGAAAAAAATCTGTTTCCATCATGACGATGTTACATTTAAATACAGATTGTATAAATTGTCGCTGTAAGCGCCTTAAAAATAACACACGTGTCGTGAAACTTTTCCGCTCAAGCTTAAGAGTTTCCTTGCGTTATGAAACTCTTAAGTTTTTAAACTGAAAAGTTACAAACATTTTATTAAGTTCGGGCGTGTACGCTGTACATGATTTTGCAGGTTGACTTTGAGCGAAGAAAAAGGTTATTCGTGTCACTGTTAAGTAAAGTTATTCGTTTTAGAAAATTATTACTCAAAATTTAGTCCCAATTTAAAGCATCTTGGGTAGCACCTGAGGATCTGTTTGATGCAATGGCTTATTGCGAAATCGTGACTGAATAAATTTGAAAATTCATTTTTTTCACTAGAAGTTTTTATTGAGGTAGAAGAAAAGTTGCTAGGAACTTCGTGGCTTTAGAAATATTGTGTAATAGAAAAACAATCAAGAAAATGTATTTTCTTAAATTTCCACAAAGGTATCAACTTAAGAAAAAAGTTTTACTAAAAATATTGATTTTTTCAATTTTAACCCTTCTTGAAATTACATTACGTTTTTTTGGAAATTTTGAATTTTTTATCGATACTTCGACTTTTTTTCGTAATTTTTAAGTTTTTTTCTAAATTTCATCTTTTTTCTTTCATTAGCGTTTAAATTAAAAGTAAATATGAAAGTTGAAGATTTTTCTTATTAAGTTTTAACCTGATATTTAACTGTTTTCTACAATTTCGAATCCAAAATTTTTTTCATTGAATTTAAATTTATCAAAATTCTATCGACAAAGTGATGATTCTTTTTTTTTTGACATTTTGACTATACATTTAAACTTGAAAATTCTCAAAAATTTAAGTCTTTGATTGACATATTTTTGGAAATTTCTTCCAAAAATATATTTACGTTTAAAAGGGCAATTACTTTTCTTAAAATTTCGAGACACCAAAATTTTAACTTTTTTCTTTTTGATAAAAAATGTTACCTGAAAATGTCAGCGTTTAAATTGAAAGTAAATATGAAAGTTGAAGATGTTTCTTATTAAGTTTTAACCTGATTTTTAGCTGTTTCCTATAATTTCGAATTCAAAATTTTTTTCATTGAATTTGAATTTATCAAAATTCTATCGACAAACTGATGATTCTTTTTTTTTTGACATTTTGACTATAAATTTAAACTTGAAAATTCTCAAAAATTTAAGTCTTTGATTGACATATTTTTTGAAATTTCTTCCGAAAATATATTTATGTTTGAAAGGGCAATTTCTTTTCTTAAAATTTTGAGACACCAGTGTTTTAACTTTTTTCTTTTTGATAAAAAATGTTACCTGAAAATATCAAAATTTAAAAGGAATTCTTGAAATCTGGAATTTTAAAGATAAACTGTCGACTTATGGAAATAAAATCGAAACTTAATGGGAAGTCGACATTTAAAAAAAGACGCGTCAAAATTTGGCAATTTTAATTTTAAACTCGAAATCTTGATATTCTTCTTAAAATCTTTGCATAAAATTTGAAGCCTCAATGTTATTTTAAATCTGTTTTTGAAAAAGTCATAAAAATTCCGAATTTATCCCAAAATTTAAGTCTTCTCGTAATTTTGACTCAATTCTCGAAAAAAAAAGTCCAGTTTCATTTTTCTCTTTAAGCCCCCGATTTTAAAATTAGAGTTTTGATTTTTTCATTGTCTTCAATTATTTTCAAAAAAGCAATATTTGACATATTCAAAATTTTCACATATTTCTTAATGTTGACTACTAATGAAGTGTCAGTTTCAATTTAGAATTGTTTTCGACTAAAAAAGTGAAACTATTTATGAATCTAAATTTAGTTTAGAGAAAAAAATAAACCCTTTGACTTACTTCTAATGTTGACATATTTTGCTTAAATGTTAATTTCCAACGAAAAGTAATAATTAGAGCCGGAAGTTGTGGCAGTAAAAAAGTTATCCCTTGAAAAATGGCAAATAAAGTAGGCAAAAATGGCAGTAAAAACGTACAAAATGGCATTTATAAATTATTATTATTTATATATATATGGGTAAATACTTTCTCTCATGGCAATGTTGTACCAGATTGATGTAAATCCCCCCCCTTCTGGCTTATGTAGTCAACTGAAAATACATATTCGACTAGAAAAGGAGTATATCCAAAAATTTTCATTTTTATATTTCAAAATTCGTTTTTTCTTCGAAGTTTCGAGTTTTTTCAACAAATTCAGTTTTTTTTTCAAATCTCGAATATATTCTTGGAATTTAATTTTTTTCCTTAAAATCTTACTCAAGGTTTCGAATTTTTATTTTAAAATTCGGCCGTTTTTGTTCGAAATTTCGTCGTTTCTCAAAATTCAGATTTTTCGGAAAATTTTGACTATCTTTAAATACAACTTTTCTCAGATTTCTTAAAATTTAGTTTTTTTGGTCGATCTTTTGATAAAAAATTAAAAATCTTTAAAAATATTTATTTACACATTTTGGGTTTTGGAAATACAGGATGGACCATAAGTAATGGTGCACAGAGCAATGGTGGATTTTTGAATAAAAATAATGTGATTTAGCTACATTTACCTTTTACCAAAAGTTGATATTAACAGAGATACAGGGTGTCAAAGTTAAAAAAAAATTCGATTTTTTCGTATAACTATGGAATGAATTGTAGTATAGGCGCGAAATTTGGCACAAAAGGGTCTATTAGGTCGACAAACTCTAATTTGCTAACATATTACCAATAGCTAATAGGGGGCGCTACCTGCGTTATCCTGCATAATTCTAAATCATCATAACTTTTTTGTGTACCCACGTATATTAATTTTAGAAGGCTTGTTTTATTTCCCTTTATTTTTTAGGTAAAAAAGGTATACTTTCTAAAAGTTGATACAAGCAACCGTTTTCAAGATATTTACCTTTAAAGCTTGGCGTGCCTTGGTTTTAAATATTTAAATAGTAAATTTTCGAAGGAAGCTTGAAAAAAAATAATCATAAGACAGCTATGAAACTAATTTATGTCAAATATTACTTTGTCAATAATATTATTACCTAAATTTTGAAAATCTCAATAAAGAAATTCCAAAAAATTAAAACGTAATTTATTTTCCAACATAGAATGTGAGATATGATCTCTGAGTCCACGCAAGAAAATTTTAATAGTGTGGGGGTCAAAGCAGATATTTGGAGATAAATTTCAATAAAAGACACCCAGATTTTTAATTGTTTACGATCCCTTTACATGAAAAAGGTCATTTCCCACATACTTATTTTTAAAAATAAATCTTGTTTTGGTATTTTATTTAAATTTGCTTTAGAAATTTAAAAAATATGTGTAATAATAATGTCAGTAAAGTAATATTTGATATAAACTATTTTAAAGTCAGTTTTGTTACTTTTATTTTGAAGCCTACTGCGAAAAATTCACATTTACATAACTTAAAATAAACTTACAGCAAACTTTGAAGGCAAATATCTTGAAAACGGTAGTTTGTATCAACATTTAAAAAGTATACCTTTTTTACGTAAAAAATGTAGGTAAATGAAAATATCTATTTAAAATAACTGTTCATAAAGGCACAAAAAAGTTATGATGCTTTAGAATAATACAAGGTAGCGCAGGTGGCGCCCCCTATGAGTTACTGGCAATCTGTTAGCAAATTAGAATTTCTTGACCAAAGAAACCCCCTTATGCCAAATTTCTTGTCTATAGTAAAATGTGTTCATCAGTTAGGCGAAAAAAACACAATTTTTTTTTTCAACTTTGACACCCTGTATCTCTGTTAATATCAACTTTTGGTAAAAGGTAAATGTGACTAAATCACGTTATTTTTATACGAAAAATCTACTTTTGCTCTATGTACCATTACTTATGGTCCACCCTGCATATTGCATCTTTATAAAAAATATGACCTACGAGAAAATTTTCTTTCAAAAAATTTAAACCTTATTCTCAAATTTGGTTTTCTTTGCAAAATTTCCATTCTATTTCAAAATGGCAAATTTTTCCTCCAAATTCGCCTTTTTTTTTGAGAGGATTATTTTGTCAAAATTCGTCTTTTTTTCCAAAATTATGATTCTATTCGCAAATTTCTTGACTTTTGCCTTCGAATTTCGACATTTTTCGCGAAATTTAGACTTCTTTGATAAAATTCGTTTTTTTATTTTAAATGTATTCCTAAAATTTGTCTTCTTTTGTCCTTAAAATATTGAATTTTAATTTTTAAATTCGTCAGTTCTTTTTCAAATTTTTGTTATTTCTCAAAATTTGTTTTTTTGTCAACATTCGCGACTCTTTTTACAATTCTAATTTCTGAAATTTTCGTTTTATTAACCAAAATCTGATTTATTTTGAAATTTGGTCGATATTTTGACCCAAACTCAAAGATTTAAAGAAAAATATTGTTGAGAGATTTTGAAAAATATTTTTTGAAACTTCTGCAAAAAAGGCAAACATTGTTTGTTTTTTGAAAAGTTTAAATTTATTTTTACATTTTCCTAAGATCAGACTTTCTCTAAGAAATTTCAATTCTATTTTGAAAATAACGACTTATTCATTAAAAGTCCCCTTTTCCCAAATTCAGAGTTTTTTTTTAGTTATTGGTCTTTTTTTTCCAATTTTCACTTTATTCACCAAATTCGACTTCCTTGTATTAAAATTTGACTTTTTGTAAACAATTCTGGATTTCTTTTTAATTTTATGTATTTTTCTTATAATGTCGAGCTTTTTCTCAAAATGAGGATTTTTTTTCCCAATTCTGTTGTATTTCTTAACACTGGGCTTTTAGAACCAGACTTTTTCTTCCCTTTTCGTGAAATTTTGATATTTATCTCTTTCCAGATTTGGAAATTTTAGGACTTCCTTGAAATGCGTCTTTTTCTCAAAATTTTAAATTTTTACTTAAATTTATTTTATCCCAAAATTCCCCTCTTTCTTTATATTCGTCGTTTTTGGAATTGTGATTTTTTAGATTTTTCTTTGAAAAATCTGATATTTAAAAAGATCTAATTTTTGTTTCAAAATTCGTTGTTTTTATTATCGAATTATTTTGTTTCTGAAAACTTAGATTTTTTTAACAAACCCTTCCTCAAATTTCAACTTACTTATCAAAATTTGTCTTTTTGTCAAAATTTTGCGAACAATATTCGTTTGGGAACTTTCATACTTTTCAAAAATGAAGTGTTCTAAAAAGATTAAAATTGCAAACCAATTTTATTCACACGCTTAAATAAATTCTCAAAAAATTTGACAAATGCGAATTTCCATTTATTTCGAAATGTTACTTTTCTTCGAAATTTCCACTATTTTTTTTAAATTGGTCGTTTTTTCGTCTTAAATTGACGATTTTTTCTTAATTACTTTTAATAATTTTTTTCTGGAAAAGGTGATCCTTTTTCTAACTTTTATCTGTTTCTTGGTATTTCGATTTTTCCTCGAAATTCCGTTATACTTTCAATATTGGACTTTTTCTGAAAGTTCAAACTTTTTCCGAATTTGACTTATCAGTACTGATTTCATAAATTTTTAACACAAATTCCATATTTAGTATTTCCTCCAACTATCTTCTTGTAAAATATGTATTTTTCCCAAAATTAGCTTTTTTCCCAAAATTAGCAATTTTCCAAAAAATGGTATTTCTATAAATTTCGACTTTATGCTTAAAATTATACTTTTTCGACATTTCTTTCAAAATTCGCTTCTTTTTAAAATTTTGGTATTTTTCTAAATGTATGTTTTTTTTCTGAAAAATTTGACCTTTTTAAATTTGACTTTCTAGAAATTTTAGCTCGTGTATCAAGATTCGCATTATTCTCGAGATTTCAGATTGTAATTTCAAAATTTAATTTTTCTGAAATTTCGAACTTTTCCGACAAAAAATATTGTTTGAAATTACAACTTCTTTTTCAAAATTCAACATCTCGTGAAACCTGCAACTTTTTTTGCACAAAATTTGACTTTTAGAAATTTTGATATTTTCCGATATTTTGAGGTTTTTCGATCTTTCCGAAATATTAATTTCTCAGTTTAACTTTTATTTAAAAAAAATGTTGTCCCTAAAACTGGTTTTCTTTTTAGAAATGTCACCCTTTTTCTCTAAGTTTCGACTGTATTTTTCAAAAACCGTTTATTTTTTGAAATAATTTTCATTAGTGTTTAGCTTTTTCTAAAAATTTCTTTGAAATTTAACTTTTGGAAGTTTTAGCTTGGTTTGCATAAATCGTCTAATTTTCGCAATTTTGACTTGTACTTCAAAATTATGTCTATGAAAATTTAAACTCGAAATTAGATTTTTTTTCTCTAAATAGTACCTTCTTAAAATTTGTTTATTTTTGCAAAATTGTATCGAAATTTTAATATAAAGCTAACAATTCCGAGAAAGATTTCTTGTAAATTTCAAGATTGTCAAAATTTGAATAAGGTAAAAATTCTGATCTTTGGAAATTGCTTTTCTTTCAAATGCTCATTTTTCAGAAAATTCGACTTTTGGAAATTTTGAATTTTTGTTTTTAAGATTACGCTAATTTTTTAAATATTAGGAAAGTTTTGATTTTTATTTTAAAATCGATTTTTTAACTGTTTAGTTATTTTTTGAAATTTCCACCCCCAGTTTATGTAATTAAATGAAAAAATAATGTAGTTAAATGTTTACAAATACTCAATCGAAAGGTTTTTTTACAAATTATGTCTTTTTTTGTTCACCGATTTTTCAAGAAAATTAATGCCTCGTCCTGAAGTAAATTCTGCCTACACCATGGTTGGTCAATGGAATAGATATTAAAGACCCATTAGTCAAATAAAGATAAATTATGGGAATTACAATTATTGTAAAAAAAATAATTATTATAAATTGATGTAATTTAAATGTTTTTTTATGTCTTTCTTTTTCTGAATTGAAGGCAAAAAAATGGCAATAACACCAAAAATGACAAAATAATCTGAACATTGTCAAAAATGGCATCAAATGACAAATGCCACAATTTCCGGGCTCTAGTAATAATCAAGATCATCTATAGAACAATACTGTCAAAAAAATTCATCAGAGGCTTCATGTTTTTAAGATATATAGATATGTATTTGGCTACTTAGGGAAACCAAAAATAAACAATTAATGGTTAATGATATCAAGAGAATTGGACAGTTCTGAAAAAATTCATGCGCAACTGTAAATATGGATACAGACTCGACTAAAAGTTTGAATATTCAAGGAAATATACTTAGTACTTAAAAATTCTAAATAACCCCTAAAAAAATTATCTTAACTTCTGAAGTCTCAGGAAAATTCTGTTAGAATAAGAAATAAAAAATAAATCCTAAGTGAAGAGCAATGTTGTCAGAAAAACTCATCTAGACCCACATTTGCTTAAGAAACTTACGCAAGGCTTTTAACCATTTGACGAGACTAAAAATAAATGTCTAAAATGATTAATTCTCTTGAGGAAATCTATTGAGAGCTCTAAGCTCTAATAAAAATTCATGGGTAGCTTTAAAGTTTTCAGTAGATTCATATAAAAATCTGAACTATCGAGGAAATACCTAGAAATTTAAGATCCTTAGTAAACTCCTTTATAAGTTTGAGGTATTAATGAAATTTATTTAAAGTTTAGAGAGTTCAAGAAAATTCATTGAGAACATCAAATAATCAAGATCACTTATAGAGCAAAATCCTTTAGGAAATTCATCTAGAACCCTATTTTTTAAAAGATTTAGGTAAGCTTGTGGTACTTAAGGAGACCAAAAGCAAACAATTAAATGTGTAATTATTTCAAATAATTTTGCCATAATTGTGAAAAAAATTCATGTGCAACTGCGATTTTTCAAGTAAAATCAGCTTAAAATCTAAACATTTGATAAAATCTATTGAAGAGCTTCAAAGTCGTAATTAAACTCCATTAGAGTTCTAAAACATTAAATTCCAAAGTCTCAAGAGGCTCAAGAATTTTAGACCAAAAATGCTTAATTCTTTCAAAGAAAATAATTTATTTGTAGATTTTAGGTTTATGTTCCCATAGCTCTAAATTATCTAAAAAAATTATCTTCAATTCTAATGTCACACAAATTCATTCATGACAAAAAATTATCAAAAAAGCCGTCTGAGATCACAAAACAGTCTCACAATCAGTCTCATCTAGAGCTCAATTTTTAAGAGTCTTTCGTAGAGCTCTTAAAGAAACCAAAAGTAAATATCTATAGTGCCTCATTTTCTCCAGAAATCCCATCTGAAGCTCTAAAATTAGTCAGAAATTACGTATACCTAAAATTCCAAGCAGATCTAAAGTAGAGCATCAAAATCCCAATAAAATTCTGCTAGAATTTTAACAGAACAATAGCATTTATCTCGAGTTGTAAAGTGTGCTAAATGGATTTAGCACACTTCAATATCTAGGAGGAAAACCAAAGGCTCAAAATTTTAAAGGATATTCTAAGAAGTCAGATTTTAAATTGCCTAAGTTTTGTAAATTTTCCTCAAACTACTATTTTCGATGATAGTTTGTCGTCATCTAAAAACTGAATCGAATGAAGATAATATTTTGACTTAATTCAGTATTGATTCATCTGGTAAGTTATTCTGAAGCAAAATAAGTTAAAACAGAATTATAATTGAAACTGAATTTTATCTATTCTGGCTTTGACGGAACAGCATCTGATGATTATGATAAAACTGAACCAAGCAATAGCTAGTTCGATTATTCGATGAATTGATGCCTTCGTTGTATTATCGAAGTAAAGCACCTCCATGACTTTTCTAGTGAGAAATGTGAGGGAACTAATTTGTATTTTTACGCACTTCCACAGTGCGTAGACAATAAAATTTACAGGGGATTGCGAAAACGATTAACATAAAGTCCTAATTGCGCTCCCGGGCAAAAAATCCCCGAAATTCAATGAACATATAAAAGGAGTTAAGCCAACGAATATTTTCATTCCGCCAAATCTTTTACTACACTTTAACCCTTTTAGTGTTTATTCACCCCAGCGGGTTTTATTTTATTTTAAAATATCGCGCCGGCATCACTCCTGGAGGGAGTAGCGCCTTCGAACCCCGCGTTTTAATTCGGGGGAAGGGCTGCCGTGTTTATCCATTTTTTGCATTTTATCGCACTTAAGAAAATTGTCAAAGAATTTATATCGGCCGGGGATTATTTTTCATGACGGGCGAGCGGGTTTTTTTCTCCACATCTCGTTCTTTGTTGTAACGGTATTGACGGGAATCGATGTCGCCGCAACAAAAATAGTAATTAGATGGGACAGTAAGCGATATTACCGATGAGAAAAGGATTGGTGCTTTTTAAATATTTGCGGCGTTAAACAAGGCGGTTTTAATTACGGTATAAAATTTCGCCTTCATTTTAACATATTTGCTCGTCCTTATTCTTTGAAGAAGTATCAGTTTTCTCGAGATCGATAACTCAATTTGTTTTCTGCAAAATTAATTGCTCAAATGGCCTAATTTATAACTTAATGTCTTATTACTTCTCATTGCTCCTTTAACCTGAAGTTGGTAAAAAAATGAAATTAAGGGGGAAAGAATTTCTGAGAATTGATACTTTTATAAAAAGGTACTTTTATAAAAAAATACTTTTATAAAAAAATACTTTTGATCTATATTGCAACAAAGTATTAAAATAACAGCTACGAAAATAATAGGGGAAAAATTAAACTTCCGTCAGTTTCGATGTAGTATTATCGCGGCGTTATTTCGTGTCTGAGTGGAAGTTGAGCCTTCGCAAAATGCTTTATTCAAAAATTTTCCATCATCCGCGATCCGTGCCTAATTTTCTCTGTCTGCTGATTTTAGATCCTACCACAATGACGATTCTTGTCATCAGTATATACTTTTTTCTCTTTTTATTTATGTCGTTGCAATTGTACGGCGGCATCTCTAACTTTATAAACGCAGCTAATACATACCGTCACGTTGGGGTAATTTCATAATTTCCCTTGCCGCCTACATGTGTGTAAATCTTGTTTCTTGAAAAAAAAATTATAATGTCCCTAGAGATTTACTAGAGGCGTTGAAATTTTAATATAATAAATTACATCAATTTTCATGAGTTAATCTAATTACGAAGAAAAAAAAATGAAATGTGTGACGTAAATTACAAATAACTTTATATATTTAATACAAATTGCATTTGTTTAATATAATAAAATAACGTTTTGTGCATCACGTAAATAACCGGATGTAAAAATTGCTTAATTTTATTGTAGAATTACTGTACGTTACAAGAGTGAGTACTACATTAGCTTGTATGTCGAAATTTATAATAAAAGTCGAAATTTTCGAAAAAACTCCATTTACAAAAAACATTGACTTTTTCTAAAAAGTTAATAAAAAAATTGGGCAGCCATGGAGACTGCCGACAGAAGTAAACACTTAAAACTATCATATAAGAAATTTCATGTTTCCGACCAATAAAATTCCCCCACGAAGAATAAATTTCAAGATATTCAAAAAAATATGTTTTCAATGAATTATTTTTTCGGATTAGCCGAGTGTCGGATTAGCCGGATGTCGGATTATCCAAACGCCGGATTATTACGATGTCGGATTATCGGGACGCCGGATTATCCTGATGTCGGATTATGCGCGTGTCGGAAGGGTTTTAGGAAATTTCGTTAAATGCCCGAAGTGGCGCTGTGTTAGAGCAATCGACTAGTATACTTCAAAATAGCGTTTTTTGGTAATGTAACACCAGGCCTCTTTCCCCTATATTTAGTCACTTGCTTAAAGCTTCTAAAGAAGATTTCACTTCAAAAAAATCCAAATACTTATTTATTTTATTTTTTGTTTTTTGGCGGAACTGACTAGTCCTTGGTTATCTTCAAAAATTGAAATACAAATCTTGTCCCCCTGAAATCAAGAAATATCAAAAAACAAGAACAAGAGCAACCACTGTTGTGTTTTTTAATTTTGCTTGGTTTCAGGGGACAAGATTTTCTTTTAGATACTTATTCGAAAGTTTCCTGGCAAGATTTTTTGAAAGAAAGTTAAAATTTTGAAAGTGGTAAAAATCATCAAAAATTGTAAGTTTTCAAAAAAAATTCCAAGTCTAATATAAAACTCAATATTTACCAAAAAAAGTCAAAAAGATTTAAATTCGGAAAACCGTCAAAAATAAAAAAAAACTAACTTTTTAATCAATAAAGCTAAAATTTAAAACATGATGGAATCAAAAAAATTGAAATATTAAATAAAGGCTGAAATATTGAAGAAAAGGACGAAATTTTTAAAACAAGCTAAATTTTCAAGAAAAAAAATTGTTGTGAAAACCACCAAAAAAACTCAATACAGAGGACATTTTCAAAAGAAATCGAAATTTTTAAGGATTAGCAAGACAGATTGAAATGTTCAAAATAAGCCAAATTTTCAGAAAATTTCGAAATTTCGGAAAAAATCAAAACAATTAATAACGGTCAAAATTGTTAGACAAAATTTAAAAAAAAGTCGATAATTAAAAACACGGTTAACACATGAACTTGTTTTGTATTTTTTAATAGTGTTGTTTTCTTTTAAAATAAGCAGTTTTGAAATTTTTATCACCCGCGACATTTGTTTGTTAAATGTTTGAAAAATAATGGATCTGCAGAAATCTAACATAAAAAATGTACATTAGAAACTTATAATTTTTGTTTGTCTACTACTACTACTACTACTACTACTACTACTACTACTACTACTACTACTACTACTACTACTACTACTACTACTACTACTACTACTACTACTACTACTACTACTACTACTACTACTACTACTACTACTACTACTACTACTACTACTACTACTACTACTACTACTACTACTACTACTACTACTACTACTACTACTACTACTACTACTACTACTACTACTACTACTACTACTACTACTACTACTACTACTACTACTACTACTACTACTACTACTACTACTACTACTACTACTACTACTACTACTACTACTACTACTACTACTACTACTACTACTACTACTACTACTACTACTACTACTACTACTACTACTACTACTACTACTACTACTACTACTACTACTACTACTACTACTACTACTACTACTACTACTACTACTACTACTACTACTACTACTACTACTACTACTACTACTACTACTACTACTACTACTACTACTACTACTACTACTACTACTACTACTACTACTACTACTACTACTACTACTACTACTACTACTACTACTACTACTACTACTACTACTACTACTACTACTACTACTACTACTACTACTACTACTACTACTACTACTACTACTACTACTACTACTACTACTACTACTACTACTACTACTACTACTACTACTACTACTACTACTACTACTACTACTACTACTACTACTACTACTACTACTACTACTACTACTACTACTACTACTACTACTACTACTACTACTACTACTACTACTACTACTACTACTACTACTACTACTACTACTACTACTACTACTACTACTACTACTACTACTACTACTACTACTACTACTACTACTACTACTACTACTACTACTACTACTACTACTACTACTACTACTACTACTACTACTACTACTACTACTACTACTACTACTACTACTACTACTACTACTACTACTACTACTACTACTACTACTACTACTACTACTACTACTACTACTACTACTACTACTACTACTACTACTACTACTACTACTACTACTACTACTACTACTACTACTACTACTACTACTACTACTACTACTACTACTACTACTACTACTACTACTACTACTACTACTACTACTACTACTACTACTACTACTACTACTACTACTACTACTACTACTACTACTACTACTACTACTACTACTACTACTACTACTACTACTACTACTACTACTACTACTACTACTACTACTACTACTACTACTACTACTACTACTACTACTACTACTACTACTACTACTACTACTACTACTACTACTACTACTACTACTACTACTACTACTACTACTACTACTACTACTACTACTACTTCATTCTGGGGAATTTCTTTTTGAAATATAAAAATCTATTTTTATTGGGACCCATCCCCTCTAAAAAAATTTTGGTAAGCCTAATTTGATATGAATTGGTGATAGAAATATACCAGAGAGCTTTACAGTTTTCTATTTAGAAATTAAAGATCTACGTGTAGAACAAACTTTTTCCTAATTGTGATTTTTTCAATCCATGGAGTCCCTTTCACATAAAAAGTACCCAAATTTTAATGATAAAAAAGACTTCAAAAGAAGAATTAATATGATTATGATATTACGTTTTATTTCTGTTAAAACTTTTTAAGAGGTAAATAATATAAGGACCTAAATAAAAACGAACACTATTTGAGATGACTATATTTCCAAAAATACAGTTTACCTTGTCACAAGAGAACTGGGGGTGATGGAATAAAAATAAGTAGGGTTTCATGACGGGGGTAGGTAGTCCAAACACAATTACCTAGCAGAGTTCGTGTGACAAAATCAGTGTTGAGCAGTGTTGTTTTATAATAAATATTTTTCTGCATATAAACTGCCAAATACGATCACTGTAATTCGGAGGGGCTGGATTTTAGGACACATGTTTATAGGAAGAAAAAATCTCATTTTGACCCCAAAAATACGCTCTTAAAATTTGGGCATCGAATTTTAAATCACCTTGTATATCTATCAGGAAATTAATGAAAAAATATTGGTTGGTACAACGGACTGGTCCTTGGTTAACTTCAAAAATTGAAATACAAATCTTTTCCTCTGAGACCAAGAAAGATTAGAAAACACAACAAAGGTTGCTCTAACGCGTTTCGATAGCCAAGCTATTGTCTTTAGAAAGGTATCTCTCTCGCCAAGCTATCATCTTCAGAGAGGTATTTCTCTGAAGATGATAGCTTGGCTATCCAAACGCGTTAGAGCAAGCTTTGTTGTGTTTTCTTATCTTTCTGGGTTTCAGGAGACAAGATTTGTATTTCAATTTTTAGGTTAAAATTACAAATAGGAGAAAAAAACTATATTTTGAATTAACAAAAAAAATAAAATTTGGAAATATAACTTTTAAACGGAAAATTTCATAAAAATGTTTTTTAAAAAATATATAAAATTTGGAAAACATACCTTTGAAGGCGTTTTCTGTTTTTGACTTTAGTCTCAAATGTTTTTCTTTGTTTTTGAAGTGTAGTGAAATGTGAAAGGGAAGAAAAAGTTTCCAAATGATCGAAATTTCAAAACAAAAATTAAAATTGGGAAAAAATTATGAATTTATGAAATAAAATTCACAATTCCATAAAAAGAATGGATTTGTTATAAAAAGTATGTCGATAAATTTTAGAGATTTTAAATGATAACCGAAAAGAAATGAAATTTCGAGATGCAAATTAAAATAGCTACGTTAAATAAAAATTTGAAGAAAAAATTCGAGATTTCTCTAAAGAAACAAAATTTTGAAATTGCACATTTAGTTAATTCAAGTTTAAACTGGATGGAAATTTGAAGAAAACATTGTAATTTTTAGGAAGTGTTCGTGAAAACTGAAAGCTTCTCTAGTAATTTCTATATTTATTTACGACACTTGAAGTATTCAAATTTTAAATGCTAATTATTCCAAAATTTATCTCAACTTAACGTATAAAGTCAATATTTTCCACTTTAAACTAAACATTTCGACTTTGTTCCTAACATTTTGTAGCTAACCTTGAAATTATTGTAAAGAAAGTTGAAATATTGAAATGAGAATGAGATATCGAAATTAAAAACAGGATATGGGGACAAATGTGAAAAACATAAAATTTCGATTTTTTTTCGAAAATTCTTTGTCTTAAAACTTTTTATTTCAAAGTATTATTTCAATTTCGATTCTTTTCCAACACTTCTTAAGGAAATAAATTTTTATTTGATGAAAAAAGTTAAAATTTGTTGTATCGATGTTTTCATATACTGTCGTCTACGTTAAAACATCGACGTTTATGAATCATAATCGATGTTTTCGAAAGAAACATCGATGCATCGTTTGCTTTAGGGACGAAATCGACTTCCTAAATATGCACAATGAATAAGATGCTTAAATGAGAGTTCGATGTTAATTAAAACTTTCAAGTAGACCATCTATAAAATCGAAGAAAAGAAAACGTTCCAGTAAGCCGTTTATTACATGATGTTTTCTATAACGGCCGAATATATTAACGGAATGAAATAAAACTTGGACGATCACTAAAAACTGGAAATGTATTCATCTCTTTTTGGTGTACGCGTAATTGGAAATTATTTCAATTTAATTACCCCGTTGGAAGTTTCGCCAAAGCCGCTCAAAGTGCTCGACGGAAATATTTCTTTAGCATTCATTATATAAAATCAATAAAGCATTGAAAGTTATCCAATAATTTACTCATTTTATTTAATTTCATAATTTCCAAATGCTTCTGACAGATACATAACTGATTAGTATAGATCGCCTAGTTTATCCAATATATACACGCATCGCAATATTCACATTTAAAACCGAGCTTGTAAAATATATAAATTCGTTGACTCTAACGTATAAAATTTAAAACGTAACCCTTCCGTTTCTTGCGATTTAACGATTAAAGAAACATTTCCAAAGAATGCCTTTAGGGGTCCGGAGTTTCGCGTCCCTTTTTCTTATGTCCTCATTATAGGAAAGCGGGAAAGAAAGGGGAATAATTGAAAACCGAGATGGAGGCACGGAGATCGCGGGTTTAAAGTTTTAAGAATAGCTGGCGGTACATACACACACCCCGACAACCCCTCGGCGCACCTAATTTATAAGAACGTGAAGTTAGAGTTGCCGCAGCCGCTTCACAGCTGATTATTTATGGGGGTTTGTTTTTGATGTGTTGGATTTTTCGAGTGATTTATTGGAATGTAGCAGATATTTACCTTCACACATTATATCGAGAGAAGTTTTTCCTGAAACTCCTGTTCATTGGAGAAATTTCCATTAAATTGATCTCACCTAAGATTCAAATTTAAGCTCAGACATTATGAATAAACGCCAATTTTTTTTCGGTGATGGTAAATCCTCCAGCAGATTGAACACTTTCTAAACTAAAATTTTGAACAGACTTTATTTTGTTATGCACATTTTTTATCTTATCAGAATTTCACTTTCAATAACTGTTAAAGATGATGCAAGTAGAATGCAACCTAGACTACAAATTCATGCAGCCCTCCAGGCGTGTATAGTGAATCATAGATAGCTGAACTACCAACAGTTGAAACACTGTCACCTAGCGAAGCGGTTGCTCTCTAGGAACAATTTCCCAGAAGACAAGTATTCTAATGCACAGACCAATAGGTTTGAATATTTATTAGATTCGAAGTTAGACCAAACTGATGAGATCTGACAAGATCGAAGCCGGTCTTTGATTTCCAAACTTCGAATCTAATAAATGTTCAAACATATTGGCCTGTGCATTAGAATCCTTGTTAAAGATGATCACTAGTAAAGAACTGAGCATTACCTTAACAATGCAACTGGATTATAATGCACAGACGAATAGGTTTGGACATTTACCAGATCCCAAAGTTTTCAATCCAAAGACCGGTTTTGATTTTATTAGATATCGTCAGTTTGGTATATCTAACCTAAATACCGACAAATGTTCCAGCAAGTAAATATTAGAGATTCGTGGTCCATAGAGAAAATGTGAACAACTCCAACAAATGTCGTATGCAAGTAGAATGCAACCTAGACTATGCAGCCCTCAAAGCGTGTATAGTGAATCATAAATAGCTGAATTACCAACAGGTGAAACACAAATGCCTAGCACAGCGGCTGCTCTCTAGGAAGATCCCAGAAAATAAAATTCTAATGCACAGACCATAGAGAAAGTGTGGACAATTCCAACAAATGTCGTATGCAAGTAGAATGTAACTTAGACTACAGTGCTCAGTCCTCTAAGCGTGTATAGTGAATCATAGGTAGCTGATCTACTAACAGTTGAGAGCCAAATACCTAGCAAAGCGTTTGCTCTCTAGAAGATCCCCGAAGGTAAGATTTTAATTCACAGACCACTTGTTGGAGTTGTCCCCAGTTTTTCTATGGACCCATGCGTGGCGGTATTTAATAGTTACAGACACGGCGTCTTGTGATTCTGTAGTATCTACTTGCCGAAACATTTGTCGGTATTCGGGTTGACAATAAGATCGAAACCGGTATTTGGTTTCCAATCTCTGAATCTGATAAATGTTCGAACCTATTGATCTGTGCATTATTACCTATCAAGGATGAAAAGATAACTTTTAAAGCTAAAATTTTCACCTTTGACTCTTTTTCAAATTTGCTGGCAATGTTGAATTTTTCCCCTAATCTACATTATAATACAATGGAAGTTTGCCTTCCATTTCAAAACAGCTCCTTTTATAAACCCACATCATTGTTAATATGTTTTTAGAATATTTTTCATGCCTGACCTTTTCTTTGTCTAAGCTAAATTCAAAAACTGATGAATGGATTTTAATCAAATTTTACTAAAATGTAAGAGTGTTTTCTTGTGCATACTTTAGGCTATCAATTCGGTCAGCCGTTGTTATGCTAACAAGCTCCATGGATCACAGACTCCTACGAATATTCCGTCTAATCCAACTTCTCGTCTAAAGCTTCAATTAGAGGTGTGCTCAGAAGATTAAGCTGCTCGTTCATAAGTGTACATTGACTAGATTGTAAATATTTGTGAATTTCTATGGCTTTCCAACAAATTAAGTTTTTTAGTGTTATTACAAATATGTAATACTTTTACTATGTTCGCGCATGTAAGTTTATGTTGTGTTTCTAATAGATGCTTTGCAAAATTTGATTTTTCTGGGTGTTGACTTCCAAGCTATGGAGCTCGTTACCAAAAGAAATTTTCCCCGAGAATTATAATCTGTCCTAAACAAGAAAGCAATTCATCGCCATCTATATTTTGCGAGAGGAAATGAACTTTAAAAAAAGGATAATTTAAAAATTGGTCTTTTTTTTGAATTTTTGAGACTTCAATTTAGTTTCTCGTTTTTTTGCCTTCAAATTTTGATTTTTTTCCTAAATTCCTTTTCTGTTGAGTGGCATTTTCCTCACCCGTTGCTTCTTCCGCTATCCTTGTTTGTGCATTCTACTCGCAGTGCCTTGAAGGCATAATGGGGTTGCCCTTTCCGAGCGGATTAAACCTTAAAAAAATTTAATCTTAAAATATCGTCTTTAAAGGCAAATATTTCATTTTCTATATTATGTCGTCTTTAAGATTCAAATTTGTAGTAAAAATGGAAGTTTTTGCTTTAAATTCGAATTTACGAGAAAAATGTCCAACCATTTGTTAATTAATCCAGAAACTTTGGAAAAATAATTTTCAAGAATTATTTTTTCTAAACGTTGTTTTTCATAAAATTTCGAGAATAAAAATATCAGTTCTAAGCTTAAGATTTGTAAAGAAAAAATTTGAAGTTTTACACGATATTTCGAAATAAAGAAGAAATTGAAAAAATAGATTCAAAATTAAAAGCTAAAAAAAATAAAATTCATAAAATTTTTTGGGCATTTTTGAAATTAATTTTAAGGGAAATGTTTAAATTTGAAGAAAGATGAGACATTTATAAAAGAAAATTTGAATTTAATACGAAATGTTAAGAAAAGGGAAAACAATATAAGTTTGAAATTTCGTAGAATTCGAAACTTTTGGTTCAAGGCCAAAATATATAACCTAAAATATTACTAAAAAAATTTAACGCTTGAAAATTCATGTGAAAATTTTATTGTTAAATAAAAAGTTAATAGAAAGTGAAAGCAAGTTACGATAGATTCCTTGGAAAAAAGACCAAATTTTTAATTTTAATCTCGAAGTTTCGACTTCAAACTTGAATATTTCCACTTCCTCATTTCCATATTACGTTCTCTGAACCGAAATGTGGCTCAAAATCTTCCTCAAAATGTTGAGATTAAAGGCAAAGTTTAAAAAAAATACAATATTTTTTAATCCAAATTGAAACAAATTTATTTTCTCACTTTACCTTTTCTTTTTTAAACCTAGAAAGTTAACGAAAAAGTGAAAATTAAAAAATACTCGAAATTCATTACAAAAATTTAAAAATGTCAAGTTTAAATGCAGGATTTTGAAAAGTTATAATTTTGAGAATTAACTGAACATTTGTATGAACAATGTTCGAGTTTTGACAGAAAAAAATCGAAATTTTGAAAATAAGATCATAATTTTTAGAAATTAAAAGATGTTGCGAAAAAAGTAAACATTTTAAACTTTTCAAGTTAAATGAAATTTTGAGAAAAAATGCAAAATTTTCAAGTCAATAATTTTTTCTCGATATTTCGAGTTATAAATCCGAAAATTTTGAAATAAAAATTTGAATTTTTTTCCCAAATTATAAAGTAATTTTGAAATTTTTTTTTTGATTTCTATCGTAAGCTTGAAATTTATAAAAGCACATTTAAATTTGAACTGTTTCGAAAACAAAAACACAGATTTATAAAAAAAATTTAGTTTTTCAGTTTAAAGAGTAATAAACCATTAAACTATTTACAACGTTTTAGACAAAATAGCCAAAAAAACCCACTAAAAGAGATTTGGAAATTTTAAGCTTAAAAACTTAAAGTTTTAAACTTTCAACAAAAAAGGTAATAATTTGGAAAAAATAGAAGTTTAGGTGAAAAAATTGATTTTTGACACCGAATTGGAAGAAAAAAGGTAAATATTTCTAAATAAAATTTCGAGAAGGTGATCGAAACGTTGGGACTAAGGTCGAAAATTTGAGAAAGCAAAGAATTACGAAAATTACAGTCTATCACTTATTTTATTGTTCATTGCTATCTCTCTTGTATCTTTATTTTCACCTTCTACTTGCAGTGTTCCAGTGGCATAATAGGCTACCCTTTGTGAGTAGATTATATAAAAAAATAAAAAGCAAATGATTAGAAATTTTAAAAATTGAACTAAAAATCTTGGACCTTTACTTCAATTTTTTAAGATAACAAAGGACTAGGCCGTTGCACAAAAATATAGAAATTTTAGAAAAATTAGAAATTGCAAAATAAAACAGAATTTAAAAAAAAATGCATAATTTTCAATTCTAATCGAACACTTTTTTAATTCTAGTACAAAATCTTACATTTTTTATTTGATATTTCGACTTGTAAACATAACGTATAGCTCCGAGTTCTTAGAGAAAGTCGAAATTCAAAGATTAAATACGAAATTTTGAAGAGATCAAGGGTGAGATTTATTTTAGTCATAAATTAGTTTTTTTTAAATTGTGAGAATTTAAATGAAAACTTAAAATTTTGTGAAAGAGATTCATAATAAAGAAGGATGTCAAATTTGTTATTCTAAAAATTGAAAAGATTTAAGCCTAAAATTGCGATTAAAATTCTTCTGCTCGAAAGTTAAAAATTTCTAGACAAAGTAGAATTTTCGCTGATTACATAGAAAATTTATAATTTTTTTCAAGAAATTTGATTTTTTTTGGAAAATTATTTTTTAAATTAAAAAAAATAAAATTTAAGTTTTGAACCAAGTTTATTTAAAAAATTATTCTTGAAGTATCCATTCCAATCACGAAATTGTGTCTTTAAACACGACAAAATTGAAAAATCTTTACAAGATCAAAATTTCAAGGTGAAATTTAGGAAAAAAAAGTAAAAATTGCCAAAATGGTGGCGTTTTGATAAAGTTTTCGTTAATGAGTTTAGTTTTTTTGATAATTTACACTTTCCAAATTTCACTTAAAAAGTTGGTTTTCTAAAATATCCTGTTCAAATTTTGAAAAAAGAAACTTTTTTTAGTGTTGACTATTTTTTTCAATATTTCAAATTAAAATATTGGAACTAAAAATTTGATAATTTTAAATTTAAGCTGACAATGTCGAAAACAATTTTGAAAGTTTCGCGAAAGAATTGTGTGTAGGTTAATTTTAATTTATTTTCTCTTTGTTCAAAATTAAACTTCATTTTTTTTTTCAATGTCATAGGCACGAAATTTTATATACAGTTCGAATTTCTTTTAAAAATTTTGTGTATACACTAAGTTTTTCAAAATTTTATCAGGTCGTAACTGTGAGTAGCAAATAGTTCTTTTCAAAACCTAAACTTTTCCTACAATTTTTAATGTGGTCAAATTTAGACGTTCGCTATATCTGATATGTAAAATGCGCAATGTTTTACCTCTATACAAATTATTGTTTTCTGTTGAAGTTATCGATTTGAAATTTTGAACTAATCAGTCTTCTATCAAAAGCTCCCAATTATTAACAATTTTACGTATTCACGGTCTACTGCGCCTCACTTAATGATGTAAAATTATTTCTAAAGCGAAAGAAAGGAAAGAAAAAGATATAACGGCTTCGTGTAATGAGTTTTTAATTAATCCTTCGCATCTTAAGAAAAGAGCAGGGCGAGCATATATCAGAAGATGATTTTAAAACGCCTCGATCTCCCCCCTTTCGCCCTGAAAACAACCCCCGAACGGGTGGAGAAAAGAGAAGGCAAAAAGGAGAAACGCGGGCGAGTGGACCAGTTTAATTAAAATTCAAAGGCTGGAAAAATGCTTAACACACTCGGGCAGCTGTACACGTACGAGCGCAGTCAAGTTTCTTACATCTCGACCCCTAAACATCCCTCTCGTCTCGCGCCACCACCGCCCGCTTCCATTAATACTTCTTCTTTAAAGCCCAAATTCACATTTTAATCGATTTCATTTGCGCATGGGACTCTGTAGCAAAAAGTACGGGAGACGTGACGATTGCATTATTTTTACAAAGCGGGAAATAAGAATCGACAGGAATTACATAGAGTAGATACGCACTGAGGCTTCGAGGCTACACGTATAGAAGAGTTACTGCTGACCACTACATGGTACCATGGAGACCACTTTAGGACTAATTTGTTTGTTCTATCGTCCTGTTTAAGAAAAAAGCCATCCTGCGATATATGCTAAGCACAGAAATCAAGGGATATTAATAAAATCTCAAATGTTTAGGTTATTTTTAGAATTCTGTAACTCGAAAAAAAAATAGTCACAAATTTTTTCTTACTTCACTGGTTATTTGTTACATTACACTAGGCAGATAAATTAAGGGATTTAAAAAAACCCAAATTTTTAGTTATTTTTGGAAGGCTTTAACTTGGAGACAAATGGTCATATAAAAAGGTAGAGAAAGCAAATTAAAGCTCAAAGTTTCCACTTATTAAATTTTAAGATCAAAATCTTTTAATTAACCTTAGTCGTTTTTAACCAACCATAAAAAAAATCAAGGGCCCACATTTTCCCAAACTGTTTATTTTTAAAAAGGTACACTGCCTTCAATATTTTTTTTCCAATGATCCCATCATAAAACTTACATTGGTAATTCAATTGTCTTTAATTTAACTGATATTCGAGCGATGTATAATTATTGTTCGTTGAATTAGTAATTATCGTTAAAAACAAAAACAGTTGTTTTTGAATTTGGTAATCAATAATTCGGGAAATAAAAATCATACCAACAAAAAATGCGAATAGGGTTTTGAAAACTGCAAAGCATTCCTTAATGGTTAAGTTTATTTAATAAAAACAATAAGGCACGAGAAAACTGACTAAATAAAAATAAACAATTTAGTAATTAGAGATATTTGCCCGATTGGGAATAACTTTGCAAATAATGGATAGCCTAAGAATATTGACTTCAACCTCAAATGATCTCTTGAACAATTTTTTCTCGACAATTTTTTTTCATTATGCTCGGAATGGTTGAATTTCTCGTTTTTCTTAAAAATCAATCACTTAATACAAATTTTTTACTTTTTATGAATTTTTTACGTTGAAAATTTTTGTTTGCCAATTTCGAATTTACTCTCGAGCTTTCGAGTTTACAGAATTTTCTTAACGTCATAAATTTTCATTTCTCCTGAAAAAGAAACTGAAATTACAAAACTAATATTATGTACGAATTTTCTTTTCCACGCAAGATACTGTTCCAATTGTAGTGCCCAACAATCTATAAATTAGGGATGAAAAGTCTTGTTGTCTTTACCCTTTCAAAACCTTGGAAAACTAAATTATCAAATTAGATAAACTGTTATATTACGTGGAAGATATTTCGTCTATGAAATTTCGATATCTCCAGGGAGGATAACATAAGGGATGCCGTAATTTAGGTGGGAAATGTGGGTCCTGTCGGCCAACTTCGAAGGGTGTAAGGGAGTGTACATATGAATGTATAATGCGTGTGCAGATATAGCATTGTTAGAACTTAATGTAGATTATTGATTCCATTCTAGATTTCGGGTGGTGCGTGTGTGGTTTGTTATTAGAGGGTCACCCTCTCACCCTTTATCCCTTTAGATCTTTCTCGGACACACCGTGTATTCCGCTACGGCTACAGGCCTAACTAGATGACTTGAGTTTGAAATACATCTTGAAGTAAACCCTTTGTTTCCCAAATAAATTTCAAACATTTTTGTTATTAAAGTATACTTTAAACAGTGAAATGTTATTATTATAAAATATGAATTCAAATAACTTTTCATTTAGAAGCCCGATTCTTAATTTTTTTAGAGTAATGATGCATAACTTTCCTAAGGATTAATAATTCTTAATTTTTTTTATGAGTCATATTGTTAAGTTTTTTTAAGAATCTTAATTTTTGGCATTCTTTTAAAATCTTTATCTTTAACTTTTTTAGAGTCGCGATTCTTAACTTTTCTTGACATTCACGATTATTAATTTTTCTTAACAATTGTTTATGAGTCGTAATTGTTAAAGTTTTTAGGAACTATGATTTAAAACTTCATCTTGGAATCTTGGACCCATCATTCTTACATTTTTTAGAGAATCATGATTGTTAACCTACTTTGTCAATCATGATTCTTAACTCATATTCAGGTTATGGTTTTTGACTTTTCTTTAGAATTATGATTTCTAATATTTCCTAAAAATTATGACTCTAAACTTTTGTAAGAGTTATGATTCTTAAATTTCTTGGTCCTCATGATGGCTCATTTTCTTTTGGAGCTTTGATTCTTCACCCCCTCTATAAACTATGACTCTTAACTTTTCTTAAGAATGAAACATTTCTCTTAAAAATCAAGATATTAACATTTTTAAGAATCATTCTTAACTTTTATTAAAAGTTACGATTCTTAATTTTTTGGCAGTTGTGGTTGTTAACGTCTTTTAAAATTCATCATTCTCAACCTTGTTAAGCTTATGAAAGAATCACATTGTTTAACATTCATGATTTTAAACTTTTTTTAGATTAACGATTCTAACTTGATGATTCTTAACTCTCTTTAAGAGCAACGATTCTTATTAAATAATTATCCGTAACTTTTCTTAAGAATCATAATTCCAAGATTTGTTGGAGTTTACTTTCTACAAAAGTCAGGCGTTTTATCTTTCGCTTTGAAATCACGAGTCTAGAATTTTCTTAAGAATCATCACACTTATATTTTTTTGAAGAGTCACGATGTTTAACTTTGTTAAAAATGACATGATTTCTTTAAAAATCGTCATTCTTAACTCCTTTAGTCCCAGTTTTTAACTATTTTTCACGAATTTGTGTTATATAATATATAACATATATAATATGTTTTTAAAGAATTTTTCCTAAGAGAGTCATGATTCTAAACTTAGTGTAAGAATTGTGATATTAAACTTCCTTTTGGAACCATGGTTTTCAAATGTCTTTAGAGGTACAATTCTGAACTTTCCTTAGGGGTCGTGATGCTTTACTCTCCTTAAGAATCCCTGTTGCTACTATCAATTATTTATTTTCCTTAATATTTTGAAGGTCTAGTTTCTTAGGAATTATGATTTTTCACTTCCTTTGGGGTCACGATTGATAATTTTCTATATTAATCATCAATCTAAACTTTTCAAGAGCCATGATTACTAACTTTTTTGCTTGAAAATCGCTATTTTAGGATCACTGTCAGTAAAACCATAAGTAAATCCTATACCATAAAAACGGCCTTCCACGAGGATCGGTCTTGGCCCCACTTTTATTTAACTTGTGCACTAATGATATATTTGCCACTGAATCCGTAAACTTCGACTACGCCGACGACCTAGCGATAGCAACTCAGAGCAAAACATTTAAAGAAGGTGAGCGGACACTTCCCAGGGATCTGAACAAGCTAGAACTATATTGTGGAAAGTGGAGGTTGGCCCTAACCCCGGGAAAACGGAAGTCAGCTCATTCCGCCTTAATAACAGAAGGACAAACAAAGAACTAAACCTGATATTCCGGAACAAAAGACTACGCCATAACCAATGCTCCAAATACTTAGACGTGACATTTGATAGATCCCTTACTTTCAAAAAACACCTTGAACTATCAGGACAGAAGCTCAAAACAAGAAATAACATAATCAGGATTCTGGCTGGGGTAAGTTGGGGATCGGACGCAAACACCCTGCGAAGTGCGGTACAATCCCTCGTGTATCCGGTCGCCGAATACTGCTCTCCCATATGGTCCAGGAGCAACTACCTCAACAAAGTAGATGTTCATCTAAATAAGACAATAAGGATACTGCGCGGAATCCTTAAATCTACACCCATCCCGTGGCTGCCAGTACTCGCTAACATAGCGATGACATAACGGTATGACGCCAACAAGCGACACCGCGTGAATGGGCCAAGATCAACAGCCTATCACTCGCAGAGATTTATCAATCCACGAAACACTGAATAACCTGCCACATACCAGGCTAAAATCTAGAAAGCTAATTTGGGAAAACAACTGCAACCTCATCCCAGAAAGCTATAATTTAAAAGAAGAATGGAGAGCTCAAAGGATATCCTACCACGGTCGAGCCTCAGAGGGAAAGCTAGATCCGACCACCCCCCCCAGAAATGAACCTCTCAAGAAAGATCTGGAGCTCCCTCAATCAGATAAGAACTGGTTATGCTGTGACAAAAGCAACACTGAACGAGTGGGAAATGATAGATAGTGCCCAATGCGACTGCAGGGCCCCGGAACAGTCGCTAAGCCACATCTTACAAGACTATCCCAAAAGACAATATGAAATAACCTGGAAGGACCTTGTCGACGCAACTCTAGCAGCAATCAACTGGCTGGAATCGCTAGACATACAACTATGAAAGGAAACATATCTATATTTCTTAATTATGTAATGCCATGTGCTAAATAAAATATATAAAAACTAACTTTCATAAAAAAAATATAACTTTCCTTAATATTCTTTCCTTGAGAATAATGATTTTAAACTTTCTTTGGCACGATTCTCAATTTATTTAAAAAAATAACAATTATTAGCTTTGTTGAAGAGACATAATTGTTAACTTTTTTGAAATTCTGATTCCTAACTTTCTTTAAAAACTAAATGAAACTTAACTTTGTTTAGAGTTAAGATAATTCCTATCTTTCCTTAAGAGTCTTAATTCTTTATCTTTTTAAAAACTTTTTAAACTTTCTTTAACGTAACAATACTTAACTTTGGTAACATTTTTTAGGAATCATAATTTTTAACTATTCTTAAGAATCATCACTCTAAACGTTGTTTAAGAGTTGTAATAAGTAACTTTCCCTAAGAATCATAATTCGCAACTTTTCGTGGAATGACAATTCTTAACTGTCCTTAAGAATCATAGTTCTTAACTTTTTTTCCAATTAGAGCTCATCACTTTATTTGTGAGGTATGATTCTTCGCTCTCCTTTAAAATAGTGATCTTTAAATTAAGAACTGTAATTCAACTATGGAAAAACAAAGGCTTTCGACAGAGTCTGGCACCGATCTCTTCTCGTCAAATTAAAATCTATGATCTTCCTCCTGGATTCTGTCATTTGATATCCAATTTTCTCGCTGACAGATCTCTTCAGGTCGTCGTCGATGGCATCTCATCCGAGACATTTGCGATTAACGCAGGGGTGCCTCAAGGCTCTGTTCTGTCTCCTACTCTATTTCTGTTACACATAAACGATCTCTTAGCTTTAACTTTCAATCTTATATACAGCTACGCAGATAATAGTAACCTTGCGTCATCTTTTTTCTCCGACAAACCATTATCTATCGCTGCTTTAGATTGACTAAGGGAACAGCAGATACAAACGATTAATCGAGATCTCAAGATTATTCTGGAATGGGGTAAAAACAATTTGGTTGACTTGAATGCTTCAAAAACTCAGGCCTCGGTTTTTACTAAGAAAACATCAAGGGATAATGCAACAAACATACTAATGGACGGTAAAATTCTTTCGATGAGATCTAATCTATCTATCCTAGGAGTGAATACGAGCACTAACTTCTCTTGGGACGATCAAGTGCGTGCCATTGACAAATTCGCCTCCCAGAAGCTAGGCTCTCTTTTTAGAGCTAAAAAGTACTTCACATCTCATCTACTCATCTACTCATCTACTGCTCTGTTTGGAGTTCAGCCCCAAAACACACTTTAGCTCTCTTGGATTAAATTTAAAGAAGAGTGATTCGCTTAATTGATGACTAGAGTCTGACCGATTCTCTCGAAACACTAGAGCACAGGCGTATGATTGGTGACTTATCTCTTTTCTACAAGTACTATCATGGAAGATGCTCGCAGAAACTAATAGGATTGAGCCCCCCAAGGGCAAGATTCTTGAGGCGTACGAGACAATCGGAGACAGCAAATTCCTGTACAGTCCAGCCTGATACAGTGAGGACTTCTGTCTACGGAGACTCTTTTTTCTGTAGAACTTCCAAGTTATGGAGCTTGTTACCGAATGAAATTTTCCCCAGAAATTAAAACCTATCCTTGTTTAAGAAGGCGGTTCATCGCCATCTATCCTTGTTTCCGCATCCTACTCGCAGTGCTTTGAAAGCAGAATGGGGTAACCCTTTGCGAGCGGATTAAACTTAAAAAAAAAGTATGATTCTTCGCTCTCCTTAAAAATAATGATCCTTAAATTAAGAACGATCATCCTTCACGTTATTGAAATTGTCAACTTTTTTAAAAAATAACCATTGTAACTTTTTGAAGTCACTATTAACTTTTTTAGTTGTAAAGATCAACCATTTTCTTTAACAATCAAGATTTTTTATTTTCCTCAACAGTATTTATCCTTAAACTCTTTTAAGAACAATTTTTTAAGAGTGATACTTGTTACCTTTCTTTGAAAATTATGAGTTGTAACTTTTTTTGGGGTAGGTAAAGAATTTTAAGTTTTATTTAGTCATAATTCTTCACCTCTTTTAATATACATATATGATTCTAACTTTGTTTAGGGAATAATTATTTTAACTTCTTAAAGAGCTATGAGTGTAAACTTTTTTTAAAAATTATGATTTTTAACTTTCTTGAGAAACCATCACTGTTAATGTTTCTTAGAATCACAATTCTTAATTTTTCCAAGAGTCATAATCCTTAATGAGTGTTAAAAATCACGATTAAAAAGTGCTCTAGAATTATTATTTTTATTTTCTTTCAGAATCATGACCTTTAGTTCTCTTTCAGATTCATGATTCTTAAATGTTGCACGAATCATATTTGAGGTTTGTTGTTAAAGAGATCACTGCCAGTCGGTGTTCAACACTTTAACATTCATGGCCCTTCCCCTAATATTATTGAGATAACCTAGATTTAATTCACACCAAAATAGTTAGGACTTTACACTCTTGACATCTTCACCTTAAGAGTTGTAGTTTAAGTAAAATTTCTGACTGCAGCTGTTGAGATTTATTCACCAGTTTAAAAGTCAGTTTAGGTTGCTTATGATACTTTGAAAAGGTAAACTGGGAACCGTAATTATACAGTTTTTTCACTATTGTCTCTGTATTGTCGATGTATGCCTACAAAAGTCAGTAAAGTTTATATCGATGATTTTGCAGGATTTCTTAAATAATGAACAGTTATGTTAAAGACAAAAGCAAAGAAGCATCAATTGGACTAAAATTGGAATAACTAATGAATTGAACGTCTATTAATATGAGTCGGTCGAATTCTCAAAAACTCATCAAACGAAAGAAAGCAATTCACTGAGTAAAACTAAAAAGCTGCAATGAGTTGTCACGTCGGAATCGATAAATGAGCGAAGTCCTCGACTGCTGCGCCGTAATTAGCATTTCTTTCCAGGATTGTTCTCGCCCAGCACATACACTCAACCTCATTCTGCCCACCCTTTCTATTTTTGTGCCCTCTCGACTCGAAACATCCTTCGTGGAAAACTCACAATTCGTGTCCGCTTTTTTTTTCATTTTTAATTGTGCCAGGAAGGCAAACTCTTAGCGTGCACATTCGGGCGATGGCGCAAGGATGCCCGATTAGATTTGTTTGCGTATTTATTCGTGTGAAGTGAAGAGGCCAACAAAAACAAGATTAGCTATAATGGTCAGCGGTAATGATCCCGAACCGATTCTGGTTTAATTAGAAAACAAAGCAAGAGAGCGATTGAGTGAAGCGGAAGTAAAGAATGCTGAATAGGAGGAAGTTATGTGCGAGGGGGAAATTAAGCTCGACGGTGCCGATCCTCGGTAATGCACGTATTTGCGCGGAAAGAAGAACACGTTACATTTAACTTGGCGCACTTTGTAAATAAACTACCTACGATCATTTTCCATTAACTTTCATAATAAATCTCCCAGCGTCCAATCGGGAAATCTAAGTTCCAGAATGAGTTCATTTCGATTCTAAGAAGTATCTTCCTGCTCTTAAGTACGAGGGTCAAATGATAACTTAACCTCTTAACTCTGTAGTGCTGGTGTAAATAATAATATATGTGGTTTCTATTATCCACAATCAGAATTTGCTTAAAAATGAGCTAAGCGGCGTGGCGCTTACATGAAAATATAACATAAATTTAGGTTTACGAAAATATTCATTATCGTTGGACGACCGATAAGAGCGATGGGATAAATGTGAAGAATAAAACATTTCTAGTTTTGTTACGTTTTCTTCAAGAATAATGATACTTTACGGCAAAATCGTGTCTATTTTTTATGAGTCACATTTCTTAATATTCCTTAAGAATCATGATTCCTATCGTGGCTTAAATCCCGGATATTAAATTCTCTAAAAAAGATTGTTTCTTAAGTTTATTTAACAATTTTAAACTTTAATAATGATCAAAAAGCAACAGATATTAAAATTTACAAATGTTTTGATAAGTATTTGTTAACCTGGTCAGGTGTTAGCGAATATTTATCAAAACATTCTGGAATTTTTAATATCCGATGCTCTTTAATCGTTAATAAAGTATAATACTTAAGAATATTAAAAAGTTCCACGAAGTAAGGGTTCGAAATGTCAACCATTATAATTCTTAACCTTCCTCGAAAGTCATGACTCTTGGATTTTTTTGATAATCATGAATTTTGCTTTTTCTTAAGAGTTGTGGTTTTTACGTTTTTAAAGAGTCATTTTCCTTAAATTTATTTCCTCGTCACAATTCTCAACATTTTTTAAGTGTCATAGTTCTTAATTTTATTTAACTGTCACTAGTTTTAAAGAAGATTAAAAATCAATATTTTTAACTTTTTTAAGCCCTTCAAAATTCCTGACTTATTTTAAGTTTCGTGATTCTTAACTTTTCTTAAGAATCAGGCTTCTTAATTTTCCTTAAGAATAACGAGTGCCGCTATTATTTTTTAATTTTTCATATTTTTTGTTTAAGGTCATGACTAGAGACCGGATTTTAGGTAAAATCCTATAATTCTACCTTTTTTGCTTTTTTATACATGATTTGGATCTATTTTCAGAAGTGTTGTGCCTATTTATTCTTTTCTATGGGTCTTCCTTACTACATTTACACATCTGAAAAATTTGGGCAGAAATATCTATACTCAATAAAATAAATCAACAGCATAGAAATTTCAACCATTATAATAACAATAAGAAACAACAGGCATACATTTTCATGAAAAATAAATTTAAAACAATTTTTTTATGAGCCACCCATTTCCCTTTAAGTTTTGGCTGCTATTGTGATGCAATTGAATCTTGTTGCCCATTTATCTAAATTTAATCTCCAAATAAAAACACGTGTCTGAGTAAGATGATGAAATTACCCCAAAAGATATTCCTTTTCTAAAATTTATCTTTGAACTTTCTTCTATAATCTGTATTTGTGTGTGAAAAATGCTTTTAGAAAGTGTTCTTTTTAAAGGCATAATTTGAACTATCGTCTAAATCTCAAAAAAAAGGAGCCATGATTTAAAAAAAAGGTTTGAAGTCAAAATTTTCGAAGAAAAAAAAAGAAAAGCTATAAAAATTGCAAGGCAAGTTTGAATTAGGGATTTTAGGAAAAAATCTCCAATTATCTGTTAACAAAAACTAACAACATTCAACATTTTGTCTTGAAACAAAATTCAGAAAAGAAACTGATATTTCCTGAAACATTTAGTGTTTTCTCAAAATCGCCATGTAATCTTTTTTTATATAAATGTTGAGAGAGAAAGTTAAAAAAGAAATCTGAATTTTGAGCCAATGCCTATGTAACAATTAAAAAAAAGCATAAGTTAATAGGCCAATTTATTTTTAAATTTCGACTTTAATCTTTCTAAAAGTTAAAATGCCTTGATTAAAAGTAAAAAAACAATTCCTAATTAAAGTTGAAATTAATTTTAATTTAATTTAATTGAATTAAATTAATTAATTTAAAAATTTCAGTTTGGAAGTTTTCACTTGGGAGTCGAAATTTTGAGAAAAAACTGGAATTTTCAGAATCCGAAATATAAAAAAATCAACTTCATAACAAAAATTTTTGACCTTTTTACTATAAAGTTAAAATTTTACGAGAAAATTAAAATTTTGGAATAAAACTGATTGATTAAAATTATCAAAAAAAATTATAAATTTTTTAGTTTGAAAATGCTCAAATTTTGTGTAAAACTTGAAATTTATAAAAGAATTCACATTTTAGGCCTTGTTTTTTAAAGTTCAAAGGATATTTTAGAAAAATTATAGAAGACATTTTTAAAAAAAAGTTATTAAAAATGTCTTCTCAATATCATGGCTTATAAAAGGTTATGAATTTTTAGTAAAGAGTCGAATATTCAAGTTTTCAATCAAATACCAAATTTAAACTTTAAATTTTTAAATTAAAAATTGTAAAAATATTATCACAAAATCCAAGTCTTTCCTTGAAACTTCGTGTTAGATTTCGATAAATCTTTTGTATTAATTTCCATTTTTTCTTAAAATGTGAGTTTTTTCTCCAAATGCGAAATTTAAGCTTGAGTGCAAAATTTGACATTTTTTGAATAGAATTTAAAACGTAAGATCAAAATTTCGAATAAGAAGAAAAGATTTTCAGAAAAGTTTAAATTACTAAAGAAAATTAAATCAAGGTTAATTTTGAAATGATAAATTTTTTCTCGAATTTTCGACTTGATCTTAAAATTTTGATTATCTTTAAAAAGTGTAAACTTTAAAACGAAATCTCAGATTTAAAAGTCAAAATTTCGAAAAAAAATTCGAATGAGTCTAAAGTAACAATTTAAAGATTTAAGCTGAAAATTCAAGAATTTTAAGAATTTCTTTATTTGAAAATATTATAATTCTTCTAAATATCTTAAGTGTAACCTAAAAGGTAATGTTCTTTTCAAAATTTCGAGTAAGGGTACAAAATGGTCAATAAATGTTTTTTTGTTAATTGTGAGTTTTGGCATGTTATTGCCCTTTTTTTGGATATTTTACTTTTTATTTTCTAATAATTGACATTTTCAACCCCTACTTCGTAAAATACTTTATTATTTATAACTATTAAACTTTATTAACGATTAAAAAATAAAAGATATTAAAAATTCCACAATGTTTCGATCAATATTTGCTAACCCGGGACCAGGTTCCGCATTACTGCATCATCGGCAGTTATACCAGCAATTTGTTTAGCCGTTGTTATGCTAACAGGCTCCATGGATCACAGACTCAGATCACAGAACGAGCAGCTGGATCTTCTGAACACACCTCTAATTGAAGCTTTGGACGAGAATTCGGATTAGACGGAATATTCGTAGAGGTCTGTGATCCATGGAGCTTGTTAGCATAACAAGGGCTAAACAAATTGCTGGTATAACCGCCGATGATGCAGTAATGCGAAACCTGGTCCGGTGTTAACAAATTTTTATCGAAACATTGTGGAATTTTTAATATCTTTTGTTTTTTAATCGTTAATAAAGTTTAATAGTTATGAATTTTTAATTTCTTATTTAGCTGTTCGTTTTTGCCTAAATTAATATTTTGCTTACCTTTTTACCTTATTTGATTGTGCCTGAAATCCGGTCTCTAATCATAACTATTAATTGTTTTTACGAACTTGCTTTAAAAATTAAGACTTTTATATTTTTTGAGGTTCATGATCTTTAATATTTTGTTAAGCGTTACGATTTTTATAGAAATCTAGGCATAAACAACTGCTGAGTTATCTTAAGGAACACTATTCATATAATTCCTTCAGAATCGTGATTATCAAATTTCCTTAAGAATCGTGATTGCTTAGTTTTCTTTAGAATCAGAATTGTTAAATTTCTTTACTATCAAACAGTTAACCTATTTAAAGAATCATAATTATCCATTTTCTTTAAGAGCCCCAAATTTTAGTTTTTATGAGAATCACGATTCTTAATTTTCTTTAAGAGTCATGACTCTTAACCTTTTTTAGGCATAATGCCTTTTAAATATAATTAGTAATCAAGATTAAGAATTACGATTTTTATTTTTAATTCTTCTTTTTTTGTGAAGGCCATAACTAGCCCAGTTACCTAGATTTAGGACCCTTTGTCACTTTCTTTTCTTAACACATTTTTACAGTTAATTTAAAAAAAAATATAATTTTTGATTTTCTTACGAGTCGTAATTTTTAACTTTATTAATAATAATGATTTTAAATCTTCCGTAAGAATCATAATACTTAGAGTTCCACTTATTTTTCCGGAGCAATTTTACTAGCTAACCTATCTTAAGAATCATGATTATTAAGTTTTCCTAAGAATGCTGATTCTTAACCTCCTATGAGAATTATGGTTGGTAATTATTTAAGGATGTATGGCTCTTAAATTTCTTCACTAGCCATTAATTTTTAATGAAGAGTCACAACTTTTGCATTTCTTTAATAATCCTAATTTCTAAATTTTCATAAGGATAATTAGCTCTCTTTAAGAATCATAATTTTTAACGTTCTTTACAAATTATGACCTTATTTTTCTCAACTTTCTTTAAAGACATATGAAATTTTCGTCATCCGAATTGTGGTTCTTAAGTTTTATTCAGAATCGTTTTTACCAATCCTCCTGAAAAATTAAAATTTAAACTTAACTTAAAATTTTTTTAAGGACTTATGATTTTTTAATATAGTTAAGAATCATGATACTTAACTTTTTTATAGTTACTATTTTCAACTTTTTTTAAAAATAATGACTGTTAGAGCTTCGTAAGAGTTATGATAATTAACTTTCTGTAAAAATACTGATACTCGGCTTTCCTTGATAATTATGAATGTTCAATTTTCCTAAGAGCCTTAATTTTTATTTTTCCAAAGTGTATCTAATTTTCCTAGAAAATTATGACTGTTAACTTTCCTTATGAATTGGTACTCCTTAAAACTTTTCAATATTACTTTGTCTTAAGAGTTACGATTCGTTTATTTATTTAAGAATCATGATCAGCAACTTCCATAAGAGTAATGTTTCTTAAGAATTATGATTTTGAATAAAATGTAATTTAAGGGCCAGGATTTTAATATCACCTCTAAGAATTATTGTTCTGATATTTATTAACAGAGATGATCCTTAACTGTCTTTGTGAGTCATTTCTGGAAATTTTCTCAATATTTCTCAGCAAACATGATTCTTAACTTTCTTTAAGGATTGTAATTATTAATTTTTATTAGAGCCATGACTCTTAACTTTCCTTGAGTTACAACTTTAATTTTGCTTAAGAATTACCATTCTTCATAATTCTTAAGAATGGTTATTCGATACTTTCGACTTTCAGTTAGTTATTTCATGTCTTCACTCTTATTGTCATATTTTATATGTTTATATTTTACAAATATTTTTTTTCAAATACTTAGCTTTTCCAAAATTTATGGTTTAATTTACATTTAGCATTTTAAAAAATAATTATTTTAAAATTAAATTTTAGTTTTTTTGTCGCAATTTGGATTTTAATGACAACATTTTGACAACTTTATATTATTTCCGAATCTAGAAATTGAATATTTAATAGGTAACCTTAAATTTCAATAACACTTTAACTCCTTACAAGTCATGATTCTTAATTTTTCCTTAAGAATTATGATTCTTAACTTTGCTTGAAAATCATGATTGTTAACTTTTCTTTATAAAATATATTTTTTTATTTTTCTAATAGTCATGATGGTTAACTTTTATTGAAGACCATACTTCTTAATTTTCCCAAAAAGTAATGATTCTTAAAGATTATTAAAAATCATGAATTTAAGGTTTCGTGAAGAATCACGACTTCCAACTTTATAAAGAACGATGGTTCCCAACGTTCTATGAAAATAATGATTCTCGACTTTTTTCGAGAGTAATAAATCTTAACCTTCTTATGAATTATGGTTCTTGATTTTCCTTAAGTCACGATTGCTAATTATTTTTACAAATCATTATTCTTATCTTAATTATGACTCTGAAATTTAAGAATTATGATTTTTTTTTCAACTTTCTCTTAGAATTATGATCCTGATTTCTTCTTGGGGGTCATGACTCTTCGTTAAGTCATGATTCTTACTTTTTCCTTAAGTAAAGATTATTAGCTATTCTTAACAAACATGACTTAACTTTCTTTGAGAATTTTATAGTTATGGTTATTAATATCCTTTAAATCTATGATTCTGAAGTGTCTTTAACTTATGATTTTTATTTTGCTGAAGAATAATGATTTGTAACCTTTGTTAGCATTTTCCTAATATTCGTATTTAAATTAAACATTTAAAAGCACTTTAATTTTATGTTATAAATTTATGTATTGAATTTTTTCATAATAATGAACTTTTTTCTAAAACTTGCAGTTGCAAGTTTCATAACTATAAAACTTTATTAACGATTAAAACAGTAACAGATATGAAAAATTCCACGATGTTTCAATAAATATTTGCTAAGACCTGAGCAGGTTTCGCTTTAAAGCACCATCGGCGGCTACACTAGCAATTTCTTAAGCCGTTGTTATGCTAACAAGCTCCATGGATCATAGACTCCTAGGAATATTCCATCTAATCCAAATTCTTGTCCAAAACTTCAATTAGAGGTGTGTTTAGAAGACCAAGCTGTCCGTTCATAAGTGTAAATTGACTAGATTGTAAATATTTGTGAAATTCTATGGCTTCCAAGAAATTAAGTTTTTTAGTGTTATTACAAATATGAAATACTTCTACTATGTTCGCGCATGTAAGTTTATGTTGTGTTTCTAAGCTTTGCAAAATAATTTAATTTATCAAAACATCGTTGAATTTTTAATATCTGTTGCTGTTTTAATCGTTAATAAAGTTTAATAGTTATGAATATTGAAGAATTCCACAAAGTAAGGGTTGGAAATGTCAATTAGTTGCAAGTTTTTCAAGTTTGACTTTAAAATCAAAGTTTAAACTTTTTCTTCCAACTTTGAAATTGATTTCACAGTCTCAACCTATGCCCCTAAATTCTTAGTTGAATTTCCAAGTTCAAAACAAACTCTTTATTAGGAACAAAATTAAATTTTAAACTGAAAAATTTGAGAATACCTAAGATAATTGATTTTGATTTTGTGTCGAAATTCTAAGATAATATTATGCAATTATTTTTGTGCTAAAATTTTGACCTTTTACCCAAAAAGAACTTTTCTGAGCGATTTCTTAATTTTTAATTTTCATCTCAAAGTTTTCATAATTTTTTACAATAGTTTTTAAAACTTGTTCGCGCAGTTGTAAGTCAAAGCTTACAATTTGTTTTATAATTTTATTTAAAAGTTTCGATTTTCAACCTTCCTTAACCACCATCACTTAACAGCAATGATTCATAACATTTATTGAGAATTAGGGTTCTTAACTTTTAAGAATATGATTTTTAATTTCTTCAAGCATCTTGATTCTTAATCTTCATTTAAAATCGTTTTCTCTAAGAAACATAATTGTTAAATTTCTTTAAGAAGGTCCTTACTTTTCTTTAAAGGATAATGATCCATAACCTACGAATTTTACTAAACATTTCACAAGTTTTTAGTTCATATTAATTTATATTTTACAATTATGATTTATAAGTGTTCAACTTCCTTTTAAATTTTCCAGTATTTAATCATGCTTTAATTTCAAAATTGACGTTATCGTGCTTCTCAAAATTTTTCAAAATTTTGACTTTTTTCTCTAAATTTTGAATAGTCATGTTTAATACCTAAATGTCAAGAACAATGTTAAAATTTGACCCTCAAGTCCACTCGCAAAGCTTTATTCGAAATTTTAAGTTATGTTTAAATTCCATGGGTAAATATCCAATTTTTATTTATTTTCTTCCTAAAATGTCCACTTTTAACCCAAAATGAAAATTTTTCTAAGCATTTGGATTTTTAAAATTTTTGACTCTAATCTAAAAATCTCGACTATTTTAACCAGACTTTCAATGTTAAATTTTTGAAATTTTATTTCGTTATTACCTAAACTTTACTGTAACCTTCTTTACTTTTTTAAAAGTCATTATGATAAATTTCCTTAAAGGTCATTATTATTCTTTAAGAAATACGACTTTTAACTGTTTCTTAAGAGTAATGTAAGAATTCATTCCTTTTTAAGATTTCTACTTTATTTTAAGGATCATTTTTTAATTTTTGGGTTATGATTTCTATATTACTTTTTAAATTATGACTCCTCATTTTCATTTTTTCTTTGCAGGCACGATTCTAAACTTTCTTAAGAGTCATTATTTGAACTCTCTTTAAGAATCACCTTCTTTATTAAAAAATGTTTGTTAAATTTCTTTAAGAATACGTATTATTTAACTTTTCTTAAGCACGATTATTCTTTTAACTCTCTTTGACGTTATGGCTCTCAACGTTCTTTAAAGGTCATAATTGTTGATTTTCCTTATGAACCATAGTTCTAAAGATATCTTAAAAGGTGGCTCTTAACCTTCTTTAAGAATCATAATACTTAATTTTCTCTAGAGCCCTAATTGTTATTTTACTTTTTACCTTTACGCATCATGATTTTTAAGTAATGATTTTTAACAATTTTTAGTAATTTTAATAGTTAAATGTCTTTAAGGATCTTAATTTTTAACTTCATTTAAAAATCTTGAGGAGCAATTTCTCTTAAGAATCATGATGCATGGAGTCATATTTATTAATTTTTGTTAATAATCATGCTTTTTAATAGTTCCTTGAAAATAATGATTCTTTACTGACTTTAAGAGTTATGATAAAGTTTTATTAAGTTCACAATCTTTTAAGTTTTCTTAAGAAAAATGAGACTTAACTTTATTTACCGTTTAAACATATTTACATTCTTAAGCATTTTAATACTTTACGGATTAGTATCAGTAACTTTATTTAAGATTCATAATTTCTATCTTTAGAAATCGTAATTTTTAATTTTCATTTCCTTTTTAGAAGTCATGATCCTCAACTTTCCGCCCTGATTCTTATCCTTTCTTTAAGAGTAATGATTCTCAAGTATCCTTTATAATTATGATTCTGGACATTTTTTGGAAATTATTGTGATCTTGTGTTATTATTGTATAATGATTGTTAATTGTCTTATCTTTATCTCTTCCCCAACTATCTTAAAAAGTAATGATTTTTGTTTTTGGTTAAGTTCATAATTATTAAGTTTTCTCACGAATAATGATTCTTAACTATTTTTCATTATTATTATTCTAAATTATTTAAGGGGTATGAATCTTAATTATTCTTAACAATTATGATTCTTAGCATTTCTTGTAAATCATCATTGTAAGTTTTCTTGGAGATTCATGATTTTTGACTTTAGTTATAAATCATGGTGCATAAATTTCTCTAAAAATCATGAATTTAATTTTTTTCAAACATTATAATTCTTATCTTTCTATAAAAATTGAAAGTTTAAACTTTTTATTAAGATCATGACTAGAGAACTCGATCCAGGATCACGACCGTTTTAATGTTCCAAAATTGTCGGGATTAAATTTTTCTGATTCGAGGATTTTCGAGATTGACATCATTTAAAAAAAGTGTAAAATAGATTGCAAATAGCGAAGCGCTCAGTACCAGTGTTCTCAATAAAATTGCTCGCCAATCTTCTTAATATGTAAAATACAGTTTTATTTCAAGGAAGTGCCCTAAATTAAATCATCGAGGATGCTATGCATGTTTGAAATAAATTTTTTTTTTATTTTGAACTAAAAAGTTTCATGACGCTATGTTGTTAGTTCGCAGATCATATCTTCGTAATTCAAATTAGAATGTTCCTATTAACTTAGTTTTATTTATATTTAATAGAAATGTGAGTGGTTAATATTATTTTTAAATAGGTTTTCCTCTTTGTTAGGTACTGACTAGGGAGTTACATGAAAGTAATCAATCAGTTTATGTTAAGAGAGAATTTTGATAATTTTCAAAAGTTTATTTTCATAGTTACCTAAAGGTTTCTTTTTCAATTAATATACTTTTAAAGAGATGTTAAAGAAGAATAACTTTACCATAAAGAGTGAACGATTTAATGTCTGGTTAGTCCGATACTTTTTTTTTTAATTTAATCCACTCGCAAAGGGTAACCCCATTATGCTTTCAAAGCACTGCGAATAGGATGTGGAAACAAGGACAGATGGCAATGAACCGTCTTCTTGAACAAGGATAGGTTGTAATTTTTGAAGAAAATTTCATTTGGTAACAAGTTCCATAACTTGGAAGTTCTATAGAAAAAAGAGTCTTCTTAGACAGAAGTCCTCACTGTGTCAAGCTGGACCGCACAGGAATTTGCTGTCTTCGACTGTCTAGTACGCCTCAAGAATCTTGCCCTTGGAGGGATTAATTCTAGTAGTTCCTGCGAGCCTATTCCATGATAGTACTTGTAGAAAAGAGACAGGTCACCAATCATTCGCCTGTGCTCTAGTGTTTCGAGAGAATCGGTCAGACTCTCGTTATCAATTAGACGAATCCCTCTTCTTTGAATTGAATCCAAGAGAGTTAAAGTGTGTTTTGGGGCTGAACTCCAAATATGAGAACAGTATTCTGATGTTGGCCTAATTTGAGCGTTGTATAGTGTGAGTAACTAATGAGATGTGAAGTATTTTTTAGCTCTAAAAAGAAAGCCTAGCTTCTGAGAGGCGGATTTGGCAATGGCGCGCACATGATCGTTTCAAGAGAAGTTAGTGCTCGCATTCACTCCTAGGATAGGTAGATTAGATCCCATCGAAAGGATTTTACTGTCCATTAGATGACACTAAGGTTACTCCCATCTGTGTAGCTGTATATAAAATTGGAAGTTGAAGCTAAGAGATCGTTTATGTGTAACAGAAATATAGTAGGGGACAAAACAGACCCTCTGAGGCACCCCCGCGTTAATCGCAAATGTCTCGGATGAGATGGCATCGACGATGACCTGAAGAAATCTGTCAGCGAGAAAATTGGATATCAAATGATAGAGACCAGGAGGAAGATCATAAGATGTTAATTTGGCGAGAAGAGATCGGTGCCAGACTCTGTCGAAAGCCTTTGAGATATTCAATGCCACAATCCTAGCCTCACCATGTTTTTCCATAGCCGAGTTACAGATATGAGTAGCATATGCCAGTAGATCACCTGTGGAAGGTTGTTCTCTAAAACCGTATTGCCTGTCAGAGATAATTCTATTTTCCTCCAGATATTTGAGAATCTCGATGTTGATAACCTTTTCCATCACTTTAGATATAACGGGTAACAAAGATATAGGGCGATAGTTGTAAGCCAGATTCCTTTTCCCCTTTTTAGGGACAGGCTGTACTCTAGCAGATTTCCAGATGTTAGGGAATACACCTTTGTTGTAAGAGAGTGCGAACAATTTGCTTAGGACAGGAGTCAACTCTGGGGCGCACTTCTTAAGAACAATAGGCCAGAAGCTTTCGAGGTGTCGAGCTCAAGGAGAATCTTGTTGATTGTGCGTTGTCTGAAAACAACTTCAGGAATCGAAGTGCCAACCTTAGGAAGGCGTTTCGGGAATCAAGATTGAAATTTTCAGCAAACATTAAGGCTAACATGTCAGCCTTTTCCTTGGAAGGTAGTAGCAATATTGTTATTTTCATCGAGTAAAGATGGAAAATTTGAAGGTGTAAAATTCTTTCCAATCGACTTTGCAAATCCCCAAAAGGACCTGGAACCGTTCGGACAGTTGATAAGCCTCTGGCGCATTTTACGATCGAAATCACCTTTTGCCTCGTTAATAACCTGTTTACAAGAATTTCGTGCCTCTACAAATATGGTCCGAGTCTCGACTAAGGGATTATTTCGCCAACGAGGATATGCGCGATTTTTGCAGGAGACAGCCCGAGCACATTTTTTACTAAACCAAGATTTACTGGAGGCAGACTTCTTTTGGGAGTGGGGAATTGAGCATTCCATACAAATCAGGATAGTTTTCGGCGACTAAGGAAGGGTTGTCTGAGTTAAAGCAAACTCCCTGCCATGGGAAAGATGCAAGGAAGTCTCTTAATTCTTCCCAGTTTGCAGAGTTAAAGTGCCAAACCCTACGGGACTGCGTCTGGGAAGGAGATGGTATATGAAGCGAGCGAGAGGCTGCTACAAGCTTGTGATCCGAATTTCCAAGCGGTGATGTCACAGAGATATTATATGAATTTGTAAGGAAAAGGTCGAGTAGATAAGATTGATGGGTATCTACATCAGGAATTCTTGTGGGTTCCTCAACTAATTGCGATAGGCCACAAGTGATGGCGAAAGCCTCTGCCACCCTTCCCGCGTCGTAAGTTCGGGAAGAAAACCTTAACCAGGGGATGTTGTGTATGTTGAAGTCACCGAGAAAGACAACCTCAGCTTTTGGATAATTCGTCTGTAGTTGATCAAAGGTTACGGAGAGATAAGAGAAGAGCTGTCTGTATAAGGGGTCGTTTGGAGACAAATAAAGAGAACAAATGAATATTACTTTGTTTTTGGAGCAGATTTTCAGCTAAATCGCATTATGATCAGCAGATTCCAGTGCTTCTGCTCGTTGACAGGACAGGTAGCATCGCGTAAAAGAACAAATTCTAGATTTTGGATTCCCTCATACACCCCCCACTTGGACATCTGAACGGGAGGGTAGTTTACGTCCGGAATTTTTTGCACGAAGAGAATACATCATCTTTGTTTTTAATAATTAGGAGAAAAAAAGTAGAGTAGATGAATAAATAAAATTAGGAAAAGGAATGAGGAAAGAAAAAGAGCAGATACCGACTCACGTGTCAGAGACGGAAACATGATGTAAGCATCATTTCACCGCCTTCCTAGTGATACTTTAGGTGGTACTACCTCGAACGACTGAAAGTTCCAGTCTACCACCTACTACTACTACTTTCAGACTGATTAGTTAGAAAAGAGAGGAAAATGCATTGATTTTTGTCTAAATTTTGATCTAATAATTAAAAAGCCGATTTCTATGAAATTTTCTTTTCTTTTGTTCGTAACCCTCAATACCGAAATAATTCCGGGATCCCGGGATTGACTAAACATAATCTCGAACTCCCGTGATTAAAAATAAGAATCGGGATCGAATTCCCTAATCACGACTTTAGGGAGTTCATAATAGGTCATGGGAATAGGGCATCAAACCACTAAATGCACCTCACGTTCCCATGGTTTTTTCACACTAAAATCATAGAGGTCTCCGAGGCTTCGAAATTTTCTATGGAATGAAAAAAAGTGCTTCGAAGCCCCCAAATGTTTTGCTAAGTACAGTAATTCCCGCATAATGTGCGCAATGTGGAAGAATGTAAGGGGGCATTACTGCCGAGATCTTATTAGTTCCATAGTTCGCCGCGCCGATATTACGTCGCCACTATAGCCGGTTGCCCCGGGGTCAGCTCGCGCCTTTAAAGCTCGGCTTATTATTATTATTAGACGCCCGTTTGGTCCCGTGTATCATACACCACTCGGCTATTTTATTTCATTTAGATAAATCAGTTTTTAAGCGTTCCATTTATGTATATTATTTGCTGATTCTGAATTAAGATTGTGTTTATTTTATGTCGTGAGCGTCAGATCACAATTCGAGATACTCCCCCTTTGGGGTTCGCGTTATTTACGACGCGCTTCTATCATCGTCATATGTATAACAACTTGTTGTACAATTGCGATACATAAGAGAGTGTAATCGAGCGTTTACATATCGATTATCCCAATTTAAAGTAAATAAAAGTTAATTATTAAACAGATTTAGCCTACTCAGTAGTATGTTAAACCCTAATTTATTGACCTAAACGGAAAAAGCTACCGTTGGGTTTTATAATGAAGGCCTCAACTTTTCCGGTTGATTTCACAAGTTCAAATTACGCAAAGGGCCAGTGAGCTTTTACATGTTTTATAGTTTGCGGTTGAGGCTCAGCAAAACGAATTGTGCTTTTATTCTAAGGGCGTTTAATAAGTTAAATTCGATTGCAAGTGACGAGCAAAGGGTTAAAAATAATGATAAAGTGGTCGGGGTAACTGGGAAATTAAAAGAGTTGGAATTTAATCCCTGCCTCGTATATATCTCGAAATATCTTAATTTTGTCGCAATTTAGGCTCCAGAAACATATAATGGGATATATCTTGTTCTTGGTAAATTGTCTGATCTGGGCGCTTCGATATTAAAATTGGAAAATGAGCGACTTAAAAGTTTTATGAAGTTTATGTGATAAAATCAGTATGAATCACAAGATTGTGCTTTGATATGAATACGGCCCTAAAGGGTCTTTGTTTAATTTGCCGTAATACCATTTTCGCTAAGAAATCTCATAAGAGCACACGATAACAAATAGCTGAACAGTTTGGAGGCATGCAAAGGTTCTGTGTTCGATTCCCCGTAAAAGTAATCTTTTTTGTTATATTTGTTATTTTTATTTTTTATTTCATGTGACAATATTTTGAGTACGGATTATAAATTGTTAATTTTCTCCAAAACTTTGCCTTTACATTGGCTTTTTTACATTTTTACTTTAACGCCACAATTCAAAAACATGATTTTAGTGTTCTTTAAGCATTAAAATTTCCAATCTTTTTTGACAATCGTAATTTTTAAATTTTCAAGCTTCTTAGCTTGAGAATCTTGATTGTAAATTTTCCTTAATAAGGAGTCACGACCTTAAACATTCCTTAAGGTTATGATTATAAACTTGTGAATAATAATTCTTATATTTATTTAAAAGCTATAATCCTTAATTTTCTTTAATATAATCGATTTTTAATAAACATTAAGTATAAATTCTTTTAATTTTCTTTAAGAACCCGTTGATTTTGAGTTTCTTTGAAAAATATGATTCTTAAATTTCTTTAGGAATCATGATTGTTAATTTTCATTAAAAATTATAAATTTAAAATTTTCTTAAAAATCACAAGATTTAAATTTTTTAGGTTTATGATTATTAACATTTCTTGAGAATCATGATTATTATATTTCTTTAATAGCTCAACTTTTTTTAAGAGTGAGATGGATTTTAAAGAAAGATAAAGAATAAAGACTTTTCGCTTCTTTTAATAATTATTATTTTTTAAGTTTCTTTGAGAAACATGACTTTTAAATTTCTTTAAGGATCATGATTATTATTTATTTTCTTTAACATTCCTTAAGGTTATGATTAATAGATTTCCTTGCGATTCATGATTCTTATATTTCTTTAACAGCCATGACTGTTATCTTCTTTAAGAGTCATATTTTTAAAGAACACTAATTATTAAAAAAAAGATTTTCAACTTTCAAGATCAATAATAAATACATTCAACCTTTTTTAACAATCATTATTCTTAAATTTCCTTGAACAAGGTGATGCTGAAATTTCTTTAGGGATCGCGATTGTTAGCTTTCTTTGAGAATCATGGATTTTAATTTTTTTTAGATGTCATGGCCCCTAAATATTCTTGAGGTTATGATAATTAATTTTTCTTGTGAATCACCATTCTTATATTTCTTTCACAGTCATACCCTTTTATTTGCTAAATGTCATGACTCTTAAGCAAGATTAAAAATAAAGTCTTGTAATTTTTTTTAAAGTGTATTATCATTCTTGAGTTTTTTTGAAAAACATGATCCTTAAATTTTATTGAGAATCATGATAAACTTTCTATAGGAATCATGCATCATAATTTTCCCTAAGAATTGTGACCCTGAATTATTAACTTTTCTTGCGAATCATGATTTTCATATTTCTTTGATAGTTAACATCCTGATCATTAATTTTTTTTACGAGTCATGATTTTATAAGCAAATTTAAAAATAAAGTCCCTTAACTCTCTTTAAGAATCAATATTATTATGCTTCTTTGAAAAACATGATTCTTACATATTTTTCAGTATCATAATTGTCAACTTTAGGAATAATAAATCTTAACTTTTCCTTAAGAGTCACAAGCCTTAACTTTCCTTAATTTTTTGGCGAATTATGATTCTTATATTTTTTAACATCCATGATCACAAACGTTTTTTAAAAGTTACAATTTTTAAGGAAGTTTAAAAATAATAACATCCAACTTTCTTTAAGAATCATTGTTGCCGAATTTTTTTGAAAAACATGATTCTTAAATATTTATTTATATAACACCTTAAGGTTGTGTTTACTAACTTTTCATGCAAATTATGATTCTTATAATTTTTAAACAGTTATGATCCTTAACTTTCTTTAGTGGTCATGGTTTTTAATAAAATTAAAGACAAAGGATTATTATTACTAAGCTTATTTGAGAAATATTATTTTCAATTTCTTAAAGAATCACTTGATTAACTTTCTTTAAGAATCATGAATCTTAATTTCCTTTAAGAGTTATGATTCTTATATATTATTATACAGGTTGAACCAAATTTGATTTCCACTACAAGGATCTCGTAAACTATTAGAGATACAAGGAAGCTTAAATGGGCAAAGTAGTGCAGAAAATAAAGCCTAATAATATTTCGTTGAGAAAACAATTGAATTCCAACTTGTCTTGATTTTATTTAGAAAAAACTGAAAATGGCCATTTTTAAGAATTAGCTGTAACTTGTTTATTTAAAGTCCGATTGAAAAAATTCAAAAACAAGTTTAGTTGCTTTTTAAGGTATTTTCATTGATGTAAGTTTTTTTTTTAATTTAACTGTTTCCAAGAAAATTATGTCAACTTCGTTATTTCTTATGAATACCATATTAAAATTTATTATTTTCGAATTCAGCATATTTTTCTGATTAAGTTGATATATGACATGTGATACTTCAAATGTGACAAAGTAGATTTAATGAAGTAATTTATTATTTTTAAACAAAAAAAATATAATAGGCGATGCAAGTGACATAACTTTTATTAAAAAAATACAGCACCTAATTACGTAATAACAATAATTATTGAAAAATTAAAAATATTGTAACAAACTGTGCAATATTCAAACAGTTATTAGTATAATCGTAACATGCATAGACCCCTTTAAATGGTGTAATTCTATGAAAACGTTTAGATGTTCTAAACATTTTGTCGGCAATTTTTACAAAAATTCTTTTAAGCATGAATATTTTTCGTGTAACGTAAAATATCTAACAAACTAACATTAGAAATAACTCTCATATTTATGCACATTACTCGTCTTTGAATACTTAACTTCTAGAGAAGTCTAGAACGCACACTTGGGTATGAGTCATGGGAAAGTCGTTCCTAATAAAATTCTTAGAAGGTTTTTGAGAACTTGTCATTTAACGGAAATCATGCACATTGCAAGTATTAATAACTATTTCAATATTCTACAATTTGTTACAATATTTTTGGTTTCTTCATAATAACTATTGCTTTTTTAGGGACTGTATTTTTTTATTATTAAGTGCTATAGCAATGGCATTACCTAATATGATTTATTTTTTTAAAAATAATAAATTACTTAGTTTAACCCTCTTTGCCACATTTAAATTTGAAAATGAAAAAAATCAATATGGCTTCCATAAGAAATAACAAAGTTTATATAATTTTCTCACAAACAGTTAGATTTAGAAAAAATTAACGTACTTCAATGAAAAGGCCCTATAAACAACTAATTACAGTTTTTGATTTTTTCGATCGGACTTCAAATAAACAAGGTTACAGTTGATTATTAAAAATGGCGAATTTCAGTTTTTTCTAAATAAAATTAAAATAAATTGGAATTCAATTGTTTTCTCAGCGAGCGGAATATTGTTAGACATTAAATTCTGCACTACTTTGCCTTTTTAAGCTTCCTTTCCCCTGTAATGGTTTCCGAGTTCCCTGTAGTGGAAATGAAATTTGGATCAACCTGTATATTGTATGTCTTTCATAGTTATGGTTCCTCAACTTTCTTTAAGAGCCATACTTTTTAAGAATACTAAGTATAAAGACTTTCAAGTTTCTTAAGAGTCATTGTTATTAAATTTCTTTTGGAAATGCCCTTCTTAAATTTTCGTAAGAATCGTGACTGTTTCTTTAAGAATTATAAGTCTCAATTATTCTTAAGAGTCATGATCCTTAATTTTCCTTAGGATTAGGATTTTATCAACCATTCTTGCAAATCATAATTTGTATATTTCTTTAAAAATCACGATAATTAACTTTCTTAAAATGATTTTTAAGGAAAGATTAGGAATAAAGATTTTTAACCTTCTTTAAGAATCAGTTATTTTAAGTTTCTTTGAAAGATATGATTTTTAAATATTGTAACAAAGTGCAGTTATAAAATTTGTGTTAGTGATTATGTAAGGAATCCTCTAGAAACATTTGATAATGGGAAGCGACCGCAAGAATGAATTATATGGCAGATAAGCGCTCTAGACGTTTCCGTAAGCGATAATCTGATCTGTACGGAGATCCGTCTAGAAAACCGGAACGGTATAAATATGCTGTCGTCTTTCCCTCAGGAGTCAGTTGGTTAGTCAAGTCAGTTAATTCGCCAGATAATCTGATAGTTAACTGAAATATAATTGTAGTGTTCCGAAATAAGTTTGAAATAAAGTGGTTATAATTCACGAGGTTTGAATTTTCGAACCGATGACACGCAAAAACTGATGTCGAATTAGTTTTGTGGATTGTGCTTTATTTCTTGGCCGAATTCGTGCGAGGTTCCGAAATATTGCGTTAGTTAATCGTAATTTTAATCAAAATTAGACTTTATCATGGACGTTATAAACTGAAAAATAGTTTTAATGGAGCACATCAAGAAAAATCTTGAACATACAGAACCCTGTATGGAAACGAGAGCAAAGTTGGTCAAAATGGAACAACAATTGCAAATGAGATATTAGCACTGATTAAGAATCAAGCAGAGCGAAGACGACAAAAAAAGGACAAGATGAAGAACGAAGACGACAAGAAATGAAAGAAGAGATTGGCGAAGTCAAAGAAGAATTCAACAAGAAGCTTCTTGATTTGTACAATGCAACACAGAAAAAGATCAACAATACCGAAAACGCCATAAAGAAGTTGCTAAGTGGACAATTCACACAACATGAATCCGAAAGTGTACCCGCTATTTCTTTCCAAAAGGTAAAACCTGTGACCTATGATGGAAAAACATTCTTCCAGACCTACAGAAAACAGTTGGAAGCTGCTGCTAACGCTAATCGGTGGATGGAAGACGACAAGTCGCCTCATTGGTGGTATTCCTGCGCGGAGATGCTCTGAACTATTCCGAACTCTATTTGATCATGAACAAGGTAACTATGAAGATCTAGTTAATGGTTTAGAGCTGAGATTTGGAAATCATCGTTTACAGTAAGTCGTCCAGTCCCTAGTCGCAACTGATGGTAAGAAAGCAGAAAAGTGGTGAAACGCTGCAAGAATTCGAGGCTGACGTAAAAAGACTGGCGTATGTCGCCTACCCAATAGCACCAACCGACTTTCTGAAACTTCACGCAGTTAGAATCTTCATAGAAGAAATAAGAGATCCAGAAGTCCATAGAAGTCCAGCTTGTCAAACTTCCAAACATCGTGAGAGGCACTGATTAGAGCTTTGGAGGTTGAAGCCGCTTACAAGGTCTCAGAGCCAGCGACGTCCCGCAGAATAAGGAACGCCGACATCAAAGAGGGCATGGGAAAGCGCGAATAAAAAGAGCGTTTACTTGCAGTTGATGGTGCCTCAAAAAAAAATCTACAGTTTTTGTGGGAGGCGCTCAATGGAGGACATCTAGGGATGCACAAAACCCTGGGGAAGATTCGGAAACGGTTCTACTGGGTTAATTTTAGAGAAGCCGTCGAGCGGTGGTGTCGGAAATGTGTCACCTGCGCTGCATCCAAGGGTCCTCGTAGAAGAACCAAAGAGACCTTGAAGCAGTTATAATCTGGGAGCTGTATTTGAGAGAATTGCAATTGATGTGGCGGGACCATTTCCAGCATCAGACGATGAAAACAAGTACATCCTGATGGCCATGGGCTATTTCAGTAATTGGCCTGAAGCTTAAGCCATCCCGAACCAGGAAGTTTACACAGTCGCAAGGGTTCTTGTGAACAACTTTGTCTGTCGATTTGGGGTTTCCTTGGAACTACACTTGGACCAAGAAAGGAATTTTGAATCGGGGGTCTTTCAAGAGGTGTGCCATCTTCTTCGAATAAAGAAAACTCGAACAACACCTCTTTATGCACAGTCTGATGGAATGGTGAAGATATTTAACAGAACTTTGCAGGAACATCTTTGGAAGGTCGTTTCCAAGCATCAGAAACACTGGGACCGACAACTACCACTGTTTCTAATGGTCTATCGCGCGGCAACTCATGAAACTACTGATCAGACTCCGGAAAAAGTGATCTTCGCGAGGGAACTACGGCTTTCGTGTGACTTGATGTTTGTTTATCAAGGGAGACCCCTAGGAAGACGATGGGTTTCGTAGACGGCTTGAGGGAAGCGATATTGGAGACACATGCCCTGGTGCGGACAAAAATCACTTTGGCGACGGACCAAGATATGACGTAAACGCCAACCATGGTGGGTTCAGTAAGGGCGAATTAGTGTGGCTCTACAACCATCAGTGGAGGAAAGAGTTTTGCCGAAGTTTAGGCCATCTTGGGAATGGCCGTACAAAGTGCTAAAGAAGATCAACGATTTAGTATACAGGATCCAATGCAGCCCCGGAACCAAGCTAAAAGTAGTACACCTTAACAGACTGCACAAGTATAGTGGAGAAGTGACTGATTGGAACTGATCGGGACGATCAGTCTTAAGAGGGAGGCAGTGCAACAAAATATATACTTATAAAATTTCTATTAGTGATTGTTAAGGAATTCTCTAGAAACATTTGATAATGGAAAGCGCTCGCGAGAATAAATCATACGGCAGATACGCGCTCCAAATCTTTCCGCAAGCGATAATCTTATATGTACGGAGATCCGTCTAGAAAAAATCGGAGTAGTATAAATACGCGGTCGTCTTTTGCTCAGGAGATCAGTTGGTTAGTCAAGGCAGTTAGTTAGCCAGATAGTTTGATAGTTAAGTTTGAAATAAAGTGGTTACAATTACGAAGTTTTAATTTTCGAACCGATAACTTGCAACAATATCTTTGAGGGTCATTCTTGTTAACTCTCTTTTCGCAAATCATGATTCTTATAGTTTTATAACAGCTATGATCATTAACTTCGTTTCAGAGTCATGATTTTTGAGAATATTTAAGAATAAAGAATTTCAACTTTCTTTAAGAATCATTATTGTTACATTTCCTTGAAAATTATGATTCCTATATTGTTTTCGAAAATCACGCTTTCTTTTAGAATCATTCATTAATCTTAATGGCGCCTAATAGTCGTGATCCTTAATTTCCCCTAAGGTTATGTTTATCAACTTGCGAATTCCCAACTTTCTTTAAGAGTGACGATTAAAAAATAAATAAGAATGAAGATCTTTAACTTTCTTAAGAATCACTACCATTGCGTTCCTTTAAGAAATATGATTTTTAAATTCTTTAAGATTCACAATTTTTAAGGTGCCTTAAGAATCATGAATCTTAATTTTTCCTTAAGAGTCATGATTCTAATATTTCTTAACAGTTACGATCCCTAACTTTCTTTAAGAGTCGTAATTTTTAAGAAGACTAACAATAAGTATAAAGACTTTCAACACTTAAAAATCACTATTCTTAAATGTCTTTGGAAAAAGATGATTTTTAAATTTCTGTAAAAATCACCATTGTTAATTTTATTTAAGAATCACGAGTTAATTTTTTTTAGTCATTTTTCTATTTTTCCTAAATTGTTACTTTTTTCTTTAGCTTCGACTCTTTGCCTTAGTTTAACATTTAAATTAAATTCATTTTTTTTAAGTTTTGAAAATTGAAACCTTGATTTTTTTTCTTAAATTTTTCATTTAATTTTAAAATGTCGATATTTTGCTTGCAGTTATCACTTTACTCTTTCGAATGTTTACTAAAAATATCGGGTCTTCAATTCTAAATAAAAAAATGAAACGTCGACACAGTTTTAGACTTGGTTATCAAATAGTAAATAAATAAAGAAAAATGGAAGGTGGGTCGTACAAACATATTAACGTTGAGCGATTATTGCAACATATATGCATGTGTATTGTACCTTATAATTGAATTCTTCACAATCGAAATGGTTAAATGATTAACTATATCGCAAGTCATTTGGAGCTAATTAAATTTATTTATATGTGCGGACTCCCGACTAGGTTTATTTCTTTGTGTATACTCCTAACATCACCACGCCTAGTGATTTTTCAATAATAACAAAACATTTTTGTTTCGTTTCTTCTTGTAGTACATTCGATTAGACAAACATTGCACCCAGGCAATGCATTACAACACCCAACGATGTGTTACGGTTAACGTCCTTGTTTCATATCTGTAAATAATCCATCAGAATTTTCGTCCTTGATAAGTTTTTACAGAAATTTTGGGCTTGAAGTCAAAATTAAAAAAAAATCGTTTATTACCATATTAGCTAATTGCTTTCGTAGCTCATCTTGCAGCCTGAAGTGTTCTTGTGTCATCTTGTTCGCTCTATTTTTAATTTCATTGTCAGTGTATAAGCAGTTCATCCCTTTATGGCCCCGATATATGCTTCATAATGTACTTGTGATATAATAATGGCTTTTTTCTGAAAGGAGTTGCTGTGAATTAGTAATCCATAAAAAATCAAAAATTTGATCATGCCGATAGAAAAAAAAAAATAGACAGCCTTGGAGACTGTATAGCTTACTTGGTTAGGACTGCCTCTTTCGCTTTACATCAATTGAGGGGTCTCATGTTCAAACCCCGGTGCCGATCATATATTTTTTAAGTTCGAGCTTCTTGAGCTCGTTGAGAGATTTTTGATAGGAGGTAAACTTACAGATTTGCGTCATCATTACGCTAATTAATGTTACCAACCTGCTCTAATGTTAAGAATATATTATACTGCTATGATTAAAGCATGTTGGTAACGTATTATGGTGATGAGTGATTGTAACGCGAAACCATAAATTTACTTCCTAATCAAAATCGCTTAATGTGTCTAAGAAGGTTTTATTTCAAGTTTAAAAACAGTAAAAAAACCAGTAGAATTGTCAAATTTAAACTCGAAATTTTGAGAAAAAATAGAATTTTGGAAAAAATGTAATATAACTATTAAAGGCAGGAAATTTTGGGCACCAAAAATCTTTAAAATAAGCGCTTATATTAACACTAAAAATTAGGCATTTTAAGCATTAAAAACAAAATTTTAAGCATGTATTTCCAAATAATATACATATATACATTTTTCTAACATTGGTCATCATCAACATCATTATCATTTATATTACCAGTGATTACTAAATATCGCTTTAGGTTTTATGTACTAAAATTTACTTTAATTTAAAAAATGTTCTTTCTACATCTACACATGTAATAGTTTCATATTTAAAACATACAGTTTTGTCCACTGGTAATTCTACATTAGCTTCATTCCCACAAAGAATTTCTGAAATAGTTTTTAAAGTTTGGTATTCAGTATGACTTGTGGTAAATTTTGAAGAGTCTTATTTCCTTTATCTCCAGGAATTCCAGAAATTTATTTTATTATATTTTTAACAACTTTAATTGAAGCTGTCATTTTTCACCTTGTTCTTCCAAAGCTCTTATTGAATCACACAAATCAGCGTAGTTAGAAGCGATAAAACTGAGAGCATTTTTAACACTTTGTTGCTAAAGAAGTTCTTTTTGTCCACAATTTGCTTAAATGTGACAAAATTCTTAGAATCATATAGTATCTATGACTACATTAGCAATATGTCTCCCCATTGCATCAGTAGTTTTGTTTAGTGATTCTCAAATGTTACTGTTGCCAATGCCTTGACGGATTTGAACTAATCTTCCTTGATAGACATTCTCCAAATCCTTTCTTAAAGAAGATTCACAAAGAAGCTTTTCTTTAGTGTATTTTTCAAATAAATCTTTTATTGATTTTTGTTGTACTTTCCATAAAGAGATACCGGCTTCAACAAAGGCAGTACATACATCCATGGAAAACTGAGAATGGCGATTATTTATCTCCGTAAACGACTGCAGAAGGCCTGGGTTTTAGGTTATTTGGAATTTTTCTTTTTAATTGCAACCTCCCTACTGAAATTTTCCATTTAAATGCTGCGTGATATGAAACTTTTTTTCTCCATTAATACTTTTTTCACACACTTTACACAAAAGCAGTTCATCATGCGTTGACTAAATGTCTTTTCCGAATTCGTGAACGAATTTTTGTAATTTGTCTTTTAATGAAGACGCGTCTTTAGGCATTTTTTCTGAAATTACGTACGAACGAATTTCCAAAGACCGTAAACGACCTTACATTTACAACGTAGTAAACACGGAAATAATATTAATAAAATAAATATTTTTCCAGAATTTCAATATACCTGCAATTGTACTGACTGAGACATAATGCATTGTATAGGGCGAGGGCTAATGAGCAGAAGATTAATTTAATTATAATGCCATTAAAATATTATGAGATTGTGAAAAAACCCATTATTATGTTTCTATAAGCAAATATTTTCTATTGTAAGCTTTCTAAGCAGTAAGCTCTCAAAATTAGCAAAAATAAGCATTTTAAGCATATTGCTTAAACTTCCGGGCTTTAATAATTATAAAATAATTAAAAGTCCCACTTCAAATTGAGAAATTTCGACTATACAAATGCAAAAGTTTGATCCTAAATTGGATAATTCAAGAAATATTTTTAGCAAGAAGTACCAATATTTTCTCACAACATCTCTTCTTTAAATACTGTATTTCGAGAACAAATTTTTCTAGAGTTTGTTTCGGATATTTTTCTAACAATATAGATTTCTTCCCTTAGACTACGATTCGCTTATTTAATTGTTACTCGTTTTTTTCATGGTGTCCGCATCCAATTTATAACCAAACTCCAAATATTTGAAGGAATTTAAATGCCCCCAACTTCAAAAACCAGAGAGAGAGAATCAACGTTCTAAGCTAATTAGTTAGCAAAATTGGGTGCTTTGGCTATCGAGATAAGGTAAACACTTTTTTCGTTTTAATGCGTCAAAAAATATTTAAAAATGGAGTAGTTTTTAGTTCTAAACAAATAAAAATTGGAGCTGTGTTTTTGGAAAATATCGATCACGTTATTACTTAATTAGAAAAGAGCCGAAGATGTCGAAACGCCAACATTTGGAAGCGGTCTAGTTCGTTAATGAGGAGCATGTGGGGTCAGGTAGGTCTGTTCGAGCGCTAGCAGTTGTTTCTCATGGCTGGTCGAGATGAAATCGAACTATATTAATGAGTAATGATGCACGACCAATTCCAACATACACAATCATTAGTAACAAATAGCAATAATAATAGCTACAATGATATATGTCGGAACGCTGATCATAATCGCATCGTGCCGCTTTTTTTCTCTTTTATCAATAACAGTTACAATGTGGAAAAGTGCATGCTCTCGTTTTTTTAATTGTAATCTCATTAGCCGGCTCTCTAACTTTAAAAGATGAACGACTCGAGATCACTCGAAGCTTCGAAGGTTTTATTTTTCGTGTGCCCGCGATGAATTAAAGGTCAACTTGTTTCTGTACGCCATATTCACTCAAATCAAATCGTCTGAAAGAGCGATCGCTCCTGAAAACAATTTAATGAAATAACACCAGAGGTAGATTAGAATATAATAGTCTTCGGGGCTCAACGTGTGTAATTCCGAAACGTAATCGTTTTCCTCCATTTGATTTTCAATTACGGAAATGTTATGTAGAACGTAAGAAGACTATTACTTATACAGTGAAACCTGGATAACTGGAGTTTCAAGGGACCAGTTACATATTTCTAATCACTTATCTCACTCTCAATTTCTATTCGGTCATTAAAATTTTTACTAAATACTTAAATTATAACTGTTTCAAAAACTTTACCTTTTCGCTTTCAAAATTTTGACATTGATCTGAAAATTTTTAATTGTTACCTTCGACTATAAACATTTAAAGATTTTAATTCGAAATTCTCGTAATTTTTTTCAAACTGACTCCTTTTGGACTCAAAACTCAGGTTCTTGATTCTTTCAAAAAAATTTGAATTTTTGTTTCACTGGTACCAAACATTTCGACGATTTTTCGATTTTTCGTCTATGAACACAAAAACACGACTTTGCTTTTAAAATTTGACATTTAACACGAAATTTGGACTTTTTTGTAATAATTGTGGTTTTCTTCAAATTTAGACATTAATTACAAAATGTTGACTTTTTTTTGGAAAATTTAACGAATTTTTTTTTAAACTTTTATCATGACTCAAAAATTATGGAATAAAAACTGAATTAGTCAAAAAACTAACATTCCCATTCTATTCTTAACATGTTGATCATTTGTTTTAGAAAATGTGAAATATCCAGTAAAAAGTTAAATATTCCAAATTTAGAGATGAAGCAAAATGTTTGAGCTCAAAAAATTTAAGAAGAAATATATTCCTAATTCAAGTTTCCTTCGAAATTTCGACTTTTATTTGAACTTTCCTCGTTGAAGTTCAATTTTGTAAAATAAATCTTGGGTTGTGCTTGAAATTTAAACATTTATTTTAAATTCAAAGTTTAAACTTAAATTTCGTGTAAAAAAGTAGAAATGTCGAAAAAAGCTACACTTATTTAAAAAAAAAACCGCAAAATTTAAGTTTATTTACGAAATGGTGACTTAAAGCTCTAATTTGAAATAAAATATGGACATTTCAATTTTCAATTTCAAATGTTGATTTCAATTTTAAACTTTAATTTCCACATTACGACTTTACAATCAACATTTTTAAATTCCGAACCAAATTTTAAACCTAATTTTTGTGAAGTAGAATATCATGAAGTTTAAATTTAGGTATGTTGTTTTATTTTAAACATAACCCTCACGTTTCGACTTCAATCTTAAAATTTGCACCTTACAAGTAAAATTTCGACCCAAAAGTCTAAAAAGCAAACGATTTTTTTGAGATTTTAAAATTTTTCATCAACAATATTTCCGGAATTTCGGCATCTTTTTAAATAGCTAATTTTGTCAAAATAAGTTAAGAAAAATGTCTTGAGTTTATTTAAAAAATTAATAAAAGTCTTTTCCCAAAATGTTGAATTGAAATGTTAAAATTTTCAATCTAAACTTATTTCCACTTTTTTTCGAAATTTTCATTGTCCTCCAAATAATTTTTTTTTGAAAAAATTTGGCTGCTTTCGAAAGTGATATTTTGCCTTCAACGTTTAAGAAAAAAGATAAGAGTTTTTAAGTTTCAACTTGAAGAAATTTATATTTTAAATTCGAATTTTAGTTATCTTAAAATTTCAAGTTCAGTCAAAAATTCAAATTTGACTTGAACTTGGTCTTTAGTCTAAAAATTTCAAATTTATCCCCCATATTTTGTTCTGAGAACCAAAAATATTAAAAAATATAATATTTTAAGTTTAAAAGTCTGGAAAATTTGAAATCCTGAAAATGCTTTTCAATTCCTTTTTATTTGAAGTTGAAGTTGTTATTTAAGATTTTGACTTTAAATAACAAAAGTTTAATTTTAATGTTGAAATTTAAAAATATCTTAATTTAAAGTTTAAACTTGAAATTCTGAATAAGTCGAGATTTTTAAATCCTCCCAATTTAACAAAAATACCCAAAGTTTTGAATTTCTTTCAAATTTCCCTTTTTTAAATTTTTACTTTTTTTCTACTTAAGTCAGAAATAAAGTTCTCATTCAAGATATTTCCTATTTTCTCAAAATTGTCAGCTGAAATTAAAACAATAATAACTTCAATTTTTATTCTTATTGTTTTAAAAGAAGTTTTTTTCTTTATGGAATAAATGGAAAGTGAGCTTACTGTCATTTCCCCCATTTATAAAATGTACGACATGCCACTGGGTCATAGATATTACGAAAAGTATAGTTTGATATTTTAACAATTATTGAGAAAAAAATGCTTTACAAAAAAATTGGTGTTTACCTTCTAAGGCTTTTCGATCTATATTATTAAGTCTTATTAAATATAAAAACCGTTAGTTAGCTAAAGCATCTAAATTAAATTTGTGTTTTATATTATTGCATTTAGATGTATACTTTAGGCGGTAGTATATGTTTATTAACTACGCGCAACACAGTAACTACGGCAGACCAGTTGTCGGATATACAATACACCATAGCCAGCTGAGTCATTGCGACCGAATATACTTAATACATTACATATTAGTCATTGTGAATGCTTTTGAATTGAGTTGTTCTGTGGTGTTAAACTTGTGACAGTTACCAATACCATAAATCAATAGTGCTCAATCCGTATACCTCGCAGGCCTCGTGTGGCTCGAGGAAACTGTTGATATGACTCGCGGTAACTACTTGGGTGTCTCATTTTATTAAGCAAATTCATTTCTCTAGATTGAACTGTTAACTTTAGAGTGAAAAGTATGGGACAAAAGTCAAAAGTTCTAAAATTTATTCGAAATAAAAAAAACCCATTTCTCAAATTTCAAGTTTAAACTCTAAATTAAGTGCAGAACTGGAAACTTACAATACGAAATATTCCATTAAATATCTGAAAATTCAAGGTTACGCCTGAAATATTTGTGTAACATTTTCTTTAGTAAATTATTTTTTTTGTTGAAATTTCGACTTTTTTCCTCTTCTTCCACTTTAATGTTAAAAGTTCGAGCCTAAACACCGCAAGCTGGAGCAAACGATTAAATGGTCAGTGAAGATCAGAATTGATAAAAATCGAAATTTATGTCTTTCTACAAGTTTTCGAATTTGTCATGTTCAAATTGATACATTTTCGTATAAGACCTTTAGTAGGAATCAAAAATTTCATCAAGATTAAAGTCGGAATTCGGATTTTTTTCTTAACTAAGAAGGTTTTCACTTTGACAAACCTTTCTAAGAACTTCGGGTTTAAATTAAAGCTTTGGAAAAATGAAACTCGAGTTTTGACACGAAATTTTCGAGAAAAAGGTCAATAATTTAAAGAATCTGAAAATTTATAAAAAACAAATTTTTGAAATTAAAATCTTCAACATTAATTGAACATTTCCTATTTAATTATTTGTTTATTAAAAAATTCTATGAAAACTGAAATTTCAAGGTTAAATTTAAAATAAAAAAAATAAATTTTGTTTTTTCCTTTCCATTTTATTTAAAAAATCCATGCTTGTTAAAATTTCTACAAAAAGATCGAATTTTCTATTTTAAAGTGAAAGTTTAAAAAAAATAAAAATTCTAAGTTTAGAACAAAAAGTTTGGGTTACAAGTTAAACATTCTAAAAATGATCTAAAATAAATTTATTTCAAATATCCAATTTTTAAATTTAAAGGCGAAATTTTGAAAAAAAGTTTAAAGAAAAAGAATTTTATCCACTGTATATTGTAATTTGAAATTTTTAAACTTGAAAATACCTTTTTTCTTAAATTCTTGCTTTTCTTCAAATTTAGATTGGTAAGATAATGTTCAGTTTAAATTTAATTAAAATTTAAAATTTCAACTTTAAGATGGAAACTGTCGACTTCATTTCGATTTTAATTTTGAACTTCGAAAAAGAAAAGAAGAAATTTTTCATACAACTCAAAAATTTCTACTTTAATCAAAATTTTTGAATTTAATTACAGGAATTTCGAATTTAAATTCTGATTTGCCTATCAAATTTTTCATTTAAATTGCGACATCAAAAACTTGAAGTTTATCAAAAATAATTATCAATTTTTGAGTTTAAAACTGAAAATTTCCAATTTAAATAAAATTTGCAATTTTTAACTTCAGTTTAAAAATTCAAAACTTCTAAAAAAATGGAAATACTGTTAATATCGAAATTTTGATAGGTATTTTTTTTATTAATTTAATTTTTTTGAACTGTTTCTACTTTCAATTAAAATGTTTAGTTTTTTCTCTTAAAATGTTGGCTTTTTTTCTCTCAAAATTTAGACTTTTAAAAAATAGAAATCTCAAGTTTGAAGTTGGGGTTTTAAGACCATAATAGAATTTTAAAAATAACCTCGAAAATTCTTCAAATTCCTCCAAAACTTCAAAATACCTAAAAAAATTCAAAATTTTGATAATGTTTTTGTAATATATTTAACTTTTTTTTTTCAAAATCTTGAAATTTTCTTTCACAATAATTTATTTAAACTTGCAATTTTTATGGTTCCTTTTTTCCAAAAGTTTAAATTCAAACTCAAAATGTAGTCCCCTTCTAATTTTTTTTTTCAGGTTTTTAGGCCCTTAATCTCTAAATTTCAATGTTTAAGAAACATTTTATTTATTAGTCAGGAGTTCAGAATTTCTAGAAAAGTTGAAATCTCCAGAATTGTTTATTTATGAATTTACTTTATCCTTCCAAGCCTTGATCTTTGATTGTCTTTCTAAATTTCGATTTATTTCCCAAAATATCCAATTAAAACTTAAATTAAAAAAAATCAGTGTTAAGCTCATACATTTAAGAAAGTATTCAACATTTTACATAAAAACCCTGAAATTGATGTAAAAAATCTAAATTTTTTATTTTCAGGCCGCAAATTCCTATGCGGTCCAGTTTGGCTCAGTAAGGGACTTCTATTTAAGGGGGTCCTTATTTCTGCATAAATTTTAAACTCTGAAATTCGTTATCAATTAGATTTTTCTCCACAATTACAATTTATGCACGTTTAAAAGGGCAGTTTATCACGATCTATCTTTACTTTTCTATATTCGCAATGCTTCAAAGACATAGTAGGTTTAACCTTTGCTAGAGAATTTAACTTAAAAACAATTATTCGAGTTTTTTTCTCGAAACCTAAAATCTGACAAAAGTTGGAATTTTACAAATCAATCCTTTTTTTTCTTCATGGTAGACCCTTATTGACCGGAAATATTATGTTTTTTTCAATTTATTTAACATTTCTTCGGCCCAGTTTGGAAATATTTAAATTTTTTATGGTTTGTTGACAATTTCCTAAACCATTTTTGAAATGCGACTACGTGATATTTAAATTTATTGAAAACGTCACTTCATGACAGTTTACAAATTAAGAGGTTAGTTTATTTTACATAGAATAGGAATAATGAAAAATAGGAGACCAAAAATTTAGATGTGGAAAAAATAAAAATTTTGTTTTTTTTGATAAATTAGGAAAATATAAAAAATACATAAAAAAGGTTGTAGCACTGGACATCGATGTTTCCCTCTCATTTGAGCTCGTCAGCAGTGCATAACATGAAAGGGGAACAATGAGAAAGAAATACTTAAAAATAAAAAATTTTTAAAATATAAAAAAGAAAAATAAAATGTAGTTCAATGCCGGAAGGGGTATTAGCCCTCGGAGTAGTTGTTTCTTGTGGATCGGGCTTCAAATATTTAAATTTTTAACACATTAAATTTTTAACACAGTAAATTGATGATGAAACGTCTATTAATGTTAAAATTTCTTTATTTTTCTTTTTTATATTTTAAAATTTTTTATTTTTAAGTATTTCTTTCTCATTGTTTCCCTTCCATGTTATGCACTGCTGACGAGCTCAAATGAGAGCGAAACATCGATGTCCAGTGCTACAACCTTTTTTATGTATTTTTTATATTTTCCTAATTTATCAAAAAAAAACAAAATTTTTATTTTTTCCACATCTAAATTTTTGGTCTCCTATTTTTCATTATTCCTATTCTATGTAAAATAAACTAACCTCTTAATTTGTAAACTGTCATGAAGTGACGTTTTCAATAAATTTAAATATCACGTAGTCGCATTTCAAAAATTGTTTAGAAAATTGTCAACAAACCATAAAAAATTTAAATATTTCCAAACTGGGCCGAAGAAATGTTAAATAAATTGAAAAAACAAAAAAAAATCAATCCTTGTTTTTAAAGTCTGATTTTTTGCAAAATTTCGAAATGCTTATTTTTTTTTAAATTTGACCTCAAACTAAAATCTTAAAGCTTAAACTAACTTAAAAAGTTTAAATATTTCTGGTTTAAACTCAAAATCTAGAAATAAATGTTGGTCATAGGTGTTGCCCGGCAAAAAAGTGTAAAAAATACTAATATGTTCTTCATTTTTGCAGAAGTTCGTGCTTCTCTAACTTCTAAGAAAAATGCTCTATTGTCGCTATTGGTTTTATATTAAAAGGTGTTTGTTGTTTTTCATCTTTTTTTTTAGTCTTTACTTCAACCCTGATAGTGTCTTTTATTTTGTTTGTCCTTTGTTCTATTTTTTACCTTTGTGGCTCGCCTAAAATTTTTAACTTATTATGTAAGCTCAATCCACTTAACGTTTGGGCACGACTACCATAAATGTTGCGATTGATTGTATAAAAAAATCAATTTAAAAATAGACAAATTATCCATTTTTCAATTATCACAAAAGAAGATTTGGATAAGATTTCAATATACATAAATAAAAAAAAAGTTAAATTTGGTTTATTTACTTCTCACTGTGGCGTTGGCAATAAAACCTAATTGTGCTATAACTAGATGCAAATGTGCTTTATGAATTCTATTCTTTTTAATTACTATTTTACCTTGAAAATGCTGACTCTTTTTCAAAATTTACTTTTATTTTCTTTTTAAGTGACGGCTTAAAAAATTTCGATTTGTTTCCACAAATGTCAATTTTAAATTTTTTTTCGACAGTTTTACTGTGTTTGTTATATTTAGAATTTAAATATTTTTTCTCTCTGGTGTCATTGAATAACGTGTGGTTTTACCCTAAGGTTCATATTGGTGGTTTGGCCAAATTATACCTTTTTTAAAGTTGTCAGTGCCTTTTAATTATATCAAAATAGAGTTCAGCAAACTTGAGTGGAGAAAGAAAATATTAATTAATTGAAAAACATGGTTAACTTGACACAAAAACATGTCCAGATTCGAATATCTTTTGCCCAAAACTTTTTTTTTTATTTTCAATGCAGTTTTAATCACATGCTCCTAATTTTTTTCGAAGTTGGTGCCTCCTCAAGACGTGGTAATTGCTCGGGAAGAGCGTGATATTAACGCAATGTGACGCTTAATAGACGTTAGTGATCACAACCGGTCATTAATTCAAAACTAACGTGATGGCGTTATGGCAAATTCCCCATGAGTTGAATACGCTAATGAGGGGGTATGGTGTTAGCTCGTGACCCTTCGGGCCGTCTCTTTGGGTGTTCAACGCCTTACGAGTGTGTCCACGTTATTTAAATAAATATTAATCTCGTCTAAAAAAAATCCCCCATACAAACGTCGGCCTTTTAAATTAATTAGAATAGAATTACACACATCTAACAGTTAAGCTTAAACAATAACAATTTCCTCGGAAGAAATTACACAGCTTGAAGGCGCTGCACAGCCGAGCCTGATTTATAACCAGTTTCGATTTTTATTTCATTTCTATGTTGACATGGAATGATTTATACAACAATTAATCAATTTGTACATACATTTATAGAACAACATGTTCATAACACACTTAACAACCATTACAATGTTTTGTTTATTTTTAGGGAAAAGAAAACATAATAATTATGTGTCAAATTTAAATTAAAATATCAAAGTCAACCAACAAACCCAACGTTACTGCACAACCATGACTGGCGAGAAAAATGATCGACATTTATCCCAAATGTTTGGTTGTCGCGAAAATATATTTTATTCACTTCTTACGACGTTAGTTTGTGGAATTTGCTAACGTAAAAATTATAACTACATGGTGTTATGTCCTAATGGTCTAGATTGCTAGACTTTAGGATTTTAGAGAATCTCCTCTTTAAATTATAGTAAGTAGACATTCTAGTTAATACTGGGCTACTGAAAATAAATAAATACCGGTTGCATTTTTCAGCGATATTTGTAAAATTTACGAGAATAATGAAAGTGAAGCGAAGTTTTTGAACATTGGTTTTCCTGAATAACTACATATAGAAATCGATTGGAAGTTGAATCAGATCTAACGTTAAAATTAAGATCGTTTCCAGTCAATTAGTGATAAATAAACAACTTCATTAGGTCTATTAAGTTTTCAGCAGTAAAAAATCGTTACAGAAGGATCTTTGAAATATAAATTTGTCAAAACAGAGCCCTTAAACTTTCTATTTGAATTGGAACATTTATACTTTTTTTTTCGACATGCGAACCTTAAATTTCCGAATTTAAAAAAATAGTTGAAAATTTGGCTTCAGATTCAAAATTATCTTGTATTAAAATTATAAGTGTTAAGCTAAAAATATTAAACCAAATTTTGAAATTTCTCAAAATTGCAACTTTAGTATCAAAATTTCGACTAAAATCCTAAAATTTCGACGTTTCTACCATTGGTCAATACTACATCATACCGTTTACAAATGACTGCATCAGAGTCCTGTCTTCGGATTTATGATCCTCTATTAGGAAAACAACCAATCAAAACCCCCATAAGCTCTACATTATTTTGCTGCATTTTTATAGGGCTATCGAAATATGAAAAAATATACAGGGTGTTTTATTTATATCAACACTCTGTATATGATTGGTACAATAAAATAAAAATAATTTTAAAATGTGCTCCCTATAGATGTACGGCACTGGGCAAAATTTTATTTTGATGTCTTTTCAGGCTTAGGAGCTATTTTCCATCCATGCACTAATGGCGGACCCTGTATAGCTCAAAATTGTGATTGTTGTCGCACATTTTCGACTGTAGACTCGACACTATCATTTATTATTTTGAATTAAAATTTTGAAAAAAAAAGTTTATATTTGAAAAGAAAAATTTGGAAAAAAGATCAATTTAGAATCAAGCAAATTAAAATTTTTTTAAAACTTTAAAGTAATATATTCTCAAAATTTGAACTTTTTCTAAAATCAAATATTCGAGTTCATGAATTTGCGAAATTTTCTTTATGGTTTCCTTAAATTCGTTTTAATAGGCTACAGTTCTTTTTCAAATTTTTCACAAAATGCTGAATTTTAACTTTAAAATTTGATACTTCTTTAAATGAATATCAATATTTAAGTTAGAATTTAAATAGGCAAGTAATTAAAATTTCAAACAAAAACGCCGACCAACAAAAAAATGAACTCAAAATTTTTAATGTTTTACTAAAATGTCAATTGATGTTTACCTAAAAATATCGAGTTTTAGGAGGATTCTAAAAGTCCAAATTTCAAAATTTAATTTAGAAAATTCAAAGATAAGTAAATTGAGATTTTAAGATTTTTTTACCCAAATCTGTAGAAATATTTTCTAAATTTTGACTAACAGTTTTTGATTTTGTCAAACTTTAAACTTAAAAACCAAAAATCTAGAATTTCTCTAAAAATATTGCATTCAGTCGTCAAAATTTTCATTCGACTTTTACCAAATTTCATATTTAAAATGAAATGTAATATAAGAAGGCAATTTGAATTTTAAAATTTTTTAAAGTTAAGGTCTTTAATATTATATTTAGATTCAGTTGGAAATACTTTTTTCAAAATTTTTTATTTTTTTCTTTGAAATTCCAAATTTTGAATATTTTAACCTTTTCTCAGTATTCGGCTCTTTCTTTCAAAATTTCAACATATGATTCTGTCCGAAAAATTTTAAATTTCTAATAAATTTCCATCTTTTTCTCGAATTTTGCCTTTATTAGAAATGTCGATATTTTCCTCAAAATTGGTCTTTTTCAAAATTTTGACTTTATCTCAAAATCTGATTCTGTATGTTCCTGAAAATCTCAACTTTTCCTAAAATTCGTCTGTTTCCCTGTTAATAAAATGTTGATTTTTTTTTCGAAATTTTGACATTTTTCAAAAAAAAAATTTTAATTTCTAATAAATTTCCATCTTTTTCTCGAATTTTGGCCTTTGGTGGAAATTTCGATATTTTTCTCAAAATTGTTCGTTTTTCAAAATCCGTTTCTTTATGTTCCTAAAAATCTTAACTTTTTTTCCAAAATTCATCTGTTACTTAAAAATTTAACCCTTTAAAAAAAAAATCGGTGTTTTTAAACGAATAATCTTAAAATTTGACCATTTTTTCAGAATTTGGCTTTCTGTGCAAAGTTTTAATTTTTTGAACCTTTTCTTTCCTCGTATTGGTTTTTTAGGGAATTTTGGAATATTTTTTTTAATTTGTATTTTTTGTAATTTGGAATCTGTTAGCGACATTGAACATTTTTCAGCTTTTTTATGAAACTTTTGATTTTTATTTTGAAATTTAATATTTAATAGTTCTGCTTTCGATTTTTTGCGCGAAATCCATCTTTTTCTTTAAATTTTCATCTTTTTCTTGAAAATTCAAAATTTTCTTAAAAAAATTGTCACTTTTCGAAATTATCATCATTTATGTTTCTGAAAATTTTAACTTTTTTATCGAAATTCGTCTTTTTCCCAAAATAAAAAAAAACTCGTTTTTTTATAAACAACTATTCTCAAGATTTGATCATTTTTAAAAATTTGACTTTTTGTGCAAAATTTTAATATCTTTTTTGAAAAATTTCGTCTCGAATTTGTCGAATTTTGAACATTTTTCTTCATAATTTGTTTTTTAAATTTAGAATTTATTAGCGAATATGGACTTATTCCAGTCTTTTCATGCATATTTTGATTTTTATCTCAAAATTTAATTTCTGCAAAATTCATCTTTTTAATAAAATGTCGATTTTTTTTTCGAAATTTTGAGATTTTTCAAAAAAAAAATTTTAACTTTCTAATAAATTTCCATCTTTTTCTCGAATTTTGCCTTTGGTGGAAATTTCAATATTTATCTCAAAATTGTTCGTTTTTCAAAATCCGTTTCTTTATGTTCCTGAAAATCTTAACTTTGTTTCCAAAATTCATCTGTTTCTTAAAAATTCGACCTTTTAAAAAAAATTGGTTTTCTTCGACTAATAGACTAACCGACTAACGACTAATCTCAAAATTCTCAAAAATACTAAAACTGACACCATTAGAGAGAAGGCGAAAAGGAAGGCCAAGGACGACATGGATGGGGGGAATAAAGAAGGCTATGTAGGAGAGAAATTTACGACTAGGAGGCTGGAAAGACAAAAGGGAATGGACGCGAGGAACCGGAAGGCGCAGGACGCTATGAAACCAGATATACAGTGCTAGTATGTAACTTGGAATAAGTTCAGTAAATCAAAGACAGTTTTTTTTTAGGAAATATGTTTAAACACGCCAATTAATATTTTAATTTGCGCTCTTTTTGATGTAGGAAAATTTTATACAGCTTGTCCCAAATTTAAGGTATCACATTATCGATAATTTTTTTAAATGGCAACTTATTTTTTTCTTGACCATTTTTAAAGGGTATATCAAGTAACATATGCGTACCAAATTTCAATTTTTCATTCCTTGTCATTTAAAAGATATTTACAAATTTAATAACTAATTCGAAAAATCAAGAAATCTGATTCAATTCAATACAATTTTCATAAAGTTTAAGAATCGCGTATCAGAAGGTGTTCGTTTGACATTTTTTTTTAACTGGGTTGACGTCTTATCACAATCTTATAAAAAAAGTTAATAAAAACAAATAAGAAGAGTAGTATTGTATTGATCGAACAGGCTATTTCAACTTTTTCCCAAAATTTATGTTTTTCTCAAAATAGATTAACCGACTAACGATTAACTTCACTATTTGGCCAATTTTTCAGAATTTGACTTTCTGTGCAAAATTTTTATTTTTTTCGCACAATTTCAGTATTTTCTGAAAATTTGTCCTTTTTCCGAATTGCAAATATTTTTCAACCTGTTGCTTTTTAATCATAAATAAAGTTCAATAGTTATGAAAATTAGAATTTATTAACAAAATTAACATTTTTTAAGCATTTTTTTTTTGAAAAATTGATATTATTTTAAAATTCAATAGTTTATATTTTTGAAAATTTATGTTTTCCCCGAGAGTCATCTATTTTTTTTCAAATGTTGATCTGTCTTGAAATTTTGATATTTTCCTCAACAATTTGTCGTTTTTAAAAATGTTGACCTTATCTCAAAATCCGATCGCTTCTGTTTCTGGAAATCCCAACTTTTTCCTTGAAATTCGTCTTATTCCCAAAATTTCGATTTTTTTTTCAAAATTCGTTTGTTTCATAAAACAAGTACTCTCAAAATTTGACCATATTTTCAGAATATAAGGTCTTTGGAAAATTCAATTTTTATGCTCAATTTCGTCTTTTTTCTCGAAATTCACCTTTTTCTCAGAATTTCGAATGTTCTCAAAATTCGATTTTTTAAATTTCGAATGTATTATAAGTAAAATTAAAAGTTTTTCAACCTTTCTCTGGAAATTTTAATTTTTGTTTCAAAATTTATTATTTTTGAAAATTTAGACTTTTTCAGCAAGATTTATCTTTTTCTTAAAATATTGATATTTTTTCCTGAAATTTCTATATTTTTCTTAAAAATTCGTCGTTTATCGAAAATATCATTTTATCTTAATGTCGGATCTATTTTGTTCCTTAAAATTTTAACTTTTCTCTCGAAAGTCGTTTCTTTCCCAACAGTTTAATGTTTTTTTTTTTTAAATTCATTTGTTTTATGAACAACGATATAGACCCAAAACTTAAAATTTTTTTCAGAATTTGACTTTCTGTGCAAAATTTTAATTTTCTTCCCAAAATTTCGTTTATTTTTCGAAATTGTTTTTTACGGAATTTCGAATATTTTTTTTACAATTGATTTTTACTTCTTTACTTAGTTTTTAATTTATTCATTCTCTTTCTCAAACTTTTGATTTTAATCTTAAATAATGTTCTTAAAATTTCTTGAATTTTTAGGCTTTTATTTTTCTCTTAAGATATTAATTCTCTTTTTTAAATTTTGATCTTTTAATCGAATTTTCGATATTTTTCTCTAAAGTTCGTTTTTTTAAAAGAATTTTGACTTTATCTCGGGATCAGATTTTTTATATTTTTGGAAATCTCTTTTTCGTCAAAATAAGTTTTTCTAAAAAAAGGTTGTTTTTCTTTAAATTTTTTCTTTTTCATAAATTACTAAACACAAATGTAGACAAAATTTGACTATTTTCTTAAAATTTGAGTTCCTGTGCTAAATTTTCATTTTTTTTCTCGAATTTTTGTCTGTTTCTCCAGATGCATCTTTTTCTCTGAATTTCGTCCCAATCTTTGTCTTTTCGTATTTTTTACTATTTGCAAAATTCGCTTAAATTAGTCTTTTCTTTAAAATTTGACTTTTGCTGAATATTCGTCTTTTTCGAAATTTTGATTTTAACAGTCTACTCTTTGGACTTTTCTTTCAAAAATAATCTTTTTTTTAATTTAACCGTTTTTCTTGATTTTGGTGGAATTTACTGGTAGTTGGTTATCTTTTAAAATTTAGATACAAATCTTATCCCCTGAAACCGAGAAAGATTAAAAAACAAATAAAAAATCTTTTTTGGTTTCAGGGGACAAGATTTGTATTTTAATTTTCGTTTTTCTTGATATTCGTATTTTTCTGAAAATTTCGATTTTTTTAAAGACATTTTTTAAATTTTAACTCGTATCTCAAAATTTATCGTATTTTTGATATTTGGACTGTTATCTTAAAATATAATGCCATATTTTTCTGGAAATATCAACTGTTTGCTCGACATTGTTCTTTACTGAAATTTTAAATTTTTCAAAATTTGTTTATTTTTGCCAAGTCAGATTGGAATTTTAGGAATTTAAAAAATAAAAATGCCGAGAAAAAAGTTTTGGAAGATTTTGAGAACACGATTCCTTGTATAAATTTAACGTCGTATAAGATCGAATAAAATATTATAACAAAATTTAGATAAAAAAGTGAAAATGCGTAAAATATCATTTTTTGAAGTTGCGATTTTTTCTCAACCTTCGATTTTTCTCAAAAATTCCTACTTTTTTTTAATAAAATTCAAACCTTGGAAATTTTGACTCATTTCGAATTTTCAACATATTTCGAGTTTTTTTTAGAAAAGTTCAGTTTTTATTTTAAATTTGATATTCTGAAAATATCGAGTTTTTTTCAAAATTGGGGTTTTTCTCAAAATTCGCCTTTTTCGAACTCACGACTTTTCAAAATTCTGCATTTCCCTTTCAAAATTGAACTTTCATTTGAAAATTTTGAATATTTTCCTAGAAATTTTAACCTCTTTCTCCAAATTTCATAATATTCCTTCCTTAGTCGCCTGAATCCATCACGGAAACTATCCTGATTGGTATGGAATGCTTAGTTCCCCACTCCTGAAAAGAAGTCTGCCTTCAGTAAATCTTGGTTCAGCAAAAAATGTGCTCGGTCTGTCTCCTGCAAAAATCGCGCATATCGTCGTTGGCGAAATAATCCCTCAATCGAGACTCGGACCATATTTGTAGATGCACGAAATTCTTGTAAACAGGTTATTGACGAGGCAAAAGGTGATTTCGATCGTAAAATGCGCCAGAGGCTTATCAGCTGTCCGAACGGTTCCAGGTCCTTTTGGAGATTTGCGAAAGTCGATTGGAAAGAATTTTACACCTTTAAATTTTCCTACCTTTACTCGATGAAAATAGCAATATTTCTACTACTTTCCAAGGAAAAGGCTGACATGCTAGCCTTAACTGTTTGCTGAAAACTCCAATCTTGATTCTCGAAACGCAGAACCTCCTATTCTTCCTAAGGTTGGCACTTAGATGCCTGAAGTTGTTTTCATGACAACGCACAATCAGGAAGATTCTCCTTGAGCTCGACACCTCGAAAGCTTCTGGCCTTGATGGTATTCCCGCTATTGTTATTAAGAAGTATGCTTCAGAGTTGATATTTCTGTTCTAGGCAAAGTGTTCACACTCTCTTACAACAAAGGTGTATTCCTTAATATCTGGAAATCTGCTAGGGTGCAGCCTGTCCCTAAAAAGTAAAAAAGAAACCTGGCTAATAACTACCGCCCTACATCTTTGTTACTTGTTATATCTTAAGTGATGAAAAAGGTTATCAACATCGAGATTCTCAAATATCTGGAGAAAAATAGAATCATCTCGGACAGGCAATACGATTTTAGACAACAACGTTCCACTGGCGATCTACTGGCATATGTTACTCATATCTGTAACTCAGCTATGGAAAAACATGGTGAGGCTAGGATTGTGGCATTGGATATCTCAAAGGCCTTCGACAGAGTCTGCCACCGATCTCTTCTCGTCAAATTAACATCTTATGGTCTTCCTCCTGGACTCTGTCATTTGATATTCAATTTTCTCGCTGACAGATCTCTTCAGGTCGTCGTCGATGGCATCTCATGCCGAGACATTTACTATTAACGGCAGGAAGTGCCTCAGGGGTCTGTCCTATCTCCTACTTTATTTCTGTTAGACATAAACGATCTCTTAGCTTCAACTTCCAATCCGATATACAGCTACGCACATGATAGTATTCTTGGGTCATCTTTTTCCTCCGACAAACCATTATCTATCGCTGCTTCAGATCGACTTAAAGAAACAGCAAATGCAGGACGATTAATCGGGATCTCGAAATCATTCTGGAATGAAGTAAGAAAAATTTGGTCAACTTCAACGCTTAAAAAACTCAGACCGCGGTTTTCTCTAAGAAAATATCAAGGAATAATGCAACAAACATACTAATGGACGGTATAATCTTTTATATGGGATCTAAGCTATCTATCCTAGGAGTGAATGCGAGCACTAACTTCTCTTGGGACGATCATGTGCGCGCCATTGCCAAATCCGCCTCTCAGAAGCTAGGCTTTCTTTTTAGAACTAAAAAGTACTTCACATCCAATCAGCTATTAACACTATACAAAGCTTAAGTTAAGCCAACACTAGAACACTGTTCTCCTGTTTGGAGTTCAGCCCCGAAACACACTTTAGCTTTCTTGGATTCAATTCAAAGGAGAGCGATTCGCCTAATTGATGACGGGAGTTTGACCGATTCTCTTGAAACACTAGAGCACAGGCGTATGGTTGGTGACTTGTCTCTTTTTTAAAATTACTATCATGGAAGATGCTCGCAGGAACTAATAGGATTAATCCCCTCAAGGGCAAGATTCTTGAGGTGTACTAGACAGTCGGAGGCAGCAAATTCCTGTGCGGTCCAGCTTGACACAGTCAGGACTTCTGTCTACGGAGACCTCTTTTTTCTATAGAACTTCCAAATTATGGAACTTGTTACCGAAAGGAATTTTCTTCAAAAATTACAACCTATCCTTGTTTAAGAAGACGGTTCATCGCCATCTATCCTTGTTTCCGCATCCTATTCGCAGTGCTTTGAAAGCATAATGGGGTTACCCTTTACGAGTGGATTTAACTTAAAAAAAAAATTCGAAATCTATGTTTCTTGGTATTTGACTTTTCCGAAAATTTCTTTTTTTTCATTTTTACTTTTGGAAATTTCTACTTGTGCTTCAAAATTCGATGCTTTTTGTTCTTAAAAATATTTAGACTATTTTTTAAAGTTTCGATTTTATTGTAAAATGTGTTTATTTTTTCAGAATTGAAACGTCTAAAAATTCTGAGAATAATATTTTTAGGAAATTTCGAATTTTTTGGTTGAATTCTAGGCAAGGGTACAAGATGGGTAATATTTTTGGCAAAAACATTATTCGGTTTTCATCAAAATTTTCAGTTGATTATTAACAGAAATTGCATCAGGCCTTGTCAATACTATTCCATCTTATATAGTTTCGGAAACCTCGCTCGAGATAATTAGCTAAGTTGCAATATCAAGTTACAATAAATTTTTAGTGAATATAATTAGAAAACTTCTCCTCTGGCGGTAATGAGGGTTGCAATAAACAAATACCAAAGCCGTCGAGATATAAATTACAGGTGAATAATTATCCCAAGTGTCCATCGGATTGACGGGTGAGTGAGTTAGCTGTTAATTAATTACCGGTACCCCACCTTGGCGCGCCCCGATCGACACTCCGTTAGACCGTAGGTGTCAGAAGTAGGAACTGGCTATCACAAACAAAAATATCCACCTGCTTTATTGTTCTTTACCATCTCACTTCGACGATGTATCGCTGATTTATTACCACCGACAATATCCATTGCAAATAAATTGTAATGCATATACAACTTTATCGCCATAATTAAGATGTAGAAGCATCGTAAACCCCATATCCAACAGAAAATATGAATAAGTTGATACTGCTTCGAAAACAAAACTGAAACAAAATTTAAAAAAAAATTTGAAATTACCGTTTTTAACGTTCGTTCAAAATCTTACATTTTTAATTTTTTTTTAACATGTTGCAACTTTGAACTGCTTCCGACTTGGTTTTTGAAACTTGAATGTTAAAGCCAAAATTTCGTAGTTAAACTGGAAATTTTTAAAAGAATTAAAAACTGAACTTTTTGTATTTAAATCAAAAATGGAGAATATGTGACATTTTCTGAAAAATCGGCAAGTAAGTTTCAAACAAAATTTCAAGTTTTATCTGGCAATTTCGAAAAAAAATCGAGAAAGTACTAAACACTTTCGAGAAAATAATTTTTACTGGAAATTCCGAAAATCCTAAACATTTTTGAGGTAATAGTTTTCAACAATTTTCAGTTTTTTCTGAAATGTTTATCTAATATTTTGAAATAAGTTCAAATTTCCTCATATTTTTCATTTATAATTTTGAGCTTGGGTCGAATTTCGAGAAAAAAGTTGAAATTTTGAAATGAAAATTGAAATTTTCATGTACAAGTTGAATTCTAATGCACAGACCAATAGGTTTAAACATTTATTAGATTCGAAGTTTGGAAACCAAATACCGGTTTCGATCTTGTTAGATCTCGTCAGTTTGGTATATCCAATTTGAATGTTAACAAATGACCAACAAGTAAGTACTAAAGAATTCACGGACGTCAAGCGTGTGACTCTTAGTACTACCACCTATTGGTCCATAGAGAAACTATGGCTATTGCCAACAATGTCGTATGCAAGTAGAATGCAACCTAGACTACAAATTATGCAGCTCTCCAGGCGTGTATAGTTAATCATAGGTAGCTGAACTAGCAACAGTTGAAACACTGCCATCTAGCGAAGCGGTTGCTCTCTAGGAAAAAGTTCCCAGAAGACAAGGATTCTAATGCACAGACCAATGATTCACTATACACGCCTGAAGGGCTGCATGAATTTGTAGTCTAGGTTGCACTCTACTTGCATACATTGTTGGCAATGGCCATAGTTTCTCTACGGACCAATAGGTGGTAGTACTAAGAGTCACACGCTTTACGTCCGTGAATTCTTTAGTACTTAGTTGTTGGAACATTTGTTAGCATTCGAGTTGGATATACCAAACTGACGAGATCTAACAAGATCGAAAGCGGTATTTGGTTTCCAAACTTCGAATGGACTAAATGTTCAAACCTATTGGTCTGTGCATTAGAATCCTTGTCTTCTGGGAACTTTTTCCTAGAGAGCAACCGTTTCTCTAGGTGGCAGTGTTTCAACTGTTGGTAGTTCAGCTACCTACGATTCACTATACACGCCTGCAGGAGCTGCATGAATTTGTAGCCTAGGTTGCCTTCTACTTACATACAAATTGAATACTTATAAATTAATATTTTAAACATTATTTTTAAGTAAATCGACACCCAAATAATAATCCTATTATGACTGTGGATCAGTGCAAGTAGGATGCGAGAAAATAAAGATAAATCACGATTTTAAATGAAAAAAAAATTGACAGATTTGAGCTGAAAAATTTGGAGAAAATTTAAAATCAAATTTTCTTTTATTAATTTCGTAATTTTTAATTTTTTACTATTTTTTTAAATTTTCAACAGAAATTTCAACTGACAAACTTTACATTAAATTTTCGAGAGAAATGTTGTTACATTTTAAACAGAAGTGTTACTATTATTTGTATCATAATTATCAGATTTCTAAAAGAAGACTTATTAAGGTTATTTTTTAAAATTGTAAAAAACTTACATTTCTATGTCCAATATTATAAAAATTATTTTTTGTATTTTGTATTTTGTATTTTGTATTTTGTATTTTGTATTTTGTATTTTGTATTTTGTATTTTGTATTTTGTATTTTGTATTTTGTATTTTGTATTTTGTATTTTGTATTTTGTATTTTGTATTTTGTATTTTGTATTTTGTATTTTGTATTTTGTATTTTGTATTTTGTATTTTGTATTTTGTATTTTGTATTTTGTATTTTGTATTTTGTATTTTGTATTTTGTATTTTGTATTTTGTATTTTGTATTTTGTATTTTGTATTTTGTATTTGTATTTTGTATTTTGTATTTGTATTTTGTATTTTGTATTTTGTATTTGTATTTTGTATTTTGTATTTTGTATTTTGTATTTTGTATTTTGTATTTTGTATTTTGTATTTTGTATTTTGTATTTTGTATTTGTATTTTGTATTTTGTATTTTGTATTTTGTATTTTGTATTTTGTATTTGTATTTTGTATTTTGTATTTTGTATTTTGTATTTTGTATTTTGTATTTTGTATTTTGTATTTTGTATTTTGTATTTTGTATTTTGTATTTTGTATTTTGTAATTTTGTATTTGTATTTTGTATTTTGTATTTTGTATTTTGTATTTTGTATTTTGTATTTTGAATAGTTTTGCAAAATTTTGGCTTCAAATTTCTCGAGATTCAGAAATCTCCTAATATTTTAACTAAATTGGCATATGATTTTCAAAACATTTTAATAAAATTTTCAACATAAATATAATGATATTTTTAACAGAAATATGATAAGATTCTCAACAGGTATTTAGTGTGATTTCTAACAGATATTCTGTGAACATTTCAACATAAATTATATGAGGGTTTTTAAAAAAAATTATAAAGATTTTAACACAATTTTTGAGGCTTGTAAAAAAATTATGACATTTTTGACGGAAAGGTTATAAGAAAGTTTCCAGTAAAAGATTTATTGAATTTTAATAGAATTTTCAGGAGATTTTTAACAAATATCTTATAAATATTAAATAGAAATGTCGTTAAATATCCAATAGAAATTTTCAAGTAACATTTCGTGTTATTTTTAACATAAATCTCATGAAATCTTTTAACAACAAATTCTCAAAATTTTTAACAGATATTTCATAATGCTTTCAACAGAATTTTATTGACATTTTCCATAGAAATTTCATGAGATTTTCAATATAATTTGTATGAAATTTTCAAGAGAAATGTCATGAGATTTTTCACAGGTTTTCATTTAGGCTTTCAAGTTAGTATATCAAATTTATATTTATTTTTCTAGTTCGTCCTCGTCGTCATCGTATAATCAGGTAGTGATTTATTCCTCGCAAAACCGTGGTGGAATTGCGATGTTCATTAGTTTGACAAGAAAACTACGTTTTAATTCTGATTTCCATTGGGGGTTTATCTGAATTAAATACGGAATGAGAAGGGATTTCGGATTTTCAAATTCTTAATACTTCAGAATTAGAGCACAATTACAAAGAGAAATCTAAAATATTACACACAATTATTTTAGATTATTTCCGCTCGGTGGTAATTTTTCTTATTCGGTTACATATTCAGTTTTATTTATGACCGGAGATTGTTTTAAAGTTATCATTAGACTTTATTGAATTTATAATTCTTGCCTACAGAAATTACAATTGTATTATAACATTCAATTATTACACGTTGGCTAAAATTTCATTAATTTTAACTAAAGATGTAGAATGGCATATAGCTATGGATAACATGGTATTAGGCAAAATTTTGCGACAAAAATTATATTTTGCAGTTTTTTATGAATATTTATATTTAAACCACTTAAACGTATGTAACAAATTCACAGCAACAATTTTGAAATACAAATCTTGTCCCCTGAAACCAAGAAAGAATAAAAACACAATAAAGTATTTCACCAGTATCTCTCTGAAGATGATAGCTTGGCTATCGAAACGCGGTAGAGCAACCTTTGTTGTGTTTTTTAATCTTTCTTCGTCTCAGGGGACAAGATTTGTATTTCAATTTTTGAAGATAACCAAGGGCCAGTCCGTTGCACCAAAAGCAACAATATTGAAAAAAGTTTCATTTTATAAAATAACACTTTTATGTTTTTATTTTTTGTCATTTTGTTTAATATCTCTGTTCGTAACTCTGGTAGTTGGCACCGTACTCGATTTAAAGTTTCCTTTGAACAGCAAAATAAATAACATCTTTCAATCATAATTATCGTAAGCTCTTTAAAAATCTACATTGTTTTTATTCGCCCTCAAAAGAGAGAATGGAGGAAAAAGTCTCTAATGAAATATTTTCTTATGTAATAGCCTAACCTTTTCTCTTTTGTTCTTGTGCGCTGGTGGGAGTTTTCTTTGGAATCTTTTCTCAACCCTTTGCTCAATACATCCCTCCTCACATTTGAATCCGCCCCTTAATTTATCAACACGTAAAGAACTCCCTTGATGTTGCCTTTAAAATTTCGCCACATTTAAATTGCCATCAAAACGTTACGATTGAGTTGGCCCGAAATTGGTTTAATTGTTTATTTGCTTCTTAATTAATTTATTCTGGAATTCGGCTTCGAGATTTCCATCGATTAAATGGCAAAAAAATCGAACGGACATGGGCTATTTCTACAATTTACGAAAAAGCTCAAACGCAGTTGCGAAAGCGAGGAAATTAGCAATTTGTATTTGTTAATTTGAGGTTATCAAAACCATGAAAGTACGGTCTTAAGAATTTCTGAATTTTGTGAATATTCTGTAAAAAAGTCTCATAAAATCTTACGAAACTTTTGTTGAAAATGTAAATAATTTTGTTTTTAATTTTATAAAATTTCTATGAGGAATTTTATAAAATTGTTGTTAAATTTCTCATGAAATTTGTGTTTTAAAGCTCACAATCATTTACACCCACTGAAAACAATGAAGTAGCTAGATACTTAAAGTACCATGGTGAGAAAAAAAAACAAAAGAAAAATAATGGGGCCCCACTGATTTTATCAAACCAAAATTATAAATACACACAATTTTTTTAAAGTAGGACTTGTAATACCGGTAATATATCGTGGAGACTTTTACCTTTTTTTACAATTTTTACATGTAATTCCATCAATAAGATGTCTGCATTTCAAGTTTTTTTTACAACGAATGATATATCGATATTCTAATAAAAATATCGATTTATCGTTATATTATCGATGTTTTACCCCGATACACGGATGTATCGAATCGACTTTGAATAAATACAGATTTAAAAGAATTTATTCTCACAATTAGGTATTACGATTAAAGTTGAAATTTAGATATAAACTAAGAATGTAATAGTTAAAATCGAATTTTTAAGATTCAAAGGAGAAGTTTTAATTCTAAATTTGTAGAAAGTCAAGTCTGTTTCAGGAAAAAAGGGCAGACTTATGATTTCAAAGTTTAAATTTAAAGATAAAAATAAATATTTTAAGTTAAATTTGGAAAGTACGAGAAAAATATTTACACTTCAAAAAAAAATCCTAAAATTAAAAGAAATTGAATAATCAAAGTTTAAGCTCCATTATTCACAAAAAAAATTAAGGAAAACTTCCAATTTTTTCCAAGTACAATTTAAAAAAATTCAGGTAAGACCTAGTCAGGCTTGCACAATTAGGGTTCCATAATAATTACTACAGTAAACAGTCAATAGACCACATTAAATCATTTTTACTTACGTATAAATTTGAAATTTCATCTCAGTTTTCTTGTGTTGTAGTTGAAAAACAAAAAAATTGTCTATTTTCAGCTATAGACATTTTTTTCTACAATTAATCCAAATATTTATGGAATTGATAATTTTGTCGATAATCTGATAAAAAGCATTCATTTTCAATTTGCAATAAGTCGATGATTAACATAGTTTATGAAATCGCCTCAGATCGCACTAAAATGTTCAATTATAACCGCAATGACTACGCTGCGTGCAGTTTAATAAACTATTGCTAACTCTGAAAATATTCATCTACATGAAATAATGTAAAAAACAAATTTGATCTATCCTTCAGCTAAATCAAGTTTTTTATTTGAATGAAAGGATTACTATATGGGTCAAAAAGCCTTGGATTTCAAACACTTATTTTCCATAAAATATTTTTTTCTTACCAACTATTACGATATGCAGTTTTTCGATAACACTGGCCTACACTTATTTTGGTGCCTAAGATTTTAGACCTGATTTTGGGTATATTTTGTGAGCTGATACGAAAATATCAGTCACATTTTTCACATCAGCTCTCGTTTATATTTTTTCAAAAATATCAATTTATTTGGAAATTATACATCAAGAACATTTTTTTTTGAGTGATTTTCTTGAGTGAGATTGTCCTGGGCAATCACGCATAAGTCCCCAGCAATAATCAGCCATCATATGAATATATCATCTGCCTTGGTACCTGTGTTCCATTGATTTTATATCTTGGTGAAAACGTTCACCTTGTTCATCGCTAAAATCTCCTAAATTATGCTCAAAATGATCAATATGATCATGGAGGTAGTGCACTTTCAAGCTCATATTACAGCCCAAATTTTTGAAATTCGGCAGCATTTCCTCGACTAAATGTTTGTAGTTATCTGCCTTATGGTTACCAAGAAAGTTCTGTATAACATCGACAAAAGATTTCCACGCCACTTTTTCTATTTCAGTCATAGAAGCTTTAAAAACCGTAGAACTTTTAATCAATTGACGTATCTGAGGCCCATCAAAAATTCCTGCCTTTAATTTCTCACTAATCAATCCAGGAAATTTTTGAGACAGGAACTGGAAGCATTGACCATTTTTGTCAAGAGCTTTGACAAATTGTGTCATGAGCCCTAAGTTTGTGTGCAAAGGTGGAAGAATGATTTTTTCTCGTGGAACTAAAGTCTGGTTTATGACATTCTTTTCACCCAGAACAAGATTTCTGACAGGCCAATTTTTTTGAGTCCAATGACTAGACCTAGCTCGACTGTCCCAGAAACAAATGAAACAAGGGCATTTTGTATAACCACTCTGTTGGCCCAACAGAAAATTGACCATCTTCAAGTCAACACAAATCACCCAATCATGTTCAGAATACTTTATTTTTTCTAAAAGAACTGATATGACCTTGTATTCTTTCATAGATGTAGAATGAGTAAGTGGAATAGGAGCACATTTATTGCCATTGTGTAAAAGGACTGCTTTGAGACTTCTTTTACTGCTGTCGATAAAAAGACGCCAATCACTTGCATGATAAGTCTTCAAGCCCATGAAAGTCATTCAATCCGTTCACGTCATGACAATATACCAAATTTTCATCAGAAGACAAAAATTGTAGTAAGTGTTGTTCTCTTGTGCGATAGAAAGTAATTTTTACACCAGAAGAAAGGCAATTTTTTTCTTTCAATCTTGATGATAGCAACTCAGCACGCTCTTTTGAAAGATATAAGTCTCTGATAAGATCACTAAGCTCACCTTGTGAAAAAGTTTTAGGATTCGATGTTTCTCCACAGCAGTCAGAATTGTCATCTTCTTCTTCTTCTTCTTCAGAAATTTCCATTTCGTCCTCCTCACATTCCTGAACTTCCCGATGAAAAGATGGTATTGGAACGGTGTCTGAATGAGGAATAGGTCTTACAGCTGAGGGGATATTGGGGTACTTCCACTTGCTGCGGTTGTTTTTGTTAATGCCTGTTACACTCGTCATACAAAAATAACAATCGTCATGATGATTTTTTTGTTCTTGCCAAATCATTGGGATCCCAAACTTCAAAGATTTGCGCGTTCCTTTTTCCCATTGCCGCAAATGTTCAATGCAAATCTTACAGACGATGTGTGGCACCCATACTTTATCTTGATTGCCAATTTCAATACCAAAGTAAGCAGAATACAAGCGAATTACCGTGTCATTAATCAGTTTCCGTTGATCTTTCATTACGTACTCACCGCATATGTAACAAAACATATCAGGATCGTTACTGCAACATCTCAACTGACTTTCCATAATAAATTTTTACTATTAATGTCATAAAAGTGATTATCGGATTGACTGATTTTGAATAAAACCGGAAAAAAATTAAAATAAGAATTGTAGGTAAACCAGAGCTGTCATCTGACATCTAGTAGCAGTAATAAAGTTTATACTACCTACCTTACCGACTACAGATACGGACAGAGCTGCACCAAATCAAAAAAGTTTTTTTTTGTAGACCAGTGTAATCTATGGCCTAATATCTACTAATCTTATTAAAATCTATATTTTATCTTTAGAAACCTAAGAGAACCGGAAGGACGGTCACTTTTGACACAATTTGCGCTGTAGCTGTAACACGAAAATTATAAAAAAAATATTTTAGAATACTTATAGGTAGGTTTTTCAAATAATACCTTTCACATATTAACTAAAACTTGATTTTTCGGACACCTAATTAATTTCTCATTTTATTATAAAATATTTTCTTTTTCTAATCTTGGCTAGCGGCATTTGCGTAGGTCATCGAGAACTAACCCTATGCAAAATTTGTACATCACATAGTTTTCGAGGAAAACCTCTTTGTGACACACGAACCGTAGTTAGATTATAAGGCTTCCCTAAATATAATGATAATAGTTTTAAAATAAAATTAGGATGATTACGATGAAAGAAGAAAATTTTACTTTCAAATTTCATTTTCAACTTTTTTTTGAGAAGCTGGAAATTTCGAAAATAAAACGCAGCATGATAAGAAAAAAATGCTCAGCTGTAAGTTTAAAGTTTGAAATTAAATAATTAAGTGAATGTAAGTTTGAAGTTAGTTCTAAAAGTTGGAGAGAAAAATTTTGCATTTCAAAATAATTTTGAGGTTTATAAAAAAGGTTCTCGAATTTGCGAGTATAAAATTTTAAGTTTGAACACGGAAGGTAAAAAAAAATATAGTTTCGATAATAAAGCCCTTGTGGGGATTTGCCAGTTACCTCCATCGGGTGCGTCCCCATTGGAATTGGGGAAAAGCTCTCCGACCCTGCAAACCATCTGAGTTGGAGGGTAGTGGGGAAATAAAATACCCCCGTGAAAAAAAACTAGCTTGTCTCAGAAAGACGTTCTGGAACATTTGAAGTTTCTTCATCTGGTTATCGGTAGGTTGTGACCAAGCTACAGATGCGTAGGTCATCGCTGGTCTTATGATTGATGTGTACAGCAAAACTTCAAGCCCTATGGACAGTTTGCTATTTTTATCAATCATTGCTAGCAGCAGTCTCTTTAGCATTCTGGCCTTGGACACTGCATAATCAATGTGAGCCTGAAATGTCAGTCTTTTTTCGAGTATTATTCCTAAATACTTTGCCTGAAGTCTCTAGTCGACGTTTTGCGCATGACATGAATATGATCATATGGTTGGAGTCTTCTTCTGGTGATGAAGAAAACTGCTTGGGTCTTGTCCTGCGTTGACTTTTATTCTTCATTTACCAAAGTATTCTAGGAGTTCGTCTGTAGCTGTCTGTAGTCATCTGGTGACCAATTCTGGACTTAGAGAATTTGCCAATTGCATAATCGATGTGAGCCTGCAATGTCAGTTTTTTTTTCAAGTATTATTCCTAGATACTTTGCCTGAAGTCTCCAGTCGAAATTTTGCCCATAGACATGAATATGATTCATATGGTTGGAGTCTTCTTCTGGTGAAGAAAACTGCTTGGGTTTTGTCTGCGTTGACTTTTATTCTTTATTCACCAAAGTATTCTAGGAGTTCGTCTGTAGCTGTCTGTATTCATCTGGTAACCAATTCTGGACTTAGAGAATTTGCCAATAACGCTGTGTCGTTTGCATAGGCTGCTAATGGCGCCTGGTCGGTTCCTGGAATGTCTGCTGTAAACAAACAGTATAGGAGCGGTGACAAGGCGAAACCTTGAGGGGGACAATTCATTGTCAGTTCTATTTTGCTACTTAGATTTTTTACCTGTTGAGGACCATGGCCCTGGCCCATTGAGAGTATTTCCGGGCTTCGGGGCAATTATATGGCCTAGGCCTCTTACATTCTATTGTAATGGGTACTAAGGAGAAAAAAGTTTTCTATTTCCAACTTGTGCGTGTGCCCAAGGTATTCTCTTCGTGTCCTTCAGAAAATCGAGCCCAGGAGCAAATAATTTTGTTAGTAGAAAAATAAAAAATATACAATTTTAGTTTTGACTCTAAAAAATAAAAAAGGAAGACAATATTTCATACTGTTTGTTTTGATGACGAAAAAATTACAAAAAAGATGTTTTTTTTTTCAAAATTTTTGACGGTTCTGAAAATGTTAACTTTTTTTTAATTTCTGCTTTTCGCGAAATATATCTCAAAATTTCGTCACCTTTCAACATTTTCACTCCAGAAATTATAACTTTCTCTCGAAATTTTGGCTTAATTTTTAAAATTAAAAATTTTATAAAAAAGTTGGATCGTCCAAAATTTCAGTATTTTGAAAATTTTGACCTCGTTTGAATATTTTGAACATTTTGAAATTTTCAGCTTTTTTCAAAATGTTGACTTTTTTCACCAAAAAATACGACTTTTGTTGAAGAATTCGATTTTTATTGAAATTTCAACTTTTTAAAAAAATCTACATTTAACTTTCCTTAAAGATTTTGGTTTTATTTTATAAATTTTAACTTTAAGGTAAATGCACCGGTAATGGGCACTTTAAGGGCAAATTTTTACTCATTTGCGTATAACTCTTAAAAGTTTAGATTGTTTATAATGAATTTTCAACACTATCGATGCGTCAAACACACTAAACTTTTTAGAAGCAATTAATTAACAGATTAATACAAAGAAAAATTTGCAAATCATTACTTTTTTGCTGTTTTTAAATTTTTGCACCAATTTCAGCTTTTCCTAGAAGTTTTTAGTGGGAAAATGCAGCAAAAGAAGAACAAAGGTTTGACTTAGTTCCTTTCAGGTTTGTTATTCAGACCTAGACTCATCTGAGCTATCTGCTGCGAACTAAGTATCTTGCTCTTTTGGTTTTAAATCATTTTTCAAATCATCGTACTTGTTTTCGTTTATTTGCAGCTCTTTATTCTTGCTTCCGTAACTTGTGTCTGGGTTCTTCTCTTTCTTGGAACTTCTTTTTCTGGGCTAGTTCTCTTTCATCATGTTTCTTCAGCTTAATCTCAGCTTTTCTGATTTTTTCAATTACAGATATGCTTTTTTCTCAAGTTTGTCCTCATGGTGTTTGATGTCACTACACTGCATATCACTTCCTTTGGTACCCTTCTTTTATTGGGGTCTTCAGTTACACTAAATGCTTTTAAAGACTTTTATTGTGGTTGGTTTATTGCTGTTGGTGGACTATGTATTTAACATGCCTGGCATACTTACCTGTTCTGCTATTGTCTCTTGTACTTCTTGCACTTGAATGACGATGTCTGACTTTTTTGTGGCAAAAGATTAAGTTATAGTTTTGCGTAATCCTTTCCGAGATGGATGGATTTATTTTTAAAGACTCCTTAAACCAGGATGACCATTAGTGAAAGAATTTTCTATTTTCTAATAATTGACTATATGTTGAAAATTATCTGAAACTTGCGCTTTAGCTGCAATATACCTAGCTTATGGCATTGATTAAATCCATTTTCTAAAACACTTTATTCTGCCACGCCGAGTGTCGAAGTCGATCCCACTTTTTTTTTAATTCGGTAAAATTTTTTTTTTGTTATGAAACACGTGACACCCAAAATTTCTTAGCAACAATTGCTAAATAAATTTCTTAACTAACACCTTGCAGAGGCCTGCGGATAAATCCAAAATTTTGGCCCCTTTTCTATATTATCTGTGCTCCAGAAAACAGTAAACAAACGAACAAGATGTTAGCGGACTATAAAAACTAACTCGACTTGTATTTCAGAGGTTTACAACGGTTTCACGTTGGCAAATGTGAAAAGAAAAACACCATGCCAACTACTAGTTCCTGTACTCAAAATCGAATTAGATCAAAACAGGGTGTTTTTACATTGAAATTAGTTATCCCCCAATAAAAGTATCCTTGCAAAACCCTGAAAGTGTCAGTAGTGGGCATTAGTGCCCACTACCAAGACATGATGACGTTCTCTGAACTAGTAGTGGGCACACAAAAAACCGTAAAACAACATCAAATGAAATTTTGCGCATGAAAGAGTATTCTTTACGCCTTGATTGTTCAATTAAAAGCTTATAAATCCAAATAGATAGTGGTGATGTCTTCTGCTGAAGGTCAAAATTTTGCATATATCTCCTTATCCAATGTAAAGAATATTAGCGTAGTGCGCCAGAGACCTTATGCACTACCAAAGTTCCAGTATGCTCAAACTGCCCAAGATCTAGATTCGAGGTTGCAGTCCAACCCTTGAAACTAAGTGATTTATGGAACAAAGTTGCATTGGTTTAAATGTCATGCATAGGATCAAATGGCATTCAAATTTGAAGGTGCCCACTACCGGAGCAGTACTCATTACCAGTGCTTTTACTTTATCTACTATCTCGAAATTTTGATTTAGTTTGAAATTTCCTAGTTTTTTAAAATGTTGGCTTTTGATGTATATTTTGTGATTTTCCTGAAAAGTTTTACTAGTTTTAAAAATTTTGTCTTTATTCAAATTTTCTATTTTTAAATTTTAAACATTTTTGAAAACTTTTTGAATTTTTTGGAAAGATTTGACTAGTTTTCAAAGTCCGGACTTTTTTCTATCTAAACATGTAGATATTTTTTCAAAATTTTTCTATTTACTGAAAACTTATACCTTTTTTGAAAATTACTGGTTTTTTCTTTTTTCCACTTTTTTTGTCAAGATTACGGACTTTTCTCAAAATACCGACTGTCTGAAAATAAGGATCCTTTTCAGAAAATCTGACTTTTTGATTTTTAATTAGAATTTTGGAATTTCAAGCTGGTTATTTCAAGTTATTTTAAAAATTTTGTATTTCAGATTTTTCTTAAAAATATCACGTTTTCCAATTTTTGAATATTTCGTCTTTTTTCAAAATCTTGACTTGTCTGTTTTGACTTTTAGTTACAAAACTTAATGTTCCTTCTAAAATTTCGTTTTTTGTGCTTAATTGCACATTTCTAGAATATTTATTGAAGACGTGAACTTTTTTGAAAATTGCTAATTTTCCTTAAATATTGACACAAAAGTTCGAACTGCTTTTAAAATATCAATTTGTTTTTAAAAAATTGATTTTTTTCATAAATTTCATTATTTTTTAAAATATTTTTTCTTTGAAAAGTTTTTCTTTCAAGTGCAAACGTCACGTTTTCTTGTGAATTTTTTCTAAATTTTTCATAACTTATTCCATTTTTCTATAAACCTTATTTATTTTTTTTTCAAGTTTTAGGCAATTTTGATTTTTTTGGTCTAAATTTATTTTTGAATGTAGAATTACTAAATATAGTTTTTCTCAAAATTTCAAATTTGAAACTATTTTCGGTAAACTTCAAGTTTTTCTACAGTTCTTCCATTTCCATAACAATTACTACAATACCTTTAATTTCGGTATCTTACGTTCCTGGTATATTATATACTTTCTAGAGCTTCGACCATTCCGAGGTTTGTCTCGGATATTGAAGCAATTTGGGCGTTGTTGTGGATAAAAAAGGTCAAACATACACAGAAAATTATAATTTGGGCCTTTGTGGAGAAGTAAACGGTTTTAATTCGTTAGATGTTGCGGGATACGTGGGCGATCTCAGGCGACAACTTATCTCGTATTCTAATGTGAAAATTCTCCAAGACACACCCCGGCAGCGAGCTGGTAAAGAAAACTTAAAAGAGGGATATAAATTAGGCACTATTTTGCATATGCCGCAGGCGCGGCTCTTAAAATTGCCTTATACAAGTTGGTATGCCAGCATGCGTAACAAGATTTTTTAATTAATGTCAGTCTTCCAAGACATTAAAGAATTTCCCGGGGAGAAAAGTGTAAAAACTGTATTGTGTTACTGTACTTACACTCGTTGCTAAGCGTTGCTAAGGGTGGGAGATTAATTAAAGAACGGGGATGCTAAAACACAGCCTCAATGCTGGAAATAAGACGTAGATATATTGTATAAAAGAAGGATTTATAATGCGAAAGAATGACTCGAATTTATTTCTGATATCTCCGCTGGTAATTAGAAGAATTTGATCTTTTTTTCCTCATTTTGTCTTATTGTGCAATATAAAGTGATTTTTTTAAATATTCGTACTAAAAATTGAAAACTGTTTAATTTGAATTCGTTTCTTTGAAGGGGTAGTAAAATTTCCTCAGAAATAGGTCATGGTTTCTATGCATGCACCTGATTTATCTGTCGTGGGGGAGAGACGCGACTTCGGTATGACGCCAAAGGTGTATATCTCCCCTTGTCTTGTCGACGAAACTTTGAAGCGAAAGAAGGAGTAAGATTATTGTATTTCTTTATCCTATTGTTGCGAATATCTTTCCGATGCAGGCTGACAAGCACACTCCTTCTAACGTCACCCACAATGCCATCTTAATCAAATGCGCACGTAGATATGTTTATTTACTCATCTTGACGACGTTACTACTTTATGTAAAGACAACAAAAGGAACCAGCCTTTGTCTTTCATAATTATAGATTATAGGAGTTCTTGTTTCGTGTATCTCATTTTATCTGCGTAAAATGCAAAATAATTATTTCTACCGCCGATCCACTAGACCGCACATTACCGTCGAGATATTCATTACTGATTTAAATGTAATACAAGGGGGTGATTCCTGATTTTTACTTATATTTTTATGCTTAAAATAGTTTCAAAAATTCACCATAACTCATATTGGCTTGAAAAGAAAAAAAAGGAAATACTGTTTTCTATTAAAACAAGTTATATTTGGAAATTATATGTGTGCGCGAAATTGTTTAGTCTTTAAAGAAGTTCTCCAACGAGGGTTGCGAAATTATGGCGGATGCGCCAGGCGTGGTTTCGATTTCGGCCAAAAATTGACCTACACGAAACAACAAATCCAAGTCTAAACTCAGGATTGTTAAAAAAATAACTTCTTAAGAAAAATTAGGAAATATAACGAATTCGAGATTTAACTTGAAATACCGATTTTAAAATTTAAATTTTAAGCTTAACCTGGAATTCTTCAAAAAAAAGTGGTTCATTACTAAACATTCAATTGACGTAAGTAAACACGTATTTGGCAAATTTTAACAGTTAGGTATATAACATATATTCAACCTCTAATAAGGTGAAATGATATTTGAAAGTTGCCTTGAAACAAAGGTAATAATGAGCTTTCAAAAGTAACATTTTTTGCAGATATTTGAAGAATGAAACAATTAAACACATATTTGGTTAATTTTAAACATTTAAGCTCCTATAGCATCTAAGGCATCTCACATTTGGTATGGAAACAAAATTTTAAAAGGTGTAAATAATATACAAAAGAAATAACTAAACAGTTACTTAGTCGATTTTAAAATTCTAAGCTTGAGGAGCTGAATCTATAGGAATTTATATTTATACTATTGGAAAAAATCTCTGGGGATTGAAATAAAAATTTGGAGAAAAAACCAAACATTTACAAAAAGATCAAATAACGTTGGACCTGGGTAAGAAAGAGTTCAAAGGAATTGAATTTTTCTCGCTTATAGAGGTTTTTCACTTAGCCAGTTTCTTAATTATAGAGGAAGTCGTGAAGAGGTAGACAATGTATATGAAGAAACAGAACCAGATATCACAAAGGACTAAGTGGAGCACACCAGGGAAGGCCACAGGTCCTGATGAAATACTGCTAAAATAGCTGAAGTTTTCAAGCTTATTAATGATAACAACATACACATTATAGTAGATCTTTTTAACAGCATCTACAAAACTGGTACAATACCAAAATAATGATTGATATCAATGTTTATAGCTATACCCAAAAAAACTAATGCGAAGAACTGCTCAGATCACCGTACCATCGCCTAATGTGTCATATATTTAAAATATTGTTAAAAATTATTCACTGCAAAATATATGATAAATTGGAAGCATACATTTAACACAATTCGGATTTAGAAACGATCTGGGACTAGGAAGGCACTGTTTGCATTTAATATATTAAAACAATAATGCCTGGACATAAATCAGAGTATTTCTGTGTATTTTCTACACTATAACATATCTTTTGATACCATTCAACATAAACTGCTAATACAGCTTCTCAAAGAGATAAAAATTTCGACTCAAGAAACATCAGGATAATAAATAACCTTTACTATCAACAAGAAGCAATAGTAAGCAATAGTAATACAGAAACGGAAGCTATAAAGATAAAGAGAGGAGTACGACAGGGTTCTGTTTTGTCACCATCATTGTTCAAGGTCTACCCAGAAGAGATTTTTAAGAAAGCACTTCGAGAGGAAACAGCTAGAGTAAAAATGAATGGCCACCCAATCTACAACATTAGATGCGCCGACAATACCGCTATTATAGCAGAGATTATTAATGACCTTCAGAGAATTGTGAATAAAGTAGCAGAAAAAGGCGAAGAGTGGGGCTGACATGGAACACGAAAAAAACGAAGTTTATGTTGATCACAAAGAAACTTGTTGACAACATCTACATCTATATAAAAAATGAATAAATAGAACAAGTGAAAAGTTATAACTACTTAGGGAATAACATCAGTGAAACAAAGGACTGTACAACAGAAATCAGAATTAGAATAGAAAAAGCAAGAGGAGCTTTCAACAACATGAAACGGCTATTGTGTAGCCGGCACTTGAGTCTGAGCTTAAGAGTATTTAAGCAATCCATGGATAAGCTTAAGGCATTCGAGATGTGAGCGTATCGACGTATCTTGAGTTTCTTATGAAACGATAATGTCACCAACGATCAGGTGCTCCGAAGAATGGGCAAGGAAGAGGAAATAATTGATACAGTGAAGACGAGGAAGTTGCAGTACCTAGACCATATTATATGTGGAGATAAACACTAGCTGCTACAATAGATTATGCAGAGGAAGGGTAATCGAAGCATCGGCAGAAGGAGGATCTCATGGCTGAGAAACCTCAGAGAGTGGTGTGGATGCAGCTCTAATCAGTTATTCCAGAATGCAATGTCGAAGATCCTTATAGCAATGATATATAACAATTATTCTCACTTACAAAGGTATACGGAAACAGGGAAATTATTAACTTTTTTATTTATATTTACTTAAAGGTTTAATATTTGTTTACTTAGAGAAATCCATTATTTCTTTTAACCAAACAGCTAAAGCATTTAAATTTTCTTGTTTCTTTTAAATAAGCAACATTTCTCTATCCAAACTAACAATCTTTGTTTATTTATTTTTTTTATATGAACTGTCACTTTTGCCACGTCAACCTTACGTTCTCAGCAACATCGTCGACTTATTGTCATTAACCTAGATAAACTCTTTAAAAATATTAACCTGGACATACTTATTCCGTGGGAGACTAGTCAGGTCCATTCTTCATTCCTGATATCCTGAAAGCACTACATATGATACTTGGCGATTAAGATTTATGAATTGTATTAATAAGGAGTAGATTGCTGTAGATGCATATTTTTTGGGCGTTCCAAGAGATTTATAAGCTGCATTTCAATAATGACATGGTGCAAAAAAAGAAGATTAGTTTAATTTTGTTTATAAAACTGCTGATTTTTGCTTAAAGAGCTACAGGTTGAGAGGCAGTTTTAATATAAAGGTCCAACTCTCCTTCTCTGTTTCTCTCTCTCTCTCTCTCTCTCTCTCTCTCTCTATCTCTCTATCTTTCTCTCTCTTTCTCTCTCTCTATTTTCTCACTTATAGAGGTTTTTGGCGGAGGACATGACGGGACATGGCAATTTCTCTCACTCATAGAGTTTTCTCGCTCATGCAGTTCTTACTTATCCTGTTCTCGCTTATCCGGGTTCGATTATATCAATAAAATTTGAAATTTAAAACAAAAAAAGTTCTCAATTTGAATAATAAAAAGTTCTAAAAATTACTAATTACAAGGTAGAGCCGGAGATTTTGAGAAAAATTATGGAAATTTGAGAGCACGAAAATTAAGAAAAGTGGATCACTATTTTTATTTTTACTTGAAATGTACTCTTAAAGATTGAAGTTGAATTTTTTGATTTGCAACTTTCTACTTTGTTCAGCAAATTTTAAATAGGTACAGGTCAAAATATTATGACTGAAAAAAATTCTTCAAAATCAAGATTCTAAATTTTTAAAGTAGATTTTCAAAAATAGGAAATTTCAGGTTTAAAGACTCATCATCTCTCAGAAACGCAAAGTTTTTTCTGAAATTTCTATATTTATTTTTTAAATTTTTATTCGAAAATTTTAGTTTTTTTTCTAAAACTTTGAAAAAAATTTAAATTTGGAAAAAAAGTTGAAATTTTAAAGTTTAAATTAAAATTTCAAGAAGAAACTCAAAATTTGGGAAAACAACTTGAAATTTATACAAATAACAATTCGAGAAAAAATCAGATACTATAAATTATAAGAGTTCTATTTTAAAAGATGAGTAATTTCAAGTTTTGATTTTCGTACTGTCTCTGCAATTTCCGCTTTTTTTTTTAAGTTTAAATTGTTATTTATTATTTAAAATTTTGACCTATTCTTCATGGTGGACTCTTATTGGTCGAAAACATTATGTTTATGAATATTGTCACAATAAAAATTTAAATATTTCCAAACTGGGTCGCAGAAATGTTAAATAAAATTAATAAACAATATAAATCAAACTTTTCACTTTGTTTTGGAAATTTTAAATAATAAAAGATACATTTAAGAAGCTACAAATTAATTAAAACTCCTTAAAATTTGAAGGTTAAGTTTGTAATTTTTGAGGTAAGATTTCCTCATTTCAAAGTCAAATTATTGAGGTTAAACTTTTCTGAAAAATTATTAATATAAAGCCAGATGTTTGTGAACAAGTTGAAATTTGGAAATACAAATCTAAGATTTAAAATTTAAGGAAAAACCTTCAAAGTTCTAAAAAAAGTTACAAAAAAAAATAGAAATATCAAATTTAGCAATTCAAAAAAAAGTTGCATTAACCTTAGTTTTAAAAATTTTCTTCTTTTTTAGGAATTTATACTTTTTTTTAAGAACTGTGGCTTGAACTTCAAATATTTAGTTTTTACTCGAATTTCTCAACTTCAAGTTGAATTTCTCGACTTCAACTCAAAACTAACAGAATCAAAAATGTATGCTTAAAATCGAAATTTCAGAAATTCAAAAATTTTGAAGAAGTTCATGGAGTTTTTATTTGCTTTCCGTATTTAAATTTGGACATACTCTTGACTTCGAAGAAAAAGTTGAAGCAGTCCATCTCGATATTTAAAAAAAATATATTTCGTAATCAATACTAGTTTTGTCAAAATTTTAACCTGATCTTTAGAAAATAATCGAATTTTGAAAAAAATGACATCACTTTGAACTTGAAAAAAATATGTTTTTTTACTAATTTTCATATTTTCATTTAGATTCTCGCAAAATTTTGAAATTTAAGAAAATAGTTAAAGTTCTTCTTAATAAAATGTCAGAAAAATTGAAATCTCGAAAAAGAGATCAAACAAAAGACAACATTTTCAGAAAAAGCCAAAATTTGGGATGTATAGTAAGGAAAAAAGACAAATTCTAAAAAAGTCGAGATTTTAAGAAAAACAGTCGGATTTTCCAATATAAAGTAAATTTGAGAAAAAAGTCAAATTTTGGAAATAAAAATGACATCTAAAAAAAAGATGAATTTTGACATTAAATTGCAATTTCCAAAAAAACTCAATTTGAAAATTATGATTTAGAACAAAGTAACGCTTGCTTTAAAAAAAATGGAGTTTAAAAACAAGAATTTTGATAAGGTTGAAATTTAAATAAAGAGACGAATTCCGAGGAAAAAGCAGAATTTTGTGGAAACAAAATTAAATTTTAAGACAAAAATTGGCATATTCTATGCATTGGCAAGTGGTATTAATAGCATTCATGTATTGGATAACGAAGGCTTCCACGGCCAGAGTCAGTACAGGATATACTTCTTCCGGGATTGGACCTTGTCAAAGAACTCCTAAAAGTGTTCGACGTTTTGCCCACCATCGTAGAGGGCTTCTTCAAAAACAAAGAAAAGAAACAATAAATAAAAAGAGGAATATGCAAAAATGAAAGAATGAAATGAATTTCAAAACATCAGAGCACGGTAACTCAGTATGTCCACCATACCAGAGGCGAAATTCTTCTAAATTCAAAATTGGTACAAAGGATAAGAAAGTTTAGACAGAAGAGCACACTAACTCAGTATGTCCACCATACCAGAGGCGAAATTCTTCTGAAGAAGCTCCCTACGATGGTGGGTGACACGTCGAATACTTTTAGTAGTTCTTTGACACGGTCCAAACCCGGAAGGAGTATATCCTGCATTCATGTTTTTGTATATTAATTTTATTTAACATTTCTGCTACCCAGTTTGGCAATATTTAAATTTTTATTAATTTATGTCGCAGAAATGTTTAATAAAATTAATAAACATAATGTTTCCGACCAAGAAGAGTCCAACATGAAGAACATGAATCAAATATTGACTTTTTCTTTAAATGGCAATCTGTAAAAGATTGCAAATCCTTAACAGATCGTTACTAAAAATCTAAAATTGTGGAAGAAGTAATTAGCGAAGAAAAAGCCAATAAAACAGGAATGTTAAGAATTAACATTTTGTGATAAATTTTAATTTAACGCTTGAGGTACCTTGGAGAAAAACTTCCAGAAAAAGGCGAATTTCGAGGCAAAAATCGAAATTTCGAGAAATATATAATGTCAAGTTTTGACAAAAAAGTAAACATACATAGAAATACCAAACTTTTAGAAAAATTAAAATTAATTAAACATTTTAAAGTAAGTCGATATTTTAAATAAAAAAGGTAACATTTTGAGAAAAATGGATTTTTCAAGTAGAAAGCCAAATTTAGAAAAGAAAGTCAAGTTTAGGAAAGAATATTCCCTGTATATTCTTTGCGAAGTTTCATTTATTCCATTTCGACTAAGTGGCATTAAACTATCAGAATTACTTCTGACAGTAGACAAATTTTGTAGAAAGAATATTTTAAATTAATTCCATTTCTAACGGCAAGCAGATAGGTGAACTGCTCGAAGCGTTAAATTTAGTTATCATTTATATTTAGCGTTAATTTTTACAATAAATTTTAAGTGTTTTTTAGTGAGAGTTAAGTCACAAACAGCTATTGACAAAATAATTGCTGTTTGGGGCAATCTATAAAAGATTGCCATTCCTTAACGAAAAAAGGTAACTCAAAATTTAGACGTGTGGAAGAAGAAACTGGCAAAGAAAATGCCACTCAACAGAAATGGAATTTAAAAGAGAAATCAAAATTTGAAGGCAAAAAAACGAGAGTAAATTTAAGTCTCGAAAATTTGAGAAATAGTGCAATTTTAAAATAATTTTTTTTTTAAAGTTCAGTCCTCTCGCAAAGGACAACCCTATAGATGTCTTTATTAAGACGACAAGAACAGGCTTAATACTATAGGCCAATGTTTAAAAAATACTAAAGAACGATAGAAACATTATTACTAGTGCCAATGTAGATTTGCAATAATCGATACTTAAGAAATTCATCTCTCGGAAATGCCAAAGAAACGAACATTTATTGTATTAGCAATATGAGAAACTATTTCATAAAATTTCAATTTAAAAAAATAAGTGTTTTTCTCGAACTTTCAATTTAAACTCAAATTCGAATTTTATTTTTTTTTTTTTTTAAGTTTAATCCACTCGCAAAGGGTAACCTCATTATGCTTTCAAAGCACTGTGAGTAGGATGCGGAATCAAGGATAAATGGCAATAAACCGCCTTCTTAAACAAGGATAGGTTGCAATTTTTGGGGAAAATTCGTTTCGGTAACAAGTTCCATAGCTTGGAAGTTATATATAAAAAAGGGTCTGACTGTGTCAAGCTAGATTGCACAGGAATTTGCTGTCTACGACTGTCTTGTATACCTCAAAAATCTTGCCCTCGGGGAGATCAATCCTATTAGTTCCTACGAGTATCTTCCATGAAAGTAGTTGTAGAAAAGAAGAAAGTTACCAACCATGCGCCTGCGCTCTAGAGTTTCGAGAGAATCGGCCAAACTCTCTTCAATTAGGCAAATCGTTCTTCTTTGAATTGAATCCAAAATCGCCAAAGTTTGCTTTGGGGTTGAACTTCAAACATAAAACAGTATTCTAGCGTTGGCCCAACCTGAACTTTGTATCATGTGAGTAGCTGATGAGATGCGAAGTACTTTGTAGCTCTAAAAAAAGACTAGCTTCTGAGAAGCGGGCTTGGCAGTGGCACGCACATGATCATCCCAAGAGAAGTTAGTACTTGCATTTACTCGTAGGGTAGACAGATTAGATCCAATCGGAATGTTTGTTGCATTTTACCTTGATGTTTTCTTAGAGAAAACCGCGGCCTGAGTTTTTGAAGCGTTGAAAGTCCACCAAATTTTTCTTACTTCCATTCCAGAATTCTATCGAGATCTTGAAAAATCATCTGTGTCTGCTGTTCTGCTGTTCCTTAGTCGATCTCGACGAATAATGGTTTGTTGGAGAAAAAAGAAGATGACGCCAGGCTACTATCATCTGCGTAGCAGTATATCGGATTGGAAGTTGAAGCTAAGAGATCTTTTATGTGTAGCAGAAACCTAGTAGGAGACAAGGCGGACGCGTAAGGCATCCCTGCATTAATCGCAAATGTCTCGGATGAGATGCTATCGACGACAACCTGAAGAGATGTGTTAGCGAGAAAACTGAATATCAAATGAGAGATTTCAAAAGAAAGAACATAAAATATTAATTTAATGAGAAGGGAATAGATTTTGTTAAAGGCCTTTAAATATTCAATGCCACAATCCTAGCCTTACCATGTTCTTCCATAGCTGGGTTACAGATATGGGTAACATATGCCAGTAGATCGCCAGTTGAGTGTTGTTGTCTGAAACCGTATTGTCTGTCCGAGATGATTCTATTCTTTTCTTGATATTTGAGAATCTCGATGTTAATAATCTTTTCCATCACTTTAGATATAACGGGTAATAAAGATATAGAACGATAGTTGTTAGCCAGATTCCTTTTTTCGTTTTTAGAAACAGCTGCACCCTAGCAGATTTCCAGATGTTAGGGAATAAATCCTTGTTGTAAGAGGGTGTGAACAATTTGCTTAGGACATGAGTCAACTCTGGAGCGCACTTCTTGGGAACAATAGCGGGGATACCATCAAGGTCGGAAGCTTTCGAAGAGTCGAGCTCAACGAGAATCTTCCTGAGACTGTGCGTTGTCTGAAAAGAAGTTCAGGCATCGAAGTGCCGGCCTTAGAAAAGAATATGAGGTTCTGCGTTTCGAGAATCAAGATTTAAATTTTCAGCAAATCTCAAGGCTAGAAGGTCAGCCTTTTCCTTGGAAGTAGTTGCAATATTGTTGTTGTCATCGAGTAAAGGTGAAAAATTTGAAGATATAAAATTCTTTCCAATCGACTTTGCAAATCCCCAAAAGGACCTGAAACTGTTTGGATAGTTGATAAGCCTCTCGCGCATTTAACGATCGAAATCTTTTTTTGCCTAGTCAATAAACTATTTATAAAAATTTCGTACATCTACAAAGGTGGTTCGAGTCTTAATTGAGGGGAGGACTATTTCGCTAACAAGAATATGCCCGATTTTTGCAGGAGACAGCCGGAGCACATTTTTTGCTGAATCAAGATTTACTGAAGGCGGACTTCTTTTGGGAATGGGGAATTATGCATTCTATACCAATCAAGTTAGTTTCAGTGATGAATTCTGCAACTGAGGAAGAATTGTCTGAGTTAAAGCAGACTTCTTGCCATGGGAAATATGCAAATAAGTCTCTTAATTTTTCTCAGTTAGTAGAGTTAAAGTGCCAAACTCTACGGCACTGTGTCTGCGAAGGAGGTGGTATATGAAGCTAGCGAGAGGCTGCTATAAGCTTGTGATCGAAATTTTCAAGCGACGATGTCACAGTGATTTTATACGAATTTGGAGGATTTGTGAGGAAAAGGTCGAGTAGATTAGGTTGATGGGTTTCTACATCAGGAATTCTTGTAGGTTTTTCAATTAATTGCGATAGTCTTCAAGTGATGGTGAAAGCCTCTGCCATCCTTCCCACGTTCTTAGTTCGGGAAGAAAACGTTAACCAGGAGATGTTGTGTACGTTGAAGTCACCGAGAAAGGCAACCTCAGCGTTTGGGGAACTCGTCTGTAGGTGATCGAAGGTTACGGAGAGATAAGAGAAGAGCTGTCTGTTTGAGGGATCGTTTGGAGGCAGATAAAGTTAACAAATGAATATCACTTTGCTTTTGGAGCAGATTTTTAGCCAAATCATATCATGATCAGCAGATTACTGTGCTTCTTCTCGTTGACAGGACAGGTCGCTTTGCGTAAAAGCACAAAGTCCTCTCTTGTGTCGAAACTTTGTGTCCAGGTCGTAATTAGGGCAAAGCAAATGGACCGTATTAATGGATGGGGAGACTTGGATTTCTGTCAGAGACGGCACAAAGGGTCTTTCATTTTGAAGGTGTTGATGAACCGAGTTTAGATTTGAGTTTAGCCCCCGAATGTTACAGAATTGAATTTTGAAATGAATTATCTGAAAAAGACTAGGCCCGTGGCACATGAACATTTTTGGTTGATTCCTTCACACACCCTCTCTCTAGAAGCAGAAAATGTCTAACTTTGAGAGAAGTCAGCATTTGTGGAAAAAGCTAAAAATAATGAAAAAAAAGACAAATTTTACCAGAGTAAGCAATCAATGTTTTGGGAAAAAGTCAAGTTTTTCATTAAAATATCAAACTTTATGGAAAAAGTTACATTTAAAGAAAAATAATTTGAAAAAAAACAAATTTTGAGCATTCAAATTTCTAGAAAAAGATCAATTTGTAGTGAAAAAACTCATTTTCCAAAAAAGGACCATGAAAATAAACATCAGAGGAAGTGAAATTTTGAGAAAAAAGTCCAATTTTGAGAATAGAGTTCAAATTACAAAATGGGATAAATATTGAAAAAAATCAAAATTTAAATAAAAGACGAGTTTCGAGGCAAATGTCAAAATTTTGGAAGATACTGTTACCTTTTTTAAAATAATATGTAGATATAATTTCAAGAAAAGAATCTCAACATTTGCCGAAAAAGAGTAATTTTGGGGAAAAAATCGAAATTTATAAAAAAATATATGTCAAATTTTCAGATAAAAGTCTGCACCTCCAAAAAAGCCAAACATTGAGAAAAATGAAGAAAAAAGTCAAATGTCAAATGAGCTGAAATTTTTAATAAAAGGTGAACCATTTAATACGCGAGTTGTTTTTTGAATTAGAAAATCAATTTGTGATAAAAAATCGAACTCTGGGAGTAAAGTAGATATTTTTCTAAAGTGAACAAATTTTTAGAATAAATTGGTAAAAGACCAATTTAAAAAAGTGAAATTTGGAGAAACCTCCAAATTTCCAGAAGAACATCTAACTCTGAAACAGAATTTTTTCAGAAAAAGTTCATTAAAAAAATGTCCAATTTTGGGGATAAACTCGTTTACTTAAAAAGAAGAATGAAGAAATAAAGTCGACTTTTTGATAAAACGACAAATATTAAGAAAAGGTTAAAATTTTTTAGAAATAATTTGAGAGGAAAGTTGAAAGTTTGGAAGAACTATAAAAATTAACAAAAATATAAAAATTCGGAAATGGCCTATATTGTAGAAAAATTAAAACTTTGACAACTAATTTTAAAAGGAAAGTCGAAGATTTATGAGTACAGCAAAAATTCGAGAAAAATTCGAGAAAAATTCGAAATTTATAAAAACGTCTACATTTTTTAGGGAAAATCATGTTTTCAATCAAGTTGCTTTTAAAAAAATGGCCTTACCTTAGAGAATAAGATTAAAATAAAAAAATAAATTTTCTTACAAAATTAAAATTTCTAGTACTTGCGGGGTACCAGGTTTGCGTTTTACCAACGATTTTTGATCTATTCCGCTCTACATGATAATACGAAAATGTGATTTTTCTTTTCACTGTCGCCCACTACACCTATGCCATTTTAATACAAAATATGTGTTTTAATCATTGATTGGCAATATATGTATACGTATACGTGGGTCATTAAGGACGAAGAGTAGACCAAATTTCAGATTCCCGCGTTACATAGTATTCGAGAAAACTCTTCGTGATGGATCGACGGGCATGAGACTGATGACGTATTCCTCTTTTTTCTTTAAAGCTACGGGACCCTAAAAATGAAATTAATTTCGAAACAGCCGATCTTACATGATGCTCTATTGAGTAGCCACAGTTCCACGTACAGAAAGCACTCATATTTTTTTCAACGATCGTATTCGGAAGTCCGCGGGGCACCGGTATACGTTGATTTAGAACGCATAAATTGCCGGCTATAACTCAATAGCTCAGAGATCTCGCTGTCAGTTATTTATGTCAAAGTTGTTGTAATAAATATCATATATCTCTAATTGTTCACTAAAAGCCATTAATAGGGAACAATTAGGATCAAGGCGGCTGTGTTTATGCTCAAGAGGATATCAAACGGCCTGCGCTAAATCAAATGTTCTTAGAGATGAATATCGCGCATAATGGCCACGATATGCTTTGTGGGTGGTTACCTTCAATTATTTACATTAATACTATTTATAAACTAGCGATCTAATTAATGTGCAATACGTGAAATTATAGAACGCTTGCGTGCCAGTCTTATTTCGAAGGCCCACTGCGCTTGGGCCCCGGGATATTCTTTTTAGAAGACCAATTTCTTCTGATTAAGTCATTGAAGGTAATTAACTTTTACTGGCTTTCTTCGATATCAAATGAACACATTTTGTCTCCTTTCAAACGCCAGTGTGGGTTCCTCCATTTTTTAGCATGACTAAAATCCTTTGATTGCATCGGTGACAAACTTCAAAACTTTTTGTCTTAAAAAATGATTTTTTAATACTATAACAAACAGTGTAATGTTCAGTTTGTGACTAGTAACTGTAACGAGTATGAACTCCTAAACTGAGCGATAATCAAATTTATTAGACGTTCTAAGGAGTCCTTATGGACTGAATGAAATTATTCGTTGTATCCGTTCTAGACATCTCTAGAAGTGGGATATTTTGGAATGGATTATAGGCACAAATAAATGCAAGTTGGTTAGATTTACGATGATATGCGAATATATTATAACTAACACATTAAAAAGTATATGTCTCAAAAAAGTTTACGTTGTTTGTTATGTAACTGAAATTTAGACCAATCAATGATTTTTTTAGATTACAAGCTTCTAGCTTTTCAACAGCAAACAGCGTTACTTACTGAATTAGTAGATCCGCAAATAAAACATTGCTTCACATAATAAGTAACGTTCTATTAAATAATAAATATTTAACTTTACTACTGCACGGAAATAACGTGCGTATATTTTAGGAGATGTTTCTTTAGATAATAATTAAAAAAAAGTTTATATTAAAAAGGTTTTGAAAATGCTTCTAACTAGAGCACTTTGAAAATGAAGCCCAGCAAATGGATTTTTCTAAATACCTTTCCGGTTATGTTTTACTGCAAATATAATTATGCTGTTAAGAAATTTGTATCACGAGTAGTGGAGTTGTTGAAAAAATACCCCATTTCTTGTGTTTAGAAAAATATTGTAAATTCTAATAGTAAGAGCATACGATCTTCTGTACGATGTAACAAAGATTCTTTTGCTGAAAACTCCTAGGATGGTATCGTTTCCGGAAGAACGCGATTTTCTAAGTTAATCACGTTACCTTTTGGACCTCTTAGTTAATTTTAGTAGTTCTCGATTTAATTTAAGTAGTTTGACTCTTTGGGTATTAAGTTATAAGTTTATAAAAACCCCTTAAAATTAAAAGAAGTTTAAGTATTTTGAAAAGAAGTTGTAAATTTCAAAAAAAAATTCATAACTTATAAAAAAACTCGGAATATTGAAAAAATATTATGACTGAAAGAATATTGAGTTTCAATACACAATTTTTATTAAATACTTTAAATTAAAGAAAAAAAATTAAACATAACTCCTCTACCACACAAGCTATTTGTAATTTCAAAAACATAGTACCCATTTCGAGAATAAAGTCAAATTTTCAATAAAATCTAAAATTTATACACCAAGTTTCAAATTTTAAATTCAGTCGAAATTTTAGAGAAAGAGAAATTAAAAGTGCAAAATTGGTATAAGTTGAGAATAGCGTTGTAATTTTCACCAAACAATCAAAATTTACAAAACTTATTATTTTAAGAAAAAGGTTAAAATAGGTATTAAATTGATACAAGTTGTTCAAAACAACTGGCAATTTAAAGAAAGTCAAAACTATTGAAAAAACATAAAAATTTCGGATTAACTTTCTCAATTTGGATATAATAACTCAAAATTTGGATAGAAATCAAAATTATGAAAACATTCAAACTTCCGAAAAGAAGTTAAAGTTTCAGAAAATTTTAAGTTTATTAATAAAATTTTAATTATGCTATTATAATGGCGAAATTTCAATTTCTAAATTTAAATTCGACGTTTTGAAAAAAGTGGAAAAAGTCAAAATAAATAAGAAATAATAAAATTTAAAATTTCGCAATTTTGATTGTACGAACTTTCGAATTAAACCTCCAACGTGGAATTTTGAAAAAAGATCCTATTTAAATTGGCGCCGACTACCCCTTGTTGGTTATAACATTCCCTGAAATCAATCACATTTTATATTTGTCATGGTATGTCATAGAATCTCCAAGTGGGCCGATGGGGAAACTGTCACAAAAACACCTTAACGCTTGTTTACGTCGACGAAAGCAAACCCAACAAGTCGAATATCGAATTTTCCTCGGTGGAATGGCCGTTTTCCGTCCGGATTTCGTCTTCACTCTTTCCTTTTATTTAAATATCTCACTTGTTTTATAATCTGTCTTTGTCTCTTATTCTTAAATCTATCACAATTCTGTGTGCGTCTTATCAGAGCAACTCCTACAAATTACTCCCCGGTGAGGAGGGGCTTTAATCGCGGGCGCAAACCGGGGGGCCAGAGAGGGGGTGCACTCGCAAAGTAAGAAGACTTGAAGGAGTATCTTCCGAAATTAATGTTTATAATTGCATTGTTTCTCTGCAGGAAAATAATGGAATACATTGATTAACTTTCTTAAGTCTAGCAAAAGATATTTTCTTTCGAAAGACTTGCAAATTCAATATCTCGGGGCTATGACATTTCCAAAACGTCAATAATACTCGGAAATTAACTTTTGTCTTTTAATCCAGATTACATGTCCTGGATAAAACTTGGGGGATTTATTACTTATTAATTCATTGGTTGGTTAAAATTACCGAGGTAACGAGAAGCTTAATGTTAATTAATTAAGAATAATATTTTACTATTTTTATGACTAATTTTTAAGTTGTCGACTTTTTGAAAAAAAAAATTATACATTTTAAATAACTTAAAATGATTAATGTATAAATGTTTGAAAAAAGGGTTATTTTGACGCAAAAGTAATATAATGTAATAGTAAAATATTATATTTAAAAAGATCTTTCTACAGAAAAAAAAACTTAATAATATTTTTTTTAAATAATTTTTGAATTTTTTCCCAAATTCAAAGCACCGGATATGAAATTTTTAAGGATTCTTTGGAATATTTTGAAGTTGAAAAATTACAATTAATATCCTTAGACCAGAGGTTTCCAACTACCCGGCGTTTTTAAAGATTAAAAAATTATATTTACGACCCCAGGGGCAACATGTGCAACTGCCCCCACAAAAAATGATACTCCTTTCTTCTTAACTCATCAAATATATTCAAAGTAGCTATTTCCATCAGTGTTTTGCACAAGGCATTAACAGTTTTTTGATTGCTATAATAAATTTGTTTATTACTCACTTACAAATATAATCAAATAAACTAAAACTTTGTTGTATTACTCCTAAAAATAATTTAGTATAAATAATCTAAATAATCAAAAAGATTTTCAACAAAAATTCTGAAATTTTGAAAAAAATCGTATCTTTAAAACAGTCAAAATAATAAAAAATAATTCAGAAAGTTTAAAAAAAGCGAAGTTTGATAAAAATAGTCGAACTACAAATTAATCAAAATTTAAAATAAATTGAAATTTTTTGGGTTCAAGTAGGTTTCAAAAAAAGTCGAAAATTTCAAAAGGATTCGAAGGTTTTTGAAAAGGTAAATTTTCGAAAAATTCCAAATTTTTATTAAAAAAAACAATAAAATTTTAAGAATTTTTAAAAAGTGGAAATTTTAAAATAAATTTGACTTTTCTAAAAGTTGATATTTTAAAAAATAGTTACACGTTTAAAGACAAAATTTTGAGAAGCATTTGAAAAAATCGAAACTTTTCAAAAAGTCAAAATTTTTGGAGTCCTACTTATTCGTTTAAAAAATTATTATTAGTAATTCTGAAGAAAGCAAATGTTTTTAATAAAGGTTGAAAAAGTAAAATACAAATCTTGTCTCCTGAAACCAGAAAAGATTAAAAAACACAACAAAAGTTGCTTTAACGCGTTTCGATAGCCAAGCTACCATCTTCAGAGAGAGTATCTTTTCATAGAAATACTTTCTCTCTTAGGGACAAGATTTGTATTTCACTTTTCGAAGATAACAAAGAACCAGTCCGTTCCACCAATAAAGGTTGAAATTTTGAAAAATACTAGAAATTTCAAAATATACAAATTAAATTAAATTAAATGTTTAAAATTAAAAAATATCAAAATCTTAAAAAGACAAAATTTGAAAAAAATTATCATTTTTAAGAAAAATCAAAAATTTTAAAAGACAGCCAAATTAAAAAAAAATACATTTTTTACAAAAAAACACTCAACATTTTTAAGTAAAAAAAGAACTAATTTTGAAAGTTGGAATTTTCAAAAATAGGAAAATAAAAAAAAATAGTGAAAAATGTCAAAAATAAGCAAAATTTTGAAACGATGTCGCGATCTGAAAAATATATAACTTTAAAAAGACAAAATTTGAAAGAAAGCCGAAATTTTTAAAAAATAATTCAAAATGTTTACAAATTATGAAATTTGGAAAAGGAGGAAATTTTAAAAAATAAAAATAAAAAAACCCAAAATTTAATTATAATTATAGTTCAATTAAAAAAAAATGATGAAAATTAAAAAATCGAAGTTTTGAAAATTGTTGCGATTTTCATAAAATGTTAAAATTAAAAAAAAAGTAAAAACTATAGATTTTCAAAAAAAAAATCGGAATTTAAAAAATGGTAAAAATATCAAAACTAGGAGAAATTTTGAAAAAAGGTTACGATTTGAAAAAATTTGCATTTTTAAGAAATTTGAAATTATGAAGTAAAGCCATAATTTACAAAAATTATATTTTAAAAAATGGTGAAAAGTACAAAAAAATTCAAAATTTGTACAGATTTTGGAATTTTCAAAAATTGAACAAATTTAAAAAAATGCTGTCATTTTTGAAAAAACCGATATTTCATATGAAAAATAATTTAAAAAGAGTCAAATTTTCGATAATTGATGAAATTTTCACAAAAAGGTCAAATTTTAATTAAAAAAAAAATTATAAAAGGTCGAATTTTTTAAAAAATTAAATAGTACAACATTTTAAAAAAGTAAAATTTTGGAAGAAAGCTTACTACAAAAAAGTCGAAATATTCAAAAAAATATAAAGTTTAGACAAAATAACTAATTCGAAAAATTTTTTGAGTCACCAATAATTTTCCAAAAAGTCTTAGTTTTCAAAACAATTTAAATTGTGAAATGACTGGAAAATTTCCAAAAATTTCTAAGTTTTTTTAAAAAACGGTCGAATCTAACTCAATTTTCGAAAAAAATGAAATTTTGCAAAATGGACGATTTTTAAAAAATATTGAAATTTATAAAAGTGAAAATTTTAAATTTTAAATATTTAGTAGTTTTTTAAGTCGAAATTTTTAAAAAGGGCAAAAATTTGAAAGGATGTTTAGATTCGAAAAACTGCGAAATTTTCAAGAAAATCGAAATTTTTGAAAGGCGATGATAATTTAAACAACAACAAAACTGTAATTCTGGAAAAGTCACGATTTTTGAAACAAAGGTCAACATTTTTTCAAATTTTAGAAAATGGTGAAAACTTAAAAAAGGAAAAAATTTCGAGATTTGTAAAATCGAAATTGTCAAATGAGAGTCGTTCAAAAAAATTTTAATAAAAATCGTAAAGATTTTCGAAAAGAAAATTCCCAAAAAGGCAAAATTTTGAAAAAAATTAAGATTTTCAAAAAATTAACAATTTGATAAAATTGTAAAATATGCAAAAATATCAAGTTATTGAAAAAATATTGATATTAAAAAAAAAAAAAATTTTCAAATAGAATCAAAATTCTTAAAAAGATCGAGATTAAAAAAATTGACGTTTGCGTGAATTTAAAAATTTTAAAAAATATTTGACATTTAAAAAAAGATAGAAATTATAAAGAATTATAAGGAAATTTCCAAATAAATTAGACTTTCAAAAACACCTTGAAACTATTTAAAAAGTCGAAGTTTTTGGATTTTTACTTATTTAATTTAAAAATTATTATTGGTAATTTTTAAGAAAGCAAATATTTTTAATAAAGGTTGAAATTTTAAAAAACACTAGACATTTCAAAAAAAATATTGCAAAAATGTTGAAGTCAAAATTTTGGAAAAAATTAAAATTTTCAAAAAAAATGAAAATTTTTAAGACGGCCAAATTTTCAAAAAAAATTACACTCCTCATTAAAAATAAAATAAACAATCAACATTTTTAAAAAGTAATTTTAATTTAATTAAAAAAGAACTAAATTTAAAAGTTGGGATTTAAAAAAAATATAGTGAAAAATGACAAATATAAGCAAAATTTTAAAAAGATATCTCGATTTGAAGAATATACACTTTTGAAAAAATAAAATTTTTAAATAGACAAAATTTTGAAATAAATCCGAAATTTTCAAAAAAATAATTAAAAATCTTTACAAATATTGGAATTTGGAAAAGGAAGAAATTTTAAAAATGTGAAAATTAAAAAAACCAAAATAGTATTAAATAAAAAAAACTTACTTAAAAAATGTCGAAATAATAAAAAACATGAAGTTAAAAAAATTCGGAATTTTTTTTAAGTCGCAATCATTTTCCAAAAAGTCAAAATTTTCTAAAAATTTTTAAATTCTGAAATAACTGGAAAATTATCAAAAAAATTCTAATTTTTTTAAAAAACGGTCGAATCTATATAAATTTTTGAAAGAATTGAGATTTTGTAAAAGAGGCGAAGTTTTAAAAAATATATTCAAATTTTTAATGAAAACTGAACATTGTAAAGATTTAATATATTTAAAAAATATAAAATTTAGAAAAAGGAAAGATTTTTAAGTCGAAATTTGAGTCCAATGAGGTCATCGCCGCCACGGAGGCCTACTTTGCAGACCTCGAGAAAACGTATTTTTCAGACAAGTTAAAGAACTTGGAGCATCGCTGGGTCAGGTGTATCGAGTTAAAAGGAGACTACGTTGAGAAGTAAATCGCCACTTTTCCAAAAAAAAAAAACGTTTTTCTCTTGTGGGCTAAGTACTTATCGGACCAGCCTCGTAGATATAATCTGATTGGCAAAGAAACAAGAAGAAATGAGTGTGGGTCAGATGTTGAGTCTGGATGTAAAGGCCGGGATATACATATAATCCTGACTGAGACTCGAACAAACTTGTGGAAGTTACAAAGGATTTGGAATCTAGGTGATAGGGCCTCTAACGGCCCCTACAAAAATAAAAACTAGCACTTTTCGAGAATAATTTGGGTTAATTGAAGTTTTATTTTTATTTTAGGTACAGTTTTTTCTCAATAATTTGAAATTCAAGGAACCAAAGAAAAAGTTCAAATTACCGAAAGTTCAAAATAGTAAGAGTGGTGGATCCAGGTGATTATCGATTTGTTGAAAACTTTAAACTATTTTCAAAAAATTCCCTTTTTATTTCAACCTTTTTGAAAATTGTAACTTTCTCGAAGATTCAATTCTTTTAAAATTTCAATTTTTTTTTTAAGAATTTGGTCTTTCTTGAAAATATCGATTTTTCTTAAAATTTTGACTGTTTTGTAATTTTGTTTTTTTTTTGATAAATTTTTTCTATTTTTTGAAAAATTTGAGTTTATTACCATCTCTACTTTTTGAAAATGTTAATTCTTTGATCAAACATTAGCTTATAAAAATATTGACTGGACAATTCTGTTTCTCTTTTTTAAAAGTTTTGACCTAGTTTTAAAATTTTTAAGGATTTTCGATTTTTTTTTAAATTTCGACCAATTGTGTCTCCTAAATTGTAATATTTCTTGTTAACTAACTTTTTTAGAAATTAAGCGTTTTGAGAACATATTTTCGCGTGTTCTGAATCTTTTGAAAATTACATTTTTTATACATTTTGACTCGACATTTCAATATTTTCTAAATTAAATTTTTTGAGAAATTTTACTTTTACAAAATTTTAACTCTTACTAATGTTCATTTTTTTAGCATTTTCTTTGGCATTAGATTTGTTTAATATTTCCATTTTTTGCAAAATGTTAACTTTTCAGAAAATTCCAAATTTTTTGTTGTTGAGAATTTTTAATGTATTTTTAAACATTTTTCTTTTTAAACATTTTAGCTACTGAAAATATCGACATTTTTTAATTTTCACTGTTTTCAAGAATTTGACTTCCCCTCAAAATTTTGACATATTTTGAAAATTTTGTGTATCAAAATTCCATTTTTTTTAAACTTCTTTATATATTTGCAGTTTTGACTTGTGAAAATTATATCCTATTTTTTAATCCAAGCTTAAATTTTCAAAAAATGCTACGCTATGTATTTCAAGTTCTGCTACTTATTTTAGAATTTTTGATTTTACTGAAAATTTCGACAATTTTTAAAATAGTGACTTGACAAAAATCCCCTTTTCAGAGTTTCTTTAAAATTTTGATTTTTTTTTTGATAAATGTTGACTTTTTGAAAGAGTTTACTTTCTCATAATTTTCTTTTCCAAAAATTTTGTTTTGTTTTGAAAACTTTGACTTTTTTACAAACGTTTTTTAAAATTATGCCTTTCCTTACAAATTTTTAACAGTCATTCTTTTGCAAATTAAAAAATTTTGTCTTTAAAAGTTTGATTATTTTAAGTTTCAACTTTGAATGTTTTGATTGGTTCTTTTTTCTAAAAAATTCGATATTTTTCAAAAATTTCAATTACTGAATATTGAGACTTTTTTCAAACGTTAAACCACCTCGAAATTTGTCCCTTTTTAGTATTTCTGACATTTTTTCGAAATGTTTTTTTTTCAAAAATTTGATGTTTTTAAAAATTTTGAATTTTTTCAAAATTTAATTTTTTTAAAAAGTTCAATATTTTCCAAATTTTCGAAAATTTTAACCTTTTCTCAAAAGTTCGACTTTTTTTCAAAATTTCAACCGTTTTGAACACTTCAAATTTTTTAAAATTTCGAATCTTTGTCAAGAATCTTTCCCTTCCTTTTCCTTTTTCTTTTCCCTTTCTTTTCCCTTTCTTTTCTTCAACTTTTTTCTTTTCTTTTTTCTTATTTTCTTTTCTTATTTTTCTTTCTCTCTTATTCTTTGTCCTATTCCTCATCATTTTCCTTTTCCTCTTCCTGTTTCGCTTACCCTTTAATTTTAACAGAGTTTCAATTTTTTTCAAGAACCCGAATCTCTTTAGAAAATGTTGACTTTTTTTTTGAAAATTGAGATTTTCTTCTTTTTTCTATGAAGCTTTTACGTATTATTTCACCGTATAATTATTCAGGTTTCTTAGATACGTAATTCGCTAATTTTGGAACTTCCTTTCTCGAGTTTTTGCTTCCATCACTGATAGGAGTTCAAATAACCAAAAGGGGGTGGGCAAAAAAATCAAATAAACAAAAACTTATTTTAAATTCGAGATTCTTATTTCACAACATTTTTAAAAGTATTCAAATGTTCATTTTGAAAAAATAATCTTTAATTTTCATTTGAGTGAACGACTTCCATCCATCATCAGAGGACTAATGCTAGGGGATTTCTGGCCTAGTGTGGCCAGTTTGAGGAGCGCATCCAAGGTACATTCTTTACTTTCTCAACTTCTCAAAATTGCGTCGCTGAATAAATGACCAAGGATACATCAATCATGGGATGTATACAATGGGACCAAAAGCGTGGCCTAAATACTGGCCTAAGTTTTTAGGCAACTCACCCTAAATCCAAAATGCAGGCTGTCATCTATCATTGCCCAATAAATTTTCGACGGTCACGAGACCTAAGACTTCAAATTTTAAAGAGTAGGAAAGCCTGAGTTCAAATTATACAATGTCGGTAAGCACGATGCCATTCTCACAACTTCAAACTATCGAGGGGATCAAATCACACTGATTTTTTTCAATTTATCGAGTATTTTTTAAGCGACGTGAAAAAATTCAAATTGTCGAAGAAAACATATTAAAGGGTGTCAAGTTATCGAGAGTTGACTGTACGATCATTATTTTCAGAGTCATTGAATGCTAAAGTTAAAGAGGGCATTTTTGTTTTAAAGGACAAAAAATAATCCTAGATGGCGTCGAAATCGATCAAATTTTAGAGGCTTAAACTATCTAGAAGAGTTTTATAATAGAATCAGTGGAGATATTTATTGATAGACTTTATTAAAAACAAGAAAAATTAAAAAACTTCCAAGTGGTTTTCTTATGATTGAAGTGATTTCGAGATATAAAAATAAAAAAATTGGAGTTTTAATTTGCCATTTATTTCTCTCTACAAGTTTGACCCTTATGAAGATTGCCTTAAATTTTGGAATTTTTTAACATTCTTTAATCTTTATGACTAGTTTATATCAAAAAAAGTTACCAAAATAATAAGTTTAAATGCCAGACGTTAACTTGCATTAAAAATGTCATGTTGGTTCATTCACCGTGTTAGTTGGTTAATCCTCGTATCGAACAGAAAATTAGTTTTCTGTAAAAACACGTCGATGGTTTACCGCTAAATATTTGCATTTCTTTCGGTTGCCAACACGTCAAATCGGCGAGAATCACAAAAGTGGCATTCATCCAGGTGTTTGTTTCAGCTCGCAAGTTTTTCTAATATGTTATTAGTACGCCGGCGATTTATAATTGAATACGGAGGCGAGAGTGAGAGACACACAAAGAATCGGCCTTTACGCCCCGTGCAAGGTAAATTAAGTGATAAAAACGGCCAGAATGCAAGATCATGGACTCAAACAACGGACTAATTCATTCATTCACTATTCTCGAACAATAAGTTACGCTAAAAAGCGCGTTACTAATCCGCAGTGAAGTAGACAAATCTGAACGGTACGAAAAACTCGACGGAATATGTGGTTCCCACACATCCAATCTTCAAGGTTTACTCATCTAGAAAGATACGATTTTCAATGGATGAATTAAATTTTAAAAACAAAGCCAGGGCAAATCGAGTTAATCTCTCTTAAGGTAGCGCTCATAGTGGTTTATGAAGCTACGTTAAGTACTTGTATATAGCGTTTTGCAAATGTTTTGTTAACTTACACCGTGAGCAGTTGATCCTTAAAGTAGTGGTACTGGTCCCAAGTCCCCAATTTTAGGCCAGTCACCAAAGACATAAAAGGTAGAAATAATTCCAAAAGTCTTCAAATTTTAACATAAGGTTGAGAGTAGGTTTACTAAATCTAAATCTCTCAGAGGTATAGAACATGGTTAAAAATTCGAAAATGCAAAAATATTGAAGTGAGATAAATCCACTCTGCTACGTGCGGTAAACAAAGACACAATCACCTGAATTCACGCTTTGTAACCAATGCGATTCCATCTGTGATTCCATCTGTTAATGTTTTGAGAAACCAAGATTCTGAAGAATTTATTTTATTGCAATATTTTTAAAATGACATGACTGTGCCAAGATGGCAAAAGAAGGGAAATTATTTCATCCGTATCTTTTAGGTACACCGACTTGGGATCCGACCACATCCGAAAAAAACTATTTTTACCAAAATTTAGAATATTGAAAATTGTGATGTTCAACTCGCTTCCCAGGGCACGTGAAAATCACGACTGTCTTAAAAAACGAATTTGACTAGGCCACAATCTTGTATACTATTTTTGTACCTTTTGTACCAAATGTTTTAATTTTTGTACCCTTTTTGTGTAGAAAAAAAAACGATAGTATCTCTGTTGGCCAAGGTCAACGAAAAAATCACGATTACCTTCAAAATCGAATTTGTTTTATTTCTAAATTTCAAAGTGTTGAATTTTCTTTTTTTTTGTTCTCGAATCGTGCGACCTTGAATTCAAAATTTTTACTTTCTCTTGAAATTTTAAGTGAAATGTTGGATTTAGAGGTCGAAACTTCTAGAAAAATTTGAATATTCCAGTGTAAAATCAAGTTTTCGAGATTAAAGATAAAAACTTTTGACTTTTATTTTTATTAATTTTGTGTTTCTTCCTAACTGAGGTACCTAAGTGGCGTGTGGTGACTTTTGTTAATGGGGAAACTAACCGGAAAACCCTTTTAAAAGATTAGTTACACTTTTGCATTAAACTAAATTTTATATCCATTAGCATTTAAACACAAATATTTTTTTGGTCGTGTTTGGATTAGTCAAAATGTCGATTTAAATTCGAAATTTCAAAACAAAATTAAAATATTGACAAGATGGTCCAAATGTTGGAAAAATATTAAAAATTTTAACTCTCAATCTATATTCAGATATTTGTCCAAATGTATTTGAAAGTAATCCAGATTTTCTTTCAAGTTAAACTTTGAATATTATTCATTTAATGTTCAATTTGATTTTTGGACTCTTTTTATTTTTTGAATTTTTTTCTTTAAATTCGGATTTTACTCAAATTTATGAATTAAAGGAGTTTTACATTAAAAGAGGACAAAAATTTTAACATTTTTTTCAATTTATTTAACATTTCTTCGGCCCAGTTTGGAAATATTTAAATTTTTATGGTTTGTTGACAATTTTCTAAACAATTTTTGAAATGCGACTACGTGATATTTAAATTTATTGAAAACGTCACCTCATGACAGTTCACAAATTAAGAGGTTAGTTTATTTTACATAGAATAGGAATAATGAAAAATAGGAGACCAAAATTAGATATGGAAAAAAAATTGTTTTTGTTTTGATAAATTAGAAAAATATAAAAAAAAAATATATAAAAAATTTGTAGCACTAGAGATCGATGTTTCGCTCTCATTTGAGCTCGTCAGCATGGAAAGGGAACAATGAGGAAAAAAAATTCAAAATATAAAAAAGAAAAATAAAGAAACTTTAACATGAATAGACGTTTCATCATCATGTTAAAATTTCTTTATTTTTCTTTTTTATATTTTAAATTTTTTTTTTATTTTTAAGTATTTCTTCTTCATTGTTCCCTTTCCACGTTATGCCCTGCTGACGAGCTCAAATGAGAGCGAAACATCGATGTCCAGTGCTACAACTTTTTTATATATATATATATATATATATATATATATATATATATATACAGGGTGTTACAAAAGTCCGGGCCGCTACTTCAGGAGCATATTCTACACATTAAAATATGAAAAATGTTGAAATACATTTTTTTCTTTAAATTGCCTCCTAACGGAGATATGACCATTTAAAGATGGCGCCCCTAAAGTGGTTTTTTTTTTTACTACAAAAAGTTAATGGTTAGTAGCAAAGTCATGAAATTGGGCAAGCAGTTAAAGAATTGGATTAGGCATATTCTCATGTAACATATTTTTTAAATAAGCAGTAGCGTGGTGTGTAGGGGGTTGCCCGCGATTATTTTTTGCCGTAACTTTTTTGTATTGCAATATTTCGACACAAAAGTGCCATAATCGTAAAAAGCAACATTTTTTATACAAAAAAGGTACTCTTTCTCAAAGTCGCTAAAAGTAACCGTTTCCGAGAAAAAAGCGTTTAAACAAAATTGTTGAATTTATTAGAATGCGTTTTGCAAATTTCTAATTTATCCAATACTAACTGCATTGATATAAAAATAGTACAAAATTAAGAAAAAAAAAATCAAAGCAAGTGTTCGAAATTACTGCCCCCTGCAGCAATATATTGCTCGGCTCGTCTTCTAAGGGAACTCCTTACTCTTTCGCAAATGCCTGGTGTATTGTGAATCTGGTTGAACCCATTTTCAATTCGTTCACGAAGATCATTGACATTGTCAACTGGTGTGGAGTAGACGATCTGCTTTAGATGTCCCCATAAGTAGAAATCGAGTGGGTTGAGGTCAGGAGACCTAGCTGGCCATGGTATCGGACCTCCTCGACCTATCCATCGTTGATGATAGTTGTTATTCAAAAATTCCCTAGCAACTGCACTAAAATGGGCAGGTGCCCCATCGTGCATTATCCACATTCGCTGTCTTGTTATGAGTGGAACATTTTCAAGTAACACGGGTAACTCTGTTTGCAAAAAATGTCTATATGATGCTCCTGTTAACCTATGAGGTAAAAAAAAACGGTGCAATTATAGAGTCCCCTATTATTCTTCCCCAAATGTTAAGTGAAAAATGTTGCTGATGTCTCGACTGAATAACTGCATTGGGATTTTCAACTTGCCACTGATGCATGTTGTGAAAGTTAAGTATCCCGTTTCTGGTAAAACCCGCTTCGTCCGTAAATAATATGAGCGATGGAAAGTTCTCATTTTCAGCGATCTTATGCAATAGCCAGTTGCAAAATTCTATTCTTGGAGGATAATCAGCAGCAAGTAACCCTTGCACTCTTTGAAAATGATAGGGGTAAAATTGGTAAAATTTCAAAATTCGCCAGATAGTTACGTGATTTACTCCTTCGGCTAAAGCAAGTTGTCTAGTGCTGACACATGGATTTTCTTCAACTCGCTGAAGCACACGCTCCTCTAAATTAGCAACTTCTGCGTTTAGCCTTCCAACACGTTCGCCTTTGAAAACAAAATTTCCTGTTTCACATAAACGAGCATGAATTTTCTTCTGGAACAATTTTTCTCCTGGTAGGTGTCTATTAGGAAAACGTTCAGCATAAAGCCGTCTTGCTTCAGCACGATTACAATTTGCAAGCCCGTACATTAAATGCATATCGGCCATTTCTTGATTTGAATAGTCCATTTTATCAAAATAATGAAAAGTTAAAAAACTACTACACTTACTATTGACAACAAAAACTGCTAAAGTTTACAGCTTACGACCAAATTTTATCAGTGACACAACGTCAATCTCTGGCAGATATTGTCAAGTACAATTGTTTTCTTTACGATCAGTTTGCATGACCAACTTATTTTTTCTTATACAAATTAGTTAGAATTTCGAAGACGGGATAGGATTATTTAAACGCCTTTTTCTCGGAAACGGTTACTTTTAGCGACTTTGAGAAAGAGTACCTTTTTTGTATAAAAAATGTTGCTTTTTACGATTATGGCACTTTTGTGTCGAAATATTGCAATACAAAAGTTATAAACGAGCAAAAAATAATCGCGGGCAACCCCCTACACACCACGCTACTGCTTATTTAAAAAATATGTTACATAAGAATATGCCTAATCCAATTCTTTAACTGCTTGCCCAATTTCATGACTTTGCTACTAACCGTTAACTTTTTGTAGTAAAAAAACCACTTTAGGGGCGCCATCTTTAAATGGTCATATCTCCGTTAGGAGGCAATTTAAAGAAAAAAATGTATTTCAACATTTTTCATATTTTAATGTGTAGAATATGCTCCTGAAGTAGCGGCCCGGACTTTTATAACACCCTGTATATATATATATATATATATATATATATTTTTTTTTATATATTTTCCTAATTTATCAAAAAAATTGTTTTTTTTTTGTATTTAATTTTGGTCTCCTATTTTTCATTATTCCTGTTCTATGTAAAATAAACTAACCTCTTAATTTGTGAACTGTCATGAGGTGACGTTTTCAATAAATTTAAATATCACGTAGTCGCATTTCAAAAATTGTTTAGAAAATTGTCAACAAACCATAAAAATTTAAATATTTCCAAACTGGGCCAAAGAAATGTTAAATAAATTGAAAAAAACATAATATTTCCGGTCAATAAGGGTCTACCATGAAGAATAAAAATTCTAACATTAAGCTCAAGATTTATGTTATTAAATTACAATAATCCCAAAAATGGAATTAGGCAAAAATAAACGTTTTTTCCGGAAGTTTTCTTTGACTCTTCAGCATTTAAAAAATCTGAAATTTAGGAAAAAGTAAATTTATTTTTCGAGCAAGTCGACATTTTCAAAAAAAAATATATCAAAAAATCGTCCTTTTAAAAGAATTTAAAACTTCCAGAAAAAGTTAAAATTTTGAAAAAAAACGTCGAAACCTCAAGTCACAATTCCGAAAAATCCAAATTTTTGGAAAATATCAATGTTTTGGAAAAGTAGAAATTTTGAAAAAAAAAAATTATAAAAGATGGAAATTTTGAGAAGTTGAAATTTTAAAAAATTCGAGAAATCCAAAAAAATTTCAAATGTTCAAAAATGTCGAAATTTTTAGGTCACTATTTAAAAAATTTCAAAATTTCCGCAAACATTTTTATTTAAAAAAAAATAGTCAAAATTTTGGGAAAAAGATCTAAATTGTAGAAAAAACCCAATTTTCACAAAAGTCAAAATGTTAAACATAATTAAAAATTTGGAAAAAACTTAAAATTTTTAGAAAGGTCAAAACTTTCAAAAATAAATCGAAATCTCCAACCAAAAAGTCGACATTATGGGAATGAATCAAAATTTTGAAAAAAGAAAGTTTTGAAATGTTAATATGTTGAAATGTCAAAATTGTCAAAGAGGTCGACATTTTCAATAAGTCGAAATCTAAAAGTCGAATTTAAAAAAGAATAAATTTTATGCAAATTTGAACATTTTGAAAAAAATAGAAATTTTGAGAAAAAGTCAGATTTTTCACAAAAAGTTTAAGCTTTTTTCAAAAAGCCCAATAATATTTAAAAAATTCAAAATTGTGCAATTAATATTTTCAAAATAAATCAAAATTCCAGAAAAAGTTTAATTATAGAAAAACTTAGATATTTTTAAAGTGGTCAAAATGTCATAAAAAAGTATATTTTAAAAAAAATCGAATTTTCAAAAAAGTCGAAATTTTCAACAGAAGTAAAAATTTTGTACAAAAGTGTAAATTAAAAAGAAAAAGTCAAAATTTTAAAAACAATTGAAATTTTTGCAAAAATTTACAATCACAATTTTAAAATGAAGCCCACATTTTGAAGTAGTTTTAATTTTTTGATCTTAATTTTCAGAAAAAATTGTAATTTTTACTAAAAATGTTTTAAGAAAAGGATGTTTTTGCATATATTTGAGACAAAGTTGATTTTTGAAAAATCCTATATTTTTCAATGTAGTTCAAATTTTCAGCAGAGTAATTTTTCAAGATTTACAAAATTCGAATTTAGAGAAAAAGTCAAAAATTAAAAAATATCTACAAGGTGATTCTAAAAGTAGCACCACCAATTCAGGATCGTAAATTAGAGCCCAAAATAAGACAAAGCTCTATATAAACATATGTCGTAAAATGCTTCGTTTCAGAGTTACAGGGTGTGGAAGCTTAGTTCCTGAATATAGTTTTTTTAATTAATAGTTGCGAAACGTGTACATATATTTGAATGAAATTTAGCACAACTTTATTCCTTTTTTTGTTTTTTCATAAAATGTAGGAATTAATTAACAGAACCTAACCAGTGGGAGGTATATCAAGGGGGCAGTGCTTTTAAATGTGCCTGATTTATTTTGTGTGCACTTTTGTCGCAGTTTTGAAACAAAATTATAAGCTACAAACTTTTTTACGTAAAAAAGGTGCTTCTACTGATATTGTCAGCGGTTTTCCAGTAAAATGCATTTTCATATCTCGATGCATTAAAAACACTCCCCCAAAAATCTCGGATGTAACACAAAGTTGGCTTTAAAATGAAAGAAAAGCTATGATATGTTTATTACCTAAAATGTACTTTACAAAAAAAATATTTTTAACTAATATTTAAATGAAAAAAATGTTTCAGTAAATATTTAATAAATAACAAATTTAAAAACATTTGTTTTTATTTACAGAAATTGCCTAAAGTGGCCACCACCGATGACAAGAAAACATGAAAATGTCAATAATTTTTTATTTTATTTCATTTCAATGCCAACTATGTTTTACATTCCATATTTTTGGCACGCGCTTTTAATGTATCGAAATATAAAAATGTATTTTACTTTAAAACCGCTGACAATATCGAATTTTGGTAGAAGTACCTCTTTTATGTAGAAATGTTTGTAGTTTATATTTTTGTTCAAAAATTGCCACATAAGTGCACGTTATAAGCATCGCCCCTCTCGATATTAGCGCCACTGGTTAAGTTGTGTTAATTAATTCTTAGATTTCTGGATAGGGCACAAAAAGGTATGAAGTTCTGTCCAAATTTCATTTAATTATCTGTACACGTCTCGCAACTATTAATTAAAGACTGTAATTAGGAACTAATTTTTTACACCCTGTAACTCGGTAACGAAGCGTTTTTAGACATATCTTATTTTGGGCTCTCAAATACGATCCTGAATGTATGGTACTACATTTAGAATCACCTTATATATTTTGAAAAAAAATACAAATTTCTAGTTACACTTTCAAGAAAAAGTGTCAATTTCGTTATCTCAATTTTCAATAAAAAGTTAAAATTTTCTAAAAAAAATCAAAATTTTTAGAATAATTGTGACTTTCAAACAAATTATTTTTGCAATTTTTTGAGAAACAGTCAACAATTTTAAAGAGCTGAATTTTTCAAAAATGAATTCAAATTTTCAGCAGAAGTCAAATTTTTGAAAGAGTTTATTCTTCATGGTGAACTCTTATTGACCGGAAACATTATGTTTATTAATTTTATTTAACATTTCTTCGGTCCAGTTTGGAAATATTTAAATTGTTATTTTAATTTTATGAGGTGACGTTTTAAATAAATTTAATATCACGTAGTCATATTGCAGAAACTGTTATAGAATATGGTCAACAAACAATAAAAATTTAAATATTTCCAAACTGGGCCGAAGTAATGTTAAATAAAATTAATAAGCACTTTTCAAAGGGGTTTAAATTTACAAAAAAAGTTGAAATTTCGACATAAAAGTCAAAAACTTTTCATAAAAACACAATTTTAATTAGTTTAACTTTTTCTTATTTTTTCAAAAATTTCTTCTTAAAAAGATCGAAATTTTTAATACAGTAAATTGGAATTTCAAAAAAAAGTCAACATTTTAAAAAAGTGGATTATTTTAGAAATAGTCGAAAGGTTTCACTAAAAAGCAGGATTAAAAAAATAGTTAAAATTTTGAGAAAAAAGGATGGAATTTTAGAAAGCAGTCAATAATCAATTTAAATTTACAAAATTAACAAATTAAAAATGTCAAATTATTTAAAAAAGAGTTAAAATTTTGAAAACATTCGACATTAAAAAAATAGTTTTGAAAAAAAAATCGATATTTTCAATAAAATTCTCAATGTATCCCACTCCATAAATATTTGTATACAAATATTTATTTATGTTAAAAATAAAATGAATTTGTTACTTTATAGACACAATGGTTAAAGTGATCACAAGCGTTACTAATATTAACAAATAGGTGGTCGCAGCAGATGTATGAAAAAAAAAGAGGTTTTAAAATAAAATCAATATGGACACTTTCATTTTGTAAGGGAGGCTGAGTACTCTAGCTTCAACGAAGAACACGCCACTGATGTACTTTACCATTTTTTCTTAAAATATGGTGTCAAAACTTATAATTCTTAAACTCAAAAATTTGACAATTTTTTCGGTTAAAGTCCAACATTTCAGAGAAGCAAAGGTCGAAATTTTGCAACAGGATGAATTCATTAAATATTATCCGATATTTTAAGTTTAATCACAAAATATTAGATATTTACAAATCGTCGCCAGCGATTTTAAATTCAGATTTATTTATTTTTATAAATATCACACTTTAAGTGAAATATTGGATTTAAATGTAGGAAATCTCGAGAAAAACTCTGAATATTTGAGTTAAAAATAAATTTGTCGAGTTTAACTTGAGAAATTTAAGCAGAAACTATAACTTAAAAAAATTGTTATCTTGATTACGAGTTAAGTTTATTTTTAAAATTAATGTTATTTTTAAATTAAACTCACAATTTGGGGAAAAACTAAGGGAAACCTCGAGATAACGACCATTGAAATTTTGTTTTAGAAAAAGAAAAAAAGATGCAAGTATAAATTACGAAATTTGAAAAAGTAAATCTATTTTGAAAACCTTTTTCAAAAATTTGCCCTTTCCTAAATATTTAGAAGGTTTGGGCAACATTTTAAAAAAAAATCGGTTATTCGGTTCCAAAATTCACACTTCTAAATTTAAGTAGAAATTAATTTTTTTTACCTAGGTTTCGAGTCTTCTTCGAAGTTTATTTGTTTTCCCAAAACCTTTTAGTTTTTATTTTGAAACGTTCAATTATTCGAAGTTAAAATATGAAAAGACGAAATTATTTAAAATATAAATAATCTGTCAAAATTTCGTCATTTAGTCATTTAGTAATTTTTAGGAATCTTAAATACCTTGAAGTCGTATGTCAAAAAATGCTTCTAAAAATAAACATTTCTTTTATTTAAATAATAATTTAATTATCCTACAAATTGGGCTTAGTAAGCTAAATGAATAAGTGAAATAAATTTGATGTAATTCGAGACGAGTCAATAAAGATCCAAAAATGAAAAAGAATACAACACTTGTTGGACATTGTCCACAGTTTCTTTTATGGACCAATAAGTGGGTGTACTTGGGTTTTACGCGGAGGTTGTCTGTTGATTTTATAACAATATTAAAATGTCAAGTTTATAATCATACTTTTTATAAAATCTCAAATAAAATTTTTCTCATCAAAAATTCAAAACTCTTAGGAAACTTGATGCTAGAGATAATATTTTATTTTTAATTTTAAAGTCTGGTTTTTCTTTCTTTTTGCTTTGCCTGAAAATTCAGTTAATCTTAGGAAACTTATTAAACAGTTTGAATAAATCATAGAAATTTCTTGTCTATATTTCACAAAAATTTTTAGGAAGTCGAGATTTTGATCAAGTTTTTGTTAATAGATTTAAATTTTGTCCCAGGTTTTGACGTTTTCCTCACAATTTCTAATGATTCCTAAATTCTTAGAAATTTTTATAGTTTTTTTTCTAAAACGGTTACTTAAAGTTTGTAAGTGGATGCTTTTTTTTTGGAAATTATGATTCTCGTTTGAACATTTTTACTTTACTCGCCAAATTTTTACTTATTTTTTGACTTTTGACTTTAAATTTCAACTTAAAAGTCACAACTGAAATTTGACCCTTTTTTAGATTTTTGTTTTGAAATAAAAAAATAGAATAAAAAAATCTCAATGATTAAACTCATAATTTTAGAAAAGGAGAGATTAGAAATTTAGGGCAAAAAATGTCCAAAATCTTTATTTGTTCCCAAAATTTCAGAAACATTTTTACAAAAAGTTGAAATTGGGAGATTTCTATTAGTTTATTTATTTTAATAATGTTTTGCTTCGTTCAGAATTCTGGCCTTAAATTCAAACCTAAACTTTTCCTGAAAAATTGGTTTATTTTTTAACTTCCACATTGAAATTTTCTCCCCTGTAACCAAGCAGGATTAAAGCTGGTAGGTTGGTTATTAAAACGCGTTAGAGCAACCTTTGTCGTGTTTTTTATTTTTTCTTGGTTTCAGGAGACAAGATTTGTATTTCAATTTTTGAAGATAACCAAGGACCAGTCCTTTCCACCATAATTTTAACATTCTATTAAATTAAAATTAAACTCGAACACATTTCGAAAACTTGAATTAAGTCTTGGTTTTAAGCGGGAAAAAATAAACATTTTCAGTACAAAAAAATAATTAAAAAGTGATTTACTATTATATTGATTTTTATCAAAGATGACCGATTCAATCGTTCCAAGCATAATGAAAAATAATAAAAATAAAGCACCATAGCGTTATAAAATTTTTAGAATTTCTTTGAAATCTTTGAGGCTGAAAATTCGCAGTCAATATACTTAGTCTACTCATTAACTGCAAAGTTAAGCCAAATTCAGCAAATATTTCAAACTATACAGTTGTTTACATATCTCTTTTTACAGGAACCATCGCATATCAAATTTTTCATCAAAACCAATAACTAGAACTTGTATAGAAGTGCTTAGCAGCTTTCAAAGCCCTTCCCCCCCCTCCCCATTCGCAATTTTACTCACGATTACGAGTTATTGACCACTCAAGAGAAAAATGCCATTTTTGTTTAGGACTTTGAGATCAGTCAAAATAAATCAGATAAATTAAACTGCCTCGCTGGAAAAAATTATTGAAGTGCGAGGACCTTTTTAACAAGTAACGAACAATATGAAACATTTTGAACGATGGTTTTCTTATAATTACTCAAAGACTACTGAAGCTATAAAAATTAGTTGAAGATTTAAAACTAGAAATTTGAAGCTTTCAATTGGCTTTTCTACTTTTCTCTATGATTTATTTTTCGTTGAAGCTATTGTTGAGTCAATTGTCCCCGAAGCTTTTGTCTTATTAGTGGATTGTACCATAGAAAAAATTATTACAATTTGAATATTACAAAAAGTTGAAATGATAGTTAACCAATGTACCGGATCAATCTCTGCTTAAAAAGATCATAGCTTTGTATAAAAAAAAATCAAAGCTGCTCTACTTTGGCTTTCATCTGGCAGCTTTTAAGAAGAAATTCATTGTAACACTTTCAAACCGTAGTTCAACATCATATGGCATATGAATCATAATATAGTGAAATGATATAACAATATATAAGAACAAGTTGTAGGTGGATAGATCTCGAGGCGATGCATCGATTTTTCTCACTAAGAGTTTCACCCACACCTGGCAATATTTCAATTCTTCAGGAGCGAAATATCTACATTTTCGCATTTTTCCCGCCACCGAGGTGCTCACAAGTTAAAAGATCAATAGAGTTTGAAGCCTTGATAATGCAATTATAATCTATTGCGTAATTAGAAATGCCACAGGGAAGCCCTTTTATCTCAAGACATGTTATTTTACGAACAATTTTAATGAAAAAGTTTCACAAGACATCGAAAATGTTATTAACTGAAACGATGAATTATAATTGGATTAATTGTTCGATATCCTTGGAATTACAGCCGAGGAGGCATCAGTCAAAAGAATTTGTTATTATAGCAGTTTTTAGCCAATTTCCAACGGGAAAATGCGATTAACCGAAAAAGGGCGCAGTAAGTCAAAATAATCTAATTAACATAATCGCCGGGCTTTGTGCTCTTTAGCCGAGACATTCTTAACATCGAATGGTTAACGAGATTATCTCGGCCGAGATGAGTTAACCATTTTTTCAGTTGATTTGTTCTGTGTAAGTCACGAGTGAAGCGATCGACGGTCGCCGACCATCGACCATATGCATCCAAAGGAAGAGCGTCCGATAGGGTTCGCTCTGATTCACGTGAGGTCCATGACCTGTCCTTTCAGTGAGTGCAGTTTCAGACCCCTCTTCGACATCGGAATCGGCCACAGGATATCATGTGAAGATGTAAATTGAGCGAGCAATGTTAGAACGCACACACCATGACTGTCTTTGTGCTTTTCGCACCTGTCGCCGCATCGAAGTCGACTTTGCACAGGCGAGGCGTGTCAAGATCTCCTCATTGAGCTCCGAAGCTCAATTTAGTATCAAGTCCGAACATGAAATTGGTCTAATATGTGTAAAAATTACTTTTAAAGAGGTCCATTCGCTGCACATTAGTCAAAAGCAGTATCTTATATTTGACAAATTAAATCAAAACAGTAATGAAAACAAAGTACATGTAACGAGTCTTGGAGATTGCTGACAAAAGTGAAAATTTAAAACTGGGTAACAGCGTTTATGTAGTGTAGTTCGAAAGCACACTAGTAAACAAGTCAGAATATTGGAAACTTTTGAAATGTTCTCAAACTGACCTAGTTTTTATCTTTGCTGGTATAGATGCTTATAGTCGTGTGGAAACGAATCTAATATTTATTGATAATGAAATACATGTACATATAAACGTTACACCTTTTTTTTAAATACTGCCTTATTTTCAAAATTTAAATTATTTTTCGAATATTTTGACTTTATCTAAAATTTATGAATTTTTTGAAAACCTTCGACGTTTTTTCAAATTTTTGATTTATTTTTGTAAATACCTTTTTACTATTGAATAAAAATTTTTACTTTTTTGAAAATTTTGACTTTTTTCAAGATTTTAACTTTTTCTCAAGATAATAACTTTCTGAAAATGAGGACGTTGTAGAAAAATTTGAACTCCATTTTTATTTGAAAATTTCGACTTTTTTAAATATTTAAATTTACAGTAGTGGCTAAAATTATGAAAACTTTCATAACATTATTTTTTTGCCAACAACACTCGTCTCTTGGCCATGATTTATGTGATTTATCAACGCTAATTATATTTGTATCTTACATTCTTATGTTTCTACTTTCTACTTCATGCATTTCTTGCTATTTATATTATGTAAATAATCATTTAAATGAAACGGGTGTGAACGAATTACGGAAAATTTGAAATTTCTGAAGTGGCAAGAGTTTTGCTGGCCAGTCAACGACGAATGACATGATTTATATGTTCAATATAAAGAATTTAGCGGAGTTGCATGCGACCATCAATGGTTATTAGAAATTTAGAGTACTAGTTGTTAGGTTGTCAGTAAGGAGAATTTTAACGGAAATGGTTCCTAAGTCAAAATGTGTCGACTGATCACCAGGAAACAGGACCATAGTAGAAACCCTTCATGGAGAAGATTATACATACCAAGAAATAGCAAACAGTTTATGTTTATTAATTTTATTTAACATTTCTGCGACCCAGTTTGGAAATATTTAAATTTTTAGTAATGAAAGTTGACGATATATCTGAAACATTTTTTGAAATATGACTACGTGATAAATAAATTTTTTAAAACGTCTCCTGATGACACTTGACAAGAAATTATCTTCTGGAAGTGGCTATCATCTGTGAATGTTGGCTATCACATTGGTCCAAATTATTTTGTTCACTGCCGCTCTGAATAGAGCTGTCGATGTTATTTCGGTCCCTATTCGTAAATTTCGCAGCCACGATATTAGTCTGCGTCCTGCTGACCTTCGACCCTCTATTTTCCCCTGTAGAATGAGATGAAAAAGGTGGTATTTTTCGTTTCGCATGATATGACCGAAGTATTCTAATTTTTTGCGTTTGACATTTGGTAGGTATTCTACTTGTCCACTGATGCGTTGTAATACCGTATCGTTTGACACATGGTGTATCCATGGGATTCTGAGTATGCCACGATAGCACCACATCTCAAATGTATCTATGCGCTTACATGAGGCATCGGTAAAGGTCCACTGCTTTCGCCCCATATAGGAGGGTTGAGAGTAGATAGCATTTTAAAATTATTATTTTCTTATTCTAGGTATGGAAGTGGAGGGAATAGGTTGCATAGTGTGTTACGCATTTTGTTAAATGCATTTCTTGCTTTTTCGATTCGGCATCTTAGTTTTCCCGAGAGTGATCCCAGTCCTAGTTCAAGGTGCAGCTCAAGTATGTAACTGTCTCGGCCATTGTGAGAGCTACATTGTTAGCGGCAAAGTGTAGGTTGCCGATGACGTTTTTACTGACAGTTAAAACGTGTGTCTTCTTACAGTTGATCTTCATATCATATATGTTGATTGCAGTCTCTACACGGTCTATAAGTCTTTGAAGTCTTTCAACAGTATCTGCTATAAAGACGGCGACATTATATAACCTTGGCTTTTTGTTGCAAGTATAGTTTTGATATTATATCTGTGTCTCAGTCGTGAATTCCTGACTTACGTAGAATTGAGATCAGTTTACTATGTTGGACTTTATCACAGGCCTTTTCGAAGTCTATGAAGCATGCAAAGACGTCTGCGTTGACGTCTCGTGCTCGTTAAATCAGGACCTGCATGGAGAAAAAGGCATCTCCGGTGCCTAGTCTCTTCCAGAAACCAAAGTGTGTCACTTATTTTCTCGTCGAGTTTTCTATATACGCGTGCTTGGATGATAGTAAGGAAAACTTTTAGGGTGTGACTTATCAAGCTGATTATTTTTTTTAAAGTTTTATCCACTCGCAAAGGGTAACCCCATTATGCTTTCAAAGCACTGCGACTAGAATGCGGAAACAAGGATAGAAGGCGATAAACAAGGATAGGTTGCAATTTTTGGGGAAAATTCCTTTCGGTAACAAGTTCCATAACTTGAAAGTTCTATAGAAAAAAGAGTCTCCGTAAACAGAAGTCCTCACTGTGTCAAGCTGGACCGCACATGAATTTGCTGTCTTTGACTGTTTAGTAAGCCTCAAGAATCTTGCCCTTGAGGGGATCAATCCTATTAGTTCCTGCGAGCATCTTCCATGATAGTACATGTAGAAAAGAGACAAGTCACCAACCATACGCCTGTGCTCTAGTGTTTCGAGAGAATCGGTCACATTCTCGTCATCAATTAGGCGAATCGCTCTTCTTTGACTTGAATCCAAGAGAGCTAAAGTGTGTTTTGGAGCTGAACTCTAAACATGATAACAGCATTCTAGTGTTGGCCTAACTGGGGCTTTGTATAGTGTTAATAGCTGATGAGATGTGAAGTACTTTTTAGCTCTAAAAAGAAAGTCTAGCTTCTGAGAGGCGGATTTGGCAATGGCGCGCACGTGATCGTCCCAAGAGAAGTTATTGCTCGCATTCTCTCCTAGGATAGATAGATTAGATTCCAGCGGAAGGATTTTACCGTCCATTAGTATGTTTGTTGCATTATCCCTTGATGTTTTCTTAGAGAAAACCGCTGCCTGAGTTTTTGAAGCATTGAAGTCGACCAAATTGTTCCTACCCCATTCCAGAATAATCTCGAGATAACGATTAATAGTCTGTATCTGCTGTTTCTTTAGTCAACCTGAAGCAGCGGTAGAAAATGGTTTGTTTTTTTAAAATTTATTTAACATTTCTTCGGCCCAGTTCGGAAATATTTAAATTTTTATGGTTTGTTGACAATTTTCTAAACAATTTTTGAAATGCGACTACAAACCATAAAAATTTAAATATTTCCAAACTGGGCCGAAGAAATGTTAAATAAATTGAAAAAAACATTATATTTTCGGTCAATAAGGGTCTACCATGAAGAAGAAAATGGTTTGTCGGAGAAAAAAGATGACACAAGTTTACTATCATCTGGGTAGCAGTATATAGGATTGAAAGTTGAAGCTAAGAGATCGTTTATGTGTAACAGAAATAGAACAGACCCCTGAGGCACCCCTGCCTTAATCGCAAATGTCTCGGATGAGATGCCATCGACGACGACCTGAAGAGATCTGTCAGAGAGAAAATTGGATATCAAATGACAGAGTCCAGGAGGACGACCACAAGATGTTAATTTGGTGAGAAGAGATCGGTGCCAGACTCTGTCAAAAGCCTTTGAGCTATCCAATGATACAATCCTAGCCTTACCATGTTTTTCCGCAGCTGAGTTACAGATATAAGTAACATATGCCAGTAGATCGCCAGTGGAACGTTGTTGTCTAAAACCGTATTGCCTGTCGGAGACGATTCTATTTTTCTCCAGATATTTGAGAATCTCGATGTTGATAACCTTTTCCAATACTTTTGATATAACGGGTAACAAAGATATAGGGCGATAGTTGTTAGCCAGATTTCTTTTTCCCTTTTTAGGGACATGCTGCACTCTAGCAGATTTTTAGATGTTAGGGAATACACCTTTGTTGTAAGAGAGTGCAAACAATTGGCTTAAGACAGGAGTCACCTCTGGGGCGCACTTCTTAAGAACAATAGCGGGAATACCATTCAGGCCAGAAGCTTTAGAGGTGTCGAGCTCAAGGAGAATCTTCCTGATTGTACGTTGTCTGAAAACAACATCAGGCATCGAAGTGCCAACCTTTCGAAGAATAGGAGGTTCTGCGTTTCGAGAATCAAGATTGGAATTTTCAGCACACATTAAGGCTAACATGTCAGCCTATTCCTCGAAGGTAGTAGCAATATTGCTATTTTCATCGAGTTAAGGTGGAAAATTTGAAGATGTAAAATTCTTTCCAATCGACTTTGCAAATCCCCAAAAGGACCTGGAACCGTTCGAAAAGTTGATAAGGCTCTGGCGCATTTTCGATCAAAATCACCTTTTGCCTAGTCAATAACCTGTTTACAAGAATTTCCTGCATCTACAAATATGGTTCGAGTCCCGACTAATGGATTATTCTGCCAACGACGATATGCGCAATTTTTGCAGAGAGACAGCCCGAGCACATTTTTTACTGAACCAAGATTTACTGAAGGCAGACTTCTTTTGGGAGTGGAGAATTAAGCATTCCATACCAATCAGAATAGTTTCCGTGATAGGATTCGGCGATTAAGGAAGGGTTGTCTAAGTTAAAGCAGACTTCCTTTTATGGGAAAGATGCAAGGAAGTCTCTTAATGCTTCCCAGTTTGCAGAGTTAAAGTGCCAAACCCTACGGGACTGCGTCTGGGAAGGAGGTGGTATATGAAGCGAGTGAGAGGCTGCTACAAGCTTCTGATCCGAATTTCCAAGCGGTGATGTCACAGAGATTTTATACGAATTTGGTGAATTTGTAAGGAAAAGGTCAAGTAGATTAGGTTGATGGGTATCTACATCAGGAATTCTTGTAGGTTTCTCAACTAATTGCGATAGTCCATAAGTGATGGCAAAAGCCTTTGCCACCCTTCCCGTGTCGTCAGTTCGGGAACAAATGAATATTACTTCGTTTTTGAAGCAGATTTTCAGTCAAATCGACTTCATGATCAGCAGATTCCAGTGCTTTTTCTCGTTGACAGGACAGGTCGCTTTGCGTAAAAGCACAAATTCCCCTCTTGTGTCGAAATTTTAGTCTGTGGTCGAAGCATTTCGTTGCGTTCGCCTTTTCGAGAAGCGAAATGAATGTTGACAACAGCTAGTTATTTGGACATTTAATCGCCTGTGTAAATTTTGTTAAAATGGTTAATCAGCAATTTTATCTGTTGTGGGTCCAGTGGCTTGAGGACTTCTCCATGGTTTGGATTAGGAGCTTTGTTGTTTTTTATTCGTTTAATAGCTTTTCTTACTTCCTCCTGTGTGATGATAGGCCCTTTCTCACCAACCACTGCGGGCACATTATTGAAGTTTTCGTCTTTTAAAAGTTCTTCCATGAATTGCTTCCATTTTGTGAGTTTTTTGTCAGTCGCGGTAATGTTGTTGTCATTCGAGTCCAAGCTTATTCCTGGACCCCGACTTTGATATCTTCGTGTTGCTTCTTTTATTTTCTTGTGAAAGTTAAAGCTGTCGTGTTTTTCTTGCAAGATCTCGATTTCGACATATTTTTCCTGCAGCCATCATTCTTTAGCCTCTTTAGCTCTTAGGATTCTTCTGCGCAGCTTCTTGTATTTTACATTATCCATTGTTGTCTTTTTACTGCCCTATCCGGTATTAGTTCTTCTTCTGTGACGAAGATTATAGATATTTTCATATTATTCCACAGGTTCTTTATTTCTGTTTCGTGGTTGCTGTTTTCAAGTATAGTTTTGAATTCATTATTTAGCCTTTTTTTGTATTTTTGGAATACGTTGTCTTGTTTGAGTTTCCGTATGTCAGCGGTTTGTGAATATTTCTTTTTTTTTAGTCAAAGTTTAATACGAGCTAGTAACAGGTTGTGATCTGATGGTATGTCTGCGCCTGGGTACGTCTAACAAAAGACAATTGTGTTGCGATATCTTCTGTATATCATCACAGAGTCGATTTGATTCTTCACGATTCTTTGGTTGTTACTAGCTGGGGTTCTTTAGATGAGCAGTATTCTGAAAGGTAGTTTAAAAAAGGTGTTCATAATTGTGATGTCCATTTCTTGGCAGAATTCCATTAGTCGTTTTTCTCTCTCAATGCTCACTCCCAGTCCAAAACTACCAACCACATCCTCAACCTTTCCCTGTCCGATCTTAGCATTTATGTTCCCTAACACTATGTTAACCTCTTTCTTCTTTGTGTGTTTGAGAACAGTTCTAATCTGTTCTTAGAAGTCTTCTATTTCTTGTTCATTGCCTTCGTATGTTGGTGCTGTATAATGTTAAGATCAAATGGCTTAGCCTAGATCTTGACTAACGCGACTCTATTCGAAATATGGATGAATCCTTTTATAGTCATGTTAATTTCATTAATAAGAATTATTGCTACTCCGTTTTTGTTTCTGGTGGTATTGTCTCCAGAGAACTATATGTGGTGTTCGTTATGATGCAGTTTGGTCATCTTGTTTCGTTGCATCCTAGTGCGTCAATCTGGAGTCGCTTCATTTCTTTTACTGCATTTGTCCCCTTTCCTGCTTGGTATATACTTTATACATTTTACGTGCCAGTTTTTTTGACTTGGTTCATTTTGAAAACAACATTGGAAGACCTGGGGATTCTTAGCACCCTCTTCTCATTTAAGAGATGCCCGAGACTCAGAACCGTTGCTTGGTTTTGTGCATCCATTGTGATGTCTTGTGGAATATATGTAAGTCAGGTAGTTTCATGTTGCTTTTCTGATTATATTTTTAACCGCTCTTACTGCGAGGCAAATTGCTTTATCGATCAGAGATTTATTTAAAAGTGATACTCAGCAATGCATCTTTTAGCCAAATAGAGCGCTCAATCATGCGGCCAGGACCTCCATCAAATGGTTTAAAAACCATGACGTTGCTATCTTGCCTTGGCCTGGAAATAGTTCGGATTTAAATTCAATAGAAAATCTATGGTCAAGGCTGAAAGTGCCTTGCATCAGGCCGAAATTTAAGCAACAAGAGGGAACTGATAGAACCCGTTGTTTAAAGCTGGTTTAGAGTTATTACACCGAAATATCTGGCTCGTCTCGTAAATTTTATGCCTTGCAGGATTAAGGCTGTGCTAAAAGCAAAAGTTACACAACCGAATATTAATTCTATATTAATATATATAATAATTAGAGCTGGGATTATATGCAGCAAAAAAGTAAAAAATATGCATGCAACATGCCCTAAAATACTTGCAAAATATGCACTATAAAATATTTTATATGCATTTATTTCCATAAAAAATTTCAAATAATAGCGGTGTTCAGAATTAATACACAGGGAAATATGAATACATTTTCGTACAGTCGGTTCAACAAGAAAAGTTCCTCGATTTTTAAAAAACTGTTCATGATTTAGCTTTTATAGACTTGTTGGTGAAAAGGTCCACGCATGTCTTACAGGGCGACTGCTAAATATTTAAAAAAGTCGAAGACATTCGTGAAGAGATGGGTTTAATGCTATAAAGCCAACAAAGATCTTCCCGATAGAGGCAAACCGCAGCTGTTTAAGCGCAATCCTACTCCTCAGTTACATGGAACCAAAACTAAGCTAGCTAAGAGAGGAGTTGACGTTAACATAAATACCATTTGGCTGAAAAAAGCATACAATATCGAAGCACGAGGCAAAACCCGTTGTTTTCGAAGACCTACAGGAAAAAATGCAAAGTCTGGGCTAGCGAGAATCTCGACTGCGATTGGTCCAATGTAATTTTTTCGTTCTGGGCATGGGCTTCCACAAGGTAGGCTAGTGAGCGATTGCTTCAGTGAACCATTAAACATTCAGTAAAACTCCATGTTTTGGGATGTAACTCTGAGCACGGTTTTAGGTATTTAGAGCTCTTTATGCGGAACTTGGATGCTCAGAAAATCGTCATTATTTATAAACGTGGTTTTCTAAAGCCTGTCCAGAAGATGTTCGGTGTCAAAAGCGAAGACTGGATTTTAGGGGAGGACAATGATCCAAAATATCGGAGTCGCCTCTGTACCTCATGGAGAGCAGAAATTGGCATCGTAACTTCAGACTGGTTTTCATAGTCTTTTGATGCAAATTCAATGAAGATTATTTGGAGCACTGCAATGAGGAAGCTTGCAGGAACATGTGTCTTCATCCTCAAGCAGCTTTCACGAAAAATCAGAGAGATATGGCGCTTATTACTCCCAGGATATGCTGAAAAGCTGGTAGAAATTATGCCCAAAGGGTGCTAGGCTATTCTGGAAAGCAATAGAAATTGGACCATGTAGTAGGTAGTTACGCTGTAAGCTTTTTAACGTACTTTTAATTAAAAAGTTAAAATCAAAAAATCTGCAATAGATTTTCTAAAACCAAGAAACGTTTCTTGATGAACATACTGTATATTAAACAAAATATGCAGACTCAACACATCTTTATTTCAAATTGAGGCTTAATTATCCATCTTGATTGCTTTTGTATTAACTGAACAAATACAAATTTATCATACCAGCTTAGAAGAAAAACTTGAAATAGGCAAAATAAAAAACTGCATATGCATTTATTGAAAAATGTCTAAATATGCACATATGCACTATATATGCATTTTGCATATAATACCAGCTCTAATAATAACCATTGTTTTATTTTCTTAAATATATCTTAAGGTTTGTTGTTTTAAAAGAGTCATTAAATAATAAGTAGGAACATAAAATTATAAAATACAAACGTAATTGTGTTGACAAATCGCGTAGATTATGGCTAAGACACGAGTATTGCTGGAAAAACAATAATTTTATGAAAATTTCGAGAATTTTGGCCACTAGTATGTTTTGAAAGTTTCGAATTTCAAATTTTTTAATTTTTTTCCAAATTTTAAATTAATTTGAAAATTTCATCTTTTTCGCCCTTCCCACAGTTATGACTTTTTCTGAACTTCGACTTTTCTATTAATTTGGACTGTTTCTGAAAATTTCTGAAATTTTGACTTCACAAAATTCGTAATTTGTTATACATTTTCTTGAAATTTGTTTTATTCTCGAAAAATATCTTTTTTCTGGAGATTTCTTTTCTCTCTTAAAATTTGATGCGAAAAAAATATTTTTATTGGGCATTTGGATAAAGGTGTTTCTTAGAAGTTTCAAGTTTTGTATTCTTATATGTACGAGTCAATTTTAAAGATTTTCTGCACTTTTTACTTTGAGCAAAGTAGTGAAATATATTGGTCCATAAATATTTAAACTAATGACTAATTAGGTACTTATTATTTTTAGACGACTGAAATGCCAAAGACCATAAAATACTCATGCAGAGCGTATAATTTTTAGAATTTAGCTGAATTAATCTGTAGAACAACTTCATATGTGTCGCTGCGAGGTATGTGTGGATTCTCCCTTCTCTGTGTAGTCACAAAACACAATAGGTAATTAGTTTGATCGTTGAACTAGAGCCGATATCTAACAGTGATCAAGTGGTCTGTGAACTTCCTCCAAACAACACTTACGCCGCAGGTCACACGCTTGTCGTGTCTCACACATTACCGACACACCGATATCTATCGGTGCAATCAGCATTGCGGACGCATAAGGTCTTTTTGTCCGCTCGCCGAGCGTCGAAAATTGCGACAGGGCTCCCATAACTATGACCATTAGCACTTTCTACCTTATATTTATGACGTCGAGGAATTTCGTTCATGGGTGTTTAAATAACAATCTGTTATGTTCCAAAGTAATTGATTTACATTACATCACTTGGTGGATATTTAAAACACTTTATTTCTGGCTCTTTGTTCCTCATAATAGTTATATTACTGAAGACATTTTGCCAAGAAAGTTACTTATTAAAATCCTCGTGTAATGCTACTCGAAGCCATTGCTTCGTTCTTCGATTCTGATCCAACCTGGGCTATCTGTTATGCTGGAATACGTGGAATACTTCTTGTGTTTTGCAATACCAATACTAAAAGAAGTAAAGACGTTTTAAAGTGCTTTGATGTGAAAAAATAAAATCGGTCCTTTCTATTTTGCAACTCCAATCGGTTTGTTTTTTGTATTAAAGTTGTTACCAAAATCCAGCAAAGAAAAAGCTGGCTGAAGATATTAAAAAGTAAAAAATATTAATAACTTGTGCACTAAATGGCAAGAAAAATTTCTTTTCTATTTCTGGCTGGCAAGGGGGAAAACGAGAGCAAAAAATCTTTTATGTTACAGGCCAGGAATAGTGGCCCTCGAAGTAACCTATTTCACTAATTTATGTAACTTTAAAAAAAAGAAACAATACGGTTGTGAAAGAAACTTGAAGTTTCGTTCATAAAAATTCTACTTTTCCCACGGAGTAACTCAAGCAAAGTAAAAAATTGGATGTTAAACTCTATTTACTTGTTATTTAGTTTAAACTAAAGCACTGAATTAAACACTATGGCTTGTGTTAAGTCCAAAGAAGGTTTCACCCCTTTACCATATCAGAAATTAAATAAATAAGTACGCGATACGTATTTCGAAGGCAGAACTGGCATTTTCAAGCGTACTTATCTAAAAAGATTAGCAAAAGATGCATCGACGTCATCTGCATTGAGATTCAAATCCATACTTTTTAGATTAGTACGCTTGAAAATGCCAGTTCTGCTGGCGAAATACGTATCGCGTAATTATTTAGTTAATTACTGATGTAGTAAAGGGGTGAAACCTTCTTTGGATTTAGTTTAAAGTTAAAATTCTGTGATGTATGATATAAAAATTTTGCAAATACTTAACGTTAAAACTTCTCAATTAAATTTAAGAACCTCTGATTATGGTAATTTTTTTTTCTTTTTTTCGAAGTTTTGACCTTAGAACTGAGAACATTTTACTTTAAAATCGAAATTTCGACTTTTTTCTAAAAATTTAGAATTCAGTGTGGAGATAAGGATTTGCTTAATAACATGGGTTAGATAACTGAAAGAAAAAAAATTACATTTTTGTGAATTTGAATTTAATATCTTTATAAATTTTTAGTTTTAAATTGTTCGAATTTCATTTTTCAAAAGTTTCAAATTTAAAGTCGAAGTTGTTGGAAAATTTGTCTCGAAGTGAAAACTGTTTTATCCAAAAAGAATTTTTCTCGTAATTTCTCGTTAATTTGAAATCCATTTTTATTAATTTTAAGTTTCTCTGACCAATTAAACTTTTTTTTTAAATGCTTTGCGTACACTTGGAATTTAAGTCGAAATTTCGAGAAAAAATCGGTATTTCAAAAATAGTTTGATTTATTAAAAATAAATGTCCTACAAAATTTCAGTCTAAATCTCGAAGCTTTAGCTATTTAATTAAATTATTTTTCTTTTTTCTTCTTTTTAATCTGAAAATTCAGAATAAACCCTAAATTTTAAGAATTGCCAAATGTTGAATTTAATCTGAAAATTCCAAATTTAATCTTGAAGATTTTACTTTCTTTCTGTAAAATTTCAACGAAAAACTGAAAATGTAATTATTTTCAGATTTTGATTCTCAAAGTCTTAACCTTGATCTGAAAGTTTAAACTTTTATTTTGAAATTTCGCATTTAAGCTCGGTATTTCGAATTTTTCTATCAGTTTCGTGTTGTAACTAAATAACTAAAAATAATTTATACATTTTTTTTTCAAATCTTGAACTTTCCTTAAATTCTGTGTTTAAATTTTAATCAAAAATCCGAGTACTTTTTTATTATGAGTTTTATAAATTTCAAAGTTTATCTTAGAAGTTTTAGTTTAAAATTGAAAATTATACTTTTTAAAATTCCGTCTATAAATTGCCAATTCTCATAGAACCTTTTTTTTCAGAATTCCGAATTTAATCTTGAAGTTAGAAAATTGTTTTTTTTTAAATAAACTGATTTTAAATAATTTTTAGAATTTTTGACTTTTTCTAAATTTTTTACTTTAAAATTAAAGGTTTACATTTTTCGAATATTTGACTTTTAAATCGACATTTCCATTTTTTTTTCTAGAAATTTCGAATTTAATCTGAAGACATAAATTTGCTAAATAAACTGAGACCCCTTGTTTCTTCATATTTTCCACTAGCTATATAAAAAGTTTCCGGGTGCCACATATGGCTACTGAGCTACGGGTTGGGCACCATTACCTTTGAATATGCCAGTTTGACGAATAATCAATATAAGAATTTTGTATTATTGTGTTGCTAAGGGATGAATATGGACCTGAAACCCTTTCACTTGGATACGCCCCTGCATCACCAAAGAGAAGGTAAGAAAGCACAGTGCAAAAAGAAATGAGATCTTCATTTTAAAGTATAAATACGATAAATTATTGTCAAACATTTTTTTCCCGTTGGTTAAGATTACTTTAAAATTTTTTATAGATTACTGTTTCAGTCGTAATTTCGACATCTTTAGCTTACCTTGGCTTTCATTCGCATTCAAAAAGTAATATTCCTTTTGTGTCTCTATTAATTGAAATATCGATATAAATTCTGGATTTCAAAACAAAATTCGAATATCGAGAAGATGGTCGAATATTGGAAAAAAACTTAAAAATGTTAGGTCTAAATCCCAGTGTTGTCGAAATTTATTTTAAAGAAATCCACATTTTCAAATTTTAAATTAAACTTTGAACATTATTTTTTAATGTTTATTTTTCACTTTAAATTTGGATCCTTGCCCAAAATTTCAAATTAAAATTTCAAATTAAAAGATTAGAAAAATATATTTTTCCTAAGATTTTCTTTAAAATTTCATTATTTAAAGAAAATCGAAATTTTAAAAAATGTTTTTAAAAAGTGCGAAATTTATTATTATCAAGGGTCGAAATTTCAAAAAAAAGTCGAAATTCCGAAAGAAGTTAAATTTTTCAAAAAATTTAAAATTTTAAGACAAGTCCAAATTGTTAAAAATTCAAAATTTTTAAAATCAACCCAAATTTACAAAAAAATTGAAATTTTTAAGAAACGTCGAAGGAAGTCACAGTTCTGGAAAGTCCAAATTTTCAAAAAGGTGTCAATTTTCAAAAAGTGAAAAAATTCGAATTTTTCAAAAAAAGTCTGAATTTTTCAAAGGATCAAAATTTTTAAGTCAATATTTCAAAAAAGTAAAAAGTTTCTAAAAGGATGAATTCTCTAAAATTTGACATTTCTTAAAAATAGTAAGAATTTTGGGAAAAAGATCTAAATTGTAGAAAAAACCAAATCCAAATTTTTAAAAATTCAATTTTTTAAAGGATCTCAAATTTACAGAAAAAATTAAAATTTTTAAAAGACCTCGAAACTTTCAAATCACAATTCTGAAAAGTTAAAATTTTCAAAAGAGTGTCAGGTTAAAAAAAGTGAAAAATTTCAAAAAAATTATAAAATGGGAAATTTTGAGAAAAAGTTGAAATTTGGAAAAGTTTTTTAAAAAAAGAGTCCAAATTTTTAAATAGATCGAAATTATTAAGTTAATATTTTAGAAAAGTAGAAATTTCTACAAAAGTTGGAACCTCGAAAAAGATTAACATTTCTTAAAAATAGTCAACATTTTGGGAAAGAGACCTAAATTGTAGAAAGTAGAAATTTTAAAAAAGTTGAAATTTTCAACATAATATTAGGACATAAAACCTAAGTATAATAATTTCGAAAAACCCTCAATTTTTTTCTAAAAAAGTCATAATTTCAAAAAAAAAGTAGAAATTTCCAATCAAAACAGTCAACATTACGAGAAAAAGTTAAAATGTTGAAAAACAGAAAATATGTATTGAAAAGTCAATATGTTAAAATGTCTAAATTGTCAATAAAATCGAAATTTTCAATAATAAATCGAAATTTTAAAAAGTCAAATTTTTAAAATACATTCAAATTTTCAAGAAAGGTGAACTTTTTTAAAGAACGTTCAACGAAATATCGAGAAAACATTTAAATTTTGAGAAAAAAATTAAAATTTTGAGAAAAAGTCGAAATTTTGACAAAAGGCTATTTTTTTATGTTCAATCTACTCACTTCTAAAAAAATGTTAAGTCAATATTTTCAAAAAAATTGAAAATTCCACAAAAAATTTAGATATTTTTAAAAAGTGATTAAATTGTCACGACAAAAAACTAAATCTTAGAAAAAATAAAATTTTTAAACTAGCCAAAGTTACCAACATATAAATAAAAATTTCGAGCAAAAGTGTAAATTTTATAAAAAAGCTTAAGATTTTTTAAATAGTTAAAATTTTCGCAAACATTTTTAGTCAAATATTTAAAAAGAAGCCGAGATTTTGGTTTGTTTCAATTTTTTGGTCTAGATTTTCAGAAATGTCGAAATTTTCATTTTATTATTTGTGTATTTTTTTGAAAAATAGTTGATATTTTACAAAATCAGAAATTTTTCACATAAATGGTTCAAATTTTCAACAAAGAATAATTTATTATAAAAAGTTGTAATTTGCAAAAAGTCAAATTTGAAGAAAGTTTAAAATGAAAAAAAGATAATATTGTAACGCAATGTAAATAGATAGAATAGAATTTAGAATAGAATTGTAGAATTTAGTAAATAAAAAAGTTTCTAGAAGGATCTGATAAGGGGAAAGCGGCCGCGATAACGAAACAAACGGCAGATAAACGTTCCAGAAATTTCGGCAAACGATAAGCCTTATCTGCCGAAAAGTTCTAGAAGCCGGGAGCCAAAACTATAAAAGGCGGTCAGCTTTCCCTCAAGTCAGTCAGTTAGAGGCAGTGTAATTAGTGAGTTAGTAGAAGTCAATAATAAGTGAGTTAATTGTCCAATTGTGGTGATTCAAGTTTAGTTTAGTAATAAAGTGGGTATTATTCGATAAGTGTATAACAATTCGAACCGATAAGCCCGTAACAATATTTGAAAAAAGTAAATATGTTAGTCAGAATTACGAGAAAGAGCCTAAATTTTCAAAAATTTGATAAGTTCGTCATAAGACTTTAGAAATAAGTCAAAATTAAAAATAAAAGGTAACATTTTCAGCATATTCGAAATTTTCAAAAAATCAATTCGAACCAATAAGCCCGTAACATTATTTGAAAAGAGTAAATATGTTAGTCAGAATTGCGAGAAAGAGCCTAAATTTTGAAAAATTTGATAAGTTCGTCATATGATTTTACAAATAAGTCAAAATTAAAAATAAAAGGTAACATTTTCAGCATATTCGAAATTTTCAAAAAAAGGTTTTTTTGTAATTGTTTGAGAAAAAGTTAGTATTTTCAAAAAATGTTCATATTTTCAGCATAAATCAAATTTTTCGCAAAAGTTGAAAACAAACATAAAAGCCGAAATTTTGAAAAAGCTAAAACTTTGGAATTCGAAAAATTTTGAAATTTGAGAAATAGTTAGCATTTTCAAAAAAAGTTCAAATTTTCAGCATAAGTCGAATTTTTCCAAAAATTTGAAAACTGAAAAGTCCAAGTTTCGACAGAAAAGTCAGAAATTTGAGAAATCGCCAAAATTACTAAATTTCAAAAAATTCAAAACTGTAAAATTCGAAAATTTTGAAAAAGTGGATTATTTTTGAAATGTCCAAGCCTTAAGTAGAAGCCAGAATGTTGAAAATATTCCAAATTTTCAAAAAAAGAAATTTTTGTTAATTTTTGAGAAATAGTTAGCATTTTGAAAATAAGTTCACATTTTCAGCAGAAGTCAAATTTTTTGAAAACACTGAAAACAAATCAGTCGAAATTTCATCATAAAAGTCGAAATTTTGAGAAATAATCACAATTACTTAATTTCGAGGAAGCCAAAATTTTGGAACAAAAAACGAAAAGTTTGAAAAAAATTGATTCTTTTTAAAATGTCGAAGATATCACTAGAAGCCGGATTTAGAAAAAGATGAGAAGAATAAGAAGTACAAATCGAAATTTTGAAAAGGTCAACATTTATAAGAAAAAAATTATGAAATTTTAAGCAAAAATCAAAATTTCGAAAAACATTCAAATTTTTCAAAAAGGAAGTTTTGAAAACGGTTAAGTTTTGAAATGTCCAAATTTTGGAAAGAATGGAAATTTTCAATAATAAATTAAAATTTAAAAATATTAAATTGTTCAAGAAAAGTTAAAATTTTGTAAACAGTCGAATTTAAAATAAAACAATTTTGAAAAATGCCGACATTTTCAAAAACATTCGAATTGTTTATACTCTTTTGCTCGTTAAAAATTTGTACATAAATAAATTCCGTTTAATTATGTCAACAATAAGTTGAATTCCTTATTTTACAGATACAATTGTTAAACTTCGATCACAAACGTTACTAATGTCAGTAAACAATGCTAGCAGATATTGTGTGAAAAAAAGAAGTTTTAAAATAAAATGAAAATGGGCATTTTTGCTTTGTAAGGGAAGTTGTGCTCCTCTAGCTTCCATGAAGAACACGCCACTGCAATTAGCCCTTCTTTCTGTTTTAAACATACTGCTCGACTTTGGGCCCTTTAGCAATTTTTTTATCATGCTACTACAATAAACCGTTCATCAGTGGGAAACGCGTCTGAAAAATCGGCGTATTGCGGCCCTGCGAAGCTGCACAAAAGGGGTGAGAAATATGCCCTCTTTTTGTTCGTATCGGGCGCTTCTTATTTCGTAAGTAGCGAACGTCTACATACATTATTGTCATTTCTCATTTCGGGCGATTATCATTAAAAATATTAATGGCCCAGTATTCTTCATGCAAGCTTTAATTTATTTAGCGCAAATTTTGTATACGTACTTTTCTTAGATGAATAATGACCCGAAGATTTTCGCCTTGTTATATGTGATTTTAAATTCCGTCAGACAGCCTTCGCGGATGCATTGTTTCCACTAAAATTGCCTAAGATTGTTCGCATCGTACACATACATTAATCAAATGTAAAGTTTCCAAGAGAATAATTAAGAATTCAGTCGTGGGGGTGGTGTGGTAAAAATGACTTGAAAGATTCAAATTTTTTAATGCAGTGGGAACTATCTATGGTCGAGCTGATTTCTGCAGCTCCGATTATTAAGAATAATGCTCGCATTATAGTAAATTATCCTCAGAAGTGGGGAAGAAAGAGATCCGACCAATCTACTCGACGTTGCGGTATGTCATCTTAATAAACAATCTCCATGAGTATATCAGTGATCTTCATCTCGAAACAATGGTCCATACGGCGTGTTCGACGTCATACCTCATCAATTACGGACGTCTTAATGTGTGGTCGTCATATAGTTCGCATAACATCAGTATTTTTTTTACAATACCGCTCGAATTAATTATTGGCAGATGAACTTATACGGTAATTAAATTTAAAATCAACGATGCCGAATGGAGCCCCAGTTTGAACTTTAATGGTGTAAGTTCGCGATTTGATGGGAGACGGCTAATTATATCGACAACATTGGTGCGGATACAGATCTAAAGAAAGCAACCATCTTATTTATTTGTTTTACGGGAATCTTCGCTTAGCTTTAATTTCCTCCGAGCAGGACGACTTTCCATTGGACTTAAAATCCAGCCCGAGGCCGCCTGTTAATTACTGCTATGAGTGTAAACAACATATTTCTGAGAAAACTAAATTTCAAACAAATTTTCCCTGCTAGTTAAAAGTGCAGGTTAGATGCAATTTATTTAGTTGGCAAGCAATATACATGGCGATTTTCAAGTTTCCAGAGGGTAAGAGATAATAACTTTTCTGTTTAACTCTCGACTAATTAAAATCCGTCGAGAAAATGATATAAAAAAATTGATTACCTGTAAATAGAGTTAACCGAGAGATGATTACAGCTCAACCAAGAAAAAAACACACCCCCAAAGAAAGATACTCAAGTACATCGAATTGTTCTAGGAGATTTTCGGCCCGTTGATGCTGGCCAGAATAACAAAGTTTTCAATGATGTAACTCTTGAAGTATAGAAGAGAGGTTCAGCTGACCGGAAAAGGAAATAAAATACTCCAGGGGTTTCTTTAAACTCCGTTGAAATATCGCCATATTAATTCTCGTATACAATGCACCGCACAATTCTTTGTGTTACTAAATCAGCGCCTAACTGCATATATTGTAAAATGCGAGGTTTTAGGGGACGGCGAGGGGCACATTTCACAATATAAATGGAGGCGGAGGTGTCGCAGAATTAGGAAGTTTACTGCTGTTGTTATTAAATTATGACACGATCCAAAAATATGTCTTTAGTGTCGTATAGCTTTTTGAGAAGAGAGAAGGAGATTTTGTTCTATTTTAACTGATTAAACATTTATTTGTAACAAGACTTCGAACTGGAACTGAACCAAAAACCCAAAACCAGATTTTCTTGTTTTTTTCTTATAATTGCGAGTTTCAACTTGAAATATTTACTTTTTTCATAAAATGTAATCCATTATAAATTTGGATTTTTGACATTTTTCTTAAAATTTTAACTCAAAATTTTTAATTTTCGCTCTAAAATATCATTGGCTTTTGGCATACTTTTATAATAAGATTTTTAATTTTAAAAATTTTTATGTTAACTTCTCGATTTTGGGCGTGAAATATCGAAAATATCGACACACTCGAAATTGTTTTATTTTTCTATGAATATTACCTCTTTTTCAATTTTTTTATTTTATTTTTTCAAAATATGAGTTTATTGTTTCCATTTTTAAAGCTACCCCTAAATTAACATTAATTGCCATAACTAGATAGACACTTTCTAGAAATTTGTCTTTGGCTCTAAAAAGATAAGCATCTTGAACCTTTTAATCCTTTTTCTAGAAATTATTGGAAGTTTTCTCCAAAATCTTGATATTTTTATTCCACAAAATATGCTTAAAAATGAAAATCGAAAATTTAAACTGGAAATTAAAAAAAAACATATTTAGAGAAAATATATCCAGTTTATAAAAATAGTTTTTTTCCTATTTGTTTCGTGTTCTTGTAAATTTAGCTTTTGTTCTACAATGCTTTTTAAAAAAATTGAGTTTAAATTTCCGAGTCTTACTTTTTTTAAATAAAAAATATCGAGTTTAAATTGAGAATGTCAACTTTTTCTAGAACTTTTGATGTTAAAATTTTCACTAACATCTTGAATTGTTTACCTTTTTTTATAGAAACGTCAGGAACAACTTTCCCAAATTTCAAGGTCTTTTAATTAATTTTCAACATTTTTTAAAATGTTTACCATTTCTAAAATTTTTAAATTTTTTGAAAATTTTTACCTTTTTGAATATACAGGCTGAATGAAAGTAGATGTCTCAGTTCAATTATAAGAAAAGGAAAAATGGTATAAGAAATCTGGAGAGAGGTTCTTCAATTAGATTGAGTAAGGTCTATTTTAAGCCAAATTTACATATTTTTTCATATTTGAAAACTGAAGTAATGACGTCATTGAACTTTTTTTTTCGGAATTTTCCGAAACAAATTTTGTAAATAAAAACATTTGTATCTTTGTTGTTTTATTAGACTTATTTATAAAAATTAAACATCGACCTTAATTTTTATTCACCATTGCTTCTGCTATAAATCTCCAAGTTTTTCATAATTATACACTTTTTCTCAAAATTTCGACTTTTTCTCAAAATTTGGAATTAAATTTTCTAAAATGATGACTTTAAAATCGAAATCGATAATCTCAAATTTCGTGAAATTATTTTTAATATTTAAAAATTTTGAGTTTAAACTTTTTAGCATTTTTTTCCAAAAGTTTTGCTCAAGTATATCAATATTAGTAATTTTAGACTTCATACACAAAATTACAAATTTTTCAGAAATACTTCTTTTTTCTGGAAATGTTGGCTCTCTTCAATTTGCCTGAATCTCTACTGCCTGTTTTTCTGAAAATCTTTGATTTTTAATTAATTTGGGCTCAATTTCCACATTTTAATTTTTTCCTCCTTTATGATTAATGTTAGAAAGAAATAAAAAATGAGAACAAACGATAATAAAAAAATGAATAAACACTGGAAGTCCAAAGGCTAAGTTTTAAGAAAGCCAAAATTTAAATAAAATAAAAACATTTAAAATGTTTTAAAAAGTTTGAATTTTAGTTGAGATCATTTAAAAGAAAATAATATTTTTGAAAAAATTCGCCGAAATTTTGCCCACATTTCCCCAGAAGTTGAAATTTTGAAATAAGTTTAACTTTTTAATAAAGTCGAAATTAAAATATTTTTTTTTTGAAAAACAGAGTAAATTAAAAAAAAGTTAAGATTCTCAGAATAAACCAAACATTTGAGGATAATTTTCAAGTCTGAAAATCTTGGAAAAGGTGAAAACTTTGAAAACCTAAAATTGTTTAAAAATTAAAATTTTGAAATATTGATATTTTTAAAATTAAATTCTTCATAAAAGCCCGAATTTTCAAAAAAAGTTAAGTTATTTCAAAGTACAAAAAAATTAAAAGAGTCAAAATTTTGTCAAATTTCTAAGAGTCAAAAATTTCAATAAAATAAAAAATTCTCTGTATGTTTAAAAAAGTTTGAATATTGGATAAGGTCAATATTTAAAAAAAAAACAATATTTTTAAAAAAATTTCTAAAATTTCTAGTGACATTTACGCTACAGTTGAAGTTTTGAAATAAATTTAACATTTTAATGAAATCGAAATTAAAAAGGAATATGTTTGAAAAGCAGAAGAAATTACAAAAGGTCAAAATTCTCAAAACAAACCAAAAATCTGTAGATAACTTTGAACAATAAAAAAAAACAAAAACAATAAAAACTTTTAGTTGTGAAAAATGTTTAAATTTTGAAACATCCCGAAATTTTGATTCTTTGAAGCCTTTGACTTTATTCAAACTTTAAGTTACTCGAAATCAAAATTCTTTGAAAATCATGAAAATAGCAAAATATTGAAAATTTTGAAATCGTGATATTTTTAAAATCAAAATTTTCATAAAAGCCTGAATTTTCAAAAAAAATTAAATTATTCCAAAGCGAAAAAATTGAGATAGTCAACATTTTTAAAATAATTCAAATTTCTAAGAGTCGAAAATGTCAATAAAATAAAACAATCTCTGTATGTTCGAAAAAGTTTAGATTTTGGATAAGGTCAGTATTTTTAAAAAGTCAAACTTTTCGACAAAATTCGAGATTTTCTGGAGACATTTTGCCAAAAGTTGAAGTTTAGAAATAAATTTGACATTTTAATGAGGTCGAATTAAAAAAAATATGTCTGAAAAACGAAAAAAATACAGAAAGGTAAAAAGTATGACAGTAAACCAAAAATTTGTGGATAATTTTGAACAGTAAAAATTTTCGAAAAAGTAAAAACCTTGAAAACTCAAAATTTTCAAAAACTTAAAATTTTGAAAAAAGTTAAAATTTTGATATTTTTAAAATCAAAATTTTCATAAAAGCCTGAATTTAAGAAAAATTAGATTTTTCCAAAATAAAAAAAATTGAAATAATCAAAGTTTTTGAGTCGAAGAGTCGAAAATTTCAATAAAATAAAATATTCTCTGTATGTTTGAAAAAGTTTGGATTTTAGATAAGGTCAGAATTTTCAAAAAATCAATATTTTTGAAAAAATTAAAATTTCTGGCAACATTTTCCCAAAAGTTGAAGTTTGAAATAAATTTAACATTTTAACAAAATTAATATTTGCAACCCGTACTACGTGGAATTCTTTAATATTCATAACTATTAAACTTTATTAACGATAAAAACGCAACAAAATTTAAAAATTCCACCAGCAATATGACCGTCGATGATGCAGTAGTGCGAAACCTGATCCGGTGGTAGCAAATATTTATCGAAAATCTTGTGGAATTTTTAATTTTTGTTGCGTTTTTATCGTTAATAAAGTTTAATAATTATTGAAGTCGAAAAAAAAAAAATATGTTTGAAAAACAGAAAAAACCACGAAAAGTTTATTAATTTAAAAAACTACAAAATAAACTACAAAAAGGTTAAAATTCTGAAAATAAATTAAAAATTTGTGGATAACTTTAAAGAATAAATTTGAAAACCTTGAAACTCAAAATTTTCAAAAACTTTAGGTTTTGCAAAAACTTTAAATTTAAAAATTTCTCGAAATTTTGATTTTTTGAAGCCTTTAACTTTCTTCAAACTTTAAATTTCTCGAAACCAAAATTTTTTATAAATTATGAAAATAGCAAAATGCTGAAAATTTTGTAATTGTGATATTTTTACCATCAAAATTTTCATAAAGGCTTGAATTTTCAAAAAAAATTAAAATTTTTCCAAGGTAAAAAAAATTGAAATAGTCAAAACTTTTAAAATAAGTCAAATTTCTAAGAGTCGAAAATTTCTGGCGACATTTTCGCCAAATTCAATATTTTGAAATAAATGTAATATTTTAATGAGGTCGAAATTAAAGAAAAATATATGTCTGAAAAACAGAAAAAACTACAAAAAGCTTGAAATTCTCAAAATAAAACAAAAATTTGTAGATAATTTTGAAAAATAAAAATTTTCGAAAAAGTACAAACTATGAAAACTCAAAATTTTCAAAAACTTAAAATTTTGAAATGAGTTTAAATTTTGTAACTTCTATATTTTTAAGGTTAAAATTTATATAGAAGCTAAAATTTTCATAAAAAGCTGAGTTAAGTATTCCAAAGTTAAAAGAAATTAAGAAAATGAACATTTTTAATTTGTAAGAGTCAAAGTCTTCAAAAAAGTTAAATATTTTAAAAAACATTTCTGAAAAAATTATTTTTAATGAAATCCAAAATTTTCCCAAAAGACAACATTTCTAAAAAAATTCGAAATTTTGAGACGAGGAGAAATTTAAAAATATCAAATTTTCAACTTTTTCTTGAAATTTTGATTTTGTGAAGCATTGAAGCAAACTTTAAATTACTTAAAATCAAAATCTTTTGAAAATTACGAAAATTAAAATACAAATCTTGTCCCCCGAAACCAAGAAAGATTAAAAAACACAACAGGGGTTGTTCTAACGCGTTTCGGTAGCCAAGCTATTATCTTCAGAGAGATGCTCTCTGAAATATCTCTCTGAAGATGATAGCTGTTTTCCAGTAATCTATGGCCCAATTAACCCTATTAAAATCTAAATTTCATTCATCATTGGAAACCTAGGAGAACAAGGAGAAGGGTCATTTTTGACACATTTTGAGCTGTATCTTTAAGACGATTGGACTGAAAATAAAAAAAAATATTTTAGGATTTTTAGAGGTAGCTCTTTTAAATGACCTTATACGATATATTAACCAAAACTTGATTTTTCGTAGACCAAATTAACCCCCTATTTTATTAAAAAATATTTTTTTTTCTAATCGCTGGCTGGCGGTATTTGTGTGGGTCATCGAAAACCAATGCTGTGAAAATTTTTAAATTTCTACGTTACATAGTTTTCGAGGACAGTTTTCGTAACAGATACAGATACAAAACCCAAGAAAGACAGAACTTTTTTAAAAAGATTAAAAAAACTCAAAATTAAAAATTTTGGAAAAAGTACCAATTAGAAATGTGAAAAAATAAAAACAAAAAGTGTCGAAATTTTTAAAAGGTGTTCATTTTTAAATTAATCGAATTTTTTAAAAAAAGCTTTAAAAGAGGTCACAATTATTAATATTTTAATAAATTCGAAATTGTTTAAAACTGGTGAAGATGCTCGAAAAAGTTAAAACTGCGAAATTGAAATTTTAGAAAAGGTTGAGGTTTTCAAAAAGCCCAAAATAAAACTATATACAGGGTGTTACAAAAGTCCGGGCCGCTACTTCAGGAGCATATTCTACACATTAAAATATGAAAAATGTTGAAATACATTTTTTTCTTTAAATTGCCTCCTAACGGAGATATGACCATTTAAAGATGACGCCCCTAAAGTGGTTTTTTTACTACAAAAAGTTAACGGTTAGTAGCAAAGTCATGAAATTGGGCAAGCAGTTAAAGAATTGGATTAGGCATATTCTCATGTAACATATTTTTTAAATAAGCAGTAGCGTGGTGTGTAGGGGGTTGCCCGCGATTATTTTTTGCCGTAACTTTTTTGTATTGCAATATTTCGACACAAAAGTGCCATAATCACAAAAAGCAACATTTTTTATACAAAAAAGGTACTCCTTCTCAAAGTCGCTAAAAGTAACTGTTTCCGAGAAAAAAGCGTTTAAACAAAATTGTTGCATTTATTAGAATTCGTTTTGCAAATTTCTAATTTATCCACTACTAACTGCATTGATATAAAAATAGTACAAAATTAAGAAAAAAAAAATCAAAGCAAGTGTTCGAAATTACTGCCCCCTGCAGCAATACATTGCTCGGCTCGTCTTCTAAGGGAACTAAATTTAAAAGAAGTTTAATTTAGGAATCATTATTCGGTAAAAAGTGTAACGTTGTAAAAAAGCAAAATTTTCAAAAAAGTTTAAATTTCCAATTAAACCCGAAATTTTAAAATTTTGAAAAAAAGGAAATTGGAAACGTGGACATTACAAAAAAACTGTACAAAAGTCGCAATTTCCAAGAAAAATTCGAAATATCTAAGGGATATCAAAATTTTCCAAAAAGCCAAAATTAAAAAAAATCAGTCTAAAAAAAAAGTCTAATTTAAAAAAAAATCAAATCTAAAGATCAACATTTCCAGCAAAGAACAAAATATTTGAAAAAGTCAAAAGTCTTCAAAATTTTCAAAAAAGTGGAATTTTTCAAAAAAGCTGTTTCGAAAAACTAAAATTTTTTCAATAAAAGTTAAAATAAAAAAAAAAGCAATTAAGAAAAACCGAAAATAAAAAAAACGAAATATTTAAAGGTTAACATTTTCAAGAATAGGTCGAAATCTTCGAAACGGGGTGAGATCTTTAGAAAAAATCACAATTTTCAGGAGAAGTCTAGAAAAGTCGAAAAAGTCGAAAATCAAAAAAATTTGGAAATATCAGGGTTTCTGCTTCCCCTGTCTCATGCAGTTAATCGAAAATATACATATATTTATCCGGAATCACTTTTTTTCTCGAAATTTTAAATAATAATTGAAAATTGGACTTTTTTTTGACGACTGTTTTTGACCATTCTAAAAATTCTTTCTTTTGTTTAGAAGCAATGTCAAAATTTGCACATTTACATTAAGTTTGGCTTGCTTATAGCCTCTCGTGTTTTTCCTGAATTTTAAAAAAAATTATCCAAAATTTGGTTTTTATGGAAATAAAGCAATAAAAATTTTTAATGCGACATTCTGAAAGTTCCAATTTTTTTTTCGAAATTTGGACAGAATAATTTAAAATTTAGAAACAGATAATTTGAAAATTTTGAGCAAAATATATTTTAGAGATTCTAATTTTTTTCGAAATTAGACGTTCCTTTCAAAAATTGTTCAGAATATTAGACTTTTTTAAAATGTGTCTTTCTTCGACTTTGTTTTAGGTTAAAACTCTGTTAAAATACCCATTTTCTATTCAAAATTTGTCCTTTATTCCTTGAATTCTAACTTCATTCAAAACTCGAAGTTCTATGATTCTGAAAATTTCGAATTTTTTCTTTCAAACTCATCTTTCCTTTTTAAGTTAATCTTATCTTTGAAATTTTAATTTTCTTTTAAATTTATCTTTCTTTAAATTTGTTTCTTTTTACAATACGGTGGTTTCTACCTTTTTTTTAAATTCGCCTTACAAAATTATTTTATAACTTTAATCAAAATTCAACTTTTTATCAACATTTTGGGATTTCTTAAATAACTATGTTTTTGAAAAATTTAATTTATTCTAAGTATATAAATATTTTGTTCTTAAAATTTTGACGTTTTTTTAATAAAATTCGGTCTTTGTCTGGATGTCTTCATTATTTCTAAAATGCTAACTGTTTCTTCGAAATACATTAAACTTTTTGCCAAAATTGGATTTTATCTGGGGAATTTAGATTTTAAGTTCAACAATGTTCTTATAGTTTCAAATTTATCTTTTAAATTCATCTTTTTTTTTTCAAAATTTTACATTATTTTTCAAGCAACAAATTTGGTCTTTTTAAAATTTAAATTTGTTTTCAAAATTCATTGTTTTTGCTCAAAAATTTGACTTTCTCTGGAAAATTTCGACTTTCCTCTGAAAATTTAGTATGTTTGATTAAAATACAAACTTTTTAAAATTTGAGTTTTGTTCGATATATTCTCGTTTTTCTCAAAATTAGACTTTTTCTGGAAATTTCGACTTATATCCAATCTTTGGCATTTTCTATTGTAAAAAATTATGATCTTTTTTATCCGAAATGCTCTTTTTTGTCAAATTCTTGGCTTTCTTTTCAACTGTTTTTTATTTTCTCGACTTAAGATAAAAATTATACACATGGTTTCGAACCGGATCTAAATCGAAAACCGGAAACCCAAAAAAAACCACTATTTTCGTCGAAACGAAAACCAGAGTAGAACCGAAAAAAATATCGATTTATTTCGGTTTGTTGAATTTATGTACTTAAGACAGTTTTTACTTTACCTTTAAGTTTGGATTTTTTCTTAGAAATTTCAATTTATTTTTCAACATTTGCAAAAATCCGTTCCACGTTGATCTCAAAATTAGGAGTTTACTTTCAGTCTATCATTTCTGCCTAAAAATTAGTCTAGAAACTAACAATTTCCAGATTTTCTAGAAAATAGTGTTTTTATTTTCAAAATTTTAACTCAAATTAAAATTTTAATTTTTAATTACAATCTTTTTTCAAAATGTTCGACATTTTCTTGAAATTACAACTTTTATCTGGAAGTTACTGGAAATATTTTTTTCTTCTCCTAAAATTTCGATTTTAAAACGAAAAAAATATCGCCTGTTGCAGCGTGCTTTTTATTTAAGCTAGGAAAACTCGGCTTTCCTTATAATTTTGTTTGCAAATTCGAGTTTTTCTGGAAATTTAAACTCTTGTTAGAAAATTACAAATCTACTTCTTTCCTGAAATTTCGATTTCATAATTTATTATATCTATTTTTTGAAATTATTAGACAAATTTTCGATTTTTCGTCAATTTTTCCTTTAAATTCCACTTTGATGTTAGTATTGTAATTTTTTTTAACTTCTTCTGCCGACTTCCCAAAGGTTTCTAAAATTCTCACTGAAATCTCGCTATTTCAAATTTATTCTGTTACTATTATCATTATTTTATGTCAACATTTCAGGAAAAAATACAATATTATATTTCAATTTAAGACTCTGATCTTGAAATTGGGGTCAAAATATTCAGAGTAAACTTTGAATGGTGACATCTTAGAAAATGAATAATTTAAACTTCCATTCTTTGCGCTAAAATAGTAATTTTTATTCTCAAGATTTAGACTTTAAGCTCGAAATTGTGATATTTTGCCTTTAAAATTAAAATTTTTTTTCGTTTTTTTTTCCGAAAATTTGTCGCTGATCTTGAAATTTCAATTGCAATTGCATAGAAAATTAAAATGTAAAAAATAATTGAAATTGTATTTTTTGTGGATTTTTTTACTTTTACTCTTAAAATATACACTTACGTTAAAAATTTCGAAGTTTGGCTAAAAATGTTAGCAGAAGTCGATTTCAGATGAAAAAGTGTCAATTTGAATTTGAATATCTTATGTTATTTTTATTTTGAATCTTAATTTAGAATCTTCAAAGAATATTCAAATTTCAAGAAAAAAATTAACATTCTTGGAAAAAGTCTAAATTCTCAGAAAAAAAATTGAATTTATGATTACCAATTTTTCCAAATCAATTTTACCATTTCGAGTCCTGGAAATTTTGAGTTTTTGAGCTTAAAACTCGAGTAATGAGAAATTTCAAACTAAAATTTATAGTTCGAGTCTAAGCTCATAATTTTAAGAAAAATGTCTGGAATTAAAAAATAAAAGTCAACATGTCGATAAAAATGATCACATTTGCTAGAGAAAGACTAAATTTAATTTAAAGTCAAAATTTTAGAGGAAAAAAAAATAATAAGAAGTACATACAAGTTTAAATTTGAAACTTCAAGGGAAAAAAGTTAAAATGTCGAAGAAAGGTACAATACTCTAATCAAAAAGTTGTAAACAATTTTACTTTTTCTAGAGAATTTAAAGTTTTCAGCAACATTTTCAGAAAAAAAATCAAATATTTGGGTTTAAGGTCAATATTTCTATATTAAGGTATACATTTTCAAAATTATTCTGTTAAATTTTGATGTTCTTTTTTCGAAAATTTGACTGCTTCATCAAAATCTCAATTTAAATCTTTTCATTTCATGTAGATACTGGTATTCTTTAATTTCATTTTTTTTTAATTTGATCTTTTTTATCCAAAGTTTAAGAACACAAAGTGAAACGGTAAAAATCAATTTTATTAGAGAAATCGAGTCAAAGTCAAAACTTTGCCAGAAAACCAAAATTATGAAAGAAAAGTCTATCAAATTTCTAAGATTTCTTAATTTCGTAGATTTTAGAACATTTTGACTCTTCGGTGTATAATTAAAGATTTTTATGAAAGTTCCAAATTTAAATTTAAATTTAACACTTTCGCCACCCAGCTTTAGAAATATTTTAAGCAGAAATGTTAAATTATATTAATAATGATAATGTTTCCGACCAATAAAAGTCTACAATGAAAAAAAATTTAAATTTGAAATTTCTAAACCCAAAATTCAGATTTTGTACTTTATAAAGTTTTTCTTGAAATTTAAACTCAAATTGAACTCAAAATTCAAAGTTTCAGCTTAAAATTTTTAAACTTGAAAAATTTTTTTAAATTTCAGTCAAGGTCAGAGCAGTTACATGTTATAATATAACATAATAAAGAAAAAAAACATAACCTTGTCTAAATTATGTTTGAAAATCAATTTTTAATTCGAAAAACATCTAAAAAATTAAAAAAAAGAGACACTCGGAATTAAGTCGAAAACCAGAAAAAACCGTTATTTTTGTCGGAACGAAAACCGGAACTGAACCGATATAATTTTTTTGCTGGAACGAAAACTGAAAACCGGAACAAAAAAAATGGCGTTTCGAAGCCCTGATTATACATAAAACAGAAAAAATGTCGATACAAATTTTTTGAAACGTCGAGCAATTATTAAAAAATGCCAATGTTTTTCTTTAAATTTCGATAATGTCAACTATTAAATATAAAAGTAAAAATCAGGAGAAAAATATTTTTGGCAGTTTCCGGCCGAATCGATCGATTTTTTCTCAAAACTTGTCTGCTTATTCAAAATCATGAAATGCTAATAAAGAGACAAAATTTTCTAGAAAATTATTTCTTGAAAATTGTGACCTTTTTCTAGAAATTTTAAGATTGTGTTCAAATAAATAACAGTTCTTCTTGAAATTGGTCCTCTAGAATTTTGGACTCTTTTCAGGCAAAATTTTGGACAAAACTATGTCTTGAAAATTTTAACTTTCTTTCCGAAATGTCAAGGTTATAGTCAAATATTAAATAAAAAAGTAAAAATTTGTAGGATTTGTCTTTACTTTTAACTTCTCTACTTCTACTAGAAGTAAGTACTTTTTTCCCAAATTTCGTACATTGGTGCTGCGCGTGTAAAAGGCGTTAAGTCAAAAATAGATAAAATTAGAGAAAACAACATTACTCAGTTTATTAATTTTATCTAACATTGTTGACAATATTCTAAGACATTTTTTGAAATAATTATTTAAAACGTTACCTCATGATACTTGAAAGAATATTGTCAACATTCATTAATAACAATTTGATATTTTCAAACTGGGTGGCAGAAATCTTAGATAAATTTAATGAACATAATGTTTCCGACCGATAAGAGTCCACCTTAAAGAATAGTCCCCAGTTTGCACATGACCTAAGACTTCGATTTCTGACTTTTGATGGACGAGCACAATTAGATAGACAGTAAGTTATAAATGACTTGGCTTCCTTTAAGCAACAACAGTTACTTCAAAATTATACACGAAAACGGCTTTTTTATGTTCAATCCACTCGCAAAGGATAACCCTATTATTCCTTCAAAGCACCGCGAGTAGGATGCGGAAATAAGGATAGATGGCGATAAACCTCCTTCTTAAACAAGCATAGGTTGCAATTTTTTGGGAAAATTGTAACGAGTTCCATAGCTTGGAAGTTCTGTTGAAAAAAGATCCTTCGTAGACAGAAGTCGTCTCTGTGTAAAACTGGACAGTACAAGAATTTGCTCTTTTCCACTGTCTTGTATGCCTCAAAAATCTTGCCCTTAGGAAGAACAATTTTTACGGAATTTTTTCCTAGTGAAGAAGTCGCCAAGTGCCACTATCAAGCTATGAAATAATTTCCTTCACTATCGCCGGCTAGCGTTGGGGAAAGAGCAAGAGCCTCTTCTTATTACAGGCTGGGAGTCGTACACCCCTGTGAGGACCCTTCGTTTGGGCCGATGTGATAATCTAGTGAGTGGAAAACTTTCCATAAATTTACAAGTCCGCAACTTAGGAGTGAAAATATTTCCAAGTCCAAGATTCCGCTTAAATAGAATCAAATTTGGTAATTGCGCGACACGAAGGCTAAAGAATACCAAAAAGGGGGCGCCAGGTGATTTTAAATCACGCAATTTACCTAACGGAGGCCTCGAAAAAAATTACCAAAATATACCCAAAACGGAAGCCGGACAACTCACTCCTAGATGGCGTAGTTCCTGGGAGCGGCGCGTCTCGTTGCCACTCTCTCTCTGTGACCTACCTTGTTGAGAGTGTTGCTGTTTATGTTTTAACCTTACAATTTAGACAGGTAGGAAAATAATTCTTAGAACCAATAAAACAAAGTATTTCAAAGGCAGAATAAGTTCCAGTGTATTGCACTTTTTAAAAAATAAAAATATACGCACACAATGAGGAGAGTGTATCTCCCACAAAATTGCTTATTCCGATGTTAGGTTAAAATTATTGACACTATTTATGTGAAAGAAAGTGCGCACTTTGTTCTGTACAGTTGTTTACAAAAGTTGGTAAACTATCCCTTTGAAATATATTTAACCTTCTCGATTCATGAATACAAATATTAAGTTCCTGTTACATTTTATCAATAACAAGAGCAGAGGAAAATTAATGAACTATTAAATTAAGGAAACTAGGATTCGAAAATCAGACACAAAATTAACACTGGCTGGACCTAAGCCCACCAGAACATGCTAAGTAAACAAACGAAAAAGGGCTGCAGGTAATATATCAAACCGTATTATAACTTGGGTTAAAATCCAAATAACTGACACATATTAGGTTCCAACTAAAATGAGACAATTCCCACGTAATAATATGGAAAAGTGGTACTTAAGTGATCGTGGCGAAGGGTCCCAGGTCGACGTGGATGCTTGAACTTCGTGCGGCTACTGAGTAGATTCACAAGAACTCCCTTCACCGAAGTCCTCGAAGCCCACACATGGACGTTTCCACGAGACAATGACCACTCCTTTGGAACTCCTCGTGTCTCTACACAGGTCCTGTTTGAAAGATCAGAGATGGATCCAAAATACAGATGACAAAGATCTCAAAATGAAACTGATCAGGATCCCAACCGAAAAATGAGCCTTGGTTATTGGTCGGCTCTGCCGCGTGCTTAGGGAGCACCTCCCTGCTTATTTCGGAAAAACCGGAACCATCTGAGACTTTCGTCCTGACACAGTAACACTACGAAATACAATAGCCCCAGACGGTCCGAAGATGGGTTACAGTAAATCCCTCACAGAAAAAAACATCCAAAATCCACTTGGAAAACTCTGTAACCTCACCTTGAGAAGGATGACACCCAAGTAAACGACAAGAGAGAAGATGGCCGATTTCCCCCACACCAAGACTGACAGAAGATATGCCAGCATTTACAAAACCAACAGCTGTATGTTTGGTGGCCTAGACACAAGCACTATCTCTAATGAAAATTTAAACCGTAACACAATCCTATTAGTTCCTGCGAGCATCTCCTATGAAAGTACTTGTAGAAAAGAGATAAATCACCAGCCATCCTCCTGTGATCTAGTGTTTCCAGTGAATCGGTCAAATTCTCGTCATCAATTAGGCAAATCGCTCTTCTTTAAATTAAATCCAAAAGAGCTAAAGTGCGCTTTGGGGCTGAACTTCAAACATGAAAACAGTATTTTAATGTTGGCCCAACTTGAGCTTGGTATAGTGTGAGGAGCTGATAAGATGTGAAGTACTTTTTAGCTATAAAAAGAAAGCCTAGCTTCCGAAAGGAGGATTTGACGATGGTGCCTACATGATCGTCCCAAGAAAAGTTAGTGCTTGCATTTAATTCTATGATAGATAGATTAGATCCCATCAAAAGGATTTTGCATTCCATTAGCATGTTTGTTGCATAATCCCTTGATGTTTTCTTAGAGAAAACCGCGGCCTGACTTTTTGAAGCATTGAAGTCGACCAAATTTTTCTTACTTCATTCGAGAATGATTTCAAGATTCCGATTAATTATCTGGATCCTAGGATAGACAGATTGAATTCCATCGGGAGGATTTTACCATTCATAAGTATGTTTGTTGGATTATCCCTTGATGTTTTCTAAGAGAAAACCTCGGCGGTTCTTGAGGCATTGAAGTTTGACTAGATTTTTCTTATTTTATTCCAGAATTATTTAGAGATTTCAATTAATCATCTGTATCTGCTGTTCCCTTAGTTGATCTGAAGCAGCGACAGATAATGGTTTGTCGGAGAAAAAAGATGACACCAGGCTACTATCATTTGCGTAACTGTATATCGGATTAAAAATTGAAGCTAACACATCGTTTATGTATAACAGAAACAGAGTGGGAGACAGGACAGATCCCTGAGGAACCCTTGCATTAATCGCAAATGTCCCGAATAAGATGCCATCGACGACGACCTGAAGAGGTCTGTCAGGAAGAAAACTGGATTAAAATGACAGAGTCCAGGAAGAAAACCATAGGATGTTAATTTGGCGAGAAGAGATCGGTGCCAGACTCTGTCGAAGCCCTTTGAGATATCCAATGCCACAATCCTTTAACTCATTTTCACGAAATTTGACTTAACCCCTTTTACACGCGCAGCAGCGATATGTTCTTAAAATTATTTCGAAGCGTTCGTAAAAGAGTCAGAATTTGGGAGAAATGTAATTCTTACAAATTTTAACTTTTTCACGAAATTTTGAAATTAGATCCAAATTTAGTTAAAAAGTGAAAATTCTGCAAAACATTATTTTTGCTATGCATTTTCCAACAAAGATTGAAATACAGAACTTGTGTCCAGAAACCAAGAAAGATTAAAAAACACAACAAACGTTGCTCTAACGCGTGTCGACAGCCAAGCTGTCATCTTCAAAGAGATACTACCTGCAGACAAGTCCGTTGCACCAAACCAGTAAAGATATTACTACTTCTTGAAGCAAATCCTACCTAAGCACATTTTGAAGTACTTATATTTCCAATACCAATCCAAACTATCTGAGGGCGAGAGATCTTTTGAAGAAATAAAAAAATTCGTCTCTAAAGGACATGTGGTTTAAACAATGTTGGTCTGTATTACCTGCTTCCCTCATAGATTTCCTTGTCAGAAAATATTTTCTTTACATAAACACTTTATAACACTTTACTTTTAAAATATTTCACTACGTTTGCGATATAATATTAACATTTTTCTGCAATTCGCTATCGCTATTCGCTAATTGTAAGTTAAATCCTGTTTAATTTTAGACAATTTTTATATTTACCTCATTTAACATTAAACATTACAATTTAAACCTTGTTGCGTTTAATACGTAGGCCAATTCCATTTATGTTTAAGTTCAAGTTTACAAAATTATAATTTTTAGACGATTTTGAGAGTTCACAAATGAAGCGAAATGAAATTAAAGGTAACATAAGGTTTTTAGAGGGAAATAAATATACCTGAACCGATTGTTAAGAGTAAACAGTAAGCAGAACATTTAGATTAACAAAGTTTCAGTCGAATTCAAATTTGTCAGTCGAAAGGTGAAGCAGCTAGGGGTTGAGAGTACAAACGCGATATTTATAGGCAAACGTCGTATTTTAATTTCCTGGGGGGCGAAAAAAATCGCGGCCGGTCCTGGCTCACCCCTTTTATAATTTCCTCCTCACATCTCTTTCGTTTTGTTTCAAGACGACGTGACGCTGTATTCCCGTGCACGCACTAATTTCTTTAAGGGGTTTAAACCCTTGAGCATTAATGAAAAGATTGCATTCCGAAATTCCTTTAAATATTGAAATGAGTTTTACTCGGGAACATAAAATTACTGCCTTGGAAGCTTTTTCCTTCTGCCCTTTTGTGGCGCTTTAAAATTTTATATCAATTCAAAAAGAATTTTCACTCTTCCCGAAACTTCGCCTTTCGCTCCACCCCCATTTCGAAATATGAAAACACACGCTCGGAATTATTCTTGCCCTTGGAGTTTTGGCACTTTACTAATTAAAATCGAGCATTTGATGTAAAAATGATTTGAGACGGAGAATATTTTAAATGGTACGCTCCTGGCCGTGACTGTACGATTTCCAGGTTCGAACCGAAGAAGTGGTAAACAAAGCGATACCGCTGGCACACATGGATTAAATAATTATCGATGTGTGACGAATACAATAAATAAAAGAGCTGAGATTTCTAGAATGATACCATTTTATTAGATTCCCACCTACGGCCGCTCTGAATCGGTTCTGTTATAACAATATTACGAAGATATTTAAGCCCAAGGAACTCGACTGAAATGCTATCCTAAGATACAATTTTTGCTTTGGTCTTTGACCCAAACATCAAGCTTACATTTATCTTGAATGTCACGATGAGATTTCAATCAAATCTTTGAATACAAATAATTTGCTGCAACACATTTTATTATTTAGCTCGAATGTTCTTTCAAACTTCTTGACGTTTTAGGAATTTGAAGTTTTAGTAAAGAAGGAACACAGACGACGATTGACGCAGTATATTTTCTTCTTGGCTTTTTCATCACCAGTTTCTTTCTCTAGAACTATAAAAATTTAAAATTCTAAAGGAAGATTGATAACGAAAAGTCCAAAGGAAATAGATCGATTTAAATCGATTTATTCTTTGCCAGAACTTTCTACCAAACCTTTATATTTATAGAATTTTAGAAAAAATGTAATGAATATGGTAAAGCAGATGTCGAATTTTTATTAATTTCCTAAACAAAATTAAACATACAGAAAAGAAGAGAATTTACTCTGCCTTTTTTTGCAAAGTTTTATCTTAATTTGAAAATTTCCATCTTTTAAATTTTTACCCTAATGTCGAAATTGTCAACATTGTGAGAAACAAGTTAAATGTTCGAGGCATCATTAAAATGGAAATTTTAACAAAAAATTTAAATTTTTGGAATTTTGTATATATAAATGTCGAGGTTTTCTTTTTCTAAAATATAGAGTTTATAATCTAGTGTGCGCTAAACATCAATTGTTTTTACTATCGATAGGTGTTTTACTGAAGGTTTCATGTATGAATTTTATTTAATCATAAATAATATTTGTTGTATATTCTTTGTGAAGTTTGGTAAATTCTATTTAGGTTGATTGGTATTTTCAGCAAAATTTGCTTCCTTTACAAGTTCAGATTTTCAGTTACCTTTTTCGTTAAGAACTGACAATCAATATTATAAACAACAATAAAATTTAACGTTTCGGCAAACTGCCAATTTTTAACAAAACATATGGACTAATGAAAGAAGCAACTGATGAATAAAATGATAATTTTGAATTATGAACAGAAATAAATTTGCTTACAAATATTTGTAACAAGTTTAAATTTTTGTTCGACTCTTAACATTACAACCTTTCAACATTTTCAGTATTGTACAATATTTTCGAAATATTTTTCTCAAATCTTTACTCTTTTTTTTTGGTGGAACGGGCTGTCCTTGGTTATCTTCAAAAATCAAAAATTGAAATACAAATCTTGGGTTCAGGGTTCAGGGGACAAGATTTCAAATTTTTACTCATTTTAAAAATTTAAATTCCTTACGAAAATGGCCCTTTTTTTTAATTTTATTCATTTTTAAGACTTTGACCGGTTGACGAAACTTTGATTTGTGTAAAAATTCTACTTTTATTTCCATCTTTCAAAATTTCGAGTTTTCAATATTTTGACGTTTGGAAAATTTTAACTCTTGAAATTACCAAATTTTTTCAAATCTTAAAAAATTCTTTTTTTTGAAAATTTAAACAATTTTTTTAATTTTGACTTTCTTAAAAATTTTAACCTTTTTACACATTTTTTACTTTTTTCTATTAAATTTGCAAGCTTTTATTTGCAAACTTAAAGTCGTAATTTCAAGCTGACGGAAGAAATTATGAAAAATCGGGGAAAATTCCGATCGTATTCAGCTCAAAAATGTAAAAATTGGAACAAATGTCAACATTTCTGAAAGAATTTTAGAAATTATTCATTCTCACGATTTTTTCAGAGATGTTACATTTTTCAAAATTTTGAGCGTAGAATTTCTATTTTAAATTTAAAATTATACTTTCTTTAATCGCTCTAAATCTTTGAGATCTATAATTCGAATTGAATTTAAAATTTTGAGAAATAGATGAAAATTTTGAGTTTAAAATTTAGTGATTTGAGCAGAACCAAAAGTTCTAGAAACAAAATCTAAAATTTTCATAAGAGAGAAACTTTTTAATTTCCTATTTTTTCAATAATTTCAACCTTTAATCACATTCAAGTAGGAAGTTTTATTTTTTCCAATTTTGACTTAGAAAGTAATGTCGAGAATGAAGCCAAAATTTGCAGACAAAAGTAGACATTCTAAAAACCAACATTTTTTCTTTTATTTCATAGGATTTCGACTTTAACTCTAACATTTATAGAAAGGATCTGAAATTTTTAAATGTCCAAAAAAAAAAGAATTTGTGTGGAAAAAATTAAAGTTTCGAAAAAAAATCAAAACATATTTAAAAAACATTTAATTTTTTTATTTTGATACTTCGAAAAAGTCTCGGAAATTTCGATTTTTTTTTAATTTAAAATTTTAATTTTGACAAAGTCTAGTCTTACTGAAATCAATTTAAAATATTTTTAATTTAAAATTTAGAGCTTAAACCCTCAATTTTTTAAGTCAAAATTTCTAGAGAAAGGCAAGATTGCAAAATTTTAATGTTAATAAATTCTCAGAATTTCAAGCATATATTTGGATTTTCTAAATGTATTTTCTTAAAATTGCATCTTTAAGATAAAACATTGGATTAAAATCGAAACTTCAGCAATTTATTTTATTTTTTATTATTTTTAAATGTTGACAAAAAAATTGTTTTTGTATTTCTATAGAGGGTTTAAAGTTAAAGAAATTTTAAAGTCAGTATTTCAAGTGGGAACTTAAAAATTCTAAGTTTTCTAAATAAATATTTAGAAAAAAAAGTAAACACGAGAAAACAGTCGAAACAACTTTAGAAAGTTGTATTTTTTTCCAAAAATTTTGGAAATTAAGCTTAGAATGTTGAAAATTTTTTCTTATTCAAAATTGCGATTGGTAAATTTAAACTTATGATTTTATTTTTTTTTAATTTTAACTTTTAATTTGAAAACTTCTATATTTCAAATGAGTGCTTGAAGAAAAAATAAAAACTGTAAAATCTACAAATTATATTTTTATATATCTCAATATTTTTTCTCTTGATATCAAACGTAAACTTGGATTTTCTAATAATTTTTCAAAATTGCAACTTTAAAAGTTGGGATTAAAGTCTTAATTCTAGGGAAAAAAAAGGTTTAATAATTTTAGGGGAAAAATTCCTCTCAGAAATTGGAGTTAAAATGTAATGGGCTTAAAGTCAGAAAATCAAAGTACAAATTAAAAAAAAATTCTTCAGAAAAAATAGTTGAAATTTTAAGTCGAAACAAGTTTGCTTAAAGAAAATTTTAATGGTTCTCCTCAAAGCTTTAAAAGAGAACCTAAGATTTTCAATTTTTTTTATTTAAAATTTCGACTTACTTGGAAACATGATATATTTTTAATTTATATTTTGGTATGAAACATTTGAATTTTTATATCAAACTTTTAGAAAAAGATTAAAATTAAAGATATTAAAAACATAATATAACATAAAAATAAAATAATAGATTTTGCAGATCTTGATTTTTTCTCAAATATTCAAGATATATATTTTTTAAAAATTGAAACCAAAAAATTAAAATTAGAGTTGAGATTTCGAAAAAACAATGAAATAAAAATTTTAGAATTCTAGAAGAAGAATATAAGAATATAAAATAGGTACACTATCAAAATAGGTAGATGTCTCGGAATTTTAAATTTAAAGTCTTAATTGCGAAAGTTTTGAGAAGAAACTTCCATAGATCTAAAAAAATTCTTTCCCTAGTTATCCCCACTTCAAATTTCTATATTCCAGATTAAAGTCGAAAATTCTAGGAAAAGGTCAACATTTGACCTTTATATTCAAACTCTTTTTGGCCCAAAAATGTAAACTCACTTTAACCTAAAAATGTAAATTCAATTTGACTTCAAATTCTGAATTTTTTTATGTAAATTAATCATCCCCCCAAAGACTAAATTTCACGAACAACAATTTTATTATTCTGGAAGATTTCAAAATTTTTCTTGTCACATTTTTTCTACAATTTACAGGTAATATTTTAAATTAAAATAAACTTTTAATAAATCTGTTTTTTTTTAAATTTCCATTTAATTTTATTCGAAATTTTGACTGCAATCAGAAAATCTATAAAAAATTCTTGAAATTAAGAGTTTAAAATTTTCAGCTTAAATGTACAATTCAGGAATTATAGAAAGTAATCTTTAAATAGAAAAATATCGTAATTTTCGATTTAAAAACTTTGTTTAAACGCAGAATTTAAAAAAAAAATCAAGCACATTAATTTAATGTTATTATTCGAAGTTTGTTGCAAAATTTCTAGAAAATTTCCACAAATCAATTTACAGTCGAACATTCCAGAATTTCTAAACATTTTTAATTCTGTTAATTTCAATTTTGTTCATTTAAACTAATATTCGAATTAATGGGATCGACAGAAAAGAGAAGGGCAATGAAAGGAAGGAAACGAAACTACGGGTAGGAATTGAAAGGAAAGAGTAGGAAAGAGAAAAAAGAAACGTGAAAGGAGGAGAAAAGAAGAAAAAAGAAGATGACAAGATAGAAAGGGAAGAGAAAAGAAGAGATGGGAAGAAAAGAGAAGAGAAAAGAGAGAAGGGAACGGAAGGTAAGGGAAAGGGAAGGAAAGGAAAGGAAAAGAGAAGAGAAGAGAAGAGAAGAGAGAGAAGAGAAGAGAAGAGGAAGAGAAGAGAAGAGAAGAGAAGAGAAGAGAAGAGAAGAGAAGAGAAGAGAGAGAAGAGAAGAGAAGAGAAGAGAAGAGAAGAGAAGAGAAGAGAAGAGAAGAGAAGAGAAGAGAAGAGAAGAGAAGAGAAGAGAAGAGAAGAGAAGAGAAGAGAAGAGAAGAGAAGAGAAGAGAAAGAGAAGAGAAGAGAAGAGAAGAGAAGAGAAGAAAGGGAAGGAGAAGAGAAGAGAAGAGAAGAGAAGAGAAGAGAAGAGAAAGAGAAGAGAAAGAGAAGAGAAGAGAAGAGAAGAGAAGAGGAAGAGAAGAGAAGGAGAAGAGAAGAGAAGAGAAGAGAAGAGAGAAGAGAAGAGGCAAGAGAAGAGGAAGAGAAGAGAAGAGAAGAGAAGAGAAGATAAGAGAAGAGAAAGAGAAGGAAGGAAGAGAAGAGGAAGAGGAAGAGAAGAGAAACGAGAAGAGAAGAGAAGGAAGGAATGAGAAGAGAAGAGAAGAGAAGAGAAGAGAGAGAAGGAAGGGAGAGAGAAAGAGAAGGGAAAGAGAAGAGAAGAGAAGAGAAGAGAAGAGAAGAGAAGAGAAGGAAGGAGAAGAGAAGAGAAGAGGGAAGAGAAGAGAAGAGAAGAGAAGAGAAGAGAAGAGAAGAGGAAGAGAAAGAGAAGAGAAGAGAAGAGAAGGAGAAGAGGAAAGAGAAGAGAAGAGAAGAAGAGAAGAGAAGAGAAGAAAAGAGAAGAGCAGAGAAGAGACGAGAAGAGACGAGAAAGGAAGGGAAGAGAAGGGAAGGGGCGGAATTTTTTTTTTGTTTTTCTCTCATCTCCTGTCAATATCTTTCTTAAGTTATGTTACACACGCCTATAATTACTCTGTATTTCGTTTGGTTTTGTCCCCAAATGAATGGTAAACCGCCATCGAAGAATAGCGCGAGCGAACATCGACTCAAATTGAAAATCGAACTGCTTTTTATTTCGACGTGGAATTACGTGGCTTGAAGTGATTCGATTCCAGGATATTTCGCAAGTCACTGTATATTTTCAGTTCCCACATTTGAAACAGACGACTGATCGACTAATGTGCTTTCTTGTCTAGATCCACAACAGTTGACAAGCCATTATTCAGAGCAGAAAATTGCAAATTGATTCGAAGTGTATTAGCTTGGAATCTCAACTTAACACGAGGGCGAACCTACACCGATAAAAAAATTCCCTTAATTTTCAAACTTTGCAACTATAAATAGAACGAGTATAAAAAAGAACAGAGCATGTATCGTACGTTTCATGATTATTGCAGTTTGTAAAGAGTGATAATCGCTGATTAAATGACGAAATTGTACGATGTAACGGGCAGGAGAAAGGTAAATTTTAATTTTTTAAATGTTATTACCGTCGGCAAATTAGGTGTTTTGATATATTATAAGGTTAGAGTGATTACTAATCTAATATTGTAATTAGAATGTAAGCATCTGATAAAAATAGGGAAGAATGTTAATGCATTTACTTCTTTTCCGTTACGGTTTCCTGGTTTAATTTATATCACACTAGTTCTAATAGCTATCATCGTGAATACAATCAAGTAATAATCTATTATAGTTCCACCTTTAATCGTTCTACATGGCTGTAAGTCTTGTACAGCAAAGAAACAGGTATTTTGTTCTGATAAGTTCAGGTATGACACAGCTTAATTAACGAGTATATCACACAAATAACGGCGCTGAAAATATCCATAATCCATTTTAAATCTTTTAAATGATGACTGTTAGACCTCGTACATAAAAATTATTAAATCATATCAATTTCTATGTAAAGTCTAGATAGTCAAACTTATTTAAAAGTAATCATTTTTGAAGTCAGTTATATAATTTAGTCAAACTTTAACAATGATCATTTTATAAACGAATTTAATTATACAGAGTTATAATCTTATCTTATAACTATTAATATTTTGTATTATAATTAATTAAATAGAAAATTGACAACCCAACCTTTACAGACTATAAAAAAAGACAATTAATTACAAAACAAAGGAATTGCGCGATGGTATAAAATTCTATAGTGTTTATAATAAAATGGTTTAATCTGTTTTCCCTAATTCACCTCAAATAAGTTTTATCTGGCCTCATTAATGTTGTACCTAAGTTGGAATTACACATTCTCGTGATAGCCTTATATTAAAATCGCTCATTTTTGAGATAAAATTAACTCTCAACTGATTATTCTTACACGTAATGTGTAGAAATTCGGGGTAAACGTGCCAGACGTGGCCCCATGAAAACTCGCAAGACACATGCTAAATATGTGTGCTGGGGAACACTTCGTGTTAGATTAGATCGACAATACAAGAAAAACCGACGTTTCGCCGTGAAATACTGCTTCGTAATAACATTAACGCCAGATAATATAATTAGCCATGCAAAATGTGTCACAGCAAGAAGTATATCGTACGAAATATGGTTAGGATCGATTAAAATTCAGTAGGGCCGCGTCTTAATGCTCACAACACAACAGCAAATACATGTTAACCGTTTGACGAATGTTTCCTAGAGTTGTTGAGCGTCTGGAGTAGTCTTAGCGCCAGTCCCTGTTATCCCTGCCGATGGACGATTTCGTTTTAGGATGCTTGTTGGATCGATGGATAAAATGTCAACTATGCTATCAAAAACTTCAATCTAGTGAAGTCAATTGAATCAGAAATTGGCCAAAACCTTAAATTTCTAGAGTTTTTTATAGTTCTGAAAGTTTTTCCCATTCTAATTTCCACATCTCACTTGAAATGCAGATTTTTCCAAAAACATGTTTGGTGAAAATTTTGAAGGTTTTTTTTTGAAATTTCGACTTTAATTGCAACTACTTTAAGGTAGTGCACCGGCAATATTCGTGGCAAAAATTTTTAGAATATTAGATGTTAGCTACGTGTAGTAAGACGTAAGCGCCAAACTGCTACCACTATACTCAATGTTTAGCATAGACTGTACGCGTGGATACAATAATACAATTTCCAAAGCCTCTGTAGTAGATTTTCTGTGGTTTATGTGATAGATTTCAGAAACTAATCTTTTGCTAAACTCATATAGAAAAAGTGAGTGGTGGAATTGCTATTTTGCCATTGCTTCAAAATGTTTCTCGAACGTGCGGAATGAAATTTTCAGATTCCGTGAGATGTATAATTTCGGACTGCAATAAATTAAAATCTCTTTGAAAACGTTCTTTCGTTTATATCTTTTATATTAAGAATCGTAAATTCGACATCAAATATCTCAGCTGCGGCACCTACATGGGTCTTTAAATTTTGTAGGGGTCTATATAACATGGTTAGTAGTAAGATCTGGTAAAGATTTAGGGTCAGATTTTGGAAGTTAGAAGTTTAAAGCTCTTTGTATTCGTACATACAAGGCTTATTGTCTCAGCAGAGAAGAATGCTTCAATTAGCATGTAGCGAAAATGTTTGCGTAATAAACAGTTAAAAGTCAGTTACAAGTGCCTCAATGGAGGTTTCCTCTCTTGGATACTTATACGACTGACTAACGGCTTTAAGTTGAAAGTGTATACAACCACCGTACCATGCTGATGAGGCCAAGGAATGCCGAAACTAGTCTATGTTTGCGGTTGTACATATTTTCAATTTTAAGCACGTTTAACTGTTTAATTACAGAACATTTAATTGGTCATTTGTCAAAACTAGATGAAAGTAAAGTCACTCTGAGGACGTTTGTATCTATGGATGTTGCGATGCAACCCGTGATACAAGCTTTGCCTCATCTACGTGAACTTTGCAATTGCAATCTAGTTTTCATTAGATTCTAGTAAAATTAGATTTCAATTGCATCGTAATAAACTTGTATATATTCGTATATACAAGGCTTATTATCTCTATGTATTCTTGATAAAAATTAAATTGGAGCATCTATGGTATATGATTGATACAATTAGTTGTTCAGTTTTATGTCAATTTATATTTTTAAATATACAAAATTTGCGGAATTTTTTGCAAATAATTCCGTTTACAATTACTCCCTCACTTTTAATGACAGTCGAAAGTATTTGCTCTAATTGAGACCAGCCATTTTGGAGCTGCTATAATTTATAATAGTTTTCAATGGGACAAGTGCCTTTACTGCTTCAGAGAACTCTGTTTATGTAATATACAGATATATTATCTTCTGTTTGGGTAGTTGCGTCAGATATCATTTTTGGCCTTCTCTATTTTGGTAGAAGAATATAGACTAATTGACGGTCTGGAAAATTTGTAGCATCTACAGGACAAATTCCTGTAGCTGCAGAACCACATGACATTGGCAGGACATCCAAAAGTCGTTTAACAATTCAGAAAATTTTGACTTTTGAAAAAAGTCCAATTACCTGTGCATTAATTATTTACTATTACTCCATTATTTTGTTTCCATTTTCCCTATTGAGTGAATTTCCTGGAACAATTGTAAATAATAACTCACATCATCCCTGAGCATTTATAACTTCAAATAGTTATGTAATTTATCGACTTATACAGGATGGACCATAAGTAATGCTACATAGAGCAATGGTGGATTTTTCGAATAAAAATAATGTGATTTAGCTACATTTACCTTATACCAAAAGTGGATATTAACAGAGATACAGGGTGTCAAAGTTGAAAAAAAAATTAAGTTTTTCGCATAACTATGGAATGAATTGTAATATAGGCACTTAATTTGGCATAAGCGGGTTTCTTAAGTGGACAAACTTTAATTTGATAACATATTACCAATAGCTGATAGGGGGCGCCACCTGCGCTATCCTGCATAATTCTAAATGATGATAACTTTTTTGTGCACCCACGTATATTAATTTTAAATGAGTTATTTTATTTCCCCATATTTTTTACGTAAAAAAGGTGTACTTTCTGAAAGTTGATACGAGCAACCTTTTCCAAGATATTTGCCTTTAAAGCTTGACGTGCCTTGGTTTTAAATTACTAAGATATTAAATTTTCGAAGTAGGCTTGAAAAAAAAGTAATCATAAGGCAGCTTTGAAACTAATTTATGTCAAATATTACTTGGCTGATAATATTATTACCTAAATTTTGAAAATGTCAATAAAGAAAATTCAAAAAATTAAGACGTAATTTATTTTCTAACACAGAGGTGTGAGATATGATCTCTGAGTCCGCACAAGAAAATTTTAACAGTCTGGGTGGTTATAGCAGATATTTGAAAATGAATTTCAAGAAAAAACAGCCGGATTTTTAATTGTTTACAATCCTTTTACATGAAAAAGGTCATTTCCCACATACTTATTTTTGAAAATAAATTTTCTTTTGGTATCTTATTTTATTTAAATTTGATGAGTCGAGTAATATTTGATATAAACTATTTTAGAGTCAGTTTCTTTACTTTTATTTTGAAACCTACTGCGAAAAATTCACATTTACATAACTTAAAATAAACGGACGGCAAACTCTGAAGGCAAATATCTTGAAAACGGTTGCTTGTATCAACATTTAGAAAGTAGATCTTTTTTACGTGAAAAATGTGGGTAAATAAAAATATCTATTTAAAATAAGTGTACATGAACGCACAAAAAAGTTATGATGCTTTAGAATAATCCAAGGTAGCGCAGGTGGCGCCCCCTATGAGTTGCTGAAATCTGTTAGCAAATTAGAATTTCTTGACCAAAGAAACCCTTCTATGGCAAACTTCTTCTCTATAGTGAAATGTGTTCATCAGTTATGCGAAAAAAATCACATTTTTTTTTCAACCTTGAGACTCTGTATCTCTATTAATGTCAACTTTTGGTATAAGATAAATGTGGCTAAATCACGTTATTTTTATGCTGAAAATCTACTATTGCTCTATGTACCATTACTTATGGTCCACCCTGAATTATGTAAAGTAAGATTATTTATCAAGAATTTACCTATAATTCTATCAATTCTTATTAAAATAATGTTGAAGCACCTCTAAACTGATTTCTAGAAATTTTTGCACCTTTTCGCATAAAATATCGTGACCTTCTTATTCTGCTAGTTTTACTTACTAAAATAGATATTAAAGTCTATATTTTCCTTTTTTTTAAGTTTCCAGAGTTGGATGTTTTAAAAATAAATAGGCTGTTTCCATTTACCCTGGTTTTACAATTACTCATTTTGACTCTAGGGAAAACCCCCGGAAGAACAATTGAAACTATTTTAAACACTAACAACTTTTGCAGACACTTTTAAGTTGTCTCTCAGAATGAAATATTTAATTGCAATTTTTTTAACATAAAATTTGAAGCGCTATCGCCAGGAACATATTTCTATTAGAATTTTATTTTTTTCTTTTAAGAAATTCTTTCTCCTTACTTTCGAGTTTAGCTAGCATCGATATTTAGACTTTGATTTCAATATTCAAAAAAACATTTTGTGTAGTTGTAAAAGTTTTCTCATTCTTTATTAGGTAGTATTATTTTTACGTTTCCCTTTTAAATTCAAAATTTCAATCTTTCGAAAAAAAAAACATTTTTGTTGGAAAGTGTAAATACTTGTTTACAATTTTGAATTTAATGTCAACATTTTGACTTCAAGCAAGATTTTTGAGAAACAATTTTTGTTGACATTTTTGAGTTATTTTTCTAAATTTAGTCTGTTAACGCAACATTTAATTTAAAGTTTCTCTAACTTCTGACTTTAATTAGCATCGATATTATGACTTTGATTTCAAAATTTCAAAAAAAATAAATAAAAAAAACTTAATCCTGATACGTTTTAAATTTTAAACTTTATATTTAGATTTTTTTTAATTTTACAGTTTTACCAACATTCACCCACATTTTGACCTTAACTTTGACATTTTGTTTTTAGACGTAAAATTTAGACTTCTTACTTTTCAAAAAAGAGCAGGTATTTATAGTACTTTAAAGATAAAGTCGAAACCCTTGTTTCATTTTCTAAAGTATTTTTGTTTTGAAATATTAAATCTCCAGAATTCCAGATTTGTACCGATTTTATTCTCGAAATTTTAAGGTAAGCCCTTACATTTTGTCTGTAGATATAACATTTCAATTTTAACTTAAAATTTCGAGAAATACTTTTTATAAAAATTTCGATGTGATTCTAGAAACTTCAGCTTTAAAAGCAAAATTCAATATTAAAGTCAAAATTTGGAGAACCTTATTTTAATTTTAGAAGTTTTTCTTTAAACTTAGACTCTTGAAGTTTTAAATTTGATTTCTTTTTAACAAATTTTTTTTTGGTTTCAGCATAAACGTTAAATAATCAAATTTTATTTTAGAATTCTTAGTTTTTTTTAACATTAATATCTACATTTTGATTTTAAATTTACAATATTTCAACTTAAACATTATCTTTTTATATTTGGACCCAATTTTTTACTAACTACAAATTTTGAAAAACACTTTTTAAAAATGATACATTTTTTTTGATTTTAAATTACCGAGCCAAGCTTGTAGGATATTAAATTATTATTTAAATACAAAGTTCTTAAAAAATGTTAAGGTCTTTTTTCCAAAACCTCGTAAATTGATATCTTTTACTTTAAGTGCAGCAATTTTTAATTCGTTCCTAAAATTTTGAAAAAAAATGTTTACAGTTTATAAGTTATAGATGTTTATAAGTCTCCTTGGTTCCCATATGTCAAGTTTATATTTGAGATTTCAAAAACAATGATTTCTCAAAAATTCTCACGATTTTTGGACTTTAATTTTCATATTTTAATTCTGAAATCAAAATTTCGACGTGCTCTGAAGGCACAATGGGGTTGCCATTTGCCAGTGGAGTAAACTTAAAAAAAATAATATACACCATTTTGACCATAAATTAAAAGTTTCTAGAATATTTTTAAGACTTTGTGAAATTTTTCCACAAATGTGGATATCTAACTTTAAAGGTAAAACTTTGACTTTAAAATGTAAACAGAAAACATTCTTTTAGAAATTCCGAACTATTCTTGAGTGTAAAATCTCTACATTTTTATTTCAATTAAAAAAGTATGTTAAACGCAAACAGTCAGCTCTAAACTCAAAATTTCGAGAACATTTTAAAAAAATATTTCATAACTTTTAACAAGTAACGTAACAAAATTTTGGGTTATATAATATCGAAATTTTAATAAATTATTCTTTTAGTTTTTTAAAGCTAAAAGTTAAGCATTCATAACAGTTAAACTTTATTAACGATTATAACAACAGATATTAAAAATTCCACGTTGTTTCGATAAATATTTGCTATGATTAGACCTGGTTTCGCTTTCCAGCATCATCGGCGGTTATACCAGCAATTTGATTGGCCATTGTTATGCCAACAAGCTTCACGGATAACATACTACTAAGAATATTCCATCTAATTCGAATTCTCGTCCAAAGCTTCAATTAGAGGTATGTTCAGAAGATCAAGCTCCTTTGGACGAGAATTAATTGTTAATAAAGTTTAATAGTTATGAATATTGAAGAATTCCACTAATTAAGGGTTGAAAATGTCAATTATTTAAAAGTTAAGCTTTAGACTATTAAGTACTTTTAGGCCTTTAACCACGAAGGTTCCCCTTTTAAAGTTAAAATTTCGTCTTTAAATTAGTTAAAATTTTATTTTTAAATTAGTTAAAATTTCAAATTTAAATTAGTTAAAATTTCAAATTTAAATTAGTTAAAATTTCAATTTTAATGTCAAAACTTCGACTTAAACTTGCCAGTTCACAACATTAAGGTTAAATCAAATATTTCGATAATAGACTTGGAATTTCTAAATAAAAACTTGGACTTTTAGAAATTACGAATTTTTCTCCTAAATTGGATTATTTTTCGACATTTTAACAGTTTCTACCAAATTTAAATTTTAAATTTGAATCTTGATGAATGTTGTTTTAAGTCCAAACTTGAGTTCTATATCTTCTCAAAATTTTGAATTTCAACATGTTGGTATTTCAAGTTGAAAAATAACATTTTCGAAAATGAATTCAAATTTCCGAGATTTTATAGAAATCTTAAATCTTTCGTTTAAAATTTAGAGCCAATTTCCAAATTTTGGGTTTAACATCAATATATGAAAATATATTTCTTAAAACATTTTTGTATTTCTAGTACCTAAACTGAATTTTTTTTTTATTTTGAATTTTTCTTGTTTGCTACTTTCTTTTCCTTTCTTTCTGCAGAGCAGAAAGTGAATAAAATAAAATAAATAAAACGTTAAATTCAATTTAAAGGATTACATTTCTAATTATTAGTTGAGATTTAAATTTTATTTATTAAAATTTAAAGTTTTTAAATTATAAATAACTTTGATGTTAACGTCAAAATTTAGTAAAATAATGTGTTTCTTTAAATGTTGCTTCAAAGTAAAAATTAAAATAACTTTTTCAGATTTTTGAAAGTTTGTATTCAAATTTTAACTTTGATCTTAAAGTTTTCAAAATTTATACATTAAATGTTTACATACATTTTCAGTTTAATGTCTTAAAGTGGGACTCTTAAAGAAGGTTCCCAAAGTTTTAAAAAAAATATTTCTAAAAATATCGACAAACTTATAATCGTCAGAACTTCAAATTTACATCCGGATGAAAAATTTAAAAACGAAACTCAAAGCCCAATTTGAAGTTTTAAGTCAATGTTTAGAATAAAAGAATTTCATGAACTTTTGATTGTAAGTTTAAACGTAGCATATACCGTAAACCAGGGGTAATTTGCCCCTTGAGTTGTAACTTTGCCTCAGCCAGGGGAATTGTTTTGATTTTGTTCATAGATAAGATAGGACTACGAAAAAGCTAAAAAATGACTTTTTATAACAGGTGAAACATTTGCACAAGCAAATCTGTGGTTTTCCGCCTAATAGATTTTGTTATACACAAATTCCAATAACGCCGTTTTAGCGCGTATTTTTTTAGCAACAAACTTTTATTACTGCAAATGTTGAGCCAAAAATCTGGCAGGTGAAGTATAATTTATGTAGATCCTTCTGAAGGCTCCGCAATCTTTTACTTTTACTTTTATGCTGTTTTATGTGATCGTGTTTTTGAAATTTTTGAAAATAACCTGTTTTGAGAATGTGTACATCTTTTGCCCACTTACACGACTTACTTTGGCCCATGGTCAAGGCCCTAATCTACTTTAAAGTGCATATTTGGTTTAAACTGGTTCTACAATTTGTCCTTTAATTGTTGTATAGCTTTCAGATGTAATTTTGGTGTGCCTAATAAATTTAAAAGAAAGTTCAGCTGTCTCTTTGATGCGGACTATAGTGATCAAAAGCTGAAATCTGGTTTCAAAAAAACTGGAATTTATTAAACAAATAGTATGATTAGGACTGCCTAAATGTAAACATTAATTAAGAGGGAAACATCTTTTTGAGTATACTGACAGAAAAGAGAGCGAAGTAGAGTACTAAAAATACAAAAATTACAAAAATTGATATTACCAACAGAACTGAGTATTAACTCAGATACAATACAAAACCCCTCTGAACAAGCTAATAAACTTCTTCGCAAGAGAGATAGGCAAAAAAGCAGACGACCTTCAGACTTATTATCAAATGAAGACGACCACTTCAGTTGTGTTTCCGCTGGAAACAGTCCGAAACTATTTGGTTTATTCGAAGACAAATAAACCACCTAGGATCACTATGGGATTTAGTAGAAAGTTTAATTTAAAAACCATTTCTTTAGACTAGCTCTATGGTTAAAGGCGAGACTCTCGCAGAACAGATCTCGAAAACCGTTTTGCAGTTGTTGAAATTCGAAGTTTTTGTTACTGTAGACTGCATGAGTGCATAAAAAGGGTAATAAGTCTTGTATATTGGTCTAGTCAAAAATATATTTCATTTTATAAGTTTTGTGACATTAAAAATAAGATTTCTCCTTCAAAAAAGGGTAAAAGATTTTTGGGTGCGCTTGAACTTGACTTTCAACAACCTTACAAAATAATTTTCATTTTACGTCATAAAATGAAATATTTCTTGAAGTTTCTATGAGCGCAGCTTACTTTCTCATCAATCTATAGTATTATATTAGTTTAGTTCATATTTATAAGGGAATATAAGGACAACACAGCATATGGGCCAAAGTAAAACTTAATGAAGACCAACATTGTCCCTATATTCAGTGACTATTAACTATTACATGGATATTTTTTCATTTTTTTGACATTTACAAAATTTTTATATCATACATCATAGAATTTTAACTTTAAACTAAATCCAAAGAAGGTTTTACCCCTTTACTACATCGGCAATTAAATAAATAATTACGCGATACGTATTTCGCCAGTAGAACTGGCATTTTCAAGCGCACTAATCTAAAAATATTAGCAAAAGATGCATCGATGTCATCTGCATTGGGATTTAAATCGATACTGACACTAAAAAAACTTTATATAATCTCCATTAGTAAATTTAGTCACAAAAAATGGGTCAAAGTAACTCTGGTTTACGGTGCAATAAGTTAAATTTTATAAAGATTTCAAAGATTTCTACAAAAAATGTTTTTCGAAGTTAGGAATTTAAGATCAAAATTTGGAAAATTCTGCGGAAAGTGTTTTTCGAAAAACAAGTTTCCAAGTTAAAACAAATAAGGCTTATGCAAATGTTGATGTCTCAACAGTGTCGTCCTCAAGATTTCGAGAAATATTCCTCGTAGAAATTTTAAATTATTTTTTGAAACTTCGACATTCTAAGCAAAATTTGGACATTAAGAAGAAGAAATCTGTTTTTTTCAATTTATTTAACATTTCTTCGGCCCAGTTTGGAAATATTTAAATTTTTCTGGTTTGTTGACAATTTTCTAAACAGTTTTTGAAATGCGACTACGTGATATTTAAATTTATTGAAAACGTCACTTCATGACAGTTCACAAATTAAGAGGTTGGTTTATTTTACATAGAATAGGAATAATGAAAAATAGGAGACCAAAAAATTAGATATGGAAAAAATAAAAATTTTGTTTTTTTGATAAATTAGGAAAATATAAAAAAATACATAAAAAGGTTGTAGCACTGGACATTGATGTTTCGCTCTCATTAAAAAAAAACATAAAATTTCCGGTCAATAAGGGTCTACCATGAAGAATAAGAAGAAATCTGTTTAGAAATGTTGTTTTTTTTTTCGGAATTATTTATTTCAGTTTTTTAGAATTTCAACCTCGAAATTTATCACCTATGAATTAAAAAGTTCTTTGGGGCGGTACCTCTCTGAGGATGATAGCTTGGTTATCAAGACGAATTAGAGCAAGTGTTGTTGTGTTTTTTAATCTTTCTTGGTTTCAGGTGACAAGGTTTACATATCAATTTTTGAAGATATCGAAGGACCAGTTCGTTCCACCAAAATTCTTTAAGTGCATTGAGCGGCTCTTAGCGTGGGAAAATTTTATGGGTTCGTGTCACTAACAAACCTTCGCAACGGCTTAGTGTTAAGATGTCTGGCAAAGAAAGGATAATTAGGGTTGGGGGTGGAAAATCTAACAGAAAACCTAATCAGAATCATTTAAAACAACTCTTTTTTTAAACCTAAACATGAAATCATGTAGAGGATTTGTTGCCTTTGTAGGACTTCTTGCAATCAGTTGTAAAAAATAACTTAAGGATTTTGCTTGTATAGCGAGATATCGAGATATATTTGGCGATAAATCGTCCTAATTTGAGTTTGTGGGCACTGATCAATAGGGACAAAGAAGTTACACGAGGGCCTCATCGGCATAATCGTTTAATTCTCGTAGCTAAATTGGTCGAGGGCAAATGGAAATATCTAAGCTAATATAAATACAATATATACATATCATTAATTCCAGTTCAAGCCGGTAGCATTACATCCTTCCTTAATAATATAAATACCTTAAATTTCACGCGATTAGGAGTCGTCAGTAGGGTTTAGTAGAATTTACATACACGGCATACTCTGTGGAGTCGGCATATACATATTACATTAAATCGAAGAGAGGGGGCCGTTCGAGGGTGTGAGGGTGGTTGAGAGGTCCAGCAGCACGTGCGTGCTAACCGCACTCTACCATCTCCCACGCAACCCTTCTAAGGAAACAACACTACTACTATATCTAGCATTCGGTGTCTTTGCCTAACTATTAATCCACCACAGTTATAAATCAACATTATCCTACATTGTGGAAGTTAAATCATTATTCTGAATAGCCGAAGCCTCTTCCTGCAAATAATTAGAAACGCCGTTTTTATCCACAGGCACCCACAAAGTATAATCCATAGCACGAACGATAACATAGAGAGTAATGGATAAAAAAATGATTCTAAAAATAACCAACGATTGTTTTGTGTCAATGTGGATTAGGTTATAAAATGTAAGAGATTGAAAAATAATTTTGAAAATGAGGAATTCCTAATATAAGGGTATTTTATATAAATGGGACACGAAGCTGTGTCAACTTCAAGTCAAGCTGTTGGTAATAAATTACCAATGTGAGGAAAACGGGTTATGAAACTACGTCGGAGGCTTTAATTGCATTACCAGGACGATATTACTTCGGACGTTTCCAAGAGAAAGGAAGAAGTCCCGTCTTGAATATGTAAAAGATTCTTCATTTCCATCATGTCACTTACGAAATGCGAGAGTTATAACTCTCTCTCACTCTCCTTAAAAAAAAATAATAATAACGGAATTTTGCCGGTATGCACAAAAACATCACCGACAATAATTACGGCCCTGAGACTGGCATAACAATGCTAAAGGACCAATACATTGTCGTCGAGTTAGCCAGAGGCATCAGCCACCTACGACAAACATTGTTGATGTGTTTGGAACGTCCGTCGGACAAAAGACAGGCGAGGCGAAAAACAAAAAGCGATCGTGATCCTTTCGCGCGTGCATGTACGTAATGTGCTGCGATGCTCTTTGAATTAGTTTCGAATAGATTCGATAATCGATGTGAAAGTCAGGTTCACACAGTCCCCCTTGATAATTGCTCCGTTGTTTCTCTCTTAACGTTAGAAAAAACTCTTCCGGATCGGAGCAATGGGAATCATCCTGCGCTTACTCGCCGAATCACCAGAGAAATGTATATCACTAGACCACACATTAAGTACGCTAGGTGGCAAAAGCATAAAAGCACTTTAAGAGTTTTCCAAACCTTTTCTAAGCTGATCGCCTCAGTCGGATTAGTAGATTTGTCACTTTGCTATCTTTAACTACTAAGTAAACGATGCTCACTGTATTTTGGAGAGGAGCTGGATTCTTTTTTTATTTGTACTTCAATACTGATTTGTCTACAATAAAGTTAAAATAAGGTTGTTACCACTTTTCCATGTCAGCAAAGGTAACTTTGAAACTAAGCTGGCGATACTGGTTAAGTAGTTAGGATTCACTAAAATATTGAGAGCCAAAGTTGAGAATATGTTACTTACATAGAAAGTGAGAGTTGGAGTTTATTGTTATTAAAAATCGGGATAGTGGTCAATGTTCCGGTTTTTTTTCCGTTATCCCTTGTCTCTTCTCTTTCCTCTCTTCTCTTTCCACTCTCCTCTGTTCTCTTTTTTCTCTTCTTTTTTCTCTCTTCTCTCTTCCCTCTTATCTCTCTTCTCTTCTCTCTTCCTTCTTCTCTCTTCTCTTTTCTCTCTTCTCTCTTCTCTCTTCTCTCTTCTCTCTTCTCTTTTCTCTCTTCTTTTTTCTCTCTTCTCTCTTTTCTCTTGTTTCTTCTCTCTTCTTTCTTCTCTCTTCTCTTTTCTCTCTTCTCTCTTCTCTCTTCTCTTTTCTCTCTTCTCTTTTCTCTCTTCTCTCTTCTCTCTTCTCTCTTCTCTCTTCTCTCTTCTCTCTTCTCTCTTCTCTTTTCTCTCTTCTTTTTTCTCTCTTCTCTCTTTTCTCTTGTTTCTTCTCTCTTCTTTCTTCTCTCTTCTCTCTTTTCTCTTGTTTCTTCTCTCTTCTCTCGTCTCTCTTCTCTCTTCTCCCTTCTCTCTTTTCTTTTCTTTCTTCTTTCTCCTCTTTTCTCTCTTCTTATTTCTCTCTTCTCTCTTTTCTTTTCTCTCCCCTCTCCTTTCTCTTTTCTCTCTTCTCTCTTCTCTCTTCTCTCTTCTCCCTTGTCTCTTCTCTCTTGTTTCTTCTTTCTTCTCTCTTCTTTCTTCTTTCTTCTCTCTTTTCTCTTCTCTCTTCTGTCTTTTCTCTTGTTTCTTTTCTCTTCTCTCTTCTCTCTTCTCTGGTCTCTCGTCTTTCTTCCCTCTGCTCTTTCCTCTCTTTCTCTCTACTCTCTTTTCTCTTCTCTCTGCTCTCTTTTCCCTTCTCTTTGCTCTCTTCTTTCTTCTCTCTTCTCTCTTTTCTCTTGTTTCTTCTCTCTTCTTTTTTCTCTCTTCTCTCTTCCCTCTTATCTCTCTTCTCTTCTCTCTTCCTTCTTCTCTCTTCTCTTTTCTCTCTTCTCTCTTCTCTCTTCTCTCTTCTCTCTTCTCCCTTGTCTCTTCTCTCTTGCTTCTTCTTTCTTCTCTCTTCTTTCTTCTTTCTTCAATCTTTTCTCTTCTCTCTTCTGTCTTTTCTCTTGTTTCTTCTCTCTTCTCTCTTCTTCGTCTCTCTTCTCTCTTCTCTCTTCTCTCTTCTCTCTTCTCTCTTCTCTCTTCTCTCTTCTCTCTTCTCTCTTCTCTCTTCTCTCTTCTCTCTTCTCTTTTCTCTCTTCTTTTTTCTCTCTTCTCTCTTTCCTCTTGTTCCTTCTCTCTTCTTTCTTCTCTCTTCTCTCTTTCCTCTTGTTTCTTCTCTCTTCTCTCGTCTCTCTTCTCTCTTCTCCCTTCTCTCTTTTCTTTCCTTTCTTCTTTCTCCTCTTTTCTCTCTTCTCTCTTCTCTCTTTTCTCTTCTCTCTTCTGGCTTCTCTTCTGTATTGTTTCTCTTCTCCTTTCTCTTTTTTTTCTCCCGCTTTCGTCTTTTTTTTTATCCCTCTTTTCTGTCTTCCTTTTCCCCTTATTACTCTCTCTTCTTTCTTCTCTTTTCTCTCCTTCTTTCTATTTTCTCCTATCTCTTTTTCCCTTCTACCTTTTCTTCTACTTTGATGTGCCCTTTCCTTCCCTAATATCACTAGTTTCTCACTCTGTCTTTCTCTCTTTCTTCTCTACTGACTTTGCTTTATTTCGTTCCAGTTGTCTTTATTCTTTAATACCTAAATTTTTTAAATTTTAAACATCTCTCTTTCTGTTTGTCAAACTTTCGAACAGTTTGGACTTAGTTTCAAAGCTACTGTTTTTCCAATTTTTTAATGCTCAAGTTTTCTTTATACTTCTTCTGCTACTCTTGTCTTTTAAATGTCTTACCACAAATTTCATTCTGTTTTTCCGTATCAGTTTCAAAATCACTTCTAGTTTCTGTTTTACTTTTAATTTGAGTAGTAGTTATGGTTCTGTCTGCAGCTCCAGTTCTAATTCTTTTTTAATTTAAGTGCCAGTTTCAGCTTTTGCCCGAGTTTCAAATTTACCCTCATTTCAGTTTTCGTTCTTGCTCTTGATTAAACTATGCCAAGAGTTCTAATTTTGGTATTCAGGATTCTATTTTCTTATTATATTTCATAGAAGTTTCAATTTCATTTCCGCCTTCAGTTTTATTTTTAACTCCAGTTCAATTTTGACTCTAGCTGCAGTTCCAGTTCTAATTCTTATTCCGATTTCGATTTCAGTTTCCATCTTAATTCCAGTTTTGGTTTCAGTTGTCGTTCAAGCTACAACACAACCAATATCGAATCGCAAGATGATGAAAGACATAAAGTAGAAAGTCTTCAAGCTAGCAGTAAGGGAACCAATGAAAACATTATTACAAAAAGAAAGAAATAAGCATAGACAAAAATAGATGACAGATGAGATATTGCAACTTATGGATGAAGGAAAATGTTATAAAGGGAACAATGACAAATATAGACAAATACAGAAAAAATTACGAATTAAACTTAGGAAGGAAACATTTTAGAAGAAACTCAAGCCAAGTACCACTCCTATAACATCCATAAGAAAGTTAAACAACTCACAAATACACAAAAAGGCAGACAACAACGAATCCTCGTAGACGGAAGTGGTAAATTAGTGATAAACACAGAACAGAAGTTGCAAAGTTGGGAAAGTTATATAAAAGCACCTTTTTGAAGATGAAAGAAATACAGCCTACCTCAAAAACACCTATAACAAAAGAAAAGTCCTGTTCGCAATAACAAGTATGAAAAATAGAAAAGCAGCAGGTCCAGATGAACTCCCAAGGGCAATCCTAAAACCTGTAGAAAAAGATAAGATCTATGCACTAGTGAATCTGTTCAATGCCATATATTCGAGCGAAACAATACCTGAAGAATGGCTAACAATCCACTTTTGTGACACTTCCCAAGAAAACAAATGCCAGACACTGTACTGAATATCGAACAATAAGTCTAATGAGTCATACACTGAAAGCCTTTTTGAAGATCATACACAACAGATTATATAAAAAAATTGAGCAAAATATAAACGACCCTCAGTTCGGATTCAGAGGACGTGGGGGTTGAATTATGTTATGTTAGGTTCAGTTAGGTTAGGTTAGGTTAGGTTAGGTTAGGTTAGGTTAGGTTAGGTTAGGTTAGGTTAGGTTAGGTAAGGTAAGGTTAGGTTAGGTTAGGTTAGGTTAGGTTAGGTTAGGTTAGGTTAGGTTAGGTTAGGTTAGGTTAGGTTAGGTTAGGTTAGGTTAGGTTAGGTTAGGTTAGGTTAGGTTAGGTTAGGTTAGGTTAGGTTAGGTTAGGTTAGGTTAGGTTAGGTTAGGTTAGGTTAGGTTAGGTTAGGTTAGGTTAGGTTCGGTTAGGTTAGGTTAGGTTAGGTTCGGTTAGGTTCGGTTAGGTTCGGTTAGGTAAGGTTAGGTTAGGCTGGGTTAGGTTAGGTTAGGTTAGGTTAGGTTAGGTTAGGTTAGGTTATGTTAGGTTGGGTTAGGTTAGGTTAGGTTAGGTGTTCTCACCTACCATATTTAATCTCTACTCCGAAAATATAATCAGTAGAGCATTGAAAGCAGTAGAAAACCACAACATAAGCTATCTGGAAGACCTACAGATATTAATGGACAATATAGTGAAATGTAGCGGTGAATATAAACTCTTGATAAACATCAAGAAGCCAAAATTCGTGCTTAGAACAAAGTTGATACAAAATATCGGCAACTTATACATCCACAATCAGGCAGTTGAACATGTGAGGAAATTTAATTACCTAGAAGCCTGCGTAAAGGAAAACAATGACAGCACTAGTGAAATAAAAGTAAAAATAGAAAAAGCAAGAAGTACATTGATGAAAATGAAAAAAGCACTGTGCGGCCGAGATTCAAGTCTTCATCGGAAAATCCGGTTGATGAGGTGCTATGAACTGTTGGTGCTTTATTAAGGCATAAAACATGGACAATGAGAAAAAAGGATACTCAAAGACTGAAAAGTTTTGAATTGTGGATGTACCGTCGAATCCTGAGAATACCATGGATAGGAAAGGTTACTAATGAAAGTGTATTAACAATAATGAGAAGGCAGAGGGAGGTCTTGCTAACAATTAAAACAAGAAAATTACGGTATTTGGGACATCATGAAAGGAGAAAGATATCGCTTGCTGCCAACTTATAATAGAGGAAAAAATCGCAGGAAAAAGAACTATAGACAGAAGGCGATATTCCTGGTTAAGAAACCTAAAAGACTGATATAATTACTCCAATTAGCAGTTATTTAGATCAGCCGCATCAAAAATTAAGATTGCCAATCTTCAAAATGAAGAAGGCACCTGAAAAAGGAGAGGAAGAAGTCGTTCAAGCTTTAATATCAGACTCAGTTTCAGCTGCTGTTCTCGTTTCAGTTTTAATTTATACCTAGGAGTCTTAAGTTTAAGTTTTTTTGTTTTTGCTTTTGCTTTACAAAAATGTCTAACTTTCGAATTCGTTTGAATTTTTCGTTTCCAATTCCGTTTCTTTGTTGGTTGTTTCTTTGTTCTCATATAACTTTTTTTTCAAATCTGGACCTTCAAGACGTTTTCAATATCTAATTTTTTAATTACGAAGGCTACATTAGTAGTAAAAATCTCTGCAAAATTTTTGTTTTGTTTTTTACTATATGTTTACATATCCACTTAATAGCAATAACATAGAACATTGTATCTAGATACAAGGGCACATGGAATATGAATATAAATGTATAAAACGTGATTTATGGACGTCTTAGTAAAATACAATTTGAATCATACATACTCTGGTCAGTCAATTTGTTAATTTTAGTTCAATTATAGCTCTATCTCTAGTTCCAATTTTTTAATTTCGGTTTCAGATTCAACTTGAGTTTCAGTTTCTGGTTCAATTTCAGCCTTAAAGGCTCCCCAAATCAACGCGGAAAAGTTACAGCACTTGCGAAATTTCGCTCTGCTTACGATTCGCATCATATTGCTTTTACTGCGGTGAATAGACAAGTTCAGACTGGCACGATTTCTTTTTCGTTTAAACTGCGAATTGTCTGCGAATTTATTCGCACCGAATCTAATTCGCCGCTGACTGCGTTTTTTCCTCAGATTTGCAGTAGTTTCGCAGAGTCTATACAAAAGAAACTATGTAAAATAGAAAAGGTATTGAATAATTGGTTTCAAAGGATCATTCTGTATACTATAGAGTATGTTTAATTATAAAATTGTATGAGCCATAACTGGGTTGCCCATATTTTTAAATGACATTATTTCTCTGCACTTTTCATAGTTATTTTTTTATTCTTTTTCCAATAATACAAATTAAATTAAATTGTGAAAATTTTTAGGAAACGTGCATTTTCCTTATCAAATGATCTATATTTTTTAAAATTATGTATTTTTTGTTATTAAAAACAGCGTTCTACCTTTTTGATACTGAAAATATGATGCAATTTTATTTGCTTTGGTCTGAGGTTTCCTGCGGATTCGGTCACAAATTTCGCTACAAATTTTTTGTTACGAATCCACTGCAACTAAATCGCGTTGGTTTGGGGGAGCCTTAATATCAGATTCAGCTTTAATTCCAATTCTAGCCTTGGTTTCAATTTCTGTTTGAGGCTATCAAGTTCTACTTTCTCTCTTCTTTCAATTTTCGTGTTCGTTTTAAGTTACCTTTTCGATTCGGGGCCAGTTTCAAATGTTTAGCTTTAATTTTATCTTTACTTCTAATTCAATTCTAGAAGTAGCTCTGGTTCCAATTTAACTTTACTTTCGTTCTAGCTTCGGTTTATTTTTAGGACTGTCAAGTTTTAGTTTCTTTTTGCTTTCGATTTAGTTTTAGCTGGAGTTAAAATTTTCGTGTTGCATTTTCGTTAACGACTTCACTCAGTTTCAATCCATTTCCAGCTTCAGTTTCATTTTAAATTCTAATTCAGTTCCAGTTCCAATTATTGTTTTACCTTAGGTTTCAGTTTTAGCTTTAGTTTGAGTTTAAACTTCAGTTTTGTAGTTTCAGTTTCAGCTGAAGCTTCAGCTTTATCATCATGTTCAGTTTTATTCCCAGTGCTCGCTTTAATTTTAATTTATGTCTAGGACTCTCAAGTTCTAGCTCCTTTCTGTTTTTGATTTAGCTCTATTGAAAGTTCCAATAATTTTGGTGTTGTTTCCATTTCCATCTTCGGTTCCGTGTCAGTGTCAATTTCATTTCCTGCTTCATCTTTAATTCTAATTTTAGTTTCAATTATAGCTTTAGCTCCAATTTCAATTCCTGTTCCAATTTTGGTTTTAGTTTCAGCTTTTGTTCTATTTTTAAATTCTGTTTTAATTTCAGCTTAAATATCAAATTCAGTTTCGGCTTTAGCTCTAGATGAATTTAAAATTTATATCTAGAATTGTTAAATTGTAGCTTTTTTTGCTTTTGATTTACCTTTACTTTGAGTTTTAATTTTTATGTTCATTTTCAATTTAATTTTCAGCAATTTCACTTTAGGTTTCAGTTTTTAAGTTTAATTTCTAATTCCAGTTGAAATTTTAGCTCTATCTCCAATTTCAGATATAATTTTTGTTTCAATTTCGGTTTCAGTTTTAGGTTCGGTTCCGATTTCAGCTTTAACTTCAGTTTAAGTTTCAGTAGCAGATTCAACTCAATTTGCAGTTTCAATTTTAATTTTTTTTTTAATTTATGTGTAAGGCTATTAATTTTAGTTTCAGATTTAGCTTTTCTAACATTATGTCGTCAGTGTTCTAATTTTCAATATTCACTATCTTGGTACGTTCTACTCATTAAATTTTTTGATTTCATTTGGTTCTCTTTTTGGATCTTATGCTTTGTCTGCATTGCTAGGTTCTAATATCTATCTGCTAACATGTTGTATTTTATTTAGTGTTATTCTTAAATATTTAGTTCAATTGCTCTCTTAGTTTTTTCATTTTTATAACTACTCTGCGTTTGTGCATGTTTCAACTTAATTTGAGTTTAGTATTTGCGCCATTTCAAGTATAATAACAAATCCCAAGGATGCATAAATTTTAAAAAGTCATGTTCTAGCCTTTCTAAAAGACCCAATGAAAGTTTTTCTCATTTGCGACATGGCTGATTATTACTGATAATTACGTGATACTATTTTGCCCGCAGGACTACCATTATCAAGCGACTAATCTATTTCATTAGCAAATAGAGTACTACGTTAGTGCTAAATAAATAGTAGAAGCAGTAAAGTTCAGTAAGCTTCATATGCTAATCAGTTAGAGTGCTGGTGAATTCATTAATTATTATCATTAATTACCAGTGTAGTTAAATCTTCTTTTGATATTGTGTTTGGTTGAGTGCTCTCTGAATTACCCTTCTATAAGGGTACTCACGTGAGTTCAATCTGAAATTAAAAAAAGTTACAACTCAGTATTAGATATGAGGTCCTAAGGCAGATTTTCGCGTCTCCCAAAATTATCTATAAGTATAGAATGAAAACAATACAAAAACAAAAATTTTAAGTTTTGCGTCCCTGGCCACAGTTCCGGGTCAACTCAAAAGGCGCTATTCTGATTTGATGCTCCCTCGTAAAATTTTCAGTTTGTCTTACTGGCTTCACAATATATAAGACTCTTGTAAGATACGGACGTAATATATGGCTGGGTATTGAGACGCTGTATTATTGGCATACATCATGTCGTTTTGATGTCGGTTGTTGAGGCATATGCTTGACGTAGCTAATGAGTGCGTGCTGATACCCGCTGAGGAAGTGCTCTTGGGAATGCCGACTATTGTTAAGCACACGCCTATGTGTGGTCCATTTGCTCCGTACCCCATACGTATTACTCAATAAATCGTCACCCTGACATGTCGACAATATAAAGCGAGCTATGTTATGTAGCTTTTTTAGGGATTCATCACGTTATGCGAAAGAAAAATTATTTGGACATAAATTTTTCAAATAAGTTTAGAAAAAAAGTAAATTTCGCTAACAAATTGAGCGACAGTCATGTCTGTTGAGAAGCCACGATGTTGGTTATACCTGTTTAATGATGAGCCCCACTGAAAAAATTGTTTAGGATTATTAGGATGTTTTAACCGCTGAATTAGCCAAACTATCTGCATTCCGACTTTGTGGTCATTCGGTAAGACTTCCTCCATCGAGGTGCACTCGTTGCAACTTCTTAATTAAATCGCACGTAGTCCAGAGTAATTACGGCTTTATTACGTCTTGTATGAGGGTGTGGATCTCGGCGTAGATTCTGTGACGTACCGCCAACTTCCTTTGAAATTATACACTTATGTATGCTTATTACAGGGGTCGGCGTATCGCCCAAGAACGCAAGAATAAAATCATCACAATCGACCACAGATAAGATCCAGGTGATTCAACCACGATTTATATTAAATCGTCGATGTTTTAAACCATATTTTCCCATTTTTCAATTTTTCACCAAGTGATGGAGTGGATGAAAAATTTTCACTTTTTTAAATTTCTTGACTATCCAATTGATTATGTCAAACCTAAGCTCTAGATCGTAGTTTTTTTAGTGACTAAGACATAGCTCTAAATAGAGTTCCTTGTTATTGTTTAAATACACTTCCCGGTCGTACGATGGGCAAATTTCGATAAATCCAACTCGAGTGGATTTTTTCACTAGCGTTCAGGTTGTTAAAACCATGTCGATAAGCTAGTTTTCATTTTTGCCGCGGTTAACGCAAATTGCAGTGTTTATTCACGAACGTTTACACAGTCTACTATTATCAAACAATTACTTTTATCAATATTCTAGCCTCATTTGTTTCATGACTTGTTAGAGCACGGTGGTGTTAAGCGACTCGCTCCACGCTGTTCACTTTGTCCCTTTCGCTCTCGTTCGCGAAGATACATCCCGTCCTCCGGCTTAATAAAAGCAGCCTTATCTAGTTAGCTATGGATGAAGTGTTTATGCTTGCCACATCATAGTTGGCCCTTTCCTTGGATATTTTGTTTAACTAATTGCAGATTTAAATTTCAGATTTCTCTCGCATCCAACAACATTATAAAACCACGTAAACCACGCCATACATAGCATTTTTGATTTCAACACAACTGAAATTTCATTAACCGACAACTTCCCTATAACCACGTCAAAGAATTGTGTTTTAGGGCGAAACTCAGGATAAGCAACCTTGAGTACGCCATATGGCATATCACACTGCGTTTAATGCCACGATGAATATCGCAAGCTATGAAGGTTACCCAAAAAGGTCAGAAAAAGACAGTCCTCTTTCGAATTCTCATCGAAAGGGGTTTATTTAGGAGAAAGAAAAAAACCAAATTCACAAAATAATAACAGTAACTGTATGTTAACCGTATCTGGGTGAAACTCATCTGAAGAGGCACTGGATGAAAAACCAAAATTCAAGATGTTAGAGTTAGAGCACGGTAACTCAGTATGTCAACCATAGCAGAGATTAAATTCTTCCAAAATGAAAATTGTACAAAAAACAGGATTGTTAAGATAGAGAAGCACGATAACTTAATAGACCATACCAGAGAGAAAATTTTTCGGAACTAAATAAGGTACAAAAGCTAAGATATATAAGACAGAAGAGCATGATAACTCAGAATATCAACTATACTGGACGATACACTTCACTGTTAGATAATGGATAACCCAAAAATTTGAAAGCTAGGAATGTTAAAAAAGGAAGAGGGCATAAATTATTAGAAAAAGCAGCAAAGATTCTTAGGCTAGTAAGCTTGGTAAAGGCAATTTAAATAAAAAAATAAACTAACTCCAGAAAGCTGCTGTCATAGCTCAGAATTGGAAAGTTAACATAGAACAGTCCAAAAGAACTCTGAAGGACTTGTAAATGCAACAGTTCGAAGCTTTAGGAAAAAGAGGATTAGGAAAATTAAAAAAAAAAAGATTCTGAAAAGCTCTGATGTAGTACAACTTCTTAACTATTAAGAATATATTCTTAAGGAAATAGGAAGGATATGCAGACTTGAAAACTGTAAGAAAAATGTAAGGGGACTAGGAAATATGAGTAAAGGGGCTAGGAAACATAGAGTGTAATAAACATGGAGCAAGAAAGATGATACAAAAGAATACCATTAGCCTTTGAATGCAGCGATAACAGAGATATTGTAAACAACTAAGTTCTTGATTATGCAGGCTTTAAATTTGTAGTTTTATTTTACGTAGATATGTTCTCATCAAGTTTCTTTTTTCATGTTTATGCGTTCTTCATTGTTGGATTATTTAGTACAATAATCTGTTAGCGGTATGTCTTTTATATTGTTCTATTGCCATTTAAATTTTCGCTATTGTATCACAAATTAAAATAATTGATTGAATGTAGTTTTTCAAAGTTCATGAACGAAACATTTAGTTTCTAGTCATCCATAGGCAGCTGAAGACGAGAAAGGAAGATAGCGATAGCAAACAATTTGCAAAATGAAGTAGATCCACCAAAAAGCAAAATAAAAAAAATTGGACAAAATAACAATTTAAAGGAAACAAAGGCAGACAAAGATAGCAAACTTATTGAAATGAAGTTTGTAGAAAATAAGATTACTTAGGGAATAGAAAAACGGATAATACGTTATAGAAAAATACATAATTGGAATACTATGAAACTAAGAAAAAATTGAATACCAAATGAAAATTGAAGCCAAAGTTAAAACCAAAGTGAGGGTTGTGACCGTAAGTAAAACTTCAACTGTAACTGAATTGAACTGAAACTAACATTGGAGCCGAAGAACAACTGGGGTCGTTGCACCCCTGTAAGACTGCAAAAACTTTATTCCATTAAATAATGTAACTGGAAACACATTTTAAAAATTATAATTAAAAAAAACTGAAATTGTTACCCCGAGTATTACTATAATTAAAGCAATCTAAAATCTGAACCTAGTACTGAAAGGAAAATTGCAATTGAGCCAGAAACTGAAATTGGAAACAAAATTGGAACTGCAACTGAAACTGGAACTAAAACTGGAATTGAAACTGATGGTGAAAATGAAACTGGAACTGGAACTAAAACTGGAACTGAACCTGGAACTGAATATGAAACTGGAACTAAAAATGTAACTGCAACTGAAATTGAATCTAGAACTAAAAGTGAAGGTGATATTGAATTTCGAAATAAAACTAGAACTGAAACTGATACCAAAACTGAAATTAAAATTGAATTTGAACCATGAAATGAAATAGAAAATGAAATGAAATGAAATTTGAACTGAAACTAGAACTGAGAGTTAGGTCAACACTAGAATACTGTTCTCATGTTTGGAGTTCAGCTCCACAGCACACTTTAGCTCTTTTGGATTCAATTCAAAGAAGAGCGATTTGCCTAATTAACGACAAGAGTTTGATCGATTCTCCTGAAATACTAGAGCACAGGCGGATGGTTGGTGACTTATCTCTTTTATATCTTCTTTAATTCTTAAGGCATTCAAGACAGTCGGAGACATCAAATTCCCGTGCGGTTCAGCTTGACACAGTGAGGACTTCTGTCTACGGAGACTCTTTTTTCTATAGAACTTTCATGCTATGGAACTCGTAACCGGACGAAATTTTCCCCAAAAATTACAACCTATCCTTGTTTAAGAAGGCGGTTCGTTGTTATCTATCCTTGTTTCCGCATTCTATTCGCAGTGCTTTGAAAGCATAATGCGGTTGCTTCTTGTGACTGGATTGAACTTAAAATGAAGAAGTAAGCCAAGAACTGAACTTAAACTAAAATTAAAACTAGAACTGGAACTGAAACTAGAACTGAAACTGAAGACTTTAAGATTGCGCAAGCGCTGTTTTAGTGATTGTGATTATAATACCTGAAACAAACCTAAATTAAAACTAAGGTATATAAACAAAACTGAAACAATTACTAACTCTAATTTAAGCAAAATAAAACTAATCCTGGAACTGAAGCTATAACAAGAACTAAAATGAGATTAAAATGGAAACTGAAATTGAAACTGCAATTGAAACGAGAACTGAGAGTAAAAGTGAGATGGGAACTGATCCAGAAACTGAAGTTGAAAATGAATCTGGGACTGAAAATTGAACTGAATTTTGAATTGAAAAAGAAAGCGCTGTTACGGTAACTGTGATTGCGCCGAAACAAACTTCACCTGAAATTGAGATTGTAACTGAAACAAAACTGAAATTTTTACTGTATACTTAAAGCTAATACTAAAACTCAAAATTATAACAATAATTAAAACTGGAACAGGAATTGATGATGAAAAAGAAACTGAAACTGAAAGTGAAATTGGAACTGAAATTGAAACTAAAACCAAAAGTAAAATATAAATTAAATTTAAAACTGAAACTAGAAGTGGAACTGGAACTGAAATTAAAAATAAGACCAAAACTAGAACTGAAAATGAAATGATAACCGAATCTACAACTGCAACTGAAATTGTAACCGAATTTGAAACTTGAATTGAAATTGGAACAAAAACTGGAACTGAAATTAGAACGTAAACTGAAACTGGAACTGAAAATGGAAACGAAGCTGAAATTAGAATTAAAAGTGAAATTGAAATCCCAACAAACTAAAACTAAAAGTGAAACTCAAACTGGAATTGCAACTAAAACTGGAACTGAAACTGGAACTGAAGTTGAGACTATTACTGAAAGAAAAACTGAAGCCGAAACGGGAAGTGAACCTAAAATTAATGGTGGACCCAAAACTGTTACAGAAACTTAAAGAAAACCTGACGCCAAGACTGAACCTATAACTTAAAGTGAAGGTGAAACTAAAAATAATCTGTCGTTGAGGTTAAAGCGTAACTGTAACGGAAACAAATTGAAACTGCAGCTAAAGCTGAAATTGAGAAAATGCGGTGGTATAAATCAAACAATCTGGATCTGTAACTGAACGTGGAATTATGAGGAAGAAATATTTAAAAAAAAATTATTTGAAGCTTCTTCGCTGTTTGTATATTTGAAGTAGGGTTCCTACATCCCACATTTTGACCGCCATCCTCTCTATTTTTCCATGCCTTTTCTTCGATAGCTCTGTCTCTTATATATTTCTCTAAACCGTTCTTCCATGAGATCATTGGCCTTTCACTCTTTCTTTTCTGTGGCAGTACATAGTTTAGCACCCTTTTTGGCCACCTATCTTTACTCATTCTCTGTTCATCAGCATACCACAACATTTGTCTTATTTAGATTCTGTCCGCGCTGGTGATGATTGTTCCTGTCCTCCTTCGTATTTTTTATTTCTCATGTGGTCCAGTTTTGATATTCTGCATGCTCCTCTCAAGAAATCCCTTTCTATAGTGTCTATGTTTCTCATATCCGTTCTTCGTTAACTGCCAGCATTCAGCACTCTAGGTTAAGATTGGTTCCAACAACGCTCTGAATATTTTTGTTTTTGTGGTTACTTTCATAGTTTTAGACCAGAGCAGGGAGCTTAGGGTCTGGAGTGATTTCTTATCTTGTTGTATTTCACTTTGAATGTCTCTTTTTGTTGTGCCTTCTTCGCATAATATACATCCTAGATGTTTGAATTGACTCATTCTATTTATTTGTGTGATTTGTAACTCTGGACCCCATTCTTTGCCTTCGTCCTTTTCTTCTACTTTCAAATATTTAGTTTTTGTCATGTTTATTATTAGATCCCAGGGTTTGTATTGACATTTTAATTTTCTAAACATGTAATCTGCGTCTTTCTCGTCACCGGCAATAATCATTTGATCGTCAACAAAATATAGGCTGGTTTCCCACCTTCATGCCCATCTTTTTTGCTGTTTGTTTCCTTTAAAAATTCAGCTCTATGTTTCTTTTTTGTCAATACTTTTTCATAACATTTTTAATCCCAATTTTTTCTTAAAGTGATTGTGTTCAATGTGACAATGAATTTCAGCTGAAGTGACTGTTTTGCCTGTTGATTTATAACTTTTATGTAATATACATATTTTTTTAAATGATTGTGGAAAGTGTGCCGTCTTTTCTGACACCATAAATATATTGTGTGGCCTCCTGATATTTAGGCTGTTCATATATTATCAATTGTCACGTTAGCAGAAAAGGACACATTTGTTTTTATTCTTTCGATGGCAAGATATTTAATAATCCTTGATGGTAAATTCCTTTTAAGGCTGTTCACAGGGAGAATCGCACAAGAGCCATCTGGACGAGTCTGTGATATAATCACACGTGTTTTTTCGTAATGGCCAGTACTTAGATCACGTATGAGATACAACCATAATGTTATTGTGCATTGAGAGAGATGCTGGGGAATGTGCACGCACCAAATTATATGCTCAATGACTCTGGAAGTTATCTTTCATATCGCATTCTTGTAGCCAATGTCTCTTGGACGTGTACGCCACAATGACATATTATTTTTAGTTAAATACACGGCATATTACGTTGGTCGCCGCAGAAAATGACATTACTTCGCCCCGATGATTTATAATTTTTCCCCTATTACGCCCCCCCAAAAAATCGAATTATAGAAATAAATGTTAACCTTCGCAAGAGCTTCTGCTTGCAAAACTAGTAATTTGTTTTCAATTGAGACGATTACATAATCGTAGAATTAATTCAGAAGATACACCCATAATTACAAAACCGCCGAGAACGTTTTAATCAAAAATGAACACGTATCAATTTTTGTAGCTGCAGAGGCATGTATTCACTGGGCAGTGCATTGTAATAGATTTCTATGGGGCCCTCGGGGCACCCATATTATTGTTAATTGTTTTATTGTTCGTTATAAGAAAAAAAGTTGCTTTCGATATTTATTTTGTAGCGCCTTCGGGAAGGATGAGATTTGAATAACGTTATTTGGGTCATCGAACAAGGTGTATCGTGATTTATTTTCGATTTTTTAAGAGTACGTCGGGATGTCGTAATAGAAACGCGATTGTATTATTCGAAAAGGGATTTTCATATCTGCAATGGGCGGTCAGCGTAAGACGTAGAGGAATACCAATGCCAATTAGGATGTTATGTCCAATAGATCTGAGATGTGTAATCTAATATGGGGCAGGATGCGTCACGTTCAAGTTCGGTACGTGACCACACGATCCTCTATGTGAACATGTCTCACTATTTGCCTTTTAATGCAAACCCAATCCCCTGCCTTCGGACCTCACCAAACATTCTCGTTTTCAGGAAAATACATAATCCGCTCATTTATACAACGAATTGTCATGCAAGGAAACAGTAACGCTGAAAAAAGGATTTTGACAGCGTTGTTGTCATCTAATGTATTAATACATAAAAGTCGAAAATGACCATAGATATTTTAGTATCTATTATAAAAAAAGAAGAGAAGGGAATTGAACTTATGTTCTTCATAAGATACATATTTATTATTAAGAGAGGGGCAAGAGCGAGGCAAATATATATATATATATATAAATAATATATATCCTTGATAAGGTAATGTGCACAAAAAAAAGAATCAAGCGTTTAAGTAGCCGTTAAGGCATTTGAAATAAAGTAACTTGACAGGCAGAATAATTATTTGAGATAAGCAGAAGTGCGGCAGAGTAATTTAATTTGGATCACTTTATCGACGTGCAAGAATTCCCTTGTTAATGCCATAGCTGCGACAGAACTGTATACAACATTTCTTTATCGCAATACGAACAAATAAAACATTTTTTATATACGAAAGTATGTAAGTAGGTAAGTATGAAGGATCAAAACAGTTTTCAAAAAAAGGCGAACTGGTATCTCTTTGCGCACTATTGATTGTTATTAACTACTGTTTGACTAAAATTTGTATTTCGTCTTCAAAATGATCAGAAGAAAAAGTGTGGTAAGTCAAAAGAAGTACATCATGTCTAGAATCTTGCAATGACTGGTGTTATTCTTATAGTTAATTTCAAAACCATAGATAAATTTATGGTTATAAGCATAAATTTTCTAATAAAAAATCGAGCCACGCACTTGCGTTTTAAATTGGAATTTGATTCACGACCCGTCGTACATTAAGGTAATCTTGATCTGGCTCAGTAAATAAATCAGAAGTGGGAACAATAGCAACGCGATGCACGTGTGCCTAGAAAATCACACGTCACTGACAGTTGATTGTCAGATTCACGCCGACTAGATGCGGCTAAGGCACGACAATGCAATTGTGACGTCAACGGGGTCACAAGGAGATGTCCGCCGACATTTCCGCTTTTCAATTGGCGAGATTCACGATTTGGCACCAATGTTTAATTTAAGAAACGACATGATTAGGTAAAGATGTACCGCAAGTTGGTAAAATTCGAATCGATCGGTTTGGACCGATTACTCTACTTAAAGAATTCGAGCCCTTACTGTTCATGAAAGCGTAATATAAGCCATCCCTGCTAGCCGAGGTTCGCATCTTGGAAGTCCATATCAGCTTTCAATAATTTCGAGAACAATGCTAGAGTCCAGTCTGCGGTGACACGATACAAGACAGTATGTAAATGAGGGTTGAACCTTCTTAGATCTTGTCTCTCCTTCTGCAACACCAGAGACTGGTCTCTTATCATGCATAGGAATAGCAAGTATGGCGGTTGAGGCTTCGCTGTCAGGATCCTTCTAACTCCCTCACAACCTTCGCCCCTTGGGTGACCTTTACGCCCAGTAATATATTGATAAAGATCTTAAATAACAGGGATGGGGAAAATTCATTATCCTACTCTAATAGTTTTATAACATTCGATAAACTCATTTCTGGAGTCGAAAATATTGATAGGTTTAATGCATGTCTACTGTCTATTGATTTTTAATAAAACTATTTATTTAATGAGTAATCATAAAAAAATATTTTTAAAAAAATAATCAACAATTTTCATAAACTTAGTTTCTTACTGCAAAGATTCTTAACCTTTTTCTGTGACACTTCAACGTTAGTTAAATTTTGACATGTAAAAATGTTTGATTTTTGGTTAGGTCCTTACTTGACGGATAATTTTCAATCACTCCAACCTAATCAATTGTAACGGCTAAAAAAAAATTCCTCGCCCGATAATTTTCATTCCTCCCAAAAAAATAACTGCTGACGACCCCAAAAAACCAAAACAAATAATTTTCACCGAATTAATCACTAATGACAACTAAACCAAATCAAATTAAACAAATTTGACCTCTAAAAAAAGTGTGACTACAAAACCACCAGTATATCAAACATGTTCCTTGCTTCTATATTTTGACGAATAAATTCGATTAAATTAAAAGAGTTCAACATAAAAGAATTTCATATTTTTGCGCAACCTTTGAGTAACTCTAGGTCCACCGGTTGAGAAGAACTGCCTTAGAGTTTGACGCCTTTAAAAAAATAACAATATTATCTCCAAAAAATTCTTTTAAAAAAAGATGAAAACCTTAGGAAAAAAACACTAAAATTTAAATTAGGCTTCCCCAAATTTCGACTTTTCTAGAAGGTTAAAAAAAAGTCGAACCTTCAAAATCTTGATAAAATTCAGACTCTGAAGATAAATTGCTTTAAAATGAAAATTTGAGATCTAATAATAAATTTCAAGTTCTTCTTAAAATTTCGATCTATTTTTCTCTACATTCCATGTTAAAACTCCATTTCATTTTTATTTTTTTTTTCCTTCTCTTTCGGAATTTGCGCTTAATGCAATGTGAAATTACGTTCGAGCTATTGTAAAATCAGTCCCGAACGAATGTGAAATTAACTTGGTTTAATGTCAAGTCGTTACCCTAATATTACAAGGTCTTATGTGACAATTATGTCATTTTGAGAAAAAATTGTTTAAAAAAATGACCCCAGGTCCAAGTCAGTCAGTTAGATATTATTTAAAATTTTCTTTCAAAGGGTGTTTTATTTGGGGCAATCAAGGTGCTTTTATTAAAAACATCCCAAAAAATGCAAAACTGTCAAAAAAACATTTATTTAAAAAAAAACATAGAACTCTGATATTCTTAAACCTTTTTTTTTTCAATAGAGGTAACATAGAACTTTGGAACTGAATAATATTTCCTAAAAACAAAATAAACAAAGTTTAATTTATTTTTAATTCAAAATTAAATCATAATGTTGCCTATCCATTTCAGGAATCCAGTTATACATGGATTTTATTGCATCCACCTTAGCTTGTGGCAGTGCAACAATTTTATCACAGTTTTTTAATTACAAAGGAATGGTCGGTTCTGTTTCGGCCGTAACGTGAGCCTTTCGCAAATTTCGTTGATGCAAATTTACGGTCTTAAATACCTCAGGTTCTCCTGTCGGTTCAAAAGATTCCTTATACCTGAGCTCATAAAAGTTTTTTGAAAATTGTAAAGATACAATTTTTGAGAAAAGGACAGTGTTGTAGTTCAACTGACTTGAGTAAGACTGAAAATCTATGAAGTCTTGTTTCTTCATTTGAATTATTGTGTAGGGTTTTTGTCGGTTTACTTTCAGTAGGAAACGAAAAAGTGGGGAATAATATTCTACTTTGTTTAATAACCTTTCTATAGAGCTGTGGATGGCATCTACTTCTTGAATACAAGAATGTCCTGAAACAGAAAATTTCATTGTAATATTTGTAGATTTTTGTGGGTTTGAATAAGGTGAGAGAGAGCATAGTTCTTAAGACTGTTTCTGTTTTGAGGAACGCAACTATCGCTCCACAAAATTATTTCTGTAAATTCTTTATGGTCTTCCATTATTTTATTCAATATTTTATAGACTGCGCTTGCCATGTCATTTCCTGTTCTCCCATGTAAAGCCTCGGTCCATATCGCATAATAAACTTTTTTTTCCGACAGATAGGCGACCAGTCATATTGTAAACATTCAATTTGCTCTTATAAAAAAAGTTTTTTGTATCTGCCTTTAAGCAAGTTAACACCTTTTTGAGATCAAAACATAATATGGGCTTTCCACTTTCCTTATCTTTTTGTTTCTGTTCCCTCATGTATTCTTTTTCTTTCAAATGATCTATATGCTTTCTTTCTGAGTTTTCATCCACCGTATTCTCTTTTTTCTTCACTTTTATTTCTTCGCAAGTATCGCATCTATCTTTTCGTGGTTTATGAAAGGCTATGTTAAAAGAATTGCAAAATATTTTTCTATATACGCAAAATAAAACCGGAGTTTTTTAATGATCCTTTGCATATTCTAAATACAATTCATACAACTTTTTAATGCTCATTTCGCTTTCGAAATATTCTTTGTTGTTTTTTTTGCGGAATCAAGTTAATATGCAGCTTGACGAAATCACTATCTTCAGGTGATGTTACTTGTTTTTGATGTTTCCCTTGCTTACTTTCACCTAATGTATTGGACAAGGTTTTATTTGCATGAACTGTATAATAAATTGGTCTCTGGCCAATACATAACGTCCCAGTGTAAAAAGCTTTGCATACTTGAATTTTATGTCCATTCAACTTAAAGTCAAACCTAAAGATTCTACTCTTTCTAAAATTTTCATTAATATTGCCTTCTTCTCCAAGGAACGTCAACTTCGGTGCTGTTTAAAATATAATTTTTCTTTTCAGTAGCAGAAAGCAAATAATAATTCTTAAAAATATCCTTTCTTTGATCGTTACTTATTTTGCGAGAGCACTTAAATAAGCATTTCTGGATACAATCTTTTTTATTTTTAATTTCTTTTGCCGTAACTGCTTTTTTTCGGAAAGAAATATAGTCAAGGCCCCGATCAAATCTTGCTTTTCTTACATTACATGCTCATTCTGAAATATTGCTCTTTCGTTTTCGTGTCAATATTTTTTTTTGTTTCATCGATTATATCTTCTCTAGAACCAGTAGTTGGATTTTGAGGATTTTCTGCGATATGGTCACCCTCAGAATCCTGGGGACGAGGTTCTTCTTCAGATGCTTTTTCGATCTCTGCGATATGGTTACCCTCAGAATCCTCGGGACGGGGTTCTTCTTCAGATGCTTCTTCGATCTGAATTTTATTGTTTTCTGAAACTTGTTTTCTCGTTGGAGTCCCTAGTACTGGGATCATAGAACAACCAGGCCGACTCCAAAAAAAAAATTTAAACAAAAAATATCCCCAACACCAAGATTAGGCTATAACCGAGGCCATTACCTGCTGGAATCAGTTTGTAAATTTGAAGAAGCATCTTTACTTGCATCAGATTGCATTTGCACATTTTTGGATTTGAAATCATGCCTATTATTTAAGGCTCGATTTATGGTTAATTTCCTAATTTCAGAGCAGCCAGGTTTATTTCTAAAAAACAAAAAAACAACCGTTGTTGTTGTTGTTGTTGTTGTGTTTTTTAAAAATAGAATTTTAGAATCTGATTTAAGAAGGTATAATATTGTATATTTTTGGTATGAAAAACAGTTAGCTTAATACCTAGTTACTAGGTATTAAGCTAACTGTTTCCGTACCAAAAATATACAATATTATACCCTCCTAAATCAGATTCTAAAATAGAATTATCACTTTCACTGCTACTGCTACTTGAAGATTGGGAAGACTTGGGAATGTCGTAATAGCGGCCGCGAATTTTTATTCTAAAAAAAAAATTGCTTCCAGCCCATTAAACTATTTAACAAAATAATTTTTTACCTGACTACTTTTTTTGATGTTTTTTGATGTGGTAGGAATTCTCCATCTTTATTAGAGTCATAGCCGTGGCCATCACTTGAATCACTATCACTCATTTTGATATTTTAAAACAAAACACTGCCAGAAACCGTTAATTACATGCTCCCACAATTTAGAACTAGAATTTGTAGAAAATGGAATAACAAGGTTGCATGTTACAACATAGGACTAATTAATAGTATTTTTATTAAAAAAAATAAATTACGAAGTCCTATGTTTAACATGCACCCTTGGTATACACAGGACTTATTATTTTTGACATACATCTTTGATTTCCACAGGATTAACAGACTTCTATGGGAGTTACAGTGTTTGTTCGATAATTGTAACATAATTTATGTCACATAGGACAATGTTATACCAAGAACTTGAAATATTCAAAAATGTTACATAGAACCTTGTAATATTAGGGTGACGAAGTTATGATTTGCTTAGTGTCAAATTTTTAACTGAATATCAAATAACATTAAACATATTCAAATAAGTTTGAACTGGCGTAAAATTACACTTTATTCAATCAGAAGTTACGTTTAACTTAATGTTAAATTACGCTTTACTTCAAATCATAATTACGATTGAATTAATGTTAAATTACGGCCAAATAAAACTTTAATTTAACTCTGCTTGATGCCAAGTTAAACTCAGTTTAGTGTCAAGTTACTCTTGACTAAATCTAAAATTACTTTTGAGATGTCTGATTAAGTTTGACTTGCTGTCAAATTAATAAAAAATTATCTTTGATCTATTGTCAAATTAGGCTTCACTTCGGCTGCAACCTATGTTTTCATTAATGTCAAACTATCATTGAATTAATGTCGAATTATCTTTCAATTTAATGTAAAATTGCATTTGATTTATTGTCAAATTACGCTTGATCTAATAAGAAATTACCTTTGATTTATTCTCAAATTACGCTTCACTTCGGCTTAACCTATGTTTGCATTAATGTTAAACTACCATTGAATTAATGTTAAATTATTTTTCAATTTAATGTAAAATTGCATTTACTTTTTTGTCAAATTACTCTTGACCTAATGAGAAATAACTTTCGATTTATTGTCAAATTACACTTAATTTCACTTTGGCTAAACCTACGTTTGCATAAATGTCAAACTACCTACAAATTAATGTCGAATTATCATTTAATTTAATGTAAAATTGCATTCGAGTTTTTGTCAAATTACGCTTTACTTTTATTAAATTTTATTCGACTTAATGTTAAATTAAATTTGCATTTTCTACAAAAGTTCGTGATGTTCAAAAGAAAGCAGCTCAGGAAATAAAATAGAGAATTCTGAAAATTATGAGCCTAAACCTGCAGCTTTTAACTTTATATTTAAAATTTCACCTTATGATTCAAAATGCATAGACGTAGCTAGAATAGGGCAGGGTGGGACACTTGCCCCCGCTGGCTACTAAAGCCATTGAAAATTTAAATTCAATTTTTTATTTTTTCTTTAAAATTCGTAGTTTTGTTTGAATTTCGAAATTTTTTGATAATTTCAATTTTTTTCACATTTCGTGATTTTTCACAAAATTTGCTTTTTTAATTTATAGTTGACAAATGTTGGTTTTCCTAAAAAATTTAAAATTTTAAATTTTTTCTTCAAATTTTGATTTTTATGAAGTTTTTATCTTTTCCTCGAAAATTTAAATTTTTTTCAAAATCCATTTTTGCTTTTGCAATTTTTTTTTAATTAGTCTTTTTTTCGAAATGTCTCAAAATTGGCCTTTTGTTAGCAATTGTGACTTAAATCCAATCCTCTATGTTCCTGAAAATCTTAATTTTTTCGTCGAAGTTTCTCTTTATCTCAAAAATTGATTTTTTTTCGAAATTTGTCGTTTATAAACAATTATTTTTAAAATTAGACCATTTTCTTAAAATTTAACTTTCTATGCAACATCTCCATTTTTTTTCTCGAGGTTTCGTTTTTCTCCTCGACATTCATCTTTTTCTATAGATTTTTATTACTATTTTTGTTAAAGTTTTTCTTTGTTAACTTATTTTATTATTTTTATTTATTATTTTATTCGCATAATTTCGACTTCGTTGTTTTTTGACGTTCTCTGAAAGATGCTCTCAATTTTGAAGTTTCACTACTTGAAATTTCAAATCGATTTTTCAACATTTCGCCCATATCTCCAAATTCCTTCATTTTTCCCAACATTGAGATTTTTCCGAAAATTTTCAATCTTCCACAATCTAACTTTCCAAAAATATTGAGTAGTTTTTTAGAGTTTACTTTTTTTCGAAATCTTGATTTTTATTTCAAAATTCGATATTTATTATTTCTGGAAGTTTCAACTTTTGGGTCAAATTCGCCTTTTTACCGAAATCTCGACTTTATTTCTTAAAATTAATGTTTTTTCTCAAATTTTTCTTTTCATCAAAAATTCGAAATTTTGCATTTATTCTTAACATTCCTTGTTTTTTTTTTTGGAATGTTCTTCCAAAGGTCTTTTTTTTGAAAATTCCGTCATTTTTCTTAGGATTTGTCTTTTTTAAAAATTTTACTATTTTTCTTAATATTATTCTTTATTTGAATATTTCGACATTTTTAAATTAAAATTTTCAAAAATTTTATCCCGTTCCTCAAAATTCGAGTTATTTTCGAAATTTTGACTTTTATCTCGTAATAATTTATGTTTCTAGAATTTTCCTTAAAACTGGCTTTTCCTTGAATATTTCCACCTTCTCATAATTCGTTTATGTTCTCTAAATTCGATTGGATTGTCAGTAAAAAGCAAAAATGAGGCGAAAAATATTTCTGAGTGTTTAAATAAAAAAGTAAAAATTCAGAAAAAACTCTTTTCGGCAAATTGCGATTTTTTTAAACGCGACTCTTTCAAAAACCTGCAACTGTTTTTCACAAAATTCGACCTATAAAAATTTTAACTTTTTTCGATTTTACGACTTTTTTCAAATTTTTCCAAAATGAAATTTGATTTTCTGAAAATTCTGACTTTTTCTTTAAATTTCTCTATTTCGAAATTACGACTTTATTTTCTGAGTACTATTTTTTCAACTTTCTTTTCTAGGAAATTTGGATATTATCCAGACATTTTAATTGTTTTCTCGAAATTTTGACGGTACTTTACAAAATTTACTATTCTTAATATTAGGCCCTCACCGATCTTCTTTTAAGTTTGAATGTTTCGATTTCCACTTGTCTCTCGAAATTTATTTTGTTCTCGGAAAAACATGTACCTCAAAATTCGACGTTTTGGTTGTAAATGGTTCTGCCTTCTCTTAATTTGGGCTTTTTCTCAAAATTCATTTTTTTTTTTCAAAATTGGAACAAAATTTTAATTCTGAGAATAATATTTTTAGAATATTTAAGAAAAACTATCTTGTAAATATGGGTTTATGTTAAAATTTAAATAAAATAAAATTCTGGGAGAAATATTTTAATTTTTTTCACAAAATTCGTCTTTTGGAAACTTGAACTTTTTTTGTAGAAATTTTAGCATTTTTAGAAATATTTCGAAATGTTTTAACTTTTTTTTTTTTTTTGAAGATATTTCTTTTTTTTTGGAAATTTAAACATTAATTTGAAATTCGATGCTCCAAATTCGTGCAGTTTAGTAAAAATATAAAATACACTTAGCCTGAAGATTTTCTGGATTTGTTTTTTTTTTGCCAATCTATTCTCAAAATAATTGCGGCCCCCTCTGAAATAAAATGCTGTTTACGCCCATGTCAGAATGAAGAAATTTTACTAAAAATTTTGTATTGATTTTTTAATATTTTGATCTTAAACAAAGTGCATATATTCTAGAAAAATTTGATTAAAAATCAAAATACCTAATCTTTTTTATCAAATTTTGTTTTACAGTTAAATTTTTTTAAAAGGAAATCAATTTTGTTTTGCTTGAACTGTGAATTTGGAAATATTTTTACCATTTTCGATTTATTTGAACTGAAAGATTTTTCAGATTAACTTTGAAAATTACAGTTTTTTTCTAAAATTAAATTTAAAATTCGAAATATATTTTTCTGAAAATCCTGAGTTAAAACTTTTGTAATTTTGGCTGAGGATATTATGAAGCTCAACCGAAACTGTTTAAAACAGGAGCCAATGAAATCAAAACTTCTGTTGGCCATACTAATTATTTAAAAAATTCTTAATCTAAGTTGGACTTGGAAACGCCCTCGTTAGAATTATAACTTTTTATTCAAAATGTTAACTGCATTAATCAGACCTTTTTCTCAGAAGAAAGTCGAAACTTAGCTTGAAATTTTAATCCTCATTGGCTTCTTTCTTAAAATATGACATTTCTTTGTCGAGTATTCTTTTCTTCGGCATTTTAACCTTAACGCTTAAATTTATTTTCTTTTTCATTTTAAGCTTACAATTGAAAAATCAAGAAAATATTGAAATTAAGATTTTAAATTTAAAAACGTCAAAACTTGATTCTTTTCAAAATGTATAGTTTTAGGTAAAACTTTGAACTTTTTTGAATAAAAACTAGTTATTTATTTATTGATTGTTTCGCATTAAAATGGGGATTTAAACTAAAAAAAATGATTCATAGGATTGAAAATGTTTCTACAGTTGAATCTTTTAACAGTACTGTACTTGTCGTCTTAGTATATAAACCGAAGATGTCTAATGCGGATGTAGAATGTACGGAAACAACACGGAAGGGCTAACTAACATCAGCCAGTATGGAAATTAGTGTGTTGGCCGAAGGACGTGTTAAAGTTTCATCCCACTGAATTACATCTAACAGAAGCGAGTAATGGATTGCCCTAAGAATTACGAATATCCCTAACGCTACTGAAAGTTTCTTTTAAATTACACCCTAAATTTTGATAGGAATATAGAGTTCGTTGAATATGACTAAATTATTATGTTTCTCTAGGCACTGATTTTTATTTTATCAACAGCTTTCTAGTAAAATAAGATTGGTTTGGAAATTAATCCTATCGTGATCAAGAACAATATTTATATTATGGAAATATGACGGCTCATTCACCAACAAATAATCAAACTATAGTGGTATCTTGGAAAATAAATTCGTTTGTTTTTCTACATAAATAATTCTTCTTTATACGTCACAGCATCCTAGCCAACAAAAGATCTTCTCAAGACACTTTTTTGCAATAAAGAATAATCGTTTCATGAAATGAGAAATGACCGCGCATCTGCCAATATTTATTCGAACTGAGGTTATCTTAGAAAACAAATTGGTGTTAATATGGTTGTGTCCTGGAAAATCAATTCGTTCGTTTCTTCACGTAAAAGATCAAGTCAAAGTGTTGGAGTTAAGAATTGATCTTCTAAAGCTAGTTTAGGCAACAAATATCAATCATTTGATACTACGGGAATCGCCGGCGCATCCACCAACAATTATTCTAACTATGAATCTCTCTTAGAAAATGAATTTATTTGTTTTTCTGCTCAAAGTATTCCTCTTTAAAATTGTTCATTTTTAAAGGGAAAATATATATTCCAAAGCCACTTTCTACAGCCGATTAATATTTTTGTCTTATTGTAGTCTTATGCTGGAAGAAAATATCGCACATTTGCCAAAAATCATTCCGACTTTACATATTTAGAAATACGTGCCCACATCTTCGGATCCAAATGAAAATTTGCGTCAATTGAAAGCTTGCGGTTAAGATATTCAGCGAGCACTTGGCAAATCGCCTGACCAGTTGTTTAGAATTGACCGTTAGGCGCAAACGGGCGTACCGACCCTCGATGGCCGGGATGTGCGAAGCGGGACGTCGAGGGGGGACAACATAAGACAAGAAGACCTCGTTCAACTCATCTGCATAAGGAAAGGCTGGCGGTAGGAAGGGTAAAAAGCACTAACAGCACAGTGTTGGCGTGCGAGCATCAAGAAGCAACTACTGCGGACTTAGCGTGGCCGGCAGCATAACTGAGGGTTGTTTTAGGCCAAGCAATCTCGGGGTGGGTCCATTAATCTTGCCTCATCCGTCCCCTATTGCATATTCACGTCCACACATCACGGATTGCTTGCTTACTTGCCTTCCTCGGTCAGGGCCCGGCCGGCTACATGCATGAGAACACACAGTTAAGACGTTGCCATGGTCTCCTGCTCGGATACATCCCTCCTTGATGCTTTTAACCCTTTAGGTGTCGGCTACAATTACATTACAGGGATCTCACTCATATCGAAATACCACAAAGGATACGTCGAGCTAATTCTGTCGAATCGTCCGTGCCCTAATTTAAAACAATAAAACGACGCTTCTTAAGTAATGTTCTGAAATAACCAAGCAGGAATGTTTAGGATTAAAAGCAACTTGAAAGTTACCAGTCCTAAATAGAGTCATTATTTCTTTCCAATAGCTCCTAAATCCACCAGCCCTGAAATTATTTCGGCGCATCCACCAAATCTATTACGATATTAGATCGGCGGACGGCTCCGATTTAACATTTATGACGCCCCGCTTTTATTTCTGGGGCATACACAAGTTGTAAAGCTAAGTGAAATTGAAATTTCAAATTTCTCCCAGAAATTTTTAATTTAAATCCATTTTTTTATAAATTCACAGTTTCCTTCTACTTTTACTTTTATTGTAAAATCAAATTTTGGGGAATTGTTTTTATTTAAAACTTTTTCAGTTTTTTTTTAAATTTTCTAAAATTTCAGATTTTACTTTGTTTTCTAAAAGTTTCATTTCAGACTCAAGATTTCGATATTTTTAGAAGCTTTTGACTTTATTTTTGAAATGACAAACGTTTAGCTTGTAAAGGATATTTCATTCTTAAGTATTTATTGTATAATAATTCTTTAAATAGTGATTTGAAATATTTATTTCATTTTATTCTTATTAAACAAAATATTGACGGGTGCGTAATGAAATATGTAGGAACACTATAACCACCAATTTTCACATAATTATCGAACACGATATACACAGCGCATCATAAATATTTAATCGGCAACAAGTCGACTTTAAACCTGGTAGTTTTCTTACTTAATAATAAAGTATAACTGATGATCGAAATAAAGATACTTATTCCCCTAACTGGATTTTTAAGTTACATTTAATTGCCCTCCCGAGCGAATGTAGACATATATTGTTCAGTAATTATTAATCCGTACTTTCGGTTAGCGCTCTCTGCTTCTCTATACTTTGGAAAATTACATTTGTTTTGAATTAACTAAACGGCTACTTTCCCCATTTCACATGTATTAAATATGGACGATGCAGAACTTAATAACATGTTTAGTTCTATACGCATTTGTATCGATTTGTTTTCGAATGTGCTTGACGAATATTCTCGATTATTCAAGTAAACTTCGATACACACTGAGATTTAAATTTTCTATAATTTGTTGCTATGTGCTGTACGCGAAAATATTAAAATAATCCCGATACAAAATTATGTAAAATGTTAAGCATAAAAACGGAGTTTTCTTGTGTAAATTAGGATTTTGGTATTAATTTGAAATGTTCAAAAAAAAGATTGTTTTTAGATGATTAACAGAGACCACAAATTGGAAAAAAATTTCAAAATTTTGGAAAAAAGCTTGAATTTTTTTGGAAAAATTGGAATATTTGGGAAAAAATAAACTTTTGGAAAAAATCGAATTTTTGGGAAAAATTCAAGGTTTTGGAAAAAACGAACGAAATTAAAATTTTGGGATAAATTTAAACTTTTGGGAAAAATTTGAAATTTTGTGGAAATTAAATGGCTTTGTTTTTTAATGTTGTGTCCATCATTTTAATAGAACGACCAAACTGTTTAAATAAATGAAAATATTGCCAAATTTCTACCAAATTATTTTAAATTATGACATAGATCGAAGTGATATTTGAAAATTCTCAAAACATCACTTCATTACATATGCTTAGCTTTGAATTTTAAGTAGAAGAACAAAATAATTACATAGAAATTAGGATTTTGAAAATAATTTGAAATGCTCAACAAAAACAACAGTTTAAGGTGACAAATAGAGGATAGAAATTTACTCAAAATTTCAACATCTTTGGAAAAACTTGAAATAAAAAAAAATCAGGTTTCTAAAAGAAATTCAAAATTTTGAAGAAAATTCCAACTTTTGGGTAAGATTTAAACTTTTTAAAAGTATTCAAAATTTTGGAAATAATTCGAACTTTGGGAAAAATACTAAATTTTGAGTGAAATTTAGAAGCAAAATTTAATAAAATGGTTAAATTGTTTTAATAAATTAAATAACTGACAAATTTCTAATACGAGAGTAAATGAACCGTCTGGAGTATTCGCATACTCTTAGACATGTTAAGTGGAGATATCACGTGATTTCCTGCGCTCAAGAGAATTCCGTTCTCTTCGTTTGCCAGTTATAAATTTAATGAATGAGCAAGAGGTTCATCCGCACGTTGCACAGCGCATTATTATTCAATTTTTTTCCGTTGAGGGTGTAAAACCCGCCAAAATTCTTCGTAGACTAGAAGCACAGTTTGGGGATACTTGTTTAAAAAAAACTCAAGTGCATAAATGGCACAACAAATTTTTGAAAGTACAAAATCTAGTTGAAAATGAACTCCATGTCCGTCGTCCTTGACTGCGGACAAGAATAACGCTGTTCGACGTCTTTTGGAAGGCGATCGCCGTTTAACTGTTGGTGAAATTGCAGCTTAGATAGGGATAAGCTTTGGTAGTGCTCAATGCATCATTAAAGATGAGCTGGGGTTTTGAAAATTTTCTGCCAGGTGAGTACCTCGTCTTTTGACCTGAAGAAGAGTAACAACAACGTCTGGAGCTTTGTCAGGGCCATTTTGCACGCTTTCAACGTAAAGGTGATGGTTTTTTGCAACGTATCGTTACGTGTGAGGAGACTTGGGTCCACCATTACACTTCTGATTCTAAGCAAGTAAGCATGAAGTCGAGAAGAAACGGGGAAGGTGCACCCGTCAAAGCAAAAACTCGCCTCTTAGCTGGGCAGGTTCTTGCGACGGTGTTTTGCGATTTTAAAGAAGGTGTGCACGTCGATTTTCTATATGAACATCGTACGGTGAATGCTGCCTACTACTGCCGGCTTTTGGATGAAACAAAAGGTACATATCGGCGGAAGAGGCGCGAATTTTCGGTCAGAAATATGATTTTGCGTCACGACAATGTCCGCCCCCACTCAGCCAATCTTACTCATCGAAAATTAGAGGAAATGCATTGGGCAACATTAGAAACACCATCCTTATACTCCAGACTTATCGCCATGCGATATCATATGTTTGCGCCACTGAAAAGCTCTAGGAGGTGAGAGATTCCATGAGGATTGAGACATTTATGCGCAATTGGCTGCAAACACGCCTGCCTTCTTTTTATGGTGATGGCATTAAAAAACTCCTAATCCGTTGGAAAAATGCATAACAAAATCAGGAGATTATGTAGACAAATAGTTAATAACTTTTCATAGATATATCTTGTACAAATAAATTTTTAAAAACAAATTTCGGTTCATATTTGAGTTACTCTCTATGAGTTGTTTTGAATTTTGACATAAACCAATGTAATATATCTAAAAATTCTTCGAAAGCTTACCTTCTGACATTTCTTAAGATAAATAGGTTTTACTTTAGATAAAATAGAAATTCAAATAACTGTACATATAACAACAAAACATGACTTCAAAAAATTAAATGTTGGGAACATTCGTTTAAAAAGTATTTACAATCGGTTTATTTTATATTAATGTCAGTTTTGTGCATTCGAAACATGAAATATTTGATAAAAGATTCCAATAAAAAATAGAAACTTAAATTTAAGGCTTAAAATTTAGAGATAATAGTGAGAACTAAAAAAATTAAATATAATTGGATTCGTAAAAAATTGGAGCGTAAAACATAATTCTCAAAATTTCTCATATCCGAAACCATAAAAGATAATAAAAATATTTTTATTCTTCATGGTAGACCCTTATTGACCGGAAATATTATGTCTTTTTCAATAAATTTAAATATCACGTAGTCGCATTTCAAAACTGTTTATAAAATTGTCAACAAACCATAAAAATTTAAATATTTCCAAACTGGGCCGAAGAAATGTTAAATAAATTGAGAAAACAAAAAAATATTTTTCTCCAGAATTTTGGGGAATCTATTCAAAACCTCCAAAAAAATTTAAAAATTTTAGGTAGGGTAGGGCGGGGCTAGTTGATCAGCGGGGCAAGTTGTGAAATCAAAATATCTCGAAAACTACGCAACTTACAACAAAAGTTTAAGTGGCGCAAAGAAGGGGTTACGGGAGGAAAACACATCGCGCGACTGTCAATTGCCGTCCGGTGCTTAGACTTACGAAGACAACGCATTGTTGTTTTTTGCGCTTGAAAAAAAAAACAGGCCTTTATACTTTTGTTTCTACACTCGCATGAAAACACTTTTTCGCGATTAAGTAAGTATTTAAATATTATTTAATTATTGCTCTTTTAATTATGTATGATCATTTATTTTTAATTCCTGTCATTATTTTATAACCTCACTTTTAATTTGTTGCCTCATTTGGGGCTAGTTGATCAAGGCGCGCTAAGCGCTTACTCAACTAGCCCCACTACATGTTCATTGTAGAGAATTAAATTTTGCTTTACTAAATTAATAATTATCAATTAATTCGTATTATGTGATGATCTTACATAATGTGTAATAATTAAAATAACTTATATTAATTATTATTATTACATTTTAGGATGCGTACATATAAAAGGAAGACCTCAAGAGGTTTAGCTACAAGTCAGCAATTGAATGATGCGGCAAAGGCTGTGTCGGAGAAAGCAATGAGTGTAAATGGTGCATGTGTGATGGAACGGACTGGTCCTTGGTTATCTTCAAAAATTGAAACACAGAACTTGTCCCCTGAAATCAAGAAAAATTAAAAAACACAACAAAGGTTGCTCTAACGCGTTTCGACAGTCAAGCTGTCATCTTCAGAGAGAAACTGAAGATGACAGCTTGGCTGTCGAAACACGTTAGAGCAACCTTTGTTGTGTTTTTAATTTTTCTTGGTTTCAGGGGACAAGTTCTGTGTTTCAATTTTTGTAAATGGTGCAGCCAAACAATTTAATATGAACAGGATGACCTTGAAGAGATATATATCTAAGTTGAAGTCCAAAGGCAATGCTTCATCCATGGGTTGTACAAAACCCAGACAAGTATTTTCTGATGAACAAGAAATTTCTTTAAAGGAGAATTTGCTTCAAATGTCATCGATGTTCTTGGGGTGTACGCTTAAAGATACTCGTCGTCTTGCCTACGAGTGTGCCGTTAAGTTTAAGGTTAAAATGCCAGTTACCTGGTCCGAAAACGAAACGGCAGGTGAGGATTGGCTCACAAAGTTCAGATTTATCTATCAGGAAACCTGAAGCTACTAGTCTCGGCAGAGCTACGTCTTTCAATGCCGAAAATGTTAAAGTTTATTTTGAAAAATTGGCTGAAGTAATGGCAAAATTTAATTTCACTGCTTGTCAAATATGGAACGTAGATGAGACTGGAGTATCTACAGTATTGAAACCCAATAAAATTATAGCTGGAAAGGGGAAAAAAATGTTGGTGCGATGACTTCAGGAGAACGAGGTACTAATGTTACCGTGGTAGCTGCTGTGTCGGCATCTGGAAATACAATTTCTCCCATGTTTGTATTTCCTCGCAAAAATTACAAAGATCATTTTATTAATGGCGGACCTCCAGATTGTATCGGGACAAGCAATCCCAGTGGATGGGTAACAGACAAGGAATTTTTTAAATTTATGCAGCATTTTATCAAGCATGTAAGACCATAAAAAGAATCTCACGTCTTACGTCTTTAGATAATCATTTCTCTTATTTGAACATTGAAACCTTAAATTTGGCTAAAGAAAATGGAGTTGTCATGTTGACATTCCCGCCCCACTGCAGCCATAAATTGCAACCACTAGATGTGTCTGTTTTTGGGTCCTTCAAAAAATATTGTGCCACTGCGCAAGATACATGGTTAAAGAATAATCCAGAAAAGACCTTAACAATATACGATGTCCCGAAAATTGTAGCATACTCTCTGCCATTAGCTACTGTGGTTACAAATATAACTAATGGTTTCAAAAAATCCGGCATCTATCAATTTAATCCAAACAATTTTACCAAAGAAGATTTTTCTCCATCATTTGTGACCGATCGTCCAGAACCGGTACAAGTGGAATGTCAGCAACTAGAGCAACAACCTGATGCCAGTAATATATCTCTTACTAGTGTACTCGATGCAAATGATCCAGCTGCTGCTAGTCAATCCTATGCAAGTGATCCAGCTGCTGCTAGTCAATCCGATGCCAGTGTTTCAGTTGTTACTGGTCAAACTGATGCAAGTGATTCAATTGTTACTAATCAACCTGGTGCAACCGTTGTTGCATCTACGTGTCAAAATAATTAAAACAAAGAAAACGTTTTGGTTCTTGCTCAAGTACCAGGAGTATTTTCTCCTGAAGTTGTTCGACTTTATCCAAAAGCAGGTCTAAGAAAAATCTCTAAAGCTGGAAGGAGAAAGAGACAATCTGCTATATTGGCAGATACTCCAGAAAAAAATTCATTAGAAGAAGAACAAAATAAGAAAAAACTGAAACAAGTTAAAAACCCCAAAATTGAAATTAATAAAAAAAAGAAACGAATCTCTAAAAAAAATTCTGCAGACAAACTCAGAAGAGGACGAGTATAGTTGTTTGGTTTGTAATGAAGAATTCTCTAAGAGTTTACCTAGGGAAAACTGATTTGCAACAGATTTGCAAACAGTGGTCCCACATTAAATGTATGCCAAACGTTGGTCTAACTTTTGTTTGTATTAATTGTGATAGTGACAACGATGATTAATAATTTGTAATTGCTAATCATCTAGCAATATTTCTGGTCTCATAATTAGTCACTATTTTAATTTGATATTTATTTGCTTTATAATTATTTTTAAATATAGAAGTTAAAATTCTAAAAGTGTAATTATAATCTAAATTATCAGAGCAATAATAATAATAATGTTATAATAATATTAAATAAATAATTGCTAATTAATAACAATTTTATTTTATACTTATATCATTTTATAGAGCCGAATTGTTTTTGTGTCGCTAGACCGTTTGAAGAGGACTAAATAACGAACCCAACTGCATATGGCGTAAATGAATCCGATGCATCGTCTTTTAGTTATGGGAGGTCAAATCAAAAAGTGATCAACTAGCCCCGCCCTACCATAATATTTAAAGCTTTTGCAAAATAGCTCTCAAAATTTTGATTTAATTCTCAAATTTATTTTAGAAATATTGAATTTTACTAAATTATTGTTTTTTTTTTGAAAATGGGAGCTTAGATTCCAGAATTCTCATTTTTCTACATCTTTGTCTTTGTTCTTAAGTTTTGGTCAAAAATTCGACAAAAATATCAAAATTTCTTGATAAAAATCGAAATTTAAAAAAAATAAAGAGTTTTGTCAATATTTTGTTTCGAGAAGAGTTTGATATTTTCAAAAAAATTTGAAACTCTGGGGCACTAAAAATTTTGTAAAAAAACTTAAATTTGAAATTTTGTAAAAAATACATTTTGGTCAAAAATTTATTAGAAAAAATTGAAAAACGAAATTTCGAGACCTCAAAGGAAATCCAAAAATTTTGTGAAACTTCAAGTGTTGCAAAAAATTTAAGATTTCAGAAAAAAATTAAAAACATTGGAAATATTGATAAATTTTTGGAAAAAATGGAAATTTTGAAAAAAAATTGGAAAATCATACAAATGTTGGTAAAATTGGAACTTGGAAAAATTTTAAATTTTAGGAGCATTTCGAAATTTTGAAGAAATTTCGAAGTTAAAATGAATTTAAGGCAGAATTTTAAAAAATATTTAAAAAAACAGATCTTGTAAATAATCAAAATTTTAGTGTAAAAAATCAAAATTTGGGAAAAATTCAAAATTTTGGGAAAAATGTAGTTGCGGAAAATTAGAATTTGGAAAATTTAAATTAATAGAATATATCGAAATTCTAAAAATTTCGAAATTATTGGAAAAAATGGGATATTCAAAAAAATTTTAGTAAAAACATCCCATAATTGCAAAAATTTTAAATTTTAAAGAAGATCCAAAAATTTGACAAAAATTTGTAATTTTGCGAAAAAATTAGGATTTAAAAAAAATTCAAAAATTTGGAATTTTGTGATGAGTTCTTGGCAAAAATATGAAATTTTGAACAAATAAGAAATTTTAAGTAATTTTAGATATTTTGCTTAAAATCTCTGCATTTTGAAAAAAATTATAAATTTTGGAAAAAGTGTTATTCAAAAAAATTAAAAGAACAACATTTCAAAATTATGAGAAAATTTTTAAATAATTGGAGAAACCTTCAGCTTTATTACAAAAAAATCAAAATTTTAGTATAAATTCAAAAAGTTAAAAAAAATGTGGTGTTAGGAAAATTTCGAAACTTTGGCAACATTCTGAATTGTTGGAAAATTTCCTAAATTCTATCCTATTCTATTCTAAGCTCGAAGTTTTGGCAAACGTTTAAAAATTTGGAAAGAACTCAAAATTTTAGCCAAAAATTCAAGACTTTGAAAATAATTCAAAATTTTGGGGAAAAGTCAAACTTTTGAGAAAAAATTCGAATTTTTGGGAAAGTTTTGAAATTTTTGGAAAAATTTAAAATTCTAGAAAAAAGTGAATCAAAAAAATTTGAAAATTTGGGCCAATTTGGAAATTTTGGCAAAAATACGTAATTTAAAAAAATTAAATTGTTATTAAAGTCGAAATTTCTGAATTTGTGGAAAAATTTGAAATTACTCGAGAAATTAAAGAATTAAAAAAAAGGATTGAAAATTTTGTAAATAATGCGAAATTTTAAGAAAAATTTCGAATTTAGTGAAAATTCGAAATTTTGAAAAATCCCAAATTTGGGGAAAATTCGCAACTCTGATAAAATTTTTTATATTACAAAACATCGGCAAATTTGCTAAAAAAACAAAATATTACTAAAAATTCAAGAATTAAAAAAAAATTTGAAATTTGAGAAAAAAAATCAAAATATTTGAAACATTTTAAAATATTTTTAAAAATACAATTTGCAATTTAAGAAAATGTGAAGAATTAAAAGAACAATTTTAATTTGCATACAATTCGAAAAAATTCAAAAATTTGGAAAGAACACAAAATTTTGGAAAAAATCGAGATTTAAAAAAAAATTCAAAAGTTTGGGAGAAATTCGAGGAGAGATTTCAAATTGTAAAAAAATTGGACAAAACAAACGGAAACATTGAAAATTTTAGCCGAATTTCAAAATTTTGGAAAAAATTTAAAGTGTTGGAAAAACTTCAGATTTCGCAAAAATATTGAAATTATAGGAAGAAGTCAAAATTTAGAAATATTTCAAATTTTGGGTTTATTTAAAAATTCGGAAATAATTTGGAATTGTGTAAAAATTTTGGAAAAAATTATAAATTGTAGAAAAAATTGAATCAATAAATATTTGAAAATTTAGGAGAATTTGGAAATTTTAACAAAAATACGTAATTAAAAAAAATCAAATTGTTAGTAAAGTAAAAATTTCTAAATTTAGGAAATTTTGAAATTTTTTGAGAAATTGGACAATTAAAAAAAAGGATTGAAAATTTTGTAAATAATTCGAAATTTTAAAAAAAATTTTAAATTTAGGGAAAATTCGAAATTTTGAGTAAAATTCCATATTTTGGGAAAATTCGAAACTTTGATAAAACTTCAAAATTTTGAAAAAATTCTTAAATTACGTAAGAAAAAATTTATGTTTTGCTAAAAAATAAAATGTAACTATAAATTCTAGAATTAAGAAAAAAATTTGAAATTTTAGGAAACATTCAAAATATTTGAAACCTTTTGAAATATTGATGAAAATTTAACTCAAAATTTAGGAAAATCTGAAAAATAAAAAAATATAATTTTCAAAATCTCTAAATCATAAAAAAAATTCAAAAGTTTGCAAAGAATACAAAATTTTGGAAAAAATCGAGATTTCGAAAAATTTGAAGCGAGATTTCAAACTGTAAAAAAATTGAAATTTAGAAAAAACAAACTGGAAACATTGGAAATTTTAGCAGAATTTTGAAATTTTGGAAACCATTCAAAATGTTGGAAGAAATTCAGATTTCGAAAAATATTGCAATTATAGAAAGAAGTCAAACATTTCGGAATAATTCAAATTAGGCAAAAATTTCAAAATGCTAGGAAAAAGTGAATCGAAAAATATTCGAAAATTAGGAGAATGTGGAAATTTTGGCAAAAATACCCCATTCAGAATAAAATCAACTTTTTTGTAATCAAAATTTCTAAATTTTGGGAAAAATTTGAATTTCTCGAGAAATTGGAAAATTAAAAAAAAGTTGGAAACTATAAATAATTCAAAATTTTGAGGAAGATTTCAAATTTAGGAAACATTCAAAATTTTGAAGAGAATTCCAAATTTGGGGAAAATTTAAAACTGATAATTCTTCAAAATTTTGAGAAAATTCTTAAATTACATTGGGAAAAAAATTTTTGATTTTGCTAAAAAAAAAAATTTTGCTAAAAATTCAAGAATGAAGAAAAAAGTTGGAGCTTGAAAAATTCACAATATTTGAAACATTTTGAAATATTGCTAAAAATTCAATTCGAAATTTGGAAAAATGTTAAAAATTTAAAGAAATTAAAATTTGCAAAAAATTCGAAATTTTAGAAAAAATTTAAAAATTTCAAAAGAATATAACAATTTTGGGGAAAAATTCGTGATTTTTGGAGATTTTAAAATCTTGGAAAAAATTTGAAATTTGAAAAAAAAAGCTGGAAACCTTAAAAATTTTAGTAGAATTTAGAAATTTTGCAAAAAATTCGAAATGTTGGAAAAGAATCAAATTTCGCAAAAAAATGACATTTTAGCAAGTCAAAAGTTTCGGAATAATTCAAATTTTGGAAAAATGTTTAAATTTGGAATTGAAATTCTGCAAAAAATTATAGTTTTGCTTAAATTCTAGTTTTTGAAAATAAAGTTTTTAGGGGCGAAATTAAGAATAGTACTTCTTCGAACTATATTTAAGCTTTATTTGGTTAGAATCAAATAAAATATAGGAATTTTTTTTGTTTATTTATGCTACACATCATAAAACACCTGAATACATAAAGAAAAAAAAAATTACATAAATAGGGAGAATACTCTTCTTAGAGTATTATTTCAAATAAGTGCCAAGTATTTTTTGAACAGCAAACATTTTCTAAATTTTTTTTTCAAACATAAATAACAGATTTTTTAAATTAAATTTAATTTATTTACATATGTTTCTTTATATATTTTTAAATAAATGTGTAATATGAAATTTTACATGTGATTTGTGCATTTTTAAAGCTAGCTCTCTATAACGAAGACCTCTCTATAGCAAATTTTTTGTAGGGTCTTGGAATTCGTAGGGAGTTTTGACCGTATTTAAAATAATTTTCTTATAATTTTGAGTTCACATTTTCCATCTTCGCTTTTCTGCCTAAATTTTTTTAGTAGATTCAAAAAATACAACTTTTTCTAGTTACTTGTACTTTTTTCTGAAATTTCAACTCTAATTATAGATTTGACAACGCTTCAAAGGTAAAGTGAAAACTTATTTTTTTTAGCAATTTTGATTTTATTTTTCATATTTGGCTCTTGTGGACTCGAATCTTAATCAATTAGAGTTATTGTTTAAAATAAATGGCCTGGTAATAAAAAATATTTAAATTATTATTTAAATAAATAAAAAGTGTTGAAATGTTTGAAATTTCATACTTACTTCTCAAAATATGCATAAATTACGAGGGTTTCCAGAAACTTTATGTTTTTCTCAATATTTTAGGGTTATAACGTTTTTCATAAAATTGTGTTCAATTACACTTATTTTAAGTAATTATCGTCAATTTAGCTGGTGTCCTGCAGCAGATACATAAATGCTGATAAATTTTATGCTACAATATTGTAACTTTGGGTGTAGAAAATGGTTTAAACTGAAGACAAATTTGTAGAATTCTCAGATTGTTTTAGTTCGTGGCGATTAGGAATAAATTCACTGGCCTAAGCTTTGTTCATTAGCTTCTCAGAAGCATAATGACCTTTCATCCACATGGAAATCCGATCCCTTTCATAACACGGGGGTGGGTAGAATGGGTTGAGGTCGAACGATATATAACGTCGGCTGGTGACATTAGCAAGCTAAGACAGTGGTTGGCAGGCCTGCAGTAAGACGTCGCGCGGCCGGGCGGACACGCTAAGGGCCACAGTTAGTCTGCAGTGAGCGATAATTAATCATACATTGTAATTAGTTCCTGCCTCCTCCCGTGACCTCCAGATACGGTCGGCATTGTATCTACCAGTGGCAGCAGGAACGTCTTTGTACGCCTGCACATGGCCTACTGCCTTTTGTACGACCAGGGACACACTTCAAGGATGTGGAAGAGATTGCCTGGGATTTGCAGTCGACCGACCGGGATCTGCCGTTCTCACTTAGGGATCCTTGTTTTAGGGAATTTCAATTATACACTACTACGTGCCCTTCTCCGGTTCTACAACACTCGAAGATATTTAACTACTTGACCGTCTTCTTATTCAGCCGGCGATGCCGAAGCGACTTGGGCAAACAGCGCTTGACTGTTGGGTAAACTCGCCAGGGAAACAACCTAAAACCTGTGCGAGGATTTCCTACACGCCGGAAACTCGACGAAAAGTGCGCTAAAACCATCGAATCTGTTACCCAGTGAAAACTAATTTACATGAACTGTAATAATATTATCAAGAGTTGAACAATTGCATTGAATTCATCTTTTAAAATTGATCATCTTTATTTGCCTTTATTTATACTGTTGTAATAAACTGTTGAAATATATGTATGGAGTCCTTTAAATGATGTTCTCGAGTTTACTAGACGTTATGGGCATTGTTAGGTAAGCCTTGACCACCGACTGAATGAATTGACTCATACGTAGATGTGCCTTCTGATTTTTTTTAGAAGTTCAAGATTTTGGAACAGGTAACCTTCAAAAATAGCAACAAGCCATCCCCTAGATTATTCTTATACAAATAAGTTTCCGACACTAAATAAAAGTGCGGTTCTACTATCGAACCATTAACACGTTACATTGTTAGAATCAAACAACTTAGAATCCTAAAATGAAACACTAACAGATAAACGATTAAATTACTAAATATTCTGATAAACAAAATACACACAGTATCTAGGGGTTTATATGGATACATGGATGAGAATTTTACAAGATCAGCTGTAAAGTCTGGCCAAGGGGTGAATGGGGTAATACGCAGCTAACTATCTTAAAGGTTTACTTTGATTTATGAAGGAGAAAATCTTTAATAATTCACGCATGAAACCATATAACTTTGGTGTAGAGTTAGGCTGATACAAAACTCCGTCAGGGTTAAAGGGTACATCAAGTGAGAAGAGCCAGAGTTTGTCCAGATACATGTTACGAACGCGCTTAAAGCAACTAAATACAAAGCAACAATAAAAGGGTTTTTCCACCATAAGTCCATAATATCAGAAGGGAGAAAGGCAATGTTACTGACAGGTAACTACGAATCGATAGCAGAGCTTGAGACCCCCCTATTTTACCATTTCTTTCATCAGTCTAACTTTCCCAGTAACTTGTAGAAACGCCGTTTAAATCAATTTTTGAAGGAAAATAGTTCTTCATAAGTCGTGAATTTTTACAAACATTAAAAATGAAATTAGTTTCCTTGAATTATTTCCTACATAGGTACCCCAATGGTTTTAATTTGGAGAATGCAACCGAGCTATTTAATAATACGTTGCAAGTAATTTCGGCTCAAGTCAAAAATTGTTGAAAATTTTATAAAAGGATTAATATAGTATATGAGTCATTTTCTAGATATGAATAAACCTTTAAAAGACCGCACAAAAAGGTTAAAATTTGGTGGATGCGCAACCTACAAGATTCATTTTTTCAATTTGAAATACTTATTGATTTATCTTGAATTACACAACATTTTTTTAACCTAAATAATAAAGTATTGTTCACTACAAGAACCTGCTTTATGGAATGCCTGCAGAAATTATTCTAAACTATACCAATTCTATTCTATTGCATAGAATCAAAATAGGATTAATATTTCTTCAGGAGAAAAAACCTTTTTACAGAAAAGCTTTCAACTTATAAAACATAAACCTGAAATTAGACCGACTAATAATTGACATCTTTTTTCAATCTTAAAAGGTTTGTTATCTCTTTTTAGCAGAAAAAGCTTAACAGTAACAGTTTTTAAACAATCTAAAATAAATTATTTGCATCTGAAGTGAAACAGATTACTAACGCGACTTCCACTTAAGCAATATTAAGTAATTTGTCAATTCTTCTACTAAGAAAATAAGTTGAAAACGTGACCACGGATTGGTATAACCTCTAACAAAATTAAAAATATTGTCACGTGTTTATAAGTAAAAAAAAGGTGAAGAACTTTTGCGTGATTAAAATCACATTAAAGATTGTCTGCAGTTTTCTTTACAACAAATAAATTGGAAGCCAATGTGAATATTTTTTTAAACAACATAAGCAATGTTATTAGTTTCTTTTAAATAAAACCAACATACAATTGAAACAACTTCTAACTTGACAATCTTAAAAGGACTTTTATTCAAGCAATCGTAAGATTTTAATTATGAAAATTTGTAAAGGACAAGCTTGATCATGATTTAAGACAATCTTATGAAGATTGTATGCTTAAAATGATTGTCTTCTTTACTAGCAAACAATAGATAAAGAACTTAGGCAATTAATATTAAGGTTATATTAAAAATTGTTTTTAGTTTTCTTTTTAAACAATTGATTAAGAATTAATGTTAACACATTCTGAAGAAAAATAATATTTTCTGCTACTTTGTAGTGAAATCAACTTACGATTGACACAATTTCTGGACTTGATAATCTTAAAAAGATCAACAACTGTTTTAACAAGAGGTAGCTTAAAAGCCCACAGAAGCAAACAAAAAAATATTTTCTGTTTTTTTTTTCTAATGAAAACAACTTACAATTGAAATAATTTCTACACTTGATAATCTTAAAAAGATTGTCAATTCTTTTAAGAAGAGCTAGTTTAAGAACTAATACAGACAAATTTAAAGCAATTCAAAATAAATTGTCGGTTTTCCCAGTATAATTTGATGAAAACCTACGCGGCTTTCTTAAGCAACCTTAGGAAGATTGAGAATTTTTGTAATTAATAAAATACTTTGAGGATAAGCGTGACCATGATTTCAGTTATTCTTGAAAAAAATAGAGAGACTGTTGGTAAAACCAAAAGTGGACACCATGGGAACTGGTTTTATATTTTACAGCTAGTTAAGTTTTCGCAGAAAAGGAGAAAGTACATCAACCTCAATACATAAGAATCTTTTGGTGAAACGGACTGGTCCTTAGTTATCTTCAAAAATTAAAATACAAATTTTGTCCCCTGAAACCAAGAAAGATTAAAAAAGAGAACAAAGGTTGCTCTAACGCGTTTTGACAGACCATATGACCAATTAAAGTGCTTGTAAATAAAAATGCATTGCTCGCTAATAGGCCTCTTGCACAGTAAACTTACTGTAAGGATTTAAAGACAAAATTGTCATCTAAAAGTAAATGCGTAATTTGTGCAGTTTCTATTTCTATGACAATTACACTACGGTACATTTTATTTCGGTATATTATATTCGTATTTGTGTAATTTCTAGCTAGTTTTTGCAGTGATTATTATTATTGATTATTATTCTTGGCTTATGACAGTTGTGAAATAAATAAAAATGACGGCGCGACACGTTTGTTATAATTTTGTCATCATTTGAACAACACAAACAATTTTTATGAAATGAAAAGAAGACACTTTTTTTTCTCGAAGATTAAAGCGAATTACCTTTTAATCGTTTAGACTGTTTTTAAAAGGAACTGGACCCACAATATGTATAAATGTTATCAGGTCCTAAGGTTTGTAAATTTGATTTTTTTTTCCTATATAAAATTTATAAGGATCCAAGATTCATAAGTATGATTTTTCTCTAATAAACTACGTTTGGATTTAGTAAAATTTAAACTATTTGACCAGTAATTTTCAAAATCAATAGAGCTCTATTCTAAGAAATTCTGAATCGACAAAAATAAGAATGGAAAAATTTGGTTAAGAAATGCGACCTGTAACGTGATTTGCTATACATAGACTAACAGTCGTTTTTAGATGACAAATTTTGGAGTTAGATTAGATTAGATTATACAGGGTGTTTCATAATTGCATGCTGAACCGACAGGGGGATATTCCTTGGGCAATTTTAAGACAAAATTTTCATATTAACATAGGTCCGGAAACGCATCATTTTCGATATATAGGGCGGTAAAAATTGAAGAAAAAATCGGTTTTTCTTCAATATTTCTGAGACTGGTTTAGATATTTTTTTGATATTCAGTACACGATATCTGGGTATAAAAGCAAGTATTTTGACAAGAAACATTTGTTCTGATTCCACCAGTGGCGTTCCCACAAACAGGTCGATACACATTTTTGAAAAAAAATGTGACGCCAATGCTATTTTTCAAAATAAGAATTATTTTCCTAGTCTTTGTTGTGTTTCTATCAAAAATGAGCTCCTGACTTTTTGTTCTATGACGGACGGTTTCCGAATTAAAAAATAAAAATCATTTACTTGCTATGCCGCTGTGGTAGATTAATTTATTAATGAAAATCTAGTAGGCCCCTGAGATTTAGTTTTGTGTTTACAACCAAGTGTCAAATTTTTCACTTTAATACTTTATCTGAATGTGAGTGATTGATAAGTATAAGAAAATATGTTTGAGAATGCTGAGTTTGCCGATATTCATTACATGAACGGTCTTGCGGATGGAAATGCATTTGAAGCCAGGCGACTGTATGCAGAGCGTTTTCCGCAAAGAATTGTGCCAGATGCAAGAACTTTTTTAAGCGTTCATAGAAGACTACGCGAGAAGGGATGTTTTAAACCCGATCATCACTTAAAAGGGGCACAAAGAACCGCAAGAACAGAAGAAACTGAAATAGCTGTTCTTAATTCAGTTGAGCAAAATCCGGAAATAAGCACAAGGAAAATTGCTAATAATTTAAATATCTCCCATATTTTAGTCTGGAGGATACTTCACGATTTTTTGTTATACCCTTACCATATTCAACGGGTTCAGGCCTTACTGCCTCGGGATTTACCATTTCGTATAAATTTCTGCCAATGGTTTATTCAAAAAATTGTTGAAAATCCACTATTTGACAGAGAAGAATTATTTACTGATGAAGCCAGTTTTTCCCGAAATGCAATTAGAAACTTCCACAACAATCAGTTTTGGGCTAAAGAGAACCCGCATGCCATGGTCGAAGTCAATCACCAAGAACAATTCTCGGTAAATGTGTGGGCAGGAATTGTTGACGACTATTTAATTGGAGAAAATTATCATCACTTTCTTGAAAATGATTTACCAGTGCTGTTAGAAGATGTCCCCGTTTTAATCCGAAATCGAATGTGGTTTATGCACGATGGTGCCCCTGCGCATTTTAGTGTTTTGGCACGTGCATATTTGGACCAAAATTACAATAATCGCTGGATAGGCAGAGCAGGAACAGAATTATGGCCGCCTAGATCCCCTGACCTGAACAGTCTAGATTATTTTCTATGGGGCTATCTTAAAATCTTAGTTTATAGCACTCCAATCCAAACTGAAGAAGAACTGAGAAATCGCATAACAGATTCCTGCAACACTATAAGAAATACGCCAGGAATTTTTCAACGAGTACGCGAATCTATGAGAAGAAGAGTTGAGGCGTGCATACTTGCAGGTGGTGGACATTTTCAACACCTGATATGATTTAATTAATTTCATTGTTAAGATTTCATTAATAAATTAATCTACCACAGCGGCATAGCAAGTAAATGATTTTTATTTTTTAATTCGGAAACCGGCCGTCGTAGGACAAAAAGTCAAGAGCTCATTTTTGATAGAAACACAACAAAGACTAGGAAAATAATTCTTATTTTGAAAAATAGCATTGGCGTCACATTTTTTTTTTTTCAAAAATGTGTATCGACCTGTTTGTGGGAACGCCACTTGTGATATCAAAACAAATGTTTTTTTGTCAAATTACTTGCTTTTATACCCAGATATCGTGTACTGAATATCAAAAAAATATCCAAACCAGTCTCAGAAATATTTTTACCGCCCTGTATATCGAAAATGAAGTGTTTCCGGACCTATGTTAATATGAAAATTTTGTCTTAAAATTGCCCAAGGAATATCCCCCTGCCGGTTCAGCATGCAATTATGAAACACCCTGTATATGGGTCGTTTCGTGTTTCTTTTCGTCCACCCCGCTAAATAGATCTTTTGTGCATACCCCGATCTATGTACTTTCCAGGTTCAAACTCTTGTAGAAGTTCATTGTGGACCTGGAATTGAGTTTTGCTAATCTGGGAGGCCTAAGGACGTCCATCTGAGTTGGAGTGCCTTTTGCGCGCAAGTGCATCGCACTTGCATAGCACATGTTCGGCAGTCTCTGCAGCTTCTGCACAAAAGCGACAGAGCTCTGTTTCAATTCACCTATTTTCTTGAGGTGGTACCCCATAGGGTAATGTCCTGTTAAGAGGCCGGTTACTATCCTCAATTCGGATTTGCTGAGTTTAAAGTAGACCTTTGTCTTTTCAAGAGTTCCGGATATGAATCTTTTCGCCTGTCGTAGTCCTGGATATGATCTCCAAGTGGAAAATCTTGACTTTGCTCCCCATTTTTTGATCTCATTGTTGATTGGAATCTTAGAAAAACCAGAAGACTGTTTAAGTCCAAGTAATGACGATGCAGATCCTTCTCTAGCGAGTTGGTCCGCAGCTTCATTCCCTTGTATTCCTTTGTGCCCTGGCATCCACTTAAGTTTAATCTTGTTGTGTTTAATCAGTTGATTTAGACTTTGTTGACAGTCCCAAACAAGTTTGAAGATTGGATTTGACAATGCAGCTGCTGAGAGCTTTATTGCCGCTTGGCTGTAGAGTTGATGTATATCTTTGTTCCTTTTAGTTTTCTTCGAAGACACTCGTAGGCGCAAGGTTCTGTTGCATGTATTTCAGTTTGAAAGACAGTTGGGTCTTTTCCCAAGGCTTTAGGGGACCTAGCGTTAGGACCACAAATTCCCACTGTAGTCCCACATGCTCTATTTGATCGATCTGTAAACCAGATGGATAATTTATGTTTTCCTTTAGGTACTGATTGAGCGTCAGTGTGTCTAAGTCCACTTCACACCAATAATCAAATTCGTACCTGGGCTGCATATAGTCAACCGATCTTTCTAAAATCACCGGGCTACATTCCTTGAGGATTTCCATGTAACCGGCGAAGTCTCCTTCTTTAAATTGTTTTAATTACAGTTATCTTAAGGCTCCCTTGATCGCCTTCCTCTTCACCAAAATGTGAAGAGAAGTTAGATCTAGCATTACCTCTATTGCTGCTTTTGGGCAGGTGTTCAATGGGCCTGTTATGCCCAGACATGCGTACCTTTGAATTATGTGGAGTTGCTTTTGTGCTGTCTTTTTAGTTATTTTTGACCACAATACTAAAGAAGCATATGTGATCAGGGGCGTAATTATCATCCCATATAACCAATAGATCATTTTGGGTTTCAGACCCCAGGTTTTGCTGAATAATCTGCAGCACGTCCAGAACACTGTCATGGCTCGTTTGATTATTCGAGTCAAATGAGGATTCCAGGTGAGCTTTTGGTCTAGGACTATTCCTAGATATTTAGTTTTACTTGAGAAAGTTAAGTTAAACTCCATTTATAATGAGAGCTGTTGGATTTAGCTTCCTTCTCTTCGTGAAAGGAATTATTATTATTGTTTTATTTGAGTTTACACTTAATCCTTGTTTTGAACACTAGTTGTCAATGGTCAATAGTGTAGTCAGTGGTTTAGGTCTTTTTGCATTAAATTCGACTGGATTTTATTGTTTTGCCTCTGATAATGACAGTAATATTATCTGCATAACCTATTGCTTTAAAGCCCGATTAATGCAGTATATTTAGAAGGTCATCATCCACGATGGACCACAGCAGTGAAAATAAAATACCTTCTTGGGAACAACCCCTTGCTGCGCTCACTGTGACTAAATTACTGCCTAAGGTTGCTTTTATTCTCCCACCATCTAACATGAAGACGATTCAGTCGATAGTAAGTTTCTTAAAATCTTTTTTGCTTGCTGCTGCCTTTATGCATTCATATGAGGTGTTATCAAAAGCACCCTCGATGTCTTTAAATCCACAAAGAGGTATTTCTTTGTTTAAGTATGCACTATCTTTTTGACAAGATTGTGTCAGGCTGTCTCTGTGGATTTGCCTTTTTGCTAGGCAAATTGATTTTCATAAAGCGGATTCTTTGACAGTACTTCACTTCTAATGTGTTGGTTCATAATTTTCTCCATTGTTTTAAGGAGAAATGACGTTAGGCTAATGGGCCTATATAATTTAGGCTGCGCAGACAGTCGTTTGCCTGGCTTTGGTATATAGACCACATTTACGTCTCTTCAGCTTACTGGACTGTAGCTTGAGTTGTAACTAGCTTTGAAAATTGTAGCTAGTGGAAGCTCCATTATGCCGTGCTGCAGTAGGGCTGGGAAGATTTTATTTTCTGTTGGGAATTTATAGGGGTCAAAGGAATTCACTGACCATTTTATCTTGTTTTTTGTAAATATCTTTACTTACTTGATTGTAGGGGCGTAAATGACCCCCAACAAACGCAGCACTGTTGTGGGCATTTTCAATTTCTGCAGATGCCGGAAAGTGAGTTGGCATAAGTAACCTTTCACTTTCCAGGCTGTTCTTGCTGTAACTTCCGTCTTAGTCCTATTCCTTTAGAATGATCTTTGGATAGGATTTTCTGGAGTCGCATTAACTGGGGCACATCTTTAATCTTTTTAAAAAAGCTTTTCTCTGATTTCCTTCAAGATCTCTTAAGCTCTTTGTTGTATTTTAAGCATTTTTTGTATTCGTTCCAGTTATTGGTGCGTTTAGCCTTATTGAACAGTTTTCTCGTTTCAGCTCTTTATTTGCTGAGCGTCCTGTCCATCAGGGTGTTGATTTATTTACAACCCTTTGTTTTACTAGATAGCTGTGCCCATAAATGTTTATTATGAGAGCTCCCACTTTGTAAGCATACAATTCTATATCATCAACCGTTTCAATTGAGTAGTTGTGATCATTAATTTTCGAAGTTGGGTTCTGTTTAAATCCCAGTGGGTTAATTTGTGGTTCCTCTATTCACTGTAAACATTTATTTCAGCCTCTATATTGAACTGGATGTGTCTACGGTATAATATTGAGGTTTCATTTAAAAAATGCGAGTTTTTTATATGATTACTAACTGTCGTACTCGCGAGGGTTAAGTCTAGTACTTTTGACGAACTATAAAGGTGGAAGTATTAGCAGTGTTAATAATGTCTATATCGCTAGTAAACAAATATTCAACAAGGTACTCATCTCTTTTATTTGTGTTTGTGCCGCCCCATTAAATATGGTGCAGCCAAGTAACAGTTAACGGAATTTTCAAGCTGACAGTGTCAACTACTTTTAACAAAAATCAGCTTAAGCACAAACGCGAAGTGTGTTAAACAAACTAAAATAAATTGTGAGATTGTTTATTGAAATAGATTAATAAAACTAATACCATTCAAGGAGTTGTACGAATAGTGTCAATTCTCTTAGTCAGCGAATAAGGTAGGAAGCTGCGAGATCATTATTTAAAGCAATCTTAGAAAAATCGTAACAAAAAAATAATTGAGGTCAATGCTACCCTTTTTGAAGTAACCTGAAAAAACTCTGGTTTTCTGGCTAGAAAACAAGTTGGCAACTGACACTATTACTGTATGAAATAGTAATAGAAAGATTAGGAATCAGCTTTCTGGCAAAAAACAAAAATTAATAACAAATGGATCCTAAAGGATATTATCAGTTGGCCTATTCTTTTAAATAAACTTAATCAGGAAATTGCAGTTTTTTTTGAATTTGTTTTTAAATTCCGAGATTTAATTGTGCACTCCAAAAGTTGAGAAAATTCGTTTTATTATATTACAAAATATGGTATCTTGAAGAATTTCGTTTTTTTTTCTAAAAAGATTGGCGTTTACTTTCTTTCTTTTACTTAAATGTTTGATTTCAATTTCAACATTTCGACGTATTCCAAAAATACTGACCTTATGTTAGATATTTTTTGATTATTTTTACAAGGTAGGCATGAGTTTTTCGAAAATTTCCACTCTCCTCTCATAACACCAAATTTATATTTCCATTTGTTACTTCTTTTATAACACTTTAACTGTAAAACGAAATCTTTGTTTTAATTTCAATATAAAGATTTAATCTTGTAACCAAAATGCCAAAATTAATTTAACGGTACGTTTACACCTAGACACTATATTTCGTACATTTCTCTCTGGGATAAAAGATACTAAGGGTGCGTTTAGATTGGAGAATTATTTCATGATAAAAACCTGAGACTAAATTTCCTTGCTCCTTTAAACTATGACACGAATGTAGCTGAGTAAAATTGCCGACACTTCTAGCTGAGATAAGTTGTCGACATAAAATGCCTTTGCTGCTTTGATTAATCAAAATGTGATTAGATCTAATTGGTAACTCTGGATATTCAATTCTGTAACCAATGATTTGCAAATATTGAATAGGTTTTCTCTAATTAAATTCTTCAATTACTTATACGGAATAGTATCTTAATATTTTAAGTGATATTCAATAGTTAATCGCATGAAATATCTCGAGAGAAAGTAGAGGACTAAAACTTCTGAGATACATATCAGACACTGGCTGAAATTTGTGATGACATTTTATGTCAAGTAATTTATCTCAGCTGTGTGATTAGTCTCAGACAGCTTCTCTTAGGATGGTTTACACTTCATATAATATTATCTCAGAGAGAAATGTACGGAATAAAGTGTCTCCTCTAAACGCACCCTTGTGGTGCCTTTATACTAGACACTTTATTCAGTAAATTCTTCTCTGACCTAAAATATATTTTCTCACTGACGTAAGTGACAACTCTTCTGAGAGAAGCTCCTCCCAGCTGTGTATATAAGTCTCTGATAGCTTTTCTCAGGATAGTTGACTAATCTAAACGCACCCTAAAGATGCGTTGGCACTAGCACTTTATTTCTCTCTGTTATAAAATATATTAAGTGTCAACTATTCTGGGAGAAGCTATCCGAGACTCTCAGATGTGTATATATGTCCCCTAAGTGTCAAATATCCCGAGAGTAGCTATCCGAGACCTATTTACACAGCTGAGATAAATTACTCGACACAAAATATTCTATATATTTTATCTCAGAGAGAAATGTACGAAATAAAGTGTTTAGTGTAGACCTACCGTAACTTTTTTCTGATTCACAGACCGACAAGCTGAGCCATGAGGCGAAGTTTTGGATCCAGAGACCATCGGTTTCGATCTTGTAAGATCTCGTCAGTCTGGAATACCCAACTTAAATTTGAGGCGCCTTGGTACATAGAAGGCTGCACTTGTGTAGCCTAGGTCGTATTCTATTCGCTAACTTTTTTCACAAATGTTGAGCTTTAATTTTTCAATATTTAAATTAAGAACTCAAAATCTTCTGCATATTATTTTTTCTTCAAAATTTAGATTTTGTTCGCAAAATGTTTTTTCTTCTAGAAATTTAAAAATTTTACGAATTTCAATCTTTCTATTGGGAAGTTTTGATTTTAATCTGGTAGTTTTTATTTTTTTAAGTGAACTAGTTCCGTTGACATTTCGAGCGCTATTGTAGTCATGTCGGCGAGAAATAAGCGAGGAAAACTTGGGGCATTTCCAAGTTGCACTAAATACATATCAGTTGCCTGGCTGGTTAGTCAATAGGCGCTGGACATCTTGCATCTTTGGAAGTTGTTGTGCCCGACTTGTTATTTATCAAGTACACACATCCCGATGTATACGTCATAGTTGTGGGACGCTCAACGGGACGTCGACGTAAGGGGAACGGAAACCTCGGGCAGGAACATATTCAGAGAAGTCGTTGCTACAATCAATTCCTTATTCCTCCTCCTGGTCCTTCCGTTTCCGGGGTCCGAAATCCCTCGACTCACTAGCGTGTGTGTGCATGCAGATATGGCCGTATATATGAATCTATTGATTAGAGACTACTAAACATTCCCCTTTGTAAGCATGTGACCATTTCGTCTTTGGGTGTCGCATCGTATACACTCGGTTTGTTTGATCCGACGAAGACGATGCATAGATATCTTGCTGCATGCGCTAGATAACACCAATCCAATTGGATTTTGGAAAATTTTTGCTCTTAAACCTATTTCTTAAGTATACAAATTGGATTTATTCAAATAAAGTGTATATAGCGTAACTTATTTCAAAGACAAATTCTGTACCAATTTGCAAAAAAAAATTGGAAACGCCTGTATAGTCTTCTTCCAAAACATTTTTTCCGTTAAGAAATCGTTAAATGTTTCAAAATTGCGGTTTCGTTTGTATTGAATTTTATCAAGCACTTCTTTGTACCTTAAGACCAACTGGAAAACTCCTAAAAATTTCTTCAAATTGAAGATAATAACGCAAATAGACGATTTTTCCTAAAATGTGGTAGCGTTGGTCACTAATTTGCTTCTTGGCAAGGAAAATCGAAATGTTGGTTTTCTCTGGAATCATTTTTTCTTCTAAAGGATATTGACAATATTTTAACCTTATTTAAAATATTTGAATTGGTTCCTAACTTGTTAAAGTAACAATCTTTTCAAGATTGTCTAAAGCTTTTAATTTGCTTCACATCAAGCGAGGTAGAATATTCTTCAGATTACTTCAAATAATGGTTAATATGTTTAAAATTACTCAAATCTAAGTTCATATTTGTCTAAAAAAACCTACTAGGTTGGGTTAAGTTAGGTTCAAAATGTTTTCTTACAGATTTTATTTATTTATTCATTTGTTTATTTATAATTCTTCTGATAAAAAATATTGGCAATTTCAATAAGGTTGTCTAAAAGTGATCGTTTTAGATATTAGTTGGTTCAAAAAAGAGTCCCTTCAATCTTAACCATTTTTATATTATAACTAGCCATTACCCGCAACTCCGTTCGAGGAATTAAATGAATAATTGGCTCTAATAATAATCTATTTATGCTTCCTGGGTAAAATAATTGTCTTGAAGTATCTGAAATTGTGTTAAAGGATATTTCGGGTCTAGGGTGTCAGGGAACCCAGTGGCGTATCTAGGAATCAACAGGCCCTTGTGCAAGAAAGATTTCGGTCCTCTGTATATAAAATATCTGAATTTTTGCACGAATATTGCTAGGAATTTTCTTCAGAAGCGACTGAGATCTGAAGGAACAAAAAAAAAACATTATCCACGTTGTGTATTTAGGCACCCTCCACAATTTGCCTAACTCTGATTTTGGCCATTTTATACACATTACTTTTTTCAAAATGTCGACTTTTACAGAATTTTTATTTTTTTCAAAATATCTTTATTTGAAAATTTTATCATTTTTTTTTAATTTGACTTTAAAAATATGTACTTTTTCCAAATTTTGATTCTTTAAGCTTCTTTTTTTTTAAAATGCTGAATTAACTGAAATCATTGGATGCTTTTCCATATTTCAATATTATCTCAAAATTTTGACTTTTTTTCAAAATGTGGACTTTTAATACTTTTGACCTTTTTAAAATGTAGATCTTTTAGAAAGTTTTGTTTGGAAAATTTTCGCTTTTTTTTATTTCGTTTTTTAACCCTGAAGCTATTTTTCTGATAATTTCAACATTTGAAAAGATATTTTTTTTTTATTTGAAAATGTGTTTTTTTTAAGTTGACTTTTCAAAATTTCATCTTTTTCCAAAAATTCTACCTTTTCCTTAAAATTTTGGCTTTATTTTTTTTAAATTTTGGCTTTTTGAAAGTTTTGACTTTATAATTTCGATCTTTTTTCAAAGTCTAGAATTTTTTTTTAATATTTTGGCTAGTTATAATTTTGCCATTTTTTATTTTAAATTCCTTTCTTGAATTAGAAATTTCTTGCAAACTTTCAATTTTCTCGACTTTTTTCAACATTTCGACGTTGTTTCAAATTTCGCTTTTCTAAAAATTTCTAAACTATTCAAAAGGTTATTAATTTGTTTTAAAATTTTGACTCCATTTAAAACGTTGTTAATTTGAAAATTCCTTTAATTGAAAATCTTAATTTTCATTTTAGATATCACCTTTTTTAAATTTGGTTTTGAAAATTCCTAATTTTTTAAAGTTTAGGTTTGAATTTAAAATTTCTGAGATTTTTGCCTTTTTGAAAATTTCAACTTTTGAAAAGTGTTGACTTTCTACCTTTTACAAAATTTAAATTTTTTTCGATTAAGTTTTTTTTAATCTCGACCTTTTTAATAATGTTGCTTTTAGAGTTCTTTGTGTGTTTGTTTGAAGGTATTGCGGTTTTGAACGCTAAACTTTTTTCCAAAATTTTCTCTTTGTCTCAAAATGTTGACTTTTTTAAAAATTTTGATGCTTTCAGAAGTTCCTAATTTTTTAATTTCAGCTTCTTACAAGTTGTAGAATTTTTTTCATTTTGCGTTTCGTCATTTTCCTTTACTCAGCACCTCCAACACTTCCAAAATTTTTAAAAAACAATGTAAAAATTCATTAATTTGTATTAAACTAAATTTTTTTGAACTTTCATCTTTACAATAGAAACAATGACAATTTGAACTAGAAATTTTAAGAAAAAAAATTAAAATTTCCAAGTAAAATTTTGAAATAACATTAAAATTCTTAAAGTGCAAATTTTTAGTTTAATTGAAAACATAATTTTTGGAAAAAAGATAAGGATTAGGATAAAAAAAGTTGGGAAAATAATATTCATATTTTCTTGAAAAGTTAAAAAATATCCATATTTTAGGTCAAAATTTTAAAAAAGGTAAATATTTTCAATTGGGAGCTTAAAATTTTATTTTTATAAATAATGGTAAAAAGTGAATGCATAAAAACAATGATTTATAAAAAAAAGATTCTCGTTATTTCGATAAAGAGTTGCCATTTAAAGATTAAAATTATATTGGTGAAGAAAACCCAAATTTGAAATTAAAATAACGATAAACTACAGTCTAGTGTGGATTTTTAGGTTTCTGTCTACCTACTTCCGTTGGTCGATCAAATCAAGCCGGGGTCCCAAGCAATTATAAATTTTAGTAATTGAAACAGACCTTTCATCTCTAAATGTTGACTATTTTCTAAAACTAAAATTTGAAAATTTTTTAATATAAATTATAAGTATTTTGTAGTTTTGTTTCTCATAACTGAAATCTTAGTTCCAATTTTTCCTTTTCTTTAAAAATTTAAACAAACTTAGAATTTCGATAATCTTATTCTGTCTATTAAATTAAAATTTAAATAAAACCAAGCTATTTCATTAAAAAATGCAATTATTTTCTATCATTTTTAATAAAAGTCGCTGTTATAGATAATTACGGAAATAACAATTTATTGCGCCACTTCCCCGTTGATACTTGCCATTTCCAGATTAATTTATCAATTTAATCGACAAATTAAATGTTTAATCAATAAAAATGGTTATCTATTCAAAAATTGCAAATAACTGTCAAAGTATTGTCAAAAATATTAATTCGCTCTCTGCCCACTCAAATGTGGATACCGAAATTTGTCACATTGACAGTACTTTTAACGCCCCTTTTGGCCCTTTTAGAGATCGAATGTCTAAAAATCCCTTCTTAGTGTGTGCCTACATCACAAAAGGAACCTCAGCGAAAAATTTCGAGTTCCTAGAGTTAGCGGTTTGGGCTGTGCGTTTATATTTATGTATAGCAGTCAGTTTCCATTTTTATATATAAAGATTCTATATTAAAATTCATGTTATCTAAAATACTCATCGTAGTATCAAAGAATAAAGAAAAAATAATCAGTCTGGGGACTGCTAACAATGGTAAGAAATAAGAGTGTTTTCTTTTAAATTGTCAAATAACCTAATCGTAGTACCTAAAATCAAAATGTCATAATTTGTAAATTCAAACCATCATCATATCCGTTCTTGTTGTATAAACTGCTATGGTACTCACTGTGGTAATGCGCAGTGAGTCACAATTAAACAATTAAAATACTAGATCAACATTCATGTACCTTATTTAGATCGAGATTGATTGGCACTGGAGGTCAGTTGGAAAATTTATAAAGTTTTCGACTTCGTACACCACTATTTGACATAATTTCTGCTTATAAACGAATTCATTGCATGTTTCTATTCCATTTACATATTTTTTTCATTTTTATCACACCTTAGTGATGTTTGATGGTTATTCATATTTGTGTATTTTAATTATTGACACAAAAAATGCCAACTAACAGATAGTTACAACGTTTTCACTTAAAAACAGATAAATTGTCTCACTTTTAGTTAGGATGTTTAATTCATTTAATGATTTTCCAAAAATTAAATAATAGTATTGTGCTCCTTCTACTGTTTTATAATTGTTTGCTTCTATATTATTTGTAAAATTCTGGATTTGAAGAACTTTTTATTTTTTATTTATTTTTTAATGTTTGTGTGTTTGACATTTTTAGTAAATAGTGAATTGTAAAAAAATGGACTTTGGAAGTTTGTGTTTTCTGGATCTTCAAATAGGATTTATTCAGCAAATATATTAATTCACCACGTATTTTCAAGGGTAAATCATCAAAGTGTTAAAATCTGTATATTCTCGAAACTTTTTAGGTAAATTCCGTAGAAGATAAACTTCAGGTAATAGCTGAAACAAACGGCTAGGCAACGTAAAATACATAAATACATCAAATCGGCGTCACATATCTACCTTCAAGGGTTTACAATCTAAAAGAGGAATCGCACGGGCCCTCATGGCGAACATATATCTGGCGAATCCGCCCCCCTGTGGCGTGTAAAACGAAGAACGCAGCGACAGTGTGGGTCAACGACCTTTTTTTAATACCTGCCCTACGCCAAGGGTTGACGGCTCGTCGTGGTCAGTGAGAGAAGGTCCGTAAAAAACGAAAGTAACTGCGGCTATCGGGCACCTCTGCACCGGCATATTTTATAAAGTGGATTTATCGGATACCAGCACGGGCGCCACACCGCGTCCTTGCAGCCTCTAGGCGAGAAGAAATTGGATAAGAATGTCGTACAGAAGAAAAATATGGCTCAGGTCGAAATATTTCCATATTGAATTCGTTTTCATGATTTTCGTTACTTTGTTCATTGTTTTTTGTTCAAGGTTTCTATGGACTTTACTTGGACGGGAATGGTGTAAAGTGTTGGTCTGTCTGTCCATTTGTTCGTCACAGTTTAAAAACTAAACATAATTTCATTTGGATGAATATTTTAGGAGCTACTACATGTTTATTAATTACAGGCAACACGATAATTATGAAACAGTCGCCATCGTCGATATGCAATACACCACAGCCAGCTGAAACGTTTGAACCGAGCAGTTTAGCGTGATCTCATAAACGATTTTGAATATGTGAATGTTTTTTATCCTAAGACATTTTGCGGTGTTAAAAATTGTTAAGTCATCAGTTCTATGAATTTTGTTTTCGACTGAACAAAAAATTGCCCATTTGAAAATGGACAATTTCTTGATTTATCAATTACCACAAAAAAATAAACAATATTTTACTTTGGTCCTTTGACTGCTTACTGTAGTATTAGCATAGAACCCTAATTGTGGGGCTCGACTCGCTCTTGGCGGCGTTTTTGGAATATCTAGAAATTATTTCAGTGGACTTTGTTGGTGTATAGTTTGATTTAAGCTTGACAGTGGTCGGTATATTGCTCCGGTGGATAAACGATGAGGCAGAATGCAATAAATTACATGGAAAGATCACATGTGAACCGAATGACCTTAGTGCGCTGAACAAAAGTTTTGCTCACGCTGCTTCGGCAACCTATTTATCTGGTAGATATATTATAGCGCAAAAATCAAATAACTAATTTAACTCATCAATTTCCTGGCGAGTTCATCACAATTAGTCTTGTGCGCTACTTTTAGGAACGATATGAAACACAATATTGTTCGAAATTATCAACATTACAAAATTTCGACGACTAATACTAAAAAATTAATTTTTTAGTTCACAGTTACCATGTTGATTGGTTTTAAAAATGATTGGTTAAATAATTAAATTTTAATTCAGAATATTCGATTCTTTACTTAGAAATTCATATTCGACATTAAATTCTAACATTCATAATAATTATTTTAATTTTCTGTCAGAGTTTTTAATTTGGTACAATTCTTCTAAAAATGTTGATAACAATGAAATGTAGGTTTAAATTTAATAAAAGCAGCTTATTAAAAGCAACCATGTTTTATTTAAAAATTTTAAAGTTAAACTTAATACTTTGATTTTGGCGGAACGGACTGGTCCTTGGTTATCTTCAAAAATTGAAACACAAATCTTGTCCCCTGAAACCAGAGAGATACTATCTCTCTAAAGATGATAGCTTGGCTATCGAAACGCGTTAGAGCAACCTTTGTTGTGTTTTTTAATCTTTCTTGGTTTCAGGGGACAAGATTTGTATTTCAATTTTTAATATTTTGAAAAAATTAGGAATGCTCTTACTCAGAAATTAAAAATTCCTAGAACAAACAAAATTTGAAAATAAAATTCGAACGTTCGTCAATTTACTTTAAAAAATTTGGGAATTTACAAGGTATTTACTTTCCCTCAATAATAATTCTTCTAAAGACTTTGACCTTTTTACTCGACATTTCGACTACAGTACTAGAATTAGAAAAAAATCTCCAATATTCCAGCTTATAAAAATTTCGAAATAAGCCTTTTTCGGAGATAAAACTAAGTTTTCAAAGAAATGAAAATGAAATTAAAAAAAATGAAACCAAGTGGGCATTTTAATTGTAAGAATATCGAGTTAAAATTTGAAATTTTTCTAAAATTTCAAATATTCAACCTTCATTTCAAAAATTTAAAATTTCGAAAAAAACAAAATTTTAAAGTAAGATTCGAAATTTTGAAAAAGCTTTTTCAATAAATTTGGATCGTCTTTTTAAATTTTTACTTTGACGCAATACACTACTTTACTGTTTACTTTTTTCTCTCTAGACCAGAACTTCCCAGCCATTAGGACATACCTTCATAGACAGAGAGGTTATAAGAAATTATAAGGGCAAGCCCAATTTGTTTGGATATTTTAAAGAAAAATTTGTCCCTTGAAGTCGTTAAACCGCTCATTAATTCATTCGTTTTTTGTTAAGTTTTAACATTCTAAATTTGCTACTCTCTACATGCTTGTATCCACTGAAAATATAATAAATTTGAAAAAAAAAGGAAAATAAAAGATGAGCAACCCATTTATTGATATTATGGATGGCTCATGGTATATGACTAGACCAGAAATTTATTGTTAAGATGGATATCTTACAATTAATACAAGATATTCAAGTAAAGTTGATTAAAGGCTTGAATTATTTTAATTTAAACTTTTTTCCAAAATATAACTTTTTAAAAAAATTGCACCTTAAAAAATTCTAATTACTTTAGAATTTTTAGTGGTTCAGAATTTTAATTGTTTTCAAATTTTCGACTTTATACCATACCCGTTCAATGTGTATTAATTTGAGTTTAAAAGTTTGGACTTCTTAAAAATTTCGCTTTCCGCATTCTATATTTTTGAAAAAGTTGGGTTTCTCAAATATTTCCTAATACTCAGGCCCCTTTTAGAAATTTTGACTCTACTAAAATTTTCGTCTTTTTCACAAAATTTCGATTTTTAAAGATTTCAACTTTTTAAAATATCGACTTTTGAACAGATTCGAATTTTTGGAAGATTTCGGTTCTTTTTAAATTTCGTTATTTTTTAAAAACTTGAGTTTTTCAAAATTAAGTTAAAAAAAAAATTTCCAGTTTTAAATTTTTTATTATTTTTGAAAATTCTGACTTTAATTTTCTGAATTGTTCCAAACCTAGAATTTTTTCGAAGTATATTGTTGTGTTTTTGGAAAGTTGGATTATTTTTCTTAATTTTATATTTTTCAAAACTTTATTTTCTTTTAAAATTTCGATGTATTTTAGTTTCGACCCGATGTTAGAAATTTAGAGAAATTTTGGATTTTTATTTGAAAAATTCCATACTTCTGAAAATTTCGAGATTTTTGAAAGGTTTTATTTTTTTATTTTAATTTCGGTTAACCTTTATAATTTTGGTTTTTTTTTTCATTTCAACTATTATATTAACATTTTTCCTTTTTTTGGAAAATATTTTTTTAATATCGACCTTGTTCAGAGTTACGGTTTTTAAAAACTTCGATTTTTCAACAAGTCGACTTCTACATTTCAACCTTTTGAATATGTTATCTTTTTATATCAAAAAATTCTTTCTTGTCATAAAAATTTCCTTTTTATAAAAACTCGAAAATTTTCCAGAATTTAACTTTTTTTAAATTCTCTATCAATTTTTAAAATGTCAACTTTCAAAAAAACCATTTTTTTAGTTTGCACGACTTATGGCAAATTTTGAAAATTGTCCGTTTTTATTTATCTTTTTTTAAAAATATTTTGAATTAGGTACCTTGAAAATTTTGCTATTTTTAAATCTTATGGGTTTTTGAAAAATTTTTTTGTATATAATTTCAACTTTTTTTGAGAATTAGTTACCTCTCGTGTTTCTCCTTTCGCCTTTTTTTGACGTTATATCTATTTTTAATATTTCGACTTTATATATTTTTCCCAAATATTGGTTTGTTTTTAAAAATCTACTTTGTTTTGAAAATTGTACACTACGACCGTTGGTCGTGGTGTACTCTATTATGGAGAAATTCCGAAAAACTCGGCTTTTCGCCATGAAAATGATTATATCTCAGGCAATTTCAAACCGAATCAGTTATAATATGGCTTCTTAGATAGAAAAGAGGTTCTTCTAGAGAATTATATCATTTGCTAGACTTTCAAATGACAATTAGCTTCAAAATTCGTTATTGAAAAACGACTTTCTGTTTGTGTGTTGTCTGTTTGTTGTCTGTTTGTCTGTTATCACTAGAGCTGGGATTATATGCAGCAAAAAGAGTAAAAAATATGCATGCAATATCCCCTAAAATACTTGCAAAATATGCACTATAAAATATTTCATATGCATTTATTTCCATAAAAAATTTCAAACAATAGCGGTGTTAAGTATGAATAGACAGGGAAAATATGAATACATTTACGTAGAGTCGGTTCAACAAGAAACGTTTCTCGATTTTTCAAAAACTGTTAGTGATTTTGCTTCTATAGACTTCGTGAAAAAGTGCATTCGGTTGCCACGTCGCGGATACCTGAATTGTTTTACTATCGCTGGAATTGTCAAGGTTCAAGGTTTACGTATGTTACAGTGCGGCTGCTAAATATTTAAAAAAGTCGAAGACATTCGTGAAGAGGTGGGTTGAATCCTATAAAACCAACGAAGATCTTCCCGATAGAGGCACACCGAAAGTGACAATAAAATAGCAGGATAAAGCGATCTTACAGCTGTTTAAGCGCAATCCTACTCTACAGTTACGTGAAACCAAAGCTAAGCCAACTAAGAGAGAAGTTGACGTTAGCATAAATACCATTTGGCTGAGAAAAGCATACAACATTGAAGCACGATGCAAAATCCAAATAAATGCAAGGGCTGGGCTGTAAAGAATCTCGATAGCGATTGGTCCAATGTTATTTTTTCTGACAAAGCATCGTTCTGGGCATGGGATTCCATAAGGTGTACTGTAGCAGTAAAACTCCATGTTTGGGGAATATTACTCTGAACACGGTTTTAGGTGTTTAGAGCTCTTTATGCAGAACTTGGATGCTCAGAAAATCGTCATTATTTATAATCGTAGTTTTCTAAAGCCTGTCCAGAAGATGTTTCTTGTCAAAGGCGAAGACTGGATTTTAGGGAAGGACAACATCGGAGTAGCCTCTGCACCTCATGGCAAGCAGAAACTGGCATCGTAACTTCAGATCGGTTTTCACAGTCTCTTGATGTAAGTCCAGTGAAAATTATTTGGAGCACTGCAATAAGGAAGCTTGCAGGAACACGTGTCTTTATCCTCAAGCAGCTTTCACGAAAAATCAGAGAGATCTGGCGCGTATTACTCCTAGGATATGCTGAAAAGCTGGTAGAAAGTATGCCCAAAGAGTGCTAGGCTATTCTGGGAAGCAATAGAAATTGGACCATGTAGTAGATAAGCTTTTTAAAGTACTTTCAATTAAAAAGTAAAAATCAAAAAATCTTCAATAGTTTTCCTTAAAACTGAAGAACGCTTCTTGATGAACAAACTGTATATAAAACACAGCCTTATTTCAAATTAACGCTTAATTATCTAACTTGATTGCTTTTGTATTAAGTGAACAAAACCAAATTTATCATACCAGTTTAGAAAAAACCTAAAATATGCAAAATAAAAAACTGCATATGCATTTATTAAAAAATGTCTAAATATGCACATATGCACTTTATATGCATTTTGCATATAATCCCAGCTCCAGTTATCACGCTGCAGGTCGCAATTCTTAACCGATATTTTCTATTCTTGTCTTTATCGATAGGGAATTTCTTAAAATAGAGCCCTATTATTTTGAAAACGATTGGTCAAATGACTTAAATTTTATTAGAGAGAAACATAGCTTATAAGAGAAAATTCAAACTCAGGTTCTGTTCTTATAACTTTCTTTGATACATACTGTAGGTCAAATTCCTCTTAAATACAGTGTTAAGGAGTAGGACTAATTCTCTTTGATCTTAAAGAACAATTTATTTAAAGAAAAGTTTATTATTTTCTTTTATAGAAACTCTTTTGTGCTCTTTGTTTAAGTAATCTGTTTATATTAATGATGGAGAAACTATGACAAACGTGTCAAAATTGAAAGGTCTTTATTTAGTTAAAAACTGTCATCGCTGAAGAATACTGCTAACATGTGAGACAGCTGATACAGGGACTATACAATATATTTAGCATATACCATGAATTTAAAAAAGCAAAATGAAATGTGCTGTAGTATAATTATCATGGAAATAGAAACTGCACAAATTGCAGACTGATTGTTAGCTGTCAATGTTTTCCTTGCGGTAAGTTCACAACAACAAGATGCTTATTACTACTGAAGTATTTTTATATTCAACCACTATAAGTGAGGGAAATTGAAATATAAAGAGAAATATTTTTTGTAAAACGCATGTGGCAAAAGGTATGTTTGTTAGGAATAGATTTGGATACAAATGGTAATTTTATTCATTTTTTATTTATTTATTTTATTTTTATGTATTGAGCTTGGAGGTAAACGTTTTTGCGAAAATTTAACTGTTACCTATAAAACCAATTCGCGTGGTATGCACTTTTAATTTTACCAACGATTTCGTCTTTTTATGAAAATATCGATAATTGCCAAAATTTTGACTAATGTTTAAGATTTCGAATTTTCTTGAATTTTTTTGGTAATGTTAAATTTAATGTATTTTTTGACTTAATGAAAATTATTGGTTGCACTGTACAAAAAGTTTTCCCAACTAGGGTAGTGTTGTAATTCTTTGACATATTCACGTATGTTTTTCACTTGATCACTCTAGTAATTATTGGTTATGATTTTTGTCAACGTCTTTCACTACTATACATATACATATGACGTTTAATGTCAATTTGAAGTGTACTGATCAAGTAAGGAACATAGGTTAACATCTTCCAAAAAACTACAGCAATCCAGTAGATGGGAAAACTTCTCGTACCCCGATGTTTCATACTCTTTTGATAATTCAAAAAAGTATTTTATTTTCAATTTCTACTTTTAAATATTGGATCTGTTTTTAAATTTGGATTTTCATTTAAAATTTTGACCTACATTCGATATTTTTCTAAATTAAGACTTTGTTTTAAAATTTTACATATGCACCCAAGTGCCTATTTTTCTTAGACCAAAACAATTTGAGGGCTCTTGTTACTTCCCGTCCATGGTATCCCACATCCCACAAAGCCAACTTTTTTCTCTCTCGATTCGCTTCACTATCTCCGCGAATGCCATAATATTAAAAAAGAAATAATATAACATATTGAAATTTGAGCCATGTGACCTACCTTCAGAGAAATTTCTATTGGCAGATGAAATACTCACCCAATTATTATTTATACTTAATTATTTTTATGTGGAAGTGAACATCAAAGTTTCAGTTTATTTGATGTTTGTAATTGAGAAATAAATGTCTTGAAGTCTCTTTTTTATTGCAGCAATGAAAAAAATTAAAACGGGCAACTGCAAACAAATGTTGGAAATCCGTGCTCTAGATATTTTACTCTAAAAACTAATTAAGGATAGAAATTAAGTCTAAAAAGATAATTATAAATTGGGACTTGAAAACAAACATTAAGATCTTCCAAAAAGAATCAAAATATTTTCTCTAAATTTGGTTCAAAACATAAAAATTTCAAAAAAATGTCAAAATTTAAAAAAAAGTTTTTGTTAAAACAATATGTTTTCCATAATTTAAATATTTTTGTCAAAAATTCTAAATATAAATTGGAATCTACATGTTGTTTCTAAAATTTTATCTTCACAGTTGAATTTATGTTGTAGTAATTACCACCACTTATCATGAAATTTAAATTTTTAAATTTTATTCTTTTTATTGAATTTTGATTTCAAACATGGACTTAAAAAACCGAACATTTTTGGTTTAAATAAAAAATTTGATAAAAATAAACAAAACATACAGGCTTTCACTAAGATAAAAATATTCATAAAATGATCAAAATTTTAAGTTGGGAAATTGTGCTAAGAAATTTTCAAAATTTATATTTTAGTAAAACACTTCTCTTTTTCCAAAGTTTCGCTTGAAGCTTTATTTCTAGAAAAAGTTAAAATTATAAGAAAATTTTTATTAATTAATTTATTTTTCAAATCACCAATATTGTTAAATATATTATTTTTTCTAACATTTCTCGAAAATTGAAGCATTTTCCAAGACACTTTAAATTTTTTTTGTTTTCATTGTAATCTCTTAATTTTGACTGTCTTTCCAAAATTTAAAGTTTAAACTCGAGCCTAAAAAAATTGGAAACAAGTTTAAATTCGAAATTTCGAAAACAAGCAAAATTGCAACAAAAAGTTAAAAATGTTATCGAAATGTTTTCTTACCTCCTTCCTAATCAAGTACAGTTACTTGGACAATTTAACTGCGTACAGTTGACCTAGGAATACTTTCTTTTGGCTTTTTTGCTGCGTGTTTCTTTTTACAATCTATCGGAAGTAAAAATTGGGAAAAATGAGGAATGAAACAGCAAACAAATAGTCTGTCTTTTAATCTAATTGGCGTCTAGTGTTCATTAAAAATCGCGGAACTATCAATTATATCGATGGTTTTGACTATCGGAAAATATCGATGATTACTATCAATAGTTCTCGATAATTACTATCGATAGTTTGAATTAGTCAAAACAGTTAAACAATATCGACACTTCTTATCAAACAATTGTCCAATTAAACTTATTGGATCTTATGAAAAAGTGACTATCAAGACGTAGTTATAGTAAAACAACGGGCAATGTATTTCAAATCCAAGTGAAATATTCGAAAGAAAAATTGATATATTAGAAATTAAATTTATCAAAATTTTATTTACAAAATTTTGATATTTTAAAAATTTGAAATTTTGAAAAAAAAGTCGAATAGTTCAATATATTGAAATTCTAAGTTAAAACAATAGCTATTAAGTGTAAAGATATTATTATACGATTTATAACAATCGAGAACAGAATGTTATCAATCGCTAATAATCGAACTGCATTCAAAGCTTTAACGATATTTATCAACGACGACATAAAAAAATCAACAAACTTTTAAAATGAAATTTGTATCAGGGTATTATGATAATTATGATAATAACTAACGTATTTTAATTGTAACTAATGTATTATGTGCTACTAAGGTATTATGAAGTTGCTATAATATTATGCTGCTAATAATTATTAATAAATATTTAACTTAAAGGAGCCTTAATTTTCAATAATACGATAAAGTATTTAAATCCAAACAGTTGTAAAAAGTTCATCTTCGGTTTCAACCTTTTATTGAAATTTCCACTTTTTCCTCGAAATGTGGTGCTAAAACTCGTAGTAACTTTGTTACACAATTCAAGTTGTTCTCAACATTTAAAATTCTTCTATGTATTTTCAGTTACAAGATTTTCTATTAATTTCGATATTTATTATGTTAATGTTCATAAAGTTTTGTTTACAAAAAAGTTGTTCTCAAAACTTAAAATTTTTCCTTTTTCAATTTCAAGATTGTCTCGAAATTTTGACTTTTTTCCTAAAAGGTCGTGTTAAAATTCGTTAAAGCTTTTTTATAAATTTCAAGTTTTTTTCAAAAGTAAAACTTTTATTATAAATTCGAATTTTAGGCTTGAAATTTTTTGACTCGAAGATTTTATTATTTTATAAATTTCACGTTTAAAGCTATAAAACTATAAAAACAAGCCAACGTTTATTTAACATGAAAAATTTTACAAATTCAAACTTAAATTTGGAAAACTTGAATTTCAAGAAAAAATTTAATTTGAACTCAACATTTTCTTTTTCATCTAAAATAGAAAATTCAGAGTAGCTATTGTTTGAGTTACACTTTTTTTTCATTATAATCTAGAAATTTCGATTTTGATCACGAAACTTTGGCGTTGATTTTGAAATTAGAGAAATTTGAAGGAAAAACTTTCGATTTTTTTTTCAGAATTTTGAGATAATTTCAAGATTTCGACTTTTTTTTTTGTTAAAGTAGGGGAAAATGCTTTACGCACATCTGGGAAGATAACCCAGATAGTGTCGGACTTCCGCTCAAACTACGGGTACCGACTAAAAACCCCTACTTCTTCGGGCCGGGCCCTTGGCCCCCAATTCCTCCGTAGGAACAGTACAATAGTGCTGGAGCACTGTTGTAAGCTGTTTTGCCTGAAACATAAGAACAAACAAAACAGAAAATTTTTACGATGAAAGTCTCAGCCTAGAGCACCATCCTTGGTCTCCTAATCCTGGTTGGGATGTCTGGATCGTAATCCACTGCCTGTCGAACTAGTTCGTTGGGATGCGTTTCCGCTCTCACCATCGCCCTGAAATTAATTTTTCTAAGAAAATCTCTTACCAAAGGTAGTTCAGCTTCTCTATGGAGCTGATTGTTTCTCGCAAACCATAAAGCGACCATGGCTTGTCTTAGAAAGACGTTCTGGAACACCTGGAGTTTTTTCATCTGATTATCCGTTGCTTGTGACCAAGCTACAGATGCGTAGGTCATCGCTGGTCTAATGATTGATTTGTATAGCAACACTTTAAGTCCAATGGACAGGTTACTATTTCTACCAATCATCGCTTGCAGCAGTCCCTTCAGCATTTTGGCTCTGGACACTGCATAATCGATGTGTGCCTGGAATGTTAGTCTTTTGTCTAGAATGACACCTAGATACTTTGCCTGAAGCCTCCAGTCGACGTTTTGCCCATGAACATTTACATGTCCATATGGTTGGAGTCTTTTTCGAGTGAAAAAGACTGCTTGGGTCTTTTCTGCGTTGACTTGGATTCTCCATTGGCCAAAGTAATCTAGTAGACTGTCTGTTGCCTCCTGAAGTCGTCTGGTGACCACCTCTGGACTGAAAGAGTACGCCACTAAAGCTGTGTCATCTGCATAAGTTGCCAATAAGGTGTCGGTTGTTGGATTGGTTCTCGGAATGTCTGCTGTGAACAGAGAATACAGCAGAGGTGACAAGGCGGAACCTTAAGGCACTCCATACTGTAACCTAAACTGGTTTGATAGTTCCTGTCCCACCTTTGCTCTAAAAAAGCGCTGGTCCAGGAACGAGCTTACCATTTGAACCATTGTTAGAGGTATTCCAAACTGGTGCATCTTAAAGACTAATCCTTGATGCCAAACTGTGTCAAATGCCTTGGAGATATCGAAGAAAATAGCTCCAACTACCTGGTTCCAGTTCATGCGTTGAGTGATTGTTTCAACCACTCTCAGCAGTTGGTCTGAGGTAGAGTGCATAGGTTGGAACCCAAATTGTTCCTTAGGAATGATGTCGCGATCGCTGATGATATTCTGCAGACGCTTCCCCAAAATCCTTTCCGCCACCTTACCCAGGTTGGATAAGAGGCTGATTGGCCTGTAATTTTGGGAGAATTTCCCATCCTTACCTGGCTTAGGAATGAAGATAACGTTTGCAGTCTTCCATCTGGTTGGGAAATACCGGAATTTAAACATGGAGTTGACTATTGCTCCAAAGTATTTGACAGCTTGGTCCGCAAGAGACTTCAAAGCTTGGTTTGGAATTCCGTCTGGACCTGGAGACTTTTTGACATTTAGCTTGCGCAGAAAGCTTTGGATTTCCTCCTCATTAGTTGGCTGGATGACGTCGTCTTCTTCTGGCACTTCCTCCTGAAGAATTTGAACCTCTTCTTCAACCTCATCTACGAAATCTAAGTCCACTTCTTCAAGTGTGGCCTGACAGTGTCGTTCAAAGGTCTCAGCAAAAGCTGCGGCCTTTTCCTGATCTGAGTAAGCCATTCCTTGAGGTCCGTGTATCGGAGGGAAAGGTTTCCTAACTCCTCTTACAGCTTTGGCTGTGCGCCAGAGATCTGATGAAGTTTCAAGGTTGCAACTTCTTAGGTGCTCCTGAAACTTAGAAATTTTGTGCTCTCTGAGTTCATACCTGAGCTCGTGGATTAGCCTGTTGACTTCCGCCTTATCTGCTTGCAGATTGGTCCGTCTTGCTCTCTTCCTGGCACGATTTTTCCTTCTAATCAGCTTCACCAAGTGTTTTGGCAGTGGTTCCCTTCCTTCTATACGCCGGAAAGTTTTGGTCGCAGCCAGAATTAAATCTGTTATGGTGATTTCCAGTCTTTCCACCCCTGTGTTGATGTCATCGTTTGTATTGATCTCTCCAGGCTCTTCCAGGTTTGCTGCCAGATACTCCCTGAACTGTGTCCAGTTTGTTTTCTTGCAGGTTTCTGGAGGCTTGGGTCCACGATCATCTCCGATGGTCATCATCACTGGGTTGTGGTCTGAGCTGAGCTCACTAACTGATGTTAACTCAACAGTGTATCGAAAATCCTTCATCAGTGCAACGTCCAGGACATCTGGTATTCCTGTGGCGTGATGATGATGGGTTGGTTCTTCTGGAGCCATTACATCGATTCCGTTCTGTGCTGTGAACCTTTGAAGTGTCCTCCCGTTTTTGTTGTTGACTCTGCTGCCCCAATCAACGTTTTTGGCATTAAGGTCTCCGGCTACAATAACATTGTTATTGTTTATTTCGAAGATGCGTGCCAAATCTGTCTCTGTGAGGGCGTTGGTTATGGAGTAACAAGACACCAGCGTCAGAGGTCCCTGCGCCATTTGAATTGTTACTCCTATTTCTTCCAGCTTTTCCAACTCCGGGGTGCCTGCAGCAAAATGTGTTAGCTTTCTACTTACGTAAATAGCTGTGCCTCCTCCTGGGCCAGTTGGTCTGTCTCTGCGGTGAAGAACATATCCTCGGATTTTTGGATCCTTAGATCTGAACGTCATCCTGGTTTCGCTCAGCATCAGTACGTCCAAGTCGTTTTCCTTTGCGAAAACTTCGAGTTCGTTCCTGTTGCCTTGGAGTCCGTTGCAGTTCCAGAAAACTGCCTTGAGATGCTGTCGACGAGCAGGGTTTCCTTCGTTTACTCTCCTTTCTTGGCGTCTCTCCATTAACGTTTTAGGCTGAGAATCTTTGGAAGCATCATCATTATGGAGACAATGGCTTCTTGGCTGTTTCCAGCTTCGGAGACTGCTCTCACCAACTCCAGTACAACTTGATTAGTTTCCTCCGAAATTTTTTTCTGGGTTTTGGCCTTTTTCGAGTTTCCTGCAAGAACTGAAGAGTAGGATTTTGTGTTTCCACTTACCCTAGCACTGGGAGCTTCTGGTTTCGGCGAAACCTTCGTAGTTGCAGTTGTCGTCTTGGCTGCCGTAGGCTTTTCCTTTGAATTTGACGTTTTACTCTTGGGTTGTTCCTGAGCTTTCTTTGATGTCGACTGTTGCTTTCTCGGCTGTGAAAAAGCGGGGCAACCTCTGTAGCAGGCTACATGTTCTCCCTCGCAGTTGGCACATTTCTTGGGCTTGTCCTTGGGACGCTTGCAGTCTTTGCTAAGGTGCTTTCCAGCATACTTAACGCAAACTGCTTCAGCATGGCAATTCCTCTGTCCATGGTTAAACCTCTGGCACCTGTGGCATTGCCTTACCTGTTTGCTCGGTCTTGGAACTTCCACTTGAGTGTCCAGACCCATTAACTTCTCAAGTTTGAAGATCTCCTCTTCACCGTGCTGAAGCTCCACAAACATCATATTGTGAAGCTTCTTTGTGAATGAATTCCTCATCCTTTTGACATTGATGGGTCTGAACCCATTTTCTTTAAGAGTGGCCTTGAAATCTTCTTCGGAAATGTCCCTTGGAATTCCTCGTACCACTGCCTTGACGCTCCTTTCCTCCGGAAGAGCAAATGAGTGATATTGAACTTTCTCCTTCTCTAGCAACCTTGTCAGGTCTCTAAAGTCGGTCACTGTAGCAGGTTGCACTCGCACTCCTTCGAAGACGCACTTGGCCTTTGTATAACCAATTTTTCTGGAACACATAATAGCATTTATATGTTTCCACTTACCTGCATCCCTGATGATAACAGGTGGAACTTTGGTGTCGGTGGCGGTATTCTTCTCAGTCTCATTTCCTTGAAACTTTGCTGGGACTGCTTTTGACTCCTTCTTTAAGGTTGTCGTTCCCCTTTTCTTCTTTTCCTCCGTATTTGCATTCGAAGGTGTTGGAGTCTCGTCTCCCGACGTTTCTCCTTGGGTGCGAAGGCTGCTTTGCTGCCTTCTTCCTTCTGACTTTCTTTTTCTTGACTTCCTGAAAGTCGTTAACTTCCTCCTCCTCGCAAGTAGCTCGGGCGCGCTTACCATTTGATTCCTCGCTTGGAGCCTCACTTATTACGCTGATTTCGCTCATGAAATCGGTAATAGGTGATGATTGATCCCTTTCTTCGTAGATTTGATCGATTCTACGACGTTCGACCTTAAGCTCTTCTTTCAATTCATGGAACATCCCCATGAATTTATTCAGTTGGGCGGCAATACTTTCCAAAGTCACCGCCTTGGTTATAATTTTGCTCTGCAATACAATTGCAGAGCTCTTGCTGTACCTAAAACAAACTTCGCACATCTAAATGAAATATAACATTATAATCGAATTAAAACCAAATACGGATTGATATTTGCTAGAATCTCTCGTTGGTTATCCTGCGGCAAACGATCCGAAGATGTACGACACACGATGCGTCGACGACTGACTTTTATAATACCACTTTTCCGTAAACGACAAATCACTAACTTCGACGCACAATTTAGCTGAGCACGGTAACTCGGTGTGTTAACCACACTAGAGGCAAAACTCAACTTTTATTTCGACTTTAAACTCGGACTTTTGAGAAATATTTTGAAAATTTTGGCGGTTTATTTACTTAATTTCTATCGGGTGTAACAAGATCATGGTACACTCCCTATTTTTCCTTTATTTATAAAGATTAAATTTTTAAAGTTGCCACACTTGATGTTTTTATAAAATGTCAAATTTTGACATAAAATTAACATTCCCACTGCTGTCACTTTCGCTAAAACTGATACTAACTTTTAATTTTTAAATAAGACACCCTGCATGTTATTACATTTTTGGAATCTGCACACTTTTTTGAATACAATACATATAAAATGAGTGATTCTTAAAGAATCGGAAATTTTTTGGTTTTATTTTATTTTTCAGCGGAGAAGGTCATGACCTATCCTAATTAACGCTAACTGACCATATTAGCGCTGCAAAGAAATTAAATTAGGGAAAACTTAGGAAGTGTCACATTTTCTAAATTTGTTTTCCACATCTAACCTACGTTCTTATTAAATAAATCCTCAAATAAATTGAAGCCGAATATTTTGAATTCCTTTGGCTGTAACTTCAGTTCTATTGATTTTACAGCAAAAATAAAAATATGGTTAGATTCGCTATTAGTTATTCTTTTTGGCAGTACCGCAATACCAATGTGGTGTCATTTGAGAAAATAAAGTTACGACACAAAACCCGTTTTTGTTAATTTCATCACGGTTAAAAGAATAAAATACTTCTTTTTTACGTGATTTGATTTTTTTGGCGCTAATGTGTTTCATAAGAATTAATTAGAATGAGATGGCCTTCTAGGTTGAAAAATTATCGCAAAAAGTTATCGATCCCTTAAAAATCACTTTTTTTAGGTGCATTAAATTCAGAAAATTGTGCAGATTTCAAAAATGTAGTATATAGAGTATTCCATCTAAAAATCACAAGTCTGTATTAGTTTTAGCGAAAGTGGCAGCAGTGAGAATGTAGTTTTTATCAGGGCTTCGAACCGAAACTGAACGGAAAATCAAAAATCGAAAAAACCGTTATTTTCGTCTGAACGAAAACCGAAGCGAAACCGAAAAAAAATATCGGTTTATTTCGGCTCGTTGAATTTATGTAATTAAAACAATTTTTTTTCCCCTAAGTGACGATTTTATTTTTAGAAATTTCAATTTCTTTTTCAAAATTTTACACAAATCTGTGCAACTTTGATTTCAAAATTAAGAGTTTACTTCCAGTCTATCATTTCTGTTTAAAAATTAGAATTAAAACTATCAATTTCCATAGTTTCTAGAAAGCGTTTATTTTGTTTTTAAAATTTTAAGTTTTAACTTAAATCTTGTTTCAAAATTTTTGACATTTTCTTGAAATTTCTTTTTTTTCCCTTCAAATTTTGAGTTTAAAATAAAAAAAATATCCTCTCTTGTAATTTTAAAATAAAGCAGTAGCGTGTTTTTCATTCAAGCTAGGGAAAATCGTCTTTCCTTACGATTTTATTTTTAAATTCAAGTTTTTTTGGAATTTTGAACTTTTTGTAGAAAACTTCAAATTTACTTTTTTCCTTAAATTTCGATTTTCCTTTTCTACTTTGATATCTCTCTGTTCTAAATTTATTAGTCAATTTTTCAATTTTTCGTCTATATATTGTTTCTAATTCCTCTTTTTTTTTGTATTTCATTTTTTTTTCAGAATCTCAAATTTATATTCTTATGACCTCCTAAAACTTCCTAAAATCCCAAGATATAATTTTCCCTGAAATCTCGCTATTTCAAAATTTACCTTAGAATTTTTAAATTTTGAATCAATGTTTTATGTAAAAAATGCAATATTATATTCCAATTAAAAGCTGGGATCCTGCAATTGGTGAAATTGGATCTTTAAATAGTGACATTTTGAAAAATGTCTAATTTAAACTTCCAACAATTTTGTTTACGCTCAAGATTTCGACTTTAGCCTCGAATATTTTATTCAGATTGATTAGAATATAGACGTTAAATTTGTGTGTTTTTTAAAATATTTATTGTTTTCGCGAAACTTCTGGCATAAACTCAAAAGTTCAGCTCTTTTCTTCTTAAAATTTTGTGTCAAAAATCGATTCTCAAAATGTAAAGTCTCTTTACAAAATTTTTAGCTACAGTTAGAATTTTTCCTATAATTTTGTCTTTAAAATTAAAATTCGCGTTTTTTCCAGAAAATTTGTCGTTGATCTTGAAAAATATACATTTAAAATGAAATTTCGAATTTTTGCTAAAAATACTGGCAAAAATTAAATTTTAAATGCAAATATGCTAATTTAAATTTAAATATTTTGTTAATTTTTCATTTTCAATCTTAATTCAAAATCTCGAACCCAAATTTTGAGAAGAATATTAACAATATTGGAAAAGTCTAAATTTTGAAAAAAAAACTAACTAAATTTATGATTAACAATTTTTCAACATTAATCTCACAATTTCAAGTCCTGGAAATTTTCGAGTTTTTGGGCTAAAACTTGAAACTTCCAAACCTATACTTATAGTCCGAGTCTTAACTCAAAATTTCAAGAAAAATGTCTAGAATTAAAGAATAAAAGTCAACATGTCGATAAAAAGGGTTATACTTGCTAGAGAAAAACTAAATTTCATTTAAAGTCGAAATTTTAGAGAAAAAAAAAATAACAGTAAAAAGTACATACAAATTTAAATTTGAAACTTTAAAAGAAAAAAGTTAAAATATCGAAAGAAAGTAGATACACTAATCAAAACTTTCTGAAAAAATTTACTTTTTTTTAAAACTCTTAAGTTTTCAGCAACATTTCCAGAAAAAAAATCGAATATTTGGATCTAAAGTCAATGTCTCTAAATTAAGGTATGAATTTTGAAAATTTTTCTGTTAAATTGTGAAGTTCTTTTTTTTGAAATTTTACTGTTTCATCAAAATCTCAATTTGAAACTTTTCATTTTATATTTTTTGGTCTTTATCATTTTCATTTATTTTTTTCATTTGATCTTTTAAATCCAAAATTCAAGAAAAAAAAAACCAAAACAACAAAAATCAATTAAATAGAAAAAAGCGAATCAAAGTCAAAACTTCGCTAGAAAACCGAAATTATGAAAGAAAAGTTTCTCAAACTTTTATTTTAATCGCCAAATTTTTTATATTCTAAAACTTTTTAACTCTTGGGTATATAATTTAAGATTTTTATGAAAATTTCGAGTTTAAACGATTCTGAGACCCAGGTTGGAAATATTTAACGGAGAAATGTTAAATAAAATCAATAATGGTAATGTTTCCGATCAATAAAATTCTACAATTTAAATTTAAAATTTCTAAACCCTAAATTCCGATTTAGTTTTCTAAAAAGCTTAGGTTTTTCTTGAAATTTGAAACTCAAATTGTACTCAAAATTCAGGGTTACAGCTTGAAATTTTTTAATTTGAAAAATAAATAATATTTTTCTTAAATTCTAGGCAAAGTCAGAGTAGTTATATGTTGTAATATTAAAGAAATAAAAAAAAACAAAACATTTTCTGAATTATGTTTGAATAACAATTTTTAATTCTAAAAAGTTTTGAAAAATTAAATAAATGAGTCACCTGGAACTGAACCGAAAACCGAAAACCAGAAAAAACCGTTATTATTGTCGGACGAAAAACCGGAACTGAATCGATATAAATTTTTTGCTGGAACGAAAACCGAAAACCGAAACAAAAAAATAACGGTTCGAAGCCCTGGTGTTTATGCCGAAATATGACATTTCATAAGTACATAAGTAGTAAGTTAAAAATTTTTATCTTCATAAATTAAGAAAAAAAGGGGATGTATCATGATCTTGTTACACCCGATATATTTCGACTTAACCACGAAAGCGTGGTGCGCACTTTGCGTTTTACCAACGATATTTGAACTGCTCAAAAATCAAAAAATATTTTAATCAGCTGATAAATCATTTTATTTAAGACTCTTTCAAAATGGACTCAGGAACTATTTCTGTGCTTTCCTTCGAAATGTTACAATTATTCTACGAATAAGTCGAGCAAATAAATTACGCGGCCAAAAGGGTTAAAAAGAAGCATGTAACCCATACGTGTGGTTCGGATATCTTTCCAAACACGGACGCTGAAGAGGGTCGACTTGACTAATGTTTGGACGTCGGTAAGATGCGTTATTTACCTAGTTTGTGGCCGTTCCCAACTCCGTTTTTATTTTCATTTGCAGTATGTTGCGGTTTGGCTAGGAATTTTCTCTCGAACGAGTTTCTAATTTACTACCCCTCCGCGTATATATGTGTTTCACACTTAAGCGACGCTGCAATTATTCAGACAAAACCCGCCCTAATGTTACTTAATCGTTTCGCTAAACACTTCTGCCGTGGACAAAAAAGTCTGGGTTTTGCACTACTTGCATGATGCCGTAACGTGCAAGCTGCAAATAATTCCATCGATTGTTAAGTATTTTGTAAATTCGCATGTTTTAGGGTGCTCTTTAAATAGTTGTGCCAGGACGGGTGGATATTTAGCGGATTGCATCCTGCGATAACTGATTGCATTTTTAGATTAGCTTTCACTTCATTAGCATGGGTAATTACTGGGCTTTTGCATTTTTACTCCCACCGTGAGATCATAGGAATCTACACAAATTTCACTTTAGATCACATCTTTGCATTTAATATTTTGCTGTTTTTTAAGAGATGGTGATTTATTGTTTTTCCGTTAAAATAGAGAATAGTAGAAGTGAATAGACAATAATAGAAGTGAAACTTATATTTTTTGCTCATTTTTTGTTCCTCATTATTGGAATTTTATTTAGGAGACTAACAACGATGTAGGTTAACTAGAGCAAAGTTGCTCATTTTAATAATAATCGATATGCGATAGAGAAATCTGAAGTAAAATTAATAATGTTTGAATTATTAAAATAATAATATTAATAATAATAAAACCAGTTTTTTCTTTTGTTTTTTTCTTCCAAAAACAGTTAATGGCATATAACAAAAATATTCCCCCTAAAATGCAGTCGAAAGTCAGTTCCAAGTCATTAAATGGATTCACGTTTTCTGAATACCTATGTAGTTGACTAATTGCTCCAAATTAACAGCAACTTTACCATATTGATGAGGCCGAGAAAGGCCGAAACCAGTCTACGGTTATTGGTTGTATATATTTTCAACTGTAGCATAAATTGAAATACAAATCTTGTCCCCTGAAACCAAGAAAGATTAAAAAACGCAATAAAGGTTGCTCTAACGCGTTTCGACAGCCAAGCTATCATCTTCAGAGAGATACTAACACCTAGTCCTAAAATTAATCCTTATATACTAAGAACATTCACTTCGTGCATGATCGGACAAACGGACAAGGCCGGTATTTACCACATTTCATGTAAAGATTGTTCTCAAGAGTATGTCAGGGCAGAATAGACGATCGCTTAAAATCCGACTGAATGGAGCATTTGGCTCATTTGAGGTACGGAAGAACTGAGAAGTCTGAGAAGTTTGAATTAGATCATAGGATAGATAATAATATTAAACTGTTAAGAGTAGTAAATAAGAATTATATGTTAAATGCATGTGAAAGCTTAGCCATCCATAAGGCTGGAAACAACCTTATGAATGGTTGCGCTGGGACCTTTAGGCCATTCTATTCTGTTAAAAATAGTTAAGATTGATAGATAAGGAATTGTGACACTACGACGTGTTATGTTTAGATGCGCATGCGCCTTCGGATGTGGTCGATCATGCACGAAGTAAATAATCTTAGTATATAAGGGATAATTTTAGGATTAGGTGTTAGTATCTCTCTAAAGATGAAGATAACTTTGCTTCCACCAAAAAAAAACTGCAGCGTGTTCCACTATTTCTTTACAGAAAATTTAATTGACATTATTTGTTAAGTTTAATGTACCTAAACGCGACAAAGGTGCTTGTTAATGGATCTTGCTATGTAACGCAGGATACAGTCACCTCCGCACTAGTGACCTTTGTGGCTTAAGTTAAATAATAATCTGATCGTAATTCCGAGCTCTTAGTTGCTTCAATAAGCGTACAGTGAAAATGTTCCTTGTAAGATACAATGGAAAGTTAGTTACAAGTTAACGTTTTAGATATTCGAGACTGATCATTAAAGACCGGATTTTAAGTAAAATCCTATGAACCTACCTTTTCACCTTTTCCGAGGTTTTTCATGTGTTTTTGTCTAAATTTTAATTTCGCTCGTTTCTTTGCCTTTTTATACATAATTAGCACCTATTTTCAAATATTTTTGTCCTTTTGTATGAGTTTTCCTAAGTAAATTTACAATACATTTCTGAAAAATTTAAGGCAGAAATATGTACTTGATAAAATAAAGCAATATCATCCATCGTAATAACAAGAAGAAGCTTGATGTATAAATTTCAAAAACATGTAATTTAATAACAGTTACTCTTATGACCCATCCAGCCCCTTTAAAATTTTGCCTGCTGTTGAGGCGCAGGACAAGTGAACTATACCAGCGTCTTCTAAATAGTAGGATCGCGACTAGGGAATTCGATCCCGGTCCTTATTTCTAATCCCGGGATTTCGGGATTATATTTGGTCAATCCCGGGATCCCGGGATTATTTGGTATTGAGGGTTACTAATAAAGGAGAAGAAAATTTTATAAAAGTCAGCTTTTTAATGAAAGAAATTAAAATTTAGACAGCAATCAACGTAATCAAAATTTAAACAAAAACCAATGCATTTTCCTCTCGTTTATAACTAATCACTCTTTATGTAAAGTTATTCTTTTTCGACATCTCTTTAAAGTTTTATAAATTGAAAAAACCTTTAAGTATGTAACTAACTATGGAAACAAACTTAAACTTAAAGGTCCCTCTTAATATAAACCAATGACTATCATGTAACTCTCTAGTACCCTATAAAAAAATCAAAGGGTATTTAAAAATCATTTAACCAGTTACATTTCTATTAAATATAAATAAAACTAAGTTAATAGAAACATTGTAATTGGAATTACGAAAATGTGACGTGAGAAATAACAACACGTCAATTCCAAAACTTTTTAGTTAAAAATAAAAAATGTTTTTTTTTTCAACCATGCATAGCAACCTCGGTGGGTTAATTTATGGTACTTGCTTGGAATAAAACTTTGTATTTTATATTAAAGACAGGCATGTGATTTTATTGAGAGCACTTGGCACTGAGCGTTTCGCTATGTGCAGTATATTTTACATTTTTTTTAAAGGATGTCAATCTCGAAAATCCCGGGATCGGAAAAATTTAATCCCGAAAATTTCCGAGTCAAAAAACGGTCGGGATCCCGGGATTTCGATTTTTGGGATCAAATCCTCTAGGCGCGACTCGGCAGTGGGCCAAGAAAGTTAAATGTCAGGTCACACAATTCTTCTCCTCTTGTACAATTATATTCATAACCTTTATGAAAATAAAAGACAAAATGCCTTTTATTAACATGTAAGTGAAAAGCAAGAACATTTCTAAAAAGTAATATTAATTTTATTTTATTTTTGTTAATAAATTTAGATTTTTTCGTACTTTTTCTCAGAAAATTTTTACAGCTTCCAAAAATTATGGCTTGTTTTTGCCGAAATTAATACCTTGATGACGTGCTGCACCATTTTACGCCTTGGTTTAACAGGTGGCGTTTTCAAATTGTAAAAATATCAGCTTTTTATTTTCGATATTTTTTAAAATTTTAAATTTGTTTAAAAAATTGATTTCTGAAATGATTTTTTTCCTACATTTAGATATTTTGTTGTGAAAAATGTTCACTTTTTTTACATAACTTAATTTACCAAAAATGTCATTTTTCTTCTATTTTTGAGCATTCTGTTTTTTTTAGATTGTGATCTATTTGTTAAGTTTACTCGCAAAGGGTAACCCCATTATGCCTTTAAAGCACTGCGAGTAGGATGCGGAAAACAAGGCTAAATGGCGATAAACCGCCTACTTAAACAAGGATAGGTTTTAATTTTTGGGGAAAATTCTTTTCGGTAACACGTTTCGTACCTTGGAAGTTCTATAGAAAAAAGAGCCTGCATAGACAGAAGTCCTCAGTGTGTTAAGCTGGACCGCACAGGAATTTGCTGTCTTCCGACTGTACTTGTATGCCTCCAGATTCTTGCCTATTGGGGGATTTTTCCTATTAGTTCCTGCGAGTATCTTTCTTGATAATACTTTTAAAAAAGAGACAAGTCATCAACCATTCCACCTGTGCCTAGTGTTTCGAAATAATCGGTTAAACTCTTATCATTAATTAGGCGAATCATTCTTTTTTGATTTAAATCCAAAAGAGCCAAAGTGTTCTTTGGGGCTGAACTTCAAAGATGAGAACAGTATTCTAGTGTTGGCCTAACTTGAGCTTTGTATAGTGTTAATAGCTGATGAGATGTGAAGTACTTTTTCGCTCTAAAAAGAAAGCCTAGCTTTTGAGAGGCGGATTTGGCAATGGTGCGCACATGATCGTCCCAATAGAAGTTAGTGGCTCGCATTCACTCTTAGGATAGATACATTAGATCCCATCGGAAGGATTTTACCGTCTGTTAGTATGTTTGTTGCATCATCCCTTGATGTTTTCTTAGAGAAAACCGAGGCTTGAGTTTTTGAAGCGTTAGGAATATTAGGGAATACACTTTTGTTGTAAGAGAGTGTGAACAATTTACTTAGGACTGGAGTCAACTCTGGGCGCACTTCTTAAATACAATAGCGGGGATACCATCAAGGTCAGATGCTTTCGAGGTGTCGAGCTCGAGGAGAATCTTCCTGATTTTGAGTTGTCTGAAAACAACTTCAGGCATCGAAGTGACAACCTTAGCAAGAATAGGAGGTTCTGCGTGTCAAGAATCAAGGTTGAAATTTTCAGGAAACGTTACTGGTGTCAAAAACTGCAAACTACGAAGTTTACGATTTCGTTGATAGGTTAAACTCAAAATACAATTCAATTAACTCTTCATTTGAAAAAGAAAGCAATGGATCACTCCTGTATTTAGATATCTTAGTTATTAGAAATAAAAATACTTAAAGAGTTCGATATATATAGAAAAGAATGTTGGGAATTTTATAAATATACATATATTTATATATTTATATAGCACCGAACAAATGACGCAACTGAACATTACAGGAAAATATATTCAAATAAAGGCGGACAGCCAGGCAGCCCTTAAGGACCTGAGGAATGTGAAAACAAACTTAGTGCTAGTATGGAACTGCTACCTAGCTTTAGAACGTCTATCACAAGAGAATGCAATTGATCTAATATGGATCAAAGAACATCCTGGACACACAATTTGGTGGACCAGAACCAACCCTTCCCCTGGCAAGATCAACCGTAAGATCCCTACTTAACGAAGAAATTTATCGTAAACACAAAGCCATATGGGCATCAATAACAACATGACAATAAACTCACGCATTCATTAGAATGCCGTGCAGGGAAAGGGCAAAACTGTGCCTACAATTCTCAAGGAATAATCTCAGGAAACTTGTAGGGATATGGACAGGTCACTGTCGATTACAGAAACACCTCCACAGAATCGGAATTATAAACGACCCGAGCACGTGATGTGTCACTACTCGGCGCTAGCATCAATCAGAGGATCCACGCTGGGGGACTTCTGGCCTAGTGTGGCCAGTTTGAGAGAGGCGCATCCAAGGGACGTTCTTCAGTTTCTCGAGAAGGTTGGGTGGCTGAATGGATGACCAAGGACACCTCAATTACGAGAATAGCACAATGGGTCCGGAAAGGGTGGCCTTAGTGCTGGCCTAAACTTTAGGCAACCCACAACGAATCCAGAACCCAATATAGAAAAGAAATCGGCACAAATCGCTTTATCACAGCTGATTCTAATCATTGTCCTCAACAGAAATTAGCAATTATACGTTTTTTAATCAACATGCTTTTAAACGTTCCTCTAACAATGAGTAAATCAAGATATACAAAAGAATTAGCTGACATTAAAGATGTTGCGATTTTTAATGGTTTCCTCTTATAAAAAGTAAACAGCATGTTAAGAAAATGTAGATTTAAGAAAATAATTCAGAATTGCTCTAAGCTTGACCAATCTAAAGATAGCACTCCTACAAGCGCCGTGAAATTACAATTTTACCCGAATATCACCAATAAAATTAATGAAGTTCTAAAAGGAAACAACGTAAAAGTAGTATAACAGTCTCCGCAGTAATTTGGGTAATGCTAAAGATAAATTAGACAAGCTTGAGAATTCAGGAATTTACGAAATGAGCTGTAACAATTGTAATTTATCATATGTTGGACAGGCCAAGAGATCCATTAAAACTAGATTTCAAGAACATATCGCTCATTTTAGATTCAATAGAAAAGAAAGATCAAGTGTCGCCTTACATATGGTAAGTACTAGACACAAAATTAACATAGAAAATTTAAAATTGTTAAGATCGGTCACAAATAATAGAGAACTTGACGCATACGAAACAATTTACATCAATCAGAAACCAGTTACCCTTAACGGAGATAAAGGACCATTGGCGGTCTCCAGTTTATTGGTGGCAGGTTAAAATTGCATGCACCAGATATGTTAAGCAATTAGAAATAGGAAAGAAAGCAAAAGACCGCCAGTATCGATTTGAATCTCAATGCAGATGACCTCGATGCATCTTTGCTACTCTTTTTAGATTAGTTCGCTTGAAAATGCCAGTTTTGCTGGCGAAATACGTATTACGTAATTATTTATTTAATTGCCGATGTGGTAAAGGGGTGAAACCTTCTTTGGACTTAATCACAAGTGTTTAGTTCAGTGCTTTAGTCAAAATTAAGAATTGAATAGAAAGACAAATAATTCACAATTAATAGAAAAAAAATTGACTTTAAAAACTAAATTCAAAACTTTGAGTTTATAACAATTAAAATAATAAAAATAAAATTAAAAGGGTGGGCTCAAAATTTTGAAAAAACATTTGAATTGAAAAAAAGATTCATATACTAGCAATCAAATAAGTACACTAAATTCATTCAAGCTAATGATAAATTTCTATATTTTGAGAGACAAACGTCAATATTTATGAAAAAATTGGATATTTTTTTATAGTTGAAACCAGGGCTTCGAACCGTTATTATTTTCGTTCCGGTTTTCGGTTTTCGTTCCGGAAAAAAATTATATAGTTTCAGTTCCGGTTTTCGCTCCGCCAAAAATAATGGTTTTTTACGGTTTCTGGTTTTTGGTTCAGCTCCGAGTGACTCATTTTTAATTTTTTAATTAAAAGAAAGAAAGTATTTCGGGTAATCTCAAAACGAAAGTTCAAGTTTCAAAAAGGGATCTGAAATTTAGGAAAAAAATTAAAATTAAAATTTAAAATTTCAATTTAGATTGAAATTTCGAGTACAAAGTCAAGTTTTTTTAGAAAATGTGGAAACTGTAAACTTGTAATTTAACTTTTAGAATCAATAGAATTGAAAATTAAAAATTTTAATTTTCAAAATTTTGGATTAAACTATTTAGAAATAATGCTCACACTTCTTAAGGTTAAAGATAAAATGTTTAGAAAAGTAATATATAAAGCGAGTTAATATTTCTAAAAAAAATGTCTACATCTGAATTTGAAGTAAAATTTTCAGGAAAAGAAAATAACAATTTTAAAATTTTGCAAAGAATTCAAAATTAAGAAAAAGTATAAGTTGGAAAATTCCTACTTATATTAAGTTTCGAGAAGATACTTGATCGAGTTGAAAGGTAAACTGTTATGATTAAAATGAAACTTTTAGAATTTATTTTACATAAAGTTGAAGTTTTTTTTCAAATGCTGACTACTTTTTTAAAAATGTGGATTAAAACTTGACAATTTTTTTAATGTCGTGTTTTGGTTCAATATTTCGAGGAAATCATTTAAATTTAGGGAAAACAATTGCACCGTTCTAGGAACTCAAATTTCAATCAATGATCAAAGTTCGAAAAAACAATTATCTCATAAACAAAAATTTCTCAAGATTCCAACTATTTCTAGTAATTATGAGTCTTTTAAACATTTAAATTTAGAATATAAAAGAAAATCAATTTAAAAGAAAAGACTACATTTCACGAAACGTTAGAAAAAAATTGCAATTTAAATATAAAATATTAAGAAATATGTAAACATTTCGAAAAAAAGTTAAATCTCTTTTTAGTATCTTTTATCATAACTTCGAATTCTTTTTAGACATTTTTAAGTTTACAGGAAATTTGGAACACATATTTTAACATTATTTTCGAAATTTTATTATGTTTTGAAGAATGCAAGTTCAAATTTTAAATTTTAATTTTTTAAGATAAAAATAACCCTAAATTTAAAGAGAAAACTTTCATCGTTTTTTTAAATGGTCAAATTTCGATTGAATTGAAAAGCGTTTGTCAAAGATTAAAATCTAATAACTAATGAGAAACTTGAATTTTTAAGCAAATGTTGAGGATTTCAAATTTTATCAAAATTCCAAGTTAACATTTTTAAATTCGGAAATTGCTAAAAATGTTTCATAAACTTTTAAGTTTTTTTTAACAAAAGTTTTGAAGTCAAATCTCGTAAGTAATGAAGGTCGAAATTTATCGATTAAAGTTAAAATTTTCTGATTAAGGTGAAATTTTGTTTTTTTTTTCGAAGTTTTAACCTTAGAACTCACAATTTCGAAAAAACTCGACAGTTTGAAATTAAAGTCGAAATAAAGTCGATATTTTGATTCTAAAGTTGGAATTTTAGGAAGAAAGTAAAAATTTAAATTTCAAATTAAACATTTTGACAGAGAACTTGAAGTTTAAACAAGAACCAAAGATTTTAAAATACTTTTGTTATTTTCGATTTTAAAAATTTAAAGGTGCATTAGCGTGGGTAAACTTCCAAATTATAAAAAAAACAGTCTTAACCAAAAACCTTGAAAAAATTCAGGTTTTTTAGAAAGTTTGTATTAAAATATCATCATTTATTAAAATAAATTCAAAAAATTAAATTTTAATCTCGAAATTTTCAAAAACTTATCAAAATTTCATGTTTAAACTTGACATTTAAATACTCGAAAATTTATAGTAAAACAAAATTATAAATTTCTAGTTTCTCTTAAAATATTCGACTTTTGTTTGTTTTTATCAATTTTAAGCTTCTCTGGACATTTAAACTTTTTTCTCAAAATGTAGTGGTTAGGTTTGATATTTTAAGATTAAAGTCGTAATTTCAAAAAAAAGTCAACATTTCCAAGAAAATGCGATTTATTAAAGAAAAACCTTTCACAAAAATTTTAATTTGACATTTTAGCCATTTCATCAAATGTTTTATTTTATTCTCAAAATTCGAGAATAAGGCAGAAATTTTCTTAGGAGAGTTTCCTCTGAACATTCTGAGTTCAAGCTTGAACCTTAATATTTTTCTCTAAAATTTTTTTACAAAACTCAAAATCTGGACATTCTTTTGGGAATTTTGTCTTTTGATCTTAAAATGTAGACCTTTATCTCAAGGTTTAAACTTTTTTCTCGAAATTTCGAATTTAAACTTCAAATTTTGACCTTTTTCTCGAAATTTCCTGTTAGAACTGAATTCTTGTGAATGATTTAGTTTTTGTTCAAAATTTGTATATTTTTTTGAAATTCTGTGTTTAAATTTTACAATTTAAGATTAAAGAATATTTTTGTTTTAAGTGCTTTTGATGTTTTCAAAGTTTTGAATAACATTGTTCATTTAAAGTTGAAAATTATACTTTTTAAAATTCCACTTATACATGTCCAGTTTTTCTGTTTGAACTTTTTGTTTTTTATATTTCGTGTTTAATTTAAACTCTGACAATTTGATTCGTTAAAATAAATTTATTTCGAATAATTTTGAAAGTTTTTTAACCTTTGTCTTAAATTTTTCACCTTAAAGACAATTTTTTTATTTTTTCCGATTTTAAACTCGAAATTTTGATTTTTTTAGAAATTTTGATTTTAGTCTGAAAACATGAATTCGCTAAATAGAATGGGATGCCTCTTTTCTTAATAGGCACCTCAGGTCACATCGAAAATTACTGCAAGCCATGTGTGGCTCGCGAGCTACGGATCAGGCATCAATTGTTTAGAACGATTGAAATAATAGGAAAAAATTGAAATTGCAACCCCAGAATTTTGAGAAAAAAGATGAAATTGAAGAAAATATTAGAAATTTATTTTACAAAAATTCTGCAAATTTTGATTCAAATGCTGGTAGTAAATGTCGAAATATTTAAAAAGAAACGTCTATACTTTTGGAAAAATTCAAAATTTTAAATTTAAAGCTGACCTGTATGGAACAAAATAAAAATGAGTTTAAAATCAAAATTTTAATAAAAAAGGTCTAAGTTTCAAAAAGACTCGTGAACAATACAACAATAATAATCGAGAGAAAATATTGTGGTTGTAAAACGAGACTTTCAATGTAAAGTTGAAATTGAAGTGGCTAGGGTTTGTCAATTGTGGACTTTTGAATCTGCACTGAACCGAAATAAACCGATATTTTCTTTTCGGTTCAGTTCCGGTTTTCGTTCCTACAGAAATAACGGTTTTTTTTTGGTTTCCGATTTTCGGTTCAGTTCCGGTTCGAAGCTCTGGTTGAAACTCTAAGAGACAAAATAAAAAGGTCAAATTCAAAATTTTAATAAAAATGTTGAAATTGCAAAAACAATTCGTGTAAACTGGTACAATGCAAAAGTTTAAATCCTAAAATTGAAATAAAACATACAGTAAGGTTTTGTTAACTGTAAACTTTTGAACCGACACCGAATCGAAATAAACAGATATTTTTTTCGTTTTCGGTTCAGTAAAAAAAGAGTCGAATTTTCGTTTCTAAAGTTGAAGTATTTCAATTTTTGAAGATAACCAAGGATCAGTCCGTTCCATCCCAAACAAAACTTCAAAGAAGTAAAAGAAAGCTTACGAATGGGAAAGTCCATCATTTAGCATTAAAAAATGTCTCAAAATTTCGAGAAAAACTGGGCCTTTCGTGTTTAAAAAATAATAAAAAAATGAAACTTCGAGCTTAAAGTCAAATTAAAAAAAGAAAAAAAAACGGATGAATTTTATTTAATTTTATAAAATTTAACATTAAACTCAAAATTTTAGGGAAAGTCGACTGAAGTTGTAAATTTTCAGAAAAAAGAGTAAATTTAATATTTTCTGTTTAATGCGGGATAAAAAATGGAAATCAACATTTTGTGTTTTAAGCCACATTTTAAAAAAAGAGTTTAAATTTTAAATGCAAATCAAAAATTAAAAAAAATGTCATGCCTAAACTTAACATTTCCATTTTCTTCTTAAAATCATATCTTTTATGAGTCGACAATTCGAATATTTGGAATGGAAGTTGAACGTCCTAAGAAGTAATTTACTGTTCAAATATCGAACTTCGAAATTGCTACTTTGAATTTCAAATTTCGAGAAAGTTTTATTTTCACTAAAACTTAGATTCCAATAGCGCTTAAAGGATTCCAAGTCATAATTTTTGAGGGAGATCTGTGGGGGTTTCTTGAAGCTGAATCTGGAAGTGTTAATTTTATCCGATTTGCTAACAAAGGATTTAATTTTTGTCAATATCATTATCTAAACATGATTATAAAGTTAAGTGTAAGGAAATTGAGGGTAAAACGGTTAGTAAGATTCATGTCGATATACGCAATATACGTCTGACAGCACGAGATGGGGTAACGGTGGACTTACAAAATGTATGAGGTCGACTACAGCCCGGTTCGAACATATTAACTCGACATGCAAAACAAATGACCGTGGGAAGAAACGTTTACCAAACAATACAAACGGAAGAGACGGATGCGATCCAATAATCAAGTAAATCACTAACCGATCTCGTCTTTTTCTCTCATCTGCGAATGCATCGAAACGTGCGCTAATTAACCGCACTGACTTAAGATGCACACGGACCACATATTGATCAATTATGTATGTATGAGTATATACGTTATATCGTGTATATGTATATACGCTAAAATTGGACAGATGTGACATTGCAGTAAACTATTTCATCAGACTCCAGCAACTTAGAATCCTGCATTGACATGTAATATGTATAGTATTCAAGAGTCAGTGGGACCCCAGCTACATCAGTAATAAGTTATCAACTTAGCCCTTTATTGTTGCGTCTATTTTATTTAAAAATGCAAGCAAAACGATCAAACGCAGCTTTGTCCTTCATATTATGCTGTTATTGAAAGGAAACTGAATCAACAGAATCAACGTCTTTACTAATGACTAAATATTAGAGCAACCTGGGTATTTATTGATAAATTTAAAAATGCGCCCCCGAAGGGAATAGTAAGCCAGGTCCGGCGAGACCCTGCCCGAACCTGACCGGAATAAAGCCAGGGACAGTATGTGTAGGGCAGATATTATTTAATTTGCGAAGCCGATTTACATCAGGTGCTGTTACCGTACGGCCTTATTGTCTTACACCCAATTATACTCCGGGCGTTGTGTGATTGCAATTAAAACACTGGAATAATTTAATTGTTATTTAAAAAGCTTTTTTCCAGCGTTACTCAAAGGGGCAATTATTTTTCAGTTAACGTGATCGCCTTTTATGCCTAACATGTGTACTTCAGAATATATCGAAATCACTTGACCGGAAGGATATCCTTTTAAATAAAATTAATTATTCATGCTGGATGGCTTGACCGGAGATTTTCTCGCGGGAATCGACCAAATGGCTCAACAGTGTCTAAGCTTAATGATATTTTTACAGAAATAAATAACAGAAAAAAAATCATTTCATGGAGGACCATTTGGTTTATTTTCAATTTATAAATCCTTGCGACATCCTTAGGGAAGTCTCTAATATAGGAACATTTTTGAGTACCTACGTAAGCTACCAACAAAATTTTCTTATTTTAGAATTTTTCCAAATTTGCTTAAAACTTTGTCTCGCTTTTAAATTTAACCTTAAAATTTTTAGAAAAAATTGTTTAAACATAATTTCGATTTTAGAGATACAATTTTAGAAAGCAGATTAATTTTCAAGGTTAATTTGAAAAGTTTTGGTATACAAAATTAAAATTTAAAGAGAATACTTAAAAAACACAATAAAAATGTTCCCAACTTTTCGAGTTTAAAATCTATACCACAGAATTTGAGGAAAACAGAAGAGAAGGAGGATAAAGTCAAAGTTATATGCCAAAAAATTCATTTTAAATTCACAATTTTGAGAGAAAATGAAAAACCAAATCAAAATAAAATAAAAGTCTTAGATCAAAATTTTGGGAAAAAAATACTTAGATAATTATTTGCGTAATTTATTTAATACATGTATAACATATTTTTTTGTTTTAATTTAAAGTTTATTGTAAAATTTTCGAATAAAAATATTTCAGTTGAAATTTTAAAAGACATTTTTTCAACTAAACATATTTCGAGATTTCAATTTTCTCTCACAGTAATGATCTTCTTATTCTTCATGGTAGACACTTATCATTAAACTGGGCCGAAGAAATGTTAAATAAATTGAAAAAAACAATGATCTTCTTCTTCAAATTCATAAGCAAATTTTCTATTTTAAAGTTTGGGAATTTTAAGCTATAAGTCCTGATTTTGAGAAAACTCAAAATTTACAAAAAATAAAACCTTAATTTAAAGACGAAATTTTGAGAAAAATTTAAAATTTTGAAAAAGACTTGAAATTCATAAAAAAGTCAAGAAATTCAATGATGAGCTTTTAATTTTAATAACTGTTTATTCGCCTTTTTGTCAAGGAACTGCTGGAAAAAAAAATGGGAGATGTTTTTAAGCTTAAAATTTTGGAAACATATTTTCTAATTAATATAATTTTGTTTTTTCTAAAGTTTTTACTTTGGCTTAAAATTTAAACTTTATCACAAAATTTAAAATAAAAAGTTGAAAAAATTTAAGGCTGAACTCAAAATTTATCTAAAAAAAAATTCTCAAAATTTTTTTTTAATCACAAAATATTAACTTTAAACTTACAAATTTGAATGTTTTCTTTAAATTTTTCTCGAAACTTTAAAATTTAACAAGAAAATTTTGAATTTATTAAATATTTTATAACATTTCGCTTTGAATTGCTGATTTTTTCTTTGGAAATTTAAATATTAAAATCAAAGCTCATTAGAAAAGGATTTCAACCAGCAAAAGGCCTTCCTTAGAAGGGCGCAGAGATCACATTGGGGGGGGATCTGTTCGAACAACTTAAAAAAAAATCATTCAGTGGTTCCAATTTCGACAGTCTACATTTGTAACGCTTTCACTTGCGCCCCAACGGAAATCTAATATATTTTTCTCAACCATACGATATAATTAAAATTAAAAAATGTCGACTATTTAACTTACTTTTATTTTTTCGGGTCCGGGTCCCAACATTTACAAATTTTCAACCCAGAATCTGGCCACGTCTATTGCCTTGGTACTAGCGAGCCACAAGTCATCAAGGGTACATTTTGAGGGGCGTAGTCCACATGATTTTAGATAAGACATATTTTGGATTTCTCTACATTCACACAGTATGTCATCTTCGGCTACAATGCCCCATTTTGACAGATAAGTCTTGACGCCGCTACGCATTCGGCTAAGCATTCGCCAGGTCCTCCATTCCAGCTTCATTCCTGGTGATGGTTTTTGGTGTAGAGGGTAGGTTTCTGTGGGTTCTATGTCAACGGTTCTCATAAAGTGTCTTCTGGGTTTGAGCCGGCTCACTACTTCTGGTTCTTTGAGTTGATATAGGGGGTGCCCATCGTCAAAAATTTGTCTGAATTTTTTCATGAACTGCACACTGTCTCTGCAATGTTCTGGTGGTGCAAAACCCTCTTCTGTTTGATATAGCAGGGGTAGGTGGGTGGGTTTCATACAGCTTGTAAATATTCTGCAAGTATCGTTCAGTGCCTTAGTGATATGCTTTGCATGTTTTGATCTATTTCATACCGGACACGCATATTCTGCTGTGGAGAAACACATAACTTCCGCTGTTGTCCTAAGGATTCCTGGGTCGTCTTTTTAAAATTTCACTTTTTGAAAATTTCGACTCTTGAAAATATCAAGTTATGGAAAGTTGATTTTTGAAATATTTTGCTTTTCCAAAATTTCAACTTTTTCAAATTTTTGGGTTTTGTCCAAATTTTGGCTTTTTCCAAAATTTTGACTTTATCTCAAAAGTTTGGATTTCTTCATATATTTTTTTTCATTTGACTTCGAAAATTATGACGTTTTGTTATTTTTAATTTTTATTTCTTTTGTAAACGTCGAGATTTCAACTATATTAATAGGCTTTATTTTTTTTTAAATTTTGGCTTTTAAAAATTATAGTTTTTCCGAAAATTTTAATTTTTTAAAGAAATGGTCTTTTTTTTCAAAATTTTGACAGTTTTTAAGATTATTAGTTTTTCTGAAAATGTCGAGCTTTTTGATACCTGGATTATTTTACTCTCCCTTTCTTTCAACATTTTGGCCTTGTTAAAAATTTCAATCTTTTTTAGATTGAAATACAGAACAGAGACAAATTCTCTCTGAAGATGACCGCTTGGCTGTCCAAACGCGTTAGAGCAACGTTTGTTGTGTTTTTTAATCTTTTTTGGTTTTAGGGGACAAGTTCTGTATTTCAATTTTTGAAGATAACCAAAGACCAAATAACCAGTCCGTTCCACCAAACTTTTTTAGATGTTTTAAATTTTTTCCAACGTTGAGGCTTCCTCAAATTTTTGATTTTTTTTTGAAAATTTCTCTCTGTGTTGCAAAGCTCTTTCTAAAAACTCACGAAAATTGATAAAAATTTCGTTGCCTTTATTAATTTTGACTTTTTTACAACTTTCTTTCTTTAAAATCGTGTGTTTTTTTGTAAATGCCCATTTTTATTTAGACTTTCTTCAAAATTTAAACTTCTTGAAAATATTATTATTTTTAGATTTTGACGGCTTTTTATTTAAGGTTTGATTTTGAAAATTTCAATCATTAACAATTTTCCTTTAAAATCTCAGTTTTTTCAAAAATTACGCCAAATTTTTAAAAATTATGACTTCTTTCAAAAAAGTGGATTTCCGTTAAGTTTTGAAACTTTTCCTTTTTGGAAATTTTCGATAAGTTTTTAAAATTTCAAATTGTTTCAAAATGTCGGATTTTTTGAAAATCTAGCCTTTTTCCGAATTACATTTTTTTAAATAGCATTACTTTTCAAACCTTTTGACTTTTCTTGAAAAATTCGATGTTTCCCAATCTCGAAATTTTTTCAAAATTTCTTCCTCTTTGAATTTTGACAGTCCAAATTTAGACCATTTAAAACTCAATAATTTTCAGAATTTCGATATTTTTAAAATTTTAGAGAACTTTTTCATAAGCTTTAAGTTTTTAAAATTCTTTCAAAATCTTATTTTTTTGAAAATTAGTACGACTCTTAAAATATTTTAACTTCTTATATTTAATAGAGCTTACAAACTTACAATACACGGATTAAAGGAGATTTTAAACGGTGTCGTTTGTAACGATGGTTGCATCGTACTTCTGGTTGCAAAATATTAACTAATAATATTTATGAACAATTTGATATTTTTCAAGTATCGACATTATTTTAATTTTCGACATTTTATGTTTAAACATTAACATTTTTTAAAAAAGTCGAGTTTTTAAAATTACGATTCTAACAAAAATGTTATTTTTTAAAATTTTACATATTTTTTAAAATTTTATTTTGCTGAAAATTTGGAATTTTTAAAAAGTTTCGTGTTTAAGAAAATTTGGAAATATTTCAAAATTTTCATGATTTTTTTATTATAAAAATTATTAGTAACTATTTTTTTTAGAAATATTGAACGTAGTAAAGGTTTTAATTTTCATGAATATCTCGACATTTTTTATATTTATCTACTTTTTTCAAAATTTTAATATTCTCGAAAATTTGGAAATTTTTGAATATGTCGTTATTAAAAAATTTATGATTTTTTTTAGAAAATGTTTGAAATTTTTAGTTTTCTATTTATGTTAAAAGTTTTGACATTTTACATTTATAGCTATTTTTGAATATGTTGACTTTTTAAAAATTTTGAATTTTTCCTAGAATTTCGACAATTTTCAAAAAGCTTCGATATTTTTAAAAATTGAAATTTTAAAATTTTGACCTGTTTCAAAACGACTTTTTAAAAATTTTAACCTCTGTTAAAAATATAGGCTTCTTAGAATTTCAAATTTTTAAAAATGCTGCGATTTATTTCTATTTGTTTTTAAGTGTCATTATTTTCTCAAAATTTGGTTTTCTATAAATTTTCTTTTTTCTAAGCTGTAAGGTTTAGAAAATTTCAACTTGATTCTAAATTTTGGTTGTGCGAAATGTATAATTTTAGTCAAAATTCTAATTTTTTCAATATGACTGATGCAGTGCAAGTATTTACTCTTAAGTATTGACAAACGTCAAAATTTCAAGGGCGTAAATAGTGGACATGAGATAAATAACAAATTCTTAGTTTCAGCTGCAAATTTTGATTGTTGTAATATACAAAAAATTGCAAATTCTCGACAAAAAGAACAAAATCTAAACAAAAAAACGCAGTTTTATAAAAAAAATTAAACTTTTACTTATAAAGTTGAAACATTCAAGATAAATTCCAAGTTTCTAGATCAAACTAAATGTAGAAGAAAATTTCTTTAATAAAAATTGTGGGTTTGGTTATTCGAAATTATAACTTTTTTCTCGAAATTTCAAGTCAAAAACTCCACATTTTACTGTTGTTGCTGAAGTTGTAGATCTAAACTCAAAAATTGGATTTTTTTGGAATGATTTCATTTTTTCTTAAAATTTCTACCTCAGTCGCGTAATTTTAACCATTTTCTTTTAATTACAAGCTTAACCTTGAAAAAGATTCTTATGTTAAAATTTTTCAAAATTTAAGTAAATATCAAAAATTTAGATTTTTGAGTTCAAATATGAAATGGAAAAAAATAAAATGTGAAATGGGATTGGAACAGTTTATAAAAAATTTAAAATTAAAAAAAAATTATTGCAGACTTGAATTGTTAGCGTTGAAAATTTCTAGTTTAAACTTAAATTTAAAAAAAAGTCCACTTGAAAAAAAAGGGATTTTTACTAGAAAATGTCGAAAGTAAACCAATATTTTGGTTTTACATACAAAATTTGAGGAAAAAGGTAAAGATATAGAATTAAGGTAAAAACAGTAAGAAAAAGTATCAAAAGGAAATTTCAAGATTTGAGGTCATAATTTTAAGAAAAAATTTACAACTTTAGGTAATTTGAACTGAAAATATCAAAAAAGCAAAGATTTAAAAACAATTTAAAACGCATAAAAACTGTTAAATTTTCGTCTTTATAAATTCTAGGTCCAAATTTTTAATCCTGAAGAAACAATATTAACTTAAGAAAAAATTTTAAATTCAGGATAATTGAACATCACTTTAAAATGCCGCAAAAAAGTTACAATTTAATGAAAAGAAGTAAAAATTGTCGGAAAAAAATATGTCAAACAGTCCATATTTTGAGTGAAGTCAAGGTTCTATTAAAAAAATATAATTTTATTGAAATGTTCGGTAAAAAAAATAAAAATTTTGAACAAACATTAAATTTTTCTTTAAACATCTTTAGTTAAAGCCACAACTTTAAAAAATTATATAAATATGAATAAAAGTTCTAAAAGTATGAAAAATTTAAGTTTCTTTGCCAAGTTCGCTAAAAAGGCAAAACCTTGAGAAAAATGTGAGATTACCTAGGATAATTCTACGAAAAAATATCAAAAAGTAACAATTTTATGCTGAATTGACACTAAAATTTCAAGAAAAAATTTAAATTGATGAAAAATTTGGTTTGCATTTCTGATCTTTAAAATTACATTTTAAGTAAAACCGCATGATTTCTGAAATATTATAACCTATGAAGGAATTTACATTCACCGTGAAATTTCAAGAAAAAAGTTAAAATTATAAATTTTATTTTTAAACCAAACTTTGAAGTAAAAAATACCTTTGAGAAAAAAAAATAAAACCTTGAAAAAACTTAACATTTTGAGAATACAAGGCAATTTTTACTTTAAAGGACAAATTTTCTGAAAGAAAGTTGATATTTTAAAATTAAAGAAGAGATTTTACGGGTAAATCAGATTTTGTCATCATATCCTGTAACAGGTCTCCTAATTTCAAAATGTCAGCTTTGTTTCTTAAAATTTCGATTTTTTGAATTGAAATTCCGAGTTGATTCTTAAATTTTCGTTAAGATTCTTATTTCAAGTTTTTTTTGCTTTTTGTCTAAATTGCAAGTTGCAACTAAAATTTTTGCGCCATTTAGTAAAATTTTGACTTTAAACTTGAAATATCGAGAAAGTTGTATTTTATGAATTTCAGAAAAGTAGTGGAATATTTTGCATTTTCTTTAAAAGATTTCCAGTTTATAACTGAATATTTTGTATCAACATTTTAAAATCAAAATTTCAACACTCCTTTTTAAAACTTTAACTTTTTTTCAAAAATTAAGATTTTAGTTTTGAAATGTAGACCTTTTATTGTTACTTAATAGATGTGGGTTAGTTTGGTTGCTCTCAAAAATATCGTGTGAACAACAACAAAGTTGCAGCTTTGGTTTTACCAACGACTATAATGTGAAATCAAATATTTCCATTTTGCCTTTTTCATATTTTTTAAAATCTCGGCTTTATTTCAAAAATTTGTTGTTTGAACTCGAAATATTTGCTTATGAATATGGAGTCTTTTTAAAATTTTAGACTTTTTTCTCAAAGTTTGACCTAGTTTACACTTGCACTAATTTACTTTTTTCTTAATTTTTGGTTTTTTGTAGATATTCTAACCTTTTTTCAAAATTTCGAGTTTCAATTTTCAACTTTAGGTACTTAATTTCAAAATTTAGACGCTTTTACCAGCATTTCAAAATGAAACTCAAATATTATTTTTTGTAAAACTCAAGGCTCTCTCAAACCTCTGTCTGTAAATTTCGAGACTTTTTTACTCAAAATTTCAGCTTAAGATTATAATTTGGTTAAATTTATTTTACAAATTTACAAAATTTAAATTTTTTCTCAACATTTTAAACATAAAATTAACTTTTTCTTAATAAAATTTTAATTTCAAAATTAAAATACTTAAGTTCTTTTCGTACTTTGGATTTTAATTTCAAGATTTTAACTTTTTTCAGTAAGTTTTTTGAAACTAAACTCGAAATTTGATCTTTTTCGACATATATCGACATTAGTTCAAAATTTTAGACTTCATCTCACATTTTTATGTTTCTCTTCAAAGCTTTACACTCAAGCTTAAAATTTGACATCGTAACTCAATTAAAAATTTATTTTGTTTTGTAATCTTTATTTTAGAATTAAAATCGTTGATTTTAGTCCTAAAAAAATATGCATTTTGTGATTTAATCCAAAATTCCAAGAGCTCAAAATTTTAACTTTAAACTTATATATTGGGTTGGCAACTAAGTGATTGCCGATTTCAAATAAGAAGGAAAATTCAAAATGTTTGTTTAAAAATATAACTTTATTTAATTAGATGCTGTCAGTTCTTGTTGATGACCTTTTGCCATTGTTCTGGCAGTGTGAAAATTTCACGTTTGTAAAATTTCTGATCTTTGCTAGCATAAAAACTGAATCTGTGATCTGATCTGTGATCTGTAATCTGACATCATCAGGGTTATTAAAAATTTTACTATTTAAGGAGTTCTGCATGGAACGAAACAAATGGTAATTTGAAGGCGCAAGATCAGGGCTATATGGTGGATGTGACAAAACATCCCAACCAAGTTCCAATAATTTTTGGCGAGTGACTAAAAACGTGTGGGGCTTTGCGTTATCATGGAGGAAAACAACACTCTCACGATTTGACAATACCGGTCCACTTTTCTTGAATTGCATCGTTCAGGGCAAGTTGTTGAACATACACGTTTGAATTGACCGTTTGGTTTTGTGGCATAAGTTTAAAGTACAAAATTCCTTTATAATCCCACCAGACTGACAGCATAATCTTTCTTTGACAAATTTCTGCTTTTGATGTCGTTTGAGCTGGATCATCTTGCATCACCCACGATCTTTTCCGATTAACGTTGTTATAAACTATCCACTTTTCGTCACCAGTAATTGTGCTTTTCAGAAGTGGATCAATTTCTTTGCGATTCAGAAGCGAATCGCAAATGCTAATGTGATGCGTCAAATGAATTCCCTTAAACTGGTAAGGGATCCATAAATCGAGTTTCCTGACATAACCAAGCATTTTTAATTTTTTTTCAATGCATGTATGCGATACATTGAGCTTCTCTGCATTATCACGTGTTGTGCTATGACGATCTGAATCGATAATGGCCTTGATATGGGTTTCATCGACTTCGACTGGACGGCCAGATCGTTGAGCATTTTTCAGTGAAAAAACACCAAAACGAAATCTGGCAAACCAATTTCGACACTGCCTTTCTTTCAAGGCTTCCTTTCCATAACTTATTTTGTGCTTGCGATGCGTTTTTGCCTTTTGTAATGCAATTAAAATATGTTTGAAGTGCACGTCCTGTTCTTCCATTTTTAAATTGGAATAAAAACAAAACTAAAGCACTAATCGAATATAATTTATTTACTAAGTTAAAGGCAAAAGTCCAAACAATAAGAAAAAAATATAAGTTAAATGCTTTGACCACGTTAACAAAATAAAGTCCATCTATCGACAAAATCGGCAGTCACTTAGTTGCCAACCCAATAAACGTGCAAGAAAAAGTAAAACATTTGTGTTTAGAATCCAACTTTGACTTTTTATGAAAACGTGATAAAAGAGAAAATTTTTAGAGTTATATCGAAATTTAGAGAAAAAATTCTTTCGAGATTGGACGCAAAATTTTGACTGAATTTGAGAAATCTCTTATTTAAAAAATTATTATCTGTTGATTTTTGAGTGAAACTTTTTCCATAATTCTGAAAATTAAAACTTTATTTTAATCTAAAAGTTAAAATTTTCAAAATAAAAATTGTAATTATAAATTCAAGCTATAAAAAACCATCGGTAGGTGTAATTATGGTTTTACTATCTAATCTTTTAACTGATTATTTGGAGTAGGTATTTTATTTCCTGGATAGAGCAGAAGTTCGAACTTCATGCCTGTGGAACAATCTCACGTTTTTGACGTATATAAAAGCAAACAAAAAATATATTAAAGTCGTCCATTTGTAAGAATCAAAGATAATTTCCGGACAATCCGTTAATAATGTAACTTATGCGGTAATCATAGTGATTTAGACAAACGATAAACCGAAAAATTGCAGCCACAAAATTTCTAAATGCAACAATTCAACTTTCGCTTTTTTCCATTATTTCAATCTAACACTGACGTACACTCGATCGAAATCCATACAATGTTTTATGTAGTCTCATTCCATTTGCAAATTTTTCACAGGTCCAATTCGTCTCGCCTGCAAATCAAACGATAAAAATCCCAACGTAACCACCATATTATCTAATTGATTTTCTGCAGTCGCTCACCATTTTCCAAACGGCTCGACAAGAAACGCGGCGCTCCTCCCATTAAAACAAATAAGTAGCGACAAAAAGGCATCGTCAAAGTTGGCTGTCAACCGCGTCGAAATGCACAAGTAGGCTGGAAATCTGTTTCCCACAAGAGACGCACGGTGGAAGAAGGATGTCAGTGGCCAATGCTAGGAGGCAGAACAGTCGAAGGCGGTCTTTTCCTTCCTCGGACGGTTCTTTGCTTACCACTACTTCTGAGTGTGATCAGTTTACTTGATCCGCGCATGAAAGACTTAAGATCGACGAGCGAGTCGCGGCCGACTGCCGCAAAATAACACGTTGGATTACGTAACTTGAAATGTCAACTGAAAGTGGACGATTTCAGGAAATAATTCGTGCTATGATATGACTATCGCGTGCCCAAAAATTAGATAATCGCGGTTGTTTTTTGACTGAAAAACAAACGTAGATTTAGAGGTGCGCCGAAGTGAACTTTCAAAAACTTGTGTCTGCGAAGATAATGCCCAAAGTTCGTGTCTAGTTTTAACTTGGAAACAGAACGAGACACGTGAGAGGATTTTTTAAAGAGGTAAGTGCCTTAGCTAGTTTATTTGATGACAGAGTACTATACGAAAACCTACTGAAAATATCTTACCTTGAACATAGAAAAATTAATATTTTGTGGTTTAAGTCAGATTGGAATACATCTAAATAAAAACAAAAGGCATTAGGCATTTCTTGACTTTGGGTACCATTTTTATTAATTTTAAAAAACATTGTCAATTTGGCGCAACAGATATGGATAATCTTAATTTCTGGAACGGACAATTTGATACCTTGCTAGGTAAATAATATTGGAATATATCAAAATAAGATGAATTTTATCACCACATCTCAAAGGAGGCCCCCAGTATTTTCCGAATTTGGTAGATTTTGTTTCATGAGGTACCAATAACTTTGCTGTCTAGGGACCAAAATTCGATGTTTCGAATATTAAAGTGAAACTAGGATATATCGAACAAAAACCATATTTCTCGTCCATTTATTTTAAAAACATCAAGATTTTAAATTTTTTTTCTACTTTTTGCACGTCACATACTACAAATATCGTTGTTAGTAAAAGAAAATTGATTATTATATGATGGAAACGTAAACATCTCTCGCTTTATGAAATTCCTGAAAAAAGATTCCAACGGTAGGTTAAGACAGCAACCCCCAATATTTCTTGAATTTGTAGCCTATTGCTTAATAATTTGCATATTCTATGGTTAAACTATGAAGTATGCTAAATTTTGTTTTGTTTGTCACAGAACAATCACAAACATTATTGAATATTTTTAGATCAACAGCCCAAATGTCTTCTTTCGCGTTTAATCGCTTCTGGTTCCATTTTTTCCTAGTGTTTCAGTAAAAACACTTCTTTTAAACTGCAAAGACAATTCCAATCAAAGATTTATTTAAAAAAAAAGTTACAGCCTAAATAGATTTTAATATGTATTGCCTGATAAAACTTTTTGTCTTTGGAACAAATTTCATTTGTTATTTTGTCGATTATTAGTAAACCAGCGCCATCTTCGACTTTGTTTGCGTATATTCTAAAAAAAGAAAGATGAAGAAATTTAAAAAATGACAACCCACTTCTACGTCTAAAGAAATTTCGTTTTCGAGAAGATATGTAACCTAATATGTCATAAAAACATTTGACATCGTCAACACTTTCAATGAAAAGCAACATGAGACGACTTTGCAACGAAAAAACTTAGCCTTAGCTGTAAGCATATGCTGAGAGACTTTAAGTAACATTTTAATTAACAAAACAAAAATTTTGAAAAAAAAGCTGAAGAATTAAATAAAACACAATTTTGCTTCAACACTGAAATTTTCCACAAAAAAATTTAAATCTCGGTATTAAAGCCAGATTGTTGACTAAAAAAGCAGCATTTTTATTCAAAAGTCAAATAGGCAAGCAGAAAAAAATTTCAATTTTAGCTAAAAGGTTTTTTAATAAAATCTTAATTTTTAGAGAAACTGATTTAATAAAAAAATGCGTTTGAGCATTTAAAAAAAATAAAGGGACAAAATTTCGGGTTGAATACTGAAGTTTTAAGCAAAATGAAATTCAAAGTTTTAAATTTAAAAATATTTTAAAAAATCCAGAAATTTCTAGATTAGAGGTAACACCTTGAGAAAGAAGTCGAAAGTTTTTGGACAAAATAAAAATTTTAGAGTTTAACTATAAAAATTAGGAATTTTGGGTCGATTCATGCAGTTTATAGGGGTTAATTTTAGGATTAGGTGTTAGTATTTCTCTGAAGATACAGCTTAGCTATCGAAACGCGTTGGAGCAACCTCTGTTGCGTTTTTTTTTCCTTTTTTGATTTCAGGGGAGAAGATTTGTATTTCAATTTTTGAAGTCAAAATTTCACTAGTAATAATAAAATTTTAATTTTAAACTAGATATATGCTCCTTTTTTCGGAAAATATGACTTTGAAATTTTAAATTAAAAAAAAAAATTAGCCTAAGTTTTGGAAAAAGTAAAACAATTTTCTTTTAACTTTTGTATTTCAGAATTTATAACTATTTTTAAATGTAACAGGAAAAAAGGTTGGAAAAGGGAAATTTCGGTGATATACTCGAGCACCGTAAAAAATCGATTTTTAAAGCAGCAGCTGAAAAAATGGAATATAAATTGGGGATGGTGAGAAACAAGCATAGAATCCTTGATTGATATTAAAAAAAAATAGAAGAATTTTATGAAAGAGGCGAGTCATCATAGGCGTAGCTAGAATAAGGCAGTGTTAGGTACTTGTCCCCCACCCACTTGCAGCATCTACAAATGTATTCAACTGGAAAAAAAATTTCAAAAATCTTCTTTTATTTAAAATTTATTATTTCCTTAAAAAATTTCTTCAAAATTTTAGTTTTTTTTTCAATTTTGCATTTTTCTACAGAATTTGTTTTTTCTTAAATTTTGCATTTATTTATAAAATTCGACTGCTTTTATAAAACATGTGTGTCGAAACTTCGAATTGTTATCTAAAGATTCTCAGTATTTTTTTCTTCTGAAATTTAGACATTTCTCGATATTCGACTTTTTTTAAAAATTTCGACGTCTTTTAATTGTGCCGCTTTTGCCTTTTTTCCGAAATTCGGTTGATTTTTTTTTTGTAAATTAAAATTTTTGTAAAAGAACAAAACTAACGAAAAAATTTTCTTTGCAAAGTTTAACTTTACTTTAGTCCACATTTCTAAGTCACGTGTATCACAATATTGGACCTTTTTTGGCGACACGCTGAGTCAAAGTAGAACGCCGTCTTCCTCTGAGGTGAGCAATCAAGAGAAAACAAATATTCACCCAGGAAATTTCGATTTTTTCCTATAATTCATTTTTCTTAAATTCATTTTCTTCCTAAATTTTGATAAATTCTGACTGAGAAATTTCGAATTTTCACCAAAATTCTAATCTTTTTTCTTACTTTCTAAGCGTTTTCTTAAAAGATCTTTTTTTGCAATTTTTTGATTATTTTCTCGTAATTTCAGATTTTTCTCGATTATTTTTTTTTCAAAATTTCGACTTTTTTATAAATTTGACTTTATTTGGAATATTTTGAAATTTTTTTTTAATTTGACGTTTTCTCAAAATTTTGCAATTTTCCACATTTTATTTTTCTGAACATGTAGCTTTTTCTGAAAATTTCAAACTTTTAAAATTGGATTTTTTAGAAATTTTAACAGGTTTTTTAATTTTGCTTTTTTTTATAACATTTTAATTTGGATCCCAATATCTGAATTTTTTTGTTCCTTCTGAATTTATCTTTTTTCTTAAAATTTTGACTTTTACTCTCTCTTGAAATAGTCTTTTCCAAAATATGTCTTTCCCTCAAAATTATTTGGTCCAAGTTTCGATTTTATTTTTAGAATTCTACTTTTTGAATTACTGTTTTCAAAATCGTTAATTTAATTCAAAATACTGCCATTTTTTAAATATATTTGTCTTTTTCAATTAATTGCGACTTTAAACTTAAAATGTAATGTCTTAGGGTGCTCAAAATGTTCCCTTTTTAGATCGGAATGTTAATAAAAATCTTGAGAGAAATATTTTTGGGTATTTTGAGAAAAATATTTCTTATAAGTTCAACGTTTTTATTAAATTTTAAATTTTGAGAATAAAGTTTTTGGAAATTGCCATTTTTTGGTTCCCAAAATTAAACTTTTTCTGAAAATATCTTCTTTTCAGAAAATTAGACCTTTGAAAATTTTGACTTTTTTTCCAAATTTAAACATTTTTAGAGCTTTTGAGAGAGATTAAAGATTTTAATTTTGATATAATTTAATGAAAATTTCTTTTTTTTTCAGGTTTTTTTTTTCAAAATTGCCTCGTTTCAAAATTACTAGTTTATTCGCAAAATGCCAATTTTCCTCTTAAAACTGGACTTTTTCTTGGACATTTTTAATATCTTCTAGAAAGTGCGATCATTTTCTCGAAAATGCAACGTACTTTTCTAAATTTCTGAATTTTTTGTCGAAGTCTGCTTTGCTAATCATCTGTTTTTTTCTGAATTTTTTTTTTAATTTGATTATCCATAATTTTAACTTGTTTCTGAAGATTTAAACTTTTTCACAAAATTCGTTTATTTTTCCAAAGTTGGATCGAAATTTTAATAGAAAGAAAAATCCTGAGAGAAATATTTTTGAAAGATATTTTTATCTAAATTCAATTTGTTCTGGAGGTCGCCACTTTTTTCACAAAAATCGGCTTTGAAAATTTCGTCTTTTTTTTAATTTTCGACTTTTTCGAAATTTCTACATTTTTTTAAGTTCTCCGAACTATTTTTCTTAAAGTTTGGCCCTGTTTTGAAATTTCAACTTTACTCTAAAAATTCTATCTTTCCAGTTCGTGCAGTTTCTAAACGAAAATATACATTACACAGTCGGAAGCTTTTTGTTTTTTCTCATACATTTTTTAGAATGATTGGTGCCCCCCCTTGAAGGAAATGCTGCCTACGCCCATTGCGAGTCATTGCTAGAAAAATTGTAATTTCTTGATTATGGTTGAAATTCGCGAAGAATGTCGAAGTTTTAGGAAAGAAGTAACAACTACTTAAATTCTAGTTAACGTTTTCGAGCCCCTGTTATCAAAAAATATTTAAATTTTTGAAGGAAAATATGACAAATTTCTGACAAACTACAAATTTTGACATAAATATTTTTCAGTTTGGTATCATTTGTATTTATTTATCAATATTTTTTAACAATTTGGTTGTTTTTTGTTGCGGTTGAGAAAATTTAATTAAAAACAAAGTAATTATTATTTCGCGCCTTTTTATTTTTTCCCTAACTATGTTCAAGCTCAAGAAATGAAAATAGGATACTTACTTAGATTGCTGGTAATTGGTTTTTAAAGAAGTATTTCATTTCGATTTTTTCTGAAGTGATTGTGTGGCAGTGGGGTGTTTTCACGATGTATTCTAGAGAAATGATTGCCTATTTGGCAAACCTTAGTTTTCAAGGGAGATTGAAACTAAAATTTTGATTTTAAATTTGAGATTTACGATCTCCTCTTATTTTGACTTTTGAATTTACTTTTGAAATGTTGAGTTTAATGCCAAAGTTGGAAAAAATTGTATCTGAAACTGTAGACAAAAAAAATCGAAATTTAGCTAAAATTATTAACAAATTTTTGGATTTAAAGTAAATATTTTAGGAGAAAAGATTCAAGCTTCAACTTTGAATCGGAACTCAATATGTGGAGCTAAAAGCTAGATTGACGGAATGCAATTTACCAAAAAAAAAATCTAGATTAAGCGTGTGAATTCTAAAAAAAACTATTTTGTTGAATACAATCGAAATTTTAAACAATAAATGGAAACACCCAGGAAAAGTTGTACTTTTAAGTTAAGTATCAAAATTTAGAAATAAGGTATAATAACTGATGAAATTGTAAAGAATTAGAACTTTGGAAGAAAATGCAAAATTATGAACTTAGAGGAGTCCAAAATTTAAGAGCTAATTTTTAAAATTTTGAAAAAAGTTTAAATTTTAAGTTAAATGTGATTAGTTTTCGACAAAGTAAAAGTAAAGTTTTGATTTCTAGTTATTGAAACTTTGTAAAATTTGGAATTTGTCGAGTTTACAGTCGAAAAGGAGTAGAAAAAAAGATTAAAATGGTGAGTTCAAATTCAGAGAAATAGACTGAAATTTTACTATCGAGTCAGTATATGGTATAAAACGTCTTACAGTTTTTAATTTTCGATTTTTTTTCCAAGATTTTTACTTTTCAACTGACAGTATTTACTTTTCTCTCAAATGTTGACTTTATATTAAAAATTTTGTCGTTTGCCAGATTTTTACTTTATTTTAGGAATGTTATCTTGATTATGTAAATTATCAATCAGTTTTCGAAAAATTCTGCCTTCTTACTTTTTAATTGTACCAATTTTTCAACCCCAATTTTTAATCTAAACGAAAAATTTGGATTTTTTCTAGCCATTTAAAAATTTTCTCGACATTTCAACGTTAATATTTGAAATTTCAACATCTTTTTTTTAAGAAACCTTAAAACTTATGCATCACATTAATTTAAATATTGAAATACAAATCTTTTCCCCTCAAACCAAGAAAGATTAAAAAACACAACAGAGGTTGCTCTAACGCGTTTTGGTATTCAAGCTAAGATACTGTACAGTATCTCTCTGAAGATGATAGCTTGCCTCTCGAAACACAACAGAGGTTGATCTAACGCTGCTCATCTTTAGAGATATACTGTACAGTATCTCTCTGAAGATGATAGCTTGGCTATCAAAACGCGTTAGAGCAACCTCTGTTGTGTTTTTTAATCTTTCTTGGTTTTAGGGGACAAGATTTGTATTTCAATTTTTGAAGATAACCAAGGACCAGTCCGTTCCACCAAAATTAATTTGAAACTTTTGCAGAAACTTCTATTATTTTATTTAAACTTGACCTAATTTTTTTTGCGGGATGGACTGGTCCTTGGTTATCTTCAAAGATTGAAATACAAATTTTGTCCCCTGAAACCAAGAAAGATTCAAGGATTGCTCTAACGCGTTTCGATAGCCAATCTATTATTTTCAAAGAGTACCTCTCTGAAGAAGATAGCTTGGCTATCGAAATGAGTTAGAACAACCCTTAATTTGTTTTTTAATCTTTTTTGGTTTCAGCGGACAAGATTTGCATTTTAATTTCTAAAAATTTGTAGCAATTACGGCAAATTTCAGCAAAAAATTAGAATTGCGAATTTAAAATCCACATTTCTAGTTTATTCTCTTGATTTTGAATTTAATCTCAAAACTTTAAGAATAAAGGTAAAACTGAGGTTAAAAATTTCGGGCAGAATCCCGAGAAAAATTTTGATTTGTTTTTAAATGTCGAGAGTTTTTTCAAAAGTCAAAATTTGAAGTACAATATTTTGATATTTAAATTGTGTTGTTTGGATAAAGTTAAAATTTAAAGTTCAGGTTTTAAAATTATAATTGTAAACACAGACCCAAAACATAAAAACAACAAATTAATAGTGATTTCGATAAAATATTGTAATCAACTGATGAGGGCGCATTATATGGACCCCTTTAATAAAATGTGCAAGATGGTTTTAATCGTGAAGTGACTCATGCGCTGTGTAAATAGTTTAAACCTTTTAATGAATAGAAAATTTTACGAATAGTTGTTAGGTATAAATAAACGTTGTCCCATTATTTAATTCATTAGGTAATTCATTTATGTTATTCCAGTTATTTTTTACGTTTAATAAAGTGGTTAAAATCAAGTGCGCGGAAACACGTGCAATGTTTAACATTTCAAGTTTTTTTTTAAATTTCTATATTTTGAAATTTAAACTCTTATTCATTTAGAATTTTTTTTTTAATTTCGACCCAAGTCAAACTTCTAGAAAATAGGTGGTCAAAATTTTGACATAACCTCAAAATATTGGTAAACATTCTAAATTTAAGTGACAACCAATTTTTTTAATTTAAACTGCAAATTCATAGGAAATAGTTAAATCTGAAGAATACTAAAAATAAAATTTTTTTAAATAAAATAGGTTTTTCTAAAGTTATAAATTTTATAAAGTGTCTTAAAATTTTTATATTTTTTCCTTTTGTTTGAAGATTAAACGTCAAAGTCTCATTTTAAAATTTTGAGTTCGGTGTCGAGTTTTTTGATTTTAAACTCAGATTTTCGATTTTGTGCCTGAAATTACGAGAGTTAAAGGAAACATATTAGAATAAAAATGAAATTTTTGTTAAAAAATTTTCATCATTTGGAAAACAATATTGACATTTCTGAAAAAAAACCAAATATAAGAATGTCTGCCACTAGTGCTAATGCAATTTTTTCTCTAAGACTTTAAGTCAAAACACAAAATCTAGGCTTTTAAATAGTTTTCTAATATTTCGATAAATATTTGGTAACACCGGACCAGGTTTCGCATTACTGCATCGTCGGCGGTCATACAGTTTTTCGCAAAATAAAGAATAATTGGAAATTAAAGGTGTTATTTGAGATTTTGAAATGAAAGTATTTGTGTCAAATTTTGAGAAATAAATGGAAAATTCAAAAGTATTCCAAATTTAGAAATAAAATTAAAAAAATCAAATACAAATTTAAAAGTATATAGAAAAAGTCGAAATAAAAAAAAACCAAATTAATATAAAATAAGAGCTCAAAAAAGGTAATAATGAAAAATGTTAAATTGAAATTAAAAAGAGTAGTAGTTGAAAACTGAAAATTATATTATACTTAATGTTTTTTTTTTCGGTGGAACGGACTGGTCCTTGGTTATTTTCAAATATTGAAATACAGATCTTGTCCCTTGAAACCAAGAAAGATCAAAAAACACAACAAAGTTTGCTTTAACGCGTTTCGACAGCCAGGCTATCATCTTCAGAGAGGTACTAACACCTAATTCTAAAATTAACCTAAAATACAAAAAAAAACTGTAAGTTTGTCCCACTTTCATTTCAACCCTTGCTCACGCATGGTTTAAGAGGAATTTTTCGAAAACACGGCTTCCAACTTGTTTACAGTTTTAACGGAAATACAATTCGCTTTTGGGTAGTTTAATGGATAAAGTGGAGCAAAGGGACAAGTCCGGTATTTGCCACATTTCCTATAAAGATTGTCCTTAAAAGTGCGCCGGGCAGACTAGACGATCTCTTAAAATCCGACTGAAGGAGCATTTGGCTGATTTGAGGTACGGAAGAACTGAGAAGTCAAGTGTGGCTCGACATGCTTTTTAATTAAATCATAGGACAAATAAAAATAATAAACTGTTAAGAGTAATTAATAAAAATTCAATGTTAAATGCATCTGAAAACTTAGCCACCTATAAGGCTGGAGACAACTTTATGAATAGTTGCGGTGGGCCTTTAGGCCACTCATCTCTGTTGAAAATAGTTAAGGGTGATAGATAAGGAGTTGTGACACTGCGACGTGTATTATTAGATGCGCATGCGCGTTCGGATAAGGTCGATCATGCACGAAGTAAATATTTTTAGGATGTAAGGGTTAATTTTAGGATTAAGTGTTAGTACCTATCTGAAGATGATAGTTTGGCTATCGAAACGCGTTAGAGTAACCTTCATTGTGTTTTTTAATCTTTTTTGGTTTCAGAGCATAAGATTTGTATTTCATACCTAATGTGTATTAGAAATATTTTTCTACATTTTTAAAAAAATGCGGAATTTAAATTAAACACCTATAATTTCGAAAATAAAAAAATTCAAATCATTCTTACAAAAATACCAAATTTGAATTTAAAGATAAAATGAGAAATCTTCATTTGTTGGTAATTAAAATAGTAGAAAAATATTAAAGGTGCAAACCCAAAAAAAATTTGAATTTAAGAGTTAAAATTTGATAAAGTACTTGAAACATATTTTATAAGCACTTTTCATAATTTTGCTTTAATCCCTAGAAGTAAATGTCAGAATATCGGAAAAAACTTGCTGATATTTTAGAAAAGAACCAACATTTTAACTTTTAAGTTGAACTTTTAGGAGACGAAATAAAAACAGTTGCAAATTTAAATTCGAAATTTAAAAAAAACAGTCAAATTACAAAAATTGAAAAATGAAAGTGAACTTTAAAATAATAATGGTAAAGTGAAAATTTTAGTCGTAATTCGAGATATTAAACCTAAATTTGAAATTTCCTGCAAAATTTTGGATCTCGAATTAAGGTTCATATTTTACAAAAAAATTAACGATTTGAAATCAATTCCAACTTAAATCAAAAATTTTTGCAAAAAATCCTGCGTTTAAAATATGTTTTGAGTTGTAGGCCAAAATATTTTTTTTGTTCATTTTTTCTCTATAATTTAGCAAATTGGGAAATGAGGTTTCTTATGGTAATAAATACGAGTATTAACTTATTTTTGCGGAAACTTTACAGAGCCTTCCGAGTCCTCGAGACACGGTGCTATTTTTTTATTAGATTTTCTTTAACAGTAGTGAATCCTATAATCTAAGAGGGCATAAGATTTTGTTAACATGGAGATTTTAACCTGCACTGAACCGAAATAAACCTATTTTTTTAGGTTGGTTTCCGATTTTCGTTCCGACTAAAATAATGTTTCCGATTTTCCCGTTGAGTTTCGGTTCGAAGCCTTGATCCAAAGTCAGTAGGCTTCTAATCCGATATTTTGTATCGATTGAAATAAAAATTGTGATTTTTCTAATGCTGAAAAATAAAATATTTTCGGAATCGAAACTTTGTGCTTATATGTATAGTGTATTTCACCTTATGAAAATTGCTCAACTTCTTAGAATGCATCAGAAGCCTTTTCTTTACTCGCAACGGGTAATGTTCAACATCCTGGTTGCCAGATCGAAAATAATTGATGCGTAAGCAATCATTTGATTACATCTAAAAAGCACTCATCCCGATGGCGAGCTGAGGAAGCGATTGTGTGCAATACATTTGCTAAATGAATATCATCTGACGAGATAATGGATTATGAGAGACCAGCATATGTGCGAACCTTCCTAAACTTATTACGGATAAATAATGGATACGTTCTTTGTCAAGAATTACACATCCGACGGATTAATTGCTCACAAATTTAGATTTATTTCTTCAGCCACCAAGACAATTTAATGGCGCAAGTCCAACGAAATAAATTAAAAATGCATTATATGGGAGCTACTGTGTGTTGTTGTTGTTGCTGTCTTTTTTTTAATTACAAGATGAATGTGTTGTTAAACGCCCGTGGAAGAATTCTCATGATTAAAAACACCTATGTCCTGTCGCAGGATCACAAGTTATTGACGTCCTAGTTGCCCAACTAATTCGTCTTTCTTCCTGGCTTATTTTGAAAATTTCCGCAGCCAATTAGGTGCGTTGAGTACTTTTGTCGGCGTAAATTTATTAGCATCTAAATGAGATTATATGTGCCAGTGCTTACGATAAATATGCACCTAGTAATAAACGCTTTTGTAAATTATGATCATATATAGAGATAAAGAAATGTTATACAATTGTAAATCTAATTTAACGTAACTAATTCGACGCAATTAATTATCCCATAACGCATTTATAATCTTCTACTAATTTAATTATCTTTAGGCTACTAGCTACCAATTAATTCATTACAAAAACCATCGGCTTAGCGTATTTGCATATGAAGATAATTATATGTTTCAGTATGGCGAACTGGGTGATATCGCCTGTAAATGGGGGGGGGTTTAATTAAAGTTAACAAGGTACCGTTTTTATTATATCAATTTCAAGAATTATCCTGGCCAAGGATATAAAATATGCCACTAATAAATCAGTAATAGTGCACTAATAAATAAATAACAACTAGCAACATTAATTATAAATAAGTCAAAAGGCAAAGTAGTGTTGCAGCAAATTTCCTTAGTAGAAAATTAACGTGGCTTGACATGAAATCTTAAAATTGGTTATATGAAAATCTCGACAACTTTTACTACCTCAGTTCATTATTACAGATGTTTACTTAAAATTATTAGGTTACAAGACATAAAAGTATTAAAGTTTATATTTTGCCTTAGGAAGAATTTCAATCTTTTGTTTCAGCAAATTTTAAATAATATCTGGAATAATTTTAGGATAAGATGAAAAATTCTAGCGCAACACAGTGCCAAAATCAAACGCAGAGCCTCATTGTTTATAAAGCTGAATTTGGAGACTCACATTTTTTTTCTGTTATCTATTATTTATTTTTCCTTAAAATTTTTTTTCTCAATATTTTTTTCAAAATTTTTACCTTTTTCCAGATATTTTGTTCTTAATATGGACATCCATGAGAAAAGTTAAAATTTTCAATTAATTTCCACAAATTTATAGTTTATCCATGAAGTCTCTTTAAAATTTTGCTTTTTATTCCAGAATTTGAATATTTTTACCAAAATTAAATTGTTTCTCGAAATATTTAATTTCTATCGAAATGCTGGACATCAAATCGACAATTCACTCTCGATTAAACAAACAACTTTACAGAATGGCAATTATAACCGACCCGAGTTTTAGGGGATGTTTAGAAGAATATGAGAGCGTCGAGCACGTGATGTACACGGGACCCGTATTGGCATTGTTTATTATGATACAGAGCATCAGTGCTCTGAAACGTAGTATGAACTGGTAAGGAAGAAATGCTATAATGATAATGGCTTTCTTTACTAGAACACAGAGTTCAAATTAGCATGAGAATTCAATTTTTATGAAAATTTCGACTTTTTTTTTTAAATTTCGACTTCTTGAAAACTGTCATTTTTTGATATTTTGACATTTCAAAATTTACATCATCTTCTAAATATTGACTTTTTTGTAAAAATTTCCATTTCAAATTTTTGCCATTTGATCGGAATTTGGACCTTTTTATAAATATTGATTTATTGAAAAAATTCAACATTCAACATTTCCATTTTTTCTCAAAATTGTAACTTCCAATTTTCTAATTGTTCTTAAATTTTTTGTCAGTTTAGCTTTGAAATATCGACATTTTAAAATTTTGAGTTTTTTTTTGAATATTTAGACAGAGATTTTGCCTTTTTTCTACATTAAAGCTTTCTCGAAATTTCCCTTGTAATTGTCGACTTAAAAAAATGCTACACTTTTAATTTCGAATTTTTGTACATTATCAACGTTTTTTTTTGAAAAATTCGACGTTATTTCAAAAGTTTGATTCTCAGAATATGAGCCTTCCTCAAATTTCAACTTTTTCTAAAGATTTTGACTTTTTGAAAATTTCGGTATTTTGAGATATGTAACCACTTTTAATTTCAACAATTTTGAGAAAATAGAAGTCTTTATTTAACGTCACATTTTTAAACAAATATAAAAAATTAAATTTACTTAAAAACATTTTTATAAAAGTATCGAAATTTTAAAAGAAATTCAGCATGGTGGAAAAATCTAGCTTTAAGAATAAAAAGAAATAGTTCAAGCTCTGAAACTTCAAGAAAAGAAAATCAAACATTACAGAAGGAGAAGACGAAATTTTGACTTTTAATCTCAAAAAGTGGCCGAAATTTAGAGAAGAAAAACGAATTTTCTAGATAGTTCAAAAATTCTTTGGTGGGTCACGAAACGAATAAAAATAACCGTGTCATGACAAAAAAAGTTTGGGAAACGCTGCAATAGTCAGTGAAGCCTATGTATTTACCTAAGTGGTCCATAAACTTTACTCTGATTCAGACAAATGTTTTCCACACTTGTTTTTTCAAAACATTTTTTTAATTACGTCTTTATAATACTGACAAAAAAAATAATTCCTGTAAAATATTTTATAGATTGAGTTGAACATTTCGATTTTTATAATACATAATCGGAATTTTGAAAAATTTTCATTTATTCTTCTTTTTCTGAACTCCTCGACTTTTCTTTGAATTTTTTAACATTTCAACCCTTTTCAAAATTGCCACTTTCTTTAAAAATTTTAACTTACTGAAATCCTTGATCTTTTTAAAAATTTTGACTTTATAAAAAAATTCATTCCGCTTTTTTGAAGAACTCGAATTTAAAAAAACGATTTTTTAGAACATTTCCACGTGTATATAGTTTTTTTATTAAAAATTTCTACTTTTTTGAAACATTTAAATTTTTTTTTTAAATTTACACTTTGATTAAACCTCTTTCAAAATATAAGATTTTTTTGAAAATTTCATTTTATTTATTTTAAACATTTTGACTTTTTCTCCAAAGTTTTCATTTTATTTTTAAAAAATTCGAGTTATTTTTCAAATTTTGTATTTTGTCTTAAAATTTCGACATTTTTGTAACTTGAAAACTCTGTGAAAATTTCAATTTTTTTCAAAAGGTAAACTTTTTAAAAATAATTCTGCTTGTCCTAGCAATGATGACTTTCTGAACATTGTTTTTACTCGTTTCTGAAGAATTCGATTTTTATTAAAATTACGACTTTTGTTTTAAAATATGAACTTCTTGAAAAATATTTTTTTTAAAATTTCGACATTTAGAATGTCCATTATTTCTAAAATTTGATTTTTTTCGATTTTAAATTTTTGCCAAATTTTGATCTTTGATTTATGAAAATTTTCACTTTTTCAACGTCCCATTTTTACGAACATTTCGGCATTTTCTCAAAATTTTGGCTTCCGATTTTCAAATTTTTTTTTCGAAATTTTGACCTTTTTTGTTAATTTAACTTAAAAAAGATCGACATTTAAACATTTACATTAAGAATTTTGATATTTTTGGCATATTTTGTTTCTCTCGAAAATTTATTTTTGCAATTTTTGACTTTAAAAAATTCTACTTGTAATAATTTCGACTTTCTTATACATTAATTCTTTTGAAAATGTTGGTTTTTTTTTAAATGTCGGCCTTTTTACAATTTCAACGCTTTCCAAATTGCATCTTGTTCTAAAAATTTTTGACTGTTTGAATCTTTCAGCATTTCATCAAAATAGTTGCTTTTAATCTCCACTTTTTTCAAAATTTCTGTTCTTTTGAATTTTAACTTATTTTAATTTTTTTTTATTATAATTCCGACCTTTTTAAATGTATGATTTTACTTTCTTCGAATTTTTAACTTGCTTTAAAAAGTAGACATTAATTTTTTGAAAATTTTTAATGCTGATATTTTTTTCAAAAGTGCTTGTTTAAGTCCACAGAAACTAAAAAATAAAGATTTAAATTTGGAGTTTTGATTAGAATCAAAATGTTAGAGTCACAATGAAAAAGATGAAATTCCAGGTTTCCAGGCTCGTATTTTGAAATTTGCCTCGACTTTTTTATTTAAAATGAAAATTTTGAAAAAGGTAATGAAAAATTATGGAAAGGAACCCAATTATAATTTTTGATTTTTAGATTTAAGAAAAAGTCCAAATTTCTATTTTGAAGTCGTTTAAAAAATTCTTCATTTTCAATAAAAGTTTGTAAATAATCATTGTCAATGTTGAAAAAAATTTGGGCCAAAATTGATTTTAGGGAAAAAATGAATTTGAATTTAGACCAAAAGTCCCTTCCTCCTAAAAAAACAAATAAACGTTTACGTTGGAAAAATAAAAGGACAATTATCTTTAATTAACAAAAAATCTAAAAATAATCCTACGATTTCTAATATCAAAATAAAAAAAAGCAATAATCTAAGTTGGGTATTTTTTGAGCAGCTTTACCATTTCATGTTTCCTTTTAATAGTTTGACCAACATTCTACATTTGTTCTTGAAATTTTACTTTGAAAATTAAAATATGTAGCAACATTTTAACCGAAAGTTTAGGAAAAAAATTCTTTCTTTTAAGGTTGAGTGTTTAGAATAATCTTAAAAATTAAATGTATTTGAAAAAGTTTCAAAAAAATATCGAAATTTTAAGGGAAACTCAGTATGGGGAAAAAGTTTCATTTGAAGACAAAAGAAAAATAACTTTAAAACTTTAATTCGGGATTTTCACGAAAAATGTTTGAATCATATTTTGAAAGAAAATTAAATAATCGTAGAAAGAAAAGACGAGATTTTGACTTCTAACTTCAAAATGTGGTCGACATTTTAGAAGAAAACGACGACTTTTAAATTTAAGCGCCTTGATCTTGTGAACACACCCCTAATTGAAGCTTTGGACGAGAATTTGGATTAGACGGAATATTCGTAGGAGTCTGTGATCCATGGAGTTTGTTAGCATAACAGCGGCTAAACAAATTGCTGGTATGATCGCCGATGATGCAGTAATGCGAAACCTGGTCCGGTGTTATCGAAAAATTGTGAAATTTCTTATATCTGTGGCTTTTTAATCGTTAATAAAGTTTAATAGTAATGAATATTAAAGAATTCCACGAAGTAAGGGTTGGAAATGTCAATTATGTGATATAAATTTTGTAAGTCGACATTTTACCCAAAAAATCACTTTCAGGTTTAATTAAAGTACACAATTTTGACTAGAAAATCAATATTATTTAAAAAAGCTTCTGTCTATAAGTAAAAAATATCTTAGAATTTAGTGTTTATTATTGAATTTTTAACGTTGAATTTAATGAAAATTTTTTAAAGATTTCTCGAAATTTTGACTTTTTTATCAAATCTTTCACTTTGAACTCAAGTTTTGTATTTTGAAAAAAAATCGAAGCTCGAGAGAAAATCAAAAATATATAGTCATGCAACGTTTTTCTCTAGAAAAACTATCACATGCGGACGGCAGCTCTTCGTCGGTGAGCACACTGGGTCGGAGTCCTTTGGAGAGCTCGGGAATCTGGTAACTAATGTAATCGATTATTAATCGGGGAGTTTGATGTTAACTTTAAATTTTAGGTGAACGGATCTAAATAAGAAATAAAGGGCGCCAGGTAATTTCGTTCGCCGTTACCTAAAAATATTTTAAATAAACTTGTATTCAGTTAACCAGTAAAGATGCAAAGTAATGAAGAAATAAATAATCAACAGCCTAACAAAATTCTTTCCAGTGAACTAGTAACAATTGGGGAATTTAAAAGAAAAAAGAGACAAAAAAAACCAAAACGAATGTATCTTAACAACAAATTTTCTTAACCCACTCTTAGAACGTGCAAAATTAGAGAAAGAAGCAGATCGTGAAAAAAAAAATTAAAAATCCTAGTAGGTCGCTAAGGATTTAAAAACTTAAAAAATTAAAAAGTATAAAGCTAAAAGGTAATCTAAACGCTCATTCAATCAGTACCGATATACAGAGTGTTTAAGTCGTAATCAACTTTAAAAGAAGATAGAGAAAAATGAATATCACACTAATAAGTAATTTTTTTCAAGGATTTTGAGCTAAAGAAAATTATTTTAAATGACGTCAGACTGCCAAGCGGCTTCGATATCGTTAAATATAATGCGACAGCTGCGCCATAAATTGTAATCGGGAATTGTGAGCAACAAAACACTGTTGAAACCTGAAAGAAGAAAACATCTATTTTTTTTTCAAGACTAGTGAGAATATTTCATTATCATTAAAAACAGAAAAATAACTTTTAAAAAATAAAGAGTTTGATATTATTTGGTGGTTTTAATTTAATTATCTTTTAGCATGAATTGTCCGTGACAGTTTACATGTAATAAGGTACACAAATCTCCTAATTACCGTCCGACTGTCAGAGGTGTCATGTGTCGGACACGCCGGTTATTGAAATAGAAGGACGACGTGACAGAAGTCCGTGTGCGATTGCGAGTGGTTTTTGTACCAATGGTTAATTGCTGCCGTCGGCCAGGGCCCCAACAATGGCGATATACGTGCTCTTAGGCTTAACTTTATATGGAAACGCACCTTTCAGCTTCTAAAGCCTTTGGTTATTACAGCTGAAGACTTGAGTGGTGAGAATCTGATATTGCAATTCCGTAAACACGACGCGAAGTTCATTATACTTATGTTAATCGGTTTTAAATCAAAGAACGACAAAAGGATGATATGAAGAGTTAGGGAATTTGGTGAGCCAAGTAGTAGTGAGAACAACAATATGCATTATTAAATTGTCTAACTGTTTCGAGCTAGTTACGATTAATTCGTTAGATAAAAATGTAATATCTGGGGAGTCATTAGAGCTTCTAACACAATTAAAAAGGGCCGAACGTTCTACACCATATCATGAAGTGTAACGGAGTGTCTATCCACCTGAGTGTGTGTATAAAGTGTAACTTCTCGTCATCAACAGGTTGTTAGAGAGCAGAGGCGTGCCGTTAGCCACAAAACGACGCTTTGTGTCATTCAATCGTCAAATTAATCCATTGAGAGCGTATCTCGGCAGCTGCACTTTACTTCTCGCTTGCTAAAGTAGGAAACAAATCGTTATTACAACACTAACAAATTTCACGAAATTGTTCTTGGGTGACTATACAATAAAGCGCGGGGTGATCTATATTTATTCGCTTAAATAAAACTATTCAAATAGGAATTCTACTAAGTTCCCATCGACGAAAACTACTTTAGAGACGTATGTTTACGTCATTTTATACTCAAAAAAAAGTCATCTATTAGGACAGATTCTGTAGTTTTTCTATGGTGCCAGTTCACCGGCAATAATTGAACCTAAAAGTTTTTGAAAGATTATATCTTTGCTATGTAAGCGAGATGTAAGCACCAGTCCAACACCACTACTAGATTTTTAGCATACACTGTATGCTTGGATACAATATACCATCAACTTATACCGGTATGTCCAGAGGCATCTTTTGATGTAGTACGCGATGCAAAAGCCCAGATGTTTATGTTATAACCTGCTTTCGGAAGTAACGAATGAATTCTATAAAACCGCGAAAAAACATATTTAAAAAAATGCTCGAAGAGTTCCATTTTTATTTCTAAATTGCCACTTAAGCATGTCTTTGTTAACCCCCCACTCCTTAACCACTAAGAGCTAACAACCCCAACTTTAAAAATTCAAAAGCTTTTTTTTTTGTTAAAGTAGGGGAAAATGCTGTACGCACATCTGGGAAGATAACCCAGATAGTGTCGGACTTCCGCTCAAACTACGGGTACCGACTAAAAACCCCTGCTTCTTCGGGCCGGGCCCTTGGCCCCCAATTCCCTCCGTCGGAACAGTACAATAGTGCTGGAGCACTGTTGTAAGCTGTTTTGCCTGAAACATAAGAACAAACAAAACAGAAAATTTTTGAAATGAAAGTCTTAGCCTAGAGGACCATCCTTGGTCTTCTAATCCTGGTTGGGATGTTTGGATCGTAATCTACTGCCTGTCGAACTAGTTCGTTGGGATGCGTTTCCGCTCTCACCATCGCCCTGGAATTAATTTCCCTAAGAAATTCTCTTGCCAAAGGTAGTTCAGCTTCTCTGTGGAGCTGATTGTTTCTTACAAACCATGGAGCGTCCATGGCTTGTCTTAGAAAGACGTTCTGGAACATCTGGAGTTTCTTCATCTGATTATCCGTCGCCTGTGACCAAGCTACAGATGCGTAGGTCATCGCTGGTCTTATGATTGATTTGTACAGTAACACTTTAAGTCCAATGGACAGGTTACTATTTCTACCAATCATCGCTTGCAGCAGTCCCTTCAGCATTTTAGCTTTGGACACTGCATAATCGATGTGTGCCTGGAATGTTAGTCTTTTGTCTAGAATGACACCTAGATACTTTGCCTGAAGTCTCCAGTCGACGTTTTGCCCATTTACATGTCCATATAGTTGGAGTCTTTTTCGAGTGAAAAAGACTGCTTGGGTCTTGTCTGCGTTGACTTGGATTCTCCATTGGCCGAAGTAATCTACTAGACTGTCTGTTGCCTCCTGAAGTCGTCTGGTGACCACCTCTGGACTGAAAGAGTACGCCACTAAAGCTGTGTCGTCTGCGTAAGTTACCAATAAGGTGTTGTCGATTGTTGGATTGGTTCTCGGAATGTCTGCTGTGAACAGAGAATACAGCAGAGGTGACAAGGCAGAGCCCTGAGGCACCCCATACTGTAGCCTAAACTGGTTTGCTAGTTCCTGTCCCACCTTTGCTCTGAATGAGCGCTGGTCCAGGAACGAGCTTACCATTTGAACCATTGTTAGAGGTATTCCAAACTGGTGCATCTTGTAGACCAATCCTTGGTGCCAAACTGTGTCAAATGCCTTGGAGATATCGAAAAAAATAGCTCCCACTACCTGGTTCCAGTTCATGCGTTGAGTGATTGTTTCAACCACTCTCAGCAGTTGGTCTGAAGTAGAGTGCATAGGTTGGAACCCAAATTGTTCCTTAGGAATTATGTCGCGATCGCTGATGATATTCTGCAGACGTTTTCTTAAAATTCTTTTCGCCACCTTACCCAAATTGGATAAGAGGCTGATTGGCCTGTAATTTTGGGAAAATTTCCCATCCTTACCTGGCTTAGGAATGAAGATAACGTTTGCAGTTTTCCATCTTGTTGTAAAATACCGGAATTTAAACATGGAATTGACTATTGCTCTAAAGTATTTGACAGCTTGGTCCGGAAGAGCCTTTAGAGCTTGGTTTGGAATGCCATCTGGACCTGGAGACTTTTTGACATTTAGCTTGCGCAGAAAGCTTTGGATTTCCTCCTCGTTAGTCGGTGGGATGACGTCGTCTTCTTCTGGCACTTCCTCCTGAAGAATTTGAACCTCTTCTTCCACCTCATCTACAAAGTCTAAGTCCACTTCTTCAAGTGTGGCCTGACAGTGTCGTTCAAAGGTCTCAGCAAAAGCTGCGGCCTTTTCCTGATCTGATTAAGCCATTCCTTGAGGTCCGTGTATCGGAGGGAAAGGTTTCCTAACTCCTCTTAGAGCTTTGGCTGTGCGCCAGAGATCTGATGAAATTTCGAGGTTGCAACTTCTTAGGTGTTCCTGAAATTTAGAAGTTTTTTGCTCTCTGAGTTCATACCTGAGCTCGTGGATGAGCCTGTTGACTTCCGCCTTATCTGCTTGCAGATTGGTCCGTCTTGCTCTCTTCCTGGCACGATTTTTCCTTCTAATCAGCTCCACCAAGTGATTTGACAGTGGTTCCCTTCCTTCTATACGCCGGAAAGTTTTGGTCGCTGCCAGAATTGAATCTGTTATGGTGATTTCCAGTCTTTCCACCGCTGCGTTGATGTCATCGTTTAATTCAAAAGCAAAGTACTCCTTGCGATATATTAATAGATCTTTTTATATGGGATGCAAAAAAAGTTTATTTCAGCAATCTCAGCATACCGATATAAGTCTACCGTGGATACAATAATGTAATTCTTCTTAAAGCTGCTTTGCAGTAGATTTTCTGAACCGACAACACTGCACCATACTTATGCGACACCTATCCGGATAAATCAAATACTTTCTGGATCTCTGATCCCCAAGACTCGATTAGTATAGCCGCTATGTTGCCATTACTTCAATATATTTCCCTAACATGCGGAATAAAGCATCGACATCCTGTAGGGATGTGTAAATTCAAACTGATATTACGCAAGAACGGTTACGGCTTGAAATCCTTAATATTTTACTATTTCGTTCCTAATATTTTCCTACATAATATATTACTTTTTTATTAAAATCTGTAGAAATAAAAATCTCTTAGAAAACATTCTTTTACCTAACATGCTTATACCTTACATGTTAAATATGGTAAGTTTGACATTGAATATCTCGAACCGGACTGATTAAAATTAAAAGATCAAAATTTCGACAAAAAAGTGCACTTTTTTAAAATAGTTTCTTTTTTTTTCTACAAATTATGACTTTCTGGGCATTGTTTTTACTTGTTTCTGAAGAATTCTATTTTTATGAAAATTACGACTTTTTTTTAAATCATCTACTTTCTGAAAACAAATTTTTTGAAAATTTCGACATTCCAAAATTCCTATTATTTCTGAATTTTGATTATTTTCTCGAAATGTTGATGTCTGATTTTTGATCGATTTATTACAAAAATTCGACATTTAAAAATTTTCACTTTTTGATGTTCCCATTTTTATCAATATTTCGGAATTTTCTTAAAATTTTGACTTTAGATTTTTTGCTTTTTCTCGAAGTTTTGACTTATTTTGAATATTTAACTTAAAAAAGATCGACATTTAAAAATCTAGACTAAGAATTTTAACATTTTTGGCACAAAAACATCGACTTGCATTAATTTCGGCTTTTTTGGGCATTGTTAATTTTTTTTTGAAATTTCAGGTTTTTTGAAAATGTCGAGTCCTTCAGAATTTCAACATTTCCTATATTACAACCATTTTAGAAAAGTTCGACATTTCAAAATATTTACTTTTTTTTCGAGAATTTCCCCTATTTTCAACATTTTTACTTTTTTCAAAATTTTAACTTATTTTACAATTTTTTTACCAAAATTTTGACTTTTTTATAAGTGTGATACCATTTTATTTCGAAATTTTGACTTCCTGTAAAACTAGATATAAATTTTTTGAAAATTTCAAATTTTTAAATGTTTCTTAAAATTGTTGGTTTAAGCTGACATAAAGTAAAAACTAAAGATTTAATTTTGGAGTTTTGATGAGAGCTGAAATATCAGTCACAATAAAAAAGCTAAATGTCCAGGTTTAAATTCGTATTTTGAAATTTATATCGATTTTTTTATTTAAAATGGAAATTTTAAGAAGAATGATGAACAGTTTTAGAAAGAAACCCAGTTATAATTTTTGATTTCTAAATTTTACGAAAAAAGTCCAAATTTTAATTTTAAAATCGATATCTTAAGCCTTAAAAACTTTCAATTTTTATTAAAAGTTTGTAAGTATTCAGTGACAATGTTGAAAAAAATTTCCTCTAAAATTGACTTTAGGAAAAAACCAGTTTGAATCTAGACCACACGTATAAAAAAACAAATAAATGTTTGTGTTTAAAAAAATAGAAATAAAAGGACAATTTAGATTTAATTAACAAAATTTCTGAAAAAAACAAACATAAAAAATTGAAAGTTTAAATTGACGATCTTTTGAATAGCTGTACCCTTTCATGTTTCTTCTTAAAACCGACATTTTACATTTTTTCTTAAAATTTTGACCTTAAAATTTTAAATATGTAGCAAGATTTAACCGAAAATTTGAGAAAGAATTCTCTATTTTAACGTCATCTGTTTAGAATATATAAGAATAAAAATAACTAGACAAAATAATTTGGAAAACGCTGGTCTGCCACTCTGTGTCCTAGTAAAGAACGCCATTATCCCAATATGCGAACCAGTACGGTCTTTTAATTTTGCAGGTCTGACGTAAATTTAAAAAAATCCTATAACAAGCTGTTGAGTGAACTATCTTAAGTACGTTTCCCAAATATTACTCTTATTTCTTTATGCATCCGAATTGAAACAAAGTTGCTTGATGTAGAAGAGGATTTGCATTACAAATGAGCCATCAATAAAGAAAATGCTCTTTACAATTAAATCTACAATTTATTTGCTACTGCCAAGCAACTTTAAGGTGAAACAGATAAAATTCCCGTTGTAAGTTCAAGTTGCACCTCCGAGTACGCTTTTAACAAAGTGTAACTAATGCAAGATCGTTACGTGTGTGGATAATTGATATACGTACTTCCACACATTAAAATCCCCTTAGATACGCAATTATCTATGAATTACGATTGCAATTCAACAGAACCAAGAGCATTGTTTTCTTTGCTTCGAAACAAAAGATGTATTAAATATGCAATTATAACATATTAACGATTACTTTAATTTGCAATAAGTTGAATCATTTCCTGTGAATCTTGCGTTTTAAAAAAAGAAGTTAAAATGTGCACTTTCTTTGTTAGTGATATTTACAACCTTCGAGTATTATATGCTTTTAATTGGCTGATGACGGTATATGATATTAAAATAAATTGAAGTGTGAAAAAATCACCTTGGCAGATCTCATTGGCTGGGATAATTACCAGTTTGTGGTTTTAGTAAATCGAGAAACATTGCAACGTAGTCAAACTGTTATTTATATGCGCTACTGTTCTCATTGAATCCAGGAAAAAATCTTATTTCCAGATGATATATTTCAACTGAGTCCACGAGTCATCAGTTTTCGATAGAGATGTTGATTCGAAGCGTACCTATATTTCCAAAAATATTTTTTTGGATCATTAATACAAACTTTAATAGCAAGAAATGTCATTAAACGAATAATAATGATTCAAATTGTGGAATTCTTATTATTCGTTTCGTTTTGTTTCTTTATCTTATTCAAATGTATAATAACAATTACACAAGTAGAATGAAGGTAATATTAATTCTATAGTATGAAATTAAAATAATAATAATAACAAAAAGAACAATTTTATGGTAAATCAAATTTTTAGTTTTCCCTGAAATTTCATTTCGAGAAAAAAATGGAAATTTCGTTATAATCAAAGTCAAAATCTCTATCTTTTTTTCATATAAGGTAATAAAAATAGGTCATTCCTTTTAAAATTTTTTAGTAATTTTTGGATTTACAAACCTCGATCACTTTGTATAAGTAAAAATATAAGACAACATATTTATGTTTATGGAAACTAAAAGACTATGAATGATTGTTTTTGTTGCAAACTGGTCAATACTACACCATACTGAGTGTTTGCAAATGACTTCACCAGAGTCCTGTCACCGGATTTATGATCCTCTATTAGAAAAATGACCCATCAAAACCCCCATAAACGCTACCTTATTTGGCTTTATTTTTATAGGGCTATCCAAATATGTAAAAATATACAAAGTGTTCTATTAAAAAAAAAGTAAGTTTATATCAGCACCCTGCATATGATTGGTACAATAAAATGAAAATAATTTAAAGATGTGCTCCCTATAGATGTACGCCACTGGGCAAAATTTCATTTTGTTGTCTTCTCAGGCTTAGGAGCTATTCTCTGTCCAGGCACTAATGACGGACCTGTATATTTTCACACGACATCTATGACCAGGATTCATTTTGTAATTAAACTAGAAATGTTCAAGCTTTTTAAGTTAGTTTAAATTTCAAACGTCTAGAAAAATCAAAACAGAAAACGAGGTTTATATTAAAAAAAACCTAGATTTAAGTTTAAAATCGAATTTAGAAAAAAAATAACAATTTCCAAATTTTGAAAAAAGTTCAAATTAAAAAAAAGAATTCAGTTGCAAAATTCCGACTTTTGATAAACTTGTTAAGTTACGAGGAAAGTTCCAAGAAAAAATTCTAATAATCGAGTTTAAGGTAAAAATGTTCTGAATAATTTTTATAATTTTAAAAAAATAAATTTCGAGGTGTTTTTTTTAAATTTTGACTACTTTCTTAAAATTGAGTTGCAATATGATTTTTTTTAATTTCAAGTTAAATTCCATATTTGAAGCAAATAATTTAAATTTAGAAAAAGCAATTGAATGGTTTCGAGAAGAAGCCTGACTTTTATTGATATATCGAAGCTTTGGAAAAACAAACAAAAAGCACAAATAAAAATGTTTTTAAGAATTCTAAACTTCTGACTTCTGAGGTCTCTTAAACATTCGAATTTACATATTAACACCTAAATATCCAGAATAAAAGTTTCGAGTTTGAAGCCGAACCTATAGAAAAAAAACATCAAATTGCTTGAATGAGCAATTTTAAGAAAAATGTCAAGTCAAATCTCGTAACAAAAACTTTATTAACATTTTAAATTTTTCTACACATTTTGAAGATTTGATGAAATTTGAAAAAGAAATTTCGAGAATATTTTTAAAAGTTTATTGTTTTTATGATATCAAGTTCAAACTTTTTTATTTTTTAAGAAAAAACAGTTTAAAATTTGGGATAAATAGGTCATAATTTTTTGAAATACTTCAAATTTTGATTGCAAGTGTGAAGTGAAAAGTGTATTTAAAAAACATGTCTTAAAACCTTAACCTTAATAATGATCTAGAAGATTTGAATTCTAGGCAAAAGGTGAAAATTTCTAATTCTATCAAAATTTGGAGGTTCCAAATTAATAAATATTTATAATAAATATAAAATTTTTCTTTACAAGAATTAGATTCTTCTTTTAAAATGTTGCCATTAAAGTCAAAATTTCATAAGTAATTAAGGTCGAAATTTTCTGATTAACGCAAAAATTTTTTTTTGAGGTTTTGTACCTTAAAAGAAAAAATGGAAGCTTTATAATCTTACTTTCGTGTTCCTTCTTTCGAACGTTCGTCCGTGTGTGAGAAAAATATTTTCCTTGTAAAATATATAGGGTGGACCATAAGTAATGGTAAGAGCAATGGTGGATTTTTCGAATAAAAAAAATGTGATTTAGCTACATTTACTTTATACCAAAAGTTGATATTAACAGAGATACAGCGTGTCAAAGTTGAAAAATAATTCGATTTTTTCGTATATCTATGGAATGAATTGTAATATAGACACGAAATTTAGCACAAAGGAATTTCTTAAGTCGACAAACTCTAATTTGCTAACCTATTACCAATAGCTGATAGGGGGCGCTACCTGCGCTATCCTGCATACTTCTAAATCATTATAATTTTTTTGTGCACCCAGGTATATTAATTTTAAATGGGTTATTATATTTTCCCATCGTTTTTACCTAAAAAAGGTGTACCTTCTGAAAGTTGATACGAGCAACCGTTTCCAAGATATTTGCTTTTAAAGCTTGACATGCTTTGGTTTTAAATTACCAAGATGTTAAATTTTCGAAGTAGGCTTGAAAAAAAAGTAATCATAAGACAGCTTTGAAACTAATTTATGTCTAATATTACTTTGCTGATAATATTATTTCTTAAATTTTGAAAATATCAATAAAAAAAAACCAAAAAATTAAGACGTAATTTATTTTCTAGCATAAAGATGTGAGACATGATGTCTGCGTCCGCACAAGAAAATTTTAATAGGCTGGGTGATCAAAGCAGATAATTGGAGATGAATTTTAATAAAAGACACAGATGTTTAATTGTTTTCAATTCCTTTACATGAAAAAAGTCATTTCCCACATACTTATTTTTGAGAATAAATTTTGTTTTGGTGTTTTATTTAAATTTGCTTTAGAAATTTAAGAAATATGTGTATTAATAATGTCAGTATAGTATATTTGATATAAACTATTTTAGAGTTAGTTTTATTACTTTTATTTTGGAACCTACTGTGAAAAATTCACATTTACATAACTTAAAATAAACGTACTGCAAACTTTGAACGCAAATATCTTGAAAACTATTGCTTGTATTACCATTTAGAAAGTATACCTTTTTTACGTAAAAAATATAGGTAAATAAAAATATATTTAAAATAAGTGTGAATAAAGGCACAATAAAGTTTGCTTTACAATAATACAAGGTAGCGCAGGTGGCCCCCTCTATGAGTTACTGGCAATCTGTAAGCAAATTAAAATTTCTTGACCAAAAAAACCCCTCCATACGAAATTTTTCGTCTATAATGAAATGTGTTCATCAGTTATGCGAAAAAATCACAATTTTTTGTTCAACTTTGACACCCTGTATCTCTGTTAATATCAACTTTTGGTATAAGGTAAATGTGGGTAAATCACGTTATTTTTATACAAAAAATCCACCCTTGCTTTATGTACTATTATTTTTGGTCCATCCTGTACAACGTAGAAATTTGGAATTTGCACAGCGTTAGTTCTTGATGATTAGAGAGCGGATTATATGCATAGCTTTTTACAAAATATGCGCATATTATATGCAGATTTTGAACAAAATATGCACATTATATACACATTAATATGCATCATAAATAAAAAAAAATTGTGTTCGATATAAAACAAACATTTAATGACCATTTTAATACCATTCAATATTTATTTATTGCTATAAATCAGAAGTATTACAATTCTATTTTCATATGACAATCATCAATAATTTGTCTAACTAAAATTTCTTGGCGCATATTATTGCAAAAATATACCGGATCAGAAAATTACTAGGAATCGCTTTTTCTGTTGAAAATTTTAGAGCCATATTACTTCTGAATTTAACATTAGTTTTTAATGAAATTTTAAGCATTTACAAAACCTTCCATGTTCTATCAAATGAGGATACAAACTCTTCATTAAAATCATCAGCAAAAAAGTTTTCACCAATAGGGTTGCTTCAGTTACTTTTAACTGTCTCATAGAAATGTCAAAGGAGTCTAAGAACCAGTGGCGTATTCTTCATGGAAGCTAGGGAAGCGCCCCTTCCCCTTACAAAATGAAAATGTCCATGTTCATTTTATTTTAAAATCTCTTTTTTTTTCACACAACAGCTACAACCACTATTTGTTGATATTGGAAACACTTATGATCAAAATTTAATAATTTTTTCAAAGACTTAACTTTTTGGAAAATTTTAACGTTTTAAATTTTAATTTATTATTAAAAATACTCTTTTGAATATTTAGACATTTCAAAATTTTACCTTTTTCAAAACTTCATTTTTCCAAAATTTTGATTTTTTCTTAAAATTTCAACTTTAGTTCCTCAAAATTTTATCTTTTTTGAAAATCCTAACCTTTTCCTTTTGGATTTAATATAAAATCTTATCTTTATTTTTTAAATCCGACTTTTAAATAGTAGTTTAGCTTCGACGTTTCAAAAATAATTCATTTTATTTTACAAAATTTTAAACTTTTTTTTGAAATTGCAATTTAATTTATTGAAAATTTTAATCTTCTTAGTAAGAAACTTTTAAAAAGATTTAAAAAAAGTTATACTTATGAAAGTTGTGATTTTATGAAAATTTTGCGACTTTTTGTTCAAAAATTTCGACTGCCCCGAAATTTAATAATTTTGATTATTTCTTCAAATTTCCAATTTTCTATCAAAATTTCAACTTTTCGTAAATTTTGAATGTTTTTGAAAAAATCGGCTTTTCTGAAAATTTTGACTAATTCTCAAAAAATTAGAAAAATACCTTTTTTTAAAGTTTGAAATATTTTGAAAATTTTAACTATTTCTTAAAAATTTCGAATTTTTGCAAATTCAGATAACAAAATTGACATTTTTTTAAATTAAGTCCTTTTCTTTAAATTCTGACTGAAAGTTTGTAGCTATTGCAAAATATATACTTTTTTTAATTTCTGAATTTTTCTCCAAATACAACTTTTTGCGAATCAAAACTTTCTTTGAAAAATTACTTTTTGTTAAAAATTTGAACCAAAAATTTAAACAACTTTTTCTTAAAAATATACGAAAATACCTGTTTTTAAGGCCTTTTTAATGAAGATATCGACTCTTTTGAAAATTAAGACCTAAAAATTGGACCTATCCAAAATTTCTGCTTCTTTTTAAAACTCTGGGCAAAAATTTCTGAGGAAATTTACATTGTTTAATATGTATATTAATTTTATTTAACATTTCGGCGACCAAGTTTAGAAATATTTAAATTTTTATTATTTGTTGACAATATTCTAAAACAGTTTTTGAAATATGACTACCTGATATTTAAATTTATTTAAAACGTCACCTCATGACAGTTGACAAAAAATAGGTTAGCTTATTTTACATAGAATAGAAAAAAAATGAAAAATAGATCGGTCTTCAAATATTTGAAATTTTACCTCCATAAATTATTGATGAAACGTTAATTCACATTAAAAATTTTTTATATATTTAAATTTTTTATTTTTAAGTATTTCTTCCTCATCGTTCCCTTTCGATGTTATGCACTGCTGACAAGCTCAAATGAGAGCGAAACATCGATGTCCAGTGCTACATCCTTTTTTTATATTTTTATAATTTATCAAAAAAACAACATTTTTTTTTCATATTTAATTATGGTCTTCTATTTTTTATTTTTACCTATTCTATGTAAAATAAACTAACCTATTGTTTGTCAACTGTCATGAGGTGACGTTTTAAATAAATTTAGATATCACCCAGTCATATTTAAAAAACTGTTTCTAAAATATTGTCAACAAACAATAAAAATTTAAATATTTCCAAGCTGGATCGCAGAAATGTTAAATAAAATTAATAAACATAATGCTTCCGGCCAATAAGAGTCCACCATGAAGAATTGTTTATAATATTTTGACTTTTTTAAATAAAATTTGCACTTTTGTCCATAAATTTTTTACTTATGTTGAAAATTTTAACCTTTTTAAAAATGCACTGTTTTTCCAAAATCTAGTGTTTTTCGTGACATTTTGTCCAATTTCTAAACATCTATAAATTTTTTTTAAATTCAACTTTTTCTGGAATTTTTAATCACTTCTGAAAATATTGACAAATTTTGATTTTTTTTGAAAAATTGAGCTTCTTTCGAAAAATTAGACTTTCAAAAATTCGACTTTTTCTCAAAATTTTCTCTCCAAATTTCAAATAGTTCCTGAAATTTAGATCTCCTGTATAGTTTTTACCTTAAAAATTTATTTTTTAAATTTGGCTTTTTTAAATTTCGATTTATTACTGAAAATTACGACTTATTTGAAAATTAAGACATTTTAACATATGAACTTAACAAAACCGTCTTTTTTCAACTTTTTTTTCTTAAAATGTCGATTTTTTTGATTGGAAATTTCAATTTTTCTTAAGATTTTAAATTTTGAATATTTTGAGCTTCCCAAAATTTTTAATTATATTGAAAATTTCGACTTTTTTAAAATTTGGTTTTTCTATGTTCACTTATGTTAACTATTTTCTAAAAAAAAGTCAATTTTTTCGAGATTTCAACCTTTTGTGAATTTTAACTTTTTTTGAAATATTGACCTAAAACTTAGGACTTTTTCTGAAAAATTCGAATTTTTCAAAATTTTAACTTTTTCTCAACATTTCCACTTTCAGGTATATTTTTTTGTAATTTTAAAGTTTAAAAGAAATGACAATTTTTTTTTTAAATTTGAACTTTTCAGGATGGTGTCTTGAAAGTTTAGACTTTTTTTGGACTTATTTTAAAATTTTGAATTTTTTCAAAAATGTTGACTTTCGAAATATCTACTTTTTTTAGAAATTCCGATTTTCCGAAATATGAGTTTTTTTGAAAATTTCGACCTTTTCGAAAAATAAATTTACATTTTCTTTAAATTTAGATTTTTTTTTAAATGTTGAAGTTTTAAAGGAAATTTCAGAAAAAATATAATCTTGCGCAAGTTACATTTTGTGATTAAAATGATTTTTGTAATTTCCTAACACAAATTTTTAGTTTATTCTTGACTTTTTTTTTCTCTTTTAATTTAGAATTTTAATTCAAAATTTTGAGTAAGGATCCAAATATAAAGGGAAAAATTCAAAAAATGAAATAGGGCAATAATCAAACTGAACATTAAAGAAATAATATTTAAAACTTGAAATTGGCAAATTTGGATTTTTTAAAAATAAATTTGGATAAACATCTGGATTTAGACTTAAAATATTCAAATTTTTTTTAACATTTTAACCAACTTATCGTAATTCGAATTTTGCTCTGAAATTTTGAACTTAAATCGATTTTTGGACTAATCGAAACACGACAAAAAGAAATGTTACTTTTTGAATGCTAATGTATTCAAGATGTAATCAGTTAAAAGCCAAATTGTAACTAAAAGGGTTTCCGGTCAGCTCCTTATTCATAAAAGTCACCGCAGGCCTCTGCTAAGAACTAAGAACATATTAGAGTCTTTTCACTCAGAAAATATTTATCAAGCTAAATTAAAAACTGAAGTACAAATCTTGTCCCCTAAAAGCAAGAAATATTAAAAAACACAATAAAGGTTGCTCTAACGCGTTTCGATAGCCAAGCTATCATCTTCTTAGAGATACTCAGTATCTCAGTATCTGTCTGAAGATAAAAGCTTGGCCAACAAAACGTGTTAGAGAAACCCTTGTGGTGTTTTTAAATCTTTCTTTGTTTCAGGGAACAAGATTTGTATTTCAGTGTTTGAAGATAACCAGTCCGTTCCGCCTAAAATTAAAAACTGAAAATTCAGTTCCTAAATAAGGAGGCAATCTATTTGTGTCCGCCACTGTATAATCTAATAAAACTACCTAAATTATATGAGCCAAATATGTAAATATATGTAGTACATATTTACCTACTTAAAATTGTGATAACAATCGTATGGTTGCTCATGGACAAACATTGTACCTGTGAAATTTACATTTTGAAACAATAATGACTTTAATTAAGGCAGTATTTTATTTTAGTGTTAAAATTCACACTTTTTCTTGTCGAATGCAATAAAAATATGCCGAAATATGTGAAGTTGTTAGAAATATGCCGACATCACAAAAATATGCATGCATGTGCATGTTGCATAAGATCCGCTCTCTAGTGATGACCCACCAGCTAACTATTAAAAAAATATTTAATAATAAAATGTAGGGTTAATTTGGTCCTCAAAAAAAAAGTTTTATCTAATATATCGTGTAAGATATTATTTGAAAAATCTACCTCTAGGTATCCTAATACCTTTTTTTTATAATTTTGGGTTCAAAAAATGTGTCAGAAATAATTATTTCTCACCTGTTCTTCTAGGTTTCAATAGATAAAATTTAGATTTTATTAAGGTTAGTAAATATTGGGCCATATAATATCAGAAAAGTGCAAGTTTTTTCGATATCCTAATAGTTGTCGAGTAAAAAATATTTTATGGGAAAATAGGTGCTTGCATTCCAGCGCTTTTTGACTCATATAATAAATATTTCTTTTAAATAAAAAACTTGATTTAGCTAAAGGATAGAATGCAGATCAAATTTGTCTTGAACATTATTTTATTTAGATGAATATTTTCGGAGTTAGCACTAGTTTTTTAAATTGCAGGAAACGCAGGAATTGCGGTTGGAATCGAACATTTTAGCTCGATCCTAGGTGACCTCATAAACTGTGTCAGTAATCGACTTATTGCGAATGGCGAATGAATGCTTTTTATCTGAAAACATTATGAACACAGTTATCAGTTTCATAAATATTTGGATCGATTGTAAAAATAAAGTATGTATATCTGCAAATAGACATTTTTTCAATCTTTTAAATATAACACAAGAAAATTTAAATGAAATTTTAAATTTATACATAAGTAAAAATGGTTTCATTTGGTGTGTTGACCGTTTACTGTAGTAATTGCTACGGAACTCTAATTGTGCCAGCTCGACCAGTTCTCAGCTAAGTTATTTAATTTTTGAAAGTTTTCAACTTTGAACTCAAAATTTTGGGAAAAGTCAAAATAAAATCGATATTTTGATCCTAAAGTTAAAGTTTTAGGAAAAAAAAGAACAAAATGAAAATGTTAAATTGTGCATTTTGATAGAAAAAAACAACTTTAAACAAAAAATATAATTTAATTAACTCCTGGTATTTTAAGTTACTAATACAGTGGGTAAAACTTATTAAAAAAATTGGTTTAACCCAAAACTTGCAATTAAAATTTTAATTTCAAATTCTTAGAAAAACTTGTGTCAAAGTAAAAACTTTTTAAAAAAATCGGAATTCCTGCTTTAATCTCGAAATTTTAAATTTCTGGTCGAATTTTCAAAAATGTAGCAAAATTTCGCGCTCGACATTTGCAAATTCGAAAATTTATTAAATTATAAATTGTGACTTTTTCTTGAAATGTTGACTTTTTTTTAAATTTTTAATTTCTCTAGTAAACTCTCGTTAACATGGAATTCAATTTTATCAATTTTTAGCTTCTCTGGACATTTAAACTTTTTTTCAAAATATGGTGTTTTGGCTCGAAATTTGAAGGTTCAGGTTTAATCTTGAAATTGCAGATAAACTGTTTCAAATTTAATTTTAATTTCGAAATGTTAAGACTTTCTTTCTCTTTTAAAATGTTCCTTCTGAAAATTGTAATTTTGTACCTGAACTCTAATTTTTTTCCTCTAAAATTTCGACTTAAAATGTAGACATTTTTTAGAGATTTTGACTTTGACTTTTAAAATTTTGACCCTTCGCTCAAAGTTTAAACTTTTCTCAGAATTTTGTATGACCCTATGAATTTATATTTTATTTATTAAAATTTGGAATTTCGGTCAAAATTTTATGTTTAAATTTTAGATTTGAAAATTTTGTTGTTGTAACTGATTTCGTAGTTAATTTAAGCTTTTTAAGTTAAAGTTAAAAAATATACCTTTTAAGATTCTATTTATAAATTTGCTGTTATCTTCGAAGTTAATTATTAAAATTTCGAGTTTAAGATTGAAATATGACAACTGAATTTTTTTAAATAAACTAATTTGAAATAATGTTTAGAATTTCTTACTTTTGTGCAATATTTTTACTCAAAGTCAAAACTTTTAATTTTTTTTCAACAATTGTCTTTAAAATCGAAATTTTGACTTATCTGGACACATGAACTTGTTAAATAAAGTAGGATACTTCTTTTCTTCATAGTTACCGTAAGCCACATCAAAAGTTATCGCGAATCACACGTGGCTCGCCTGCTTCGGGTCGAGGTACTACGTTAAGTTCTATTTTCAGATTTCCAATTTTGCTTATAAAAATTTCCAAATTTCCAGAGGTTAACTAAACTCTAACTTCGTATTAGCTCAAAAATTAAAAAAAAAGTAAAATAATATGTTATTAACATAAAAATACTAACAAGGAGACGGCAAAGCTGTGGGGTATTCAAATTAAAGTGAGGTTTTGTGTTTAATTCGCGCTGAGGAAGAGTAAGGGAGACTAGGGTATTCTGGACCACGGAGAATTGCGGACCAGCTTCATATTTTTTTCTCTAATAGTGGTTGATAGCTGTCGTCAGCTCGCCTCATGTTAAGCACATTTTCCCTTCAGTACTCGACTTGTGTACACGAATCGTTACCTCGCTTCGATACCGAATAGAAATGGGATACTTCGAAATGTTTTTTTTTATTTTATAGTTTCCTTAATTTGGCCACATTTTTCGAGAACTAACTTAGGTAAATATCTTCATAATATTCACGGAACCTTAAGTCGCCGACAGGAACATAAAGTTTTGCATGAAGTTTTTATTGTATTACTCATATGCTGCCATATTATAAAAAATGACCTTCGGGGAATTACGGACCACTTTTGTCGTGGAATTATGGATCACTCAATTCTTTACATTTCACAAGCTAAGCTATTTTCGTGTAGTATTTGATGCATATAAGTGATTATTCATGCAAATTTTCAGCACAACATCATTTTTCGGCAATTTCCAATAGTTTTTTGGTAAAATAATAATTTCGCTTCGAACTGATTTTCATTGCCATTTGTCACTTCACTTCATTTTGTTTTCGTTTCATAATAAATCTTCTGCCTTTCTAAATCAAAACAAGAAAGTTTTCCTACTACTTTTTTCCATTTTTAATCGATTTATAAAGTAGTCCGTAAATCCCCGACATTTTTCAAAATCGCAAAAATGCAATTTTTGCGCCTACTGTTATAACTTGTGTGATATAATATAATTTGACCAAACTGCTGCGCTCCAAAGAGAGATTATTAGTTGTACTACAAATTCAAGCTTTTAAATTTTCCGAAAAAAATATTTTTTGGCAGCTTTTAGCCAACATAAAAAAAGGCGGTCCACAATAATCCAGTCTCCTCTACTAATTTGCTAAAACCATAGCGTGCACTACTTACAAGGAAAGGTCGCGAAGTGTCCGGCGCCGAGTTTGCTAATTTTTGGATATGTTTTAAAGGACCAAAATCTAAGAGACATGTATTTTTTTTATCGGCTAATAAACGGTTTTAAGGGTAGTTTTACCCCCTCAAAGTTGGGACAAAAAAAGCCAACCAAAAATAATTTTCGAGTGGTTTCTTTTTCCAAAAGTTTTGCTTTGACGAGAAATAAAAGAAAAAAATTTTTTCAAAATTTTCCCACTCCCCTCATGGGGGCAAACTACCCCATTTAAAAGTTTTTTAATCATAAAAATGATAATTACGTCAGCAAAATTTTGAAAAAAATATATGTTATTTTATGCACCAAAACTAATTTTGGATTTTGTCGAAAAATATTTTTTTGGGGGGTAAACACCACTTACACGAAATACGTATATGATAGGATGTATTTTTATGATTTTTGTTTTATTTTTTTTTCTGAAACGAAATATTTCGATGAGGAACTAAAAAAATAATGTTTTTAAGATTTTTTCGGTGACCCCTCATCCCTAACCTCGATCCTTCCCTTATAGGAGGGTGAGCTACCTACTTAAAAAACTGGAAAATTCGAGATTATTATGATCCCTCTACTATCTATATACACCAAAAGAAAAATTTACTAAATTCTTTTAACCCCACCCCTCCTGATAGGGGTAAATTACCCCCTTATGAAATTTTTAATTAAGAAGATAATAGCCATTATAACAGCTAAATTTTGAAAAATAAATATTATTTTAAACATCAAAATTAATTTAACTTTTATTTGGGTTTTGGTGAAGGAAAATATTTTGGGGGTAAACACCCTTTAGGTCAAACACGTATGTAATAGGATGTATTTCTATGATTTTTAATTCTTTTTTATCTGAAACGAAGTATTTCAACGAGGAATTAGAAAATTAATTTTTTTGAACTTTTCCAGTCACCTCTCTACCCCTCTCTCCACCTTATCATACCATGGCATAAGTCATCTACTTAAAAAATCGGAAAATTCGAAATCATTACGATCTCTTTTTATACACCGAAAAAAATTCTAAACTTTTGCACCTTCGTAAGGGGGTAAACTACCCCTTTCTGAGGTTTTTAAGTATTCAAAAAATTGTCATTATAGCAGCAAAATTTGGAAAAAAAAACACTACACATACATACATACATACATACACATACCAAAACTTATTTTATTGAATTTTTTTTGGGGTTTGTCGAAGAAAAATTTTTGGGATAAACACCCTTTAGAGCAAATACGTGTATAAAATATCTATATAAAAACTGCGGTCAGTTGTCTGAACTTTATAAAAATTTAGAAGTTTTGTATATTAGATATACCTACACGAGAAATATGGGAATTTACCAAAACATTTAAGTGTATATTATTATGGCGGTAAAGATATTCGTTTCTTTTTTTCCCGGAACGAAATATTTTAACAAGAAACAATAAAAATAATTTTTCCGAATTTTTCCACACCTCGCGTCCTATTTCTATCAGAAGGATAAGTCACCTGGGATGGGAAATGCAAAAATTTGAAACCTTTTTAAACTCTGCTTTGTGGTATCTAAAGAGACAGCAATGATCTCGAATTTCCAGTTTTTCAAGTAGATAGCTAACTGGCTCACTCTACTGGTATGCCAAGGCGAAGGGTGGGAACGGTAGAACCAAAATTTAAAAATAATATTTTTCTACCTTCTTTAAAATACTTCGTTTCAAAAATAACGAACCGAAAATTATACAAATATATCTTCTATTATATATAAATATTTGCGTTAAAGTATGTTTACCCCCAAAATATTTTCCTTCACCAAAACCCAAATACAGGTAAAATTAATTTTGATGTATAAAATAACATTTATTTTTCAAAATTGAGCTCTTATAATGACTATTAACTTGTTAATTAAAAATTTCATAAGGGGGTAATTTATTCCTATAGGAGGGGTGGGGGTAAAACATTTTGGTAAACTTTTCTTTCGGTGTATATAGATGTAGATGGATCATAATAATCCCGAATTTTCCGGTTTTTTAAGTAGGTAGCTGAGCCTCCTATAAGGGAAGGGTGGAGGGTGGGGATGAGGGGTCACCAAAAAAATCTTAAAAAATTATTTTATTAGTTTCGTGTCGAAATACTTCGCATCAGAAAAAAAATAAAACAAAAATCATAAAAATACATCCTATCATATACGTATTTGTGTAAGTGGTGTTTACCCCCAAAAAAAATTTTTTCGACAAAATCCAAAAACAGGGAAAATTAGTCTTGGTGTATAAAATAACATATATTTTTTTCAAAATTTTGCTGACGTAATTACCATTTTTATGATTAAAAAACTTCTAAATGGGGTAGTTTGCCCCCATGAGGGGGGTGGGAAAATTTCGAAAACATTTGTTTTTTTTATTTCTCGTCAAAACAAAACTTTTGGAAAAAGAAACGACTCGAATATCATTTTTGGTATGTGAGAAACAGCAAAATCTGTATTTTTTGCTCCAACTTTGAGGGGGTAAAACTACCCTTAAAACCGTTTATCAGCCGATAAAAAAAATACGTGTCTCTTAGATGTTGGTCCTCTAAAACATATCCAAAAATTAGCAAAATCGGCGCCGGACACTTCGCGACCTTTCCTTGTTAGTCATTGTCGAGAACAAAATTGCAAATTAGAAAAAAATGTTTGCTACAATTTGATAATTCGCGATGGTTAATTGTTTTTGTCCATGTTTTGTCATTATTTACAAACCAATTAAATAAATTAATATCCTTTCAACATTAAATATGTAGAAGGATATGATTTTGATACAGATATATTGATATTTAAAATTCCATAAAACATTTTTGATTACCTTGTATTATTTTGAACATTTTTATTTTTAACCATATGGCAATTTTAAATTTTCACTTGTTTAATGTTTAAAGAATTATAAATTATTCAGTTTGTTGATTAATGATAAAAAAAATTTAAAAAAATTGGTAATCGCGAATCATCAAATTGTAATAATTTTTTTTACAGTTTAGAAATTTTTTTCGACATTGGCTAAGCAGTGCGTGCTATAAATTTAGCAAATAAGGACTCTTATAAGTACGAATTACACAAAAAAAACTCACTTTGTTTGAATACCCCACAGACTTGCCGTCTCCTTGTAAGATTCAATAAAGAATTACCAAAACAAAAATCTTGAAAATGTAAATTTCAACGATCAAATATTTTAAGTTTAAATTTGGAGTTTCTAAATTTGTTACTAAAGTGAAGGAAAGTTAATGTACTTAATTTCTTATGCTTCTAATTCAATTCACAGCTTTGTATGATAATTAAGTTCTTTGAATTTTGTTTTTATTGATCTGATTGTTTGCCCTGCATATCTAAAATATAGTATTTACAGCTGATTTCGTAGACCCCAGATAAATGCGTATATTTGTGGCAGAACATAAACCACTTGAGATATGACTTGGAGGCTTTTCAAACAAACAAGGATGAAAAGGGTACACAATCTATTAAGTACTTTGGTGATGTAGCGTAACACGGTAGGCGTGAAGAGCTAAAATAATGATTATATGATATATTCATTGAGTTGTTCGATGTAATTAGCAGCATTAACGATGTAGCATCTGATATGCGAGTGTGAACATCAATTTGCATAAAACAAGGTAGTCGGAATTCATATTAAATGTATGTTTACAAATTTAACTTAATTATCTTGTCGGCTTTTTCTGTCTTCTTTAATTAAGACGGCAGACGTATCAGAGCTTCACATCGTTATTAACATTCCCTCTAAATTTAGTTCATCACACCATAATAATAATAATTCATTATACGTTCTTTTACAATGTGGAATCGTTGTTATTGGTTTTGTTGTACTTCAGTTTCCATATAAACCAAAAATGCAACGAAACAAATAATAACAATTATAAAATGTTCTAAAATTGTTATTTATTTTGCTACATATTAATAAGAAGTACAGCGGAATAATAATAACAATCCCACATGTGGAACTGTTATGACTTGTTTTGATATATTTGAACAAAAATTATAACCAAACCTTGTTTTGTTTAATGTTAATAAGAAGTACAACGAAATGATATCGCCAAATTGCACAAAGAAATGATAAATGGTAGGTTAGGTGCCGAAATTATTACCTAATTTCTGCTAAATAGCCTTGTGGAAAAATGATGGGCTAGAATACTCTTTTTTGATGGTCCGGTGGATGTTTGGTTCCTTGTGAATTTTCCTACTTCCTTTTAGAAGGAAGATTCGCGATGAGCCGCAGAATCTTTCCTAGTGGCCCACTGCTCGTATGTTGTTTGCTCTGGACCGTTGCAACAGAACAGGTGTAATTGTTGTGAAGGGCATAAATTGTGATAATAGTCACTCATTACATTTTTCGCTGGTGGAAGATCTGTGGTACCACACCTTGATTTACTGCCAATTTTGCTACTAAAGCAATTTGCTTTAAATGAGTAATTGCAGATATCTATAATCTACAGAACTGAACCGGCATTTACCCGAGAAATGTTCAGAGATTATCGTATCATATAATATGGAGTATTTGATAATTATACGTCTTTAATTATTGTGCGAATTCCCCCCTATATCGTTTAACCGACTTTCTCCATCCAATGTGGAACTTAAAATGGTTAATTTATTGGTGCTCCCAATGTTAAAAATATTCTGCATATGGTAATTTTTCCTGCTGTAATTGCACCTTTCATAAGTTTACATAAACGGGTTGATATTCGATAATTGGGCCAATAAATACCATCTATCTATCAAATCGAAATGGAGCGACTTTCGAATCTTTTTCGAGCGCGGTTAATTCGTTGCTTGTGAAACCGTTTCAATTGGAATTAGACGACACATCGTGTCGTTTCATTACGGCCGCAATTAGCTTGTGAAACAAAGCTCTGCAATTGAATTGCGGTCTTCAAAATACACGTATATGCTCGCAGTTTTTTCCACTTAATTACTTGATTGCGACGTTATGGGCCGAATCGAATTGAGAACTAAGTGAGATATTATGCTCTCGTAATTAAGGAAAATTTGACGGTAGATTTCATCGATGATAACGTCCTGTTTAATTCACAGAGCCAGATAAAAATCGAGCATATATTTCCCAAGTCGACAATTGATAATTTAACAGAATGGATGATTCAATAATGGGAACATTTAGAGCGTAATTGTAGCGTTAGGATAAACGTGAAAAGGTAGAGGATGACTGAGGAGTTTTGATGGCACGTATGTAGATAGTTGTGAACAAAACGTACTTAACAATAGTTTGCCTAACGTGTAATTAATAGAAGATTTGCGGGCATCGTGCGAAATGTTAGACGCTAAATGGGGCCCTAAAAGACGTGGGAACATGTTTTTAATTAAACCTCAGCCAACGTTTAGTACGCATTTTACCTCAAACTAATTATCTACACACCAGCGACCTTCAGTTGAAGACTGCAAAAACGACTGCCCCAAGATAAACCAATATTTGATAAACTCCAGCTTCCTTGGCATCATTATCCTGATTTCAGTCTTCTGGTCTCAGTTTCTTTGTCTCAGTGTCCTGACCTTAGTCTGCTGGTTAGATGCTCTTGGACTTATTATCTATTCCGGTTACAGATTCCTTGTCTTTGTCTCCTTGTGTCAGGCTTCTTATGCCAATCTCTTGGTTCAGACCTCTGGTCTCAGTCTCCTTGTCTTAATCTTCTGATCTTAGTATCCTAGTATTAGTCAATTGTCTTTGTTGCCTTGTCTCAGTCTCAGCATCTTGCAAATTTAGGACCAAGTAGCAATCAATTTGTAAATTCAAGCTAACGCAGCACTAAGGTTAAGTGAGTCACTGATTTCTTAAGCTACGTTCATTCTACTGACGCATACGTTGTTCTAAAGCTTGCACCGACCAAAAGCTCGTTTTTTTATAAAGCTTGCTTCATTTTCAAGCTTGCTTTATTCTCAACCTAAATTGAGTCACTAATTTCCTAAGCTACATTTATTCTAAAGAAAGCTTTTTTCTAAATCTTGTATTGACCCAAAGCTTGTTTCGTTATAAAGCTCGCTTTATTCGCTAACTCGCTTTATTCTGAAGCTCCCATCGCTAGAAAAACGTTTTATCTTAAAGATCGCTTCATTTGAAAGCATACAAGGTTTTAAAATTCACTTTCTTTGAACCAAGCTTTATTCTGAATCAGGGTTAATTTTGAAACATTTTTGTTTTAAGCTTTCTACATTTCTAAGCTTGCTTTACTCAGAAGTATATGCTACGTTCTGAACTTCCCCACGTTTTGAAAACTGCAACTTTTTGTAGGTCATTGCGCCCTTAAGCTGGCTACTATACTTAAACTTATAGAGTTTTGAAGATTGCTTTCATTTGAAGCTTGCTATTGCCTAAGTTCCTCTATTTTATTAAGTCTTCTACGTTTTAAACGTGATCGGTTTTAAACTCAGAACGGTTTAAAATTCGTTACATTTTGAAGTTAGCTACATTTTTTAGTTTAAAATAATTTGAAACTTGCTGTATTTTTGATTTCATTTTATTATTAAAGTTGCCAGGTTCTAAAGCTTGCTACGACGTTAAACTGGTAAACTTTCGAAGTCTAATTTGTTCATAAACTTGCTATGTTTTAAAGTTAGGTGTCTAAACATGCTACATTCCGAAGCTGGTCACTTTTTAAGACCGTTAGGTTTCTCAACTCACTAAGTACTCACACAGTACGATATTCGCTCGTTGCTCAATAGATACTATAGTTCCCTGCTTTCTAAGGTTTAGCGCCGTCTCAAAATCGCTAAGTTTCTAAACTTTATAGCTTTCTACGTCTTAAAAGCTCTTGTTACAAAATATGACGCGCCTACTCTAGGGTTAAATATATTCCAAAATTTGGTATCTTTTAGAACTCGCCAAATTTTGATTCCTATTTTGTTCTGAACTTTGATAAGTTCTGGAGCGTATTATATTTTGAATTTTCTGCCATGCAAAATTTGTCATATTTACGTACTTAAACCTACTATATTGTGAAGACTACTGCACTTTAAACTCAAGCTCATTACTCATTAGTATGCTAAATTTTAAAATTGGCTACGTTCTGAATAACTTACTACATTCCATCCTGTTAGTATGTTACGGTCTAAAATTATTCATAATGGGAAACTGGTTATGTTTTGGAGCTCACTGCGCTCTTAAATTTCCGAACCTTTGATATTTGTTACGTTTAGAATCGCATTATGCTTTGGAGGTTCTGAATTTCTTTAAGAAATTGAAATTTGTCAAGTACTAAAGTTAGATGTTACCTGAAGTCGGTTGTGCTTCAAGGCTCATTACGTTCTAAACATTGTAAATTTCCAAAGTTTGATACATTGTTAATTTCCTTAAGCTCCGAAAATTGCTACGTTCTGACTCTCGTCAAGCTATGGAGCTTGCGACGATCTGAATCTTGTCAATCTCTGAATCTTGTTATGTGCTGAATTTCGTAAAGTAATTGAGCTTGCCACATTTTAAATTGCGTCAAGTTCCGCTGGTTGCAAATGATCTGCATTTCTTTAAGCTCTTAAAATTATTATATTCTGAATCTTATCAATCTCTTACTCCTAATATATTCTAAACTTTGTCATGTTCTGGAGGTTGCTGTCTTCTAAATTTTATAAAACTCTGAAGCTTGCTACGTTTTGAATTTCCCAAACCTTTTAAGCTTGCTACATTCTAAATCTCATCAATCTCTGGAGCTTGCTACAGTCTGGTTTTCATCCACCTTTAAATCTTGTTTCTTGTCAAATTATAAAGCTTGCTACGATCTGAATTGCGTCAAGTTCTGTAGATTCATAGGATCTACATTTTTTTAAGGCTCAACATTGCTACATTCCAAATTGTATCAATTACAAAATATTTTGAGCTTCGGCAAGTGCTGGAGTTCGGAATTTTGTTAAGCTCTGGAGCTTTTTGCTATGTTCTAGATCTCATCAAGTTCTGGTATTGGTTACGATAAGATTCTATTAAAGCTCTAAAGATTCTGAACCTTATCACTTTTTAGCAATTGTTACATTCTTAGTCTCGCCAATCTTTTGACCTTGTTTATTCTCAATATGGTCAGGTTTTGAAGCTTTTTCTGAATTTTAGATTTTGGAGCTAGCCACGTTCTGAGTTTCGTCAAGTTTTGCTACGATTTTAAAATTTTCTAACTCTGAATATTGGCACATTTTGAATATCATCAATCCCTGACGTTTGATGTATTTTGAATTTCTCTAAGCTCTGAAGTTTGCAATGTTCTGAATCTCGTCAGATCTCAGCAATCAGAATTACGCAATAACCTGCAATTTGTCAAAATTTAAACTTCGCTACTTTCTGAAAATCTGTCGCTTTTAAAGATAGCTACGTTCTTACGCTACGTTTTAATTTTAAAAATTTGAAGTTCTAGGATTTGATTCATTTGTCTGATATAGATTTGTATGTTAAATTTGGTTGAAAAGTATTTATTAAATAAAATTGACACAATGAAATGTTCTTGCGACGCAAGTTATATGCATAAATATTAGGATTATGATATCGTTTTCGTATTTCGTTGATAAAACATGCAATGACATATTTATTCTTTCAGCTGTTGCGACGAATTTGCCCGCAATGATATTCCACCAAATAAAAATACTCAAAACTAATTTATTTTATAATGTTGTGAAAATGGTATAATTTATTTCTCTCTACGTTACAACGAAATTGATAGTTTTTGCACAAACAATTCCGATTCGATTTTATTATCATTTCCACACTTCGCTTGAGTGCAATTTTCTTTTTATTAATTGACGCTGAAGTGGATATAAAGCGATTATATTCCCGTGATGGGGCACGTTATTGGGTGAAAGTTTTAAGAAATCTTTAGTCAGAACGCTTGTTATAAATACATTTTTTTGGGTTTCTAACGAATTAAACCGTGCCTAAGCTCGTTATAAATTCTTAATGACTTAACGATGGAGAGGAAACTTCCACCATATTTTTTTATGACTATTGTGCGTTTGTAGTTGTTTTTTGGCAAACACGTTTTTATGATTTACGTTAGATTTCTGCGGTGGGGCAGCTCCGCCCTTAGCTTCATAGAAGCGAAATGTCACAGAATTAAAGCAACACCTCGTTTTCGATCTCGGTGGTGGTTGGCATTTAGACTGGGGGCGCCCACTGGGGGATAGTCCGGCGATATGTGCAAATCTGACCGTCTTTTATTCGAAACTAGCCAACGCCATCAAGGACGACAATGAACATCGCACGTGAAAATGTCAGAATAAGATTTATAGGAGCATGTTAACCTCTCTACGTTTACATTATGGAAATATCAAGCCATATGCCACATAAATTTCACCTTACTCGAATGCTACCTATTATAAATAGCCGGAGAATGCAGAAGATACAACGTGAAATTTGTCTTACACAGATGCGATGATGTCGTTGGTGTTAAAACATCAATGAACGAGATTTATTCACCTCTACTTTGTTAAAAAAAGCTTCAGTACTTTAGTTGTTCGCATAAAGATCTTTCAAGTTTGTTGTTCACATTGCTCTGTGGTTTGAACATAACAATCTTCAGTGATCAAACCCTTTTTTTGATTGAACTAATAATATATCCATTCATTTGATACTTGAATCTCTTCTACCGATTTACTCAAACCCAATTTTCATAGTGGTGCATGTTAAACTTCTTACAGCAAATTTAGTTTTGAATTTATATGCACATTGAGGTTTACATTAGTTGATTTTTCATTCTAAGAGCAGCTCAAGAAAACAATGTTCTCAAATTTTGGTGGAACGGACTGGTCCTTGGTTTTGGATTCTGGGTTTGCCACCCTTTCCGGGCCCCCGTGATTGCCACCCAACCTTGTTGAGGAGCTGAAGAACGTCCCTTGGATGCGCCTCTCTTAAATTGGCCACACTAGGCCAGAAGTTCCCCATCGTGGAGCCTATGATTGATGCTAGTGCCGGGCAGTGTGTTACGGTTTAAATTTCCATTTGAGATCGTTGCCTGTGATTAGGCCACCAATTATACTGCTTGATATCAGGTTGTTAGCTTTGGAAGTGCTGGCATATCATCCGTCAGTCTTCATCTGGGGGAAATTGGCCATCTTGTCTCTTGCCGTTCACTTGGGTATCATCCTTTACAAGGTGCCCTTGCAGAGTCTTCTGAGTAATTTTTGGGTGTTTTGTTTCTCCCTAAAGCGATTCACTATAACCCATCTTCGGACCGTCTAAGGCTATTATATTTCGTGGTAGTACCGTGTTAGAACTTAAGCGTTAGATGGTTTCAGTATTTTTGGGACAAAAAGTGAGGTGCTCCCAAGCACGCGGCAGAGTCGACCAAACATCCGAGGTATGAGCATGTGCCCCTCAACCCTCAGCATATGGAGGGCTAATTCTATTCTCTCAATTTTTCCAGGCTTTTTCCGGAGGCGTTACTGAAGCTTTCCAGATCCTTTACTGATTCTTTCCGGATCCTTTACGGATTCTGCTCGGATCCTACTTTCATCGTTTTTTTTTGTGTATGGAATTGTAACCTAGCTTCAACTCACTTTCGGCCCGTCCAGTGACACGCAGTGTTCTAAGGAATAGTTGTTATCCTGTGAGAGACCTCATCAATTGTGGCCCTCGAGGATATCCAGGAGCACCTTCATCGGGGTTGGCGAGATACTGCACGAACCTGCCCGGTGGCATCGTGAGGTACAACCATCCACGTCGTCCCAGGATCCTTCGTGACGCTCACTTAAGAAAATTATTTGAATATTTATTTGGAATCTTGACAGCCTTTATCTAAAACAGTGTATGTATTCTAATGTGTTGTCTATAATGAATGTCAGTCATTTTTTCCTATTTTCGTTCAATTAGTTAGAGAGAGAGAGAGAGAAGAGAAAGAGAGAGAGAGAGAGAGAGAGAGAGAGAGAGAGAGAGAGAGAGAGAGAGAGAGAGAGGAGAGAGAGAGAGAGAACAAGAACAGCTGTTGCAGGGAGAACTTCTGGATGGAAATATATGTTGGTGAACTATGCCATCTAGGAGTGAGTAGTCTAGCTTTCGTCTTAAGTATCTTACGTTTTCGATAGGTAAATTGCGTGATTTAAAATCACCGGGCGCCCCTTTTAGGTATTCTTTTTGCCGTCGTGCCGCGCAGTTACCAATTTTTAGTCATTTAAGCGAAATTTGCACTTGGAATAGTTTTCACTCGTTGAGTTCCGAACTTGTAAAATTTCAGGAAGTCTTTCACCCGCTATCACATCAGCTCAAAACCAGGGGTCCTCACAGGGGTGTACGATTCCCAGCATGTAACAAGAAGAAACTCTGGCTGCTTCCACAACACTAGCCGGCGGTAGTAAAGGAAATTATTGCATGCACTAATAGTGGCACTTAAAAGAATTTTTCTTAATTCCTAAATACTAAGCAACAACTCCTTTACTGGGGAAAAATACCGTAACAAGTGACACGTCACATACTCGACACTCTCATCTTCTTCTAAACACCTCCTACAACTCGGGTCGTTTATAATTCCCTATTCTGTGGAGGTGTTTGTTTAATCGACAGGTCCTTGGTTGTTGTGTTTTTTAATCTTTCTTGGTTTCAGAGGACAAGATTTGTATTTTAATGTTCTCAAAAAAAAGATGATGCTGAAAAGATGGATTGAAGAATAGCAGTGTAACCTTCTCAATATTTTAATTTCATATTTGACATTTTTCTTGAAACTTAAAAATAATTAAAATTTCTAAATTTTACCTAAAAACTTCAAATTTTGAAGTAAGGCTTAAAGTTCTAAAATTTATAGAGATAGCCAAACTATCATCTTCAGAGAAATACAAACCAGTATCTTTCTGAAGATGATAGTTTGGTTATCAAAACGCGTTAGAATGACTTTTGTTGTACTTTTTATACTTTCTTGGTCTTAGGGGACCAGATTTGTACATCAATTTTTAAAGATAACCAAGGACAAGTCCGCCCCCCCCCCAAAAACTTAAAGTTCTGGAAAATTGAAGATTTTTGGTATAAAACTCGAAATTTGTAAGAGGAAATCAATTGTAAAGAAATTTGGAGTGAAAATTGGAAAACTAAGCACTTGGAACTTTTATTTGCTTCTTCCGATTTAACTATTTCTTAAGAATAACAACCATGTTCAAATCATATAAGCATTTGGATTTTTTTTTAATATCCCTTATTTTCTGCGCCCAGTTAGTATCGAAATTAAGCTGAATATTTCGACATTTTTAGTTCAGGAAATTTCATTTTCAACTCAAAATTTAGTGTTTAAAGTCAAAACAGGATTAAAATTAGTCTTAAACACGAAACATGGTAATATTTATTTTAACTGAACATTTCAACCATTGTTCTTAAAACTTGAAATCTGATTTTTTTTTAAGTGCAATGTAAAATAGAATGCAACCTAGACTACAGTATGCGGTCTTCTAAGAATGTATAGTAAATCATATGTAGCTTAATTATAAACAGTTGAAACCCAAATGCCTACCAAAGCGGTTGCTCTCTAGGAAGATCCCAGAAGACAAGATTCCTAATGCAATGTCGGTATTCGGGTTGGATATAGCAAACTGGTAAGATCTAATAGGATCTAAACCGGTTTTTAGTTTCCAAATTCCTAATCTAAAAAATCTTTAATCCCTGCGCATAGTCTGTGCATTTGAAACTGCAAGTTTAAATTCTGTTTCTAGAAAAAAGTTGAAATTTTGAGATTCCGATTGTTGACTTCAAATTTTGTAGAAAAGTTTCAAATCATAAATCAAACAGGAATTTTGTCTTTATCCTCGAAATGTTGTGATTAAAATATATGTTTTTTTTAATTTATTTTTTTTTAATGAAGAAATTGTCAAAAATGTTAAGTGTTTGATAATTAAAGTGCCAGGATTTACCTTTTTCTTATCTAAATTTGACATTTCAAAATATAAGTCTAAATTTTCAATTTGACTTGACATTTGTTGATTTTTCCAACTTTCACAAATCTTCTGGAAATTTGACTTTACAACTTTAAAGCGACTAATTTTAGAAATATTATTGAGAGGTTGTTGTCCATTTTCAGTGTTACTGAAAATTTTGAATTCGATGTGATAATTCTCAGGACTGTTTTTTCTTTAGTTTAAAATTGCTGTTGAAGTGTTATTAGATTGTTGTATAATTTGTGATATAAATATAAAAGAATTTTCCTTTAATTCTAAAAAAAAATATAATTTAATTATCCCAAATACTCTTGGGTTTTCAATGTAAACTAGAAGTTCGTTGTCCAACGGTAAAACATACAACTTGTTCTCTTCCGATGTATAAAGTTTGGAGACCGCTGAAGTAATGAAAATGAAAACAAGAATTTTCAAAAGTGAATGTAGCTGCTAGCTTTAGAAGATAGACACTTTTAAAATGTAGCAAGACTAAGTAAGAACTTGGAAAGCTTCAGAGATTCACAATATTTCGGATGTAGCAAGCTTCATAGTATGACGAGATTCGAAACATAATAAGTTTCAGAGCTTGAGAAGTTCAAAGCCTAGCAAATGTCAGAGCATCATGAATTTTATGCGTTTCAGTATTATTTCGCCGTATAATTATTTGTATTTCTATACGATTTATACGAATCTGAAAATAATTAGATCTATTTTTATTTTCAGTTTTTCTAATCAAGCGGTTTAACACAAAAAACCGGAATCATAAAAAGTTATTGACAACAGTGTAATATTCAATGCCGAAATGGCGGAAACTGTTTAGTTTCAAAACGTACCAAACATTTGTATTTCTTGTTGTTTTGTTGTTTATGAAAAATATTTTAACGACGAATACCCAACAAAGCCCAAACATTTAATTTCTCAGAGTAGGTGCAATTACAGAAATACCCAAATAAAAAAATTCTCAGAGTAGGTACAGTGTACTTACAGAAATACTCAAGTGTTTTGAATATTGTAGCGACTATGAAAAGAAACATTGTTGGTACACAACAAGCAACAAGCGGTTTAAATATTTCAGTCGTTATCACCAACTTTCCTCAAAAATTGATAAAAAACAAAAGGTTTGTAATGATTGTCGAAAAAAAAAATCTACAAAAGTGGTTAAAACTTTATAACACTTGGATCCATTTATTTTTAAAATATTTTGCAATGTTAGCGATTTAACCATTTGTCCTATAAACTCAATATGATTCACAATGCTGTAGTCGGTGACAAACGTAGAAAATTTTGGAATGTTACAAGATTTAAATATAGTAAACTACAGAACTTAATCTTTGAAATGTAGCAAGCGAGATTCGGAACAAAGCAAGTTTCGGCGATTGAAGAGTTTCAAAGCTTGGCGAGCTTTAGAGCCCGATGAATTTTAGGCGATAGATGATTTTAGGATGTAGCTGCTTTAAGATTTATTTAATTTATTTACACTTTTATCGTAAGGAATACAAAGACAAATATGTAGCTTATTTTAAAACCTGCTTGACCTCAGAATATCAGAATGTAGCAAGTGTCGAAATAAGATTAGTTTTAAAATGTTGCCATCTTAAAACAATTACGAACTATTTATGTCTTATTCTGAATGAAATCGGTTTTAAACATTAAAATCTAAATAGAAATTTTAAATTTTTAAAAAAATTTTAAATCTTTTTTGGAGGGTGTGGCATTGTCACCACTTCCGTGGAGCCTTGTGATGGATGATCTGCTAATGATACTAGAACTAAAAGAATTTTATGCGCAAGGATACGCAGATAATTTAACTTCTATTAATTAGACGTAAATTTCGGGTGCCCGTATCAACATTAATGCAACGTGCACTCAATATTACAGAAAGGTGGTGTTTAGCAGGCAAAGAGTCCTAGTTTAGGCCGACAAGAAATTTCGCTGAGTAGGGAAGTTAAATATTTGGGACTTACCTTAGATAACAAACTTAGCTTTGGTGCTCATGTGAAAAAAGTTACTGCCCAAGTTACTAAGACCCTATGGGCCTGTAAAGGCATGATATGAAAACAATGGGGACTCAGACCAGCGATGGTCCATTGGATATATTCCAAGGTTGTAGCACCCATAGTAAAATACGGTTTTTTAATCTGGTGGCTCAAAACCAGAAAAAAGGAAAGAGTTATGAAACTAAGGAAGGTACAAAGGTAAGCTTGTTTAGAAATAACAGGAGCGATGCAAAACAACGCCTATTGCAGCCATGGAAGCACTGCTTCATCTGTTGGTGGAGGCGGAGGCCCTGTCAGGCTAAAAACAAACAGGTATGGAATGGAATCACCTAGATCAACATGCCGCACAGAAATGTCCAAGCGGATCTGCACGAAGCATACGCTAATTATGCCATGGGACAGAACAAAGAGTATCCTTAACTTTCACTAATCCTACCAGGTAGAAATACCGGAAGGGGGAGTGTAATTAGTGGAACCAAAAAGAAGAGATTGGATCAGTCTGGTAAACAGATGGATCCAAAACAAAGACAAGTATTGGTGTGTGAATAAGAAAATGAAATAGCAGACTTTCTAGCCAAAAGGGAAGCCGAGTTTCCTCTAGTAGGACCGGAACCTACTTGTCCGCTTACTTACTGAGCGGCAAAAGAGGTAATAAAGGAACTACTAAGGAAAGAACGCAGCACTCACTAAAGGGGGTCAATGGTCTGAGGCAATCAGGGATGTTCATTGACGGACCATTAGAAAAGAGAGCCAGAGAACTAATACAGTTAAGCAAAAATCAGCTCAGGTAGACAGTTGGATTATTTACGGGACACTATGTTCTAATGAAACGTCTTACAACAATTGGCGTAAAAGAAAATTCTTCTTGTCGAATATGTGGAGAAACACCCATCAAGGAAGTTCTGGAATTCTTCAAAAGACCGGGATTATTATGAGACAATCGCGGAGGGCACAATAAGCGAAAGCTTAACTGCCTCAGGGATAACCGATCCACGATAAGAAATAATAATAATAATAAGTCATTTTTTCATCTAGATTTTTTCTTTAAATTTTAGTAGATTTTAGCTTATGGTAATTAATTATAAAAATATAAATATTTGCTGGCATTGCTCCTTATCGCTAAAATTTTATAATTTTATTATGTGAACTGTTTAATATTCTGCAACATGGTTTTAAATAACATTACACTTTAGCGCTTTTTTCAAGTTAAAGTATACTAGTAAGACTCTCACGATATTAAAGTTTGGGGAACCCCAAAGTAATGAAGCCAAAACCAAAAAGGCTGAAAAGTGGAATGTAGCAATCATCTTCAAAATGTAGACAATTTTAGAATGTGGCAATATTCACAACGTCGCAAGCTTCAGAGCTTGAAGATGTTTAAAACGTAGCAACCTGCAGAGTTTAAGGAAATCGAAAACATGATAAGCTTCAAAGATTAAGGAGCTTCAAAACTTAGCCAGCTTCAGAGCCTGAAGAATTTTAGGGAGCAGATAACATTATAATATAGATATTTTACGATCTATCTGGGTTAAATCGAAAGGAGCCCAAAATCCAATTGAGTTACAAATTTTAATCAATTTTAGCAAATACAATACCTCAGAATGTAGCACATTTAAATTTTGGAATCTAGTCAATTTAAAAATGTTGCCAGGTTTAAAGAATTACAAACTTTTTATGTATTTTGAATGTTGTCAATTTTCAATGCAAAAATCGAAATAGGAATTTGTAGGTTTTTAAAATTATAGTGTTTTCTTAATTGAGAATTTGTCTCTAAATACCAAATTTTGAAATATGTCAAGTTTTTAAATAAACATTAAATTTTGCCGCCATCGTTTCTTATACCTTAAATGCTGTATATAATTACATTATCTTAAAACTCTGTAACATGCTTTTAATTAAAATTATTTTCTAAAGAAATTTTTTGACGGCTACAGCTAAATAGTGGCGCATAAAGTTCAGTACGTATACAATTCAGAAACTTCTAGAGCAGTGAAAGCAAAAAATAACAATTTTTTGAAGTGAAACGTGGCTTACAAACTCGATCTGTTTTAGAATGTAGTCAACTTCAGAAAGTCCAAAATTTTAGAATATAGCAAAATGGAGAATTTGGCAAGCATTAGAATTTGATGACATTTGAAATGATGCAGGCTTCAGGATTTGACAAGATAGTTTGAGCAGTTGTAAAGCTTAGTGAGTTTTAGAGCTCGATAAATTTTAGGCAGTAATAAATTTTAGGATGTGGCTGTTTTGAGATTTTCTAGGCTTATATCGAAAGGAGTACTTTGACAAATTAAGCTTATAACCAATTTTAAAACATATATTACCTTAGCATATAACACTGTCAAGTTTTGGGATGTAGTCCATTTCAAAATGTTGTCAACTTCAAATAATTATAAAGTACGTATTTCTTATTTTGAATGCAGCTAATTTTAATTTTCGAAATCAAATTTAAAAAGTTGAGGATTTTAAAATATTAATACCTTTTTTTAAATTAATATATTTTGACAAATTTTGCCAGATTTTAGCATATTGTTGCAGCGTTATCGGTTCGAATGATTAATACTTCGTGAATTGTAAGTACTTTATTTCCAAACTGATTTCGGAACACTACAACTGACCAATTGATTCACTAACACTGCTTAATTAACTAATTTATTCATTGACTAACTAACTGAGGGAAAGCCGATCGCGTTTATATACCCTCCCGCTTTTCTAGACTTAATCCATACAGATAAGATTTATCGTTTGCGGAAATTTCTGGAGCGCTTATCTGTCGTTTGCTTCATTATCGCGACCGCCTTTCCTTATCAAATTTTTCTAGAAAAATTCCTTAGGTACCAAATAATTACAATTTGTTACAAAATCTGGAATCGTTTCTAACTAATAAAATGCTAGAATTTCATTAGCCCAAATATTCTGCAGCATAACGCTCTCAATTAAAATTACATTTTAAAGGCCTATTATGACAGCTGCCCACTAAATACTTACGAAGTATGTCAATCAGACACTCACAACTTATGTAGTTTGGAGATCTCTGGAGCAATTAAAAACTGCATGAGTTTCAGGAAGTAGCTACTTCCAGAGTGTAGAGAATTTTAGAATGTATCGAGATTTAAAACGAAGCAAGTTTCAGAACTTGACGAGTATCAAAGCGTAGCGAGCTTCATATCATGTGAATCTAAGTGAATAGGTAAATTTAGAACGTAGTGTTTTAGAATTGATCTAGGCTGAAGTGGTAACGTACCACACAAATGTTTAATTTGTAACCTCAGAATGTAGTATATTTGGTTTCAGATTATAAACAATTTAACAATTCTGCAAAGAATTTGCTTTTTCAAACGTAGGCTGCTACCCGCTAAATAAGGTAAAGTATGTCAATAATGCGTTCGCAACGTAAAGTTTGGAGCGAAAGCAAGAATGTTGTAAAATGCAGAACTGAACGAATTTCGGACTGCAGCAGTCAGCTTCAGTGATTTTTTTTTCCTAGTTTCCACTGTCGTCGGTTGAGGCATTCATGCTCCGCAAGATTTCTCGCCTCCATAGCGTCCTGCATATCTTCCAGGAGCGCTTTGGTCTCCCCCTTCTTCATTGACTACGCGGAGTCCATTCCCATATGCTTTTGGGCCATCTTTCCATAGACATTCTTTTCAGATGCCCATACCACTTTAGCAGTTTGACTTCTATTGTTTCTATGATTTCAATGTCAATTACCACCTCCGTTCTGATATCCACATTTCTGACTTTATCCATTTTCCTCAGTCGATAGCATCGCCTCCAGTAATCCATCTCCGTCGCTCTTATTTCGGATTTTTTTTCTGTATACCTCCCATACTTCCGCTCCGTGTAGACCTATATTTTCAACAATTGTTTTGTATGTTCTAATTTTGTTTTTCTTTTCTATTTTTGAGTTCTATAGAAGACTATTTAATTATCTTGTAGCAGTTCTAGCCTGTCAATTCCTTAATTTAACCTCGTGGTTACTGTCGCCGTCAGATGTGATTGTGATACCTAGATACTTAAAACTTTTCGTTTGTTTTATTACTTTCGAGCCTAATTCCAGATTTTTTCTATCGCCTCCTACCACGAAATGTTCTGTTTTATCTGTATTGATCTCAAGACTCCATTTAGAATATTCGTCATCACACATCGCAGCACATAACTGACATCATTCTCGTCTTCAGCTAGTAAGTCAGCTTCAGAACCTAAAAAAATTCAAAATATAATAAAATTTAGAACATCAGTAATCTTCGAAACCTAACGAGTTTCAAAACGAAATAAGCTTCAGCGCTCGACGAGATTTGAAACAGGGCATGTTTCAGAATTTGAGTAATTTCAAAAAGTAGTGAGATTTAAAATGAGATGAATTTTAGACGAGAGAACATAGATATTTTAGAATTTCTCTATTAGCTCTTAATAAGATCCAAGACTAATTGAGCTTTAAAATGTAGCCCATTTTAGAATACACATACTCAGAATGTAGTTGCTCTTTCGGAACGTACTCTATATTAAAAGCAATTCGAATTATTTCTTTTTCGAATGCAATCGATTTTAAATCCTGAAATCGTCAGTATGTAGCTGAACTACCGACTGATGTTTAGTAGAAACGGTCACTCTGATAAAGTCCAGAGAACTTTATTCTAATGCGCAGGTCTATAGGCTTGAATATTTATCAGATTAAAGGTTTGGTAAAGAAATACTGTTTCTGAAAGAACAAAACCAGTCTTTGGTCTGTTTACACCAAAATTTCTTTTTGAAGCTCAAAATTTAGAGCTTAAGACAAAATTAAAAAATGAGGAGTTTAAAAAAACTGAACATTTTAAAAAGGTTTTCTATTTCGAATTTGAAATGTTCCCCCTAATCTCAAAAATTCGAAAATACCTAAAACAGAAACTTTAATAACAACACTGGTTATTTTAAATGTTTTCTTAAGTTCGAAATTTTTTTTTAAATTCATAATTTAAGTTTTAAATTTTTTGGTAATTTTGTTGCAAATGTACTCTAGATTTAGACCTTTTTTTAACTTCTGAGTTTAAATGTAAGATTCATAATTTTGAAGTAAACACTTTTTTTTAAGCGCGTTGAGCGAGATTTGATTGGCGGAAAATTTGTGATTTCGCGTTACCATCCCGGTAATTAGCGTTATTAACATGCTCCTACGTTAATAGTGTTATATAACTATGAGTAGGATGCATAACTGAATAAAAAAATTGCGTGATCGGGGTTCGAACTCCAACCTATCATGCAGCAGGTCAGCGTCCTGGGCACTAAGTCGCAGCATCTTGCAAACCAGTAGCTTAACTCCCTTAATAAATGATAACTTATCCTTACGTCTACAATATATAAGTTAAAATGATTGCGCGAAAAGTGTGCATACTAAGCATTATTTCAATTGTGTTTTATAATTTGATTATACAGCGCGCGCCAACAAAAACACAATAAATAAAAATTAGATCGTATGGAAATTTAAAAGATATAAAAACTAAAAATAACAATTTTAATTTACAAATTATGGAATTTTTATTTTTGATATTACAATTTGAAAATAAAGAAAAAACACTGTTATATCACAATTTTAAATTTTTACTTCTGTCGGCAGTTCCCATAATTGCCCTTTTTCCTCTAATTTTGATTGATAGATTTCTCGAAAATTTGATTTTTTATGAAAATTTAATTTTAATTGCATTTGAAGGCGGACCTTATTTTAGGGTTTAACTGGCCCGATTATCTGGGGTAAAAATATATGAACTAATATGTTTGTACATCTCCAATTCAGATTGTTCCTCTTTCTGTGATTCTACACCAAAAATGTGGGTAAATGGGCAGGTTAGGAAGTGGATCCGGTAGCGCCTCATTAGGCTGACAAATTGCCTATTGTTGGGTGTTTTAATTTGTCTGCCTCTGAAAAATCACACGTATATGTGTATGATGATGTACGATGTGTGGGAAGATTGATCTTAAGCGCTGATAGCATTCAACTAAATTACTCTTAAACATCATGTCTTCTGCAATCACCGACTCATAAAAGTGTTGTGTTTGTTGTTATAAATTACACGACGTGGTCAATAGGACATGAAAAATCACAACTACGGTAATTACAATTATGATCTTATTTAGATAAAGTCGAGATTTTCTCAAATTTGCAAAGAGTGCGATGGAGAGAAAAAAAGTATCGAGGACGTTGTTCCACAACTGACAGTCGAGTCTATTAGCTGTTTAACAGCGAAACACTTGTAAAGTTGGTATCGGCTGTAAATAAAGGCGAAGGCATACCTGCGGGTAGATATCATTTATAGGTCGACAAATTTACAAGCGCATTAATTAGCAGGGCGGTACTTTATTAAACGGCCGCTATTTGCACATGTGAGACCTCACTGACATGCTCAATCGACCGTCAAATCATTTATCTGCTCAGATTTGATAAAATGCGCAAATGGAATTACCTTTATTGCTAATAGAGTTTGTGGGCATTCTAGAGCGCATTTCAACTCGGCACCGTTCACTGATTTAAAAATGTATTCACAAATAAAGAAGATGAAAACAAAGCTTTAGTGTAACGTGTGGCCCTTATTCAAAATTATAAGTAAATGGTTTGTCAAGTTAAGAACACTATCATTTGATTCAAAATCAGAAGTAAATAACTCGTAATATACCTTGGAGCTTGTAAATAATAAAAAAAATATATTCAGTAATGTGGACTGTCGACAAAAGTGAAAACTTAAAATTGCGAAGAAACAGTGATTACATTTTTCCTGATGTTACATAACTGAATATGAACTTATTTAATTGTGCTGGAACTAACCTAAAATGTTTATCAAAATCGAAATATTAAATATCAGTATCAAATAAAATTTTGTCCAGTGGTGGAAGCACATTTTAAAATTATTTTCATTTTATTGTACCAATCATATACAGAGTGTTGACATAAACTTGGGCTTTTTTTTAAATAGAACACTCTGTATATTTTTACATATTTGAATAGCCCCATAAAAATGCAGCAACATAATATAGGGTTTATGGGGGTTTCGATGGGTTATTTTCCTAGTAGAGGCTCCTAAATCCGAAAACACGACTCCATTTGTAAACAATCTGTATGATGTAGTATTAACCAATTTGCGACATAAGCAATCATATTTGTTTTTTCATATTTCAAATATTTTTCCAAAAATATGCCCTTTTAAAATTTTGATTTCTTTTAAATATTGACTTCTTTTTAAAATTTTACTCTTTTCAAAATTTAGGTTTTTAAAAAAATCCCTGGTTTTCTGCATTTTTTACAGCTGTATTTTTCTGAACATTTTTCAATCTAGAATTTTTTGGAACTTTTTCCCTTTTTAATTTAAATTTCGACTTTCTTTCAAATTTTAGATTTTTCAAAAAATGTATTTAGTTTTAAAGACTTTTTCAATGTTTTTATTTTTTTTAAAACTTCGAATTTTGAAAATTAAATGTTTCTTAAATATTTATGGATTTTGGATTTTTAGATATTTTTTGAAAGTCTCACTTTTTTTAGAACTAGCACTTTTTAAGTCTTGATTTTTTTAACAATTCTTACTGTTTAAAAATTTTGGCTTATTTTTGAAATATCAAATATTTAAAAAGTTAAAAGTTTTTGCAAATTTCAATTTTAATTCAAAATTTAGAATCATTTCCAAAAATTTGAATCTCTTTTGAAAATTTTTTTCTTTAAAAATTTTGCCTTTTCAAAATTTAGACTCCTTCGAATATTTCAAATTCAACAGATTTTTCAAAATTTCCCGTCTGAAAATATCAATTGTTTTTAAAAGTGTCGATATTATTTAAAGTCGGACTTTTTTAATTTACTATTTTCAAAATTTGGACTTCTTTCAAAATTTTATTATTACTGAAAATTTTGAAATTCTGGACGTTTCGAATTTATTTTATTCTGTTTTAAAATCTTCGATTTTCTTTTAGATTTTGACTCTGAAAATTTCAAAATTTAGCAAGAATTTAATTTTTTTTTTTTGGTAAATTTTTGCCATTTTTAAATAACAACTTTTTTTAATTTTAATTGTTTCTCAAAGTTTCGACATTTTGCAAATTTTCAATTTTATTAATTTAAACTATTTTTAGCATTTCTTTTTTTATTGAAAAGTTTGATTTTTCGATTTCGGCATTTATCCAAAATATTGACTTAACTAAAATTTCTTTAAAATTTCAGTATTTTATTGAAAATTAGAAAGATTTCAGAAATTTCTATTTTGTTCAAATATCATTTTTTTGTCTTTTGTTTCCTGTTTTTTAAATGTCGATTTTTTTGAAAATTTCAACTTTAAATATTCTATTCTTCATGGTAGACCCTTATTGACCGGAAATATTATGTTTTTTTCAATTTAAATATTCTGATTTTTCTAAGAAGTTTAATTTTCTTGAAAATTGGTAACATCTCAACAACATTGACTTTTTTCAAAATTTCGAGGTTTTTAAAATTTATATATTTTATTAAAATTATTCATTAGGTATTTTTGCCCATTTTTCTAAATTTCTACTTTTTTTGAAACATTTGACTCTTTTGAAAATCTCCATTCATTTTTTTGAAAATTAGTACAACTTAATAAATCTGCGCTCTTTTTGAAAATTTCGATTTTTTTTTTTCAAATCTGGACATTTTTTCAACGTTTCGTTCTTTTTAATCATTTTCGACAATTTTCAAAATTTCACTGCTTTAAGAATTTAAATTTTTTTTCCAAATTTCGTTTTGTTTTCAACATTTTCGACTGTTTCAAGTTTTAACTTCTTTCTGGAAATATTCTATTCTATGTATACTCAGAAACTCTTTTTTTATTTTGGTTCGAATCTCCAAAATTTAATAATTTTATAATTATATATTCCTTTAAAACTTTGTCTTTTTCATAATATTCATGCTTCTAACTTTTATTTTTATTTTCTTAAAGACTTGGTTTGAAAGTACAGATTTTGTTTTTTTTTAATGTTCTTTTCCTTTGAAATTTTTATCCAAAATGTCGAAATTCGGAAAGGTTCTGTTATGGTTTCTGTTAATTTTTTTTCTCAAAATGCATTTTAAACTTTAGTTTTTAAATATCGACTTTTTACACAATTCCTATTTTCACTTTTATATCAAATTTCGATTATAAATTCGAAAGATCAGTTTGTTTTAATCTAAAATGGAGTTAAGACTTCCTTTGACAAAGTTTCGATTTTAATTTTTATTTTTTTATTAGTTAGAAATTTAAAAATTCAAAACTTCGACGTTTTGTTCAAATTTTGGCCTTATTTTCGAAATGTCGAAACTATTTATGAACTCTTCAGTTATTCGAGAATTTGGGCTCTTTACCTTATAATCCCAAATTTCACTTTGTTGTAAAATTTTAATTTTAAACGAGATATCTTTTATAATTTTATTATAAAATTTTAATATTTTTCTAAAATTTTAACATCATATATTCCAAGTTTATTTTAGGTGTCGACTATAAATTTCAATACTTTCTGGATATTTTAATTTTTTTCAAAAATATAATTTAAATCTCTTAATTTTTTTACCAAAATTTTCGGGCAGTTTTTGTCATAAATTTGAAATTCCTTTTGTAAAATACCTAGCCACGACCCTACCCCCATATTTCAACCTAAAAAAAAATTGAGGTTTAAATTATAATAAACAGACAGGAGGGTGAAGATTTAGAAACGCTTCCTGCAAAACAATCCCTTTTCTTTGAAATATTTGAACTAATTTTTTCAAAAAATTTCTTATTTCTTGAAATAGAGCTGAATGAAACTGTGAGTCGTTAGGTTAATTTTTTTAAATTTTAAACTAAAATGTTCAGTCATCATTACAACACGAGAAAAATCTAATTGTAAACACAATTCAATTTAAAGGAAGTCTCAAAGTCCTAGAGTATATTTTGCAACTGTCTTCAGTTTTTAGATTTGCTCTCAAAAATGGTCGAAATTTTTAAAACAAACCCTTTTATCTTCTGAAATATGTTTTGTATATTTGATTTTTTTTCGATTCGACTAGAACATTTTTAATTTAGAATTGATATGAAACTCGAATTTACAATTCTAATGTCAAAATTTCTACAAAATTTCTATAAAATTTAAATTTACTGATTAAAGCAGGAATGTGAATTAAAAAAATAATACAATAAAAAATAAAATTGCAAGTATAAATTTGGAATTTTAAGAAAAAGGTAAAATTTCAGAAACAAATGTGGGTAATTTATTTATTATTTACTTAATAAAAGTAATTAGGTTCTCCTTCGAAAATTCGTCATTTTCTGAAAATTACCAAATTTTGAGAATAGTGTCCATTTCCAGAAAAAATTCTAAATTCGTACATTTGTCGGATAGGTGCAACTTTCAATCAGGAATTGATAAAAATCAAACATTCTTCAAGTAATAGCTAATTTCGATTCCGAGAGCCTCGAAGAAGTCGTTGGATGATTCGCATTTTCGCATGAAAATCGGTAGCGACAATATAGCAGAGAAATTATTTTGAAAAGGAATGGTGACAAGTGTTACTATTTGTAAGTTACTAATACTTGAGAGATATTTTCCAACGACGCGACGTTTTGAGTTTTCTGAATCTATAAACGAAACAGTTGATGCTCACGGGAATTTTTTTCCACCAATGTCAGCTTTTAATTCAGAAACATAGGCCCTTGATTATTTCTGTAAGTATATTGTACCTAAAATGGGAACCTAAACGTTTAAGCTATGTTGAGCATCTCGTTTAGCACATTTTTCACAAATAATAACCTAACTGTCGACAAATATTTAGTAAGATCCGAAATTAATTGAACAATCTAGCCGTTTGGGCATTAAACATTAATGCTGTCAATAATTTTTAAGTTGCTCCATTTGAGTTTTTATCAAACCGATTAATTATTCAATACGCGTTTTAGATTACTTACTTTTCCTATTTTATTTTGTAGAAAACAGGTTGACTAAAAGAATTCAAAATGTTCAATTTAGGAATTTCACCTCAAATATTTTGAATAAGTTTTTTGAAATTTCGAGTTTTATCTGAATATTTTGATTTTATCCGCGGTCAAAATTTAAGAAAAAATGAAATTCCTGCCTTAGGTTTGAATTAGAAAAGAGATTAAAATTGGTGAAAAAAAATCTGAAATTTTTTCAAATTATAATTTTTTTAAATTTTTTAGTTTTCTTCTCAAATCTTCCACCCCAGTCTCTAAAATTAAAACTCGAGATTTCCATACTTTTAGATTTTAAATTAAATTCAAATTTGTAAAATGGTGTAAGAATAAATGTCGGAGTTTTTTTTAGAAATCTCTAAACTCCTTTCGACTATTCAGTTTTGAAAAAATTCTGAATTTAAAAAAATATGCAAATTTGGAATTTTCAAAAAAGCCGAATTTTCTGAAAGTCAAAATATTGAAGAAAAATTAAAATTATCCTAAAAGGCTAAAGCTTTCACAAGTGCTCCAAATTTTTAAAAGTTGAGATTTTAGAAAAAATATAATTTTCAAAAAAAAACAAAAATTTGAAAAACGTGAAATTAGAAGTTAAAATTTTCAAAAAATGGCACAATTTTAAAAGGTAGTAGAAATTTTGAAGAATGTCGAAATTTTGGAAAAAACGAGATTCACAAAACAAGGTTGAAAAACTGAACACAAAGGAAAGTTTTCAAAAAGTTCGAAATTATAGACACCGATAGAATTACAAAATAATAAACAAAATTCTTTAAGAGGTCAAAATTTTTAAAAAAGTCATAATTCTTTAGAAAATTTAAATTTTGAAGGCGAAAGATTCAAAAATAGGTGTCGAAATTTTGAAAAATGTCAAAATTTTTATAGAAAGTTTAAATCTCCAAAAAAGAGGCTGAGATTTTAAAAAACATGAATATTTTGATATTTAAACATTAAGGAAATCGACAATTTCACAAATAGTAAAATTTTAAAAAGTGGCGAAATTTTCGAAAATATTAGTAATTTTAAAAAAGTTGAAATTGAAAATTTAAACTTTCAATTTTCATATTACCGCTGACTTTCACAAAAAAATAAAACTGTTAAACTTAAACTGAAAAGTTTCAGGAAAAGGAAGAAATTTCTAAAACTTGAACTTTATTGAAAAAATTTTCAGATTTTGAAGTTTAAAAACTTGAAGTAAAATAGAGTTTTTCTTAAGTACAAATTTTGACAAAAATAAAAATTTATTAAGATGATTCAAGTTTTAAAATAACATTTCCCAAACAAAATAACGTTCTACACTTTGCATTTAAACTCGAAACGAAAGATGTTGAAATTTTGTCAAAAATTAAATTTTCGGAGAAGTTTAAATCTTAGAAAATAAAGAGAGAATTTACAAACAAAAGTTAAAATCTTAAAGATAATGAGAACTTAAGAAAAAGGGTACAATATTAGAAAATATCGAAATTTTGAATAATGTAAAAAATTTCATGGAAAATTATAATTTCCAAGATTTTTCAAATAATAATCGATATTCTGAAAAAAAATATCAACACTTTAAAGAAACGGACATTTTAAAAATTTGAACATTTGAAATGAAGAAATTTTTTAAAAAGGTTTTCAATTTATAAAAAAGTTAAAATTTTGAAAATTAGTGAAATAAGATCCAAAAGTGATCAAGATTTTGAAAAAAATTCGAGATTTCAAAAAACTGAAAAATTTTTGCTCAAATTTTTAGCGAAGTTTTTGGGAAGTGTTCATATTGAAGAAAACCCAAAATACCAGAACATTTTTGAAAAAATCAAAATTTAGAATATTTGAAATTCTGAAAAAAGTAGAACATATTTTAAAAAGTCAAAAATTTTAATTGGAAATTAAATAAATGAAGGTTTTAAAACATTATTAAAATTTCTAAAAAAAGTCGTCATTTTCAAAAAAATGTCGACATTATCAAAAATCTTTGAAAATACGTAATTTATTAAAAAATCCAAAGCATATCTATATGAAAATTTTCCGTTTTTTAAAAACAATCAAAATTCTCTAAAAAAATAAAATTTTGTGGAAACTCCAAATGTCGAAAAAATGTTGTGTGAAAAAACTCAAAATTTTTAAAAATAACAGCTGAGAACTCACAAAGTCACCATAGGAGTAACCAAAATATCAATATTTTTAAAAAATTTTAAATTTTGAAAAACTAGTGAAATTTTGAAGAGTTAAAAATTTCAAAATGTCCAGCTTAAAAGAAACGTGACATTTTCAAAAAAGGAGAATTTTTAATCAGGGAAAATTTGGAAAATATAACGAAATCTTGGAACGATTCAACATTTTCAAAAAAAGCCTAAATTTTTGAACTATTGAAAAGTCAAAATTAAAAAAAAGATACATTTTGAACTTTGTTCACATTTAAAAAAAAAATTAAAAATAATTGATAATGTTTTCAAATAAGTAAACATTTTCAGAATCTGGATCGATCTTTGTCTCCAAATTTAAACTTTTTATGAATATCACTTTCTGAATAATTTACTTTTTTCAACATTTTCGGGAAAGGATCGAAATTTTGAAAAAAGTAAATTTTGATATGACAAAAGTTTCAATTTCAAGAAAAAGATTGAAATAGGAAAATGATGAAATTTTTAACAACAAACATTTCGAAAAATATCGAAATTATTAAAAATTTTCAATTTTTTTTTAATCGAATTTTTCAACAAAATATCTAAATTGAATTCTGAATTTTGAAAAGAGACGAAAGTTTCGAAAATATTTGAAACTTTTAAAAAGTGAAATTCTTGAAATAAAAGTCGGAAGTTATGACGCGTCTCGCCCTTGTGTCATATGATGTCAGAATTTATTGACCCCCTCACTACCCCTTAATCTGAGAAGTAACATCGTGGCCGGTGTCTTATCAGCAAAACCTTTTAGTTCAAAATACTAGAATTTTATTTCAAACAAGCACAGCAATCCCATAACAGCTGCTGCTTGTTTATAATAAAAATTTCTATTTTATATTAAAATGATAGACAAGGCATTTTGTTGAAAACCTTGACACTGAGCCTTTCGATAGGTGCAGTCTATTTTACACCTTTTTTAAAATTATGTCATTCTCGAAAATCCTGGTATCGAAAAAACATATTCCCGAAAATTTCGGGATTAAAAAGCGGTCCCGGAATTCCAGGATGCCGAAAATCAGGATCTCAGGATCCAATCCTCTAGCGACAACTCATTGCTGGCGAACAGAACCAATAACAATTACATTTACTTAGGCGGAAGGCCAAGCAATTTTTATGTCTTATTTTATAATTCTATTTACATATTTAGAGGTGCCAATGTGATTATTGTTCGAAAAAATGACAAACAAATTTCAGCGTAAAAGATTAAATCACCTTTTTAAATAAAATTGTTATAAATTATGAATAATGTATTAGTTTAAATTTTATAAAATACATTTCCATCTTTTTTTAATTTTTCTGTCGATTAAATAACATTTTTCATTTAAGCTTTGCCACACCTATAAGAATCAAGCAGAAAAAGCAATATTGAAAAACCATATAAGAAGTTTTAGGAACTATTTATTACTTTGGGGGCCCGAAATAAAATATGTACCATAACGTCAATAATATTCTGAATTTTTGGGAAGGATATAATGGAATATTTAATTTATAATCGATAATTAGATTATTCTAAGCGATTATTTTGATTCATTCGATTATGAAACTATGTCGATTATGCCCAACATTGGAAATAATATTTAAAAATTTTCTTCCCATTAGCCTTATCAAAACAGCATCTGGTGACGTGATAACGTGATAATCGTCTGTTGACCTATGAAACTGTAAAGAATGTTTATTAAAAGCGTCCAGTTAGGGGGAATCTATGGTTTGGTTTGCCTTTTAAAACGGTCCCCCATGTGTGGCTAAAATTAATCATATACTTTATGAGTAGGACGCCTTGTAACGTAGTTGAGGTTAAAATAAAATGTAAGGTATATTCTTTGAGTATCGTAAGTTCGAAACGGGGCGGATTTTAGGAGGAATAACGATGGGAGGATAACGATTGTCGGTGGTCGCGGGAAGACACACATGGCCCTTTCCCCGGAAGTACGCATGCAAAATATACGCGCAGATATATTATTTTTGATGTTCGCCAGATCCGCTTTAATTTAATTCTCTACGGGAGGCACGCGATACTAAATATACGTAATTTGTGGCCCCTATCAAATTTTATTACTCTCGTCTGTTATGTGTTTTCGCGAAGTTTTGTATTAATTTCAATTCGGCCCCGAAGTTTTCCATAGATTTTGGTTTTATTTCAGGCGCAGATTGTCTTATTGTAAACCATCAAGTAATCTTTGCATGGCTATCAACTGCATGGTTCCCTTTTTAAAAGCAGAGGCGTATCTAGGAACTAATAGACTCTTGTGTAAAAAACTTTTTATGACTCACTGTTTCTTAAATCTTTCCTAAAAATTTCGACTTTAGGTTTAGAAATTCCACATTTTGGTCAAGATATTTTAGCTTGCTTTTTTTTTTATTTCAACTTCTCATGATTTCCAGCTTACTAACAATGTTTATTTTTTCTAAAATGTAGCTTCCTTTTAACTTTGACATTAACATAAAACTTCGACTTTTTCTTCGAAATTAATGAATTCTTTAGACCGAATTTTGGATTTATTTTTAAAATACCTTATTTATAAAGTTTCGACTTTTTCCTCTAAATTTAAAGTTTCAATTTTGAGCTCTTTTTTCGAAATTTCGTTCTCATCCTTTTTCTGAAAATTTAGTATCATCTTTATTTTTTATTTTTGGTTTGAAACTTAAAATTTCGATTTTCTAGAAAATATTGATTTTTTTTGAAAATTTTGATTTTAAATTCGAAACATTAACTTCAGTGTCGCATTTTCGACTTTTTCCTGAACTTTACTTTCATTTTTACTTTGTCCTTAAATTTTCGATGAACGCGCCAAGCGTAAACTACTTCAAGAAATCTTAATTTTGTTCACCAATCTTATTTTTGCCTGAGTTCATTTAAAATATTTGCTAGAAATTCCCACCTTTTTTGCTGAATTTTTTTGTTCATTTCGAAAATTTTGAATTTAAATTCTAATTTTTTCTTCCTTTCGAATTTTTTTTTTTTTTTTCGAAAGATTTGCGCTTATTTCAAGATGTTAGAAATTGTTCGCTTTTTTGTAAAACTGCGAGTTTTTTCTTTGTTTTTTTCTTAAATTGTCAAAAAATTCAACATTTAGTTCTTTCTTCAGTAAATTTTATAATTGCTGGTTGAAAAATTTGTTACAAATTCTCTTCCCACTTTTGTAAATTTTCTCCCCAGTTTTTTGAAAATTTTGATTTCTTTTCAATAAGTGCCACTTTTAACTTGCCCTTGTAATTTCCTTTTTTCGAAATTTTGACTATATAATCGAAATATTGTCTTTTTAGAGAGACTAATTTATTTCAAAAATGTTTCGAAAATGCGACGTTTTTTCTAAAGACCCAATTTACATTTTCCTTTCAGGTTAAATTAAAGATTTCAATTTTTGTTTTTAATATTTGAGTTGATTTCTTCGCCAATATTAGTTATAAAATTTCTATATAATTTTTTTTTTGTTATCTTAAATTTCAAGTTTTAATTTTTTTTTATAATATTAATAAATTATTATTTTTTCTGAAAATGTTAATCTTTTCTTAGGTTGTCACCCAAAACGTTAACCGTTCTTTCTACCATTTCCCAATAATATTTAAAAAAAAGATTTTATAAGTTTGAAATATTTTGTAGAAATATTGCCTTTTCCCACAAAACTTTAGGTTTAACCGTTTTTTAAATTATAAAGATTTAACTTGAGTTCTTTCTTAAATATAGAAAATTTTGTTTGGAATTGTAAATTTGGTTTTCATTTATTTTTCAAAATTTCTACTTTAAAGCATAACATTTTATTCCTTTTGAAATTTTAAGTTTAAAGCCTATTTTTTTCTCGATTATTGGTTTAAACCAAACATTTTTTTATTTTTCTTGAAAATTATCCTGCATCGTTTCGTAATTTTAACTTTTTCTTGAAATGTTCCCAGAAGACAAGGATTCTAATGCTCAGACCAACAGGTTTGAATATTTATTAGATTTAAAGTTTGGAAACCAAATACCGGTTTCGATCCTGTTAGATCTCGTCAGTTTGTGCATTAGAATCCTTGTCTTCTGGAAACTTTTTCCTAGAGAGCATCCGCTTTGCTAGATGGCAGTGTTTCAACTGTTGGTAGTTCAGTTACCTATGATTCACTATACACGCTTGGAGGGCTGCATGAATTTGTAGTCCAGGTTCATTCTACTTGCATACGACATGGTTGGCGATGGCGACAATTTCTCTACGGACCAATAGGTGACGGTAGTACTAAGAAGTCACACGTTTGACGTCCGTGAATTCTTTAGTACTTACTTGTCGGAACATTTGTTAGCATTCAAGTTGGATATACCAAACTGATGAAATCTAACAAGATCGAAACCGGTGTTTGGTTTCCAAACTTTGAATATAATAAATGTTCAAACCTATTGGTCTGTGCATTAGATTTGGATTTTTAGTTAAGAATTTCGACTTTTTTTTTAAATTATAGATCTGCACAAGAATTTTCTTGATAACGAAGGCTTCCACGGCCAGAGTCAGTACAGGATATACTTCTTTCGGGATTGGACCGTGTCAAAGAACTACTAAAAGTGTTCATGAATTTTCTTATCTATTTCCAGTATCAGAATATCGGCTTTAATGCAGAGACCAATAGGTTTGAACATTTATTAGATTCGAAGATTGGAAACCAAATACCAGTTTCGGTCTTGTTAGATCTCGTCAGTTTGTGCATTAAAATCCTTGTCTTCTGGGAACTTTTCCCAGAGAGCGACCGCTTCACTAGGTGGCAGTGTTTCAACTGTTGGTAGTTCAGCTACCTATGATTCACTATACACGCCTGGGGGGCTACATGAATTTGTAGTCTAGGTTCATTCTACTTGCATACGACATTGTTGGCGATGGCCATAATTTCTCTATGGACCAATAGGTGACGGTAATACTAAGAAGTCACACGCTTGACGTCCGTTAATTATTTAGTACTTACTTGACGAAACATTTGTTAGCATTCGAGTTGGGTATACGGTATTTGGTTTCCAAACTTCGAATCTAATAAATGTTCAAATCTATTGGTCTGTGCATTAGATTTGGATTGTTAGTTAGGTTTCGGCTTTTTTTTTAAATTATAGGTCTACACAAGAATTTTGTTTATGTATTTCCAGTATTGGAAAATAGCGGCTTTAAATTGGACTCTTTTTGAATTTTCAAGTTTAGAATTTCATTTTCCGCTCTTTTCATCAACATTTCGACTCCTTTTCTGTTCTCATTTTGTTTATCTATTTTCTCAAAATTTGAAGTTTATACGTTCAATATTTATTTTTTGTTTAATTCTTTTAATTTTTTACTTAATTTAAATAACCTGCAGGAAAAATTTCATGAAAAAACAACCTCAGTATCGATGAACCACCAAAGACCCAATCTTATTATATAATATGTATAATATGGTCTTTCAGGAGCTTTGTGAATTTTAAAGAATTTTTCGTGATCAAACAATCGAAATACTGATAAACTATTAAATGTTTAAGGTTTAGGCTCCAAATTATTTTGATTAGAATCCTCCATAAAGACAATTTCAAATTTTAAAAATTTGGAGAGAAAACTACCAGGTGAACTACCAAACACTCAACTTTTTTAGATAACATTATTTTTCCTTTAGGAAGAGAATGTTTTGTGGCAAAACAAATAAATTGCTGATGAACTACCAAGTGTCCAACGTTCTAGCTTAAAATTATTTTTATCGGGATGCTCCATAAAATATTTGAGAAATTTCGACAAAATTTTATGGGAAAACAACTCAATATAGTGATATACCAACTTTTTAGCATAAAATTATGTTGCTTCTGATCATTCATAAAGCATCTGTGAATTTAACAGAATATTTCATTACAAAACAATTAAAACACCTAAATTATTACTTTTTTTTCATCAATGTGCGACTTAAATTTTGATTGTTTCAATAGTTTTATCTCAAACATTTGCTAAAAATTCCAAATTGCCAAATTAAAAAGTCAAAATTTTTTATCAAAATTTTATGTTTACTCGAAATTCACCTTTTTTAAGTGCTAGCTATTCTCTGGATTTGTGCACTGCATAATACTGTACCCGATCATAGCTACGTCACTATTTATAAGCCTTTAGAATCAGGCCCCGATCCAATAAGTGCGGGGCCCAATTAGATTATTTTGCGAGGCTCTCTATTTTTTCATTTTTGGTTAAGCAGCCAGCAAAAATATAATAATTAATTTGTGCTGTTATTGAATTCATATGTAAAACAAAACAAATCGAACTCTTTCAATTTAACAAACCATGAAATTACATAAACTGTTTGTAACTTTGGACAGCTGATTACATAAAGTTTTATTCATGTTACCTATTTTTTGTTAAATAGTATTTTAGACCGGTTTGTTTTTATACCTTTCATACGTAATATTAAGGAACATATTCTGGCTAACTGTAGGCCTAGCTAGAATAGGGCAGGTTGGGGCGCTAATTGCCCTCCAGTTCATGCAGCAAACCGAAAATTTGTATTTTCAACTGGGGGATCAAAAATTTTCTTTGAAGCTTCAAATTCATTCTTTCCTTGCTATATTTTTTTAAAAGTTGGACTTTTTTCTCAAATTTGGTATTTTTTTTAAATTTGTCCTTTTTTGAAATTTTGCATTTATTCGTGATTTTTAACTTCTTTTATTATTTATGAATATTAAAGAATTCCACAAAGTAGGGGTTGGAAATGTCAATTCTTTTATTCAAAATTTTGTTGTTTTTTTCTGAAATTTCGCCATTTCTGGAAATTGGGCTTTTCCTAAAAATGTTGACTTTTTTTAATTCTGCGACTTTCAGCTTGTTTATTAAAATTTGCCTTTTCCTCGAAATTTGGTGAATCTTCTAATGAAAAAGTATATTTTTTTGAAGTTTAAAATTTGTGTAAGAACATTACTAAAAAATGTTCTTGAAGTTTCAATTTATTTGTCAAAATTTTGACATGTATCACAATATTGGACATTTTCTGACGTCACATGAGGTAAGGTAGGGCGCCTGTCTTCCTCTGAATCGAGCAGTCAGGAGAAAATAAATATTCACCCAGGAAAGTTCCATATTTTCCTTAAAATTTCGTTTCCTTTTTTCTTAAAATTCGCTTTTTTTTCCTTAATTTTGATAAATTTCAAATTTTAGCTACAAGATTAAACGCTTTTTCACAAAATTTAGATCTTTTTCGCAGAAATTCGATCATTTTATCATAATTTTGTTTTTCTCAGAGTTCAGAATATTTTTTCAAAATATCGACTTTTTGCTTAAAATTTGACTTTCTCTGGAACATTTTGAATTTTTTGTTCATTTCAAAGTTTTCTCAAAATTTCGTTATTTTCTTCAATTTTCGATAATTTTCTGAACATTTAGGTATTTTTGAAAATTTCAATTCTGATTTTTTAGAAATTTCGACTGGTTTCTTTCTAATGAAATTTTGAATTTCATCTCAATATCCGATATTTAATATTTTCGGTTTTCTCAAAATTTTTGCTTTTTCTTTTAAAATATTATTTCTCCTAAAATTTGCAGTTTTCTCAGAATTCAACTTTTTCAAAGTTTCGATTTTAATGTCAAAATTCTACTTTTTTGAACTTCTGTTTCAGAAATCATTTATTTTGAAATATGGCAATTTTTCTTTATCTTTGTCATTTTAATAAATTTCCACTTTTATCTCAAAAATGTAAAGTTTTATGATTCTGCTGAAAATATTTTCCCTCTAAAATAGATCGAAATGTTAGTAAAAATATTATCTGTAATTTTTTCGCGAAGTATTCATATTTGTATGCAGTTTTATTGGCTTTTTCTTCGCCGGTCACTTCTTTCAGAATCCTAAATTTCAGTACCTTCTATTAATAAATGACAATCTGTTATAGATTGCCGCAAACAGCGATTGCCAATAAAACTGCATACAAAAAAAAATATTAAAAATGTTGAGAAAAATAATTTTAAGAATTTAGAGAAAAAGATTTCTTATGGATCCACATCTTTACGTCTTTACTGAAACTTTGAGAACAATGTTTTTGAAAATTGCGATTTTTTTTAAAAATTCGAATTTTTCACAAAATAAGACATTTGAAAATTTTAACTTTTTTTGCGTTTTGGACATTTTTCGAGCTGCTATGAAAGGTTAGGTTTTTATTTTTAATATGATTTACTGAAAAGTATGGCTTTTCCTCGAAATACGTTTTTCGAAATAACAAGTTTATATTCAAAATTCCAGTTTTGATCCTAAAATAGGATTTTTCCTTGGAAAGCTGAAATATTTTTTAGAAAGTGTGATCTTTTTCTCCTAATTTCTCGTAATTCTACGTATTTTTCAAAAATAATGATTTTTTTTTCGAAGATCGTTTTGTTAACTATTTGTTTTTCCTAATTTCTTTTTTAAATTTGATTCCTAGACAGTTTTGCAAATTTTGACTTTTGTCTCACAATTCGATATATTATGTTAGGGCATTTCCATTTTCATTTATTTTTTAAATTGGATCAAAATTTTAATAGAAATCTGTCTGTTATGAAATTTTAAGAACAAGATTTTCTGTAAATTTCAAGAATATGTTAACATTTAAATAAAGTAACAATTCTGAGGAAAATATTTTTGAAACTTGCAATATTTTATTTTTATCCAAATTTGACTTGTTACAGGAAATGCCACTTTTTTCACAATAATAGACCTTTGGCAATTTCGTGTTTTTTAAATCTTCACTTTCCCGAAATTTTGACATTTCTTGATTTTTTCTGAAAGATATCTTCCTAAAATTTGACTCTTTTTCGACCTTTCGACCGTAAATCTGAAAATTGAATTTGCCCAAGTAAAATGTTAACATTTTCTAGAAAAAGAGTTATTTAATTCCATGAGACGAAGTCACAGCTAGCAAGCAGCTAATATTATAATAAGCACAATAATAAATCTCATCCATCAATGCGAACTTAAAATAAATATATTTTTAATTATTTGATTCATTTGTAATTTATCTTTTAAAGCCAAAAGCAATTTACTTAAAATTACGAAAAAATACTTTTTGATAATTTTGGCGGTGATGCGAGGCCCCTTCAAGAGCGGGGCCCGATTGGGCCTAATCGCTCCAATCGCCTTAAATCCGGGCTTGTTTAGAATCTAGTTTAATTTGAATGTATATGTTATGATTTCATACTCCGTGACAAGTAGTGGTTAAATTCTGGTGACTGGCATCATACGTATCCTGAATGATTATTGGGTGCTAATCAGAAAAAAAAAGTTAACAAGATCATCAAAATCTAATTAATAAAAGATTTTATTGTTTCAGTTGATTTTGTTGTAACTTTTGTTGGCCTAAGGATTTTTTTCTTATCAATTCGAAATAAATCACATTGACATTATAATTGTTGCAATAAGACATCGAATTAACACTAAGTATGACTTTTGAGAATTTTTTGTGTCAATCAAAAGGAAAGTTTTATTATCAAGTCAATTAATTGTTGAACACTAGGCTAATCAGTTTCAGCAAGTTGTGTTATGATTCGCTCGTAACAATAAAAAAAATCATATCAAAATCTAATTAAAATTAATTATAAATATTAAGGGACAATTGTTAAACTGGCATTTCTTTTGTGGATAACATTTTTAGCCCTTAATTCACTAAAAAGCCTTTGAAGTCCAACATATTCATTAGGAATATTTCGCGTCGGTAAATCCTCGAAATTCATCTAATACTTTAAATCTATTTCTAACCAAACATCGGTTATACGCAAAAGAAATTTCAGTCGGTTTTAAACTCCCAAAAGTCGCAGAACATCCAGCGACCACATCTAATGGATATAATATTCAAACTATTCGCTTTATTCGCGAGTAACTTCCATTATTTGATGTTTTCGTTTTAGTTGTCGATTTCGACCCGAAATTGTAAACCGACGCGAACACAACGATGCGTTAATTTTTTAGATTATGTGTAGACGTTATTGTCCCGCTTTAATTAAAAAGAAACAAGGACATCGTTATATAATTTTATGCCTCATAATTGCACAAATGGGATTTTTAATTGCTTTAACCACAAAAATAATCTTAACCTCATTCGAAGATAATTTTTTCGTCGGTGACAAGGACGCTGATATGACTGATAATGTCGCGTCATAGCGGAGTGGAGCATCAACAACAACTCTAACGTAATGAAATTCCTTCATGGATCTCTCCAAAATCCCAAATATTTGCTCTATTACCTAGGAATAGGACATGATTTAGCAGATGCATTGTAAAGCTCGATAGGAAATTTATGTCTTTGATCAATTACATAAGTGTTATCTGTCCAATCAGCATGAATTTTCTTTTTGACAATTTAATATTTCCTCTATTTTGTTGTCTTTACGACTGTTTTGGTTTACAAAATCATGATTGTGAATGTGTCTAGGGACCCAGGCAATATTTAACATTTTTCAGATCTTTTTCCAGCAAACTTGATCCATATCTCATTTGGAAGTAAAAAGATATCAACATATCAGTTAAAAAATATTCATTAAGTTGAAACTACTTACAATCAACAACCACATACTAGTTTCGGTCTTTCTTATCCTCATTAGTTTAGCACGGTAAACATTTCCACCTTGTAGCCATTAATCAGCCATATGAATACTCAGAAGATTTAAATCCCATTGAGTGATTTGTAGCTGATTTTTGACTGTATCTTATGAGGAACATTTTTCCTGTATGCTAATTTAAGCTAAGAATTACAGCCAGTTTTTATACGATTTAATTAAAGTCACAACAGCCAGTAGTAACGACGGAACTTTCTTATATTATGGGTTGAATAGGCAAAAAAATATGGGCGCAGGTCGTAAAGAACTTATTGATTACAATTTTTTATTACGTAAAATAAATGCTAAAGGTTTAATTTTGATATTAATGGGACAGTCACAACTTTGGGAAAGCCATATTCTATTTAAAATGTTTTTCATTTGATGAAATTACGAGTATGGCATACGAGACTTTGAAACTAAGTTAAAAACCAACAGTATACCCAACAGCTCTCTCAAATAAGCATTAAATAATTACGGTTGAAAACAATGCATACATTTGTGAATGTCTTTGATGTTATTATTTGTTTCCTCTTTATCAATCTAAATACCTCGAGCCTTCATATAATTTTGGCATGCGTGAGAATTTTCGGTCGTTACACTAAACGTGGATTTAAATTGCTTAGCCGCTTGAATCGGCCATAATTACACGCCACATATCGCAGATGTGATCTCGATAATTTACAATCACAAATACAATGCCAAAAGTAAAATTATAAAAAGCTACGTACGGTTTTAGCATTTGTGATCACATGACGATTTGTAATCAAATCACGTATAAATTATCTGATAATTTGGATGTAGGTAAAACTAGACGAAAATTCAGTCACTATCAAAACATGGGACAAAGTGTCAAATTTTATACCCATCTCAAAACGTCTTTGAAATAATAATTGAATACCAACTTGCTTTAGTTTTATTGAAAAAAAAAAAACTAAAAATGTACTTTTGTAAATGCTTCTGTAGCTTTAGTTGTAGCCCGGTTGAAAAAAAAGAACTGAATCATTTTTGTTAGGTTTTTCAAAAGTTTACAGGGTTATCCTTGGTTCTTTAGATAAACCGAGAACTCATAACTTGTAAAAAATATTAAAATACATTTTGTGTTTAGATTTACTTTCGTAACTCGTTCAGAATGATAATAATCAAGACCAAATACTACTTCCGGCATTTCAAATCGATTTTCTAGAATATGGCATAATTTCGTATAAGAATCCATTCCCAAATCCCGTAAGCAGTATTTGGAAATTTGAAAATTAAAAAAATGAATTGGCTTAGTTTGATGGTTTTTGAAGCACGGCACTAAATTATGTATCGGTTTATCAATAATAAAAATAATAAACCATATTCCAAGACACCATAACATTATTGTTCAAATGTTCGTTATGTTCAAGATAAATATTCTATTTCATTTCGAAAAACATTTTTCTAGACGTGGCAGTTACGTATCATCTGTTGTCTCAATGCTGCGTTTTCGTAACGTCATCTTTCAAAGTAATTTATGTACAATTCTACATAGAATTTATCTTATCTTTTATAATATTGTATCAAAATATAGTTATAGAATTTGAATTAGTGATTATGTAAGGAATTCTCTAGAAAAATTTGATAATGGGACGCGGTCGCAATAATGAAGCAGATAAGCGCTTTACACGTCTCCGTAAGCGATAAGTCTTATAAGTAGGTCCGTTCTAGATACCGGAACGGTACCTATAAATACGTGGTCGTCTTTCCCTCAATCAGTTAATTAAACAGTGAGTTACTTAGTTGGTTGGTCACTTAATTAATCAGTTGATCAGTTTAATGCATTATAATAGTAATGTTCCGAAATTAGTTTGGAAAGAAAGTGGTTACAATTCACGAAGTTTTAATTTTCGAACCGATAACGCACAACAATATACATAATAAAGGTACAATACTTCAATTGAACAACCACTCCATGTTATGCACTGCTGACGAGCTTAAATGAGAGCGAAACATCGATGTCCAGTGCTACAACCTTTTTTATGTATTTTTTTATATTTTCCTAATTTATCAAAAAAACAAAATTTTGATTTTTTCCACATCTAATTTTTGGTCTCCTATTTTTCATTCTTCCTATTCTATGTAAAATAAACTAACCTCTTAATTTGTAAACTGTCATGAAGTGACGTTTTCAATAAATTTAAATATCACGTAGTCGCATTTCAAAAATTGTTTAGAAAATTGTCAACAAACCATAAAAATTTAAATATTTCCAAACTGGGCCGAAGAAATGTTAAATAAATTGAAAAAAACCACTCGAACACTAAAAAAGTTAAAGCATTTCTTTGTTGAAGAATATTTAGTAATGCAGGTTTTTATCCAATAAATTTGTTAGATTTGTTTTGTTTATTTCAATAGCGCATCATACAATTTCTTAATTTAAAAATTTATTGGGCACATTCATACATTTTTTAACACCACTTCACCACAACTTCGCAACATCGGGAATAAATGGGTCAACATTTAAATTTTATCCTTAGAAACCTAGGAAAACAGGGGAGAAACGGTCATTTCTGACACATTTTGAGCTGTATCTTTAAGACGATTGGGCCAAAATTATAAAAAAAAATATTATAGCATCCTTAGAGGTAGCTTTTCAAATGATATTTTAGGCGATATATTAACTAAAACTTGATTTTTAGGAGACCAAACTAACTCTCATTTTATTATAAAATATTTTCTTTTTCTAACCGTTAGCCAGCGGTATTTGCATCATTGAGGACTAACGCTGTGCAAAATTTCAAATTATTACGTTACATAGTTTTTAAAAGAAAACCTCTTTGTGACAGACACAAGAGTGAGATTTTAAGGGTTCCGTTTATTCCTTTCAAGGTATGGAACCCTAAAAAGAATTCTAATATTAAATAATCGTGATTAACATTAGAATCATTCATGTACCCTTCCTAGTCGATTTCCTGTTACCCCAAATTTGCCTAAATTATTACCACTTGTTATTTATAATGATGATTACCTTGGAGTGATATCAGCCACATCGAACAAAAAACCTTCTAAATCCAGACCAAAAATGTAATAATAAGAGGAAAAGTATTGGGCTTATCCACCAAATTTCCAAATTTATTGTAAACCTATATGTGAGTCTTATAGTAACAATACTGCCGTGGCGGTAATTGTAAAAAAAAACGAGATGTCCAAGTTTTCCTAATTCCTGAAAATATTTTTCTTTCTGACACAATTTACTGCTTCTATGTGTAATTTATAAACGAAATTAAAGCAATCGCCAAAAACATTCCCTTATAATTTTTCACTATTGTTAGATATACCAACTACGACACGACTATATCTTACTTCATTTCAACCGGAAAAAATAAAACATGACATAGCATGAAATTGCAAAATATGCAATAATTTAATGATAAATTCGGTCCAGTTAATAAATTAATAAAAAAAAAAATATAAAACAGATGAAATTATTTTCCTATATGGAAACGCAACATTATGATAGAATGAATAAAAATATTCAAAAAAAGCCGAAAATTTCAAGTAAAGTTCAAATATTTAAAAAAGCGAAATTTTCAAGAAAATCGGAATTAAAAAAAGCTAAAATTCTAAAATCGAAATAAGAAAAAATTGAAATTTATAAAAATTGATATTTTTGAAAAAGTCAAATTCTTCAAAAAAAAAGAAATTTTCAGAAATTTTAAAATTACGTGAAAAAAAAAGAAATTTTGAAAAGTAGATCAAAGTTCCGAAAAATGTCGATGTATTCAAATAAATAAATATTTCGAATTTAAAAAAAGTCGAATTCTTCAATAGAATCAGGAAATCAAAATTTCGAGAAAAAGTCAAAGTTTAAAAAAATAAAATAAAAAAAAAAGTCGAAATCTTTAAGAAAGTCCAAATTAAAGAAGCCAAATTTTTAAAGTCGATAACTTCAAAAGAAAAGTCGAAATTTATAAAAAAAAACTGAATATTTAAAAAAAGTCAAATTTTTCAAAACAAACAAAGTTTTCAGAAAAACGGCAAAATTTCGAAGAAAATGAAAAAAGTCTAAAAAAGGTCGCAATTCTGAAAAAAGTCAAAATATTCCATTTCCAATTTAAAAAAATTATAAAATCAAAATTTCCAGAAACACCTGATATATTGAAAGAACCGGAATTAAAAAGAGTTAAGGCAGAAATTTTGAAAAAACGAAATTTAAAAAAGGTAAAATTTGAAAAAAGGTTAAAATTAAAAAAATAAGTCAAAACTTTCAAGAAAGTCGAAATTAAAAAGAGCCAAAATTTTAAAGATGAAAAATGTAGAAATTTTATTAAAATTGAGACTTTTTAAACAGTCGAATACTTTAAAATAAGCGAAATTTTCAGAAAAGTGTTAAAATGTCAAGGAAAAAAAGAAATGTTAAAAAATATTTTAAAATTGCGAAAAAAGTCGAAACTTTAAATAAGTTAATTTAAAATATTGGAGATTTGGAAAAATTATCTTACTATTTAAAAAGAAATGACAAATCTATAACAAAGATTAAGATTTTTAAAATCAAAGGTATGTATATTTTATTATAAAAATGAAGATCTTGAGAAAACTTCGAGATTTTCACAAAAAAGGTAAAATTTCGAGAAAAAGACAAAATCTTAAAAAGGAAGTTAAATTTTCAAATCAAACACATTTTTCAAATATTTGAATATCAAAGAAGGCAAATTTTTGAAAAAACTCCAAATTTTCTGGAAGTTAAAATTTCTCAAAAAATAAAATTTTTGAAAAATGTTGAAATTTTCAAAAGAAATTGTTTTTTTCAAAATAAATTTAGAAAAAATCAAAAGTAAGAGATGGTCGATATATAAAAAAAATATTAAAATCTAAAAATGAAAGAGAATTTTATCCTCGAGAAAATTTGAATGAGTAAAAATTTTCAAAAAATATCGAAAATTTCAAGGGAAGCAAAGTTTTCAGGAAAGTCAGGATTAAAAAAGGGTAACATTTTAAAGTCAAAATAACAAAAGATTAAAATTTAAAAAATCGAGTTTTTTATAAAAGCCAATTTCCTGAAAACAGGAGGAATTTTCAGAAACGTCAAACTTGCAAGGAAAAGAAAAGAAATGTTCAAAAATAGGTCAAAATTCTGAAAAATTTGGAAGTTTTCAAATAAGTAAAACATTCATTTCGAATTTTGAAAAAGTCTCCAAAAAATTAGGAAATCGAAATTTCGAGAAAAAGTCGAACTTAAAAAAAATAAAGGTGGAAAAAAATGTCTCGAAATATTCAAGAAAGTTGAAATTAAAAAGCCGAAATCTTCAAAAAAAGGCGAAATTTATTTAAAAAAAACTGAAATTTTTATAGAAGTCAAATTCTTCAAAAACAAACAAAATTTTCAGAAAAAAAGTTAAAATTCAGAGAAAATTTAAGAAATTCTGAAAACCGGTCGCAATTCTGAAGAAAGCCGAAATTTTCAAATAAGCATTTCGAGTTCAGAAAAAAGTATAAACTCAAAATTTCCAGAAATAGCTGAAATATTAAAAAAGCCGGAATTAAAAAAGCCAAATCAGAGATTTTAAGGTTAAATTTAAAAGAAAGTCCAAATTAAAAGAAAATGTCAAAATTTTCAAGTAAGTCGAAACTAAAATAAGCCAAATTTTAAAGACGAAAAATGTCGAAATTTCAATAAATATAAGATTTTTATGTCGAATTCTTTAAAAACACAAAATTTTCAGAAAAATGTTAAAATATTAAGGAAAAAAAGAAATATTGAAAAATTGGTCACAATTCCGGAAAAAGTCGAAATTTCAAATAATTTAAAATGTTAGAAATTTCTAAAAATGATAATCTTGCTATTTAAAAAAAAATGACGAAATTATAACAAAAAAGATTTTTAAAATCAAAGTATGTATATTTTATTATAAAAACAGAGATTTCGAGGAAACTTCAAGATTTTCAGAAAAAAAGTTAAAATTTCGAGAAAAGACGAAATCTAAAAAAAATTGTTCAAAAAAAATCCTCATTTTTAGGAAGTTTGAATTTCTCAAAAAAAATTTTTTTGAAAAAGGTTAAAATTTTTTTAAAAAATTGATTTTTTCAAAACAAATTACAAAAAATCAAAATTGAGAAATGCTCAAAATTGGAAAAAAAAAATTTTAATCGAAAAATAAAAAGAGAATTTTATTAAAAGTTGAAACTTGTAAAAAGTTGCAATTTTCAAAAAAATGATAAGGCGTTGAAAAAATTTAAGATTGTTAGGATCAAACCTGTCGAAATTGCAAAAAAGTAAATAATTTTGACGATTGCTCGAAATTAGGAAAAAAATTCGAAATTTTCGAAGGGAGGCTAAATTAAAAATAAATTTAAATTTTAAAAAGTCGTTATTTAAAAAGATATTAAAAAAAAAATTAAAAAAATCGAAATCTAAAAAAAATTCGAATATAAGTATTTGGAAAAAGTAAAAAATTAATAAAATTACAAAACTTTCAAATAAGTCGAAATAGTGAAATTTCTGAAAATTCGAAACAACTTGATATTTTGAAAGAAGAAAATTTTAAATAAAGTCGAAGATTTCCAAAAAAATTAAATTTTTTAAAAAGAATTGGGCTTTTCAAAATCTCGACGTTTTCAAAAACGTAGGAATTTTGACAAAGAATTGGAATTTTGCAAAAATAAAAATTTTCTAAAACCTAAAAACTGTCAGAAAAAGAAAAAGTTTCAAAAAATTGAAATTTTGAATTAGACTAAATTTTAGGTGGAAAAAAGTCAAAATTTCCATGACAACATTTTAAAAAAGTCCAAAAAAATGAAATTGATATTAAACAAAAACTTTCAGAAAATTTTACATTTTTAAAACAGTTGATTTTGGAAAAAGTCAAAATTTTGCAAAGTCTAAATTTTGAATAAAGTATTCACCGGATTAGTGCGATATACCACATGAAAAATTGCTCCTACACTACTTGATCTTAGAATTTTGGGGGTGACCCAGGGTAGCAGCCCATTGGTAGTAAATTCTAAAATTAGTCTAAAAATGTACGGTGTCCCAAAAATACAAACCCTATCAAAGTTGTACTGTTTTGTATAAATTTTTAAAAAATGTGAAAATTTTGAAGGTTTTTTGAAAAGTTGATATTTTGAAAAAGTAGACATTTTAATAAAATGCAGAAATAAAATCGACATTTCGAAAAAATAATTTCAAATTCTCGACATTTTTAAAGGAAAGTAGATATTTTTTTAAGATTTAGACTATTGGTAAAAATTCGTCAAGATTTCAACTTTAATAAATATTTTAAATGTTTTTAAAGATTATGCCTTTTCTAGAATTCTACAAAATTTTGAAAATGCTGAAAATGTTTATTTTCTCAAGATATTGACTTTTTTGAAAATTTTAACTTTGTTTGAAAATTTAAACTTTTTATAAAAATGGCAACATTTAATAAAAATTTGACTTTTTTTGGAAATGTTAAGAGTTTGGGAAAATTTCAATCTTTTACAGAATTAAAACTATTTCTAAAAATATTGCCATCAAAATTTTCAACTTCTTTAAAATTTCAAGTTTTTTGTGAAAATTTTAACTTTTGTCAAAGTTTTGGACATTTTTCCAGAATTGAGCAGATTTTATCCACTTACGGCATCGTCCGATAATACTGATACAGCTGATTTTTATTGGTAAGCAGAAGTTAAAACACCAACTCACATGTTTTTAATTTCAAAAATATACTAACTTTCATCCCATGTTAGAAATATGGTTTATGCTGTACGTTGTCTGTCAATCAGTGTATTAAATTTCCTTTCATCCCCTTAGGGAGTAAGTTTCCAAAAATTCTCATGCAGATGATTTTTATTTATAAAAGAAGTTTAAAGAACAATAGTCATATTTTCAATTTCAAAAATGACAAAATTTTATTTAACGTTTGATGACTTTTTTAACCCCCTTTGGGAATGATATTTTAACAATCCTTTCTTGGTGCTCACCTATGTTATATAGAAACTCTTGTGCAAAATTACAAACTTCTAGATCCATCTGTCAGTTAGTGTTTGGAGGGAGTTTTATTAGCTCGATATGTTTCAGCTCTATAACTTAACAAAAATTTAAATATGGGTTCAAATTTTCATTAAGACAAAACACGTTCCAGCATCTGTTTTTCAGGTAAGACAGTATTTGAACGCAGTGCTACAGACATATGGCGAAGTCACATCGATATGAGGAAACAATTTGCCACAGTGACAAGTCCCGAGATGACCCAAGAGATGCCGGAGCATCCGACAAAAATCCGGCGATACTTATTTGACACAAAAGGTCTGGCGTGTTTATAGGAAGAAACCGGAACGTCGAGAGTGAGTTAGATCGAAATCGGGGAGGTGTTTTGCCGACAATAACTCAGTCTGGGGCTGGGGGAATTGTTGTAAATAGCATTTACATTTTAGTTGCACAATCTGAACCGGCTATCTGACCACATGTGGGCATTTAATAACAAATGTCAAATGCAAACGACGGAAACCGCATGTAATGTGCACTCGCAGTAAAGTCCACAAACATTATCATCTTTCTCGCTCCTACCAAATCATTATCGTCCTGCCGTGTGTGGGCAAGCAGATTCTTCTGATATTACGCTTCGCCCTGTCTTCCTGTTGCTTAACTAGCGTCATTTTTGGGGACCTTTTCTCTTCTTTAGAGATATCTATCGTTTTACTGTTCCTATTAGAAAAATATTTCATTTTATGTGCTACAAGTTTGTTATTACAGAGCGACTTAATAAACTCATTGAGGTAGATACTCGGAAATTGTGGAATTGCATATTGAAACGTTTATTAAAATCTTGTTTAGGTCTTACCAGTCTCATAAATACATAATTACGTGGCATTCCATTCCATTTAAGAAAGTAATCAGTAAAATGCTAGATATAACTTTGGGTTGCCGGGGTAGTCGAGTGAATTTCACCGCTCCCTGGATAGATAGATATGCAGGTTGCAGATAAGTGTGCTTCAGATACTCGCTGTCTACATTTCGAATCTGTTATCTACTCTGGACTTATTACCACTAATGAAATCAAGGCCATATTCAATTTCATTGCACTACTGCGGAATATGTACCTTATTGTTATTATACTGGATTTTTTTTTCAGCACAAGAGCTTCTTAAATCCGCAGTTTATATTTTCAAAACAACCTGATGAATCAATGACAATGTGGAATGAGTTAAAGTAATCTCTAAATTCATCTGACTCTAGGCCTGAATTAAATTTAAATATCATTCTAAATTAATTTGATGGGATCCAACTGATAAATGATTCATGTGGTCATACTATTAACAGTATTGAATACCTTACTTTGTTACAAAAGGTAACAAAGCCGTAAACTAGTGTCTTCGCGATGCCTGCGGGCTTTTCAACTCAACCAAGGGCCTTGATGAGCGCCAAGTCTTGTAAAAATGGGCGAAACAGGGAAGTAAACAATGGAAGGTCTTTTTGAAGTCATATCATCACTTGTGTCTAGGAGTGCCCATGTAACATATGTACTTGTTCCAATAATAATAGAGATAAAAGCGTATAATAATAAGGTACGATCGTGGGTGGAATTTCAACGTTTAGATCGCTTATTTATTTGTTTTAGTTATGTCTACATTGTCTACTATTATATCGGAAAAATTAAGCAATTCGTCCGAAGTTTCATGCAACACACCCAAGCTTTAGAAACTGTCGATTAACAGGCTTTAAATTTATTTATCCCATCAGTTTTTTGGTCAAATTCTCCCTGGTTAATAAATTTGGGTATTTTGTTTTCCTAAATATTGAAGCAATTAATGATGATTTTCAAAAAGGACAAAATGTGGAGAGTTGACATCTGCTAATTTCGATATGTTTTTATTTCATAGGCAATTTTCATGCATGGTGAAAATTGCACTCGGACTTTTTTTATGCATCCTAGATGTCACCTAAAGTCAAATGGACGTACCTAGGAAAGTAAGTCTTTGGATATCCTTCTTTAAACATAGACATTAGTTTGCTTGAATTTTTAGCCCCTTGTGGCAGGAATATCTGGCAAATGTTCGTTAAACAACTCACGAATCGGCGCATCTATCATATCTTCCAAAAAAGCTCACTGCTTTTCATTTGAAATGTTTAAGGACAATTGAGCTAATTTAATGGAAAAAAGATGGAAATTTTAAACAAAAATTTAAATTATGGTATCGATTACTTCAACTCAAAATTGTGTGATCAAAATCGAAATTCCCAATGTTCAAAAATATACAGTGCTAGTCTGTAACTTGGAATAAATTCAGTAAATCAAAGATAGTTTTTTTTTGAAAATATGTTTGGACACCTCAATTAATATTTTAATTTGTACTCTTTTTGATGTAGGAAAATTTTATGCAGCATGTCCCAAATGGCAACCCTATTTTTTTCTTGACTATTTAGATTACACATGCATACCAAATTTCAATTTTTTTTCTTTTCATTTAAAAGATATTTATAAATTTAGTAACTAATTCAAAAAATCAAGAAATCTGATTTAACTCAATACAATTTCCATAAAGTTTAATAACCGCGTATCAGAAGGTATTCGTTTGACTTTTTTTGTTAAACTGGGTTGACATCTTATCACAATCTTATAAAAAAATTTAATAAAAACAAATAAGAAGAGTAGTATCTTATTGATCGAAGAGGCTATTGGTTTGTCGTTTAGTGAGAAACACCATTTATCAAAAAAACGACCAAAATGGTGTACTTAACTGAAACCCAGAAGATTGAAATTTTAAGAATGATTGGCTACGGGGATAGAACAAGAACACAAAATAAAGTTATTCGTTTATTCAGAGAAAAGTATCTTGATTTATTAACCCTATTGCAAAGTACTTTAAGCAAGATTGAAAAACAGTTTCGGGAAAATGGGCATTTAAAAAAACAAGTAGTCCCAGTCAGATGTCAAAATTAATATACTTCTCGCTGTTCAAGAAAATTCTCATGTCCTCACTAGTCATTAGTCGATAGGTAGGAAGCTCGAAATTAGCCAGTCTTCAGTTGCAAGAATTCTGAAAATGCAAAAATTCATCCTTATAAAGTGACAATCCTTCATGAACTCTTAGAAGATGATCCAGATAGAAGACTTCAGTTTTGCGAAAAAATGATGGATCTACTGGACAGAAATGTTCTAAGCATAGAAAATATTCTGTTTTCAGATAAATCAACGTTTGTGTTAAATGGTGAGCTAAATCGTCAAAATTGTCGTTACTGGGCAGACAACAGCCTATTTTGGATGAGGGAAGGCCACGCTCAACAACCAGAGAAAGTCAATGTTTGGGCAGGAATTGTCGGTGATCGAGTTATAAAACCAATTTTCTTCCAAGGAAATCTCAATGGGGCAGGATATTTAGAATTCTTGAAGGAAGAGCTAATTCCTAATTTAGCTATTTTGTTTCGTAATCCGGTGGAAGCTGATGTCTCGAATAGAAACATCTTCTTTCAACAAGAAGGTGATCCTCTTCATTTTGCAAGACCTATTCCTGTGCATCCAGATGATGTATTTACAGGCAGATAAATTGGTAGAAGAGGACCTTTTAAATGGCCATCCAGGTCCTTGGACTTGACACCTATGGACTATTTTTTATGAGGGTATTTGGAGAGCAAAGTTTTTAAGACCAAACCTGCAAATATTGGGAAGTTGCAAGTACGAATAAGACAGAAGTGTAGACTAATTTTCCCCGAAGTAATTAGAAATGCTAAAAACGAGTTTTCGTTTAGTTTAGGGTATTGTCAGTTAGTAAATGGACATTATTTTAAACATTTATTAAAGAAAGAATATTAAGTTAAATTAGATTCCTTGATTCCCCAGATTAGTTAATATTTGTTAAATATCTTTTAAATGACAAGAAATTTAGTACGCATGTGTTACTTGATATATCTTTTGAGAATACTCAAGAAAAAAATAGAGTCGCCATTTAAAAAAAAATATTCATGACTTCATATCTCAAATTTGGGACATTCAGTATAAAATTTTCCTACATCAAAAAGAGGGCAAATTAAAAAAAACCGTATTTGATTTATTAAATTTATGTCAATTTACAGACTAGCACTGTATAAAAATTATCAGACATTCAAAAAATCGACATTTTTAAAAAACTATAAATTTTATAAAATGTTGGTTGAAATTTAAAAAAAAAGAAAATATTTTTAAAGACTAGAAATGCTGAAAAATTGGCTAAATTTCCAAAAGATCCAAAAAAAGTCAAATTCTAAATAAAGTAAATATTTTGAATAAAGTCGCAAACAGAAGAATATGTCAAAAGTCTTTAAAAAAGTTCAAATTTTGACAAAAAGTCCAATTTTGCGAAAAAAAGTATAAATTTTGAAACGTCGAAATTTTCAAAATATACATTATTTCAAGAATTTTCACATTATCAAAAACATTCGGTGTCAAGTTTTCAAAAGAATCTGTAATTTTTGAAAGGCATGATATTTTGAAAAATATCGAAATCATCAAAAAAAGTTCGAAATTTTAAGAAGTTAAAATATTGATAAAATTACTCAATTCTGGATAAAGTTGAAATTTAAAAAAGTTTAACGGTTTTTGAACAGCCAAAATTTTTAAATACTGTAAATTTTGGTAAAAAAAGTCAACTGAACAAAAAACAAAATTGTAACACAATTCAACCATTTAAAAAGTTCTACATTTTTACAGTTAAAATGGAGAAAAAAATGGTAATTTTTAAAAAGGGTAATTTTTAAAAGTCAATATTTCTAAAGGTCGAATCTTCGAAACAAAGTAGAAATTTTAAATAAAGTGTTTTTAAAATAATTTTCGAAATGTTGATAAAAAACTATGAAATTTAAATGGGCAGAAATTTAAAAAAATAGAAATTTTGAAAAAATGTAAAATTAAAAATTTCCATATATAGCATATATAGCACGTTAAGAAAAGTAGTGTGTGTGTGTGTGAAAATAGTGAGTAATTTCAGAAGAAATATTACGTAGTTGTTGTAAAGTTTTTCCGAAATTTCAACTTTTAAATTTTGTGCATCGAATGTTGATTCACTCTGCCTAAATGTGGTCTTTTTAAAAAACTTACTTCCCGGCCTTCATTTTAAGCCATGTTTTTTTTTTCGAAACTAGTTTTCTATAAACAATGACTTCAAATGACTTGAAAGTGTAAACATGAAATTTGTCATGGTTTATGAAAGAATAATGCGTGAGAAATTTCGAAAAATTAAAAAATCATATACTTTTTGATATTTTTCCTTATAATTTCTGATATTTTTTTTCAAAAAAGACTAAATAATAAAAGAAGAAATTACATATATCTGATGAGAAGTAATTATTGGGATTTGCAAGCAATTACAAATGAAAACCTAAAAAAATGGGTTTTCTCAAACTTCCATCATTCATTTGCACTTAAAATAATTTTAAAGTGAAATTTCCATTCCTCATGAGAGGCCATAATATGTAGAAAAATTGCACGAACGCACTTTCAAATTTGTCAAAACAAAATAATGTTCAGAATTACTTTAATGCCAAATTTCGACTTTGTTGGTCAAAATTTAAAATAACAATGGAACTGCATTTTTCCAGGAATGTCCCACTAGCAGGATTATTTTGGCATACTTTGTACATTAGCTAGTGCCCAAGAACGTGTAATTAAAAGTCCTATAATTTGGTGGATGCGCCGGATTTTTTCCGGTATTGTATTTCCATCTCTTACATTAAATAAATTTTCATGTCACACCTCGTTTGCTAGATAAAGTCTTTCAAATGACTTTGTACATTAGTTAGTGCTCCGGAAATGCGTAGATAATTTTTAGCGGCGAGATTTCCCCCAAAACACTCGATTCTTGGCGGCAGTTTACATAGTAAAAATTTTACAAGCCCGAAGACAAAGTACGTAAGCAGAAGGGTCCCAGCTGGAAGCTTCGGGTTATAAATTAGACGCGTAACTCACACACGCACACGCACACGTCTCCCGTCGAGCATGTGAGTCGCTTCTAACGCACCGTCCCGCTATTTTATTCCTGCTGCATCTGTCTGCTTCCTGCTACTACTCCTGCGAAACGTTAAGTGCCCCGTTTGCTGTTTAATTATCCCATTCTAATTTATTTCGCCCGCTTTTCCCACACGTTGTAGCGTTTTACTTTATATCACTTTCGCCGTTTTATACCTGAAAGCGCTTAAACTGTTGAATAATAGAAAGATTTTCAACGCAATTTCCTGATGAGGAACCCAGTTTTTATTTTTTTAAGGCCGGACTAATACAAGAAATTTGCTACCATATTCGATTTCTGAGTGAGAACCGCATTCCTTTGGTTATCAACTCTGCAACACTTCTTCCTTTTCTTTTGGGTACATATTTTTCAGGATACATATTTCATTTTTGTAAAGATAAGTATTCTGTTGCTTTTATTGCTAAAGTAACAAAAGCGAAAGTATCAAAAGCAAAATCCAATGTGGAAAGGGAAATTTGGTATTTTTTTACATCAGATAAAACGACAAGCTTTAACATGTATCTTTTTTAGAAAGTTACACAATTTCGTGATATAATTAACTTAAAAAAAAACTTCTAAAGCCAAGTCACAATCGAAAGTAAACAGAAAATATGATTATAAGTATTCTTAAAACCTAATAAATATTTCACGTCCGGTTTTTCCAACGTGAATGAAGTTGCATACAATTTTAAAATAAAATGTTGTTAGTATAAATTGCCTTTATACCCAAATATTAGATAATAAAAGCTTAATATTAACCACTATACTAACTTTTTAATGCATGCATCTTAAGTGACAAGTAACATTAACAGTATCAGTCATTAAACTGACTGGCATAAAATAGGAACCCCAAATAAAAGTAGATTGGAAGTAGTATTAATTATGATTTAAGTTACTATCCCTATTACTATCTCTCATAACTGATTGAAAATCTAGATGTTTGTCCTGTTTTCGACGACATTAGCCACTTGGGACGTCGGAGCCGATCGATTTTAAAATAAAGCTAAAAGTAATTTTTTTTTCTCTAATTAACCACAATTCGATGAACGTCGAATTATCCGATAAACAATGTCGCCTACTATATGCAAATTACAAATAACGTTTGACCGAAATCGGGGCTACGCAACCCTTAAAGGTTGAGAGTTTCCCCTCTCGTCGAAAGCGGCCACTTAGGAGTTCCTCGTTTCTTTCGAATTTTCGCACTTTTCCCCATCGACGTTGCATGTCATGGAGATCAGAAAGCTAACTTCAACTTTTCAGGGATTTCTCAGATTGTTGAAATACAAATCTTGTCCCCTGAAACCAAGAAAAATTAAAAACACATCTAAGGTGTTTTAATAGCCAAGCTATCATCTTCAGAGAGATACAGATACAGAAAATACAGATTGTATTGAACGGTTTTTTATCACTTTAATTTTGCCAGTTAAGATTCGTTTTTGTAAAATTTTATTTTTAGTTTTCGTCAAATATTGGCTCCAGTTTGTATCAAATTTTAGTTATTGATCAAATTTTGGCTTCAATTTCTGTCATTTTTTGGGTTTAGTTACAGTCAAATTTTTACTTCAATTTCTGTCGAATTTTTGTTTTAGCTTCTACATAAATATTAATTTTAATTTTTGTTAAATTTAAGTTTTCATTTCTATCAAATTTGTCTTTGATTTTTATCATCTTTTGAATTTAATTTATATCTTTTCAGTTTTATTTTATGTCAAATTTAGATTTTCGGTTTCCTCACATTTTAATTTGAAATTTTATAAAATCTGTGTTTCAGTTTCTGTCAAAATTAAATTTAATTTCTGTATTTTTTTTTTCATTTCTGTCAAATTTTATCTTTGTCTTTTATTAAATTTTGGCTTTAGTTTCTATTAAATTTATTTTATGTCAAATTTAGATTTTTGGTTTTCTTCAAATTTTTGCTTTAAATTCTATCAAATTTGTGTTTCAGTTTTTGCCAAATTTATTATTTATTTTCAGTGAAATATTAATTTTTCATTTCTGCCAAATTTAAACTTTGACTTTTATTAAACTTTGGTTCTAATTTCTGTAGAAATTTGTTTCCTGTCTTTAAGTTTCTGGTTTTTTGAAAATATAACTTTCACTTCTATCAAATTTAAACTCACCTTTCTATCAAATCGTGGGCTTTGTTGTCCCATATTTGGAGTTGAGTTACTTAAATATTTTAATTTAAGTTTCTGTCAAAATTTTGACTCCACTTTCTGCCAAATTTCGGTTTTAGCTTCTCATAAATAACTTTATGTTTGGTCGCATTTAAGGTTTTTTCTTGTTTAAATTTTATCGTTGGTTTCTGTTAACTGTTGAAATTTACATTGTGCCAATTTTGGGCTTTATTATTTTCAAATTTATACTTTAACTTTTGGTTAACCTAAGCTTTAGTGTCCTTTAAGTTTCATTTTTCGTCAAATTTTTACTTTTTGTCTAATTTGTGTCTTAGCTTTTGTCAATTCTTGGGTTGATTACAGCTTTTATCAAATTTTTTTGTAATCAAACTCTGGCTTTCATTTCTATTATATTTTGAACATAAAAGCTTTAAAATTGTTGCTATGGTTTTTGTCAAATTTTCGTTTTTACCTCGCTTAAATATTAATTTTGATTTTGTTTAGATTCCAATCTTAGCATCTATCAAATATTGGCAAAAACTTTTATCAAATTTAGTTTTAATTTTTATCAAGTGTTTACTTTGACTGCTGTCAAATTTAACCTTATGTTTCAGTCAAATTTAAGCTTGATTTTTTTTAAATTTTAGTTTGAGTTACTGTCAAATTTTGACTTTAATTTTTATCAAACCTTATTAGCTTTAGTTTCTATGAAGTTGTATGTCAAATTATTGTTTATTTTGTGTTACATTTTTAATTTTGTTTCTGTCAAATTTTGGTTTTGATTTCTGTTAGATTTTATCCTAGGTTTCTGTCAATTCCAAATTTTGTTCAGTGTCAAATTTAGGTCTTATACTTAGTTTCCTTCGAATTTCTACTTACTTTGTTAATCCTTAAGTGCTAATTTTTGTTAAAGTGTGGCTTTTTCTTTCTCCCTAAATTTTGACTCTAGATTGTGTCAAATTTCGAGTTTAGTTTCGATTAAATTTTGGCTTTAATTCGTGTCAAAATTTAAATTTAAATTTAGGTCAAATTCAAGTTTTATCATCCGTTAAAATTTTCTATCAAATCTGACCTTAATCTTTGGTAAAATTTTGGCCTTTTATTCCTTCTGTCAACATTTTTTTTTATGTATAACTTTGGATTTACTTTCTGCCATTTCTGCCATATTTTTAGTGTATTTGCTGACAAATTATTGTTATGCTTTCTATAAAATTCTGGCTTTGATTTACGTCAAAATTTTCAGATTTTCAGATTTGTTCTGTGTTAAAATACTAAGTTTCTGTTTGGCTACAGCTTCTGTAAAATTTGTATTGTACGTTGAAGCTTTGGCTTCCGCTTGATATGTTTTGGGATTCTTTGGTGTCGAATTTTTGCTTTCGTTTCTGTCAAATTTAATTTTAGGCTTTCTGAAATACTGACTTTGATTTTTGTGAAATTTTGGTTTTAGTGTCTTCGACATTTGTCTTAGATTTTTATCAAATTTTGCCTTGGATTTTTATAACATTTCAGCTTTGGCTTCTGTTATCTTTTGGCTTATGTTTTGTCTTATATTTAGATTCAAATTCTCTGAAAATAAAAAATTAAAGAAAATTTTAACATGTATTAAATTGGAGCTTTATTTTTTTATCAGAATTTTACTATTTATTTTCTAAAATATCTTTATTTTCTATTAAATTTTGGCTTAGGTTGTTAAATTTATGCTGTAGCTAATATCAAAGTTTTGTTTTGTTTCTGTGAAAACTTTATGTCAATTTTAGGTTTTTCCAAGTTTTTGCTTTAATTTTGTCTTAGTATTTTTGTGTCAAATTTGACTTTACTTAAACTTTCGGGTTTAGTTTCTGACAAATTTTTGCTTTACCTTCTGTAAAACTTTGGGTTACCTTACTTCTGTTCAAATTTTTTTAATTTTGCCAAAGGTTTTTGTCAAAGTTTGCATTAACACTATGTTCAATTTAGACTTTAATTTTCCCAAAATCTTTAGTTTTATTTCTATCAAATACTCTAGATTCTGCCAAATTATAATAGGGTATTTTACAAATTCGGCTGTTGTTCTAGTCAAATTGTGACTTTATTTTCTACCAATTTTGGCATTATTTCATTTAAATATGAGCATTTCAACAAAATTTTAATTTTAATTTGTGCCAGCTTTGGTTTTGGTTTTCTTAAAGTCTAAACTTTTAGGTTCTGTAAAATTTTATCTTAAGTTTCTGTCACATTTTAACTGTGTTTTTTTTTAATTTGAGCTTTGTTTCTAATTAAATTTTGGCTTTACATTTTCAGATAATTGTAATTAAATTTTTGCAATATATTTCTATTCGCTTTGATTTATCTCGTATTAAAACTTTAGTTTATTAAGTGTTGGCTCTATTTTTTTTGACTTTGCTTTGGTTAAATTGTGACTTGGTTTCTCTAAAATGTTTGCATTAATTTTGAATTTGAGCTAAATGTTGACTCTTCCAAGATTTGGCTTTGCTCTCTGATAAATATTAGTTTTGGTTTTTGTCACATTTTGGTCTTGATTTCTATAAAATTTTTCATTCTTTCATTTTTGCATATTCCCTCATATTCCTCTTTTATTTATTTTTCATTTCTTTGTTCCTGAAGAAGCCCCCAACGATGGTATGCGAAACGTCGAACACTTTTAGTAGTTCTTTGACACGGTCCAATCCCGGAAGAAGTATATCCTGTTCTGACTCTGGCCGTGGAAGCCTTCGTTATCACGTTGAAAATGTTAAGCAAACAGAGCTAAATTAATTTGAATTTATATTAATTTTAGTATTACTTTATTTCAGATTTGCAAGATATGAGAGGCGTCATATTTACAAATTAATGTGGGTGTAAGTATATTTTCCTTTCTGTTAAAAACACTTTCTGTTTGAATATGCGCCTTTCAAAAGATAACTTTAACACTTATGAAAACGTATTTTTATAGTAATTAAATATTTGATAGGGTAAACATAAAAAAATCATGCAAGAACGTTGTTTTTCATTTAATTATAATCAGCTTGAAAATTTATCTAGAGACATTTCAATTTACAGCGCGAATTTACTCTCCGAATTAAACGAAAAAATCTATTATTATATAATTGAGTTTTATTATGGAGAGTTTTTACGGCGAAAAATCAGCCTCTCCGTCCTTTGCCGGTCGCTGGAGATGGTGGGGGAAGTAAGAAGGCGCGGAGCAATAAAAACCCAGCTTAAAACATGCAAGATCGATTAAAAATTCCTTTCGATTAATAATTGAGAATCTTCTTTCTGGAGAGTGTACGAAGGGGTTGATGCTGATGAGACTCGCGCTTTGGCGGGGGTAAAAAACGAAAGGGTGGGGGTGAAGAAGACTGATTGTAGTCAGTGTGTGTCAGAGTAAAAACAGAAGAGAGAGAAACCATCGACGACGCTTGCGAGGGGGCGAACTTTCCTGATTCATTGATGATGTTTTCGATAAAAAAGCGTTAACACATCTGACTAATCATAACGACAAATATTGAATTTGCATAAAATGTGGCGGATGCGCCGGGCTCTTTTAATCTCTTGAGTTGCTTTGGCTAATCTAAAAAAGATACCTAGATAATAAGTTTCATCATATTGTCAAATACATTTGCGTAAAATATGGCGAGGGCGCTTCAGATAGATACTCGTTTAAATTTGATTTATTTTTAAGTTTATTTTTTAATTCTGGTTATTCTTCTTTATTTAAATAAGCAGGCACGTAACTATTTTTTTAGAACACTGAAATATTTTTTCGGAAAATCACCAGATTTCTAAAACATCCATTCTATTTACTTTTTGTTTTATTACTTACTGAAATTTCCCCTTTTAGCTATTAACTATTGTTAAATAATGTTTTCCTATATCCAATTATTGAATCTCGAAAAAAGTAAAATTATCGACTTTTTTGAAAAACGTTTTGGCGTAGATGTCGAAAATGTTTTTTTTTTACTTCTTTGTCATTTTTTTTTACACCTTAAAGTCGCTCCCTGAGTTTGATAATCAACAAATTAATAATTAATAATTCCAAAGTAGGGAAATATGATGTGGCGTGTTATAAATAAAATCAAGTCTGCTAAATAATACACGCATCGTTATTATTTATAAGACTGAGTTTCTAAAAAAATATTAAATATGCATAAGCAAAGCGGCCTTACATATATTAATAACATCGTGTTATATTAACCGATGTTTGTGTATTCCCATGACGAGATTTCGGCTTTTAAGATCGTAGTACGCGAACCCGGAATGTTTAATTCGCGGAGAGGGAGAAAGGGCCTTATGCATCAGAACAGTCGCGATAACGATTTTTTTCTTCTGTTAATTATCAAGTCGCGTATGAGGTAACGTAAGGAACAAGAGGGGGACCACAAGGGCGCAGAGCTGCTCGCGAATTTCATACACTTGGGACTTCATAAAAAAACATGTCATAATTCCACCACCTACCTACATTTCGATGCGAATACAACATTTAAAACAAAAGCGATTTTTCGTTTAATAACGAGCATGTTGTAGATTGTAGAAATTTTGAATCTGCGATTTTTCTAAATTACTTTGAAGGTGATAAATGCAAATAATTTGTTCAAAAATGAAAAAAGTATTTACAAAAGTTTTCAAAAATTTAAATATCTTATACTTTTTTAAATGATCTAGTTACGCATCAAACGAAAATTACAAATAATTCTTTCTAGAAGAGAAATATTTCACTAAATATTTGTGTCACGTCTAAATATGTTAATCAATTAATTAAGCAAAATCTTTTTAGATAATGTCCCTCATATTTTTACCCTAGGAATATTGCAGCTTCGATAAGAAGTAAATTTATTTCTTCTGTTTTTCCTAGAATAACACCACTGACTGAATTTTATAGGTCATTTTTAATAAAAGCTAGAAATCTCAGTAACTTATTCCATTTTTTCTGAAATCAAAAACCTATAAAGAAATGTCTTCCATTCAAAGAAAAATGAAAGAAGTGCTAGTGTACCAGTTTATTCTAGAAGTGACTAAGATTTTTTATTTAGCTTCCAGAACAATTTAAAATATCGCTTATTTCTTCTATTCTCCCTAGAATGAAAGAAGTGAGTAAACCTTCTAAGTTCGACTTAAGGAAAGCTGAGATGCGTAGTCATCTTTCCAATGTTTTCTAATCTCGTCCATTCTAGAAAGAATAAAATATGCGAGAATCTTTCCACCGATTTTTAAAAATGCTCTTGCGGGCTTATCGGTTCGAATTGATTATTAACACGTGAATTGAATAATGCCCACTTTATAATCAAATTAAAGGCGTAACACTACAAATGAATAATGAACTCACTTATTTACTTCTAACTACTAACTCACTAAATACACTGAGTGACTCTAACTGACTGTCTCGAGAGAAAGGCGACCGCTTTATCTAGTTTTGGCTCCTAGGTTCTAGAAAAATTCCGCAGATGAGGTTTATCGTTTGCCAAAATTTCTGGAACACTTATCTGCCGTTTGTTTCGTTATCGCGGCCGCTTTCCCCTTATCAGATCATTCTAGAAACTTTTCTTACGTAGTAAATTCTACAATTTACATTTTGTTACAATACTTTAAAAACTCCGCCCATGTAAAAGAAAGCTATAAAATTTGCTCTCTCAAATAGCAAGTTAACTTTCTTATGTCAGTCACTTCCTCCATTTTAAAAAGAATTAACTAAGTGAGCCATCTATCTAGCTTTTATTTAAGTAACCAAGCATTCTAATCTGCTCTAAGAAAAGCTAGAAACTCTACCACTTTCACTTTTTAAAGAATGAAATGGCTACAAACCTTGCCCCTTATTTAACCGTGGGAAGAACTAAGAAATGATTGTGCTTTCCATCTTTTCTTACAGCGACTGGACTTTTTAGATTAAATTCAAAACAAGTTTGATTATTTCCTAGAATGGAAAAACTGAAAAGCTCAAACACTGCTTTCATTTCAGACATAACTGTAATAGTTTGTGTAGTTTACAGTTTTTCCTGAAATAACTAGGTTTTCTTAGATTAAGAAAAGCTAGAAAGCACAATGACATTTTCTGTTTTAGGAGGAACAAAACAGAAAGTGTTCTAACATTTCTTAAAGTGACTAAGGTTTTTAAATTAGCTCCAAGGGAAACTTCTTTCAGAATTAAGATTACAACACATCATGCTACCTTTTTATTTTAAAAATAACTTACTTTTTATAAAATGGAAAACTGAGTCACTTTTGCCATTACAAGGACAGTGGAGGAATTAAGTGAATTCGCTTTCTTAGAAACATTTGGACTTTTTTCTATCTTGGTTTCAAGCAAACTTATAAATATCACAACCTTTTTCTATATTTTATAAAATGAATACAACTGATTAAACTTTCTGCTTCAGCAAATGCTAGAAACTTAAAAACTTTTTTTCAATGATCTTAGAATTGTAAAATAATAAAACTTGCTTTAACCTAGAAAGAAGTACAATTACTTCCTTCCTTTCTTCTACATTGGTCAATACAACTCTAAAAGAAAGAAAAGAAATAATTATTTAGCTTTTACTGAAGTAACTAAAGCTTTGAAAAAAAAAACTCAGGTTATTCTTTTACTCTCTTTGTCAATCAAACTTTCTTCCATTCTCAAAAAATTCAAGGTAGTGATCCTTGTATTGACTGAACTTTTTTACTTTTGCTTCAAAATAAGCTGAATGGTGAGTCATTACTTTCATATTTTTGAGAATGGAAAACCTTAAAAGCTCAATTACGTATTTTCTTCTAGAAATAATCAAAGAACCAAGTGGCCTCTAATGTTTTCTTGTAGTGGCTGATCTGTCTAGTTTAGATTCAAGAAAATTTAGAAAGGTCACTCACATTTTCACTCTATAAAAATGAAACAAGTGAATAAGCATTTTTTGAAAAGTATAAGACTTTTAACTCGGCTTTAAGGAAAGCTAGAAACCTCAGTCCTTATTTTATTTGTTTTAAAATGCTAGAATGAGTCACATTTTCCTATTCTAGAAAAAATGAGAGATCTAACTAACGCCCTTAACTCTTCTTAAAATTACTAATGTATCTATCCAAGCCCATTAAAACATCTGCTATTACTTTATTACTAAGTACTAGACTATATGCAACATATAAAAGCTTAAAATATGCAGGTAAATATGCGAAAAAATGCTCAAAATATAAAAATATGCATGAAAAGTGTCAAAATATGCAACTTTAAATAATAATGCTGTTAATTTTAACACATTTGCTTCTGATTTAAGGAATTTTTCTCTTCTTTTAAACAATTTTTTTTCTAATTGCTTCTAGTTTAAACAGATTTGCCTTTATTTCAATAAGTTTGCTTTTAATTTAAACAAATTTGCCATTATTTGAATAATTTTATTTCCAGTGTAAACATTTTTTTTTCTAATTTGAATAAATATGCTTCTAATTTGTACAAACGTGCTGTCAGTTTGAATAAATTTAATTTTTTTTGACAAATTTCTAGTACAGGACTATTCAAATTTTAAAGTTTACTTCTAAATTTGTTTTTTTTTGTCAAAATCAATTCAGTTTTAATAAATTCTGAATTTTGTTTCATTCTGAGTTTGATGATCTTAAAATTTCGACATTTTCCCGAAAATTTGGGTCGAGATTCGGAAGGTTTTTTATTAGCAAATTTCAGTATGAACTGACTTTTTGAAAATTTCTGCCTTTTTTCAAAATTTCCATTTCTTATTTTCAAAATGACGACTTTGAAAATTTTATTATTTTAATTTCGATCTTTTTTAAATATTTTTAATATTTTTCAAATTTCGTCTTTCTTTTCAAAATAGGAAACTTTCAAATTTTCCAAAATTGCATCTCTCAAAATTCAAAATTTTTAAACACCTATTTTTTTTTAAATTACTACCTCTTTTTGAAAATTTAGATCATTTAAGAAATTTTCTACCTTGTTTTGAGAGTTATCATTTTTTTTTAATTTTGCTTTTCTAGAAATTTGAATTGTTTAAAAATATTTTCTTTAATCTCGGGAGTTTTTCATTATTTCTATTTTTTTAAAAATCTTGCATCTTTGTCAAAAAATAGCATTTATCTTTACCTTCTGAATTCTTACATTTATTTTTCGAAAATTTCGAGATTTTTCTTCAAATGTATTATTTTAAATGATTTCAAAAATAGAAAATTTTGGAATAAAATGCAATTTTGAGAAAAATAAACGAATTTTTGAAAAAAATAGTCGAAAATCCCGAAAAAGACCTATTTAGGGCAACAAGACGAAATTTTGAAAAAACAATGGAAATTCCCCACAGAAAATTAAATTTTGAACAAATAGTCAAATTAGAAAATAGTTGTCTATGTAAAAGATGCACTTTGAACAAAAAAAAATTTAAAAAAAGTTTAATTTTGAGGAAAAAGTTAAGATTTCTAAGAGCATAATGGATATAATGTTGACCTAAAAGTTAACATTTCAAGAACCTTTTTTAGAAAAATGCCGACACTTCGAAAACACGACCAATTTGAAGGAAAAAGTCTTAATTTTCAAAAACAAATTTTGAAAAGAAAATAAAAATTTCCAAAAAAAGTTCAAAAAACAAATTTTGAAGATAAGTCATGATTTTTAGAAATATTAAATATCGGATTTTGAGATAAGCATGAAAATTTCAAGAAAAAGTTAAATTTTAACCTAATAGTAAACATTTTTGAGAGTTCTGATTATGGCAAGTACCAAATTTCAAAATGATCTAAAGCTAAAAAAATAACAATTCGAAAAGACGAAATTTCTAGAAAAACCTTAAATTTGCGAAACAAGATTTTGAGAGAAAGACAAATTGTAAGAAAGAAATTTGAAAGAAAAAGACGAAATTTAGTAAAAATTTAAAATATCTCAGACTTTAATTTTGAAACAAAAAAGTGTAACTTTTTAGAAAAACTTAAAATTTTTCGGTTGAATATTTATTTTTGTTAGACTGCTTAAATCAGAGGGAAACAAGTGCCTTACCATGATGTTAGACAATGTCCAATATCGAGATAAATGTTAACATTTTAAGAAACAAATTGGAATTTCCAAAAAACTGATTGATGATAGATTTCGAAAACCTTAAAATTCCCCAAAAAAATTGCCAAGCCTTTTGTCTTTCTACAAACATTCAGAAATCGCAAAAATATATTTCAAAAGTTTTCACTTTTTTATTAGAATATCGACCAAATTTTGAGGAAAAGTCAAATTTTGATAAGCAAGTGAAAATCTGCAAAAACTCGCATTTTAATAAAGTGAAAATTTTGAAGAATAAAAAATAAACGTTTGAAGATAAAAGTGCAAAATTTTAAAGAGATCAGATTTTGTTAAGGAACGAAGTCATATTTTAATATTACATTCGAAATTTTAAAATAAAAGACAGATTTTGCAAAAAGAGCAGAATTTAAAAAAAAAAATTGTACTCATTCAGTTGAATATAAATTTTCGATCGACTGCTTTAACCAAGGAAAAATAAACGTCGCACCCAGCGCTTAGTAAGACTTTACTCATTAAGTACCCATCGAAAAATATTGAAAATCTAGGGAAAATATGCATCATCATTGAATTTGTAAAAATGAAATGAATATGCATGTGCATATGCAAATACATATAATCCTGATTTCTATTAATTACTTTTATTTTAGAATGAATAAATAAGTGGGCTTTCTAACATTTTTTGGAATGATGCGCTCTCTACATTTTCTTTAAGAAAAGCTAGAAAATTTTCTTCTATTCTAGGACAAGTAAAAGAAGTGATTAAGCTATCTAGTGTTTTTGTAATGGCCTAAACTTTCTAATTTAACTTAAAAGAAGCTAATTTTTTTGATTATTTTATCTTTGTAAGTTTGCCTACTTCTTTTCTATAAGAAGTAAAAGAAATGAATTAGCTTTCTGGCGTTTTTAAAAAAAGTTTAGTTAACACAAAAACTCTAGACATCTCAAACACTTCCTTAATTCTTGTTGGAATTATTCAGTTTCGAGAAAAACTAGAAAGCTGAGTTATTTATTTTATTATATCTTAAAAAGTTTAGTCAATTCTTTAATTTCAAGTAAAATGAGAGAAAGAAGTAAGCTTTATAACTTTGTTTTGTATTGTAACTTCCTTTTTTCTTTACCTTCAAAAAACTAAAAACGTCAATTACTCTGCGTTTTTTTCTGTGGAAGAAATCTACAAGGCTTACTCATTGCTTCTCTTATTTCTAAGGACAACTCATTTTCTTCTTCCATTTGAACAGTAGAGAGCCTTGTTATTTCTTCGATTCTCTCTTATAATGCTTGGTTACTTCTTCCATGCTAGGAAGAATAAAAATGACCTCCAGTTGTAATGGCTTAGGGTCCCAGCCAAATAAAAAAAAATCAAAATCCTCCTTCATTTCTTCCCTTCTTTCTTTAAAAGTTTCGTCAATTATTTTATTCTAAGAATAATGAAGAAAGAGAATGAGTTATATAATATTTCTCTTTACTGACACATCTGTTTAACTTATTGTCTTAAGGGGCTATCAAAAGGGGCTAGAAGCCTCAATCACTTTTCCGCTGTTTCTAGAATACAAAATCTAATTTTATTGATTCTTTGCTGTTTTTATTGCTTAAATAGTCAATATTATTAACCTACTAGTTTATGAAATTGTTTAATATTTAGTATATTCAAAACTCATAAAATATTATTGACAATATTGTATTAAAATATTTATTGTCATACTTATTTTTAGTTAACATATTTTATGAGTTACGAACTCTCTATTCTTTTTCTCAGCTATTTCTCCCATTTCAGAAAGAATGGAAGTACTGTCAGAAAGTCTGAAAACAACTAAGGTTTTTAGTGTTGCTACAAAAAGATTAGAAATTTCAATCACTTCTTCGATCCTTTCTAAAATAAAGGACTTAGTCCTTTTTTTGTTAGATGAATAGGAATTTGATTGAATGCTTTTCAAATTGACTGGGTTTTTTAGTTTATCTCGAAGAAAAGCTAAAGAGATCGACCATTTCTTTCTCATTTTGGAATGGAGAAGCCAGAAAGCTCAATCATTTAGTCCAGTGTTTTGCAATCTTTTTTTCTGGAAACCACACACTTTTGGTATTATGTAAAAAAAAGGCGACGCATATTAATCGTCTAAGAAGGTTTTCATTATCCCAATAAATTTTTGACAACCAAAAAAATCCTCATGCCTACAATTTTTGGTGACTAAAAAAAAGACTTGTGAATTCTTAAGATCATCTTATCTTATATTTTGATGGCACACTAATGTGTCGCGACACACCGGTTCAGAAACGCTGATTTAGTTTATGACTGAAAACTACGTACTTATACTTGCTTGTACTGGTTCAGTTTTTTAGATTAGCTTTTAAAAAAGCTAGAAAATTTTTTACTTTTTAGAAGAAGTAAAATAAGTAATATTTTTCACAATATCTTGAAGTGATTGGGCAATATAACTTTGTTGCTGTTGTTGTTGTTTTCCATCTTTTCGGAAAAAATGAAAGCATGGTCATATTTTTTCGTCTTAAGAAGAACAGAAGAAATGGGTAAGCTTTGTAACTTTCTCTGTAGTTGCTAAACTTTATAGTATAGCTTTAAGAAAAGCTACAAAACTCAATCTCTTGTTCCAGTCTTCCATAAAAAGTTTAGCCAAATCTTTTATTTCGGAAAAAAATTCAGAAAGAAATTATTAAGGTTTCTATCTTTGCTTATGGTGGCTCAACGTTCCAGCTGAGCTTCAAGAAAAACTACAAAGCCCAGCCATTTCTTTTATTTTTGGTTAAAAAATTTGGTCAAATCTTTGAAAATGGCTGAGCTTTGCAGTTTTTCTTGATTAGTTATTCAGCTTCAAGAAAAACTACAACTTTGTATGGTACTTCATTATTACGGTTATTCTAGGAAGAACGAAACAAATGTGTAGACTTTTTCGTGCTTCTTAAAGTCACTAGGCACTGGTGTTTAGCTTCGAAAGGTTAAAATAAGACTTGCTTGCTTTTTCAATTCTTTCCATTATGAAAGAGTTGTAAATTTGGCAATGTCGTTCATTCTAGGAAAAAAAACGTGAGAGTATTTCTTGATTTTTTAGGCCAAAGAACTAATGAGCCTTCTGAATTTTGTTGTAGTTTTTTATATTTTTTCTGGAGTGCAAAGCCCAATCGTTTTTTTTTCATTCTAGTAAATATAGAAGAAGTAGTGATGAAATTTTCCAGACTTTGTTTTACCAGTAGTCTTTCTTTGAATAAATTAAATTACTTATAATACAGGCGCAATAATGTATAAAGAAAAACGTAATAAACTTTAAAAATAATATTTCTAAATGCTGCTGTTTTTCAGGCATATGAGACAGACATACCAGACAATTAATAAGAGCACTAAAAAATCTTTATTAATGGTATAACTTAAAACGGAATAAGATGCCTTTCTTTATATTAGGAATTTAATTGATCCGAACGATTTACTTTCAAAGCAGTGGAAAAATTTTGTGAATAAATCTTTATTAATGACATAACTCGAAACAGTATGACATATTTTAAATTCTTTGTAAATTACGAACATATTCATCATGACACATTAACCTGCAAAAATAAGAAAGCTCTCGTCTGCATTTATTTGTTTTTAAAGACGTATGAGGTGAAGTTTCAACATAGTACCCTAAAAAAATTTTTTTTGCATTAATTTGCTTCAAATGAAACTTAAGATTAATTCAAAAGCTCTATTGACTCAATGGGATCTTCTTTCATCCAATACAGAAATAAAAATTGTAAAACGTTTATGAGAACTAAAGTACTGAGCCAGTTAAAATCTGGATGTCGCAAGAATTAAATTATGTTAATTTGTGTCAAACCTCCTCATCTTTCAAAAAGATAAACTTGTTTTTAACGAGAGTAAATGCGAGTTTAGTAAGGAACTGGTGCCATCTAAGTCTAAGTTGCGTTTTCATGAGAAGTGACTTTGGTTGTAAGTTGGTTGAGATTCAGGTTAAAATCTGCCATCTCAATCTGCATCCTACTCGTAGTGCTCCAAAGACATAATAGGCTTACCTCTTGCAAGTGATTGTACTTAAAAAAATGTAAACGTAACACATTTATTCTGTTGTTACTCATGTATCAATGCAGTTCATCTACCTCTGGTATACTCAGTGGGAACTCTCTATACAACCGACTAGGTTACCGACGTATATTGGACCAGAATTAACTTTTATGGAAGTCAGGTAGATTTTAAGAAAACTATGTATGTACATTTCTCCCTTTACATATTTTTTCGTAAAACCATAAAAATGTTTACGACAGGATGTTCAAAATACCGATTGGTACCGGTGACATTTTTAACATAGGGCCCTAATGCAAGAAAAGACTTTACTTTCACGAATGACTTAATCTCAAAAACTGCCTTCATGTTTTTATCAGAATGATTAAAAGAAAATTCGCTCATTTAATTGTCTAAGAGAATATAAAAACTTCAAGAAAAATACGAGAATTCCAAAATCAATTCGTCCACTCTGGGTAGAATTGTGTGCCACTGTTTCTCCGGCTTTGCAATCAAACTAGATAAAACCCTTAACACAGCAAGCGATCCAAGGTTACAAACAGTTTTATCAAAATAATATAGCTGAAACAGACGACCCTACGCACTTAAATAAACAACGTAAAAGATTTGCGTTTGATTTGTACTTAATTATTATTTAATATTTGAATATTGCCGCCATTAAATGACACTACTATCCTTTTACGTTTTTCTAAATGTTCAACTGCTCGGGTTAATATTAATCTGGTTTACTGTCCTTTTATTTTATTTTTTTTTTAATTTTAAACCACTCGCAAAGGGCAACTCCATTATGCCTTCAAAGCACTGCGAGTAGGATTCGGAAACAAGGACCGATGAACCGCCTTCTTAAACAAGGAGAGGTTGGTTGTAATTTTTGGGGAAAATTCCTTTCAGTAACGAGTTCCATAGCTTTAAAGTTCTATTGAAACAAGAATTTCTATAGACAAAAATCCCCACTGTGTCAAGCTGGACAGCACAGGAATTTGATGTCTCCGACTGTCTTATATGCCTCAAAAATCTTTCCCTTGGGGAATCAATCCTATTAGTTCCCGCGAGCATCTCCCATGATAGTACTTGTGGAAAAGTCACCAGCCATCCGCCTGTGCTCCAGTGTTTTGAGAGAATCGGTCAAACTCTCGTCATCAATTAGACCATTTGCTCTTCTTTGAATTGAATTGAAAAGAGCTAAAGTGTGCTCCAAACATGAGAACACTATTCTGGTGTTGGCCTAACTTGAGCTTTGTGAAACTTATGAGATGTGAAGATACAAAAACGTAATAAAACAAAAATGTCTCAAATACAAAGAATGATCAGACTTACAACTCGTACTTACTTGTCGGAATATTTGTTAGCATTCGAGTTGGATCTACCAAACTAACGAGATCTAACAAGATCGAAACTGGTCTTTGGTTTCCAAACTTAGAATCTAATAAATGTTTAAGTCTATTGGTCTGTGCATTAGAATGTAAACTATAAACCAATTCGCGTGACATGCACTTCTGGTGTCGAAGGTTTGACTTTTACGCCTGAAAATGAGATTGAAGTTTAAAATTTATGTAAAATGTGGACATTTTTAAATTTAAGTAAACATTTTAAGAAAAAGCTCTTATTTAAAGGTAAATTGTGGTATTTTAAAGATTTTGAATTTACCCTGAAATTTTTGAAAAAATTCTCGAATTTCGGAATTTTAGCATGAAATTTCGAGGAAAAAATCAAAATTTTGTTGAAACGATTGAAATAAAAACGTTATTATTATTATGTTGCCTTATTTGCTCAAAAATTCAGATTTTTAGAAAAGTCAAATTTCAGGATTTAAATCAAAATAAGAGATAATTTTTAATTTGGATTTTTTTTGTGTAATGGACTGGTCCTTGGTTAGGTATCTTCAAAAAGTGATATAAAAATCTTGTCTCCTGAAATCAAGAGAGAAAAAAAACAGAAAAAAAAACAGAAGAGCAAAGAAAACTTAGATATTCTTTTAAAATTTTCATTTCAACTCAAAACTTAGACTTTCTTTTAAAATGTTCACCATTTTCTCTTGAAATGTGCATATCCTCCTCTAAGAAAAATAAAAGTTTTAAGTTTAAAGTAGAAATTTGCAAAAAAGCAAAATAAAAACCCTTAACTTTTAGGGTTCAAAATTTCCAGTAGATATTAAATTTTTAGGAAATTTTTGTTAATAAATCTGAGGCTATTTTTGAAATTTCTAGATTAATGTTGCAATCTTTGTAGGTTTCTAAAATTTCGACTTTAAACATGTTTTGATTTTTTATTGTTGAAATAATCATATTTTTTTTGACAATTTGACTTTTATTGCTTCGCCTTTGCTGGATTAAATAAAAACTCGATTTTAAAAAACCGAAAATATTAATTTTCTATCGAATTTATGATAAAAGTCGACTATTCGACTTTTGGTCGAAAATTCAAAAATTCTAGAAAAAATAAATTTTGGATTAATTTGAAATTTTAAAGAATTATTATTAGTAAATTTTTAGCTCACTGAAAAATCTAAATTGAGTTTTTTCAAAGCTCCAAGTTTAGACATTTTTCTCAAAATTTTAAAATCAATATCAAAATTAGGAAACTCAGCCAAGGGCGAGTCGGGCTCGCACAATAAGGGACTCCGCAATTAGCACAGTGAACAGTCAATAGCTGGCCACACACCAGCGGAGTATTCGACGAATTGGGATATGGCACATGTCAAATTAGCGGAATTAAGTTTGAGTTAATGGGTAGGGCCGAGCCACAGACTAATCAACAGACTTTATTATTTTCACAAACTAAATATCTTAGTGGCCGTTAAAGGTTTTGATTCGTTCTGACTGACATCTTTTACTCAAAATTTCCAGACAACACAAGTCAAATCTGGAGTGCAAACATACCGCGAGCCGAGTCCAATTCATACAAAAGTAACAAAAACTAGCTAGCCCATTAACGCGAAGTTTTTGACTAAGGGATTTAATTGGACGTTCTCATATGTGTACAGATATGTAGGCTGGAGGAAACCATCACATATGGTATGATACTAGCCAAGTGCGCAGATAAATCAGTACGGATTAAATTCGCGAATGTAGTTCGTTCGTGTATGGCCGCCTAATACTTCAAATAAAAAGCCTTCATTCGCAATTCGTAATAAGTCTATGACTAACACATTTAATGAGATCGCCTCGGGAACTGAAATGTTCGACTCCAACCTCAATGACTGCGTTGCATGAAATTTAATAAACTAGTGCTAACTTCGAAAATATTTACCCTAAATGAAATAATGTAAAAGACACATTTCATCTGCATTCTATTCTTTAGCTGATTCAAGTTTTTCATTAAAAAAAAAATTATTACTATATGAGTCAATAACCCTTGGAATGCAAGCACCTATTTTTTCATAAAATATATTTTTTTTCAACAACTATTAAGATAGCGAAAAAATTTGCATATGGTCCAATATCTACTATCTCCACTGAAATCTAAATTTTATCTTTAGATCCCTAGTAAAACAAAGGAAAAAACGGTCATTTTTGACACATTTTGGGTTGTACCTTTAAGACGATTGGAGCGAAAATTATAAAAAAAAATATTTTGGGTGCCTGAGAGGTAGATGATATTTCACATGATACATTAACTAAAACTTGATTTATCGGAGACCAAATTAACTTTCTATTTTATTATAAAATATTTTGATTTTATATAATTTTATTATTATAAATAATATAATTGTTGGTTGTCGATATTTGGGTCGGTCATCGAGAACTAACGCTGTGTAAAATGTCATTGTTTTCGAGAAAAACCTTTTTGTGACAGACGGGCGGACACGAAAGTGAGATTACAAGGGTTCCGTTTTTCCTTTTAAAGTACGGGCCCTAAAAAATATTTCAAATTCAAGCTGAAAATTTTAAGACAGGACTTAAAAGTTTGATAAAGAATCCAAATGTATGTAACAATAACTCGCAAAATGTACATTATAATTAAAAAATTTTGACTTTAAACTCGAATTTTCTCCTCAAAATATCTATAACAAATGTAAATTTCGAAGAAATTTTTAATTTCGTTAATTTTGAAATTCTAATTTTTTTGAAAATTTCAGAATTGGTTTTTTTTTAATTTTGTCTTTAAAGACAAAATTAGTTTTTTTTTTGTACAAACAGCTATTTTTTCTCAAAATTCGAAGATTTTCAAAAATCTCAACTTATGCCTCCTGAAATTTGGAATATTCTCTTAAAATTTTGTATAAAAATTTGAGTTTAAATTGACAAAATTTCCATTTTAATAACTACTTTTAATTTCAATAATATTTTTATCTTCTGTCTATCGAAATTTCAAACTTTCTAAAAACAAAGTCAAAATTATGAGAAAATATCTGTTAATCTGTTTATCCAAAATACGAAAATTATTCTTCATGGTAGACTCTTATTGATCGGAAACATTATGTTTATTAATTTGATTTAACATTTCTGCGATTTAGTTTGGAAATATTTAAATTTCTTATAATGATATTTGACAACATTCTTAAACATTTTTTGAAATTTAACCGCGTGATATCTAAATTCTTAAAAAGTCACATCATGACAACTGAAAAAAAAATTAGTGTATTTTACTCCGAATAGGTAAAAAACAAAATATAGAAGACCGAAATTAGAGATAAAAAATTTTGTAATTAAATTATAAAAATATAGAAAATTTAAAAAAAAGTTTGTAACATTAAACCTCGATGTTTCTCTCTCATTTGAGCTTGTCAGCAATGCCTAACAAGATAAGGGAACAATAAAAGAGGAAAGAGTACTTAAAAATAATAATTTGAAATACATAAAAATTTGTAACATGAATAAACGTTTCATTGATAATTTACAATGGTAAAAATTTAAATATTTAAAACCCGATCCACAGGAAACAACTACTCCGAGGGGTAATACTAGGGATTCACACGATACATCGATGTATCAAAAACATCGATATTTTCGTTTCGACATTCGATATTTTTCTATCGATACTTTCGTTCCTATGTATCGACGGTATCGATATATTTCTTCTATATACCATCGATTGGTGAAATAAGTACAAAAAGTCTTACTTTTTCGGCGGTTAAAATTTATTTAGGAAGTAACTGATATGTCACCCGATCGCATTCACCATTTCACGGACACTACTTTTTTAATTTGTTTAAATAAATCGGTTTTTTAAATATATCTGACTTTTGAAATTTATGCCTTTTTAAATTTAGTCTTTTTCTAAAATTTGAACATTTTTCAAAGTTTGGACTTTTACAATTTCAACTCTTTTCAAAGTTTAGACTTTGACGAAAATTTCATACTTTTTTCAAAACTTTGCCTATTTGAAAACTTCCACTCTAAATCGATTTTCACTGAAAAAAAAGAGTTCACTAAAAATTCATTTTTCGTAAATCTCGACATTTCTTCATAATTTCGAATATTTTTTCAAATTTTAGACTTTTTTTTTAAATAAAATTTTTTTCCAAAAATTTGGCCATTTTTTAAAATGTTGATTTTTTTGAAATCCTAAACTTTTTTCTTTAAATTTAACTTTCTATGAAAGCTACATTTTTCAAAGTTTTGACCTATTTGGAAATTTTGACTGTGTCGAGATTTTCCACTTTTTTCAAGATTTTAACTTATTTTGAAATTTTGACTTATTTTGAAATTTTCATAACAAATAATAATTTTCAAAAAAGTTGAAGTTTAAAAAATATTTAAATTAAAAAAAAAATCGAAATATAAAACAGTCAAAAATGTAAAATAAGTGAAATTTTGAAAAAATAAAAATTTTCCGAGAAGTCAGTGAGTCTTGAAAAAACCACACAATTTAAAAAAACAAAATTTTTAAAAAATAAAAAAACAGAAAAATATTCCATTTAAAAAATAGATCAATTCGCAAGAAATTTCGCAATTTATAAAAAGCCAAATTTTCCAAGAAATTAAAAATTTATAAAAAAAGTAGAAATTTTAATGAACATTTTGGGAAACGTCGAAATATTATAAAAAGTTAAAATGTTTAGAAAAATCAGTCGAAATTCTGAAAATAATTCGTATAAATTTAAAAAATCAAAATATTGAAAATTGGTTAAAATACTTAAATAAGCAATTTTCGATATAAGACAAAATTTTCAAAAAAAAGACAAATGGGGGATTTTGGTGGAACGGGAAATTTTCAAAAATATTTGAAATTAAAAAAATGCTTAAAAAATTATTTTGAAAAAATTTACAAATTTTTAAAAGGTAAAATTTAGAATAATAGATGAATTTTAAACATGGTCAAAATTTTTAAAAGGCCCTTTTTTTAAAAATCAGCATTTTGAAAAAAAAAATGCAAAAGTTTGAAAACGGAGGACAAAATTTCGAAATTTGAATATAAACATTTAAGATTTTCAAAAAAACGGGGGTTTTTACAAAAGAGTAGCAAGATTCAAAAAAAGTCGAAAAAAAGTTTGAGATAATCGAAATTTGCCAAAAAAAAGGCGACATTTTTCTAAAGTTTAATTAAAAAATGGAATATGGAATAATCGGGAGTTTTGAAGAAATTCTAAACTTTGAAAAAAGTCGGGAACTGAAAAAACAATCGAAAATTTGAAGAAAATGTCGAAATCATCAATAATGTTGAGATTTTCAAATAAAAATCGAAATTTTCGAAAAAATTTAAATTTCTGACATTTTTAAATTTTCAAAAAAATCCAAATTTTCGAAAAGATCGACCCTTCTAAAAATCGAGGTCATTCAAAAAAGTAAAAAGTTTGAAAATCATTGAAATTTGAGAAAGTCAAAAATCTTAAAAAAGTGCAAATTCTGGAAAAAGAAGTCTTAGTTCTAAAATAAAATCGTAAAAATATCTCAATCCTTTAAAAAGCTCGACAAAACTGAAATGTTTATAAATACTTGCAGTTTTCGAAGTTTAATTTGAAAAAACCGAAGTTTTACACAGAAACAAAAGTTTTTTATTAAACGTCGAATTATGAAAAAGTCAACAATTTAAATAAGTAGATAACTCTAAGTAAGGGTCTACCATGAAGAATAAACCTATTCCTCTAACGGAACGAACGGACTCCGCAAATGGTGAGTGCTTCTAACTACCAAGCTGAATAGATTTCAGCGGTTAGGAACAGTAGTCACCAAGAGCACGTAAGTTCGACCCACAAGTGTAGTTCAATGCCCGAAGGGGTATTAGCCCTCGGAGTAGTTGTTTCTTGTGGATCGGGCTTCAAATATTTAAATTTTTAACACAGTAAATTTTTAACACAGTAAATTGATGATGAAACGTCTATTCATGTTAAAATTTCTTTATTTTTCTTTTTTATATTTTTAAAAAAATTTTTTATTTTTAAGTATTTCTTCCTCATTGTTCCCTTTCCATGTTATGCACTGCTGACGAGCTCAAATGAGAGTGAAACATCGATGTCCAGTGCTACGACCTTTTTTATGTATTTTTATATTTCTTAAATTATCAAAAAATCAAAAATTTTTATTTTTTTCATATCTAATTTTTGGTCTCCTATTTTTCATTATTTCTATTCTATGTAAAATAAACTAACCTCTTAATTTGTAAACTGTCATGAAGTGACGTTTTTAATAAATTTAAATATCACGTAGTCGCATTTCAAAAATTGTTTAGAAAATTGTCAACAAACCATAAAAAAAAAAATTTAAATATTTCCAAACTGGGCCGAAGAAATGTTAAATAAATTGAAAAAAACTCTAAATAAGTAAAAATTTGTTTTAAAAAGTTGGCATTTTGAAAAAAAGCGAAATTATGAAAGGCGCGACTTGCTGGTCGAGGAGTCCTGCTGTAAGGATTTATATGATACATCGAATAAATTTATCGATGTATTGAAACATATCGATATATCTTTTTCGATACATCAATTGAATACAGTATTGATGTTTTAAAAATTTTGTGCATCCCTAGCTGATACCCCTTCCGGCATTGAATTACACTTGTGGGTCGAACTTACATGCTCTTGGTGATTACTGTTCCTAACCGCTGAAAGGTCTTCGACTTATTAGTTACAAGCACTCAGCATGTATAAGTCTGTTCGTTCTGTTAAAGGAATATGAAGGGGTATTAGCCCTCGGAGTGGTTGTTTATTGTAAATCGGGCTTTAAATAATTAAATTTTTATCACCGTGAATTATTGATGAAACGTCTTTCATGTTAAAAATTTCTATATATTTCAATTTATTATTTTTAATTATACTTGTTCCTCCTTCATTGTTTCCATTCCTTGTTATGCCTTACTGACGAGCTAAACATCGATGTCCAATGCTACAAGCCTTTTTTAAATTTTTTATATTTTCATAATTTATTTAAAAAATGTTTCATGTCTCGTTTTGGTCATTTACATTTTATTTTATCCTGTACTTTTTAAAACAGACTAACCTATTTTTTGTGAGTCGTCATGATATGACGTTTTAAGAATTTAGACACCACGTAGTTATATTTCAAAAAAAAAATGTTTCAACATATTGTGAATTTTCATTACTAAAAATTTAAATATTTCCAAACAGGGTCACAGAAATAATAAATGAACCTAATAAACATAAACGAAAATTATTACTGACATTAGCATTACTTACGTTAGCATTTTTTTCATTTGTCAAACTAATTTTTATTTATCAAATATTAGTAACTATTATAAAATGCTTTGCACTTTTTAAAGCTCGATTCAGATTTCCTATTCGATCATTACTTTCTTAGCTATTAATTACCAAATTAAAAACTGTTTTTTGTTTTGATCGACGCAAAATTCATCGAAAAATTATGTGTTAGGGCTCGGAGATCATTCAAATAAAAAATAATTAAATTATGCAGACGAGTTTTATTATGAGGTTGATGGAAAAAATACTGAGATACTTGAAACTTAAAAAAAAGTTAAATTTTCCGCCCATGGGTGTCTCATGCTTGCTGAAACTAGAAATTTTCAGAGCGAGAGCTGAACTAGAAATTTGGGGCTTTAATTTGTTTTTGTTATTTTATCAAAAATAAAATACCTTTTTCAAGTTTATTATAACGATTTCGGTAAAAATTTCACAGTTCCAAATTTGAAACTAAACAAATCAACAATTAACATTTATCCGGAAATTGAGGATATTTAGATTAAACTTTTCCCTGGCGCTTCTACCATATTTTAACGAGTGAATTTTTTATGTTAGATATGCATACTGATTTAAGGTTAAGAAGTTTTGAATGAATATTCAAGCAAAGGAGATAAAGTAATCGCAGGAACTGAGATATGGTGAATATGGAAGGCTGAAATTGTTTTATAAAATAATGTTAGACAAATCAAAATGCTATCACTAGAAAATCAGCATCAAAAAAATAATGTTCTTTCTAGTAGACCTCAATCGTTTATTTTAAAGGGTACTGTTTTATTAACAAAAGTTGTCAGCTTAAGTATTTTTGTTGAATAAAATTTCAATTGTGTTATATCTGCTAAAAGAACTCAGACGCTTATTGCATAAAAAAATAACGAAAAAGTCATTGGTTATATTAGACGTTTTTTATGGCACGTTTTGAAATTGCAAAAAAAGTAGTTTTAATTTTAAAGGTTTTAATTTAAAAGCGTAATGAATCGTCGACTTTCAATAAAGTCGATATTCGCTAATCAGCGTCTGCTCGAAAACCAAACGAGATGAGGGTGGGTAGGCAGAAAGAGAGAGATCCCCGGCGTAATATAAGAATACACATGCATAAATTAAAAATGTAAAACATCAATACTTTCTTATTAAACCTCCCTACCCTTAATGACAATCAAGAAGGCCGGAGAGCGCGTATGTGGAGAAAGGGGGAAAGAAAGCGAGGGGCTAAGAGAGGGGGTGGCACTCGGTCTTCGTGCGCTAAGAATAAGAATACGTACATTAAAAACGAACATCAATACTTCCCTTATTAAAACTCCCTTATAATGACAATCAAGACGGCTCTGAAAGGCAGCGAACGTATATGACGTAGCGGCCGTGGAGGGGGTAAGAAATTTCCCTAGAGCTGTTGGCGAAATAGATAGCTCGGATGTAACTTAAAAATAACTAATAAGATTGTTTTTTTGGGCCTCGCGTCAAGCTCTTTGCATGCCCGAGTGGGATGAAAATCAGATGATTAGATAAATAAAATTGTTGTTGCTTCTCCTAGCGCATTTTCAACTGCGTTTCGCCATCAGTTCCAGAACTGGAACGAATCATGGGCGTTCGCTCGACCGCCTAAAGGAAAATTAAAAGCGTGAACCGCCGCCTGGAACGCAGAAGAGAATAGAAATAAATTAAAAAATTTAAGAAAAAATATTAAAATATGAGAAAAAGTTAACATTTTGATAGAAAAAAGCCAATTTATTTTTCAGCTTAGATGAAGTTTTGGACAAAAATTCTGGAATCTTGAAAATAAAATATCAAAATAACAAGGTTTTTACATTTACCTTCACATTTTTTCTAAAAATTTAAATCTTAACTTTAAAATTTAGACGTTTTCTTTTGCGAATTGATACTCATGAGTCGGTCAAGTTGTCTTTAAAAATATAGTGCGAAGAAGCAATTTTAATATGAAACTCGAAATTTCCAAATTTAATTGTTCAGAATACTTTAGTTTTTATTCCCAAAATTTTGTGTTTACACTCAAAAATTCTGCTCATCAATTTGTAGAACCCTTACCTAAATTTAGGTTTTCCCAATTTTTGATATTTTTGTTTTGCTTGTGAATATTTTGAGCTTGTTTGGAAATTTTCAAATGACAAAACTCCACTTCAATTAGGCAGTTTCGTAATGTAGTCTTTTTTCTTAGCCTTTCACATGTAAACTTAGGCGGGACGTGGGATAAATAATATAAAATCGGGCAGACCTAAACTTACCTGTCCAAATTTTGGAGGCAATTATCGAAAAAATTTCAAGTATGAGGAGGTATTGAAAAATTCCTATAGAATCAAATAAAATTTTAATAGTCTTGCTTTAATTTAATATTATTACACCGAATTTGCAGCACTTCTAGATATTTTAATAAAAATGTATCTTGATCTGCAAATTAGGCCTCCACAGCTTCTATAATCTCTTTGTTGAAAGAAAATGTACGACCTTTTCAACTTTTTTTCAGTAAAGGAAAGAGATGATAATCGTATGGAGTAAGATAAAAAAATAAAGAAAGTATTCCAGTAATTAGAATTTGAAATCAGGAATTGTTTGCGGCATGGCAACATGCGATTTGTATGCAGAGGCATTATCCTTCATAACAATCAGAACTGGGCAAATTACTTTGAAGAAGAAATCATTACATTAACTATCACTTTTTTAGAAAAAGCAAGGAAATTACTTCAAATTACATTACCTTACTATTGGTTAATTTAATTACCCATTACTTAGAAACAGGAATTAATTACCAAGCAATTATATTTTCAATTACTTTTAAATTTTACAATATAAACGATAACATAAAATGTAAAAAAATCATTATTTATATAATAATACAAAATAAACTCTCATCTAAAGGACACATGCACAATGTATGTCAACTTAAGTACCATAAATGTTATGATTTATATTACAGAAAAGAGATTAAATAATAGCCTAGGAAAATGGAATACATAAAGTTCGTTTTAACGGATACAAAAAATCATTTTTTTTTTTAAATTTCGACTTGTTTTTCAAAATTTAGATTTTTAATTTCGACTTTTTTGAAAAGTCTAAGTTCAAAATTTCGACATTTTTGAAAATTTTTATTCTTTTTTTCTAATTTCCCTTTTTTTTTTTCGAAATGTCGATGACTTTTGAATATTTCGACCTTCTTCGAAAATGTATACTTTTTTGAAAATACTGACTTTCATTAAAAATTCCAACTTATATTTTAAAATATTCACCTTTTGAAAATTCCTGCTGTTTTTGGCGAAGTCGATTTTTATTGCAGAATTGCACTTTTTTTGATTTATTAACTTATTTTGAAGGTTTCGACGGTTTTGAAATTTTCGATATTTTCAAATATCCACTTTTATGGTCTATTCTCTCTTTTCTCGGAATTTTCACTTATGTTTAAAAACCTTCAAAGCCAAAATTTTGACTTTTTCTCGACATTATAATTTAATTTTAAAAATTTCGACCTCCTTTTGCTTTTTTTCAAAAGTTCAACTTTTTTAAAAACTGGACTTCTTTTTAAAATTTAGATTAATTTTTAAATATATTGACTTTATCTTGAGTATTTAAATTTTGTGAAAAATTTCGACTTTTTAAAATTTTTATCTTAGTTTATAAAATTTCATCGTTTGTTTTATTTCGCTTGTTATCAAAAATTTATAGTTTTTTAAAATTTTCCTGAGTGACTTTTTTTAAAGAAATACATATTTTTGAAAATTTGAATATTTTTAAGGGTTTCGTGTTTTCCTCAAGATTTATGTACTTACTGAAAATGACATTTTTAAAAAATCTTTTTTCGATTTTTATTCAAAATTTTCGACATATCTTAAAAATTTCAAATTTTCCATTGTTTAAACGTCCACATTTTCCAAAATTTGACTTATTTTGAATATTTCAACTCTTTCACAATTTCGCTTTTTTTCCAAAATGTCTACTTCTTTCAAAACCTTTTTCTGAAAATTTAAACTTTTTGTTAATTTATACTAAATTTTGACACCAAACTTCGAATTTTCCTCAAAACTTCGACTCTTTCAAAATTATCTTTTCTTTTTGATAATTCTATTAATGTGAAGTTTTATTTTCAAACTTTGATCGTATTCCAAAATTTGCACTTTTTTCTGAAAATTTCGACTTTTATTCAAATTTCTGACTATTTCTCAAAGTTCTACATATCCAATTTCTACTTTATTTCAGAAATTGCCACTTTTATGTCCATTTGCCTCCTTTTTTAAAAATTCTTTCAAAAATTTTAACTTTCCTAATTTTTTTACAATTTACACCGTTTTTTTTTTAAATTTCGACCTTTATTACCAAAATTTCGACTTTTTCTCGAATATTCGATTTCCCAAGAATTCGACTTATTTTGAAAATTTAGGATTTTTTCCAAATATTCAAATTTTTCCGAATCTTAGAATTTTTATGAAACTGAATTTTTGAAAAATTTTCCTTTGACTAGAAAATTTGAAGAATCTGACGTTTTAAACTGCGACTGGCATTTTAAAAAGAAGCATTTTTCAAGTTTCAGCTAGGAAGTTTCGAAATAGAGTCAAAATTTAGGAGAATTTTCGAGTTTCAAATTAAAACATGGAATTTGAAGAAATAAAAAACGCGAAAAAGCCTGATTTTTAACATTAAATTCCAAGAAAAAAAAACTTCAATAATTTTGGAATTCACGAACTGACAGCAGCTCATTGGGCCCTCATAAAGGCGCGGGCCCCTGGCATTTGCCTCCTTTGCTCTCTTTTTCAGGGGGCCTGCTATTGGTAGAAGAATAATTCTTGCTCTCATACTTTACCATTTATCATTACGTGATGTTCAACACCGTAACTATCAACTAACAATAATATACTAGTCCGTGAAAAATTATAAAAAATAAACACACAGGCCCTATTGAATTTAGCGCTGTATTTCTGGACATTTCCGAGTAGTAAAGTGCTGATACTAGACTTCGATTATCGCAAAATCATGGCTATCCTTGTATCATGATGCAAAATGCTATAGTTGGCTATAGTATAGCTAATTCTACAAATTTATTTTTGTTTAAGATGTCCAAAGCAAAAATGGCAGGAATAACATTCGTCATTGTAAAGAAATTACAAGAAAGAATTGAATTATTTTTTGGAATTTAATTTCTCCATTACGACGTAATTTAAAAGAAGTAATGAGTACCTGCAATTAATTCCTTTAAATGAGGAATGTTCCATTCATTTTCAAAAATGAGAGGAATTCCACATTACATTACATTTTTTATCAAGGTAATACAATTACAATTCATTTTTTGAAAAATGTAATTAAATTAGTAATGCATTATATTTTGTAAAGATTACTGCCAAGCTCTGATGGCAATCCCAAAATACTGAAGCAATAGCATTTGCAGCAGATCTTTGAAGACATAATTTCTTAAGCCTTTGATGGTTCTATTCCAGCGATTTCAGCTTTGTTTCCAGATCTCAGAAATGTATCCAAGTTTCATCCATTGTAACCACACGGCTTAGATAGTCGGCATCTTTTCTAAACCGTACACAAATGAAACGTGCCTCCTTTTGGTCGACATTTAGACATTTGGAAATCCATTGTGCAGACATTTTTTTCATATTCAAATCGACGTGAACTTTATGAGCGTTTATTTGAAATATTCTGTGTCTCAGATATTCGTTTTAGCCGAACTGTATGATCTAATGAAATCATGTCAAAGACTGCTTCAATATTCATAACTATTAAACTTTATTAATGAATAAAATGCAATAGATATTAAAATTGCTTCAATATTTTCGGAGACGAACTCAGAAACTGACCCTCCTGACCAACCTTCATATTCAATGGAATATTTACCTCCTTTGAAGTTTGCAATCCAATTTTTCATGGTCGCATACGAAGGACTTTGACCGCCAAGGGTGTTAAGTATATCCTCGTAAATCTGATTACCTCGTAATCTCTTCAAATTTAGGTAGGTACTGATGATGGCTCGATACTCCAATTTTTCGTTTTTCATAATTTCGGTCAGCATATTTCTAATAAGTTATTGTTCGTCGCAATATTTTTTTTATCCATAAACCGATGTAGGCTAAATAGGTATCAATACATCCTCGTATGAAATTCCAGATAAAGTGGTTTTGTACGTTTTGTTAAACACTATTTTGATTTAGAAGTGTTAGGACGTCAGTATCAATATCAGTTATAAAAATTTTCCTCTTATTCCGTTCTTATTTCACCAGTTATCACCGTAATTGAATGTTGGACTTTTCTGGATCAGTAGTTTTTGCCTCCGTGATAGTGTAATGGCACAAGTAAATGCTCAACAATTTCTTCGGTTTCCTTAATCTTCCGATGCCAATTATGAGCGATTCCGAGCGCTCGTTTAACTAACTTCAGTAAAATGGTCTCGGTTGTCATTTATGAGGTGGTCTAATTGAGAATAGGTGCCGGTGGCTGGCCCATGGGGCAGATTATAGCGCAGCGTAACGGGTTCGACCGAGAATACGATCTTTTAAAAAGGCCCCACAATCGAATGCATGCAGAATTATACGGGATATGATTTAAGTAAGCGGCGATAACTCATATTCGAGCAACTTTAAAATCTTAAAAATAATAAACAATAGTTCATGTATGCATAAAACGAGCAGACACAATTTGTAAAGCACGCTGCGGACCAGCCAACCGTGGCGACCTGAGATAGTTGGCCATGTAAGGTTGGTACTATACACCGTGTGCTCTTCGCCACTCGATAGCATTCTCCTTGATTTATTGCCAGGCCAGATTTAATGGCGTATTTGTTGAATACTAATTGTAGGATTTCAGCTTTGTTTTTTAGATTGTCGTAATTGCCACTAAAAGCTATCTTCATTATCGACGTCCATTCCGATGGTTCTTCCACGCCATGCCTTCCGGCTAAGTTATATTGAATTTTATAGTGCACGATGTGTGGTAAAGAGGCAGATATTCAATTTAGCATATTTTCTGTTCAGCGGAAAAGGCTCTAAATTTAAATGAGACTGAAATAAACTTTAGTTGTCTGGAACTTGCTTTTGCGTTAGTTAAACTGTTTAACAACCAGAATGTTTTTTAATAACTGCTTAGACAATCAGAAGGTAATCAAAACAATCTGAATGCAAGCACCAAGTATTTTCATCTTCTACATTTTGTAACAATTTTAAGAAAGAGAAACTGGGTCCAGTGAAACAAAAAGGAATTTAGTGCATTACTTTTACCAATTTAAACTTTAAAATTAAAAATTTCCTACTCAAAATATTAATTTCAAAGAAAAAAAAAACAAAAGAAATGAAAATTTTGAGCCTGACATTTAAAGATTAAAGTCTAAAGTTCCAGAAGCCTAAATTTGCACAAAAAACTAAGATTTAAAAACAATTCTGATTTTTTATTAGAAATATCAACTTTTTTCAGAATTTCAACATTAACACAGGGATTTCTCCTTTTTTGTTTTGAATTTAGACATTAATATCGAACTGACGATAATAAAATCGAAATTTTCACACCAAGGTTAAAATGTTAGAATCAAATATTGAAGCTAAATTTGAAATATCTATTTTTTCTCAGAGTTTTGGAATATAGGTAATGTTGGCTCTTAAAATCCAAATCTCTATATTCTAAAGTAGACAATTCGAAAAAAAATTAAATTTCAAATTGTTTAACTTATTTCCTTCATTCAGATTTTAAAATTATAATTTCAAAAAAAGTTAGCACGATGAAATAAGGATAAAATATTTACAGAGAAACTGAATATTTTCAGAAAAAAATTCAAGCAAATTTATATTTAACATCCCCACTTTTGAACTTTGAAATCTGAAAATAGGTTGCAAAAAATCGAAAGATTTATAAAAATTGGTGTTACGGTGCGTGCAGATAAGTCTCGAATAGCAGGATAGTTGACACTTATGTCAGAGAGAAATGTACGAAATCAAGTTTCTAATCTAAACGCACCCTTACTCTCGGTTTTTTTATATACAATATAAAGCTTAAACTTGGGATTTTTAATTAGGTATTTCTTTTTAAAAAATTAATACTTCAAAATCAAAAACTTGTGATCAAATTCGCAATTGCAGCAAAAAAGGTTAAGTAACTTTTTGGAATTAAACAAAAAATGTTCTCGAACTTTGAAGTTTAGGATCTAAATTTTAACTTTACACTGAAATGTAGGTAGTAAAGTCAAACAAGATTTCGAAATTTCTATAAAAAGGCTTCGAAATTATGAGACTAAGGTGGAAATTTGGGCATGAAACCGAAAGTATATAGGAGAAGAAAATTTGAATTGACTAAAAAAATAGTTTTTCAAAATTTTCCCCCAAATAACATACTTTCTAATTTAAAGCTGAAATAATGAATTCAAAATGGAAAAAATTGAAAATCAAATGAAAGTTCTCTAAATTTTGAAATGACGCTTTGACTTTCATCTCTAAACTACTTGAAATTCAAATATTCGAATTTTTCTAGATGTTTCGATTTAAATCTCGCTCTTAAAGTTCAAAATATGCAGATTTGAGATAATTCCACAAAAAAAGCTAAAATTTCAAGGTAATTTTTGAAATTATTGAAGATAATTTTATGATATATTAAGATTTTTATAAATTACAATTTTTTTTGGAAATTTGGAATTTAATGTTACTGTCTATTAGAAACATGCGATTCAACATAAAAATTTCAAAATTAAAATTTGAATTTAAAATAAAAGTTAAAAGGTTGAGAAAAATTTAGAAATTATAAAAAAAAATGAATTTCATTATTTTCGGAAAAACTTGCGATTTCTCAAATTATCAAGTCTGGACTCGAAAGTTTAATAAATTTTTGAATATTCAAATTTTCGCAATATTTAATTTGATTTAAAACTTAATGTTCTTTTAAAAACTTTTTGTCTTGAATTAAAACACGAAATAAATAAAAGTTTCAAATTTAAATTGGGAAAAATAGAAGATAGTCAACATTTCAAAAGTTATTACATTTTTTATTTCAAACTTGAATATTCGACCTTTTTCTCGAAATTGCTGTAGAAGCTCTAAAAAAATGTTGAATTCGAAAATCGAAAAAAGTGGGAAACTTGTTAAAAAAAATTAGTAATGTGTGTTTTTTCAACTTGTAAGGAAAGTTGTGCTGCCTACATGGAACACAGGCAATACGAAACTGAGGAAAATATTGATCTTGTCCATAACTTTTGATTTATCTAAATTATAAACTCTAGTTTACTAGGTATAAGTAATAAGAGGCGCAAAAGATTATTTTGTCCATAATGCCCGATATAATCTTAAAATATCTTTACACCAAAAGGAAAGAAAAAAATTCTAGTTGGGAGCTTAGATTTTCTAAAACCGAATTCGAATTTCTTTGTTAAAAATTTTAACTTAGGACTCTGAACTTCCAAATTTTGAGAAAAATTGGAAACCTATAAATGAATGCATTTTATTCAAGAAAAAACCAACACTTCAAACACAAAACTTTGGGATCTTTTGAGGATACAAGTACGATTTTCTAAAAAAAAAATATAATATTCCTATAAAACGCGTAGATACTGAGTATAAGGCTGAAAATATGGAAAAAAATTATACATAATTTATAACTAAACGAAAAACTTCGAGAAAAAACTGAAAGTTTGAGAAAAAATCAATATCTATAGGCTACAGAAAAATTTGTTAAATTTTGGAGTTAAAAAACAGGTTTAAATTAGGAATTTTTAGAAAAAACCCATGGACGTAGGCAGGATTTCGTTCAGGAAGGAAAAAGAATCTTTTTGAATAATTGATAAAAAAAGAGAAACTTGGAAAACGTTCCGGTTGAGTATATGTATATTTTCAGTTAACTACATGAACTGAGTAATGGAGTTTTCAGATTAACTTAGAAATTTGGAAATAGAGCCCCACTGTGCGAAAAGAGTCAGAAAATTGAATCTAAAATAAAAACCGAACCTTTGAAAACTATCTAAATTTCGAAGATTTCGAAAAATGACGATTTTTAAAAATACCGTCGAAATGTCTAAAAAAGTGTTGAAATCTCTTGAAGAAAAAAGAACATTTTTAAGAGAAAGGTAATTTTGAGAGAGACCAATTCCGAGGAAAAACGAATTTTGGGAAAAAGTTGGAATGTTTAAAAAATCGTGTTTAAAATAAAATCTTAACCTTTCGAAAAATATCAAGAAATGTTGAAAATTCGAGAAAATTATATAATTAAAGGTGAAAAAAAAGACGTAATTTCCAGAAAAACTTGGAACTTTGAGAAGAATTTTTCACTGTCAGTAAAGATTTCCAGAAGCATAAAGGATCCGAAGTACGAGTCAAAATTTCCAGAATAAGACACATTTTAAGCAACATTAAATTTTCCGAAGTTAAGATTTGAAAAAAATTCAAAAAAAACCGAATAGTAAAAAAATGAAAGTTCAATTTTGAGAGAAAACAGTAGAATAAATTCGTAATTTTGAAAGCGATAAATTTTGAGAAATAACCCTTTTTGGGAAAGGATTTTTTATAAAAACCCAACCCTTTGGAAGAACTCGAAAAATGCTGAAAATTTTAAAAATGCCAAAATATTTCCAAAGGTCAAATATTCTGAAAAAATTCGCAATTTCCAAAAACACTTTTCTCGATTTTACCTTTTTTTTGCTAACTAATTTTGACATAATATTTAAATTTCTATAAAGAAAATTGAATGTACAAGAAATTTTTTTCTCGAAATTACCAAAAAATATCTTTCTTCAAATTTTAAATTTTCGGTAATATGCCAATCTAATTTTGAGGAAACAGGCGAAATTTAAACGAAAAGCCAATTTTGAATGAAAAGTCCAGAAAGTTCTAGAAACTAAAACACCGCATTTTGACATAAAAGTCAAAATTTCGAAAATAAGGCGCAAACTGAATTTAAAACAGTTAAAATTAAAAAAAAAAGACAAATAATCAGAAAAGTGGCACAATTTTGATAGAAAAAATGAATTCCGAAAGAAGAGTCCCAAAAGAATATTCATAATAAAGTTGAATTTTCAAAAAAGGCGAATTTAAACAAATTTTAAGAGAACATTTTTTAACAAAGTTGAATATCGAAATAAAAATATTCGAGAAAAAGGCAAATTTTAAGAAAAATCAAATTCTAAAAGATCAAAATCTTCAGAAAAACCTGATGTTAATGAAAATAAAGGAATTAAAAAAAAAGAAATCTCTAAAAAACAGTCGACATTTCTAGAAAAACCACCAAATAAAGCAACAAAGATCGAAATTTTCCAGAAAAAAATCAAACTTTAAGAAAAAGTAAAATTTTGAGAATAGATGTTTATCAAAAAAAGTCAAAATTTTAAGGAAGATACGAATTTCCTGGAAAAATATCAGATTTCCGGGACGGGATGGGAGGATAAATTTCAAATTTGCGAAAAAAGACCGATTTTGAGAAAAATATTCAAGTTTCGATTTTATTAAATTCGTTTTTTTTTTGGAAATTTCGATTTTTTCCCTTGAAAAACAAAATAAAAAGATCGAAATTTTGAGAAAAAAGTCGTAATTTAATAAATACTTGAAATTCTTCAGATAGAATCAAATTGTGTCGAAAATTTGGAAAAAGGACAAATTTTGAGAAAAATGTATTTTCTATAATTTTTTCTTGACCGCTTAAATCAGAGGCAGACATGTGCTCTGATCTGGCCCACCTTAAGTCAAAAAATGTTCAATATTGAAATAAACGTCGAAATTTTGAGAAACAAGTTATATTTCAGTTATAAACCATTCCAGGGAAATTTCCTCGGAATATTTACCTTTTTACAAAATTTCTAATAAGTTATTATAAAAATTTCCAAATAAATATTTTTATCAAAAAATCCTTTCAGTTTTGAGGAAAAAGGTAAATCTTGACAAAAAAGTCAAAATTTTCAGAAAACCAAAATTTAAAGAAAAGCCGACATTTCCGGAAAAAAAACGAATTTTGAGAAATGATAGAATTTCGAAAAAGAAAAACTATGAATTTTGAGAAAAAAATTCGAAGTTTTGTTTAAAGCCGGAATCTGATGAAAAAAATCGAATTTTAGGAATAAATCTGAAATTTCGAAAATAATTTATGAAAGAAGACGAATTTTGAGAAATAAGTTGAAATTTAGAGAAAATATCAATAGCTTAAAGAACGACGAATTTTATCGAATGGAAATTTTTTAGAGAAAGTCTTCTCAGTTGAATATAAATTTTCATTTAACTGCATGAGCCAGGGGGCAAGCGCCCTACCCTGCCCTACTCTATTTACGCCTCTGAAAAAATTGTATTATATTTAAAAAATAAATTCGACATTTATGAAAAAAATGGTCTTAACTTGAAATTTAGGAAGATCGATATTTGGGGTTTTAACTTAATTCGAGAAAAAAGTCAAATAAGTAAGATTTAATTTCGAAAAATAACAACATTTCTAGAATAATTTAGATTGTTAGTGTAAAGTTGAGGTGTTATGAAAAAGGTAGCTTAAATTTATTAATTTTATTTAACATTTAATAAACATAATATTTTCGACCAATAAGAGTCCATCACGAAGAACAAGGCAGCTTAAGTTAAAAAGTTTGAGAAAAAATTTCCATTAAGGGCAATTGTTTATTCATTCAATTCTGTGGAAAAGCTAGTGTTACAATGCTAGTGTTGCTATAAAAGAATTAGATAAGTCTAAAATTATCTATATATAAATACCCCATCGATAATTTTTATTATGCTAGCATCGAATGAGCTTAATATAACAGAGAAGGGAAATTGTATGTGGCATAGGTTTGAAGTACAAATAGCCGAAAATGCAAACACAACAAGAACGTTTAGAGAATGCAATCCATTATTCAGGAAGACAGCGGTAACAGCAAACAGCTTCAGGAAATACTACGAATACGACAAAGAACCTTCGGCCCACTATCGGCGAACGCCCCACGCGAGACAAGGATGGAATGTGGGAGATGATCACCTCGGGCGGCGAAATTTATGTTTTCCACGCGATCCCACATATCTGCCCTCGTGATTCCGACTTACGGACCGGTTTTTTTTCAAACTCGTCAACATACATCTGTCATTAATTTTCAATGTTTAGATTCTACGACTTCTAACGCAAAACCAATCTCATCCAGGAATTAGTTATCAGGACACTTCAGTGCATGGAGAAGCACATTTTATAACAAAATTTTAAGATTGGAGTTAAACAGTTGCTTTTATTTCCCTTCACACATAACACAGACGAAAAGTATTATTTATTTGGACGTTAGAATGCAAATTAGAATTTTTTTGCAGAAATTGAATTGAAAACTAGAAAAGTGGATTGGATTTATTATGAACAAGTATGTTTTTTCTTAAGTCACTTCAGAATTTGGAAAAAAATAGAAATCCCTAAAATTATTTAGAAATCAATTTTTTCTTGAAACCTCCAGTCAACTCAAAATCTCAGATTCTTCAAATTTATTCTTGACATATTTCAAATTCATTCCAATAATTTTTTCTCCAAGTAGTGATGATTTTCCACATTTCAAGTTGTCGTTCCCTCCTTTTTCTGGTGCAGGGTGTATCACAAGCTATTTTTATCGTTTCAGCCATATTACATTATTGGATATCAGCAGTGATTAATGTTTTTGGAGGACCACAGTTCATAAAAAAATGGCACTTTGCGTATATTCACCATTATTGATATATGCAGATAAGTTAATCAATAACAGAGCTACTTCCGAGGGTTCTGGTGTCTCATAATTTCCACCAATGTGTGTAGTAGATGCTACACATTTTATTCGCAAACGAGCTGCAAAAAATTGCTAAATTTCCCACTCCAATGAAAAATATGAAAAATAATGTTAACCTCAAAAAAATATAGTTTCTCTGAATCTCTCAGTGTACAAGACCATAATTGAAAGTCATCTGAGGGTTTAAAAATGGAGTTTATTTGTCCCCGAATAGAAATTCATTTGGCATTCGGGAGCATGTCGAAGTTTTTCCACAATTATCGGCTATGATTTACATAAATTGCTGAAACAAATGAGGAAAATCGCGCAAAGACAAAGAGAAAGACGGAGAAAGAGTTGTAAATTAACGCAATCAGAAAGGGACGGGCTGGCTATATAGTACATCTGCGCTCGACTGATTTTTTTTCTTATACTTTAATTACATGCAAATTCTTGCCGTGAATGTACAATCCGCCATTTTCTAACTCAATTCTCATCTCGAAGGAGTCTCATTCCTTTGTCTCATATATACGTATATACTTTCTTGGCTCACGCATTTTAAACATCGGTCCCTTTTCTTTCGTATTCTTAATTAGTAATCTTCCGTCTTCGTCGCGTTGATGAGGTTCGCCCTCTTCCGTCTTCGGCGCTCTCGTATGGAAATGTAACGTCAGCCTGAGACGAAATTAAAGTTCCCCTTGCGAAAACGAAATTTTCTACACCCGTGCAGGCTTTCATTACATACATACAGGAGAGACGTTTTCTCCGCAATGTCTTTAGTCAAATATGCACGAGGGGGGCGAACTGCGTTTTACTCATTAGCGAATTGGCAAAAATGTGTCGAGAATGCCAACGTTTCGATACGTGACGCAAAAGTACGATCGAAGCGCTTTCAGCCATCGCCCATCCAACTGAATTTCTAATTTCAGCTTTCAACGACGCTTTCTACATTTTTAAAAATGATATAGCATAATGTATCATAATCATAAATATATTATTAACGACTAGCCTGTACTTTACATCTACCAATGAAAGTTCTAGTGGTACTAGTAGTAGCAAGTCACCTGGGTGAATCTAGTATTGGTAAATTTTCTAAATTCATCAGAGTGACGTTGACAATGTAAGAAGCTATCTCCTCCGAAGAGGCGAGTTGTGGGCCGCAAATAGCAACGGTAAGTTGAAATGCGCTTTACACTGCGTGAAACCGCCAGACCGAGGTAGAAAAACACGTTCAAATTCTCATCACTTCACCTCAAAGTGTGATGTATGCGTATTTACAATTCAATAAAAGAATAACTTATATTTGATACTCTGAGTGAGAAACAATAGTTCGATAGTTCAACCACAAGGGGAGCTGACACCAGTAGTTTTGCTGTGACGTGTTTCTTTGAAGTGTAAACGTAGAATTCGTAAATTTTAAAGTCAAAAATTCCACTCTTCATTCAAAATTTAATAAAAGATAAAAGTTAAGTCTGTCTTGGAAAAGCATTTTGAAAAAACTAAATGTTTTTGGAAAACTGTAAAACCTTTTCTCCAAATTCCAACTTATTTAAAAATTTTGGAAATTTCCATACTTTTTCCAAAATATTAATTCTTTCTCAAAGTTTAGGTTATTCAAAAAACTAATTCGCTTCAAAATTTTGACTTTCTTAGAATTTTAATTTATAATTTAAAAATATCGACTCTTAGTATTTCAAGTTTTTCTTGAAGTGTTCACTTTTTTGAAATTTATTTCTCAACATTTATAATTTTTCGCTAAATTTTAATTTTTGTTAGTTTTGAAAAACTTGATAGTTTATGAAAATTAAGTACTTAAGACTTCAAAAACTGAAATACAAATCATCTTCAGAGATACTTCAGTATCTCTCTGGCTATCGAAACGCGTTAGACGAACCTTTGTTGTATTTTTTAATCTTTCTTGGTTTCAGGGAACAAGATTTGTATTTCAATTTTTGAAGATAACCAAGGACCAGTCCGTTGCACTAAAAATAACAAAATACTTGAAACTTATTTTCAAATTTTGCTCTCGTTTTTAGATTTCGAGGTTTCTCCTAAACTTTAGAGATTTTCCCGAAATTTTGACTTTACCTCGAAATCAATATTACTTTTTTTATAAGTTGAAGTTTTCGAAAATTTCAAATACTTGAAAATAATAACCTTTTAAATATTTCGACTTTTTGAAAATTTTTATTTTTCAAAATTTCTCCTTTTTCTAACTTTTGGCTTTTATGTGAACTTTTTTACTTTAAAATTTCTACTTATTCCGAAAATTTTGCATTTTTGTGAATTTGGACCTACTTTAAAAATTTTTCTACTTTTTTTAAATTTCAACTTGTTTGAAAATGTTGTTTCAAAAAATTAACTTTTTTGAAAGTTTTCATTTTATTTTAAATTTTAACGTTGTCTTAAAAACAATATTTTTGAAAATTTTGTCCTATTTATTAATTTCTGGATTTATTAAAAAAGAAATCTCAACTTCTTTTGGTATTTAAATTTTCTCGATATTTTTATTTTAAAACTCCTTTATTTAAACTTCGACCTTTCTTGAGTATTTAATTTCGAATTTTTTTTTAAATATTTAGCTGAAAATTCCCATTTTTTAAAATAACAACAAATTAAATTTTATTTTCTTTTATAAATCTTTTTTGAAGATTTTAATTTTTCAAAACTTGAATTTTTTGGAAAATGTTGATGTCTGAAAATTTCTAGTTTGTATTGTTGAAAATTTCGATGTTTCTGGCTCGATATTTTAAAATTTTTACTCTATTTAGAATTATCTCTTTTTTTTTGATGATTTCCAAATTTTTCAAAATTTCGACCTTTTTTACAACTTTTGCCTTATTTTAAAATTTTGTGTACTCTTTTTCACTAAAGCACTGAACTAAACACTGTGGCTTATGATTAAGTCCAAAGAAGGTTTCACCCCTTTACCACATCGGCAATTAAATAAATAATTACGCGATACGTATTTCGCCAGCAGAACTGGCATTTTCAAGCGCACTAATCTTAAAAGATTAGCAAAAGATGCATCGACGTCATCTGCATTGAGATTCAAATCGATACTCTGTATCGATTTGAATCTCATACTCTGTATCGATTTGAATCTCAATGCAGATGACGTCGATGCATCTTTTGCTAATCTTTTAAGATTAGTGCGCTTGAAAATGCCAGTTCTGCTGGCGAAATACGTATCGCGTAATTATTTATTTAATTGCCGATGTGGTAAAGGGGTGAAACCTTCTTTGGACTTACTCTTTTTCACTATTTTGATCTATTGAAAATGTTACTTTCTACGAAGTTTCAACTTTTTTTTATTTAAAAAAAAGAGGTTTTTGAATTTGAATTTTTAAAAATATTTTCTTATTTTGAAAATTTTAATGCGTTTGAAAATCTTTAATTTATTTTGCTCAAGTTACTGACTTTTTTCGAATCTTCGACATTTCAAAATTTACCCTCTTTTCGAATTTTGAATTTTTTGTTATAATTTTCACACTTTTTGAAATTTCAATTTCTTTTTTTAAAATATTGAGATATTTTGAAAATTTCTTTTGATTTTGATCTCTCTCTCTCTCTCTCTCTCTCTCTCTCTTTCTCTCTCTCTCTCTCTCTCTCTCTCTCTCTCTCTCTCTCTCTCTCTCTCTCTCTCTCTCTCTCTCTCTCTCTCTCTCTCTCTATCTCTATCTCTCTAAAAAATCCCATATTTGCAAAATTTCGGCTTTTTCTTAAAACTGTGACTTACATTTTTGAAAATAAATCTTTAAATTTTGAATTTTTGTCAGCGTCCACTTTGACTGTTATGCAAATTGTGGAAAAATCGATATGATACAAAATTTTCCTTTTTTTCACAATTTGGTTATTTTAATGATTTTGACTTTTTTCTCAAATTTCTTATACTTTCTTTCACTGAAAAATACATTTTTTTTAATTTCGACTTTCTTTAGACGTTTTAAAATTTTAGAATTCTTAAAAATTTTGATATTGCAAAAATTTCTAGTTTTTCTGAATTTTTACTTTTTTGACAATGGTTCGCCGTTAAAACTTCTACATTTTCTCGAAATTTGGACCAACTGTGAAAAATTGTTTTACTTCTTAATTTCGATTTTTTTAAAAATATTTACTTTCTTTTTTTTTAAAAAAACATTTTTTTTTCAAAATATGACACTTTGAAATTTTGACTGAAAATTTAGATATTTTTTTAAAATTTCGACTTTAAAAATTTGCATTTTCTTAAATCTAGATTTCTTTACAAAAATTGTAATTTTTCCAAAACCTGGACATATTTCAAAAACAAATTTTGATGTATCTTGAAAATTTTAACTTTTTCATGAAATTTTTATGTCTTTTACGAAAATTTTGATTTTTTTTAAATTTTAATTTTTGCCTTAAAATTCTAAATTTTCAAGTAGATTTTTGAATATTTTAATTCTTTTACAAAAATTTATTCCTAAAAATTTTAAATTTTTTTATAAAACTTGATTTTTTTGAAGAATTTATGGTTTTTTGAAAATCTCGATTTTTTTATTCAAATTCCTATTAATTCGAAATCTTCACATTAAAAATATCAATTTCGATTTTGAAGTTAAAATTTCCAAATTGTGTTAGTTTAAGGTCGGAATATTAATACAAAAATCTAAATTCAAATAGATTTTCGGAGATGAAAATTGAAACCTAATTTCGAGATTAAAGTGAAGAGTTTGAGATTACAATCGAAGTTTTTATTATAAATCAAATCCTAAATACAAATGTCGAAATTCTGAAATTTATGTGTAAAAAGTCATTTGTATAGTAAACTCAAATGTTTGACATGAAAGTTGAAATTTTGAGATTATTTTGTCATCAAAGACAAAATTTCGAAACTAAAACGAAGTTTTTACACTTAGGTTAAAATTTCGAGAGTGAAATGGAAATTTAGACGTTAAAGTCCTTCACCATACATATTTTAATATTTAATCTCCACTCTATTAACTAATATTGACTACTGTATTTTTCAGGAATACTCTCGAGAATATCCCAACGAAATGATCTATGACGAACTACTAACTAGAGCTTGCTGTGGAACTGCCTTTGCAAATGTCCCTAAAAAGTTTTAGTATGAAATTCGAAATTATTATTAGATACCAGAGAAAAATTAAACAAATAATAGAATGTTGCTCGCGATATTTTTCGCAATAAATTCATCATTACTTAAAAGCCCACATTGAAAAGTCTTAAGGGTGGAGGGCGGAGGAGGGTTAGCTTCTATATCTCGAGGACGTTAGGGTCTAAAGAAAAACAAGCAGCCAATTCTCTTTCGAGCTCAGAAAATAAATAATTAGCGGCTCTTTGTGCTCGCCTTCTAAATTATTGAGAAAACGTACATGAAGGATGCTTCTAGGCAATTTTCCAGCTTGCTGTTCAAAAATTTCCCGATTGAACGGTTAATTAGCAACGGGTAAAGAAAAATAATATTGTTATGTACTTATTCAGGGTTCAATCTATTTCTACTCCGTACATCCTCTTATTTTTTATTTATTTCTTGTAATTTTCATTTAATTCGTTGTATTTATTTTACCTGATTTCAATAAATACCAACATAGTACTTTTCGTAAATGGTCTACTAGAAGACAAAATCTCTAGTAAAATAATAGCTTTAAGGGCCACAAGAACTTTTTGTTGTTGAGAAATTATTTTCAAAGAAAGAATGAAATGATTAAATTTGGTCATAGAATGTACGTACGCATCTATGATCTTTTTTACGAGTAAAATCTGTTAATTAACGAAGAGTTTCATTCGGGAACGTCAGCGGGGCAGCGTGCGGTGGGGTTGAAGATTTTCTTTTAAAGTAAGACCCAACCCGGCCATTCTCTTAAAATGTACAAGGATGTATTTCTCATTTGAACTTTAGCCACGTCATAAAAGAGGATAAAAGCAAATTTTAATTCGTCCACATGAACTGTAAAGGGGTTGTTAAAACATTCGTGCTTCCTCGGAGTTTTTAATCAATACAAGATTGCATTTAAATAAAATAGCTTGCGAATTCTTAGCGGGGGCAAATAAGAAAGTCGAGCCTTGCATACGGTCTTATCCCAGACAGTTTCTCACCAAAAACGCCCGCATTTATGCATGTGGAGCGAATACGGATGCGTTCGATGTGTTGTTCATGGTACGAAGACCATAAGCGCTTCATATGCTAAGTACTTCAATTTTTTATTACTACCCGGTATTCGTTTTGTTATTGCATGATGGTAAAAAAAAAACATCGCCACGGCTTCTACGATTGTACTACACAATAAGATCATTGTTCTTTGGTTTCATGTAAATGATTTGTGTGATAGTGAAAAAATAGGATAATTTTTAAACTATCCTGGCTTTTCCCCACAAAAAAACAATGTTATTTAAAATTACCCCAAAAATAACTCAAAAGTTAAAAAGATTACATTTCTATTTAAGTCTCAATCTGTCTTCCGTTTTCTATCACGATCGTATGAGTGAGAAAATATATTTTAATGTCTCAGGTATAAATCACATTAAGGAAAGTTAAATTGCAATTACACAGGCACAAAAGGCAACACTTACAAAACCATATTCAATCTCATACTTACAATCGTTCGAAAACAAGCCGTTGAAATGGTTTATGGAAACGTCAGGCATATGTGCGAATAAATTGTCTATTTAGAGTTCGCAGTGGAGCGATAAATAATTGATTAAAGTTTGAATTCATTCTAGACACTTGAAGAAAGTGCATGTGTATATTGCAACAAGAAGTATGATGCGCAAAATGCTTGATATACGAGGGTGAATCAAACATAATGATTAAAGCGAGTTTTAGAATACCCAACATCATATTTCGACTTAATTGTAGCCCAATGTCTGGAGATAAGAATCCTAACTTTCATATCCAACATTGCATTTTTTTATAGGAATATCGACTTTCATCTGGAAAACTTCTATACCAGAGCTTTTTGAAATACGTTAACCCCATTGGTTCAGTCGATCGTGAGGAATTTGCAACAAAATTTGTATTATTGACGCATTTTCTTTAGCCCTTCGTCACAACTTTACCTTTGTGAGAATGGGTTTTCATAGTTGGTCACGATAAAACTGATTCAGGAAATCGGCAGTTAGAATTAAGATCCAGGAAAAAATATAGAAAGAAGCTTATAGCTCCTAAAATGTTCGTTATTTTAATAAATTGTTTTAACACAGTTTTTGAGTTTCTCTTCACGTAAATAAGTTCATTGCTATGGCAACCAACTTTCTTGTTTTAAATAGTATGGTATGATATTCTTTGCGTCTTTTTAGATTACAGTAAAATGTTAATGATGTTACTTAAAAAACATTGAGAAAAAATTAACTTTCCTAAAGATTACATTGTTAGGTTGGACTTTATTAATACAGTTCTTATCACGTGGCCTTTTTTTTTTGTTGCTATTAGTTGGAAACATCATCTGTTGCATTTTATTACTTTAAAGAGTCAAAAATTTGAGTAAGATCTTAAAAATTAGAAGCGCAGAAGTTTTTCATCTCAGCAACTATTGTTAGGGTAGAATGTAATGAAGATTAGAATAGAACTATTAATGATGTTGGACTGCAGTGAAAGAGGTGTGTAGGGTTTTTCATAAAGTGAACTGCTCGATGTCCCGATTTGACTTCATATGATTTTTTTTTTATGAGATAACTTGAAAAATGTTGTTTACATGATTTTATTTTTGACTTTTTTTAACTTTTCTTTAAATTAATTAGTAGTTAATGAGAGGTTCTTTAAATTTGAAATTTATTCACATTTTTTCATGACTACACTTGATAAGAACTTTAGTAATAAGTGTTAACCTAATGAAGTGATTTTTACCAAAAATTAATTTTATTTTAAATTTTTTTTATGGAAAACTATTAAAATTTCATATGATGTATCAAGAAATAAACGGTCTCCCCAAAAATGCGAAGAAAATCATGCCATTTATGAAAACAAAGTTAGTACCATAACAACCAAGTTGTATATATATGTTAGGCAAAATTAAATTTGGGAAAAGATTATTTATAAAAAAATCCCAAATTTTCAAATTTAAGAATTTTAGGCCCAATTTTTGACTTGGAATTTCGAGAAAAATGTATAATTTCAAGATAAATTTGAAAATAAAATACTCTAAATTTTGAAAATTTTTATTAATTTAGATTTTGTTGTGAAAATTTTTAACCAAATGCTAGAATTTTTTCAAAGTATCTTAATGTAGAACTTCTCGAAATTTTAAATTAAACTCGAAATAATTAAGAAAAATTAATACTCCAGTTTTAAATTAGGAATTTTTTGAAAGCAATCAAAATTTCGAAGGAAAATGTAAGATATATGTAAAAAAACATTTCACAATTTCTGTTTTTTAATCACATTTTGATTTCGTAAAGAAGTGTTTGGTGGGAGAACGCGCTGCATCGAGGGGCTTCAGATGATTCAAAAATTAAAAATTAATTCTTTGGATAAACGCAACAAAATTAACTTAATCAGCTTGCACAACGTTAAAGAGTTCTTGTAGATTGCAAAATGATGTTTTATTCAAATTCATTGATGTGTTCAACGGACAGACGCACTTCCTCATTTATATCGGGTGTAACAGGATTCCTCATTCCCCATTTTTTTTTTATTTATAAATACAAAATTTTCAAAGACGCTTCACTTGATCTACTTATGAAATTTCAAATTTTGACATAAAAGTAACATTCCTTCTGCTATCACTTTTGCCAAAACTGATACCAACTTTTGATTTTTAAATAGAACACCCTGTATATTAATACATTTTGGGAATTTATATTGTTTTTTTGATACAATACACATAAAATAAGTGATTTTTAAAAAATCGAAACTTTTTTTGGTCCCATTTTATTTTTCAGCCTAGGTCATGAACGCTGCAAAAAATTAAATTAGGAAAACTTTTTTAATTTTTTTTTCATAGCTATCTTATATTGTTATTGATAAAATTTCAAAAAAAAATTTCAAAACTTATTCAAAATTTTGAAGAAGTGTCGAAGTTTAGAAAAACTGAAAAAATTTCAGTAAAATTTTCTAAAATAAACCCAAATAACTAAGAAAAGTCATTATCCCAAAACATAAAATTTAAAAAAAAAATAGAAATATAGAAGAGCTAAAATTTTTGAACGACTCGAAATTTTGCCTAGTTAAAAACGGGAAAAAATTCGAAATTTTTGAATGACAATTAAAAAAAATAAAATTGTAAGAAGTGTTGAAGATTTCAAAAAAGTCAAAATTTCTAAAAAAGCTGAAATATTGAAAAAGGTCGACAATTTTGAAAAAAAAAGATGAAATTTTCGAAATAAATCAAAAATTTTAGAAACTAACGAAATTTTCAACAAAATTCAAAATTTTGCAAATTAATCCAAACTTTCAAAAAAGTTCGACATTTCAATAAAATAAATAAAAGATATTATTAAATTAAATTTTAAGAAAAGTTGAAATTATTGGTTGGTCAAAATTTTAAAGATGACGAAATTTTGAAAAATTTAGAAATTTTCATAGTTATACTTTTCAAAAAAGAATCAAACTTATAGAAAATGATGTCAGCACTTCGAGAAAATAATGTTACAATTTTAAAAAGATCGATATTTTTAAAAAATGCAAGGATTTTGACAAAATTACGAGATTTTCCAAAAAATTCGAGATATTCAAAAAACTTTAAATATTTAGAAAATAATCTGAAATTTCAAAAATTTTTAAAATTTTGAAAAGATGCCGACATTTGAAAAATTTGAAGAATTTCGTTTTGTTAGAAATTCAAAATGCTTAATTTTTTTCCCAAATTGACTTTGAATTGAGTTTTTTCCTTAGAAATGCATGGCTTTTGAATTGTTGTGTTCAAATATCGGAGCTTTAGCAAAAAAATGGAATATTCAAGAATAATATTGAAATATCCATGTGAAACTCGAAATTTTGAGGATAAATTAGAAATCCTAGAGTTCTTCCGAAATATTGAGATTGTTTCCAAAGTTTTAAGTTCCAAATTTATTATTTTTTTTTTCTAAATCTTCGATTCAGACTTTAAAATATAGACTTTTCTATACATTTTTATTTGGTTTTTCCAAATTTCGACCTTAATCATGAAGTTTCGAATCGAATTTAGATTCGAAATATCTACAATTTTCTCAAAAATGTTGTGTTTAAATTCAGTTTTTTATAACAAATTTAATTTTTTTATTGTCTTCTCAAAATCTTCCGTTTCAATGTTTAACAATTTCACAATATTTTTATTACAAATTATAGATGTTGCTCAGAATTTCAACTTATTTTCTTTAAGTTTGTGTTTATTATTTAAATTGTATATTTCTACTAACATTTTAAATCAATTCCCGAATTTGCTTTATAAATTCAAAGTTTGTCTCAAAATCTGATTTTTTTTTAACATTCTGATTTTGAATTTGAAATTTAATGCTTCGGTTGAGCCAAATTTTCTGTCGATTCTAGGTGCGGCCTAATCTAGTTTTTTTAGCTAAGCTGATTTCTGAAAAAAACAAACATAGTCGTCAAGTTAGAAGACAACATACTATTGTATTTTACTATATTATCTTTTAATTAAAACAATTTTCCCGAAAGTATACATTTTTTTTTAATTTCAATTCCTTTGAAAAATTTTATTTTATTTTTTGTATTTTCGTATATGTTTAAATACATTTTGGTAATTTCAAAATTTTAAAACTGACAGAATATAGATTAATTGTTTTTTATAAAGGGTGTAAACTTTAATTGGAATAAATTCAATAAAACTGAACCAATATTTTCATAGGATAATTTCAGAAAGACGTCGATCTTTTTTTTTAAAGTTTGCTACATTTAAGGGTTATTTTTGTATTTTTCTCCCTACACGGGAACGAAAACAACCCAAACTTTTTTTAAAATTATTAACTGAATGATCTTGTCCTGTGATTTTTCGTTGAAAAACAGAAGGATAACGCACTATGTGGATTTGCTGTTATTAAAAACAAGAATAAACAATATATTAAAAATATGAATTTTCTAATAGTTTTTATGTAATCGAAGTTCCATATATGCAACATTTGCATGTTGGCATTATTAAATTTTACCAAAAGTTAGAAACTTTCCAACAAACACATGTTGCATATGTGGAACCTCAGTTACATAAACTATTATAAAAAATTCATTTTAATATCTTGTTTAAATATCTTTTTGCGAATCTTAAAATATTCCATTTTAAAACTGTTTCTGTGAACTTGCTGAATTAAATTTGTTTTAGCCTTTTAAATGGAAACATTTTCACGTTAATATGAATTCAATTAACTTACATTAAAATGTTTAGTAAATTGATATACAAATTCTGTCTCTTGAAACCAAGAAAGATTAAAAAATACAACAACATTTGCTTTAACGCGTTTCGGTCGTCAAGCTACCATCTTTAGAGAAATACTCTCTTTGATAGTCAAGTTACCATCTTTAGAAAGTTTTGTTTATCAGTTTTTGAAGGTAACTAAAGAGCAGTTCGTTACACCAACAAAAAAAAACATGTTTAGTAGGTACCTAAATTTTTAAGCCTTACTTGAGAAGTTTTCGTATTTATTTGGTATATATTTTGCTTAATAAAGTTTTTCAGTTATAAATGTAAAACTATTAAAATAAAAACAGCAGCAAGCAATTTAGGATTTACTACAACATTTAAATGATCGAATCAACCTTTGTCCGGTGCATTTACCATATTTTTGAAGAAAAAAATTCCATTTTTGGTGAACTTTTCTGAACTCAAAAATCGGAATTGTTATTAAACAAAAAAAAAACCAGGTTTTAGTTATTTTTAAGTTGGTTAAAACAAGTCACACTGGATGCTTTTCACTGCAAGATTAACAATTTGATAATTTTTTTTTCTAAAAGGTTGTAATAGTATGATAGCACGTCAATTTTTTTTCTAAGAGACTCTGTGTAGAAAATTTATAATTTCTCATTTATTGAAAGAATATTATTTTACAAGTAAAAAATAAGACACTTTTTGCAAGGTCTTGAATAATTAAGACAATTTTATTTCAAAATTATGGTTTCCTAAATTTATTCATTCAACTTTCTTCCGATCTTTTTCTTAATGGCAAAAACATTAATTTCTTGATGATATTCAAAATTCATCTCATTGATAAGACAAGGATTTTTGAAAAAACAATTTTTCTGTTATTCAGTAATTCTTCCAATCTATGGGCGTATTCAACAAATATTAACATCTCAGCTTATTAACTTTTTCGATCCTTTCAAAGTTCTCCAATCGGCGAGGAGTTCAGTCAAAATTTGAATGATCCATAAATCCACGTTTTCTCCGAGGGAAAATTCTTTAACTTCATCATGATCAAGGATGATAATTGATTAATCATAAACTTTCACCGCCAAAAATTGATATACAAGTCTTGCCCCCTGAAGCAAAAAAAAAACACCAGAACAGTTGTTCTAACGCGCAACCTCAGAGATGCTCAGAGAGTATCTCTCTGACTCTAAAGATGATAGCTTAGCCATCGAAACGCGTTAGAGTAACTGTTATTGTGTTTTTTAATTTTACTTGGATTCAGGGGACAAGTATACTAATTTTTGAAGATAATCAAGGCCCAGTCCGTTCTACCAAAATTTCACCAAGTAACCCAAAAATTATTTTCTTGTACCTAGATCGAATTTATCAAAATGTTTTATCATAGATGTTACTAAATTGGCTTCTTTAAAAACCGCGGAACTTTCCGACGAGGCAATTAAGCTTGATTGTAATTTATCTACTTTGGTAGTGCCCGCGAAAACCCCAAGCACTCGTATCGGGGATGGACTTCAAATTCGTTACATATTAGAGAAGGATAAGTTGCGAGTTGAACCGAACAGTCTGCTAGACCCGTTTATGTCTCATACAAATTAACCTGCCGAGTAAATTTGCCTAAAACATGCAATTATCGTTGGACCCGTGCTAGGATTTTCATGGCACCTCGTGCATGCTCCTTGTTCCAATTTTAATGCGATATATTTAAAAAGTTATATGTGACTTATGTAACTTACTTTATCGATTGCGACTATGTTAATTTTTATTTAATTTATCGCATCACGAAACCGTCCCATTTAGAGGCGAATTAAAGTCGTCGTTCTTGGATATGCCTCTCTTTTAGATGCATACGATGATTGTCTAACGATAGGATGAATTATTAACAAGCGTCAAACCTCGAATTAGCGAGTTGTCTACGGGAAAATCGATGCGTCGTTATAAGCAGTTATGTTTCCAACTCATATTTTATGGTATCTAGCAAGGTAAATTAAAAATTCTTTGATTTAAATAAACTAAAAACTAAAATCTTTGCCGCTAAAATTTTATTAGTACCCTCGTAGGTGGTACCATATTAAAATTTTGACTTGTTTAAAAAGATCGAGAGGAAAGTCTTCAGCATAACTATTACGACGTTGTAAAACATATTTCTTCCAACTTCTTCAATATTAATATCAATATTAATCGATCGCACCTCGTAGCGTTCGATCTTTTCAGCTGATGTGACGGAAGTGAGGTCTATTGGAGCAAACGACGTTTTACCGTGAGTTACATACGTGAAACTTTTGATGTGTGACGCTCATTTGCCGGTCCAACTATCTTGTCTGATCTTTTCTTACCAGATTGATCGAGTGAGATAAAGTGGAGAATTAGGTACGACTTTTTCTTACACTTTAATTGGAATCGGATGACACTAACTTTTGTCGTATGTTATATTTACGCCTTTTTTTACGTGAACTCATGTTTTTCACCTTTTGCCGCTCCGAATTTCCGCAGAATATGTATGGTAGTTTAAATAGTTTTTCTGATTTCTTATAAATCACTGGAGGTAATAAAACATACAACTGCTTCATATTTTTTGAAATTTCAAGAGCTTACACAAAATAAACAAAACAAATAGGAATGACATGGTTTTTGAAATTTATATTTTTTAATAAACTGATTTTTCGATCCTTATAAGCGACTCTCCCGCTTATGGCAGTTAATTTAAATTAACTGATTCCAAAATATGCCCATTCGGTAAATTCGACAGCGGTGAAGCAAGAATTGCTGACGAAATTCGGTTGGGATCTACAGTTTTAAAGCTACACTTAAAATTTTCCAAAAGAATGAGAATTTTCAAAAAAAAGGTAAAATTTTGGAAAAAGATCGTTATATTGAATAATATAAACATTTTCATGGAAAGTTAAGAATTCCAAGATTTTCAAAAAATAATTGAAATTCTAAAAAACAATTTCAACATTTTGACATTTTGAAAATTTGAACATTTGAAGAAAAATATAATTTATTTATTTAATTATAAAGTTACACTTTTCGAAGAAAACAAAATTTTCAAAAATTTTTAGCAATGACTATATTGAATAACTTGTCCCATGAAACCAAGAAAGATTTTTTTAATGAAGATTTTAATTTTGAATCTTTCTTGATTTCAGGGGACAAGTTCTGTATTTCAGTTTTTGAAGATAACCAAGGACCAGTCCGTTCTACCAAAAAAAATGAGTATATTTTCAAAATTTTTAAAAATTCGACATAAATAAATTCTCCCGATTTAAATGAACAATCAAAATTCTCAAAAAATCGAAGTTTTGAAGAAACTAAAACTTTCAAAAAAAAAGTAGTGGGAAAACTCTAAATTTTGAAAAATAATATCTGAAAAGTAACAAAGCCAACGTATTCAGAAGTAACCAAAATTTTTTATAATTTAAGAAAATATTGAAATTTTCAAACAATTTCAAATTTCGAAAAAGGTAAAATTGTGAAAAGAGTTCAAAAATTTCAAAAGGTCCAAATTTAGGAAAAAATGAGAATATTCAAACAACAAAAGTTTAAAAATATAACAGAATTTAAAAAAAAATTAAAATGTTCAAAAATTTTCGAAAATAAATCAACACTTTGATAAAGTCAAAATTCTCAAAAAACAAAATTTTGAACTTTTTTTGCAAATGAATTAAAATTTTTAGAAAATGATCAATCTTTTTCTCTAAATTTAAACTTTATGTGAATATTGACTTTCTGAAAAATTTACTTTTCAAAATTTTCAGAAAATGATGGAAATTTTATAAAAAGAGTTAACATACACAAAAAGTTTAAATTACTAGAAAAGGATTAAAATAGAAAAATGATGAAATTTTTAAACAAAATTTCGAAAAATGTCGAAATTATTAAAAAATGTACAAAATGTTTTAAGAATCAAATTTTTCAACAACATGTCGAAATTGAAATCTGAATTTTCGAAAAGTTTAAAGTTTCAAGAGTGAAGAAATTTTCGAAAATATTCGAAACTTTAAGAAAAGGTGAAATTCTTCAAAAAAAAGTCGGAACTTTGTGACTTCACGAAGCTTATGACTCTTCTCACCCTTGTCACACTCTATTGACCCCCTTCTTAAAAATCCCGGGAACAAAAAAACTTATTCCCTGAAAAACAGGATCCCGGGATCAAATCCTCTACATATAACCAAACAGTATGCTTGGGGCACAACCAGATACACGAAAACCGTATGCTATCCGGTTCTGCTCAGGCATATTATTAAATATTTTTGTCGCATATTCTTTAAATTTTTAAAATGCCACCCCGTTACTAGTGTAAATTCATTAGACAAGGATGGGACACGGAAAGCAATGGAGAAAAAATAAATAACCTGCAAGAGAACTGGCTACAGTCAAAGGTGTGATCGATTTTTTCGGAAAAAGGGCACACAAGGAAAGTACCCCTTTGAGTAAAGAAAATCTAAATTAGTTTGTTTGTGACAAATGCAATCTTTCTTGACATGCCTAAACAGCAGCAGTAGTCCGGTTGGGCCCCGGGTATAGGGGCAAAACCGGATTTTCCCAAATTTCAGAAAATATTTTTTGTTCAAAGGTTTCATCAAAATAAAGATTTTTTTTATGGGAATTTGGTCTACCTGTTGTAGGAATATAACCCAGTATTTATTTTCTCAATAAACAGGTTTTAAATATCTTTTTCAAGGTATTAAAGTTAAGTATCCGGTTATGCCCCTCATTCCCCTACATCTTATGCTTTGACTAATAAATAAACCGTATAAAAACGAACATAATTGTTGCTCGAAATGTCGATAGATGTGAAAACCAAATTAATGATTAAAATAATAATTATAAAATTTAAGAAAAAGCGAAGATTTTAGAAGAAGCTTGACATATCGTTGCTAAAGTGTGCTTTGACAGATGATGCCACGACTGTTGCGAACTTAAATATAGATATAAGTCACTAAATTTCAAGTAGTTACCAACTTCAGATTCGATTTTAAGATCTAAAAATTATCATTTAAAGTTGGTACTGTCAGCTACTGGGGGGGGGGGGGCAGAAATAGGTGCCATTACCTTAACGCTAATAATTCTAATTTACCAATTGTGAAATTTTAATATTTGATACTACACTAATTTGAAAATTAAAAAAATTCCACTGCTGTTTCCTAGTTTTAAGTTTGTACTTTTGTCCCATGACTGCTTAATTTTTTTTCAAATTTAAAATCAAGAAAAATTTAAAACTCACAATTTCGACATTACGTTGTTTTGGAGTGAAAAATTTTTTAAGCACGCTGAGCGACTAAAGATAGGGGAAATATTGATGGTATTGCCATATATGTTATCCACATATATCGGTATTGCGTTACCAACAAACGCTCTTTAAACTACTAGTCGACTGCTCTACCACTGCGCCACTGAATTTAAATTGAATATGTCAAACTGTGTACACTATAATTGTTTAAATTGTGTTTTAACTATTATTATTTCTAATTTCCCCGTAAGCGAAAATTGCCCATATTAGAAAAGAAAAAAGGCTGACCAAATTGTAATAGGCCGACAAGGGTCAATTCGAGATGCATCGTGCGAGACAACGGCAATAAAGACAAGAAAGGCGAACCTACAATATAACGGCTCTACTTTATCTCCCTGCTAGGGACTTATTACTGTTTACCTTTTTACCTACTACCATATATGTATTACTGTATTACATATATGGCTACCACTAACTCATGAATGTTTTTTGATTTGTTAATTTTGGGTTTTTTTTTCTCTTATAAAATTGTTTTATCTTTGAAATTGGAATCTCGCACAGGTGACAATTACAAATAAATGATCTAGATTATAGATCATAGAGAAGAAGGAAATGGAAATCTAATGAATTAGGAACTTCAAGAAGGCAATTGTGGGGCCATTGTGAACGTTTTTAAGAATGAATGAAAAATGTTTTCGACATTTACTCAGTTTAATTGAAGCCAGAAGGAGGTATCCTAAAATTACATAGAGTTTCATGAAGAATTAATACCAGCTTGAAGATTTTGCCATTTTTTTTGTGATCAAAGTTTATTGTATCCTTTTCATGTTGCTGAATGAACTATTCCTTTATTTATACAAGTTGTGTGAAAGCTACATGTGAAGCACTTGTTGACAGAAACATAAAGGCAAAATTGTTTTAATATATTTGAATATTTAAAGTTAAGTAATTCTTCATATTTTGCACATCGACTCAACCAACGAACACTGTAGTAACTCATTTTCGGAGATAATTTAAATTAAAATGTTTACATAATCATAAAAAATCAGTACATTGACAATATATTTTTTTGAAATAACTTGAAATTTGCTATGCAAATATAAAATTTAGATAGTGACAGGTTTTTTAATATGCAGTAACTTAAAAGAGACACGATCAGATGGTATACAAATATATAAGATATAAAAGCTAGAAATAATAATTTTAATTTACAAATTATAATATTTTTATTTTTGAAATTGCAATTTGAAAATTAAAAAAAAACAGTGTTATAGTTTTAAGATTTTACTTCTGTCGGCAGTATCCAGAACTGCTCACTTCTTTTTTTTAAATTACATGTTTAAACACGAAATTTTGAGGAAAAAGTGAAACTTTAAAATTTTCGGTTATAACACAAAATTTGTATAAAAGGGAATAATTTTTTTAAAGTTTTGATAAATATTTCAATTTTAGCTTCAAATTAAGAGTTTTGGAGTAAACATTTTGATTTTAATGTACAGGGTGAGCGAAACTCGATGTCTCGGCGCTATTATAAGAAGAGGAAAAACGATACCAAAAATTTGAAAAAAAAAATTCTTACATTGGATTGAATAAGGTCTATTTTAAATCTAATCTGCATATTTTTTTAGATTTGGAAACCAAAGTAATGACGCCATTGACTTTTTTTTCTCCAGAAACGAACCTATATTTTTCCACATTTAAAAAGAACTAGTTTTTCTAAACAAATTTTGTAAACAAAAAAATTTGGTATCTTTTCCGTTTAAAAGTTATAAGCAAAGTTATTGTAAAAAATGTGCTATTAAAAATTCCCAATTGGTACGATTTAATCAAACGGCCTTTGGAGACATTAAATATTTTTAAGTTTGGAATAACATGTTCTGGGTATTTCAAAGAATATTTACCTGCTCTTCTAGGATTCTTTTGAAATTCCCGATAAACTAATAAATAATACAGGGTGAATCGGAAACAATGAGCCAATGCAAAACTGGAGATACTAGACATTAAAATATTACGATTGAGCTCAACATACCTTATACTAATGTGACTGGTTTAAGAGATACAGGGCCACCAAAGTTTAAATTTTATTCTAAGTTTTGGTGCTTAAAGTCTACTATTCAAAAATCATAAAAAATACATTGAAACTTTTAAATGAAAATATCTTAAAAACCGTTAGCTTTAGACAACTTAAACAAGAGTACCTTTTCTTTGTAAAATTGATCGTTCTTTTATATTGTCCACTTGTTTTGAGTATAACTCAACAGATAAAAAAATATGTTGTAATTTAGGTAAATGATTATGCGAAACTAACGCCCTCTGAAAGAAACGTTAATATAAATTTAAAATTCGTAATTCCCACATCAAAAAACATAAAATACCCAAATATTAATTATAAAGCATCAAAACTTTCTCAATTATTAGAAACTTTCAGAATAAAATTTAAACTCTGAATCCCCTGTATCTCTTAAACAAGTCACATTGATATAGGGCATGATAAACTTAATCGAAATATTTTGGTGTCTAGTATCTTCAGTTTAGTGTTGGCCCTTTCTTTCTGACTCACCTTGTATATCATTTACGTGAACGTTTCTCTTAGTCAAATGGCAACAAAAAATGTTTATCAACCCTTAGATCAATTATTGACAGATGCTTCTATACTTTGATTTTTGATCTATTGTATTTCCAAAGGCTACTTGTTTAAATCGTAGTAATTACGAATTTTTGATAATACTCTTTTTTTACAATAAAATTGCTTATAAATTTTTAGCCAAAAAAGATACGAATTTTTTTTGTAAACAAAATTTGTTTAAAAAAACTATTCTGAAAACAAAAGTTCAATGACGTCATTACTTTAATTTCCAGATCAGAAAAAATATGCAAATTTGATCTAAAATGGACCTTATTTTATTCAATTTGAGAACCTTCTTTTAGATTTTTTATATCGATTTTCCTTGTCTTTTAATGGAGCTGAGACATCAAGTTTCGCTCACCCTGTACATACTAGGCCCAGATATTAAAGGATGCAACTAAATTCTAAAATTTTAATTAATTTTTAAAAAAGTGTCCCAAAGAAAAATAAGAAAAGCAATTTAAAGCTCCAGGCTTTTGACTTTTAGATCTTAAGTGTAATTTTCTTAGCTTCAGCAGTTGTTGACTAATCACAAGAAAATCATGAGCCGAAAAAGTTTACAAATATATTTTTAAAACTATCCACGGACTTCAATATTTTTTAGTGATGTCAGACAGCTTCTTTAGATAATTTAATTGCTTTTAATTTAACTGGTCTTCTAGCCTTGTCAAATGTTCAAAATAAAAAAAAAGTTATTTTTCAGCTTTGACAACAAATAAATTTTAAAATTTTAAATTTTATGATTAAAGTCGAATTTCGAAGAGAAACTTTTTTTTTAAATTGAATTCAGAATTTTAATTTTAAACTCAAAATATTACAATAAAAGTAAACAATTTCACTCGAAACTTACAGATTAAAGTAGAAATTCTAAAAAAAAATTATTTGAAGACTGAATTTTATCTTTAGGCTTAAAAATCGATATCTTGGGAAAAAATGAAAACATTTTTTTAGTTTAAGATCAAACTATTATCATTTAGAAACTATGCCTTGAATTTAAACATTTTATTTAGAAAAAGAAACAGCACGTAATAGACAGAATAACAGAAATATTACTGAATCAATCATATTAGAGGAGCGTGTATATTTATATACCACGCCTTATCGAGAAGATTATATCTCTGTAATAGGGATGTACCGAATGTTGGTTTTCCCATATTCGCGAATACGAATTCGAATATTCATGTCCAGTATTCGCGAATGTGAATGTGAATACGAATGTCGACTTTTTCATTGAAACTTATAGAATTTTGTTAGAACAGTTGCAATTTCCAGAATAAATTAAATTTGGGGAAAAACAGTTTCTAAATACAGTGAACGCTCTATATAAGCAACCTCTCTATAAGCAACATTCTTTATAAGCAACCTCTATACAATCAACTTTTTTTAGTTCATCTGTTCTGTATAAGCAACTTATTTTTTTAAAGCTAAATTTTGAGTTAAGTTTAGGCCAATTTAGAAGTAAAATCAGCTGTTCACAACAACATAACCTCAAATTGTAAAACATTCTGTTATTGGAATATGTTTGTGTTTTGTGCTGTCAGTATCGAAGTGAATTTCTGTTAAATAGAATAGTTACTTGAATTCTGTTAGTTTCTGCTAATTAATAAATTAATTAATTAATATTTTTGTGCTTTAAATTCAACCATAAAATGTGAATCAGAAAAAAAAGACGTTCAATTTCGTTAAAAGATAAACTATCCATTTTAAAGGACATTGAAAACGGTAAGAAAACAAAGGACATTTGTAACGAATATAAAGTTGCTAAATCTACAATAAGTAGAGTAAAAAAAATAAAGAAAATTTAGAAGAATATGCATCCAAAACGTATGTGAATCAGAGTAAGATTAAGCGAATGAAGACAATAAAATATAGTGAAATCGACGATACAGTGTTTTCTTAGTTCTTGGAGCGGTGACAATTAAACGATTTAGTTACAAATGAAATAATAAAATTAAAAGCACTTGAAGTAAATAGATTAAATAATGGACCTGAAACATTTGCAGCAAGTGATGGATGGTTAACGAAATTTAAAAAACGCCACGTTATACGGATTTTGTCTGTTTGTGCTATTTGTGGAGAGAGTATGTCTTGCAATGTAAAGCTAGCTAATTCATTTACAAATAAATTTAAAAATTATATTGCTGAAGATGGCTTTTTTTCTGAACAAATATATAATTGCGATGAAACTATAAAAAGCTTGCCCAATAAAACTAATGATACAAATTTTGAAAAATCCGCTGCTGGAAGAAAAGCCATGAAGGAAAGAGTAACAATTATGCCATGCGTAAACGTTACAGGTACGCATAAATTAGATTTGATGATGATAGGGAAATCGAAATCTCCTCGTTGCTTCAAAAATATGGATTTTCCAGTATATTACAAATCATCCAAAAATGCTTGGCAAACTTATATATGTACTTTTTAGCGACTGGTATAATGATATATTCATACCTTCAGTAACTCGACAATTGGAATCTAAAACCTTCCCGTAAAAGCCCTTCTCAACTTGCCATGGGTCAGAGAATAATTTTACTGGTAACCCGAATTTCAAAGTTATGTTTTTTCCCCCTAATAACACACCATTATTGCAACCACTAGATCAAAATGTGATAAAATCACAAAAACAACGCTATCGCAAACATCTACTTGCATGTCTTGCAGCCTTAGGTGCAGAAGATGAAATAGTTTCAGCACTGAAAAATATAAATTAGAAAGATGTTGTTTATTTAGTAGTGCAGGCATGGAATGAAATTCCCGTGTCAGTTATACAAAATCGTCAAGTGATAAAATTCAATACAACATTCCTTCTGATCACTTTTCAGAAGAAGATGATATTCCCTTGGCAAGATTGTATAATTCGATATTTAATGATTGTAATTTAGCAGATACTGAAATTATGGAGTGGGTAAGTGGAACAAGCGAGGCAAATCATCCATTTAACCTTAGAAAATCCTGAAGTGGAAAGTGACACTGTTGAAGAAAATGAAAAAACGTCGGATGACTCCAATAAAAACATCAATGATGTTATAAATTCTTTTAATTTGGTGACAGAATGGGCAAAAAAAAATGACTTACCCTGCAATGAGGTTCTTTTGTTACAAAGAATAAGAGAAAAAGCTATCATGAACAAATTTATGTAACTGTTTTTTGTTGGTTTTGGCAATTAGTGCTGTACTAAACCAAAGATTTAATAAAATTGGATTGTTTATTTTTTTTTAAATATAACTACGCTTATATGATAGTAATAATAAAATGTTTTCTTTTGAAAAATAAAACTGTTTAGTTAGTAAAACAAATAAGTAAAAATATTTTCCAGGCGGTAAGTATTTTTATACTCCTTTTTTCCCTATAAGCAACTTTTCCCAATAAGAAACTTTTTTATTGAAATTGGTTCAAATGAGTTGCTTATATAGAGCGTTCACTGTATATTTTTCTGACAAATTTTATTTTCATTTAAATTTTAACAAATTTAGAAGATATAATTTTCTCTATATTTCGTAATAATATTATTTTCAAAATTTTCATATTTTTATTAAAATTTTAAAAAATAAACAAATTTTAAATAAAAAAAGCTCAACTTGAAACTTCGAGAATAAGACGAATTTAAAAAAAACAGGTTGAAATTTCTAGACAGTAAAAATTTCAAGAAAAAGGCTAAAATTTTTATAAAATATACAAAATTTGTAATAAAGCCCAATTTTATGAGGAAAGAGAAGAATTCTGACTATAAAGTCATAATTAGAGAAAGACGGATTATAAAAAAAAGTTTTGGGATAAAGTCGGAATTTTCAGGAAATCTTTAATATATAAATGTGATATTTTAAAAAACGTGAAAAATATCGAACTTTCAAGGTAAAAAATCAAAATTTTAAAAAGCGATCGATATTTTAAGAGAGAGAGATCGAAATTTCGAGAAAAAAGTCAAAATTTAGTGAAAATTCCAAATTTCCCAGGAAAAAACTCAAAATCCTATATTTATTTTTTAACGACTGTCTGAGTGAAAGACAAGCTCCTTCCCCCCCCCCCTGCTTCACTGAAAATAACCACTATTGAGATAAACGTCGAAATTTTGAGAAACAAGTTAAAACTTTAAATTTTCTGGAATTTGTTATTTACAAAAATTCAAAATTTAAAAAAAAATCGACATTTTTTAGAAAAAGTCGAATTTTGAGAAAGGACAAAATTTTGAAAAAAGTCGAAGTTTCGAGAAATTGTCGAAATTCCAAGGAAAGGGCTAATTTTCTGAAAAGTGGAAACCGGAAAACGTTCCCGCCGTTGAGAGAATAAATTTTTGGTTGGCGATATGATCCAGGGGATAGCAAGCATCCCACCATGCTTTATTGGAGCCAACTAGTAGAAAGAGAAAACAAAGGAATTTGAAAATACTTTATTAATTGGACTGGATAAATGACTATTAGTTATTATCCTAATAAGTATTTATCCCTGAAGGGTTCATGATAACCCCGTCATAACCCTGCCATAGCAGTTGCATTGCTATTTCATAAATAATATCCCGTGTTATTGCCAAATACAATTGCAATATATTGCCATAAGTTCTTACGAATGCGAATACGAATGCGAATATTAAAAGACATGCGAATATTCGCGAATGCGAATGCGAATATTCGTTACATCACTACTCGGTAAACATTTAGTACATTTTAAGGACAATTCACATTAATGAAAATATGTAGTGTGCGTTGCATTTGACACAAATAGTGAGGTTATATTGACGGTTTTGCTTTATAGTCCAAGATTTTTACACTGCATTTGAAGAGTTTACGACACAAACCAACAGATTTAGCAGTGCGCACACAAAATAATTATTTACGCCGCAAAATAATTGACATTGTGCGGAAAATATTTTTTTTAATTTCAAAATACAACGCACAGGATAATTTTTTATTGTTATGGATCCAGTTTTAGACGACACGTGAGTCATTTTACGATAAGCATTTTTGGCACATTTCATTAAAAGGCTTCATACATGTCGCACTTAATGATTTAAAATTTAATAAACACTTTTTTTTAAATCTTCAAATTTTTGACTTTTTTGAGAGATTTTGGTTTTTGTAAATTTGGTTCTCCAAAAGTCCGATATTTTCCAATCTACATAATTATATGTTCGAAATTGAAATCTAATTTTTGCCCTTAAGTCTAAACATTTTTGTTAAAAAACATACAAAGGGATTCTGAATTTAAAGTCGTCATTTGATGGGTAATGTTATAATTTCGCTATTAAACTCAAAATTACAAAATTAAAACATAGTTTTGTGAAAGTCAAAATTTCACGAATAAGTTTTCGCTATAAAGTCCATTAGTAAGGTTTTGGTATTAACAATGATTTCAAATTATTTCTCAAAATATTTAGTCTGTGATTTGTTTTTTTAAAATTTCGTTTTTTTTCCGGAAATTTCAATTTAAAAGTTGTAGTTTTGAAAATAATGTCTAATTTTATATTTAAACAAAGAAAAGGATTTTCAAAAAGGGGAACAGTTTTAAATCTGGATATTTTTCTTGAAATGTTAAATTTACAAACGGATATTTTTTTCCAACGATGCAGTTGAAGTCGAATTTTCGACAAGAATTTGTAATTTTGAAATTTTGACTTGTTTAAAATTTAAAAAAAAAAGGAAGAAACTTCTGTCCGTTCGTTGGCCAATGGTCATAACTTGGAAAAAGTCATAATTTTTAAATTTGTCATATCTGAAAACAGTCCAAATTTCGAGATTAAACTCAAAACTGATAAAAACCGTTGTTGTTCATAATTCTTTTATTGAAAGAAGAGAGTTACTATAAAATCAGACAATTTAAAAAAAATCACACTTCTGCAAAGAAAACTCGAAATTTAGGATTAAGCTTTTTAACAGCGTGACTGCATAATCGAGAACTACAGGAAGTGAAACTTTCGACAAAAGGTCTTTTCGACTCTAAAGTTCAAATTTTCAGAAAAACATCTAACCTAAAAAAATACAGAAAACAAGTAAACACTTCAACCTTTCAAAGTTCTTTTCGAAAAATTTTGAGGAAATTTGAAGTAAACCAAGATTTTTTTTGCAGACCATGGTATCGGTAGATTTATAAATCTACTGGTCTTTTAAAGTGGGTCCAGTAAGCTTCTTCGTTTCGTAATCCAAGAGTCCCAAAGGTAACTCCCGGAAACATACTTATCCAAGCTTGTTAATGATTTCATATGAAGCCATGTGTCGTAGAGGACCTGACGTGATAGGGCACTAATTAAACATGAACTGCATGTAAGTGTATGCAAAGTGGCGTATGATATTTAATTATGTAAGAGGTGCACGCTAAATAAATAACCGCTCAGATTTATTGCAGTTATTCCAGCAATTTACCATTTATGCTACATGTTTATATAAATGTCATAATAACATATTATATACGTGCAAGATGTATTATTATTGTTATCTGCCTGCCCGGTTTGCAATTTCTCGACAAATACACGACAATTAACCGAGTTCTATGCAATAAGGTTTAAATTCCATTCACTTAAACAATTGTTTATGAGCTTAACAAAGTATCAAAACGGCAATTAATGCTTATCACATATTTTCCCACAATTTGACTTCCTCCGGGGGTAAAATCGAGGTAAACTTCCCTCGGTATTATAGGGTTTGCTTAAGATATAACTTCGCTTCAAATCAATGGTTAAATTAATAATTAATTAATGATACCTAATGTCCTTAAACGTAGACCTTAATGATAGAAAAGAAGTTATACATGCAGTATAAAGACTCGCATTAAGTATATTTATGTATATATAAACATATCCAAACATTCTCTTAATATTTTATCGATAATCGTCCACTACATTACACTTAATGATAATTCCGGAATATTCCGTGTATCCTTCGAATATTATTATCTAGGAGGATAAAAGAAAAATGAATATTTCACATATAGCAAATGAGGGAGTGCAAGACCGTCAATTTAGCATTCAAATTAAACAAGCAGCGCCGCACAATATGAAGAATTTTATGCACGACCGCCAAGAACACAATAAGATAAAAATCACGACATTTGAGTGAATTCGTTGTACATGCTTTTGTGCTCCTTGAAAATGGTCTAAATCAAACTTTATATTTCGTTTTATAAAAAAAAAGTTGCGTGAGAAGTTTGAATGATCTTTTGGCACTCCAGTGGCCAACTGTTATTTAGTTATGGTGTTTTTTGCATGCAACATTTACCATGCAACAGACTCTGGCGAATATTAAAAAATTTACAATTATTACGATTAGTTTGTTATTAATACGTCGTTTCGGTGGCGTAGTCGGTTAAGCGATGGCTGCTTGCCATAGGGGGCCAGCAGTGAATTTCCACGTCTGGCTGGGAGTTAAATGTTCGCCTAACTTTCATATTAATTGAAGGGGTTACAGCAAAAACTTCAGCATGTATTCTTTTCGGGCAAAAAGGGTATAAGTGCATTTGGCGAGTATTAACGTCATGTTTGAATCAGTAGATATACCTACTTAGCAATTATCGAAAACCTGTTGGTGCAAAAAGGATATAAGATCACTTGAACCGGTTTTGCTACTCAACAGTCATCTAATATTTTGAAGATAGATGTGTCATACTGAGGAGGTGTTTATATTGATAACGAGTTGTGAAAAGGTGTTTAAATTGTTTTTGTGTGCTAAATAAAATCAACTTATAAACTTAATAAAATTTAGTTTGTATCGTTGAGAAAGAATAAAGAGCATGGAGAAGGCAGAATACCAGTAAATGAAACATAAATCAAAAGAAGAGATTTCGAACAGAAGGGAAGTTGTGCGTAGGACACAAAGGCGTAATGCATCCAAGTAAACAGTTAAGAATTTTTAATCTTGTGTGTAGGTACAAAGGTAACGAGAAAATTTCTGAGGGTGATAGACAAGTATTATTTGTAAAATTGTATAAGTTATCTAGTTATGATTTACAGACAGCGTATCTATCATCTTGTATTAAAAAAGAAGTTTCAAGAAGGAAGAAAGGATCTCGGAAAGGCCGAAAGTTCGCAACAAAAATAATACTAATGAATAAGCCTTTATGTTAAACAATTTTTTCTGAAAACGTTTGACATTATTGATAAACGCTTTACTACAGTATTTGCAAAAATTGATAGATTAGGTATATGTGAGACTAACAAACGGTAAAAAATGCGAATATAAATAAAATTGATGAAAATGTTAGAAACTCTGTTATTTCTCATATAAAAATGTTTCCAAAATACAAGAGTCATGGCTCTCGAGAAGATAACATCAATACAAGATACTTATCCTGAGATCTAAGTGTAGCAAAAATGTACTTGTTGTATAAAGAATACTGCAAAGAAACTAACGAGTCTGCCGTTAAACTATCCTATTATCGAAATATTTTTGACACCGAACTTAACCTGCGCTTTCATAAGTTCCATAGCGACATTTGGTCAAAGTGTGACAACTTACAGAATATTATGGCTGGTTGGCAAGAAAGTAATTTCGGTTTTGTGGTATGAAAAAAACGCATTTTTTTTTAATACAAAGAATATACTTTAATCAATTATATATTTTCCATTTTGTTCAATGACCTTTTGCCATCTTTCTTGCAGTTTCATGATTTCGCGTTCATAGAATTTCTGATCCTTTTCAGAAAAAAACTGAACCAAGTGCGATTTAAGGTCATCATTATTTGGAAAATTTTTACCATTCATAGAGTTCTGCAAACTACGAAATAAATGGTAATCAGATGGTGCTAGCTCAGCGCTGTATGGCTGTATGGGGGATGTGACATCACTTTCCCAACAAAGGATCCAATAATTTTCCACGAGTTACTAAAGATGTGTGAGGCCTAGCATTGTCACGGTGGAACACAATTCCTTTCCGATTTGCTAATTCTGGTCTTTTTTCTTTGATTGCTTCATCCAGTTTCATTAGCTGTTGGCAGTACACCTCTGATTGTCTGGTTACTTGGAAGTAGCTCAAAATACACAACACCTTTATAATTCCACCAAATCGACAACATGATCCTTTTTTCATGCAATTCAGCATTTGATGTGGTTTGTGTTGGTTCATCGTGCTTGGACCACGATCGTTTTCGAACGATGTTACTGTAGGTGATCCACTTTTGATCACCAGTAATAATTCTTTTCAAGAAGGAATCATTTTCATTGCGCCTAAGATGCGCATTGCAAATATTGATTTGTTGGGTCAAATAAATAGCTTTTAATTTATGCGGAACCCAAATATCGAGCTTTTCTTTTGAGTTATTCTCAATGGTTGTGTGTCATACATTTAACCTCACCGAAATCTCCCGAACAGTTAGTTATATGACGATTCTCTTTAATAATGGCATTAATTTGATTACTATCAACTTTAGTAGGTCGACCAGAACGTTGGTCACCTTTGAGTAAAAAATCTCCAGAATGGAATTTCTTAAACCTATTCTGACAAGTGCATTCTGTTACGCAATTCTGTTACCGCCAAAAACTTCATATATTTCTTTATGAACCACTGCAGCTTTCCGTCCTTTAAGGAAATAAAAAAGTAATATATGCCGAAAATGTTCGTTTTTGCACTCCATATTAAAATTGACCTTCAACTATCAGCTACAAATAAAATCTCTCACCATGTGCTTTAAAATAAACCCCGATCTGTTTGATATCAAATGTTAAAACGCAAACACCATCACCCATAGAATTCATTCAAAAAAATTTAAATAACACTGTCTATGTGAAAAAAAAAACGAAAATTACTTTCTTGCCAATCCAATAGATAACTCATGTAATGAAGAGAGTGTGTATGCTGCTAAGGTATGCTTAGAACTACATCAAAGAAAAGCCCAAAAAGCATGTGATTTGAAAAAAATGGATATCGAAAGCAACAGAGACTCCAGGAACACTGAAGTGTAGTTATATGTTTCGATTTACAGCAAACCCTACCTACACCCCTGCTTACTTCATCAAAAATCTTCTATTTGAGGCAATTTTAGACGTATAATATTGGCAAACATAATTTAATTACTGGAGAGCCCATATGTATACATAAGATGAGACTATATCTGACAGAGGGTTACAGACGTTCCTCTTTAATGAATTTTTTTAAGTTGTTGCCATCCAGTATCACTAAAGTAATTGCCTATAGTGACTCATGTGGGGGCAAAAAAAAATAAGAACATTTGCGAAATGCTTATGTTTTTAGTAAAGGCCACCCACCTAAAAGAATTTGATCATAAATTTCTGGAGCCTGCCCACACACATACGGAGTGCGATAGAGATTTTTATAGAATTGAAAAGTGCAAAAAAAAGAATGTTCAAGTTTTTATTCCTGAGAATTGGAGAAAAGTGATTGCTGGTTTCTGCAAAAAATTTATAGTATGACCCAAGAAATGTTCTATTTTTTTGAAAAGTTAAAATAACTTGGTAAAAATTTCCAAAAAAAATACAAAAATGCATATGTGGATCAAGTTCTACTGAACACCCATTTAATTTGTTTAATAACAGATTTACACAGCTGCGTACAAGTTTCATTCCAATTAAATTTAAAAAATGGAAAAATTTACAGAGCGTTTTAGATTATATACCTCCAGTGTACCATTTATTTTACACAAACATGAACCATGAGGAAGACCCCAAAAGTAAGACAACTAGAAGAAAACGAACATTAAGATCTGAACCCAGCCCCACTCGAAAGGATCATGAAGAATCCGACAATGAAATCGACATCGTTGACGATGACTATGAACCATGATAATTTTTTATCGTTTTCCCAATAAATATTTTTTCGTAGAAGTGCATATGTTTTAATAATACAATCATTGAAATAAATAAATATATTAAATACATTTGTGCAAAAAGTGTATGAGTACTTCACATTTGATATTTTAACAAAAAAAAATACCATTTTCGGATATAATGATTTTACTAATAAAATTATACGTCATCTTTTCATTACAGTCATTTTACTAAAAACTTGTGCCGTTATTACAAAATTAAAAAAAAAGCAATAAACTTTGGGCATCAATTTCTCAAAACTAGATGGGACGTACTTATATCCTTTTTGCTCTAACCCCTTCAGTTAGCAACTTAGATCACGTAGCCCCGAAAATGAATACCCCAAATGAAGAATGACGAAAGCAGCTACAGCAGGCAGTCTCTTTCTCAAGGTATAAAGAAGCGTACAGATTTGAACTACGTTACGAACCGAACTTCGTCGCGAACCGCGCCGTGTCTAGTTTGGACGTCCATGAGAACCACGTTGCGAACCTTATGAGCTCTTGACACAGATTATAGAAGAAGGATAGTGCACGATCGTAGAAAACGGTAACAAAAGGGCTTCTAAAGAGTAGATAGGACGTTCTCGTGATATCAGGAGTGGTGGATTTCTACTAATAATGAGAAACGAAGTAAATATACCGGGTGTTTTTTTTAGTTGGGAGGTCACCTTTATATGGAGTACTCCTTATTATAAAGGCAAACTGATTTTATCGATGGGGCTAATCGGAGCTAAACTATCTTCTAAAAATATTTTCAACTTCCCCCCGCTACCGGTTATACCGGAAGTAGACATCAACTTTCTTATTTTAAAAAGCAACCCCCAAATTTTATATTTTATTTAGATTTTACGTAAAAAAAATAAGATGAGTTTATGTATACATGTTTATTGCTATCTTTGATAGTTTTAAAGATATTTCAATTTTTCGAAAAAAAAAAAAAATGACAGCAAAGGGGGTTATTTTAACTCTTTGCATCTTTTTTATTGCAGTAAACACACGAAATTTGAGTCAAAGTCACGGAATATTATAAAGACGATAATAACGTAATCAGATTTTACGTTTATTATACAGGGTAGTGGAAATTATATAATCCTTGCTGTTTTTTTTAAAAAACTCTGCTTTTTTAAATAGGAAGTATATAATTTTTAATCATTTTTGAATTCTTCACATAAAAAGAAGAAAAAAGTTATATTACTTATTTTTTAAAATTTTGTGCCATTACAGAGGTATTTTACATAAATCTCAAAATAAAAATAATCAAACATGTCTTTTTTGTTCAAGTAAGAAATTAACTGTAGGCAATGATAGCTTAAAGAATTAATCCTTATAAGTAATAGGAAAAAAAATAATTGACAAAAAATTCACATCAAGAACAACAAGGACGATCTTCTGATTCAATACATTTAAAGGCATATTTTAAGATTTCGAATTGAGTAACAGTTTTTAAGGCACTTTCGATTGTTCCCAGCAATATGCTTGTCATACAGTAGTCGTAAAAAAATCACTAACAAATTTCCATTTCGATTTTCATTATAAGATTTAAAGCTTACAAATTCTGAGTTCTAATCTAACAGCATAACAGTTAAAGGGCGAATTTTCTTGAACATTTGTTGTTGATTTTCATTACTCCAAAAATGAGAAGTCTGTTTAGCAAACCATTTTTACAAAACTTACATTCGTGGCTCCCTAAACATTTTTCAGTAAGTATTCTAACAATTAGTCAAAAACTTATTCATCTTGAACGGTTATCTTTCAAATGTTATTTAGCCTAAAATTTTTAAGCCTTGTGGTTATGTTTTATTTTTAAAAATTTTGTTTTCTGCTAAGTTGCTACTAGAGAAAAAAAAGATATATTTTTCTTTTTTATTTTGAATTATATCTCTGTAACAGCGCAGAATTTTAAAAAAATAGTCATATAACTTTTTTCTTCTTTTTATGTGAAGAATCCGAAAATGATTAAAAAACATATAGTTTCTATTTAAAAAAACAGAGTTTTTTTGAATAAAACAAAAACAATAAAGATCATAAAATTTTCATTACCCTGTGTATTAAATGTAAAACCTGATTACGTTATTATAGTCTCCATAATATTACATGACTTCAACCCAAATTTCCTGTTTTTACTGCAAATAATAAAAAAGATACAAAGAGTCAAAATAACCCTCTTTTCTGTCATTTATTTTCGAAAAATTAAAATATCTTTAACACTATCAAAGATAGCAATAAACATGTATACATAAACTCACTTTATTTTTCTACGTTAAATCCAAATAAAGCATAAAGTTTGGGGGTTGCCATCTAAAATAAGAAAGTTGATGTCTATTTCGGGTGTAACTGGAAGTGGTAGAAAGTTGAAAATATTTTTGAAAGGTAGTTTAGCTTCGATTAGCCCCATCGACAAAATCAGTTTGCCTAAGTAATACTCCATATAAAAGTAACCTCCCAACTAAAAAAAACACCCGGTATATGGCTATTAAACAGCTGTTGAAAAGAAAAGAAATAGTCCACTACTACTCCACTTTCTAGATGCATTTCAGTGAAATTTTTATACATGGCCAATTTAGGGCATGCACTATCCTTATTCTATAATTCATCGCTGTTGATAAGGAGGCGCGTTGAGTCCCACGTCTTGTCGGTCTTTCTGCGTCGCATTTAAGGAAGATTATAAAGTATATGCAGCTCAAGAATAAAATGAAAAAACACGTCGCAGTTGCAGAATAAGGTTTGGTTCCGAGGCTTGCGACGTGGTTCGCAACGAGGTTCGGTTCGCGACGCGGCCTTAAGTCTGTACGCGGCTTCAAGCTTATATCCGTATTTCACTGATTTGAGCACTCGGACCAAAGTGAGTACGCATCTAAAAAGTTCTCGCTTCAATGCTGTATAAAAATTGAATCAAAAGCATTAATAATGAAATTTCGCGTCCGTGGTGTAAAAACTTTACTCAAAGAGATCCTGCAATATAAGGGACAGTTTTCGTGGTGCAAATTCCATGAATCGGCATTCTCGAGGCGCATATGCGTCCCGTGCCGTCCATCCGTGACCAACATCGGTTCTATCTAGAACGTACTGTCGCAGCCAAATGAGTCCATTGTTACAGTATCGCCTTCTGCGATGATGAGAATCATCGCTTGCTTTAGTCAGTACACCTGTCTGTTTGCCTGTGATACGATGCGTAATCCACGCTCAGATGCCTCTCTCGTCGTTTCGAACTTGCAGATCATTTGGTTATTGGTTATGCTGCCAACCGTCCCTAAATCCTTATTTCCGGCCGCATTCAAAAGCTTCTCATTAACTGCAATCGTAGGATGTGGTTAGATGGCTACCTATCATCAACATATATTACGAGGTACGGTTTTTTGTCGCGCCGGATCGTTACGGGCATTTCGATGGGTTTTTTGCATCCCACCTTGTAAACTGGACAAAGTAATGCACCACTGGGCTATTTTCTTTTTAACTCTTCGTTCATAGTAGGACAATATTCAGTTTTTGTTTTGTGTCGCCTAGATTCAAAGTCCTCTGCAACTTCCACAACTTTGTTTGAGTCTCACATTCAAAATTGCAATGTCAATATTATTTAAATATTAAACTTTTTCAGTAGCTCGAAATTATATTGATGAATATCGATTAAAATCATTCAAACACTTTTTCTCTATTTCAATATGAAATCATCACTATTAAAGTGTCAGCAACTAAAAGCCGTTTTCATTAGAATTATCTTATTAGGAATTATAAATATGAACTGAATATTATTATACGAAGTTTATTAGGTACTTCACATCTTCTTCTTCTTCTTTTAAGAGATCTTGCGATCTGTTAATTCCGGTTATGCCCCTGTTGCAGTTTCTGGGATGTTGACTGCCAACTATCCTTCCATGTTTTAGGTGGTCTTTCGGGGGATGGGTACCTGCTGATTTTCCTTCCAGTGCGATGCATGGTAATCGATCTTCTCTCATTCTGTTTACGTGAGCGTACCATTGTCTCCTTCTTTGTCTACCCCATCGCACGATATCCTGTATACCGTACTGCTCTCTAATCTGTGTGTTTCTTACTCCGTCTCTTCTGGTCTTTCCCGCTATAGTTCTTAAAGCTTTCATCTCCGCTACTCACAGAATACTCTCTTGGTCTTGTTGGTTTCTTTTCGTGCCTCTATTTCGTATATCATGATTGGTCTTATACATGTTTTGTATATTTTGATCTTGCTGCCTGGGCACATATATTGATTGTTCCAAATGGTCTCTCGTAGACAGCTTGATATTGCGGCGGATTTGTTGATTTGTTTTCTGAAGTCGTTCACAGGATCATGTCCACTGGAGAGATCAACACCGAGGTACTTAAATTGGTTAATGATGGACATGCTTTTAGTTTTATCAGTAAATATTTCCACATTAAGTTATTTGCTTATTTGAGTGAATTTAAAAAGCTATTACTGTAGGTTGTCTTCTGTTTCTGCGACAATTGCTGCGTCATCTGCATAACTTATCATGCTGATTCTATTTTTATTCATTCTGTATCCCAGTTTTAATAAGGTTACTTCTTCAATTATCTTATCTATTGCGATATTAAGCAAAAATGGACTGAGGTTATCTCCTTGTCTAATTCCTCCTAGATTCGAAATGGTTTCTGATGTTTGTTCCCCCGCTCTTATCTTCGTTGTGTGGTAAATATTAAAGTTGCAAATGACTCTGACGATATTGGCTGGTGTCTCCTTTCCTTTCAATATTTCCATGATGTCTTCCAAGCGTACTTTGGCAAATGCCTTGGTTAGGTCCGTTAAGGCGATGTATGCTGGAGTGTTAAATGCTATTGACTTGTCTTTTATCTGTTTAATAATAGATATGCCATATTTTGTTGACCTTCCTCTTCTAAACCCTTGTTGCTCTTCTCTATTCTCTATTTGTTTTCCAGGTACTTCACACGATACTAAAATATTGATTGGATATCTCCAAGTTTTGAACGCACAATTATGTATCTTCTTAATAGCCTTAATTATCTATAAATATTTTATAGACGTCTGGAATCCATGAGTAATTTCTCATTAGTTCTAATATACAACTTAAAATTTCACAGTCCGTTACACTAATAAAAAAAACTGGGAGGACTGCCGACAAAAGTAAAAACTTAAAACTAAGACATAACAGGTTTTTTGGATTTTAGAACTGTAATATCAAAAAAAAAATTACAATTTGTAAACAAAATTATTATTTATAGTTTTTACGTCCTTCCTTTACGACTGCACAAGCTCAGTACAACAGTAATTTGCAAATTTTAATGTGCGTGAATCAGACCAACCAAATAGGGTTTTTTGTTATTAGAAATAAATATAAAAAATTCAAAATTTCAAAAAAAACTTGAATAAAAATAAAGTAAGCTAACTCTCCAAAATGTTGTTAAAGATTCGAAAAGTCGAATTTAGGTTTAAAATTGTAGAAAAGATATTAAACTAGAAGTTTTTGAAAAAGCTAAACCTTTTATAAAAATTTGGAACTTATGATAAGTTTTTAAAAATTTTGAGGACCGGTAGAGAAAAAAATCTAAATTAATAGACAATCTAAAAAAACAGATTTTAAATCAAAATTGAAGTGGCGTAAAAAATATATAAATTTCAGGGAAAAATATTCATTTTGTATTTAAATTTCAGAATAAAGTTTCAACTCGGAATTTAAAAACAAGGGAAACTAACACCTTGGAGCTTTAGCAAATTTTAAATTTTGAATTTTAAATTTCAAGAAAACACTGTAGCACAAAATCTTCGGAAAAAGTTGAAAAATTGAGTTTAGATAAAAAATTTAAAAAAATTTAAAAATTTAAGAAAGAAATCTCTATTTCTACATTGGGTAAATATTTTGAAAAAATCAAAAGTTACAAAAAATTAGATATATGGAAAATTTTTAAGTTTAAATTTAATTAAGAGAAGAAAATAAAAATTTTCAAAAGGTCAAGATGCTAAAATCCATGCATGCCAAAAATTAAGAAATAGAAACGCCAAATATCGAAAGTGTAAACTCAAAATTTTGAAAAAAGAATTCAAAATTTTCTAGTTAATAAACGAAATTTCGAAAAATAACGACAATCTATAAAAGAATAAATTTCTGGAAAAAATTGAAAGCCTAAACTTGAATGAATATGAATAACCGGCGGAATTACCTTAAAAATAGTTTTAGGGTCGTAATTTCAGGAAAAATTAAATTTTCTAGAACAGATTTTTTTTCAAGCTTACACCGAAATTTTGAAAATATCAAAGTCGTTAGAAAAAGGCAAAATAAAATCATCTAAAAAAGTAAAAAGGATAGAAATAATAAATTTAAAATAAAAATTAATTTTAAATTTAAAGTCGAATTTTAAAACAAGAAGTTATTGAGATTCCTCCATAATCTTGCAAATTCAGCGGAATCCTGCACGATTTATAGGTAGGACTAGTCCCACAGAAATCATGCCGAATCTCGGTATTTCACGAGGCGTTAAATACCGCGACGCATTCCAAAAAGTAATTGGTTAAAATTGGTCACGTGATTTGTGAATTTCCATTGGTTGAATTCATAAGATGACAAGCGCGCGATTTTTAAAACATGATATTTGCGTCTTACATCGACTTTACAATAATTCCTACTAGTCTAATTGAATTCTAATCCACAAGTTTATAAGCATGTTCGTTGCTATAGCGTATGAAACTATGGGCGAGGGCTTATTTGATGCAGAATAGCGTGTAAAAAATTTTAAAAACTTCACATGAACAATCCCATAAGTTATTAACAAATAAAAATTTGAAAAAAATCAGATTTAATTTTTCGCGAATAGCTTCAAAATTATTAACGTTTGAGAAATTTGAAAAAAGATTTTTAAGGAGAAAAATTTTCAATAAATAAAAAGTTTTATCTCCCGAAACTTTTATCTCTATTATTAAAATTTTTGTTGTTGTTTTGTTGTTGAAAAATAGTGCCATCTAGCCTCGAACGCTACTTCGTGCGCCTGAATGTTGGTCATTTTTTACATAATTGAATATTGATTTACAAATTTGAAAAAATTACGGAGTTATTTAGTCGCTTAAAAAAATCTGACAGATATAAAAATGTTTCTATTGATTATTCATAAAAAAATAAATAACATTTTTGATAAAAAAAATATTTTAATTCTCATTTTTGAATATATTTTTAATATAAACTTTTTGAAAAAAAAAATAACTTGTTTAAAGAATATAATTGAAAACTACTGACAAATTTTATCTCGGTAATAATAATTCAAATTTAACTAATAACGCAATTAGTAAAAAAGATTTTACCACAAATGAAACACTTAAAAATATAGGACTGCATTATTATTCAAATCAGTTGAAATACCAAATGTAGGAAGCGTTTGAAAAACATAATCAGTTATTTTGAGGTTTGGTCAGTTTGACTAGCTTGGTACGTTTTTGTGAGAGGTGAAGGTATACGGGTTTTAAAAAAACCGCGCTTTTATGATATCCATTCAGCCAAGAGAAATTCAGCAGATCACATGATGGATTGTAACCAATAAACTTTTGGAATGCGTCGCGGTATTTAACGCCTCGTGGTATTTCGGGATCCCGATATCACGATATTGCATTTCTCACCACAGATTATTGAAATAATAAAAATTTTGAAAAAGCTTCGAATTGTAAAAATTTTGACAAATTACGAAAGTCATCTAGAAAAATTTGAAAATCATCCCAAAAGTTTTGTAATATAAAAAATATGAAAACATTTGAAAAATTTCTAAATAAATAAATTAAAAAATGTCTAAGTATTTGACATATTTCCTAAAATATACAAATGGAAAATAATAAAAAGTAAAAAAATGTCTGGTGACTTCATTTTTTTAACTTTCTCTATCCTGTTTAGTAAAATTTTAATAAACAGGATAATAATCAAATGAGAGATCTTACAAAAAGTGAGTTTTTTTTCAAAATTTTCGTAATTTTTGATTTTCCTAATCATTCGTCGTGATAGTCCATCAGTTTCATATTCAAAAATATTGAGAAAATTGTAACAAAAAAGCGAAAACTTGATATATCACAAAAGTATAAGAATTTGACGAAATACCTCGAAAAACCACACGTAAATTTTAAAATATAAATAAGTTAAAAAATGAGAGGTACAAAGGTTGTCAGAAAATATCATAGAAAATAATATGTTGCGAGAAACACTAAGTATCAAAAAATGTGAAGAAATTCGAAAAATTCTTAAAATCTTCGAATTGTTTCCAAAATTTTAACTTTTTCTGAAAATATCTATTTTTATTTTTTTTAAATTTTGATGCATAATCTCCTAAACTTGGCTTTAATTAAAATTTCTTGTGTAAAAATACTAAAAACCTCAAACTTTTCCTAATACAGTTGCGATATTTTCTTGAAACGCTTGGCTTTATTTTCAAAATTTCGACTATTTTAAAGAACATATTTTGTGTTTAAAATAGGTTTTAGATTTTTTTTAAATTTTGAGTTAACATTAACTCGAAATGTTCACTTTTTGCATTGATTTAGAATTCTTGTTAAAAATGTCGGCCTTAATGTTAACATTCTTACTATTTTCTTTTAATTTCAAGTTCAAAAATAAAAATTGGAAAGGCACTTCATAAATTAAGAGTTTTTTTTTCGGAATTTCGTTATTGGCAAAACATTTCCGGAAATTCCAATTTTTTTCTATATTATAATTTATTGTTACTTCTTTTGAAAATTGCGCTCTTTTTTCTAAAATAATGAGCTTTAACTAAAGTTTTCCCCAAAAGTTCAATTCTTAGAATTTCTACCTTTTTGAGAGACTTAGTTTTAATCTTAATGTTAAAAAAATTTTAAATTTCTATTTGAAGTTTTTTTGAGTTCAATGCCAAATTTTCTATGACCCATTTTTTTTAATTTGAAATTGTTTTCACCATTTTAAGTTTACACTTTCAATTATTATGTTTTGATTTTGACAATTACCTCTGGTCTCTGGATTCGTTGTGGGTTGCCTAAAGTTTAGGCCAGCACTTAGGCCACCCTTTCCGGGCTCATTGTGCTATCTCGGTGATTAAGGTGTCCTTGGTCATTCATTCAGCCACCCAACCTTGTTGAGAAACTGAAGAACGTCCCTTGGATGTGCCTCTCTTAAACTGGCCACACTAGGCCAGAAGTCCCCCAGCGTGGATTCTCTGATTGATGCTAGTGCCGGGCAGTGACATGTCACGTGCTTGACACTCTTATCTTCTTCTAAACACCCTCTACAACTCGGATGGTTTATAATTCCCATTCTGTGGAGGTGTTTTTGGCAATTACCTAATTCGATTCCTATTTTCAAAATTTTATGCCTGTCTTAATAAGTGGTATGAATTACATCCTATATGTCCATGTTTTCAGTAGCAAAAAATCTAAGTTAGAAATTTTCAGAAACATTTTTGATATAAACATAGAGGTTTTGTCTGCAATTTTTCAGCTCTAATTTCTATATGCTTCAATTAGTATATAGCAAAAACTGATTGGTTACAAGTACTTTCAGTGGAAATTCGCATCTGTAGCTAATTATGTGGCTGACTAATAGGCATAAGCTGCAAATATTTACAGAAACTTTCCATATTAAGGAGACCAAGGCAAGCCGATACTTACTCTGGTTGTTGGCTGTAAATAGATTTAACTGTAAGCACCTTCGACTGTTTCATTAGAGAACATTGACATTTGTTAATTTTAAGCTTAACGCATCTCAGGCAAAGGATATTTATTGGATGCTGCTATGCAACACATAATAAAGGACACCTGACCTTTGGAGCTTCAGTTACATGGTATACAGCTTGTAACAAATTCGCAGGGAATCTCGATAACAGTAAGAGATACAGCATCAGGTTAAATTAGGGACAAAGTGGCACAACCTTTGGTGATTCAAAAATATACCGTTGAGAAATCCAAAATATCTCTTGCTGTTCTTAAGATTTTTTAAAAAAAGCAAAATATGGAACTTTCGTTTTTATTATTTCTTTGCGTTATTTAAAGAATAATCGATAAACTTAAACGACTTTTTTATTGGCGTTTGTTTATCCTTTACAAAATGGCATAAAAAGTTTTTTTATCAGACGTTTCGTCTTCTCGCTGTTATCATAAGTACGTTATTTTAAATAGGGACCAACAATTATTATTGCATCTTTGTATTGCTTTTGAATTTTCGACTTCATTGATGTATGTAATTAAACATCATCAAGGAAAAAATACTTTTTTTCATATTAACGTTACTTCATTATTTTTTCATAATTTAAAAGTAATTTTTATTAGCATTAAAGTTATAAAAATTTAATTAGTTGGTAAGAACACAAGGTAATGGTACAATATATAAATTAAAAAAAAAACAACAGACATAATCATAAATAACTGACCATCAAAAATAATAACTAATAACCACGAGTAAAGCAACTATCTAGAATAACATATAATAAATAGGAAAGTAACTGTCATATTTCGCTTGTTATATTTTTTTACATTTTGGTTATCTATTATTCAAAAAAACAAAATACGTGAATCTGAAAAAAGATGCTTTTTCCTGATGATAGTTTACAGTTACGAAACGTTTAGTCACATGAAAATTTGATACATCAGTGAAGTCGGAGATTTAAAAGCTATACAAAGATGCAATAGAAATTACAGGTCCATATTTAAAATAACCTACTGTTTTAAAACGAAACGTTTAATAAAAAAACTATTTAGGCTATCTTGTGAAGGATAAAAAACGCCAATGAAAAAGTGTTTTTGGTTTCTCGATTACTCTTGAAATAATGCCACGGAAAACTAAAAACAAGAATTCAAAATTTTTCATTTTTTCAAAAATCTCAAGAGCAACAATAGATATTTTTAATTTCTTGGCGCCATATTAATGGTCGTCAAATTGTGCAACTTTGCCACAGTTTAATCAATGCTGTATCTCTTACCGTTTTCGATATCCCTGTAGTGAGAAGCGACAACCTGTATAATCAGGTTGGTTAAAAATATATAAATTAATGCTAAATTCTTAAACAGCTCAGCGAAATTATTCATTGTAAATTATATTTGAAATGATTTGTGATCATAAAAGTTCTCAATTTTAAAACGTTTTAGTGGCTTTACTTTTCAGCCTCTGTTTGCGGTGAAATGTTTTGGTTTACCCTTAGAAAAAAAAAGAGCTACCTTAAAACAAATTCAATTTATGATGGTTTTATTTGTTATTACTGCCCTGCTACGTTTTGAGTAGTTAATAATTCCACACGATACGTAACAGCAAGGAATGGAATAACTGGAGATAATCCGATGTTCATGCGAGACACTTAACTCGATCATAATACACACAAGTAGTTCCTAAATAATAACACAATGGTCTTTAACTGAAGGCATCAGAAGAGACGTTTCCTACATAAAATCTTGACACAGGATGATAGGCATTCTCTTATTCGTGGTTTACGCTCTATGATTTTCATTATAACACCTTACCAACTTATTACCCTCTACCTTATCCGGCTAATATCAATTTGTCTAACCCATAAACTTGAATGGTTAACGTAGAAGTCGCCCAAGGTGGCAGCAACGTTCAAATCGCAAGCAATTACCAGAAAACTTTAAACCATAAAAAACCCAAACTTCTAGTCATAGATATGAAAATAAATACATTCCGAAGCAATATAATATTTTACAACTTCTAAAAATTCCATTTTTATTTACGACCCCCCGACCTTCCAAGTATCCCAACAATCAGCATCATATACGTTTAGAAATTAGAAAATCGGACGAACAGCGACCAGTGCACGCACGGGACGTACAGGATTTATTGCACGTATTGTTAGGGCAGGTATACAATGCGTCACTTACCCTCGAGCTCTCCGAGGGTGGATAACATGTCGGCTAATGCAAGTGTGACGTCAGAGGGTTGTGGCGCCACGCCAGCAATCATACATCACTCGGACAGGTGAACATGTGATGAGAAGCCAATATTCTACCTGGGGGACCTTGTGTGATACGCAAAATCATCGGTTAAACGATTTTAGGTGTTTAGGCCGAGATGAAGGTTCCGGAAGGAGATGTGCGTCACCTTTCTGGGAATCTTCTTTAGAAAGTAACGACGTGTGTTGCCAAGAGAGATGTTTCTAGAGAATCTGCCAGGAACTGGTTAGATAGCAAGTATGTTCAGAATTTATGCTATAGGTTTTGTTTAAATCTGCAGATAGTACATGGGTTTCAAGAATAACATTCCAACTTATTTAGTAAATAAAATCTCTAGGCTACTTCTTAAGCAACATGTACTTTATAGGTTTCCTAGAAAATTAACCTTTCATTCACAGCAAAACTTATATTATGAGATTTGAGTAATTCAAAAGTATAGCAATTACTTTTAATTCGTTTTATTCACATAAATCTCCGATATCGTCAAAATAAATAGGCTTTATAGCTTAAATTTGAAATTTCCAGTTTTTTCTAGAAATTTTAATCTAGAACGCGAGATGTCTTTAAAATACAAAATTTTCAAAAAAAAGGCCGCAATCTGGAGACGATTATTTTTAAAACATTTCGACTTTACTTTCAAGTTCCATACTCTGGCAGGACAGTTCGGAGAAAAGTAGAACGTTAGACCCCACATTCAAGTATCTTTCAGTTTAAATTTATGAATTCACTTTGTTTAAAATTTTTGAAGTGAAAAGTACTTTAGGTCCATTGGATAGGAGGTAAATTTATGCTTACACATCATCTGGAGGTGATGAGGATGCCTTCCCCCCGGTGACACATATTTTAAGGCAATTTACTTGCTGTTTTTTTTCTTAATTCAGTACCTACATTTAGTTTCAAACCGGCTCGTTCCATTTAGAGGAAGTTGTCTCCAAGCACCGCTTCTGAAGGCTAAAATATCCCGCATTTAGAAAAAGAAAGACATTAACAATTAAAAGAAGGAATGTGTGACATATCGAATGTGGAACTCACATTGTTCCTAGATTAGACATTTTGACATTAACCTTGTAATTAAAGAAGAGCCATTAGAAAAGTTGAAATTTCTATTTTCTTAATCTGCAAATTTTGACTATAAAGTTTCAAAATGAAAACCTTAAATATTTTGCCAAATTTTCGAACGTTTATTAAAAATTTAGATTATAATTTCGAAAATTTAATTTCGATCTCGATGTTAAAAAAAATAACGATATAATTCAAATTTAAACTTAGAATTTTGAGATAAAATCTAATTATTTCAAATAATTTTTCTACAAATATCGACTTCAAATTTAAATTTTCAACTGCATTACTAAATGTTGAGTGTATACAGTAATACCCCGACTAACGCTACCCACTTACGCGAACTCGGACACATGCAGTTCCTGATAACTAGAGAGCAGAATATATGCACAGCTTTTTTAACAAAACATGCGCATATTATATGCAGATTTTGAACAAAATTTGCAGCCCAATTATAATTGTATGCCCATTAATATGCATATTATACACCATACATCCAAAAAAATTGGGTTAGATGCAAAACAAATATTTAAGGTTACATTAAAAAAGTTACATTACCATTCAATGTCCATTGCTATAAATCAGAAGTATTAACATTTTATTTTCATACAATAATTATATTACCAACAATTTGTCTGTACTAAAATTTCATGGTGTAGGTATATTATTTAAAAAAATATATATATAAATAGAGCAACTCTTGTTTTAAATTTTAATAGCATGTTTTAATTATACGTTTAATTTTTTATATACCGAAATTATGTATCAAAAATCAACCATTAACTTTATTGTTACGGTGTTTTAAAATTACTATGAATCGCTTCTTGTGATTAAAAATTTAGAACCGCATTGCTTCTGAATTGAACATTAGTTTTGGGCGAAATTTTAAACATTTACATATTCTTTTATGTTCTTTTAAATGGGGATAAACATATTTTATTAAAATCATCAGAAAAAAAGTTATCAGGTGAATTGCTTCAGTTGTTTTTAACTCGTAAAAATCTCTCTCGTCAAAATGCTAAAGAAGTCTAAGAACTAAAGATGTATTAGAGTAATTTTACTCAATATTATATTGATGAAGCTAAATCAAAAATTGAAAACTTAATTCCTAAATAAAAAGCCATATATATGAGTACGCCACTGTATTTATTTAATAAAAACTTCAAGCACTGAGTTACAGATAATGCGTAGCTTAAACCAGTGTGTCTAAGAGCATGAAATTTCGCACATGTGTTCACCGTAATACGTAGGAGTGCAGTAAGGAGAATTTTTTTAAAATTTAACCTCTAAAGTGGTAAAAATGGATTTTAAAAACTACTTCAAATTATGCAAAGAGAAATACACGCGATCGTATTTAAAGTTGGCTCTCTCTCTTATCAACATTTTTTCAGGCGATCAGAATTCTTTACTTTAATATAAACTTCTAAACATTTAAGTTTTAAACTCAAAATTTTGGTCTTAATTTGAAATATTTAAATTGAAATTTTGAGGAACATGTTTTTTTAGACATTTTGAAGTTTCTTCTCGAACATTTACAAATGTTGCTTCGACCCAAAATTTCGAGAAACAGTTTTGTAGAAATTCAAATTTAAGGCCAAAAATTCGCTTGTGTTCTATTTTTCCAAAACTTTTATTTAAATTTTAAACTCAGAAATTCTTCTAAATTTTGACTTTTTTTGAAACCTTTCACCTTGACTTGAAATATCCTCCTTTTTAAAATGCCAACTTTAAAGTCGAAATTTAGCCAAGTTTCGAATTTATTTTATGCAGTAAGTTTTACGTTTTTAACATTCTCGACTTCAAATGTCAGATTCTTAAAAAATAAAAATTATTAACATTTTCAGGAATAGGCAAAGTTAGGTCGTCGACGAAAATTGATTGGTCATTGGACATAAAAAGCTATAGGTAAACTGAGGACTTTCTTTTGAGTGACACAAATTGCTTGGGCGAAATACGAAAATTTAACTTGAGGACCTTTTTTTTTTCTTCTTGATCAACTAAAATTGGTAGGTCAATATACGAAAATATAAATTAAGGACCTGTGGACCTTTGTTATTATTATTTTTTTTTTTGGTCGACAAAAATTGATTAAGATATTCTCTCTATTTTCTTTGCGAAGTATTAGTATTTCTACCCATGTTTTATTGGCTTTTTCTTCCCCAGTTACTCCTTTCACAATAATAAATTTCTAGTAACCTTCTGTTAAGGATTGGCAATCTGTTATAGACTGCTCAAGATCCAACGCAATCACTGCTTGGAGTAATCTGTAACAGATTGCTAATTTTTAACAAAAGGTGACAAAATTTAAAATTGTAAAAGGAATAACTGGAGAAGAAAAAGCCAATAAAACATGAAATATGAAAATAAATAACCCGCCCATGGAAAAACCAGAAAAATTTTGGAAAAAGGTAGAAATTTTGAAAAAAAGGTTCAAAATAGTCCTAACTCTCAAAAAAAGTCTAAATTTAATAATAAAAAAAATAAAAAATTTCCAAACAAACCGAAAATTCCAAAGTGTCACAATTTTGGAAAATATAAGTTTTTTTTTAAAAAAAAGAAGGAATTTTCGAAGAAAGTTAAATTTTTCAAATTCTTAAATAAATTATTAATTTACTACATACTTAGATTTCGAAAGTTCGAAAAACACTAAAAATTTTAAAAAAAGACGAATTTTTCGAAAGTCAAAACTTCGAGAAATAGTCAACAATTTAAACGATATAAATGTCAAGTATCTTAAAAAAGGAAAAGGTTAAAAAAATAATGAAAATCTTAAAAAATGATCAAAGATTTCAGAAGTGGGAATTTTGAAAAAAAATGCGATTTTTCAAAGAACTGAGAATTTACTAAAGAGTTGAATTTTTAAGTTTATCAAATAAAAGCCCAGTCTACTACAGAAAGCTATAAAAAAGGTCCAAATTTTTGAAAAAAGTTCAAAATTTTCAACAACAAAACTCAGAACTTCCAGAAGTACATAAATATTTGAATAAAGATGCAAATTTTCAAAAAAAAAAAATGGGTGTCTTGAAAAAAGTGAAAAAACAATGAAGATTCTGAAAAAAATTCAAACATTTTAAAAGTGGAAATTTAAAAAAATGCACTTTTTCCAAAACTGAGAATTTTCAAAAAAAAGTCAAATTTTTTAATTTTTTAAGTAAAAGTTTAGTTTATTTAGTGGATATCTTTCATTTTATTGTGACTACATCCAGACAAAAAAAGATATTTTATAAACCCGTAATAAATCAACAAATAAAGTAATCTGCAAACAAAATATTGATTTATGAATTATTAAAGCAAATTACATTCCATTTTTAAAGTAGGCATCAACAATTTGATTCATTTTACGCAACAAACAATGTTGAGTAAAATGAGAACGAATTTTTCGAAAAACTGGTGCAATTAATTACTTTTAAATGTTCTTCTTGAATTTAATTTTAATTGGTCGACAGGTGTCACTGGTTTACTGTAATTTTTTCTTTGAGTGTTTCTCCAAAGAAAATATTCCAATGTATTCAGATCTGAAATCCGCTCAGCATAACAATGAAATCCATTGGTATATTTTTTTAAGAACATGCTCAATCAAATTTTATAGTAAACGATTTGAAATTATAAACCGATTAGAAAAACAAATTAAATAAAATTTATAATAAATATTGAAGCATCAGTTTTTTAAAAAATTCGATTTTTGAAATGAATGGAAATTAATGGTGGTTATTTTAAAACTGTGATGTATTTGTCCTAATGATTTATAAATTTGATTTGATTTATTACGAGTTTATAAAATATTGCTTTTGGTTCGATGTACTCACAACAACATTAAAATAACTCAAAAACTAGTGAGCCAATTGTATAACATGTGTATATACTTGTGATCAGAATGACTAAAGGAACTCAAATGTGCAAAAATGTACAGGGTGTTCTATTTAAAAAAGTCCAATTTTTTTGCCTACCCTCGCTACTGCCAGTCTGTTAGTAGAAGTGAAAGCCATTTAAAAAATCGTGCCGGACCAGCTTTTTAATTTTTTGAATCGGTCTAAAATAAAAATAAAAATTGGGGGCATCCAACCCTGTACTTATAAAAGGTCAAATTTTGACATAAAAATTACATTCTGCTGTAACTTTCGCTAAAACTGATGCCAACTTTCAATTTTTGAATGAAACACCCTGTATATTATTAAATTTTTGGAATCTGCACAATTTCCTGAATATAACTTTACCGAAAATAAGTGAGTAATTTATTCTAAAAAATAATAAATTGTCACGTTAATTTTGTTTGAGAGCGATAAACTAAACATCACCCCAGATCGCCAAAAATTTTTCCTTCGTGTATCTGGACCATAAGTGATTTGATAGCTAAGTTTGATCACTTTGATCATTGTATACTTTTGACTGTATTTTGCTCTATTGGCTAATGAGTTTGCTGACCACTGGGTTAGGATGAAGTCTCGAACAATTTTACGCCAAAACCGAAGAGTCGTTTTTCCTCTACTAGAAATAAATATTGATCCGGCGCATCCACCATATTTAAGAAAAAAATTCTCTTAGTTCCGCTTTAAATCAAAAAATGAAAATCTTGTCAAATAAAACATAAGTGTTTACTGGGATTTTTAGTTAACTTGGAGAAGATTGAAATCTACTCAATACGGTGTACTGGAATTGTTTTACAATACTCCTTACTACACTTTAAAATTCTAGAATGTTATATTCATTTATTTTAATTACGTTACTTAATTTATTTGAATAAATAAACCTGTTGTTCCAAGTTGTGCCCCTGTTATAATAAGGATGACTATGCATGGTTATAAACTTGTTAAATGATTAAATAATAATCATTATGTAAAATGAATTATGCAGCTACAATTAATGGAGCTTTTACACTCTGATTCGTTTAATCAATGACTGGATGATTTGCATTATATCGGAAAATGATTTCAACATATGTGGTTTTCGTGTGAAAGACAAAATTAGAAACTGCACATAATTCGTGTTAAGTGGTTTTTTATCATTGTCTAATAAGTTACACTTGGCGTATCACAGATGTTTAATAGTTTCGATGGAGGTTTACGATGGTAATTGCAAAATCAGCTCGACAACAACCGTTGCATACGGAGAAATTGACAATACGTGGCCATTTCTTGTTAACAGTAATCGACTCGGGCGCATAAAGCAAAATAATTAGCGCGGAGATTGAACGAATTGATGTGCTTTGGCGATTTCGGTCATATATTTAAATTAATCTCTCTAATGCCCACTTAAGTACATTTTAATATGCATTTGTCAAAACACACGCCATAAATAGCCACTTAGGAAATTAGTCATTCCGGCCCGACTAATAAATAAGTTAAGAACATACTCAAATCGATTATGTATGCAAATTCCGGTAAAATCATTTGTTGATTAACCGACAATATTTACGAGGTGTTTTGTTACACCCCGTCGTGAGCCGGACAATTACTTTTGTGATTTATCACCGATTGCTAATTATGGCACTTATGAATAAGACGTAAGGCCAGCCTTGATTACAATTAAATGATCGTTGTCTGAGCCGCTGAAAAAGAAAGAATTCGGTTCAATTAGGAGCCCCCGGTTCTTATTATTTTTCTGACGAAACTTGGCATTTGTATGGGTAACATTTAGTAAGCACGAAAAGCGAATAAAAATTATTGCGTGACAGGTTCATTCAAACTAGCGCCCTTGCTTTTACTCCTGTTCGAATTCTATGGATGTCTTTATTAAGACGAGAAGAACGAGCTTAATACTGTAAGGCAATGTTTGAAAAATACTAAAGAACGATAGAAACATTATCACTAGTGCCAATGTAGATTTGCAATAATCGATACGTAAGAAATTCATCTCTAGGAAATGCCAAAGAAACAAACATTTAATGTATTAGCAAAGAATATATGAGGAACTATTTCATTAAAATTTCGATTTAAAAAAATTAGTGTTTTTCTCGAACTTTCAATTTAAACTCAAATTCGAATTTTAATTAGGAGAATTTGAGTCGAAATTGGCATTTGAAAATTAAGTTAGACCTTCTAGTTTAGTTTCTAACTTCATATCCAACTTTTTTAAAATAAAGGTGAAAAATGTTTCATATTCAAAATTTCTTGTAAAAGTTTCGAGAAGGTTACATATTTTTAGGGTTTCGTGCCTTAAAAGGTAAAACGGAACCCTTATAATCTTACTCTCGTGTCCTTCCGTCTCTCTGTCACAAAAAGTTTTCCCCGAAAACTATAAAACGTAGAAATTTAAAATTTTGTACAGCTTTAGTTCTTGATGACCCGCGCAAAGGCCACTAGCCAACAATTAAAATAAAAAAATATTTTATAATAAATTGAGAAGTTAATTTGACTCCGAAAAATTAAGTTTAAGTTAATATATCTTGTGAGGCATCATTTGAAAGAGCTGCCTTCAAGGTTCCTAAAATATGTTTGTTTATAATTTTTGGTGTAATCGTCCTAAAGAAACAGCTCAAAATGTGTCAGAAATGATCGTTACCCCCTTCATATTCTACTAGGTTTCTAGAGATAGCATTTAGATTTTGGGTCATAGATTATTTAAAAACTGCAAGATTTTGTTATCGTAATAGTTCTTGAGGCAAAAAAAAATATTTTATGAAAAAATACATGCTGGCATTCGAGGACTTTTTGGCTCTTATAGTAGTAATTTGTTCCTAATAAAACACTCGATTTAGCTAATGTATAGAATGTAGATCAAATTTGTCTTGTACATTATTTCATTCGGGTGAATATTTTTACACTTAGCACTAGTTTATTAAATTGCATGCAACGCGGTAATTGCCGTTGGAATCAAACATTTTAGCGCGATCCGAAGCGATCTCATAAACTGTGTTATTCATCGACTTACTGCGAATTGCTAATGAATGCTTTTTATCTCAGACATTATCAACACAGTTATTAGTTTCATAAATATTTAAATTGATTGTAGAAAAAAGTGTGCATATCTGAAAATAGACAATTTTTTTTAATTTTCAAATATAACACCAAAACTGGATAAAATTTCAAATTTATACATAAATGAAAATGATTTAATTTAGTCTATTGACTGTTCCCAGTAATAATTGGTACAGAATTCTAATTGTGCAAACCCGACTCGCTCTTGGCTGAAAATTGTCAATATTCGACCTAAATTCCAATTTTCGATTGTAGCGACATATTTTAAATTTTTTTCGAAAGTTTTAGTTTTTCTCAAAATTTTGAGTTTTGGCCCTGAAATTTGCTAAACATTTAATTTCTTATTAAAATTTTGTTCTCAAAAGCCCTGAGTTTAAGCGTGCAAGTTTTACATTTTTTTCTTACAAATTTTTCTTTTTTTTAGGTACTCGCAAAAGGATAATCCTATTATGTCTTTCAATCTGGAATGCTAAATTCATTCTCGACATTTCATTTTTCTTCTTGAGATTGTGGGGTAATTGCCCAAGGTTCTACACTTTTTTTTTCTCTAAATTCTGGGACCAGTTTTGAAATAAAGAAATTAGTTCAATTTTAAAATCGAAATGTGATTAGGAAACAAAGTTAAAATTTATAGAGATTATTTAATTAATTTAAATTTGTTTAAACGTCCGAACATCTAAAATAACACTTCAGCTGGGATTTTTACTGAAATACGATATGAAACTTGGACCCTAAATATCCAAACCGTAGAGTAATATCCACTCATTACTTTCAATAAAAATCCTGCCTTATTTCTACGATATAGTGATAAAGGATAAAGTCCGAAGTATAAATCGAATTGAGTTAATATTTGGTTTGATATTTTTAAGGACATTCGAAGATGTAAAATAACATTTCAATGCTATTGTTACTGAAATAAGACATAAAACTTAAATGATAAACCTCCAAAACATATGTAGAGTGAAATTCCGTTACTTACAATACAATCAGCCAAATACTTTAATACGATACAACAATTAATCCAGGCAATAAGCCGGAAATAAGACTAAAATAGACAAAAATAATATACATATTCTTACATATTTCGATAGCCCTATAAAAATGCAGCAACATAATGTAAAGCTTATGGGGATTTTGATGGGTCCTTTTCCTAATAGAGAATCATAAATCCGGAGGCAGAACTGATACTGTCATTTGTAAACACTTAGTAAGTTAGATTTTCAAAATTCTTTCCGCATTCGATTTCTGACGACCCAAGAATCGTTCACTACTACTAAGACGAAGTTGTTCGATCCTTTTTCACACCTCAATCTTCAAAACAACCCCCTAAATGGGGCGTTTCCTGAGAGATTCCTAAAGTCGGAAAAATTAACGCAAACTTCCTCGGAAATGCATCCTAAGAGGTTATTTGGGTCGCTGATCACTAATCGATGGTTGGTTTTCCATGAAAAATCATTGCTTGTATGTAGTGTAATTTTTACTCGAAACGTGGTTTTTTGAGTCGCTGATTAGGAATCCAAGATCCGTTGTTTCGATTATGAAAATTTTTTAATATCCTAGTGGGCTTGTTAGGGTTTTGAGACAATATAATGAATTTTTTTCGAAATTGTATTTCAGGGGTTTTTCGGATCACTAATGAAAAATGCGAGGCTTGCTCTTCCGAAAAACTCATTTTCCGGTCGGAAAATCAAGAAAATTTCTCATTTTAAGTGTTTTAAGACAATGTAGGAACATTTGTACTTAAAACAGTGTCCTAGGTGTTTTTTCGGGGTCGCTGATTAGAAATCTGAGGTCTGTTTTTCTTAAAAACTTATTTTCCTGTCGGAAAATCAACAAAATTTGTCATTTTATTGTTCCTCAAGGATTTTGAAATATTACAAGAACTTTTTTTTATATAATTATGTATGAAAGTACATAAGGGTTTTTGGGTCGACGATAAAAAAATCCGAGTTCTGTTTTTTCGGAAAAAGTTTTCCATGATGCAAAAATCATGAAAATTTTGGCACATTATTTGTAAAGATAATTGATCATTTTCAAGATTGTTTGAAGATTATTTTAATGCAATTATTTCAAAGTTTCTTTTTTAAAGATTAAGTAAATTGAAAATTAAAGAAAACTTGTTGGAAATGGATGGCTGAAAAAATTTGTATACCTATTTTATATACCTGCGTCGATAAATAAAAAGGTCCACTTACGTATGTTGTTTCTATATTATTATAACTAAAAATACCCATACTTTTTACTAAAAGATAAAAAACAACATTTTTTTATTGTTGTTCTTTATTTTTCGGTGAATAGGCCGGATTGGGGGAAAGACAGTCTACGGATTCTTAATGAGCGACTTCGAAAACCCCTAGGACACCGTTTCGAATAAACATTTAACTACATACAAGCAAAGAGTTTTCCGGGAAAACCAACCACGGATTCGTAATCGGCGACCCAAATAACCATCAAGGATGCATTTTCGAGTTAATTTTTCCGACTTTGGGAATTTCTTCCGAAACGCGGGGCTTGATTTCAAGATTTCATCCTAGTAGTAGTGAATAATCATTGGGTCATCAAAAATCGAATGCCGAAAGAATTTTGGAAATCTAACTTGATGTATAATTTTTATCTACTTCCCGGCTTATTCCCTGAATTAGGTAAACAATAAACGTCTCAAACGTAGAACAAAATTGTGCTAATATTTACACTGATATTAATATCCAATTTTTCAGATGAACACACTTTGACTTTAACATCTATACCAATATTATAAAGAGAGAACTCCTGATCGATTCAAAAACCCAATCATCTTTAACTGCCAAAGTCAAAAACACGAAATTCGGACGGAAGACTCCTTTGCTGGTGTAGATGAGCAATAAGAAGAAATGTTTGGAAATTGGACTTCTTTTAATAGGGTAAAAGCGGGTAAAATAACATTTCTAAATTAGCACTGAACAGAATTAATAATGCATATTAAAACTTAAACTTTTTTAATCAAAATGCTTACATTTTTTGAAAACTGTCGAAAATTCCAGAAAAAAATCCCTTCTGAGGGAAAAAATTTCAAAACAAAATGTCCAAGATTGAAAATTTGTAGAAAAAGCAAAATTTGAGAAAAAGCAAGAAATCTAGAAAAAAAAAATGTCAAAACAAATCGAAATTTAAAAAAAAAGGTGAACTTTTCCTGGAAAAGTCAAATTTTTATAAAATGATCCTTAAAATGTTCCATTTTCCAAAAAAAGAGAATTATGAGAAGGTTTGTTAAATTTAAAAAGTAAGGACGTGTTTTAAAAATAAATTCGAAGTTCTGAGAACATGGTCAAATTTTAGAAAAAGTCGAAGTTTATAAACGAAATTTAAATATTAGAAAGGGTTAATTTTCAGAATAAAATAAAATTTAAAAAGAAGAAAATAATTGCAACAAAAAATTAAAATCTGTAAAAAAAATCGAATTTTATGGAAAAGATTCAAAAATTTTAAGAGAAGCTTTGACATTTAAATTAAATGTTGATACAAAACCGCGAGTTTAAAGAATTAATTACCATTTTTCGAGAAGGACAATTCCAAAAAAAACTTAAAATGTAAAAGAAAATCGAAGTTGTTGTAAAAAGTTGTAAAATTTCAAAAGAAAAGACAAATTTTGAAAACAAACTGGAGACTTTAAAATTGGTGGACTTTAAAAGGATTTAAATTTCAAAAATAAGACAAATTCAAATAACCCAAACTTCAAAAAAAAGTGGAAACGAGAAAATTCTCGAATTTTCCAGATGAAATTAAATTTTAAGCAAAAAAGTTAATTTCTTAAAATAAGATGAAATGAAATAAAAATTAAAATAAAACCTAAACAAACACAAAACAAAAATGCCAAAATTTTGAGATATATGAAAGAAATTTTGAAAAAAAATAATTTTTGAGAAAAAAGTCAAAATTTCCAGAGAAAGTTCCTGAAAAAGCTAGAATTTTCCATCCTTGATTAAAAAATCGAATCTTAAGAAGGAATTTAACGAAAACAAAACGAATTTAAAGATCTAAAATTTTCGAAAAAATTAATTTTAGAAGAAAATTGTATAACTTTAAAAGAAAAGATGAGTTTGGAAAATAAATTTTTCAGAAAAATGTCGAACTTAAAGAAAGTCAAAATTCCAGAGTACAAATTTTACGCAAAATATTAAGCCTTGAGAATAGTCTACAATTTAAAAGAAATTTAATTTCCAGAAAAAAATGGAATTTTAGAGATAATGATCTTGAAGTGTGGAAAAAAAGAAATGATATAAAACATGTTCAAAAATTTTAAGAACAAGACGAATTAAAAATTTGAAAGCTTTTAAAAAAATGCTAATTTTGAGAAAATAAATAAAATAATTTCGAAAAAAAAAAACGATTAAAAAACTAGGAAATTTGAATTAAATATAATCACTGGTACTTTGTCAGTTAAAATAAAATTTAAAGAAATTAACCTTTAAGAATAAAGTCAAAGTTGCGAGAAAAAAGATAAAGTTCGAGAAAAAGTCAAAATTTGCAAACACATAAAACCTGAATTTTAACAAGTAACATTTGCAGGAAGTTGAAAGTTGGAATTAAATAAACGTCAGAATTTTCAGAAAATGTCGATATTTGAGAAAATTGGCGAAATTGGGAAAAATTTAATTTTGAAAATTTCAAAATTTTGAGGAAAGTGTCGCAATCGAAAAAAAAGTCGTATTTTCGGAACAGGCTCAAAATTTTGAATAAAGAAAAGACGAATTTTGAGGCAAAGTCGAAACAGCCTTAAAATGTTTTTCTGAAAATTTTCAAATTATTGTTTGTTTTTATTATTTTTTTTCCTTATCAAAAGATCAATTATATTTTAAACAAAATGCGAATTTTTGACGAACAAATATGTCAAATATGTAAAAAGAATTTCAAGCATTATTTTTAGTGAAACTTAGACGATAAACGTTAGATATGCAGAGTAAAATCTTCCCTTTATTTCCATTAAAAGTTGTCCCATATTTGGTTCAAATTTTCTACGATAGTCGTGGCAACATTAAATTGGAATTGCATATACAGGCTGGACCATAAGTAATGGTACATAGAGCAAGAGTGGAATTTTTCATATAAAAATAACTGTGATTTAGCCACATTTACCTTATACCAAAAGTTGATATTAACCGAGATACAGGGTGTCAAAGTTGAAAAAAAAAATTTGGTTTTTCCGCATAACTGATGAACACATTTTACTACAGGCAAGAAATTTGGCATAGGTGGAGTTTCTTTGGTCAAGAAATTCTAAGTTGCTAAGAGATTGCCAGTAACTCATAGGGGAAGCCACCTGCGCTACCCTGTATTATTATAAGGCATCATAACTTTTTTGTATCTCCATGTACACTTATTTTGAATAGATACTTTTATTTACCTACATTTTTTACGTAAAAAAGGTGCACTTTCTGAATGTTGATACAAGCAACCGTTTTCAAGATATTTGCCTTCAAAAGTTTGCCGTACCGTTTATTTCAAGTCATGTACAGTGAATTCTTCGCAGTAGATTTCAAAATAAAAGTAACATAACTGCACTCTAAAATAAGTTTATATCAAATATTACTTCCATTGACATCATTATTACGCATATTTTGTAAATTTCTAAAACAAACTTAAATAAAATACCAAAACAAAATTTATTTTCAAAAATAAATATTCGAGAAATGATTTTTGTCATGTAAGGAGATTGGAAACAATTAAAAATCTGGCTGTCTTTTATTGAAATTCATCTCCAAATATCTGCCTTGACCACCCAGACTATTAAAATTTTCTTGTGCGGACTCAGAGATCATATCTCACATTTCTATGTTAGGAAATAAATTGTCTTTATTTTTTGCCTTTTCTTTACTGAGATTTTCAAATTTTAGGTAATAATATTATTATCAAAATTATATTTGCTATGAATTACTGTTAAAGCTGTTTTATAATTACTTTTTTTTTACGCCTACTTCGAAAATTTAATATCTTAAGTAATTTAAAACGAAGGCACTTCAAACTTTAAAGGCAAATATCTTGGAAATGGTTGCTCGCATCAACTTTTAGAAGTTATACCTTTTTTATGTAGAAGATATGGGGAAATTAAATTACTCATTTAAAATTAATATACACAAAAAGTTATGATGATTTAGAGTCATGCAGGTAGCGCCCCCTATCAGCTATTGATAATATGCTAGCAAATTAGAATTTGTCGACTTAAGAAACAACCTTGTGTCAAATTTCGTGCCTATATTACAATTTATTCAATGTTTATACGAAAAAATCGAATTTTTTTTATCAACTTTGACATCCTATATCTCCTTTAATATCAACTTTTGGTATGAGGTAAATGAAGCTAAGTCGCATTAGTTTTATACGAGAAATCTACCCTTGCTCTGTGTACCATTACTTATGGTCCCCCATGTATATTTCTTAACTGATATTATTCTTCTCTATTTCCGATAAACGTCAAAAATGTTAAATTTAATTTAATTTCCATTTTAATAAAGTGTGGAAAATAAACCGTGGAAATGTAGACTATAATAATAATTAAAATTAGCACAAGATAAGTCAAAAATTTAGGGGGCTTCATTTAGGTTAAAAAAATTAGCACTGTTTGAATTATCAAAATTTACCCTCGTAAATTTAATGCTCTGTTTAATGCTTCTGATGTTACGCAAAGTAGTATCACATGTTTTACATATCTAATATGAAATTAATATATGTTTTTTGGAGAAATATGCAAAGAATTTCGTGTGACCTTGCACCTGTCAAAATTTTATAAAAATCTATTTAACCCAAAAGAGACCTTAATTTTTGGACAAACATCGACAGTGTAAAAGCAGTCAGTCATTTTTATGAAAAAGTAAGCTGCAAGTTTTGAACTTGCAGAGGTAAATGTACTTGACATTTACAATTTAATTAGTCCCAAATTACTTTTTGATAATAAACGTGATACAGAATCTTATTTTTAATTGCATTGACGTTTGACATTATTTCCAAATATTGACGATAAACGTCGAAAGTGTAAAATCACGGTTCGACATATATTGAAATTTAAACAATAGGCTCGCAGATATTTTTGTTGCATTTTCACAAACATGAACCCAAAAATGTTGTGCTATAAACAAAAAGTAATTCAAAATTCTATCGCTATTTTCATTTATATCGGCGGCTTAGCTTTTTTTACAAACGTTGAAGACCTAAAATAAACTTAATTAAGCATCAAAGTAACTAACTAAATATTCCAAGAAATCAAAAGTATATCACAATTTGCACTAATATTGTTATCTTCGTTCGATAAACGTGGAAAATGTAAAATAAAAATAAATCACTACTTTTACTGAAGTATAAGGGATAAACGTTAAAAATAAGAAATAAGTTGTGAAAGGTGTTATAATCTGACTACAATTCTGTTGCTTTATTCACTAACATTAGATTAGACATCTTTCGACAAACGTCTCAAATGTAAAGGTGTTTTTCCTGAAAAATTAGTGAAATTTAAAACTGGCAGCGTTATACATACCACAGTTGGTAATAAGGCGAAAATTTCAGAAAAACCGATAAATGAGTATTTAAAAAATATTATGTTTTATGTTATAAAGTGAATATACTGACCAGTGGCGGCTGGCGTATAGGCACTGTGGAACTGCAGCACCCCCAATTTCGCTTACGAATTTTTATTCTCAAAACTTTTCTAAACACTTTTTATTACACAATTTTTTGTGGAAATTTTAAATTTTCTCTGACTTCTTTTTATAGAAATTTTTCAAACGAAGTTACGATATTTAAAAACCTAATTTATGTTTAATTTTGATCAAAATCACATTTTCAAAAACTAATTTTTGTAAAAGTTTTGAGGAAGAAATCAATGTTTCGAGCAGGAATTAAAATGCTAAGAAAAAACTCAAATTTCTTTGAAAATGTCAACATTTTGGGCAAATAATTACAATTTCAAGAAAAAATCTAAATCCAACCCATCTCGCATTTTACTATTTCTCTAAAAAATAAATTAATTCGGTACCTTCGCATTTTTACCTCAAATCTCATTTTGTATAAAAATTTTGAGTTTTTTTCAGATATATCAATTTTTTTAGGAAATTTTAATTTTTCTGCAAAATTCTCATTCTTCCTAAATATTTTATAAAAAGAAATTTTCTCGAAATTTTCATTTTTCCTGAAAGTGTTGTTCTTAAAATTTCTTCTAGAAATTCCAACTTCTCCAGATTTCTCTTTGTGTTCCTCTAATTTGCTTTAAAAATGTCAAGTTTTTTCACGACACTGACAATTTGAAGTTCATTTTATTTTGTAGTTTAGATAAAAAATGTTTTGAGAAAACCCTGAAAGCTCTATAAAGGTTTCAACATTTTGGGAAAAACAAAAAATTTCGATTTTTTTGTAAAGATATTTCAATTTTTTTTTCAAACTTCGATTTTTTCTCTAAGAAACTTTGCTTTTTTTCCTATGCAATTTGTGCTTGTCTTTAAACGTTTTATACATAGAATTTTTTTTGAAATTTCGACTTTTCCTGAAGATTTTGACTTTAAAATATTTTTTCTTGCAGAAATTTTGATTTTTCTCTAATTTGTTTTGGAAATTCAAAAGTTTTTTAACGAAATTTTAATATTTTAAAGTTTATTTTATTTTGTAATTTTTGATAAGAAACTGAAAGTTATTAAGTATAAGGTTTAGGGAAAATAAACTTCAAATCTGCATAAAAATAAGAAAACTTTGGGAAAAATATTAAAATTTTAAGAAAAAATCCAACTTGTAAATTTCAACCTTTTTTACAATTTGATATTTCTATAAAAATTATTACTATTGTAGGACCAGAGAAAATTCAATTTTTCTAAAAATGTTAAATTTATTCTTGAAATTCTCAAGTTCGAATTTAAAATTCAAATTTTAATAAAAAAAAGATCGAAATTCAAAGATTAAACTAAAAATTTCAAGAGAAAACAGATCATATTTCTAGAAAAAGTTGAAATTGCTTATTAGTAAACAACATTTTTCAAAAAAAATTAACATTTTCGGACCTAAAAAAAAACTTTTTTTTTCAAATAAATTAATTGTCAAAAATATTTTTATAATTTCGTCTTTTAAAGTGGAAATGATTGAAATTTTTGAGAAAAAGAGTCAACATTTCTAGAAGAGTCTCAAAATTTCGAATTTAAAATAAATCAAAATGTTGAAAAAAATTCATTAACAGTTTACTGTTCTAATTTAATTTTTTTCAAGTAATTTTAAAGTTCCAGAGAAATTTCAAAAATTAAATATTTCAGCTTGAAGCCAATTTTTTGTGATTAAAATTCAAATTTTGGCAATTTATTTGTACATAAAATGCAAGTTTTTTTGGAAATTTGTTTCAAAAAAAATAGAAATTTTTGTTAATTTTTCTAAATTCGAGTGTTCTTTCGACATTTTTCTTAAAAAATGTAAATTGAAAAATAAAAACATTACCACTTTTTAAAATAAATTAAGTTATTAAGTTAAATTAAGTTATTAGTCGAACGTTAAAAAAAGTTAAATCTTAAAAAATTTTGAAATTTTCATAGAATGTCAAATTTTCAAAAGAAAAAAGGATTACGAAAAGAATGTCCAATTTTTAAAATGGTCAACATTTTTAATAATTTTGGAAATGTGAATAAAAGACTAATTTTTGGAAAAATGTCGACATTTTTCAAAGAAGCTGTATTTTTTGAATATTGGAGTAAACTCAAAATTATCGAAAAATTCGTAATTATCAAAAAGGTTGAAATTTTGAAAAAAAAAAATTTTTAAAAAGTTAAAATTTTCAATAGTTCAAGTTTACAAAGAATCTTTATTTTTAAGTCGAAGATTTTATCGGAAATGTTTAAAAAAATGTATAAATAAAATGTTGAAAAAAGTTCCAACTTTTCTAAAAAAAGTCAAGTTTTCAAAAACAGTCGAAATTTGGAAAAAAAAGTCGAAGTTTTAAAATTGAGTCGAAATTTTACGAAATATTATTTGAAAATTTCAATAAAAGGTTTTAAGAAATGTCTAACTTAAAAAAAGTCACAACTTTTAAATAGATGATCGACAGTTTACAAAAAATGTCAAAACTTTGAAAATAGGTGAAATTAATAAAATAGTCAACATTTTTAAGTTTTCCAAAAATTTTAAATTTTCATTTTTACATTTTTAAAATCTTTCAAGTTTCCAAAAAAAGTCAAAATTTTTCAAAAGTTGAAAATTTCAAAAAGGAAAAGGTCGAAATTTATAGTCGAAATTAAAAAAATATCAAAATTTGCAAAATATTTAAGAATTTTTATCGATTTTACGAAATAATTCGAAATTTTAAAAAAGTTTAAATTTTGAATAGTTGTGTAATTTGCACCTAACTTTTCAATAAAAATCAAAATTTTCAAAACCGGAATATCAAAAACAAATGAAAATTATCAGATAGATCGAGGTCTTCAAAGGGCGAAATATTGAGAAGCTAAAATTTTGGAAAAAGTTTAAATTTTTGGTAGGTAAAAGTTTAAATTAAAGTGAAACATTTTTTTAAAAAGTTGAAATTTTAGATCAAAAAAATTAAAATTTTGAAAAAATATTAAACATTTCATGAAATTTCCAAATTTTCAAAAAAATCGAAATGTTGAAAGAATTTCAAAAATTAAGAAGCAGCGAAATTTTCACCAACAAAAATTAAAAAATTATCGAAACTTTGCAAAAAAGGTCGAAATTTTGAAAAATAGTTAACATTTAAATAAAAACCAGTCGAAATTATTAAGAATCGAAATTTTCAATAAAAAAATTATAATTTTCCAAAAAAGATTATAAACAAAGATGAAATTTAGAAAAAAGATTTAAAAAGTCAAAAGTACAGTTTTGAAAAAAATTTACATTTTTAAAAAAAGTAAGAATTTTCAAATGGTAAAAATTTAAAAAAAAAATTTTAAAAGAAACAGAACACCGAAAAGTCTAAATATTTACGAAAATACGGAAATTTTTAAAAGAGTATTGACATTTTTTTTAGAAAAGTGAATACTTAAAAATAAAATAAGGTCGAGAATACAAAAAAAATCTGAATTTTGCAACACAGTTGAAATTTGAAAAAAAAAGCCTTTCACAAAAACGCGACATTATCAGAAGTCTTCATTGTCAAGTTATCCAAGAAATCTAAAATTTTGGAAAAGCAACGAAAAAAACCAAAAGCAAATGTCGAAATTTTCAGTCGAAATCTTAAAAACTTTAAAACGCTAAACATTGTCGCAGCACCCTCATTAGTTTTGATTACGAGCCGCCACTGATACTGACAATGAGATACAGAAATTTTAAATCGAACGCAGACGTAATTTATGGAAAAAATCTAGAGAAAATGTCTTACCAACATATAAAAAATAGTTTAAATGAAAACATGTTTTGAAAAACGAAAAACAAGGCGGGAATTTCAAATTGCCCCTAGTTTTACGATGCCGTGCGCAAAGAAACTTTCGGAAACTATAGACACGTAGCGGCATTCAAAAGTGAATGTAAGTGAAGATGTAAGCAAAGTTGCTGGATTAGTTAAGTAAACGTCGGGAGGAAGCCTGAAAATACGTAACCTCAAATGAAATTGTAATAAATTAATAATTCAAACAAACTCATTAGTGAGGCATATGCGAAGTAATGTATCCAACTGGCTCATTAATAATGCCAAACTTTAAATGAATCCAAACTTAGATATAAGTTCTACATGTGAAGGTAATAATACAAACGCATATATCATAGGAACACGTCACTCTCTAATACCCCCGCTCTAAGACGATATTTCCCAACTTTCCCGGCATCTGAAAAGACGACTTACAGCGACGCTCCCGGCAAACTTTTCAGCCCATCCAATGCGGAAAAAACGGCGGAAGATGTAAAATATCTTTACATGTTACGATATCTTTACATATTACAATTTACAACTGATGTAAATATCTTTACATCTGACGTCGCTTTTTTATTTCTCGCCGAGAAAGTTTAATAAATAATCGATTTGGAATAGTTACAATTTCTATTTGCGCTATTTCGCGATGGTTAATTTCTCATGTGTATTACGGAGGTTTAGCAGTGATTTGCAAATTGCAGCTGGCAAAAAACCATTTGCCACATTAACAGATACACACGAGTTACGGTCTGTAAGTGCTGTACGATTCATTGAAGTCGATTTCACTTGGTCGAACCAAAAAAAACTAAAGCGATTCTGGGATCAAAATCAATTACGAGCAAGGAACTATGGCTATTCACGTGTATAAATAAATTGACCAGAAATTGCAAAATTTCTCTCAATTCGATTTCATTTTGAATCGGGATGTCATATGCTGCTGTTGATAAATTAAAATAAAGAATAATATATTTTTTAATTACAAGGTGGTGAAGGTAGTTTTATTTTATTTATTCCATGCAAGGTCGTAAAGAACTGATACAAGAGTATGCTTGTGTCCAAGGTCTTAATTGACTATTATGGTGAGAAATAAAAATTGGTAGTTACGACTAAAAATGATAAAAATAAATATTATTTAATTAATCTTGAGATTTTGAATTTTTTTCTGGAAAACCCAAAATTCGCGAAACGAGATGAAAGTACGACTTACAAATTTAATAGTTAATGTGTTTATTAATAAGTTTATTTAAATTCAATTCCATATTTAAACCTGTTTGTATTGCTTGTCCTAAAATTTCAAAATTAAACTCAAAATTTTCTAGAAGTTTTGACTTTTTCTGGAAAATTTCTGTATTGTAACTTCTAGTAGATAGCTTTTGGGTTTTGTCAAATTTCTTAGTTTAATCTTGTAATCTATATCTTTATTCCTACATTTCGACATTGATCTCTAAAACAAAATTTTTTCCAAAGAATTTGATTCCATTTTTTCTAAAAATGTCCAAACAAAATTTGGAAGTTACTATTAAACCAAATTTTGGAGCTAAGGCTTGCAATTTGTACATTTTCCCCCAAAAATTTCAACATTAAACTCGATTTGGAGCTTTTATAAAAAATTCGCCTTGGATTTTTTTTTTAGTTTTCAATCTAAATTTGAAATTACAAACATGTGACATTTAAAGAAAGGTTGATATTATCAAAAAAAGTCCTATTTACAGAAATGCCAAATTCGAGAATAAGTAAAAATTTAAAAAAAAACTTAAAATTTTCAAAAACCTTCGACCGAAAAAAAAAAATCAAAATTTCCATAAATCTCAAAATTTTCAAACAAGTTGTACTTACGAAATGGTCAAAAAGTTTTTATTACAGATTTTGAGATTTTTGTCGAAATGTTGACTCTTTTTTCAAACTTGTCGGCTTAAACTGTTTTCCAAATAATTTAAATGTTTTTCGAGATTTTGACTTCCATAAAAAAAGTATAAACATTGTCTTGAGATTACGGTTTTTTTGGAAATACATATCTGTTTAAAATTTTAAAACTAAAATCCTTTTTTTTTATTCATTTAAAAAATCTACATTTCAATTCGAAATCTTAACTTTTAAAAATTTGTATATTTTATTCAGTTTTCTAATGTAGTCTAAACAATTGGGCTGATTTTTTGTTAACATTTTGAATTTAAATTTGAAGTTGTGTCTATGAATTTTAAAATTAAACCTGAGATTTTAATTTTATTTAATTTTAATTTTAAAAGTATTTTTACTCATTTTGTACATTTCTTCAAAATTTGTATTTCGGATCAGTTTAAAAATGAAATCTTTGGGTTTTCTCCTAAAATATCGAATTCAAAATGAAATTTAAAATCTTCTATGGGGATTTCCACATTAATCTGGGAACATAGATTTTGTATTAAAAAGAAACTGGAAATTTCTGATTTATATTCAAAATTTTGAAAAACAAAATTATTTAACGAAGTTTTAGAATCTCATGGTGGAAATGTTAAAAAAAGTAAGAATTAAATTGTGACATTTATCGTAGGAAAAAGTTTTAAATTAGAAAAGGGAGAATTTATAGAAAAAGACTTTAAACTGGAAGTTTTAAAAAAAATGAAATTTCATACTTTCCACTAAAAAAAAAATAACCAGATATCTGTTTTCATATTAAATTTTAGAAAATAATTCAGCCAAGGGCCAGTTGGGCTCGCACCATTAGGGTTCCATACCGATTACTACAGTGAACAGTCAGTACTTTACCATTTACTTATGTATGGGTTTACAATTAAATCTTTTTTTTTTGTATTGAAACTAAGTGAAAAACAAAAGAGCTGTTTATTTTTAGATATACACAATATTTTCTGCCGTCAATCCAAATATATATGGAACTAATACTGTGTTGGTAACGTCTCAGATAAAAAGCATTCATTAGAAATTCGCAATAAGTTGATGACTAACATAGCTTATGAGATCACCTCGGGTTGCGCTAAAATGTTCGATTCCAACTGCAATTACTGCGTTACGCAAACTTATGCTAACTCCGAAAATATTCATCTAAATGAAATAATGTAAAAAACAAATTTGATCTGCATTCTATCCTTTAGCTAAGTCAAGTTTTTTAATAAAAAAAATTATTTCTATCTGGGTCAAAGTCCTTGGAATTCAAGTCCATATTTTCTCAACAACTATGACGCTATCGAAAAAACCTACAGTTTTCCGATAATCTATGGCCCAATATCTACTAACCGTATTTAAATCTAAAATATTTGGAAATCTTGAAGAATATATGTGGTGAACGATCAGTGCTGATCCATTTTAAGCTACGTCTTCAAGACAATTGGACCGAAAATTATAAAAATAATATTTAAGGATCCTTAGCGGTAGCTATTTCAAATAATAACTCGCACGATATATTAACTAAAACTTGATTTCACAGGGACCAAACTAACCTCCCATTTTATTATAAAATATTTTCTTTTTCTAATCGTTTGCTGCTGGTATTTGCTTGGTTCATCAGGAAATAACTCTGTGCAAAATTTAAAATTTCTATGTTACGTAGTTTTCGAGGAAAACCTCTTTGTGGCAGATGTGTCGACGGACCCGAGAGTGTGATTATAAGGTTTCCGTTTTTTCCTTTTAAGGAACTGAATCCTAAAAAAGTAAGAATTAAAGCATGACATTTGTATTATGAAAATAAAGTTGAAAATTCGAAAATATAAGTTTTTGAAAAAAAATTGGGAGTTCAGGATTAAGTCGAAGTTTCGAAAAAAATATAATAATAACGAATAAACCAAATAAACCAAAAAAAATTGAAGCTGCTTAATTCAAGTTTCAAAACAAAAATCGTAATTTTGAGGATAAGTTTGAAATTTTGCAAAAAAAGCCTTCAGACATAATTATTTCTCGTTTAAAGTCGAAATCTTACAAAGAAACGCTAAAACTTTCAAGTCTAACTTGGAATTTTGGGAACAAAGACAAGTTTCTAAAGAACTCATAATTTATCTATACTTCAGGAATTTGAGAATAAAATAGAAATTTTCAAAAAATTGTAAACTGAAAGTTTAATGAATATCGAAACAAAAATGTTTTCTAGTTTACATTGTATAGGAAATATCAAAATTTTCAAGTTAGGGTTAACATTTAAAAAAATCAACATTTCTAGAAAAAGTCCAAATTTTAGGATTAAGCCCAAGATTTTGGGAAAAAAATAAAATTTGAATTATAAGCTGAATTTTGGGAAGTGTTTGTATAAAAAAATGATCTTGGTATTTTGAATTTAATATTGAGAGATTTAGGTAAAAATTTTTAAAATTAGAAATTTTATAAACATACAGGGTGACCTAGAAAGAATAGGCCAACGTTAAACTGGAAATACTACATATTAAAATATTACCATTGAGCTAAGCAGGCCCTATACTAATGTCGCTGGTTTAAGAGATAAAGGGTGTTCAAAATTTAAAATTATTTCTTAATAATTGAGAAAGTTTTGATACTATAAATTTAATATTTGGGAATTTTATGACTTTCTGTGAGAAAATTACGAATTTAAGGTTTATTTTGACCCTACCTCTAGAGGGCGCTAGTTTCACATTATTATTCAGGTAAATTAAAACATTTTTTATTTGCAAAAGTTATGCTTAAAATAAGTAGATATTATGAAAGAACAATCAATTCTACAAAGAAAAGGTACGCCTAAATCTATCGGTTTTTGAATTATTTGCATTTAAAATGTTCAATGTAATTTATTATGATTTTTTTATTCTTAAAATATGCAAAGATACAGAGAAGCAACAGTAAAGAACAATTATAATTATTGGTACTGGATACAGTGACAAACTGTAAATCCAATGTTGGAAGCGTCTACCAGCTACTTCAATAAATTTTAAATTTCACTTTCTTTAATGTCAAAATCAAAATTTCCCTATTATTTATAAATGTATTTGCGGCTTCTTGAATTATTTACCACAACTGAAGATAATTTAATTTTTACTAAAAAACTAAATTCTTTAAATTAAAAAAAAATTAGAAATATCTGCCCCCTAAGAAACCGTAAAAAATACAATGAAACTTTTAAATGCAAATATCCTAAAAACCAATAGATTAAAGCATCAAAACTTTTTTTAGTTATTGAGAAATCTCATTAAGAAATATTAAATTTTGAACGCCCTGTGTATCGTAAACCTGCCACATTGGTATAAGGCATGTTGAGCTCAGTCGTAATATTTTTATGTCTAGTATTTCCAGTTTAGCGTTGGTCCATTCTTTTTAAACCCTGTATTTGTAAACTCCCAATACAGAAGAACCTTGATATTACAAAATTGAACTAGATAAAAGTCTAAGTTGAAATGAAAATTAACTTGAAGTTACAAGTTAACACTGGAATCTATGAAAAACAAGTTGAAATTAAAAATAAAAGACGACATTGTTGAACAGCCAAAATGTCTAGAAAAAATTGACATTTCAAGAAAACAATTGGAAAAAGTTGACATTTTGAATTTAAAGTCGAGGCCGAAAAATATTACAAAAAGAACAAAATTTTCAAAAGAGTCGAAAATTTGCAAAAGTCTAAATTTGCAAAAAAAATTAACAAAGCAAGAAATTAACAAAATTTAAATGAAAAAAAAAGCGGTTTTCAGAATAGTCTAGATTCACCAGAATTCGCCAAAACTCTAAGAGAAAGTCAAAATTCTCAAGAGAAATTTTGAAAGGGTCGAAATATTCAAAACTTCGAAATTTTTAACAGATATTTCCAGATTTGTATAAAATTTTAACCTTTTAAAATTTTAAAAAAAAAATTTCACTTTTCTTCAGTGAAATTTCGACTCTTTTTTAAAGATTTCAATTTTTGTCTAAGAACACTTTAAAGAGATTTCAATTTTTTTCTCGAAAGCCGAATCTTTTGAAAATGTTTGCATTTTGAATTTTGTTCTCAAATTTTCTGCTGCTCTCTAAAAATTTAATTCTATAGAAATTTTTCCAACTTTTTTCTTAGAAAACAAAAGGTCCCCAAAATATTCTTCCGCTAACCATTTTAACTTTTCTCTAAATATTTTCGAAAAGTCAAAAATAGGAAAAAGCCGGAACTTTAAGAAAGGCCGAAAATAAAAAAAAATAAAATTTTTATAATAGTCGAGATGTTAAAAAACCAGAATTGTTTTTTTAAACATTTCTGAAAGGCCCCAATTTACAAAAAAAATAACAGACAAAAATTGTGAATACTTTAAATTTTGAATAAGTTAAATTATTCAAAAAAGGCAAAAATTTTAAGTCAACTTTCTTAAGAAGAAATTTCAAACACTTCGATTTTTAAAAACCTTTACTTTTTTTAAATAACTATTTTCTCTCAATATATTTATTTTCCCCTGAAACAATTTTAAAAAAATTGGTTTTTTTGCGATTTCGATTTTTTCCAAACATTTGAAAGTTTTTTTAGAAAAAAATCATATTTCTTCATTTTTTGAAATTTGTGTTTTTTCTCTAAATTAGTAGATATCTACTTCTCGCTAAAAATGAAATTTGTTACTCTTTTCAAGCTCTCTTTTGAAACAAACTATTCAACAAAAGATTTTTTTTATTCACAAAAAAGTCAATCTGAAGAAAAAATAAACTTTAAAAAAACTTATTTTTTTAAGTGAAAACTTTCGGAATTATTTTTTTAATTTTGAAAAAGTTTAGAAATTTCAAATTTTGAAAAAAAATCGAGATTTTTAAATAAAAGTCGAAAATTAAAAAATGTTTATATTTTCGATCAGTTGAAATCTTCAATAAATTGTCAGAACTTTCAAAAAAGTCAAAATTTATAAAAATGGGAGAAATTACAAAAAAGAAATATTCAAAATGAAATGAATTTTTAGAAAAAAATTGTAAAAAATCCAGTTTTGAAAAACAAGGTAAATTAAAAAAAGTGATTTTGTAAATCAAAGTTGAATTTTTGAAAAAAGTTTGAAATTTTCAAAGAAAGTTCAGTTCTATAGAAAAAGTCGAGACAAGAAAAATATTTTCTGTACAGTGTCAAGCAAGATTTGAATATGTATAAAAAATAAATTTCAATTAATTATTTAAAAAAAAACAAGTTTGAAATTTTCAAAGTTCAGTTCTATAGAAAAAGTCGAGACAGGAAAAATATTTTCTGTATAGCGTCAAGCAAGATTTATGAATATGTATAAAAAATAAATTTCAATTAATTATTTGAGAAAAAAACAAATTGCATTATTATTGTTTGTTGTTATTTTAAACTGAGAGTTTAGAAAAAATTTTGAAAAAATTGAAAAATTATTAGTTTACAAAAACAAATTCAAAGTAATAAAAAAAATTTTAGGAATAAAACAAAAACGAAATTTCTGAAAAACTGAGCTGAAAGAGTTCAGATTTTAAGTTTACAATAATATAAAAACAAAATAGAGTTTAAAAATGTAGACTGAAATTTTGAAAGAAAAGCAGGAAAATTTAAGAATCTACTTAATATTAAAAAATAATCTTGATATTTTGAGTTTAATATTGAAATAATAAGGTCGAAGTAACCAAAATTATAAACAAGATTGACACAATTTAATATAGGCATTTAATAGCCAAAATTGCAAAGAATTTTAAGTAAAATTTAAAATTTCCTAAAATAATTCGAGATTTATAAGGGTACATAATATAATAACAATTTAAATTTAAGGTTCAAATTCGAAATTTGGTGCTAAAAACTAAATTTTTTTATAAATAATCTTAGTTATTTAAAGTGGTAATTTAAAAAGAAAATTAATAACAATTGTAAATTTAAACTACTTTTAAGAAAAAAATAACTTTTTTTAAGTTTTTTTTTCAAACTGATTTTCATTTTGTCTTTATAGTTGCAGCCTCGTCTTCTTCATTTTTTTCGGATATAAAACTTTTTTATGTTTTATTTATGGTTTATCTATCTAAATGTAACCATTTTTTATATTTGAAGGCATACCTTATAAAATTACTTGCTAACGTAGGTAACGTCGTGTTAAGATTCTCATAACTGTAAATTTTATGTACCTGAAAATGTGTACATATGACCAATACATGGGTAGAAATGTGTTGACCATCGGGCTTATCGTCTAACAGTCACTTTTAAGGACAGTTAAGATTAACTGCTTCTTAGTATGAGTATTTGGCCAGGGTGGTTTTTCAATCGTGCCGATTATAATTTTGATGAGATTTTTGGCGAGGATGAGCGCGGGGCGAAGGAGTAGGGGCGCGAAGAGGCAGGGAAAGAAAGAATATATATGTATGCAAAGGGCTGGCCGTGACAATTATTGATTGAGAATTCTTCCTTCTTCCACTTACATGCAATGAGTAAAGACAAGAAAGCGCAGAGGCGCGGTCATTAAAACTTTTGCATGATGGAAAGAAACGGACTCATTTCCTTCGCTCGATAAACAAAGAAAGACACAAGGATTAAAAGCAGAATATGTTATAACTTGAATAATTGTGCTGCGGATGAGTTTAAAATCCTACAGTCGTATTTATTGGTAGAGAATAAAGCTCTTGATTATTATTCTGGAAGACTTTCGCTTTTGAACGAGAAATTCACTCATGCCCGCTCGCGACTTGTAACTTATCCGCGAGGGCGACAGAGAGAGACACATTAGTGCGGGTTGAAATTAAGACAGGGCTTTAATTTCAACCCCTGCGCGCGCCATCCCGCACACATCTCCCCCTTCGCCGATAACCAGTACGGTCCACGCTGTTTTTTTAATTTAAGATTCTACGTGCGAGTTACATTTCTAATATCGGGAAATAAATTATCAACTCCTCCAATTTTACATGTAAACTTTCACCATTTCAAAAACATGCGGTTTCCTCTCTCTACCCGGACGAATGTTTGTAATTTCGCCAATCGTACATCGCCTAAACTTTGCTAATCTTTTTTTTTTGCATTCGAAGCAAGAGCTTATAAAGCTGTCTTACAAAACTACGAAGAAAAATAAATAAACGTTCAAAAGATACCGAAGTCAATTAAGGAACCCAAGATTAATCAAATATTTATGAAATTTAAAAAAAAGAGAAGAAACATTGATTATCTGTAATTATTTATTTATTTGGGCTCGGAATTAAAGGAACAGCAAATATTTTTCACATACATCATAACAAGCAAATAATTACAAAGCAATTACATGGATGTTTACGTCATATAAGTAGCCATATAGGCTTTTAAAGGACCATTATCATGACACAGACACTTATTTACATTAGATAAATGATGACGATAATGACATCTCGTTCACGTAACCCAATGAAAAAGTACCTCAAGGAAATACTCAACTTATCAGCGAAAGTCTCATTTAATTTGGACATTTTTGTAAAATTCCAGTTTTTTTTTATTTTGTAGTTGTTGAACATTTTTACTGTTTTTGTAAATTTCATTTTTTTAAAAATGTTTCACACAAAATTTCGACTTTCAAAAGTTAGTGCTTGTAAATTCGACCATTTTGCATTTTTTTTAAACTTCCACCTTATATTCAAATTTTCCAATTTATTTGAACATTTAACTTAGTTCAAAAGTTTGACTATTTCTTAAAGTTGACTTTTTTTAAAATTTCGTTTTTTTCTTTTTCGAAAATTTAACACCCTCTGGGTCTTATGGATTTAGAGTAGGTTACTTTAAATTTAGGCCAGCACTTAAACCACACTTTCTGGACCCATTGTGCTAAAATTTAACACTTATGTACGAAATTCTACTTTTTTCAAAATTTCGACATTTCTGAAAATTTGGATTTTTTAAAATTTAGATTTCTTTACATTTTTATATCTCATTTCAGAGCTTTCACATTTTTGAAAATTTCGACATTTTGTCTTACAAATTTGGAATTTCCATCCAAGTTTGATCTTTTTTTAAAACTTCGACCTTTTTTCAAAATTTTAACTATTTTTCTGAAATATTGGACTTTTTTTCAAAATTTTGACCTCCCTTATCGTCAAATTTTTGTAATTCGACTATTTAAAAAAGTCTCCTTTTCCAGAAAATATTTTTTTTAAGGATCCGACATTTATAAATTTGACTTGTTTGAAAAATTCAACTTTTTTAAAAATTTTCGGTCTCTTTTCAAAATTTCCATTTCTTTTAAAATTTCGACATTTTATTATTAACATTTCGATTTTTTCTTGAAGTTTTGACTGTTTTCGACTGTCTTTGAAAATTCTGAACTTTTTTCAAAACTTGCTCTGCAAATCTTCAAATTTTTGTAAAAGAAGTTTTTTGAAAAATCTGTCTTATTTATTTTGGAGCAACGGAGTGGTCCTTGATTATCTTCAATAATTGAAATACAAATCTTGTCCCCTGAAACCACGAAAGATTAAAAATGGGGCCCAGTAATCAGTCATGTGACTCATGTTAGTAGTTCGTGAATTACAAAAATGTTGAAGGTTTCTTTTTCTCGAAATTTCCTGTTAAAAACTTAAACGCACGCGTTAGAGCAGTCTTTGTTGTGTTTCAAATCTTTCTCGGTTTCAGGGGACAAGATTTGTATTTCAATTTTTGCCTTTTTTAGAATTTTTTTTTTAAAGTTGAATTTTTTCAATAAAAAAAGTTTCAAAAGAATCCAACTCTTTTGAAATGTTTTACTTTACTCGCTTTTTTGAAAATTTTGACATTTTCTAGAAGTTTTGACTTTCTTCAAAATATTGGAAATTTTTCAAAATTTCTACTTCTTCAAAAATTTAGCACTTTTGTCAAAATTTTGACTCTAAAATATATTAAATTTTTGGAAATTTGATACTTATAAAATTTATCTTTTCCAGAAATATACTGATTTAAAAAAAAACTGAACTTTTAAATAGCAGGCATTAAAAAGAAGCATTTTTTAAGTTTAAACTGAAAAGTTTCAAAAAACTTCAAAATTTAGAAGCATTTTCGAGTTTAAAACATACACATGGAATTTTTGAATTTTTGATAAAAGAAAAAACACAAAGTTCGAGGAAAAATTTATTTACCTAAAAAAATCTGAGTTTTAACAGGAAGTTTAGAGAAAAAGAAGCCTTCAGCATTTTTGTAATTCACAACTACTAACATGAGTAACATGACTGATTACTGGGCCCCCAAAAAACAGGAACTGGGGGGTATTTGTCTCCTTTGCTCCCTCTCTCTGCGGATCTGGATATAGTATTTTACATACATATGTACATTCAAAAATGAGCTTACACTTCATTGCACATTTTTTTTAGAAAGCAAAGATTACAAATATAATCTGTATATGATATTAACAAAATAAAATATCAACTTTTAAGTTTGTCGAGATTTTTAAGTGCAAAAAATAGTTTCCCTTTTTAATAGAAAGTCTTACACGCCCAGCAAAACTACAATTCTAGCAAAAATTGAAATACAAATCTTGTCCTCTGAAACCAAGAAAGATTAAAAAACACTAACGCGTTTTGATAGCCAAGCTGTCATCTTCAGAGAGATATCTCTCTGAAGATAATATCGTTAGAGTAACGTTTGTTGTGTTTTTGTGTTTGTTCTCGGTTTAAGGGAACAAGATTTGTATATTCAGTTTTAGAAGATAACCCAGGATTAGTCCGTTCCACCGAAAAAAAAAATACAATGCTAACAGCTACTAAAAACTAAAACAGATAAAAGAGTAAACGATAGATACATTTGTCAGTTTCGAATCTGAATAAAACGTAAAAAATAATTATAGGACACAAGGACATTTAAAATTTACAATCTGTAAACAATCTCACTGCATAAAGATTAGGGTTCCTGCAGATGCTGTAGCCGCACTTTCAACCTTCCCATTTTTGCGGGTATCACTTGGCAAGAAAATTAGGGCAATGGATTGCCGCACCTTTAACACTAAACGCACTTTAAGCTGCCTCACAGTCAACACAACCTTGGTGAAAGTCTCACCAAAATCGATTTGACCATTCCCATGATAGACCTTGAGAAACAGCTGGACAGAAAGTGTGCACAAATTTTCAACTTGTGAACAGCAGAATAAAAAACTTACCTAAATCAAGCTTAATAATATATTTTACTTTTCAGCGAAATTTCCATCAAAATTGATTTGACCGTTTTCGAGATACACCCTGACAAATAGTCAGATGTGCACAAAGCAACTGCATTACAATTTTCAAATGAGCTAAGAAGTATGTAGATAGCATTTCTCAACGATTTGTCTGACAACAAACGAAGCTAGAATGATGGCAAGTATGACATTACGTCATCGAAACTGAGCAACAAAGTGGTCTAGATTAAACCCAAGGAACTATTCTACGTCTCAGTGAAAGTCCCATTATTATTAATTTAGCCATTTTTGAGATAAACCTCAACAAAAAATAAGACAGACGCTGTTTACAAATATATGGTTCAAAATGTACAAATATACGGTTCTAAATGTACAATTCTCAATATAAACAGCTACAGGTAGATCATCTTTTTTGTTGATTTGTCATAAAAGAGTTGGTGTAAGAATAACGACAGTAATGGCACCATATCAGCACAACTGTAAGAAAAAGTAATCTGCAATAAACCTTAGCAAAAGTCCCATTTATCTTGTCCATTCCCAAGATATATTCCGATAAACACTGACAGACAGCAGAATAAAAAGCTAGTTCAAACCATGCCAGGTTAATATTACATTTCTCACAATCAGTCAAAATCTCATCATATTCTATTTGACCGTTTCTCAGATAAACCCCAACAAACAGGTTAATATTACATTTCTCACAATCAGTGAAAATCCCATCAAAATCTATTTGACCGTTTCCCAGATAAACCCCAATGATACAGACAGTGGCTGAATATTTCCATCTGTACAACTCTCAGAATAAACACTGAGATAGAAGTGGATTGTTCGTCTGCTTGATTTGTCGCAAAAAAGAGTTGACGCCCCATGGGCACAGCAGAATTAAAAATAGACTAAACCATACCTAAGTAAATATGCCACCTTTAAGTAAAAGGCCCATAAAATCGATTTGATCATTCCTGAGATAAACCTCGACAAACTGTAAGAGGGTGTACAAATATACAGATGTAATCTCCCAGTATAAACGATGCATAACTATTTTCAGTTGAGTCAGTGGATTACCTTTTTCGTGTAAAATATAGGGAGAAGCAAAAATGCCTGTCTGTCTGATTGTTACCTTTTCACAACTTAACTACTGACCCGATTTTGATGAAAATTGGAAAAAAATTGCATGAACCACTAAAGAAAGTATAGTTTAATTTTTATCCTACCCAATATCATTTCTGGTATATTGGTACCAATATTTTCCATATCAAAAAATTGTAGACTGAAGTCTAACAACACATATTAAATTTAAGAGAATTGATTGTAACTTTAAATTACTGGTTATATTAAGTTGTTTTTTTTTTATTTGTTTAATATCGTTGCAGAATTCTTTGTTTTATTACGTTTTTCAAAACTAAATTTATAAATGTGAATGTAACTTTGTCAATCCAATGGTGATATAATTATTCTTCATGGTAGACCCTTATTGACCGGAAATATTATGTTTTTTTCAATTTATTTAACATTTCTTCGGCCCAGTTTGGAAATATTTAAATTTTTATGGTTTGTTATTTTTTTTAATTTATCTAACATTTCTTCGGCCCAGTTTGGAAATATTTAAATTTTAAAATAATTTAGAAATTTAAATATTTCCAAACTGGGCCGAAGAAATGTTAAATAAATTGAAAAAAACGTGATATATTTAGTTGTATTTTTAGTTTTATTTAAATAAATCCTTTAGCTTATTTTGCTCAATTACGTTTATATCCGATGTAATAGGATATTGGTAGATCCTTTAATTTTTCTTTATTTATAAAGATACATTTCTTAAATTTACTACAATTAATATACTTATAAATTGTCAAATTTTGACATAAAATTAACATTTCTACTGCTATCACTTTCGCTAAAACTGATACTAACTTTTGGTTTTTAAATAGAACACCTTGTATATTGTTACATTTTTGAAATCGGCACAGTTTTCCAAATACAATACATGTAAATAAGGAATTTTTTAAGGATGAAAAATTTTTTGGTACCATTTTATTTTTCAACTTAGAAAACTGTGACTCATTCTAATTAATTTTAATGGACCACTTTAACGCTACAAAAATCAAATCACGTGAAAAATGGAGTATTTTATTCTTTTATCACGAGATAAAGTTAACAAGATTGATTTTTATATCGTAACATATGGTGCTACGAAAAAGTATAATTAATGGCAAATTTAATCATATTTTCATTTTTGCTTAATGGAACTGAAGTTACAACCCAAAGAATTCAAAATATTCGATTTGAATTTATTTGAGGATTTATTCAATAATAACTTAAGACAGCTGTAAGAAAACAAATTAAAAAAGTGACGGGCGTTAATCTGGTCGGCTTAAATTAATTAGGGTGTGTCATGGCCTTCTAGGTTGAAAAATTAAATGAAACCAAAAAATTTTTTAATTCTTCAAAAAACACTTATTTTATGTGTGGTGTTTTATTAGAAAAATTGTGCAGATTCCAAAAATCTACAAATATACAGGTTGAACCAAATTTCATTTCCACTACAGGGACCTTGTAAACCATTAGAGATACAAGGAAGCTTAAATGGGAAAAGTAGTGCAGAATTTAATGCCTAATATTATTCCGCTAAGAAAACAATTGAATTCCAATTCGTCTTGTTTAATTTCGAAAAACCTGAAAATGGCCATTTTTAAAAATCAGCTGTAACTTGTTTATTTGAAGTCCGATTAAAAAAATTAAAAAACTGTAATTGGTTGTTTTTTGAAGCCGTTTTATTGGTGTACGTAATTGTTTCCGAAATAATTATGTCACCTTGGTTATTTCTTATAAACGCTATATTGGATTTTAATATTTTCGAATTTGGGATATTTTTCTGATTAATTTGATGTACGTCATGCTATACTTCAAATGTGGCAAAGTGGCTTAAATAAACTAATATTTTATTTTTAGACAAAAAAAATATATTGCCATAACTTTTAATAATAAAAAATACAGGCCCTAAAAAAGCAATAATTATTACTAAAAAACCGAAAATAGTATAACAAACTGTATAGTACTGAAATATTGATTAATAATCGTAATGTACGTAATTCCCTTTAAATTACGTAATTCTCAGAACAGTGTAAGGGCTTTATTATAGGACGACTTTCCCCTGACTTATATGCAAGTGTGCGTTCCAGATTTCTCTAGAAGTCAAATAATTTAAGACGGATAATGTACATAAATATGAAAATCATTTCTAATGTTAAATTGTTAGATATTTCACGTTACACCAATAAGAATTTAATGTTAAAAGAATTTTCGTAAAAATTGCCGACAAAATTTTTAAAAGGCTACACGATTTCATAGAATTATGCCATTTAAAGCGGTGCATGTACGTTGAAATTATATTATTAACTGTTTAAATATTGCACAGTTTGTTACAATATTTTTAGTTTTTTAATAATTATTGTTACGTAATTAGGTACTGTATTTTTATTATTAATAGTTATGACACTTTCATCACCTACTATAATTTTTTTGTTTAAAAATAAAAAATTATTTCATTTTACCCACTTGGCCACTTGAAGGATGGCATGTCATATATCAAATTAATGAAAAAAATGGATAAAATTTAATATGCCGTCCATTAGAACTAGCAAAGTTGACATAATTGTCTCAGAAACAGTTAAATTTTAAAAAAATAAAAAGGACTGAAAAAACATCTAATTACAGTTTTGGATTTTTTTTAATCGGAATTTAAATAAACAAGTTACGGTTGATTTTTAAAAATGACGATTTTCAATTTTTTCTAAATAAAATCAAGACCAGTTGGAATTGAATTGTTTTCTCAACAGAATATTATTAGACATTAAATGCTGTACTACTTTGCCCAATTAAGCTTTTTTGTATCTCTAATAGTTTACGAGATCCCTAAAGAGGAAATCAAATTTGGTTCAACCTGTATAGGGTGTTCTATTTAAAAATCAAAAGTTAGTATCAATTTTAGTAAAAGTGATAGCAGTGGGAATATCATTTTTATGTCAAAATTGGATAATTCATATAGTATACAATAAGTATAGCAAATTTCAAAATTTTATCCTTACAAATAAAGACAAAATAGGGGATGTATCATAATCCTGTTACACCCTATATACAAAAACTAGCGTCACCCGTACTTAGCCTGCGTAGATTAAATAAAGAGAGATATTTTCAGTTAAAGATATTTGACATCTTTTTCGACTACTGAAAGGAAATAAATAACAAAAGAAATTAATAGAATGATATTTGGGAATAAGGTAAATATTAAAAACAATATATAAAAATATAATTTATTGTATCATAAGAATTGCGACATATTTGACACTTTTAATGAAATAGAAAAGGAATTTATAGAAAAAAGATCCTAACAAGCTACAGATTTGCGTAATTTCAGCTATCATTAAGTTTAAATAAATTAATACTTGACGATATGCTTTTTTTATAATTGATCAAAATACATTTGATTACGCCTTACAAGTTATTTAAATTTAGAGAGAAAGGTACTTTGTTAATTATGAAAATATTGCATTATATACAGTATTTTCAAGAAAAGATAGCTCAATTGTTGGCTTATATTGCTGCTCCACACATACTAGAATATTCGATATCTCGAAATCTCGAACGCACATTTATCTATCTATTTAATATTCCTAATTACCTATAAATATAATAACATGTAGCAAACATATATGTAATTTCATTGACTGTTTATCACCTCACTAAGTTTCTAGTAAAATATCTTATAAATAAAGACCAGATGTTATTGCACTAAAAAATCCCTAAAATGGCGTCATAGATTGCATCAGAAAAATGCCAACAATTGCAGTATAAACATTATAAATTGCACCATAAAATATTACTATAAATTAATTTGGATTAACAAACAATTTTTATAATAAAATAACATTATAGTTTAATCAAACCAATATATCTAACAAACAATTTTTGTTAGCAGTTTTAGAAATTTGGACCACAAAATTGAAATATTAAAAAATAAATAGGAAAGTTTTATCTCAAAAGTTTTATTTAAAGTCGATACTAATGGTTTCACCTAAAAATCTTTTGAATATATTCCTTGGAATTTTCACTTTTGTCTAAAAAAAAATGAAAATTTACAAAAAAAAATTCTAAAAAAGGGAAAAATTTAAAAAAACGGCGAAATGAAGAGATGAAATCCTAAAAAATCCAAGTTTTGAAAGGTGTTGATATTTTGGAGAAAACGTAATTTACAAAAAAAATTGAAAATTTTGCCAAATTTTGCAAAAAAACAAAAAAATTAAAACTTGTCAAAATTTAAAAAAAAATAAAAATTTTCATAAGAATTGAAAGTATTGAAAAAAGTCAAAATTTTTAAATAAAGTCGAAATTTTGGGAAGTGGTATTTTGAAAAATGTCGAAAGTTCAAATGTCCAAAAAAGTTGAAATAAAAATTTAAAAAAAAGACAACATTTTAAACAAACGGATATTTTCAAAATTCGAAAATTAGAAAAAATGGCCAAATTTTCAAAAGTAATCGTAATTTCTTTTAAAAAAGTTTAAATGTTGGAAAGTATGATCTAAACATTTCAAACAAAATTTAAAATAATACCTATGTAATCGTTCAAATTAAAAAAAACTGACCAAATTTTTCAAAAGAAGAAAAACTAGAATTGTCAGAAAAATTAAAATTTTCAAAAATTATCGAAGTTTTAACAAGTTAAATTTTTTTGAAAATCAAAATTTTGAATAGTTTAAATTTTTAAAAAAACCATTTTGTGAAAAGGTTGAAAAAAAAGTTTTAAAAATAAAACAGAGATTTTCAAAAAATCAAAATTTTGAAAACAAAACGACATTTTGAGAAATTTTAAAAAGTGGGGAAATTTTCAGAAATATTCTAAGACTAGTCAAAAATTCCAAAAAGTCGACATTAAAAAAATATTGCAATTTAAAAATTAATCGAAGTTTTTAAAAAAAAATCGAAATTAAAAAAAAATTAAAGTTTGCAAAAATTCAAAAAAAAGTGAGATGTTGAAAAGCCGAAATTTTGAAAAAAGCCTAGCTTGCATGAAACAACATTTTCAATGAGTAAAATTTTCAAAGAGCAGAAATTTTGAAAAAAAATCAAATAGTCAAGATTTTCAACATTTAAAAAAAAATTTAAACTTTGAAAAGCCGAAATATTGAAAAAAAGTAAAAATTCTGAAAAAGTCTAAACTTTGAAAGAAATTAAATTTTAAAAATAGTCAAATTGTGAGAAAAAAACTGAAATTTTGAACAAAGTGGAAATTTTGAGATGTCGAAATTAAAACCGTCAAAATTAAAACTGTCAAAATTTTCAAAAATAGGCAAATTCCTAAAAAAACACCAAATTTCTAAAAACGGGTCGAACTAGGTAAAAGATCGAATTAAAAATTTAGATTCTTCAACATTTCGAGAAGTCGAAATGTTGAAGAATCTAAATTTTCAAATTAAATCAAAATCTCGAGAAAAAGTCGAAATTTTTAAAAAAAGTGTGAGTGTAAAAATCTAGAAATTTTAAAAGGTCAAAACTTTGGAAAAAAATCAAAATTTTCAAGTAAGAAAAGATGAAATTTTTGAAAACACTCAATTACTTTAAAAAATGGAATTCTTAAAAAAGTAGGAACTTTATAGAAAAGTCGAAATTTGAAAAGATAAAATATTTAAAATTAGTAGAAATTTAAAGAAAATGGATTAATTTGAAAGGGATTAAAATATTTGAAGTTAGAATTGCGAGAAAATGACGCAAAAAGGTCAACATTTTTAAAAAATGATAAATTTTGAAAATATGAAAATTTTCAAAAGAGGGAAAAATAGAAAAAATAAATTTTGAAGAAAGTCGAAAAGTTTAGGAAAAAATTGATTTCTTTATGGGTCAAAACTTGAAAAAAATATTTTTTAAATAGATAAATAGTTATGAAGAAGTTGAACTTTAGAAAACTTGGCATTTCAGAAAAACAGTTGAAATTTTGAGAATAAAGGTTAATTTCATGAAAAATATTCAAAATTTTCGAATAAAGTCAAAAAGTATTCTTGTAAGTCAAAAATAAATGAATCTTCTAAGCTAAATTGTTTTTAAATAATTCAAATTATTAAAAAAGTGGAACATTAAAAAATAGTTAAAATACTGCAGAAAGTACAAAAATATTTAAAAAAAATTTTAAAAAGGAAAAATTACTACTAATATGTGGAAAATTTAAGAAAATTAGGAAATAATTGCATTCTTGACTAAAATTGCAATAACATTAAAAATGGCAAACATTGCAATAACATTAAAAATGGCAAAAATTGCAATTGTCAATAATATCCGGTCTTTACTTATAAACACTTTTAATTCCGCAGTCCATTGGAGTATTTTAACAATAACATTAGAAATTTTGAAAAAAAGTTGTTCAAGCTAAAGTTAGTGTTTAAACAGACGCGGGTGCTGAGGGGGGCAATGGGTGCAATTGCCCTCCCCCCCTCACTTAAGCACTTTATTTGCACCAATTTCAACAGTTTACAATGACATTCAGGTTTTTTCCGACAGACAAACAGAGCTTTATTTCAATAGTAAAGTAACGAACTAAAATTTTGCAAAATTTTTTGTTTAGAACAAATTTTCTGGAAGATAGGTGAAATCGCAAAAATTTTTCCTTCCCTAAACGTAATCCTGTATCTCCCCTCCCTGTTTTTAAATAAAAAAATTACTGGCCCTAATTATTTCTAAATATTCGTCAGATGTCTCGAACCTGTGAATAACTTTTGTGGATGCATATCTCTCTAATATCTTCTACTAAAGATCTTGTAAATGGCTTTCGACTTCACAGTCCCTTATCATATGTTGTTTTTTGTTAATTAATTTTTTATATGTTTTAGAATGTTTTTGTTTTCCTTTTTTTTCAGACAAATTTTTTAGTTGGAAAAATATTTTTGTCTATCGCTGTAAGGGCAGCATTTCTTGCTCTATTAGGCCAATGTAGAAAGAGCTGATGGGTTACTCATAAGATGATTTTATCCAATAGAAAATATAAATTATCCATTGCTAATAGGCGACCATTCACTGATTCAAAATTTAAACAAAACAAACTCATCTGCTGTCCGATTTTTTAAAAATAATGACGACGATATTATCAAGAAATTATAAAGGCTAAAGATGATTTCAGTACTTAGGCGATTATTTTCCTAATTCCATGAGGATAAAGTCATAGGTAAAGCCAGTTTATTTTACAGGAGAATATATATGACAACAGTAAACCGTATCCCTAATCTAGTGAAAATTTCCTCAAAAAAATATACTTTCAGTTAAAATTTTATCTAAATCCATTTAGTTGTTCTCGAAATATTCCAGAACAAACAGACAGACAAGAATTCTAAAAGTAATTGTGAGGATTTGTATTCCATTCAAGTATCTTCTAAGCTACCTAACAATAAAAGGTAACGTAATTATGCCTACCTGTCAGTGAAAATGCGACAGAAATCCTAATTTACCTCGCACAAACAGACAAACATACATACAGACCAAGGCTGTAAAAACAAATTGTTAGAGTTTTTATATTATTAAATATACACAATTACTTTGAAATCAAATGCATTTTAATATTATCTGTATTAATATTATAGAGCGATAACATTTATTTGTTTATTTGTGTGTTTATTTTTTGTTTGTTTGTGTGTTTGTTTGTTTGTTTGTTTGTATGTATATTGGTGATAATATCTCGAGCTACTAAAGTGATTCTAAAATGTGTTTCACTAGTAAAAAGCTTCACCATCTCTCGGCATTTTGGACTGTATTTTATCCTAATAAGAAAATTATGGGAAAGCACTATGTATTTTAAAATTTCGTATCTTGCCATTTCTACGGCACTGGCACTTTCAACATAGACGGTCTTGAAGGTTACGGGACTCAAACGGTCACGTGATGAGAGTTAGCCTTCTGGTTGTTCATGTTTCAACCTTTCGTTTAAATGGGTTTAGGTGCTGCCGAGATTACATATAACTAAAATACAGGGTACATTTTTATATAGTATGTATTTGGATTTTTATGGAAATTTCCTGTAACTGTAACTGTAATTTAAATGGATTTGTCAGGTTAAGAAAAATTACCTTAAATATTTCAAGAAATTAATGACAGTGCTATGAAGAGGCAAAGCCTCCAAATGGTTACGCCGCTAGAAATAGTTTCTCTAATTGGTGGCAATCAATGACCATTCCTAAAATAATCATTTCACTTACTTAAATATCACTAAAAAAAATTATGTTGTTCACTCATAAGAGAATGAGGGCAACAGAAGCCAATAGTCATCGTGATGTTGAATTATTACAACCGATACCGGGAATTTAAAAAAAGACAAATTAGTTGTCGTTTGAAATAAAACACCTACACTTTACACAATTCAGCCGGAGAAATAAATGTGAAACAGATCTAAAAAAAAAAACGAAATAAAACGTTCCATGTCCACTTGAGTGTTTAAAGTTAGTCGGCATAATATTTGAAGCTAACGACTGACAATGCATGACCAGAAGCTTATATCAGGAAATTTGCGGTTTAGACATTATTATCTTCTTACGTCGCCTTGAAAAAAATTCTTTTGTGGAACTAAAACCACCAGCATCTAACGATATGTGCACTGCACAGAAATGGAATAAATAGATTTGCGAGGCGTTCACAAGAAGTTATTGAATTGAGGCAAAAACCGTGAATTAAGTTTTTAAATTAATACAGACGGAGCTCGGAAGGTTGAAGCGTGTTCGACCATATAAGTACCCGTGGAATTACTTCACCTAGACATCATTAACCAGGTACGAACAACGCGACGAATGGGGAGTGCGTTTAAAAAAGTGTTACTCAAATTCAGATTAATTTGGGGCAACTTGCTCATTCTGCAGAATGCGATGTTTTATCAACAAATAGAATGATGTGTCAAAATAACAAATATATATATATATATATATATATATATATATATATATATATAATTAATTTATAACCTTAGTGACCTCATAACTTGTGTATTCACAAAACATGAGTTTTCCTCAACTGATATCTCGAAATTTTAACTTTTGCAGAATTTTCAAGCATAGCTTTGAAATTTCAACTTTAACCTCTACAAGGTGTCTTAGACATGTCATTAAAGTTAAGGAAAAATAAAGAAAAATGATTATGATGCGAGACATAGTTTTTTTAATAGTATATTAAGGCTTTCACTCACTTGAAAACCAACTCTTGAGTAACTACGGTGTTAAGCAGTTTGTGTAAGATTTGAACCCATTTATTTTCTAAAAATTCCGCACTTTTCGCGATTTCAAATTATTTTGCAATTCGTTATCGCTAGATTTTCATGCAAACAGTAAGTCGTCCAACGAGTTACTCCAGGATCTCGTAGCTGAAAGTACCATTTAAAAATTTAAATTTTTTCTTCTTTCAAGCTTATTCTAAACACTCCTTGATCCCCTATTGGAAGTTGGGACGCGTTGTTCGCATTATCTAGGAATGTTGAAGTCGTTTGGAGTTAATGACAACCTGTAGTGGAATTTGAGTACTTATATTACACTCCTCTTTCTCTTAAAATTAATCATATTATGACTGAAACATCCTATACATAGCTTGTCATTTGAAAAAAAAAAAAATGAAAAAATGAAGAGAAAATCTCTCCAGCGAATGCAGAATGTCTTGTACAATGTTTTTAAATTCTAAAACTAAGGCAGTTTAGCAATGTTACCAAAATGTCTTGAGTTTTAAAAAAAAATTAGCTGCCATCGACAGTAACTGCGTTTTGCCCCGCAGCCAGAGGAGCGGTGCAGCCACACCAAAGTATCGGGCCCATGGAAATCCTTGGCACACAACATCCACTTATTGCTAGTACATGTGTTCATCATCTGTATCGTGTCGTGACCTTTTGCGCATAATAGTGAAAGGCGCAATATAGAAAAATAATTGACTAAAGGGATTTAGTTGATTGCCATTCCAACTCACTGCATATGTTTGCGGTCTGAGATGCGAGAATTGCACCTTCTACGTAATACGTTAAATCAATTTCACAAATCGAATTCGTCGGCGCGTAATTTCCCTGAAACTGGCACACCACAGAACCTAAACAGCGTAATTTCGGCAATAACGTTTAATGTTTAGCTGTCTGCAGTTATTTTTTAACTAACTCGAATCGTTGGCATTTAATTTATTTCGCGTTCATAACAATATTTTTGTACATCATGACCCAGCAGGATTTAAATTATAAATTGATTTCTTTTTCATACAAATCTGAAAACTTAAAACTTTCCAGTTATAAAAAAAATCGAAATTTATTAAAAAAAAATCTCGAAACTGGGGAATTAAAATTCAAATATTAAAAGCAATGTGTCGAATGTTTTCTATGCTAACGAAGCTCGATTTTGTAAAATAAGAAATTGTTGTGCGAAGTAGATTTTATTTCCTCTAAGCTTCGACGGTTTTTTTTTGAAATTTTTTACTTAAATCTAAAATTTGTTACCTCTCTTCTTAAATTTCTTCTTTCTTTTCAAAATTTCGGCTATAATGTAGAAACATCAATTTTTAGAATTGTCGGTAGATATACTTCTTCGGCGGCCATCTCACGAGTGACGTCACATAATCTACGGAACTGTCCTATTTTTATAATTGTTTTTTCTTAAATTTTTTACACATTTGTTTTATTTTTCTTAAAAATACAAATTTAACCTCACAATTTCATCTCCTTTTTCGAAATCTTGAATTCCTAAGTTCTACATATTATCCCTGTCGAGTTTTTAACTATTCAAGTTAATTTTTAAAATTCTGGCAGTTTTCGAAAACTTTTTCATACACATTTAAAATGCCAATTACTAGTGACTTAGATATTTTAAATTAGTTTTAAAATTTAAGGTTTAATAAACAAAATCGTTAGAAAAAAATATAATATTCCAATTAAATGTCGAGATTTTTGAAAATTTTAAGATTATATTTAAATGGTGACTTCTACTTTAGTTTCGAAATTAGCTTTTTCAGTTTTTTTTTAAGTACAATCCACTTGCAACGGGTATCTCTATTATGCTATTGCGAGTAGGAGGCATAAATAAAAGAGGATGGCTGTGAATCAAAATTTTAACTTAAAAAATCAAAAATTCGTTTTTTCAAAAATACTTCAATTGTTTCATAAAAGATTGACGTCAATTTAAAAAATTTCAAATTTTTCTAAATACTTAGAGTTAAAACCCAAAATGTTACTCCTATCTTCACACTTTTGAGTTAAAACTAATTTTTTTATAGTTTGAGATTATCCTAAAATATCAACATTTTTCACAAACTTCAACTACAACTGGCTATTTTTACTTCTATTTTTACTACACTCAACGGCAGAATTTAAACTTTAAAATGGAAACAAGAAAAGAGCAGATATCAAAGTAAACAATTCCAAATTTGAGCCAAACTTAGGAAAAAATCACTATTGTTGGAAAAATTAGAAATTGCTAATCTAAAAACAAAATTTTGGCAAAAAAAGTGACGATTGAAAGCGCAAACTTGTAATTTTGAGCAACTATTAGTAACTAAAAAATTAAAAATAAAATGATTAACGTAGGAGCAGAATTTCAACCCAAACAATTATAGAAAATCAAAATTTCATTGAAAGGTATTTAATTTGTTATGCATAATTTAGGCGACTTTTTCACACAGTAAAATGATTTTGTTAGCTAGAACAGTTAAAATCTTAGTGCAATTAAATACTCTTATTTTTAGTAAAAATTGCATTAAAATTGGTTTAAATGTTTCCAAGTTATTGGCGTAAACGGGACGGTAGACAAAATTTTAAAAATAACAGAATTACTTTATATAATGTACGAGGGTTAATCAAATATGAATTGGAAGTTCTCTTTAAAAACTTATTGGTACAAGATACATATATGAAAGTTATTAACTATATTTTTACATAATCTTCTGATTTTGTTATGCATTTTTCCCAATGGATTGGGAATTTTTTAATGCCAGCATTCATAAAAAGAAGGTAGTCGTGTTTGCAGCCAATTGTGCACAAATGTCTTAACAGCAGCATCATCATGGAATCCCTCACTTCCTAGAGCTTCTTTCAGAGGTCCAAACATATGATAATCGCATGCAAATAAGTCGGGACTATAAGGAAGGTGTTCTAATGTTGCCCAATGCATTTCCTCTAATTTTTGATGTGTCAGATTGGCTGTGTGGGGGCGGGCATTGTCGTGAAGCAAAATCACATTTCTGACCGAAAATTCGGGCCTCTTCCTCCTTTCGCCGATATGCACGTTTTGTTTTATCCAATAGCTGGTAGTAATAGGCAGCATTAACCTTGCGGCGATCATGCAGCAAATTGACGTGCACAACTCCTTTAAAAGTTCAAAACACTTTTGCAAGAACCTTTCCAGCTGAGAGGCGAGTTTTTGCTTTGACGGATGCATCTTTCCTCTTTCTTCTCCACTCCATGCTTGATAATCGCATGGTAAAAAGTCGTGACTATAAGGAGGGTGTTGTAATGTTGCCCAATGCATTTCCTCTAATTTTTGATGTGTCAGATTGGTTGAGTGGATGCGGACATTGTCGTGAAGCAAAATCACATTTCCGACCAAAAATTTGTGCCTCTTTCGCGGATATGCACGTTTTTCTTTCTCCATATGCAGAAAATCAACGTGCCAACTCCTTTAAAATCCCCAAAACACTGTCGCAAGAACCTTTCCAGCTGAAAGGCGACTTTTTGCCTTGATAGATGCACCTTGTCCCTTTCTTCTCCATTCTATATCTGCTTCTCTAGTTTCAGGGGTGCAGTGGTGGCCCCAAGCCTCATTACACGTAACGATACGTTGCGAAAAACCATCACCTTCACGTTGAAAGCATCCAAAATGAAAGATAGAGTCGCTGACAGGTATATAGTATTTTACTTGACATAGTGCAGGCTAGTTTTTCAGTGAGTTGCTCGACTGTGATGTACCTACAGCTCCCAATTTTGCTCCAAATTTTTCCATAATAAACGAACAAAAAAGGTGATCTACTTCTAACTAGAATGAAAATAAAATTGCGATTAATTTGTATTGAAAGTTAGGCTCTTATGGCTACAAATTAATAAACACTGTTTGTCTGACTATTGTCAAGTTTATCTGGGTAAAAGCAACTCCTTTGATAGAACTTTCCCCGAGGGATGTACTAAGTTGTTAAGCATAATGTAGGCTATACTGAGTTTTTTATATTGAGAACTGTACCCTTGCAACTGAAAATTTATAAAAATTGTGTATATCGCTGTTTGTCAGGGTTCATTTTTAGAATAAACAGCTAAGTTTTAGTGGGAATTTTTCTGAGAATTACATTATTTTCTTGGATCTAATGTAGGCTACCTTTGCATTAACCTACAATTATTTGCTCCTGAGGTAGAATTGTATTGCCTTTTCCATCTGATAGTGAGAGACAAAAGTTATATTATTTATTAAAATAACGATAAGGCCAAGTTATTACAAATCAGTAAAAAAAAGTCTGGATTTTATGTATGAGAAAATATTCTTCCTTTTGGTAAAAGCCCTATCAAAATGAATTTTAATCAAAAAAATTGTTGGTTATAATCTAGGCTACTTTTTTTTCAATTGCACTGTAGTGATTTTAGTACTTTTTTTCTGACATTTTGACAATAAAAGCAGTCCAGTTCTAACTAACTTCCAAATAATGTTATGTTTTTTTTATATTAAACACTGTAGCTTTGCTCCTGTAAACTTATAAAGGAACTGTCTGTCTAAGTGCTTGTCGGAGTTTATCTCATATACATTTAAAGTGATTTTGATAGAACTGGAAGCTAAAGTAGTATGTTAAGCTACTTTTTTCACTCAATTGCACTGAAATGGTCTCATCTTTTCTTAATGTTTTCAATAGCTCTTTTTCTAAAATTTCATTAAGAAAAATAACACTGGTCAACACTGATTTTGTCACGAACTCTGGTAGGTAATTGTGTTTGGACTACCTACCCCCATCATCAAAACGTACTTATTTTTTTCCATCGCCCCCAGTTTTCTTGTGACAGGATAAAATTTATTTTTGGAAACGTGATTTTCCCAAATACTGTTGGTTTTTATTTAGGTTTATTTACATCCTAATAAATTGTACCAGAATTAAAACACAATATCATGATCGCATTAATTCTTCATTTGAAGTCTTTTTTATCATTAAAATTTGGGTGCTTTTAATGTAAATGGAACACCAAAGATCGAAAAAAATCAAAATTAGGAAAACGTTTGCCATACACGTAGAGAAATTTGTAAATAGACAACTATAAAACATTTACACTTGTAAAGCTCTCTGGTATATTTCTACCCCAACTTCATATTAAATTAGGCTTGCCAACAATTTTCTAGAAGAGATGGATCACAATAAAAATGGATTTTTATATTTTAAAGAGAAATTTCCCAGAATGAGTGAAGTAGTAATAGTAGTACCTCAAATTAAGAAAATTAATAAAGGACTTGTTGTTTAAAGAAAAATTAAATGTTTTAAAATAATCAGCATGAAGATGCTTCAAAAATTTAATTGGAAATTTTTTAGTTTACTATAAGAGTGAAATTTATAGATATTTGGTTAGAAAACCTTTATTGGAGTATAAAGCTTTAAATTGCAATATGGAGATCAAGATTCATATTTGTGAACACATATCTTGACTCTATTCCTACGAATTAGGGTGCTCTGGGGGTTCTAAGTGATAAGAACTGATAAAGATTTCATCCGGACATTCCAATGATGGAAAAACTTTACCAGGGCAGATTATACTCAAGGGTGTTGACTGACTACTACTGCTTGATCAAGAGGGATCAATTAAAAGCTAAATAATCTACAAAAACAAAGATTATATGTTCCTAATGTACATTATTTGTTATATTTCTGGGGATCTAGAACTTTTCAAACATTTGACAAACAAATACCGTGGGTGATGAAAATTTCAAAACTGCTTATTTTAAACAACAACAACTAATGCTATTAAAAAACACAAAAGAAGTTCATGTGGCATCAAAACACTTCAATTTTGTTGAGCAGTGTAATCAAATTCTAGCTTAAATGTAAATAACTATACTGAGGATTTTACCTTTATACAACTGTAAAGTTATAAACACCGCCTAGTTAACTGTTTGTTGGAGTTTAAAATGGGTTAAAACGATATTGATAGGACTTTCACTCAACTGTCAAATGTTTTGTTCAGCATATTTTAGGCAATTATTTTTTACCTTACTGCATTGACATGGTGTCATGGTTGCCCGCATTTTTACTAGAGCTTATTTTTCTAACAATCCGAGGAGAAAGACAATCAATTTTTATCTCACATATCTCAATTTTTGGCTATCGTCTTTTTTATCCAAGATACTTGAAAAGCAAAACGTTAACAATATACAAATTTTTATCTTAATCACTGTAGTCGTTTCCGAGATACTAAGATATTAAATATTATTTCGGCCACCAACGTCATTTTGTAAAGTTTTCAGATTTCAGCAACAATGCAAGTACCTCAAAAGTTTACGAGGTAGCGTCATAATTTTATTGGGTGTGTAAAATCGCATTTTTTTCAGGAAGGACACCTATATGAATAAACTAACAAAGCTAAACCTTACCTAAGTGCGAAATTTGATCTAAATCGTTGGATCCGTTTCCAAGATACACAAAATATCTTTATACAGAGTGTCGCTAAATTAGGTTAAAAATTTTAACATCGGGTTCTATGTTCAAAAATATGTAAAAAGTTTCATATAAACATATATCGGGAGAAGCTTCGCTTTCGAGATAGAGGGTGTCAAAAGTAAGATCGAAATGATGGTTTTTGTATTAATTTTTTCGAAAGGTGATAAGATAAATAACTAAAATTTGGCCCACCTATTTAGATTTTAATGTTCTATAAATTGAACTGTATACAAGACAAACGAAACGCTTTAAGACACCCTGTATACCAAAATTCAAAAAAATGCTTTAAACCATTTGAATGTATTAAAGGAAAAACTAAATTTTTTCGTAATGTTGAACACCCTATGTCTTAAAAATAGAGCAATTTTGGACCTATGCTGATAGAAACCTTTTTTCTTAAAATTGCCCAATGATTATGATCCTTAAGTATTAGCATTCTATTCGAAGACACTTCGTATAAAATACGTTGCTTACACTACAAACTATATTTTTATGGCTTAAATTTATAGATAATGTTTGTCAGACAGTACCTCGAGAAAGGTTGAGCAGCCTTTTAGACACAATTTATGCGCCAATTTTTTTTGCTTACGCGGACTGATAAATTTTCTTCTTTTTCACAAAAACAAGGTGCCTATTATTTCAAAATAATTGGATTCTTTAATATCTGTCTGTTTACACTGCATAAAGATCTATATAGATTTTGGTAGATATGTGTATGCGGATCATATGTCAGTCAATATCGATGGGGATTTATGTGAAAGGTAAAGCATTTTTTAAGTACAATTTAGATGTTTTTGTTACTTGGTTTTCTAGGCAAGATATCCTTACAAACATCATATTACTCTTTAATAAGCTATGCAGTTGGACACATTATATATTTAAGATACTAGATAATTGTGTTTACTACTTCTTTCTATCTGCCTGTTTGTCTATTTTTCAAAATCACAAATTATTTTTTGACATAAACCAAGTTTTAATTGTATGTCATATGGATAAATACTTATCTTAAAAAGTTGATGTTCGTCCAGTGGTGTAATTATGCCTTTAATGGGAATATACTTATAAACATATGCTGATGAAAAGATAATTACATTAAATGTTTACTTCTGAATATTTCTTTCCTTATGAGATGATAACAAATTTATGTCCATTCTTTCTAGTAAAACCCTGTAGGTAAAACTATTGTCATATGCGATGACGTGGCCCCCCATTAAGCCTCCACCTTACCCACCCTTTAATTTGCATACGATATTCCTAGAAAATTAAGCTTTTGTGCATGCACAAGTCTTGAAATAACAATAAACGGACGAAATCCCTTCAGTCTGTGATAAGCATTTAAAAGTGCCACATATCTGGTAGTGGTGGCATTTCGAAAGGTAGAAATCGCAGGTTGAGGTCGCTAACCCATTTTACGGCACCCCTACGGTACCTTTCCGAGAATATTGGTTCTGTAGTGAAGCGATTTGGAAATTCTACAACCCCATTAAGTTCGGTCTTCAGTTGGCTTAAAGACGTTAACAGTTGAACAGATAGTGTGATGGCACGTTCGTATCCAGTGGACAATAGTACCTGCTAGAAAGTGGTTGTTTAGTGTTTTGTGAATACGTTTGTCATTGTTGTAAAAGGAACGTTACCGAACTTCAAGTAAGTTTTTTTTTCAACTAACGCATTGATATACAATACAGGAATGTTGTTTGACAACAGAACAGCGTTGATTGTATATTTTTCTCAACATTTTTTCTTGCATCCTGGTGAATTACGTTATTTGCTATAGAATACTCGTTAGCTTTTTAACTATCACAACAAAATGTCGACTTTTTTTTGTAAAATGTTTGATTTACGGTTTATCTTTAACTTTGGGCTTTGGTCCTAAAATTTGTAGTTTTCTACTGCTTATCCCTAAAATTTCGATTTTAAACTGAATATTTTTTACTAAAAGTTTTCGTATTTTCTTTCCAAACCTTCAACTTTGTCACATAAATCAAAACTCTTTTGCCCAATACTTACTTTTCCTAAAATTTCAGTTGTCAGAAATTTTACGTTTCTGTTTCTAAAAGTTCGATTATACATAAATAAAGTTTCGACTTTTTTATAATTATTACTTTAATGTTGAAAGGGTCAACTTTATTTTCAAAGTTCAGGTTTCAGACTTTTTAGAAATTCTATGTTTTTTATTTTCGAATTTTGAAATTACAAGTTCTTTCTTTCTTTTAGTTAATGTAAATATTCATTTTAGATGAGTATATTTTTTTCAAATTTCAATCCTGACTTAACTAAAATGTTTAAATACATTTTGAGTTTATTAAAGAAAATGCGGCTGTCTAAATTTCAAAATCTCGAAAATTTACAGAGATTTTGCCTTTCTTAACCTTTCTTTTATTTTTTCAAACATTGATTTCAAAATTTTGAATTTGTTCCAAAAATTTAGCAAACGCAATATCTATTTTTATCTCAGAACTTTAATTTTAAACTCGAACATTTTTTCTGTTTACACCGAGGTTTAGCTCAAATTTTTGATTGTGCACATTTTGCAATGTTTCTTGTGTTCTTGCGGTCTCTTTGTCCTGTGTTGTGTTTTAATATTTTTTGTGAAAATATTTTCCATTTTTTTTCAACATTTCCTGTGGGAAAAATGTTTACGCAGTTTGTTAGCAAAAACCTTAGTTCGCTTGAAATAAAAATTCTCACAAAAACGTTCTTATATCATCCACTTTGAGAAAAATAGACGAAATATAGATTCTAAAGTCAAAATTATCTGGTTCAATGTAAAACTTTGAAACTGTTAAATGAAATAATGATTTACCAAAGTTTATTTTAAAGTCTTCACCAGGAATCTTGTATATGAAAATAAACTTGATATGTTTAGAAGAATGAAAATATTGAAATCAATAAAAAAACAATTTCAATCAGAAATTTCAACATTTTTTCGGAAAAAAAAATCCTAGGTTGAAAACAAGTGTAATTCAAAGGCGAGTCAATAAGTATCCAAAAATGAAGTATTCAGAAAGAAAGGTTTTGATTTTGAGGGTGCAATTTAAAAAAAATAATGTGGGAACTTCGAGTTTATAGTCGATATTCCTTTTTTTTAAAATCAATTAAAAAAAGTTTCTTCAATTTTGACGGTGAAAGTGGGAAATTTTCGGATTAAAGTTGAAAGTAAGACTTTGAGCGAAATGTCTAAATGTTTTAGGATCCAAAACAAAAAACAGTAATTTAATTTAACATTGGATAGTCAAAATATCGACTGATAGGTTTAGGATAATGGCAATTTCAAGAAAACGTCAACATTTCATTTTTTCATCTTAAAACTTGGGATTTTAGATTCAAAATTTCAAAACTAAAATATTAATTTCGAGAATATTCCATAAAAGATTTCAATAAAAAGTCAAATTTAGATATTTGGGTCGAAATTTGAAGGTATTATCTTTTGAATGATGTTTTAAAACAAGTTAAATTTTATCAATTAGTGACTCTGAGGTTCGTAAATAAATATGGAAAAAGGCGAGGCGAGAAAGAGTTCGAAATTCGATTTTCAGTTGAAAATAAGAAAAGAAGTCGAATTTGTGTTTAAATCTTAATCAGAAATATGTCTTGAATTATTTCGCAGCATGGGTAAAGTTGGGTTGGGATTTGGTCCCTTTCAAAAGTTGGACTTAGCCCTCAAGAGAGAAATTAGGTCCTATATGAGGAAGATTTTTCTGTGGATAAAAATGTTCGGGGGGCGAAATAAGGAAGTATAACTGGAGTACTATTTTCGGTCGCTAAAAATGTTCTGGTGAAATGCAGAAAAAAATAAGAATACAATAAGGGACCTTTTTTATTTAGTCGACAAAAAAAGTTGGGCCGAAGTATGTAAATGTAAATTAAGGAAACATATAACTTCAGAAAATTCTTTTGTTATACCTAACGACATAAGTCGATATCTTCCCTATTCGTAGATAAAAAGTAGGACTTCAGCCCTCCGAATTCAAGTAAAAATAGCTTTAATTTTACAGTTCGAATTTTATATATTGTAAAAAAATCGAAGCTAAAAGTCCAGTTTTCTATCATAAAATAGAAATTATACAATTAAAGTCAAAATTCGACGCAATGGCTAGAAAACTTGGAAAAATTAAAATTTTAGCTCTTACCATTTCAAGAAAAATAAATGAAAATTTTAACTTTTTTCTCGAAAACAATTCGCAAAAATTTAGAAGGCATCGTAAAATTTTAAGAATTCAACTTTCCAAATGAATATCCAAATTTTGAAGTTAGTATATTCTAAATGTCCACAAAATTAATTACAGAAGTCAATATTGCGAGAAAAAGTTGAAGGTGATTTTAAAGTTAAGTTTAAAATTCGATTAAGTCCCTATAAAGTCAAAATTACAAAATGAAAATTGATAAAATAAATCTCAAATGCAAATTTAATATTTCGACTTTTTTCTAGAACAGCATCAAGAAAAAAGTCGAAGCTTCATGTCACAATTTAAAAAATTGAGTTGAAATGAAATTGTAGTTTTTAAAAACATTTAAACATGTCAGGTAATAAATTCAGACATAATTTAAATTAAATCTGAAATTTTGCAGGAGCTGCCAAAATTTGATCAAAATTGATAATTTCTGGTTTTTTTCTTCAAATTGAATTAGTAAAGAATTATTGCGTTTGGTGACTTCAAACCTTTTCACTCGACACACAAAGGTTTGCTAATCACTGTCGTATTTGAACGCTTTTTTATTTGGTTTCAGTTTAGTGATCGCTTGACTCTGAATTTTAACCGACCCGTAGCATCTTTATAACGGCACAACAGTATGAGGACCGGTTATAATGATGAGAGACTGTAACATAAGTAAAAATGTGTCGGAAATCTCAATCGAGAAAATTTCTTTCAATTGGAAAAAAATCATGCAATGGTTTAGTCTTCAATTCCAACCCTCTTAAATCTTTTTTTGGACATATTAATTTTACCAGTAAAGTAGCACATAATATAGTTACGATAATAAATCTATTGTTACGAAAAGGTGGATGCGCTGGGGTAAATACTTTAAAATGCGTTTAAATTACTGCAAACTATATGAAAGCTTAGATTTTTATTGCTTTTACTTTCATGTAGCAAAATTTAGAACTGTCAGTAAGTTATACGACTTGAAACACATATTTCAATATATTCATCAGAATATTATCGAGGTGTCATGTGTTGGGCAGTGGAGCGTGCGAGAGGGTTGCCGGGGATTGGCAGGAAGACGCGAAGGCTCGAGCGGCGTCTTGGAAGGGCCCGCAGGACAATACAGAGTCCTGAGCTGACCTGAGATCTGCGAAAACTTGAATATATGCAAAGTAGAAGGAGACGGCGCTAGAAGTAGCGGCCGGCCGTCTCTATCGCCAGTAATTAGTGGTCGTGAGGGAAAGAGAGGGCGAAATACGTGTGTGACTCGAAGTACACGCCGCCCCTTAATTTATATCTAAGGGTAAAACAGTAAGAGTAAGGCGGTGGGGGCAGTCTTAGCCGAGGGGAGGTTAGGAGAGGTTTCTCCACGGGCGCAAGCGTTCTTGCATCTTAGCATGCTTTGTCTAATCGGATTCATTAACGGGGATCCTGGAATTATGCGACCATTGCTAGTCGGCATATTTTTGAAGGCAGTCGGACGGACACCCCCTTCAAGGCAACTACCCTCGGGATCCCCAACAAGGTGCGTGAAATCTCGATCTTCATGTGTTATTGTCGATGTTAAATCTGGCGCGCCAGTGTGTATAACATGTGACCGGCGCCCTGTCAACGTGTTCATAGTGTTTGTGGGAATTCCTCAACACATCTTCACTTTGATTCTCGCGCTTACCTCCGGCACACGGACGACTCTGCTGTGTCGCAGGAGAAAGTCCCGCCAAAAAGCGCAACTATCGGCGTGGACCACGGGAGACGCGATCTACGCCTACTTTGTTATCTTTGAGAGCACGTGGCCCAACTGTCGCGATCACGCCGCCTGCTATCCAAAAACAAAAATTCCATCTGGAAGAATTATCCATAACAATTATGTTTTTAATCAACATGATCGACGACGTATGCAATCTGCACATTGTTACATTCTTCAGCCAAAGGCTTTCGATCGCTTTCAATATAAAATGCAGCAGAATCGTTTCATGATGTCCACATAATTTTCCCGTTTTAATGTGATGTAATTGTCATTTTGTTTTTAATTTAGTTGTTTGTGTTCTGTGAGAATGTTGGCTATCTAATGCAAATGAATAAGACGAATAAGGTAAGATAGATTTAAATATTTACGTTAGATATGTCAACAAAATGCACCAATCAACGAGATTTGTCCTAAACGCCATAAAAAGTAAAGTGACAGCATAAGTGACACTTTGGATTCACGTAAAAAGTCACACAAATAGACTAGAAGAAAATATTCCAAAGGCTCTAAACATTTACTAAAGTTAGTCTACGAAAAGCCAACAGGTTCTGAAAAACTAAAAAAAATCTAATGTGAAGTAGAACAGACAGTAGAAAAAACTGAAAAATGTCAATATGGAAATTTTTTAGTAACTTTTTACACGAAATAAATCGATATTTTTTTACAAAACTCCTCCAAACTATAAAACATTAAGCATTCATGAACTCAAATTTGTTATAAAGTAATCTAACCGGCTACAATTGTTTCAGTTAATGTCAACAAGTCAGCTACTGGTAGTATTTCTTCATAAATTTAAATTTTTGAAAAATTTAAATAAGCTTGTTGTAAAATAACATCGTTTTGAAGTTTAATTGGACATTTGCCATATTAAATTAATAATACAACAAACAATTAAATTAAATAACAAGTGTGCTACAATATTAATAATAGCATGTACCTTGACATAAGAATCACGGAAACAATTTAAGACTTCTCAAAAGCAGCTTTGATTTTAACTTAAAAGTTCACAGCAACATCACTTATTTAAGCTCTAGGATTTATCAAAAAAAATAGCATTTAGATTGAGTTGTTGACAGTTCATAGCAACAGCATTGACTTCAACTTAAGAGTTAACAAAACAGTTTTTAATTAAGAATCCCCCCTCTAGAAGAAAACCGATAAATTTTAAAGTTGTTTTTGTCATTTATTTCTTACCTGAGCATTATAATATTGCCTTTAATGTTAAAGTGCTGGTAATTTGTGCTGTTTATAAAAATATAAAATACTGATTTATTGTATTATTTTAATTTAAAATAGAAGTACATCTTGAAAAACAAACCAAGTGTGCTTTAAGTTTAACTTAAAACTTTCTAGAAAATCTATAACATGACACTACTTTGCAACACCGTCAATTAGGACTTGTAAATTTACTGATTTTTTAATTATTATTACATAACATAAAATATAGTTGATATCTTTGAAATGAATATAAAAATATTTGGTCTTGGTTTCAAAAATGTCCAAATTAAAACAAAAAAACGTAATGCAGAGATTAACATGTAGATTTAAAAAAAATAAGCTTTTCTAGAAAAAAATTAATGTTTAATTTGAAATGTAGAAGTTTTTGTAACAGTTGCAGGTTTGAATTTGAAGTTTTTAAACAGCAACAAATTTGGAATATTTTTTTAATTCCCTACTTTTTCTGGTATTTCATGTTTAGGCTTGTATTTTTTTTAATAAATTTTAAATTTTTGAGGAAAACAAAACGAAAACCCTTAGGAAAAAAACGTTGAATACTGAGCAACATTAACGCTTTTAAATTAAAGTGTAAATTTTCAGAATTATTTTCTTCATAAATTAGGGCACTAGTTTAAGAAATTGTTACTTATTAATATTTACATTTAAGACTTTTGTTTATATACTACTCGCTTACCTGATGTAACTTCCTATCGGTCAGTGGCTACTCGAGTTTTCCAAAACGTAGAGGATTATTTCTCAGAAACTCTTTTTTAATACTCACCTACGTTACATTGCAAAATTCTGTGCAAATTTTCGTGGTTATAGATCTACTGGTTTAAGCTGTGTCTGTGTCAGTCAGTTGGTATTTAAAATTTTACTAAGAAGATTTATTGTACCCAAATAAAATTTGGAAAAATAAAATCGCGATAAACTAGCTAACATTCCTAGAAAAAACGTCAAAGTAATGAGTGAAATTCAAAACTTAAGGTTATCAATAAAAGTCAATATTTATAAAAATTGAAAAACAAATCTTGTCCACTGAAACCAAGAAAGATTAAAAAACACAACAAAGGTTGGTCTTAGGCGTTTCGATAACCAAGCTATCATCTTCAGAGAAGATACCGAAGGTGATAGCTTGGATATCGAAACGCGGTAGAGTAACCTTTGTTGTGTTTTTTAATCATTCTTGGTTTCAGGGGACAAGATGTGTATTTTAATTTTTAAGATTACCAAGGACTAGTTCCCTTTCACCAAAATTATGTCAATATTTATATTCTTTTATTTTCTTGAACCGGACTGGTTTTGGCTATCTTTAATTACGAGGTTTAGTAAAAAAAGCCCAAGGCCAAGAATTCGACAGGACATTAACAAAAATACAAAATTTTAAGGAAAAGGTGAATTACTCAAATTTGAAGTCGAAAATGTATGAAAAGTTTGAAAAATTCTTATTTTGTCAATAATTTTTAACCGATAACTATTAAATTTTATTAACGATTAAAATAGAAAACAGATATTAAAAATTCAACAATATTTTGATAAATAAAAAAAATTGCTGGTATAACTACCAATGATGCTGTAAAGCGAAATCTGGTCCGGTCTTAGCAAATATTTATCGAAACATTGTGGAATTTTTAATATCTGTTGCTATTTTAAAGGATAAAACAATTTAATAGTTATGAATATTAAAAAATTTCCACGAAGTAAGGGTTGGAAATGTCAATAATTTTCAAGTTGGTTTCTTAAAATAGTGGCTGTTTGTCAAAATTCTAACCTTAAACTGGATTTATTTGCTTTGAATTAAAATTTCAAGAAGCAACGTTGAAATTCTTTGTGAAAAATTTAGAAAATGTCTTAATTTATGCCCAGTGCCCAATGTTAAGGTTCTAAAATTCATTATTCAGCTCAAAACTTTATTTTATTTTCAAAACTAAAGTCTCAAATTAAAAGTCATAATTTCAAGTTAACCGTCATCTGCTTTTCTGTATTGTTTAAATTTTTGGCACATGTTACTAATATTATTACCTATACATATCGGCAAAATGAAAAGAACAGTGCAGGTCCCGATGCAGAGATATCCAATCTCAAACTTATAATGTTAACAAGGTATAGGCAAAAGAAGATTTTTGGAAATATGTTAATTCATCGCCGCGCAACCCTTTTATACATTTTGCTAAAAAACTAATATATTATGTATGATGCTGTAAATAAAATAGTAAAATATACAGATTTCTAGCAGTACTGTTTTTGCGCAATCGTAATCCGAAATTGTACATCTCAACGAATTTTTATGCTTCTCTCTGCATCTTAGGGAAACATCATGAACTCATGTCAACATTGTAGCTCTAGTTATCCTTTAAGATGTTTTTAGCTTTAGCTCTGTCACATGATGCGCGGAAATCTGTCGAATAAGCAGGACAGTTGCCAGCTCATAAAATCTGCAGCCAAAATTGTGCGTAAAGTCTAGGCTAAAAATCGAGTGGTGGTTTCCTGGCGCCGCGATACGGTTTCGAGATTAATATTCCAAAAAGTGCTGGTAAACTAGACCTTAACCGCAAACAATATAAATAAATAAGTAACTTCTCAAAATTTCATATAAATACTTGAACTTTTTTAATTTCATGTTTATCCCAAAATTTGTATTTTTTTTTCAAAATTTTAGGTGAAACGTCCATTTTGAAAGTTAAAATATCGAACATTTTAACAGTTGATCCGAAATCTTTAAAACTTTCTTATATTAAACTCACTATTTTTCAAAATTGTAACCTTTCTTCACGAAATTAGGAGTTTAAAAACTTACAATTTTAGTACTCTTTTCTAAGAATTTTCGTAATAGAATTCTAGAACTTTTAGAGATTTTGACCTTTTTCATCACGTTCGACATTTTGAAGAAAAAGAGAATCTTTCTAAAACATCAAAATTTATCAAAAAATAATAAGACTTTGAACTTTATACTTTTCCTAAAATTTTGATATTAATATCAAGATAACCGAATTTTTTTAGAAATTTTAATTTCTTTGTTCAAAATTTTCAACTCAGTCCGTAGACATTTTTTGTGTCTGATTGTCGATGTAATATGTTATGTATCTAGTTGGTATGATACACGGGGGGGGGGGTAATAACGTTAATTAACTTGTGATGAAAGAAATGTAACCAGGGGAGGTAAGCGCGTTAAGAATGAGACAAAATAGCAAAATATCAAATAGACCACCCCTTAATTTTTCCTCAAAATTTTTACTATACGCATTTATACGTAGTGATGTAACAAATATCCGCATTCGCAAACTTTGTCATTCACACTAGCGAATATTCGTATCTTTTTTTAAATTCGCATTCGCAAGAAATTATGCGAATATATTGCGAATGTATTTGGCAAGAAGACAGGAAATTTTTTATGAAATAACAATGCAGTTGCCAAGGGTTTTTTAAACTGGGGTTTATGCACCCTTGAAAGATTCATATCATGAGTGTTGGGGAACCATGAGTAGCGTAGGCTAACATTTTTGAAGATAATAATTAATCCAGTAATTTATCTAGCCTCACTTCATAAAAAGTATTTTCAAATTCCCTTGTTTTCTTTTCCTATTAGTTAGCTATAATATGGCAGGGTGGGACACTTGCTCCCCCTGGTTCAACCTAACGGAAAATTTGTTCCCAACTGCGGGAGCATTTTCCAGAAATGTTTATGCTTTTCTGTAAATTACTTCTTTTCTTGACATATCTACATTTTCTCGAAGTTTCGACTTTTTTCTCAAAATCCGCATTTTTTCCACAAAGTTTCTCTTTTTCTTTAGAAATTTCGAATTCATTCTAAAATTCGGCTTCTTATATCAAAATCCGGCTTTCTTAAAATTTCGAAATTTTATTTAAAAATTCGTTTTGTTTTTTAAAATTTTGTTATTTCTCAAAGATCGACTTTTTTTTTGAAAATGTCGACTTTATGACAAAAATTTCGACTTCCTTTTTAAATTCATCTTTCTGAAAATTTTCCCTTGTTTATCAAACTTCGCCTTTTTCTCGAAAATTGGTATATCTTTTGATAAAAACGTAAAAATTTTTAGAATAATATTGATATGGAAATTTAAAAAATATTTTTTAAAAGCTTTGAATGACTAAAATTCCAGAAATTTCAAAACTTAACCTGTTTCTGAAAATGTTGCCGTTTATCTCAATAGTGAATATTTTCTGATGTCATAATGGGGCAGGGTTAAAAAATAAATATTCAATCAACAAAAGATGTCGACTCTTTTTCTTGAGATTTCGACCATTTTTTTCCTTCAAATTTTCCACAAAAATTCGCTCTTTTTTCGAAATTTTGACAACATTTGACTTTCTCTGAAAATTTTAATTTTTTTACTAACTTTTGACTATTTTCTCAAAATTTAGATCGTTTTCTCAAAATTTCGATCTTTTTCTCAAAATGTCGATCTTTTCTTCGAAATTTTGATATTTTTTTCGAAATTTGTTTGGGTTTTAGAAACTTTTGATTTTTATTTGAAAAATCGTCTTTTTCTCGAAATTTTAATAATTTTCAAGCAAGTTTTCTCAAAAAGTCAGATTTTTATATTGAATTTTATTTCCTGAAAATTCCGACTTTTTACTAAAACTAATTTTTTTAACTATAATTCCACTTTTTTTAAATTGCATCTTTATACTAAAAATTACACTTTTTTTCTTTAAATTTTGAATATTTTATAAAAATTTCAACTTTTCGAAATTTTGACTGTTTGGAAATTTCAACTTGTTTTTTAAAATTCGTCTTATTCTCGAAGTTTTGACTAAATTTTTACTTTACATTGAGCTTTTCAACCAATATTCGGCTTTTTTCAACATTCGTTAATTTTTTTTTAATTGAAATAAAATTTTAATAAAAATACAAAATTTTTGAGAATAATAATTTTACGAAATTTAGAGAACCCTATTTCTTGTAAAGTATGAGATTATGTCAAAATTAAAATAAAAATTGTAAGAGCAATATTTTTATTCTGGAAATTGGGAGTTTTCTTACAAAATTCTCCAACAGCTAATAAAATAGCCAACATTCGTTACATCCCTCATTTATAGTGTTTATTTATTAGTTTAAATTTTGCTTGAAAGTTGTGGCTTTTTTCTTTAAATTTAATTACACGTTTTTTATCAAAAATGCGATTTTTTGAAATTCTGAATGTAAACTGGATAACTTAGTTTTTCCTATATTTTGATTTAACTAAAAATTTTCAGTTTTGTTGTTGTTAATGATTAATTATATTTCCGAGATCCAGTTTTGAGGGAAAATATTTATGTCGTTGAAAGCTTATAAAATGAGTTAATGTTAATAGTTTTTAATCTTAAAATATCGAATTATTTCTTCGAAATCTACTCCATTTTTTGCACGGACATTAATTCTAATAGGGTTTTTGTCATTCAATCTGCACTTTTTTATTAAATTTTAAATTTAGACTGTTCTGAAGAATATTTCCTTATTTTAAAATGCAGACTTTTTTAGGCTTCAACTTTGTCTCGAAATTTTGAGTTTTTTTAATTTCGATTTTTTTTTCATAATTGCTGATATAATTTCAGTTGTAACTTTTCCTAAAATTTCTGTAAAAGATTTAAAAAAATAGAAACGCTTTTGTTTAAATTTTGAATTTTTTTCGAAACGTTGACAGTAGTAAATTTTTTTTCGAAACTTTAAGTTTAAGTAGTTAATTTCGAGATGATTTTTGGTATAGATCATATTTTTTCTGTGAAAACCTTGACTTTTGTACCCAGAAGTTTACTATTTCATATTTCCTTCAAAATTCTATTACAAATTCAAAATTTCTTTATTCTAAAAACATTTCAAATAACTAATAGATAGGTTTTCTATAGACCGTCGGTTTTGCACTATAGTTAGCTTATTTGATATGACTATAATACGAATATGTAAATATTCGGTATATTTATGCTGAAAAAAATTATAATCACAATATAAATACCTTTTTGGGCTGCTGTTGACTGTAAGTGACTTCGACATCGCTAAATAAGAAAATGAATAATGTAACAGCTAACAACCAGAAATCTGGAGAAACAAGACTTAGGTTATGCTTGAAAGACATTCAAATCATTGAAATGGCCCCGAAACAAGTCGTTGAATGATTCGCTTTGTTTAAATACAATGTTCCACAGAAAAATAATCCTGTTTTTGGATAAAAATCGGCCGATCACGATAACAAATTGCAGAAGAAAGATTAAAAAAAGGTGAAATCGCGAAGAAATCGCAAGTTAAAATATTTTCCAACGATCATTACAAAGGTTTTGAGTTTTGATAATCTATCTGGGAAGATGTGATGCCGATGGAAATTTTTTAAAGCATGTGTTGTTATCGATGAATAATCATTTTTTTCTTTATTCAAAAAGTAAAGTGACTTTTCAAGTTTCGCGGGCAACGTACATTCGATTATAGATTTGTTGTTGTTGTTGTTGTGTTGGTACACATACCCCGAACATATGTTCACAGTTTCAAGTACATAGCACACTTAGTTTGTTTTTGACAGATGAAAAGGTTAGACGTATTTTGTTGTGCTCGGCGATATTCTATTATTTAAAAAAATGGAGCAAACATTTGCATCAAATTTTGTGTGAAAAATTGAATCAAGTGCTCTAAAACACTTGAAATTTTGACAGTGGCGTGCGGTGATTCTGCTCTAAGTAAAAAAAATGTTTACAAGTGGTACAAACTGTTCCAAGATGGCCGAGAAGAAGCCGACGACGAACCTCGCTCTGGAAGCCTCAGCACATAAACAACAGAAGATATCATCGAAGCTGTGAAGAAAATTGTTTTTCAAAATCGTCGAATCACCATAAAAAAAGTTGCTGAGGATGCAGTCGACTCGTGTTATGCGATTTTTTCGGATGTTTTGGGCATGAGACGTGTGTCAGCGAAGTTTGTTCCGAAACTTCTGAATTGTGATCATAAGAACCCTCCCATGAGCATCGTTCAGCTCTTGAATGACGTCAGTGATGATCCTGATTTGCTTAAAAGGGTCATAACTGGTGACGAATCATGGGTATATGACGTCGAAACCAAAGCCCATTCGTTCCAATGAAAGCACCCAGGAGAGCCAAGACCTGAAAAAAGCACGCCAAGTCCGATCAAATGTCAAAGTTTTGGTCACTGTTTTTTTCGACTACCATGGCGTATTGCATCACGAGTTTTTAGCTCAAGGTTGTGCAGTCAATAAGAAGTATTATCTTGAAGTTATGCGCCGTTTGCGAGAAGCAATACGAAAAAAACGTCTGGAATTGTGGAAAAATAATTCATGGCTTTTGCATCCGATAATGCACCTGCTCATTTATCGTTACTTCTAAGACGTTTTTTGGCCAAAAATAATACGAAAATCATGCCTAATCCACCATATTCACCGGATTTGGCCCTGTTTCCAAAACTCAAAAGACCTATGAAAGGACGGAAATTTGCAACGATTGATGAAATAAAAACTGCATCGCTAGAGGAGCTCAAGGCTATACCAAAAAGTGCTTATGAGAAGTGCTTTGAAGATTGGAAAAAGCGTTGGCACAAGTGCATTATAACTTTGAAGGGAACAATATACATGTTGATGGATAAATAAATATTTATTACATAAAAATATAAAGTCACCTTGCTTTTTCAACACATCTCGTAGACTCCTAACCCTTATGTCGTTCGCTAAAAAAGATATTTGAGTGTTCCTGTAAGTATACTGCCTAAACCTTGAGTTTGGGCTGTATTAGAAAATTGCGTCATTGACACATTTTTGATTTGAGTATTAAGTAATAATAAATGGTAATTATAGATAGTAATAATAATAATAATTTTCTGGATGCATCTTATCGTTATTTATTTAATAGGATTCATATTTTAGGTTCTGTCTGACTGATTAATTATTTTTATAAGGTGTTAATTTATTTTTTAGAATTTCTGTTTTACTTTTCGTCAGGTCGGTTGACTAACGAAACTAAAAAATGTAAAATAGACGCAAATATTAGCATATTAGTTTCAAGTGTGTGGAAATACAAATAATTTATGCGTCAAAATAATTACATATAGATTTGTTGTTCATTAATGATAATTCACTTTGGCCAGTGCAGCTTATCATTGCACTGAGCTGGTGATAATGTGATAAGCGTCTATTGACCTATGAAGTCATAAACCTATTTGTTAGGATTTATGTAAAATATGGTTTATGGATTAATTTGCATCTCTTGGTCAAATATATTTTTTTGTCTTTCTGTCTTTAAGTCTTCTGAATACGTGGTTAAAATTAAGGAGATTCAGACACCCTGTATAAAACCTAAACATCTACTCTAGGTGTAAAATGTCTAGGAAAACTTGAAATTTTGAATTCAAAGACAAACATTTTTAAACTTGAAATTTCGCAAAATAAGTTAATCACAAACATTTGGGAATTTTCGATTTTTTACTTTTAAAATTTCGATCTTCATCTTACAATCTTCATTAAAAAATTTCTAATTTTTAGGTGTAAAAATTTTAAGCCTTAACAAAAGTTCACGTTTCGAAGGAAACACTAAGTTTATAAAAAGATAATTCAACAACGAAATTTCAGAAATTTTTAAGATTTTGATAGAATTTTGAAATAAAATTTAAAATTTCCATTAATAAAGGAATTTTCTATTCAAATTTCCGAAAATTCTAGAAAACTACTACTAAAATGTCGAAAAAAAGTTAACTCTTAGGTTGGAATTTTATGAAAAGAGTCAACATTTCAAAGAAAATGCTTAAAATATTTACAAAAATTTGGCGTTTATTACACTGAATTTATTTAAATATGAATATTGTTGAAACATCCCCGAAATCTTAGAATGGTTAGAAAAAGTAAAATTTTGAGAATATTTTTATCTAATTAATTTACTTCTTCAAAACTCTTATTGTACTTTTGAAATAATGAAATATTTTTTAAAATTTTGACTTCAACTTTTTATTTTGAATTCCAAGGTTAGACTTATATTTTTTTAACTTAACCTTTTTATGGTGCTAGTTTGATGTAACCTGAAGCATCCGCCATATTTTTGATGTGCCGCCTTTTTAGCTAACTAGCTTCTTTTTTTAAAGAACTCTCAGTTAGGGCATAACGCGGTGGTAATGAAAAATCATAACATTCACGATCACAGTCTTTGATCTAGTACAAAACTTGCGGACTAACTAACCACTCCTACTCCAATGATCACTGTCGTAGATACTTTTTTTTCAATTAAACTGAGAAACGGAAAGAAACAGTTTGAGTTAAACGGCGGCGCATCCACCATATTGTTATATACGTGTTTTTAGCGCTTTCAGTCATATCTTTCAAACTTTTAGAGTTCTGATGCAAGTTTTATACAAACGTTTGGCATTATCAGAATTTCATGATGTAATTAAAGGCGAAACACAAATGTTCACGTTGATATATTCGTGAGTATTTAAAATGTCAGAAGTCTTAAAGACCCCGTTCGTTGTGCGCCTAAATAAAGTCCGACAATGTGTTCCTTGAACATGTATGTTTATGGCTTTTTCGCGTGCGAACATCAATCCTACGAGAAATCTAAAAAATTAAAGTTTTACGATCGTTGCTTCTAATTAATTTAAATATTCCGTACGAGGTTTATCGAGAACGTAAGCGGAAACAACGCGATCGGTTTACTTTCTGTGTTATTAACTGATTTACACAGATGCCAACGTTGCATTTAATCTATTATATTAAGCGCCCTCTTGTGTGTACTTCCAGCAGAAACTTAGATAGCTGGTTACTTCAATTTTTAATGCTTCACAGCTAACCTAAAAAAATATATTACGAAAAACATTACACTTTCCCGGTTTCTTCCGTGACATATTTTTAAGACTAGCTATCTTCTTCCAGGGAACAAACAATAGACGGAAAACAACGACGACAGACCAAAATAGAAAGTTCTTTTTCCCCGGAGCAAATCCGCCTAACAATACATACAACGAATTTGAATAATTTAGAAATATTTTAATTTTGGAAGACAAAACTGTTGGTCGCGTTAGTCTTTATTTTTATACTAGACATAGAATATAAGTGGTATAAAAATCTAAATTTTTAAATGATTTTCAAAAGGCTTTAACTTTCAGAGTAATTGAAACCACAGACAAAAATAAAAGAAAGCAGTTTAAAATTTAAGCTTGTAGTTTTCATATTATTAATTCAAATTTTTAGCTGCAACAGTTTATGAATAATCATAAAAAAACAAAATACAAAACTCTTTTCAATTATGTGCTTATTTTTGAAAAGGTCCACAAGCTTAAATATTTTTTTTTTGAGTGATTTCATTATAAAAATGTTCTGACAATTTGTTTCCCTTTAGTTTAACTGATATCCGAGTCTTGCATGATAATATTTCACTGGGTCATCTTCGATGACTCAGTGAAATATTTAACATCGATAAACAATAATTCAGGTAGTTTTAATTATAATTTTTAATCTTACCATTTATGAAGGTCAAAATCAAAAGTGGCGAATGACAAAATGCTTCAGAAGTCGTTATTCACGTTGTCCTATTTAGTTTAGAAAAAATATAGTGGAATGCACCATATTGGGTTACGTAGATTCAGAAGCTCTTTTTAACAATATCAATGAAGGGTGGATGTTAAGCCCAAACATGTTTTAATTTTTAACCTCTTATAGTTCTCAGGTATAGGAATTAAGTGATTATACGAGGGTTAATCAAACATGAAGCGGGATTTGTTTTTAAACATTTATTGGTACAAGATGCATATATAAAAGTTATTAACAATTTTTCTATTTAATCTCCTGATTTTGTTATAGCCTTTTTTCCAACGGATTGAGAGTTTTTTAATGCCATCATGACATAAAGAAGGGACGCGTGTTTGCACCCAATTGCGCACAACATCTCAACACCAACATCATCATGGAATCGCTCACTTTCTAGAGCTTCTTTCAGTGGCCCAAGCATATGACAATCGCATGGTGATAAGTCGGGACTATAAGGAATCTGTTCTAATGTTGCCCAATGCAATAGGATAAAAGTAAAAAAAAATTAGAGAAACATGTTTCTTGTTTTCAGATCTTTAGTTTGAAATTTTTTACCTTCAGCAGTTTTAAAGTAATTATGAGATAGTGATAAAACAAAATTTTCTTTCAATTTCTTATTTACTTTTAAAATAGCTCAGGAACTTCACTATTTTTTTCCTTGTTGTTCCATTATAAAATATTAATTTAAATAATTTAATTTTCTTTAATATTACCAATTTCTAAGAGAAAAACTATTTAAAATAAATTTGAAAGCTTTTAAAATTTCTATTTGATAGACTAGTCAAAATAATTGAGGTATATAAAAAACCAAATGTTTGGGCGATTTTCAAAGGGCTGCAACTCAACGAAAACTGATCATAGACAAAAATCCAAAAAAGAATATTAAAGCTCCAAGTTTTCGGGTCTTCAGTTGAAAGGGTCAGCAGTTTTTAGGTAATATTAAAGAAAACCATCAAGCAACAATATTTACAAACTTTACTTGCATTTAGAAAAGTGCGCGTATTTCATCATTTTTCTTACAGTGGTCCCGTCATAAAAAATGCTCTTACAAATAAAATAATTCTTTTTAATTTGACTAGTGTCCAAGCCCTGTATAATGATTTTTCATCGTTTAAAACTAAAAGGTTTTAACTTTGAAAATCATGTAATCAATAACTTAGAAAATAATGATCGTGCAGAAAATGCGAGTAAGGTTTTAAAACCTGCAAAGGATTTTCTACAAGCGCTAAGTAGTAGTTACTAATTTTAAAAAAAAAAAAAGTAAAATGAGAAAGTTGACTGAAAAAAGCTAGAATATTGCGTAGTTGGGAATATTCAGTTAATTTAGCATAATTTTACAAATAATAAGGATGCTGACTGTTGCGTTTGAATTCCAAAGAACCCTAAAAGAACGATGAAAATGTTAAAGCCTTGTGACTTTTTTTTTTCATTTTATTCGGAATGATTAAATTTGTCATTTTTTCCAAAACTAAATTAAAGCATGAGTTCTTCACTTTTTTTTATGTTGATAACGAAACGAAATACAAACACAATGCAATTTTAGAAAATATCTTCTTATTCGACACCTTTTTTCCGTTTTAATGTTTTTCGGTTTTGAAATGTTTTTTTTTTCCTCCTAATGTAAATTTGGAAGTCAAAATATTAAGATATTTCTATTTAAACTTAAAATTTCGATTTTTTTTTGTCAAACTTTAGACTTTCTCTTGGCCTTTCGACAATTTCTCGAATTTTCGACTTCATATTTCGAGATGCGACGAATGACTTTAAATTCAAAATAAATTTCGAGCTTTAAATGGAAATTTTGCATTTTATGTCAAAATATATAACTTAGATATTTCTAAGAATTTCAATTTAAGTTTTGACTTTATTATTCATATTTTGGCTTTACCTAAATGTGAAATAAAAAAAAACTTGTAGCTTAAATTTAAATAATAATAATTTCTGAATATTTGTCAAAATATAGACATTTTTTTGGAATCCTCGGTTTTAATTTTAAATTTGAAACTTGAAATGTTCTTTTTTTCAAATTTTTACATTTAAAGTCAAATTTTCTCAACGTTATAGTTGAAGTAAAAAATAATTCATTGATATTCGCAAAAAGTCAACATGTTGGAAATAAAATTCTAATTTTTATCTAATCATCTTCCTAATAATAACTTTGCAATAGGTGTATGTGGCACAAATTTCTAACTATATAAAATTTAATTAGAAAGCGTTAATACGAGCATATGTTTATTGTAGCTTAAAATTATAAACGACATACAGTCAGATACAATAACAGCCGCATACGTCAAGGTTTTTAACATAATAAATGGCAGTGCCAACTCTGACAAATTAATCGATGACAGCATATAACATTTTCATTCAAACCGTCAATTTTCTTATTAAAAATGGAACGTTAATGGCCCCCACATTCGAACGTCAAGCGGTTCAGTTTCGTTCTGTCTCACAAATCATGGAAAACAATTAACCGATCAAAATTCTTATTACGTTCCGAGAATATAAAACTCATATGAAGGTGGTCACGAAGGGCCTAAGAACGTCATGCAATCTTGGAGTCGCGTGCGTATGTGACACAGAACACACGTACATAATCGTTTAGTCGAAACGTGGATGAAGGTTGAGCGGAAAACAACGAAAATGCGGGGGGAAACATTACAGACTAGGGGTGGATGAAATCACGCTTTGCGAAAGTGTTTAGATCTATTTTATGCCATAACGCTGTCTTTTACCCGGTGAAGGTCAACCTCTTCACGTTATTGCCCCCTTTACGGATTTGAACTTCTCAACGTTGCGCCACTCTTGCGCTTTATGTCTACAATTCTTTTAAAATTAAATATATAAACAAGTATAATGGAATCTTTCCCGGCGCATCCACCCTAATTTTCAAATGGCGAGTTGTGCTGATACGCAATTTCTTTGAATTTTTACAAGCTATTTACTGCAAAATGGACCAATGGTAATCAGAACTTAATATATACTTTTAATAGATTTGCTTTGGTGTGTCGCATCGGCTAATTTATTAAGTGATAGCAAATTTCATGTTATTTTCAAAATGCTGTAACTTGAACAAAAATGGCCATAAACAAAAACAAAAAGCAGCAAATTAAAACACCAAGTTTCGAGATTTTAGATATTAAGTTAAAAATTCTTTACCTTCAGCAATCTTTGAATAATTGTAAGGAAACCATTGGGCAAAAATGTTTTCAATTTTTTGCTTGCTTTAAAAAGACTCACAAGCACTCATTTTTTTATGGATATCATCATTTATTTCTCCTAAATAATTTAATTTTCTTTAATTCGACTGACTTCCAAACTCTCTGCGGTGTTTCTTCACCAAGTTATCGTCGTTCGAAACAAAAAAGTCATTTTGACTTTGATAATCAACAACTTCGGAAATAACGATTGTGCAGAGAATGCGACATGTATTTTAAAAACTGCAAATCATCCTTTGCATGTTTCAGTTATTGGTCGTGCATAAAAAAAGTTCATTATGACAAATTTTATTTAAAAAGTGGTAAAAAAATTGCGTAATTAAGGATACTCGCTTATTTAGCTAACTTTGCAAATAATCGATAGACTAGAATATTGACTGAAACTTTTAAAGCTCAAAAGATTCCAAAGTACTGCGTTTTTTTTTATTGGATTCGGAATAACTAAATTTGTCGTTTTCACTAAAAATCAATTTAAGAGTGAATGTTTCACTTTTTGTTTACTTTTATACGTTGAAAGTGGCATATTTTTTATCATTTATAGTGTAAGGGTCAAAAATTACTGCTTTCTCTCTTAGTTTTAGTTTATCAATTCTTTTTTCCCATTTCCGACTACTCTAAATTTAGGTAAGGATTTATTATCCTTATTGTCGAACAACAATGCTTAAGCGTCCTTTGCGCTTAGTGTGTATCCCTTAAAACCTGTAATACCGACATTGCGCCATATCTGATTAAATTTTTGTTTCAGAAATTCAAAATTTAGACGACGAATGATGCCTTTGGTGTGACATTAGCGTGTGAACAATCATGACACAATCACATTACTCGTTAAGATGGAACAACCATCAGACGCACGTGGTGGCGGCCTTCGACGCCCTTCTGCAAACAGAAAAGCTGGTCGACGTGACGTTGGTGTGCGCCGAAACGTCAGTGAGAGCGCACAAGGTGGTGTTGAGCGCGTGTTCGCCTTTTTTCCAAAGAATCTTCTCGGAAAATCCCTGCAAACATCCCATTATAGTGTTAAAGGACTTCAGCGGCTGGGAAGTGCAAGCCATAATTGATTTTATGTACAAAGGTGAAATTAGTGTGATACAAGAACAATTGCAAAGTTTAATTAAGGCGGCCGAGAGCCTTCAAGTTAGAGGATTAGCCAATCAGGATCCCTTTGGGGTAAGTGTTTACGAATTCGTTTTTTTATCTTTATTTAATAGAATAGAATAAATACTTAATAGAATAGATCTACATAAAAGTGACGGACTGCAAAAATGCTCCAGAAGGCACGCTGAAGCGCTGGCAAAATACATGGCGACATTGTGGTGGTTACACCAAAGTGACTTAAGAGCATTCAAAAATTCTGATTTTACTAACGCATGAAGAGCATAAAACCAACAGTGACAGTAAAATTTTTATAACCTGATATTTATATTTGATCTTTGCATTGAAAGTCAAGCATTTACAAAATCTTTCATATTTTGTTGAGATGAAACACACAAATTTTTCTTCCGTTACTTTAGATATGAGGGAAATTTTTCAATTCGTTACATTTTTCCGTACCCAATTTAGAAACAAATATTTATATACAAATTTGAATCTTTTCACAAAATTTCGAATTTTTTTTCGAAAATTCAAATTTCTTTTCGAAATTTTGATATTATCTTCGAAATTTCGATTTTTTCTTTCAGTCTTTCAACTCAAAATTCTAGGGTTATTCTCACGAGCATTTCTCTAAGATGTTGACTGTTTATTTGAACATTATATTTGACTACGAGTTCGAAATTTTGGGTTTAACTTTGAAGATGCTCATTTAGAGTTTGACGATTTCAAGGAACCTCACTCAGAAGAGTGCCCTCTAACAAAAAAATAACGATAATTAATTTATGGTTACGGTTTTTCTATTAATTTATATTTTTAGATTAATTTATTCTTCAGAGCTTACTACTCTAGATGAGTTTCTTTGAGAATCTAATGCATTAGAATCATTAGATGTGTCTGCTTACTTTTCTTGCCAGTTTAATACTTCCGATTTTTTTTAATAAATAGAGACTTTTGAATATTTTATTAAGGATTTAAATCTGTAAATGAGTTTCCAGAAGAATATGAAACTCTGGATGCCCCTTTTACTTTTCTTGTGGATTCAGAATTTGGAATCATTTTGAATTTAGATTTCTATGTGAATTTTTATGAGCACATAACTCTTAAACATAATTGGTTTTATCGTAAATTAAAGACTGTGGAAAAGTTTCCTCGAAAATTTGGGACTCTAGATTATTAATTTTTTTGACCGTTTAATACCTTAAGTGAGTTTTCACTAGAATGTAACCCTTTAAATGCTCCTTCTTGTGAATTAACTTCCGGAAAAAATTCATTTAGAATTATCTGTTAGTGTTTAGAGCTCTAGGTGAGTTTATTTGAGAATTTAGTAAAGTATATGTTATATTTTACTTTTCCAATCATTTTGATTAATTGAAGGACTTCCGGAATTTTATGTTAATAATTTGGTACTTGGGGCAATTTTCTTTAATGATTTAAATTTCTGAGTGAGTTTCCAAAAAAATAATCTAAAACCTTAAGTGCTACTTTTGCTTTTTTCGTGAATTTCAGACTCCTGAAAAAGTTTCTTTAGTTATCTGGAATCCCATTTTTTTTTAGAGTTAGAACTCTGTATAAAGTCCCGTGAGAATATAACGCTTTAAGTATCGCTTGTTAATTTTGTTGTAAATTTAATAATTTCAGGGATATTTCTTTGAGAATTTGGGTCTTCAGATTATTTTTGTCTTTGGATGTTTCCTCTTTCCTCTCCTGTGAACTGACTTCCGGAAAAAAATTTGTTATTAATTTAGAACTCTATATTAATTTCTTTTTAAGCTTTTAGAGTTCTAGATGAGTTTCTTTGAGAATCTACGCATTAGATAGATGTTCTTATTTGATTTTTTGTGAATTGAAGACTTTCGAAATTTTTTAAAATATTTTGGGACCGCAAATTAGTTTTATAACGGATGAGATTCTTTGAGTTTTTCCTTGAATTTAAGACTCCAAAATTGTTTTTCCAAAATTGAAAATTACATTTTTTTAGAAGTCTAGCGTTTTGAATTAGTTTTTTTGAGGAAAACTCTTTCCGAATCCTTTATTGTTTTTGTTGCAAATTTAAGATTTTGGGAAAAGTGTCTCTAAGAATTTTCGGTTTTAGATGAATTTAGATGCTCCTTATTTTTTTCCCATGTGCACTCCGGGAGAATTTCTTTAGTAATTTGAAAATACTGATTAATTTCTTTTGTGGGTATTTAGAGCATTATTTCACTTTCTTTAAGAATCTAACACATTCGATGCTCCTTCCTGCTTTGATTGTTAATTTAAGACTTCTTTATCTTTTTTTTAGACCTTTGTTTTTAATAATTTTGAACTTTCAGGTTATGTTTTTTAAGGATTTAAGTATCTAAATGAGATTCCATAAAAATAAAAATTTTTATATAATCTTTCTTCAAGTTTTGTTTAATTTATGACTTCTGGAATAGTCTTTTTCAGAATCTCGATTTTTGTTAAGTTTAGAGCTCTTGATGATTTTCTATGAGGACCTAAACTCTTTGGGTTCCCATTTTTGGTTTTGTTGTAAATTTATGATCTTCAGAAAAGAGTTTTTGTGTTTTTTGTTTTGAAAAATTCATAGTCTTGGGTGAATAAACAACAACTGATGCTTCTTGTTACTTTTCTTGTAAATTAAGAATTTCTGAATGTTTTTTGTTATTTGGGATTCCAGAATATTTTATTTGAAAGTTTAAAACTTTAGTTAAGTTTCCATCATAAAATGTAACATTTTGTAACATTTAAGATATTCCTTTTTGCTTTTTTGGGAATTTTTAAGAATTTAGAACTCTAAATTATTTTTCCTTTGACACAGTTAAGTAAACGTTTCGAAAATAAATAAATAAATCGAATCCTTCCAGAAAGTGGAAACCTAAAAATGTTTAAATTTTTAGAAAAAGCTCAACTTTCATAAGACTAGATAAAATGCAGAATGTCCACTTTTACCGACGACGCTTGACAGTAGTTTTAGGACCACACGATTTACACAAAACAGGTTTATTGAAAGAAATATTTTCCGATTTCAAAGTTGTCTGGGAAAAAAATAATGTTATTAATAACTAACCTATTTATTGATCGTGTCAAAATTTTAAATCATCACTTAGACTATTAAGTAAGGGTTATCGTTTCCTAAAGTCTTAGTGAAAGCGATATACAGCGTAATACTTTTCTCTCCGTCCATCTATCTATATTATCAATCAGAACTTTGGCCCTAATAACGCTCCATGGAATTGAGGCTCTAAAAATATTTTCTTGAATATTTAACACTTTAAATGGCTTAACGCTTTAAGCTTTATTTTCTTATGAAGTTGATAGCTTGGTGCTCTATGCCAGAATGCTTACCACTTAACAATTCTTGATAAATTTTCATTATAGTTTGAAGTTCTAGGTTTGCGTGCAATTTATACAACTATAATAAAATTGTCTCAAATTTTTAAGAGTTTATATGAGGCGTGTTGGGTTAGGAGTTTTAGGAGTTCTAATTCAGTCTTCTTAGAAAAAAAGAGCTCTAAAGAAGTTTCTTTGATATTATATTACTTTAGATATCTATTTTTTATTCCTTCCATAACAACACTACGCTTTTTTGGATTGGGGTTCACAATTAAGTTTCCTTGATAATGTAGTTATTTATAGTTACTTTACTGGAAAGTTCTTATTAAGTCAATTTTTTTGAGAATCTAAAACTCCAAATAACTTTGTTTAATTCTAGTTTTTGTTTTGCGGGAAAAATATTTATGGCTGAATTTTTTTGAGATTTTTAAGCTTCAAATGAGCTTTTCAAAATTCTTGGTTCTTTGAGTCTTTAAGTATTTAAATCGAGTGTAATTTTTCCTCAAAATTTAATTTTTGATTGGGTATTATTACTTTTTCCTGAAAAAATTGTTCCTCTAAACACTTTAAGAGCGCTGAGACATATTAGATCTTTAAGAATTTAGAGCTCCAGATTGATTCTCTTCAGACTTAGAATCTCAAGATGAGTCCTTAGAAGATGTAACATTTAAGTTGCCTTTGACGTTATTCATTTTTTAGAAATTTTGATGAGTTCGTTTTTAAATTTGAGAGAACTTGCTTGGCAATTTAGAATTCCGAATGAGAAGAATTGTTTTAGAAAAAAAGTTTATTAATTTAGAAGTTAAAATGCATTTTTTTAACAATTACGCTTTAGACAGGTTATTTTGCGAACATGTTTAGTAGTTATTTATTTACTGAATTAAAGTTATTATTCATAACATATTCGGCTGCAATTGTCACTTGAATGTTCTGTAACTAATGTGATACAGTTTCTATTGTAGTACACTCAACTGTTTCATTAGAGTTAATTTTGATATAAGTAAACACATGTCACGCCGAGGGCGCTTGTATTTAATAAATAGTATGTAACTCAGGATACAAGAAATTTACCCCATTGTTAGTGACCTTTATGACTTTAGTTAAATCTTAGATAAGCTGGTTTTCAGTCTTCAATTTCTTGTTAACCATTCATAATAATATTATATGTAACGACGATTTAGAATATAACAATAAATAAATAAAATTTTAATATTTCAGGTCGATAAAGAAACAAATAGTATAATCAACCAAACCCCTTCGGCAAGCCCGAACGAATACGACAATAGAAATTACTATACAGGCCCCAGCAGGTTTCCAACGCCGGGCGTCACCGTCCGAACGCCTGGCGAAAGACTCTCGCCCTTCTCACCTTTACCCGGGCCGAATTTCGAGCCCAATCTGAAGCTTCCCCACATGCCAAGGCTGTCCTTCCCCGAAGCTCTCCTACCTCGACAAGATTGCCAAAGTCCCATACCGAGAAGAAAGCAGGCGAGGCCGAGAAGACGATCCGGCGAAATCTGTGGCGCCCAGGATCTCTCCACCAGCCTGCCCTCCAAAGCCGGATCCGACGAGGAGACCGCCGAGAATCTCTGCATAAAGAAGGTAAGTTTTCGACAACATTGAAGTAATGAAAATTTACTAAAATCAGAGATTATCCTCTTTACTGATTAACATGTTCAAAGAAGTAAGGAAAAAATTTGACAGATGAGAATTCGCCTAAAATCATCATCCATTTAAAGATTAAGCATGTTCAAAAAAAGTTCCAAAATGTGGCTACTGAGATTTTCAAGTCAACCGAAAGTATGACAATTAAAATTTAAGGTGCTTCTTTGGCGATATTTTGCTTACAATTAGTCAAATTGGTGAACTTTGGCTTTAAGCGAATTTCTATCAAAGTTTTCCTCATCTCTTTAAGATGAGATGCTTAGTTAGCATAATTTGGGTTTTCAATCCAAGAGTCAGTAATGAAAGTTGTTCATCCTTTAAGAGAAAAAGTTTCTTTAAATTTGGGACTGCTAGATAGCAAATGTCGTTAAAAGTCAAATACAAGTCACTCAGTCGGAGTATATATCTTGGGTGCTTTTACCACTATAAATTGAAAAGGTCTACAACACCATTGGCTTTGCCCAGCCAAGAAAGGCCAAAGCCAGTCTGTGGTTGGTGGTTGTAAATATTGTTACGGGCTTATAGGTTCGAGATTATTATTAACACGTGAATTGGATAATACCACTTTATTATTAAACTTAACTCGGATCACCACAACTGAAAAATTAACTCACTTATTATTGACTTCTAGCTAACTCACTAACTAGCACTGACTCTAACTAACTCGAGGGAGAAGCTGGCCGCTTTATATAGTTTTGACTTCCAGGTTCTAGAAAAATCTCGCAGATAAGGCCTTATCGATTGCCGAAATTTCTGGAACGCTTATCTGCCGCTTGATTCGTTATCGCGGCCGCTTTTTCCCTTGTCAGATCATTCTAGAAACTTTTCTTACGTACTAAATTCTACAATTCTATCTAATTACATTGCGTTACAATATTTTTAACTGTGGCGACTATTTAATTACATGATATTTAATTGAAATTTTTGCTGCTTTAATTTGATGGTTTACAAGGTGCTCATTAATTTTTCCAGGAATAATTTAAATTCTACTTATTTTATGTTTACCATTGTACCATTGTAAGTCATTTGTTTTAACGTTAAGAGATACCACAGTGGCTCAGATAGTTTACTAGAAGACAACGTTGTATTTAATCAATTAGGATGTAGCGCTTTTTTAAGTATCAGAGGACATTATTAAATAGTATTTAATCAATTAACCCCTAATTTTTGTGAATCTGTTATCCGGAAATTCGATTCTTATAACCGGCCATTTTTACATTGTAAATTAAGATTCCCTTCCGACTCAAAGCGTTTGATTCTATTAAACGGCTGATTCTATATTCTGATGATTCTATAAAGCACCATTCAGTGTATTTAAAATAAATCATGACTAGTTATTGATTGTAAGGGGATATACATTTTCTATTAGATAAAACAAATTGATTGCTTTTTTAACTGTTACTCAATAAAGTTACTGCAATTCATCGTTCTCAATTTTTACTGTCTTGTAATGGAATAATTCAATTTCGTTTTATGTCTCCTTTAGGTTAAAGAAGAGAAGAATAAAGAGGATGAACATCAGCCGCAACAGCAGCATAGACAAAATCAACCCACCCCCAAGCTGGAGATGACCACCAGCCCGGAAATAGATCTTAGAATGAGCAGCAAAGATTTTAGGACTTCACCTGTTTCGCTGCCGCCCACGCTGGGTGCAAAACAAGAACTCGAAAACCATTCGCCTCTGCCTTTTCCACCCATGCCGTCGGTATCAGCGCTAACTATGACACCTCCGCACAGCAAATGTAAGTTTCAACAATCAGGAAACGACGTGTAATAACTTTATGCGCTATGAACTTCACACACCTTGCTGGTGTCCTAGATATATCACTTTAAAAGAAAATAACAAAAAATCATTTTAATAAATTCTGCCGTAAAATTCTCTGATATTAATTCTTCTCGGGAAAAATTGGCACTTCTATGGTGGGCCGAATGAGGCGTTCGTCCTCTTTATCTGTCAAACGAACTATAGATACTATTAGCAAAAAATACTTTTTTCTGAAAATTTCGGTATCAATTTTAATTCTTGATTTTCTCAAACTTCCGATTTTTTTTTCGCGAAATTAGCCTTTCTTTCCTACTTCTTCGAAAGAAGACCAGTAAAAAAATCGAGATTTTGACTTTATTATGTTTTTGACGGAAGGAGTGGTTCTTGGCAATCTTCAAAAATGTTTTCATTCTCTTTCTGTAAATATTTTTTTTTTCAAAAACCTAGAATTTTTTCTCATATTTTTGATCTTTCTTATTCCAAGTTTGTTTTTTTCTTTAGATTTACACATTTTTCTTTGGTCTGAATATTTTTACTTTTTCTTAAAATTCAACGCGACGTTCTGAAAAATTACTTTTTCTTCAAAATGCCTCTTTTTCAAAATTAAAACTCTTCTGGTTTTCTAAATATTTTGACTTTTGTTTTGAATTATTCAATTTTTGGATTTTACTCTCAAAATTCACATTTCTGCTGAAAATTTAGGCTTTTCAATTTTTTTAAAATGTTCAAGACATTTTGATGCTTCTCTCGATATTTAAAATCTTTTCAACTATTTCATCTCCGAAGCAAATTAATTTAATTTCAATGCAAAATTTTGAAAAAAAAATCGTGCTAAACTCGAATTTGTTTAATATCTTATATTATTTTACCCAAATTTTTGACACTTTAATTTCGATTTTAAACTTTTTCTTCGAGTTTTAACTTTTTTTCTTTTATATTTGTTTATTTTTCGACTTATTCTGAAAGCGTTGACTTTTGTTAGACATTCGTCTTTTTCTGAAACCTTCTACTTGTTTAAAATTTGGTTTGTTTTTGACATTCCGATTTTGTTCTGAAAATTCGACCATTATCTAGAAAATTTCGATTTTTTCATAGTGTTGAATTTTTCTCGAAAGTTTAGCCTATTTATCTAAATTGTGTAATTTAAATTTTTAGATTTTTCTATAAATGTTGACTTTTCTTCTAAATATTTCTTTTTTTCTCAAACTTTTTACTTTGTAGCCAAAATTCATTTTGTTTTAATTCCTATAATTTCGACTTTTTTCCTCAAATTTGAACTGTTTTCGAAAATTCAACTGTTTTCAATAAAATTCAATTACTGTCACTGTTTTTAATTCAGCAACTTTTTCTTTTTCTGAAATTTCTACTTTTATCTTTAAAATTGATCCTTTTAATTTTGGGATATTTTGAAGATGTGCACCAAGATTCCGCCTTTTCTTAAAATACTTACTTTTTTAAAATAAGATCAACTTTTCATTTTGTTTTGAGAAATTTTAATTTTCGCCGCAAAATTTCAAGATTTGTGAAAATTTAATAGAAAAAATTAACACTTTCCGCCAACTTAGAATTGTTTTCAAATTTCCACCTTTACGCAATGCGGTCATTATTTTGTTTATTATCAATATTACTGATAAGTAAATAAGAAAAAATAAAATACCGAGAAAAATATTTTGTCGGAATGCTTAAGAAAGCATTATTTAAAAATTTATAATTTGGCCTTGAAATAGAAAATTTCAACCGTTTCCCCAAAGTGGTTCATTTTGCAAAATTTCGACTCCTCATTAGTAAATAATTAAAAAGAAAAAATAAAATTTTAAGAAGAATCTTTCTTCGGAAAATTCAAGATAACATCTTAGGAATTTCAACTTTGGTCTCGAAAGAAAAATTAGTTTGGAGAATTTCAACTTTTTTCCAGAATAGTCTTTTGGTGACATTTCGGAATTTTAATAGTACCTAATTAACAAGAAAAACTAAAATCTCAATAAGAATATTTTTCTGAAAGTTCCAGACAATATTTCTTGGAAATGTCAACTTCGGCCCCCAAAGAAAAATAGTTTGGGAAATTTCAGCTTTCTTCTCCAAAATCGCCAAATTAGCGAAATTACGGGCTTTTATTAGTTGGTATTTAGTAAGACAAAATTTCCAAAAAAACATTTCTTGTGGATTTTAACTTTGATCTCGAAAAAAAAAGAGTTTAGAACAATTTCAACTTTTTTTCCAAATAGTCTTTTCAAAATTTCTCTTTTTCTTAAAATTCCACTTTTTCTAAAAATTAGCTACTTCATGAAAAATAACTTCAAAATTTCGACTTTTTGTATCAAGCTCCTCTCGAAATTAGATTGAAATTTGAATAAATAGTAAAATTTTAAGGAAAATTATGTTTGGAAATTTCCAGGAAAACCTCTTGTGTTCAGTTTTTGCCCAAATATGTTAGGTTTATTGATTTGAATAAAAGGGAAACATTAAAACAAAATCATATTCCAAAATTTGGACCCTTTTCAAATATCACATTTCTTCTAAATTCACTTCATTCCCAAAATATGAATTTTCCGCTCAGAATTTGACTTTCTCCGAAAAATTTTGAATTTCGACATTTTTCTCTAAATTATGACTTTCTTTTAGAACGCTTTTTTGGTAAATTTCAACTTTATAAAACCCAGCTTGTCCCTTTTTCGAAATTTCGACTTATTTCTAAAAGCTCGTCCATTTTCCCAAAATTGGTCAAGAAAAGAGATTTTTTTGGAAATTTAAAATTTTTTTTTGTAAATTTCCAACTAGCTTTAACTTTTGTCTGAAGATTTTAGGATTAGTCATTTAAATGAGAAGTTAAAAATTTTGACATGCTTGACAAAAATTGTCTTTTTTTTTTTAAATTTAATTTTGTTCTAAAACTTGACTTTTATCGGAAAGTTTATAATTTTTCTGCCACTGTTGAAATTTTTCTTCACTTCCGGATTCGCCTTTTTTAGAAATATCACTTGTTTTTAAAAGATTTTCCAACTTTTTTCTCAAAGTTTGTTTATTTTATTAAAATTAGAACGAATTTTTAATAAAAAGGTAAAATTTCAAAAAACAACATGTTTTTTTTAGAAATTTTCCCGAGAAAGACCTATTGGGTTCAACTTTTATCTAAAAATGTTGGAAATAGTATTTTCAATAAAAATTTGAAAATTCCGGGAACAGTAGTTCTGGAAAATTTAACTCAATTTTCGTCTTTTTGAAAGTTTCTAATGTCTTCTCAAAGTTTCTTTACTTTAAAAATATTAGGTGGAAATGAAAAAAAATAGTAAAACAGCCAAAAATGTTGATAAAAATCATTTTTAAAATTTCTTGAGTTTGAAAAAGAAATTCTCTAAAGAATATTCTTGGAAAATTTTAATTTTTGCTAGAAATTCGACTTCCTGGATATTTCTTTTTTTTACGAAATTTGGCCATTTTCTAAATTATAAAGCGATTTTGTAATTTTAGTATTTTACTAAAAATTTGCTTACTCTGAAAGTTCGAAAATTCAAAATTCGCTTTTTCCAAAATTTCAATTTTTTTGAAATGAAGTCTTTTCTCGTAATTTGATGACATAGTACTTTGGTCAGGTTCTATGTCTATGCCATAACTGGATTTCCTACCCTCAAGACCGACGTAATCAAACTAGAATCTCAAAATTTTGAACTCTATTCCAAAATTCGTTTTGTTGTCTGAGAAAATTTGCCCTAAATTGTAGCTCATTAATTATTCAAAATTTGTTTATAGGTAATTAATCATAATTATTATGAGTCCATGTGATAACATTTTGGAATTATTAGAATTATGAAGGAAAAGAACACAAGAAAAGTCTTTATTTTACTTGTCCGTTTTATCGTTTCTTTTATACTGTTGCGGTTATCGGTTCGATAATTAAAACTTAGTGAATTGTAAACACTGTATTTCCAACTTATTTCAGAACACTACAATTATGATTTACTTAACTATCAGATTACCTATCGGACTAACTAAAAGACGGCCGCGTACTTATACCGTTTAGGTTTCTAGAACGGATATCCATGCAGATAAAATTATGGCTTGCGGAAACGTCTAGAGCACTTATTTGCCTATGATTCATTCTCGCGGCCGCTTCCCATTGTCAAATGTTTCCAGGTAGTTCTTTACACTATACAAACAATAATACAAATTTTATAACTATATTTTGTTATAATACTTTCGAACCTCCAGATCAGTGATGGCAATTTTAAGTTTTTTTCAATTTATTTAACATTTCTTCGACCCAGTTTGGAAATATTTAAATTTTTTTATGTTTTGTTGACAATTTTCTAAACAGTTTTTGAAATGCGACTACGTGATATTTAAATTTATTGAAAACGTCACTTCATGACAGTTCACAAATTAAGAGGTTATTTTATTTTACATAGAATAGGAATAATGAAAAATAGGAGACCAAAAATTAGATATGGAAAAAATAAAAATTTTGTTTTTTTTTTGATAAATTAGGAAAATATAAAAAAATACATAAGAAGTTGTAGCACTGGACATCGATGTTTCGCTCTCATTTGAGCTCGTCAGCAGTGCATAACATGGAAAGGGAAAATTGAGAAAGAAATACTTAAAAATAAAAAAAAATTTAAAATATAAAAAAGAAAAATAAAGAAATTTTAACATGAATAGACGTTTCATCATCAATTTACTGTGTTAAAAATTTACTGCGTTAAAAATTTAAATATTTGAAGCCCGATCCACAAGAAACAACTACTCCGAGGGCTAATACCCCTTCCGGCATTGAACTACACTACTTATTTCCAAACTGGGCCGAAGAAATGTTAAATAAATTGAAAAAAACATAATATTTCCGGTCAATAAGGGTCTACCATAAAGGGCAATTTTAAGGTTGTTCTAAATACTTGGTCACACATGCACCGAAATTTTGAGATCTAAAAAGCCAAACACAAAATGAGAACAAAAGTGAATAAACGAAACAAAATTTTCTTATAATATTATTTTCAGTTTTTGGTTTGGATTCTCCTCTGGGCCTGTTTCCTCCTGGATTAGACAGCTGCAGAAATCCCCTTTTCGACATCGCGGACCATCGAACGACCCCCGATTCTCAAATGTTTGTCAAAAAGAAAAGTAAGTCAAATTTTTCTTACTACTTGAAACTGTAAGATGTTCAATGTTCATAATCCATAAACTCTTAACAAATTAACAATAAAAACAACAAACTTAAAAATGAAATTTCGACATACTGCTGATAAATGTGCAACATTTTCCAGATATTGTGTTTATTGTTAAAGGATTTATGAATTTTAGAAATTAAATCTTGGTTCTCGTATCGATAAATTTCGTTTGTTTGACAGTGGGTAGGCCGAAAGGGCAACATTCTGCTCCTAGGGGCGGTCCGCCCCGCTCTTGGACGAACGCTGAACTTACAGAAGCCCTTCAGCATGTCTGGAACAAGAAAATGACCACCAGCCAAGCTTCTAGAATCTTCGGCATTCCCCTACAACTCCCTCTTGATGTACGTTAGAGGCAAATATGGCAAAAGCCTCAAATTGGAACAACTCAGAAAAGACTGCATAGGCGGACCTAATCCTCAATTGGACCTTATCTCCATGGGTAACGCAAACAACAACAATAATTCCTGTAAGGAGCGCGAGAACGAACCCATTCAGCCCAACACGAGGCCGTCCAGCACGGAGGAGCAATCGCAGCAAGCGCCGATGTTCAATCCGTTTCCGCACGGGTTTTATCCGGATTTCGGCACTGGGTTTCCAATACCGGTTAGTATGATCCATCTGTTGCCGCAGAGCGAGAAGAGCAGAGAGCATTTCGGCGGTTCGCAATCGCATTCGGACGATTCCTGCAAGAAGGAGATGGACGAGGACGCGGAGATGTTTCGACCGCCAGCGCTATCTGTGGACGACAGGCGGGAACTAGTGCAACAAAACGGCCAAGACTGAGCCGCAGGAAGAATGAGATCCTGGTACTGTGTGGATTAGGTGTGATCTTTCTAGAGGGCACTTATATTAAGTTCTGAAATAATTTCAGTTATACCGAGATGGTCAGGAGGCTTTTAATTATTTTCTGCAACAAATTAAGACAAAATTATTTTAGTAATTGCAGAATGACCTAAACAACCATTTTAATTTTTACCGTACGATGTTTTTGTAAATTCACTTTAAATGATACAAGATCTAATTATGATGATTTTATATTCCTCTAATTTTAGAATATGTGTTGATTGATGTTTTATTTATAAAAACAAAATTAAATTTTATTCTGAAATGATTTTTCGTTTAGTATTTTATTATAATATTAAAAAAGGAAATTGATTTAATGAAAAATATGACCGTCATAATAATTACATTTCATTAACTTTAGAATTTTTATTGACTAAATTTTTAAAAAAATGCTCTACTCTACAAAATTGAAAAAAATCCTAATATTCCTGCCTTCTTCTGGCACTGCTTAGCACGAAAGTTTGAAAAAAATGTTGTCTTATCTTAATATACAAAGATGCTACTTCGCTTTAGTAAAATAAAAAGTAAAAATTAGAAATCAGAGCGTTGGATTGGAAAATTTTGACACTTTATTTATTTACAGAATTATTTTGGTGACTTTGTAAATCCTCGGGAATATTTCAGAATGTCAGACTACAGCAGCCAAGAGCCCTTTTGAATTTCTAGACATTTCTTAAAAGTCATAAGTTCTTGGAATAACTATTGGATGTTTGACTCTAAAGTCATAAAGTGTGCTATGATTTTTTAGTAGAAAAGGACGAAGCAAAAAAGGCGAAAAATATGACTTCTTATGGTTTTGATTTATCTGTCAAGAATCACTTTGACCTCTTATCTAACGCAAAAAAATCCTTCAGAAAGTTATTTTCTTTGACAAAAGCGTTTGATCAAGAAGTCTTTTTTGCTTCTTGACGTTGACGTATACGTTAAACCAAAAAAAGTTTTTACTTACAACTTGATGACTATTTCCAGTTGAACTATCCGATATGTCCCTAATATTTCTCTGTATTATTACAAGATCATAACGGGGTCCTCTTAAAACCTTTTACGAAAGATCTAATAATAAACCTCTCAAGGTATACCCAGCAGAATGAATTTATGTTAAATTTTATCTCAAAGGAATATAAGTGCCCAAATTATGAAAAATCACACTGATCGTCATCGAGTCATTCAAAATTAGGGGCAATATTTAGATATCTAGAAAAAAAGTGACAACATGACGAATGGTCAAAAGACCGTTTTTCTGTTAAACAAGCATATGTTCTTTCGTGTGATCACTCGATAGTGACGTCGTATTTAATGTGTTAAGATTAGGTTAAATAACTTCTATGTGCTTCCTCGTTTACTTTTGATTGTTGCGCTCGGTCAAACTCCTCGGCACCGTAACGCGAAACCTGTAGGTTTACCTCCCGTTTAATTTATCAGTTAAAATCGAATCATTTAGCGGTTTACCCCTCGCCAACATTTTATTGCGAAAGATCTATACCTTTACCACCTGCCATCGCTTTTCCAGGTCAAGATTTATCACTAACAATTTAATGCTTTTCGTCGTGAACGATTCATAGCTTTATGTCTCGCGACGGATTTATCGTTTTTATAGGCCGAATGGACGATTCATTAACTTCCTAGAGCGATTTATCGAACTTTCAAAGGATTTATCGCTTTTGCGAAGCGACTTTTCTCTTTCGTGAACTACTTATCGTTTTGGGAACGGCTTGTTGCTTTCACGAACGACTTATCGCTTTCGCGAACGACTTATCGCTTTCGCGAACGACTTATCGCTTTCGCGAACGACTTAGCGCTTTCGCGAACGACTTATTGCTTTCCAGAACGACTTATGCTTTCGGGAACGATTTATTGCTTTCGCGAACTTCTTATCGCTTTCGCAAACGATTTATTACCTTCGTGAATTACTTATCGCTTTCGCGAAGGCTTTTAGTAAGCGATTTAATGCGTTTGCGAACGGTTTGCTGCTTTTGCAAACGAGTTTAATTGATTCCGCAAAATATTGATCGCTTTCACAAAGGCTTACACGGTTTATCACTTTCACGAAACAATTTATTGCTTTGTGAACAATTTATTGTTTGAAAGATTATTAAATTCCCCAGCAATTATTTATAAATTTTACGAAACTTTTATTACTTTCGCGATTGAATTATTTGCTTTCGCAAATCGGTTTATCGTTTTCGCGAACGGTTTGTCGTCTTTGCAAAAGATACAAGAGAACGATTTATTTCTTTCGCGAACGATCAGTTCATTGCCTTTCTGAAAAACTTATTGCTTTCGCAAACAATTTATTGATCTCTTAAACGATTTATCGCTTTCGTAAAAATATATTGCTTTGGAAAAGATGTATCGCTTTCAAGAACGATCGAATTATTTATTTCTTTGGCAAGTGACTATTTATAAGTTTTGCAGTTTCGCAAAGTATTCATGGCTTTTGCGTTCAATGATTAATTAATTCCTCAAAGTACTTATCGCTCTAGCGAACGATTTCTCAATTTGGCGATTTATCGCTTTGGCGAATAATTTTTTTTTTTTTTGTAAATGATTTGGTGCTTTCGCAAATGACAATTAATTTCACAAAATAATTATCGCTTTTGTGGACGATATATCGCTTTCGCGAGCGACAATTTATACATTTTTCAAAATATAAATATTGTGCAAACGATTTGTTAATTAGGCAAACAACTTAATAATTTCAAAAACAATTTATGCGTTCTTCGAACTTTTCGTTTATTGCTAGGGTTGTCGCTTACACGAAGGATTTAGCGCATTCGAGGGCGAGTTATCGATTTCGCGAACGATTTATGGCTTTCGCGAACGATTTGTCGCTTTCCCGTACGAACGATATACCAATTACTGTTTTGTCTATCGCTGTACTGGGCAAAAGATTTAGCGTTTAACGAACGCGAACGGTTCACTGTCGCAAAGAAATCATCTGTTTAGCTGAAGAATAATTTATCGAACAAATGGTTTATAAGTTTTCCGAATGATTTATCACTTTCGCGAACGATTTATCTCTTGCGTGAACTATTTATCGCTTTCTTGATCCATTTTTGGCTTTCGCGAATTACTTATCGCATGATTTAATAATTTATTGATTTATGTTTCGCAAATCATACCTTTACCTAGCGAAAGATTTATGACTTTACCGCCCGCTAAAGATTATTTGGTGTACCTGGTACCACCTTACCACCTGATATAAATTGAAGACGCCGAGGAGTTCGACCGTCTGGAAACGCCGTCTCGAAGCGGACGATCGTTTCCCGAGGTTTTGATTTTTCCATAAGACTGAATAAATAATTGCCAAGAACGTTCTAAAAGATTCGATGTTAATTAATTTTTTTACTATAACAATCTGCTTACCTAATTCATATACAGTTCCTCAGATATTTTAAATACAGATTTACAGATTTTTTACCAAATATTTTACAATAGCTATATTATATATACATAACGATGGTTTAATTTTACATATTCCTATATACAGAAAGCAATAGATTCGATTTATATACGTATACATTATTTACTGGTTAACACTTGAAAGAAGGGTGCTACAATTGATTTAAAATTTGATATGTAACGCTAAATATGTTTTTCCTCGAAGCTAATTTCTCGGTCGCTTAAACTCGTTAAATAATTCCGAAGTATCAAATTTTAAATTTGCGTTTTTTATGCAAATATGTAGTTAAATAAGTAGACTTTCTCCTGTTTTACTTATTTTCATTAAACACTTTTTCTGTCAAAACTGTGAATTTTTTTGTAAAACTATGTTTTAATTAAATGGTTAAAACGGTCTTAAAATCGCGCTGCTAAGTCTCAGCCTTTAGTATGTTAGTAATTATTGAAAAAAAAAAAACGTTTGTACAAATTACGTGTTGACTTGGGTGTATACAAATAAGATTTTTTGAGAAACTAAAAGTAAAATTCTTGTAGATTTCGATGTACGATGCATATAATACAGGTATATCTTTGCATAAAATAAATTTTAACAAAAAATAATGTAAAAAAATTAACTTTAGAACATTTAGGTATACGGTCAACATTATGTACAAATTTTCCATTTCCCTCATTGGCCAAATCGAGCTTACTCGATAACATTGAATTTTTCGTTAATGAATCAGGGTAAAAAGTTTATTTACACGAGGAGATTCAAACAAAAAAATGACACATCAGTAGAGTAATCATTATGACATTTTTTTTTCTCTTCGCCATCACAAACTTTTTATTCTTTGGCTAACAAATCAAGTTTCCAACAAATCGAGAAAAGACGCGAGCGCCATCTGTTTAAAAATATTGCGATGGCAATAAAACGTTAATTTTTAGGATCTTTCAAATGTGATATAGTGACTCGAAAGAGTTGCACCACTTGTTAGTTGTTAGATATAGAATACGAAAGTTAATAAGTATTCCGAAGCGAATATTTATTAATTTTTTTAAGTGAGAAAATGTTACCACTTCTGTTCGCCTTCAAGTTTCCTCTTCTTTCACTTCAACTTGTCTACCCCCTTTCAACTGCTCATCGTCCTGCAAATTTTTACTATGGTTGTGCACAAGTACATTTATTTTGTAATCGTAAAGTTCCTTTTATATTTTAGTTTAGAATAAAGCAAAACTAAGCAAAAAAGGGGGGTGCCTCAGGGCCCCCTCGTTAGATTAGTTTGGCTTTTTTAAATCAACTTATACACGCAGCTATGATAACAGAATGGTGCTGGTTTTAATATTAAGTTGTACATAAAACAAAAACAGACATTCCTATAAAGTATTATTAGTGTAATTATTTCAAAAGTATGGTTTAAGTATAGTTCACATTTCAGTTCCTTTACTACTTAATTTATTTTATCGCACTTAGTTTTATGTATTTTACCCCCAACGCACCTGCACAGATAACAGACAATATCAAACAGGGTATATTTTTTAACCGGCTTGAGTTTCATTCGATCCTTCGACAAACTAGTGCAATATTTACTATAATATTATTAAAAAAATATGTAAACGTTTTTAACCTAATCATAAGTTTGTAGGTGTAATATCGAGAATTTCCAAAATTCTTTCGAATAAAAAAAATAAAGGAACAGCATCCTGGCAAAATGTATAAAAATTTTAATGTTTATGGCATTTGTAAATGGTGCAATTTGTAAAAAAATGATTTTAGGATAAGCTACGTTTCGGATAAATTGGCACCTCGTACCGTCGATTTTTCTGTTTTTTGATTCACTTCTGTTCATCTTTGTTTTGTAAATGCTAATAAATATGACAGGGTAAAAATAACAATATCCATAGTTTATTTAAAATATAAATTGTATACCATGCAGATGTAATAGAAATAAATATTTATAATCTCATGCAGGGCGGCTTGGGACAATATTTTTTGAACCGAGGCGCCCTGCCAAGGGACGAGGTGACTCAGCACTTAATAATAAAACTGTATTATAAATATGTAGGTATATTATACAAAATAGATATTTGATATATAGGTAGTACTAGTTTTTGAAGATGTTAATAAAATTAAAGCTTCGTGATCAGTTGTTTTTTTAAATAGCCACGTCCTTTTTTAGTGTGTCCTAAAGTTTAAGTGAGAATTCGCTAATTGCAGAGATTTATCTACTGCAAGTTTATCCTTTTGTTACGTTTGTTTTGATAAACTTTAACACTTGCGAAAGCTCAACAAGCCTAAAACGAGAATTAAAAAATATACTTCTGGCACTCAAATGAGATGTTTTCAAATCAATTTCAAAGAATATCTTTCCCCAGCTTCGTTGGTACCCACAGAACCCAAAAAATGGAGACAAGAGCTTGACAGCTCTATCAACAACACCAGAGGAGAGATTTATGACAAATTTAAAAAATCAGCCTAGGGTTCCGTATCAATTACTGGAAAGAAGATTCAAGAGACCAGTCAAATTACATTATTTTTACTTATGTGTGAATTTGAGATTTTATCCAAATTTAATTGAGTTATGATTAAAAAATAAAAAAGTTGTATTTTCTCAAATACATACTTTTTCTACAAATCAATCAAAATATTTACGCAACTGATGACATGTTTCGGGAAAAAAGCGTTCATTTGTATTTCGCAATAAGTTGATCCTCTCGAATTGCGCTAAAATGTTCGATTCCGACTGCAATTACTGCGTTGCATAAACTAATGCTAACTCTAAATGAAATTATGTAACAGACAAATTTGATCCGCATTCTATTCTTTGGCTAAATCAAGATTTTTATTTGAAAAAAATTAATTATATTTGAGTCAAAAAGCCTTGGAATGCAAGCACCTGTTCTTCCATAAATTTTTTTTTTCTCAACAACTATTACGATATCAAAAAAACCTGCAGTTTTTCAAAATATATAACTCAATATTTGCTAACTCTAGTAAAACCTTTATAAACCTAGGAGAACAGAGGGAAACGATCATTTATTTCACATTTTGAGCTGTATATTTAGGACTATTAGACCGAAAGCTCTTTCAAATGATACCTCACACGATATATTAACTAAAATTTGATTTTTTCGAGATTAAATTTCGACCAAAAATTATATTAAGAGCTTCGGGAGCAGGTTTTCTGAAGTTTTTGAGTTTCCAGGAGATTCTAGATTTGTGAAAAGCCATTTAGCTTCTTAGGGCCTCACTTTGAGCAACTTAGTGCTTTTGGGATTAACACCAATCTAAATTATTCCGCAGACTTGTTATAAATTGTAGGATATTCCTTGAAGCTAAGCTATCAATTTTAGCAGGTGTTATTTATTTCCATTTTTCCGAAATGTTTCATTCTGTCCCCAATCAGTGAGGGGCAGCTGCACAATATGGCAGAGTCTATATAGAATATTATTTATTTTCTTTAAGTGGTATTCCATGACACAATGACAGATAAGAAGACTCAAATCGTTCTTGGATAGATTGGAGCGTTTTTTTGCCTTCTCTGGCGCATACTTGGCTAAAAATCTTTTTTCTTTCTTTGACTTGGAGTATTTTTTCAAAGGGGGGTTTTTTGTTCTTCGCAAAGCCATCAGTTATCTTATTTCCTTTTATTCCCTCGTGCCCTGGAACCTACATTAGGATCAATTGATTGCCTATTGCCAGTTCTTTGCACTCCCAGACAATCTTAAAATTAAAAGCATAGGACTTCGAAAAGCTTCTGATAATATAAATATCCTAGCCCCTCTAAAGCATTTCTTAAGACATTTACGAGTGCACATCTTTAGGGCATTGTACTTCGGCCTAAAAGATAATGGGGCTAGTGCCCAGGAATTGTGATGCTCCAAATTTGGGGCTATATATCCTAATGCCAATGCATCCATCCATCTTGGAGCCATCTTTACACAAGATACAGCTTCCATTTTTTTGTTTTGGTATGACGAACGGGTTTTCCTGGCGACTAGAAAAACCACTTCAAATGGAATATAAAAGTAGTAAATAATAGGCATATAGTCCTTTGGAAGTATTAGGGTATGTGGCTGAACAAACTTCATAACTGATTTTGGGGTGTTCTGTAAGCTCCCTCTGCTCTTACTCTTTCATTTTTTTTTTGCCTGTCGTAGACTGATGTGTTATACTCAGACACACCAATCATTTCCACCTTTTGCATCTTGCTTTGAGGCAATTTTCTTCTAAGAGATGTTCAATTAATTTTTTTATAGGTTTTTTAAAAAACCAGATATGTCTTAATAAAGAATGTCTTAAATATTTTAAATAATTTCAAAAAAACTCATAATGTATGGTGATGTATAATATCTCACACTTAAAGTCAGACACTCAGAAATTATGTAATAATCTAAGATACAAAACTTGTCCCCTGAAACCAAGAAAGATTAAAAAACACAATAAAGGTTGCTCTAACGTGCTTCGGCAAGTTTTGTATTTCAATTTTTGAAGATAAGCAAGGACCACCAAAGAAATGAAATAATTTAACGAATAACGAAACATACGACACTTATTATTGAGAAAATGCATCAAAATATAGTGTTATCAATAACTATATCTAAGTTAACACAATGAAAACCTAAAATTGTTACTTAAGGTACTGTAAAACCTATTCATATCTCGTACTGATATTAGCTCATACTTGTAAATCGGACAGGCATAAGCGGCAATGAAGATTAGAACAGTCCAGTGTTTTTGCAATATTCGATGAAATATTATTTCACTTACTCCAGAATACATTCCTGAGCTGCTGCCGGCTAAAATTTGACCCTTTCTCATGTCTCTATTTAATTAAGCCCACAAATCTTCAATTGGACGAAGATCTGTGGATTTTGAAGGTGATTTACTAAATGAGAGTAGCTATACAGAAACCATTGGCAAACCAGACCATTAATTTGTTTGGGATTCTTGTCCTGATCCAGCGTGGTTCGCAGCTCAAAACTTTTAGTATTTTTTTGTATAATAGTGTCTATTTTGTACTAGATTTTCCACGTTCATCATGTTTAATAACAAATCTGCATAAGATGAACGGACTCTGTAGTTTTTTGCCATATTGGTTTTACTGTTGGTTTATTATCTGTAAACTGCTTCGCAGTACATCCACAAGCTTCATCAGAAGAGGGCTTTTCAGTACCGTACACTTCTGGAGCTCGATTAGAACTATCGCACTTTCTACTGTTCTATAAATGTACAGACCAATTAGGTTTGAACATTTATTAGATTCGAAGTTTGGAAACCAAAGACCGGTTTCGTTCTTATTAGACCTCGTCAGTTTGGTATACCCACTCGAATGATAACAATCCGACCAATAAGTACTAAATAATCAACGTACGTCAAGCGTGTGACTCTTATTACTACCGCCACCTATTGGTCCATAGAGAAACTATGGCCATCGCTAACAATGTCGTATGCAAGTAGAATACAACCTAGACTGCAAATTCATGCCTAGAGGGCTACATGAATTTGCAGACTACTTGCACACGATATTTAAAGGTAGTTAAAATAGGTTTAGGAATATTAGGGACGCTCCAGCTGGCAAAGTTACTACTTTTTTGTTATTCTCTCTTGTTGCATTATTATCTTTTGCATATTACACTACTATCAATTTTAGAACGCTTTTATTAAACGTAATTAACAGTGTCCGAGTAAGTGTAAGACACTGTATATTACTTTGGCAAACGATTTTTCTGTTTCGCAAACGATTTATGGCTCTTCCGAATCCTGGCAAAAGATTTATCGTGGTTTCACGAACGACAATTTATGCACCAAAAAATATTTAACCTTTTCGCAAATAGTTTGTTGCCTTCGCGAAAAATGTTTTAACTATTTCACAAAATGTTCATGGCTTTCTTCAACGATTTATTGCTTCTAAAACCAATTTATTACTTTGCAAACTAATTTGACAATTTCACGAACGATTTAGGACTTCATTTAGGTCTTTCCAATTTCGCGAAAAACCATACAAAAAATACAAATGATTGATTGCCTTTCAAACTTTCTAAAACCTTTAAAAATCTCCTAAATGATTCAAAGAATTTAAAAAAACTTACCTAAAGTTCCAGTGCTGTAGAGCCTACTTGTAAGTTTCAGAAATCATTTGAAAACTTGAAAGACTTTAGCCTCAAAAGTTCTTTTAAAACGTTAAAAGATTTTATCACTTTCGCAAAAGGTATATCGCTTTCGGGAACGATTTATTGCTTTCGCGAACAATTTATCGTTTTCGAAAACATTTTTCTCATTCTGGCGAAAGCTTTATTGCTTTATCGAACGACGATTTATCGATGGCAAAACATTTATTGATTTCGCAAACGATTTATTTTTTTCGCGAACTTTTTATTGTTATCGGGTGAACGACGATTTGTGGCTTTCAGATAAACTTATTACTTTCGCAACTGTTCTATTACTTCTTCTTCTTATACTTTGGCAACCAATTTGTGGGGATTTTGCAAGCAATTTCTAACTTTCACGAAGGACTTATGGATTTATCGCTTTCGCGAACGATTTATAGCTTTCAAAAGCATTATTTTTATTCTGGCAAACGCGTTAATCGATAATTTATCGCTTTCGCGAACGACGACTTTATCGACCAAAAAATATTTTTCGATTTTGAAAACAATTTTTCTCTTTCATGAACGGTTCCCGACCAAAGAATTGGTTTCCTAAATTATTTATAACTTTCGCGAACGATTATTTGCTTTTGCAAACGAGGTATTATTTTGGTAAATGATTCTATTCTATTTCGCCTACGATTTATGGCTTGCGCGAATATATATTTTTTCACTGTGGCAAATTATTTATCATTTACGCTAACATTTTTTCACTCTGGCAAACGACATATCGCTTTCGCGAATGATGATTTCTCGATTTGGTTAACGATTTATCACTTTAGCATAAAAATTATCGCTTCCGCGAAAGATTTACATTTTTCCCCGGCAAATGGTTGATCGTACTCACTTTTCAAAATGTCTAAAATGTTCAAAAAACTTCATAAAGAACCAGATGTTTTTTTTAAACTCAAATAATGTCCTAAAGGTTTTAAAGCATTAAAGAAAGAGGACAAGATTAACGATGTTCAACGCCTTTTGGAAGGTGATCGCGTTTCGATCAATTATGCCAGGTGGGTACCTCGTCTTTTGACTGAAAAACAGAAACAACAACGTCTGGAGATCTTGGACGTTTTCAACGTGAATGTGATGGTTTTTTGCAAAGTATCGTGACGCCTGATGAGAGTTGGGTCCACCATTAGACTCCTGAATCTAAACAAGCAAGCCTGGAGTGGAGAAGAAAGGGGGAAGGTGCATCCGTCAAAGCAAAAACTCGCCTCTCAGCTAAAAAGGTTCTTGCAAAAGGTTTTGAAATTTTAAAAGAGTTGTGCATTAGAAGGTGGTAGACTGAAACTTTCACGGGCCAAGTTTCTTTCGAACAATTCATGTAGAATTCAATTCTGTAACGTTCGGGGTCTAAACTCAAATCTAAACTCGGTTCATCAACGCCTTCAAAATGAAAGACCTCATGTACTGTCTCTGACGGAAACTACCCATCCATCAATACAGTCCATTTGCTTTGCCCTAACTACGACTTGCACACAACATTTTGACACAAGAGGGGAATTTGTGCTTTTACGCGAAGCGACCTGTCCTGTCAACGAGAAGAAGCACTGGAATCTGCTGATCATGATGTGATTTGGCTGAAAAACTGCTCCAAAAACGAAAAAATATTTATCTGTGCACTTTATTTATTTCCAAACGATCCTTCATACAGACAGCTCTTCTCTTATCTCTTCGTAACCTCTGGTCACCTACAGACGAATTATCCAAAAGCTGAGGTTGTCTTTTTAGGTGACTTCAACGTACACAACATCCACTGGTTAAGGTTTTCTTCCCGAACTGACGACGCGGGAAGGGTGGCAGAGGCTTTCGCCATCACTTGTGGACTACCGCAATTAGTTGAGGAACCCACAAGAATTCCTGATGTAGGTACCCATTAACCTAATCTACTCGACCTTTTCCCTACAAATTCACCAAAATCATATAAAATCTCTGTGACATCACCGCTTGGAAGTTCGGATCACAAGCCTGTAGCAGCCTCTTGCCCGCTTCATATAACATCTCCTTCCCAGACGCAGTCCCATAGGGTTTGGCACTTACACTCTGCAAACTGAAAAGAATTAAGAGAATTCTTTGCATCTTTTCCATGGCAGGAAGTCTGCTTTAACTCAGACAACCCTTCCTTAGTCGCCGAATCCATCACGGAAACTATCGTGATTGGTATGGAATGCTCAATTCCCCACTCCCAAAAGAAGTCTACCTTCAGTAAATCTTGGTTCAGTAAAAAATGTGCTCGGGCTGTCTCCTGCAAAAATCGCGCATATCGTCGTTGGCGAAATAATCCCTCAGTCAAGACTCGGACCATATTTGTAGATGCACGAAATTCTTGTAAACAGGTTATTGACGAGGCAAAAGATGATTTCGATCGTAAAATGCGCCAGAGGCTTATCAACTGTCCAAACGGTTCCAGGTCGGGGATTTGCAAAGTCGATTGGAAAGAATTTTTATCTTCAAATTTTTCACCTTTACTTGGTGAAAATAGCAATATCGCTACTACCTCCAAGGAAAAGGCTGACATGTTAGCCTAAATGTTTGCTGAAAATTCCAATCTTGATTCTCAAAACGCAGAACCCCCTATTCTTCTTATGGTTGACACTTCGATGCCTAAAGTTCGCCTGAAACAGTGCGTTTCAGACAACGCACAATCAGGAAGATTCTCCTCAAGCTCGACACCTTGAAATCTTCTGGCCTTGATAGTATTCCCGCTATTGTTCTTAAGAAGTGCGCCCCAGAATTGAGGCCTGTCCTAAGCAAATTGTTAACACTCTCTTACAACAAAGGTGTATTCCCTAACATCCGGAAATCTGCTAGAGTGCAGCCTGTCCCTAAAAAGGGAAAAAGGAATCTGGCTAACACTATCGCCCTATATCTTTGTTACACGTTATATCTAAAGTGATGGAAAAGGTTATCAACATTGAGATTCTCAAATGTCTGGAGAAAAACAGAATCATCTCCGACAGGCAATACGGTTTTAGACAACAACGTTCCACTGGCGATCTACTGGCATGTATTACTCATATCTGTAACTCAACTATGGAAAAACATGGTGAGGGTAGGATTGTGGCATTGGATATCTCAAAGGCTTTCGACAGAGCCTGGCACCGATCTCTTCTCGTCAAAGTAACATCTTATGGTCTCCCTTCTGGACTCTGTCATTTGATATCCAATTTTCTCGCTGCCAGATCTCTTCAGGTCGTCGTCGATGGTATCTCATCCGAGACATTTGCGACTAACGCAGGGGTGCCTTAGGGGTCTGTTCTGTTTCCTACTCTATTTTTGTTACACATAAACGATCTCTTAGCTTCAACTTCCAATCCTATATACAGCTACGCAGATAATAGCAACCTTGTGCCATCTTTTTTCTTCGACAAACCATTATCTATCGCTGCTTCAGATCAACTAAGGGAACAGCAGATGCAGACAATTAATCGCGATCTCGAGACTATTCTGGAATGAGGTAAGAACAATTTGGTTGACTTCAATGCTTCAAAAACTCAAGCCACGCTTTTCTCTAAGAAAACATCAAGGAATAATGCAACAAACATATTAATGGACGGTAAAACCCTTCCGATGGGATCTAATCTATCTATTCTAGGAGTGAATGCAAGCACTAACTTCTCTTGGGATGATTATGTGCGCACCATTGCCAAATCCGCCTCTAAGAAGCTAGGCTTTCATTTTAGAGGTAAAAAGTACTTCACATCTAATCAGCTGTTAACACTATACAAAGCTCAAGTTAGGCCAACACTAGAATACTGTTCTCATGTTTGGAGTTCAGCCCAAAAACACACTTTAGCTCTCTTAGATTTAATTCAAAGAAGAGCGATTTGCCTAATTGATGATGAGAGTCTGATAGATTCTCTCGAAACACTAGAGCACAGGCGTGTAGTTGGTGACTTGTCTCTTTTCTACATGTACTATCAAGAAAGATGCTCGCAGGAACTAATAGGATTGATCCCTCCAAGGGCAAGATTCTTGAGGCGTACTAGACAGGCGGAGACAGCAAATTTCCTGTGCGGTCCAGCTTGACACAGTGAGGAATTCTGTCTACGAAGACTCTTCTTTCTATAGAACTTCCAAGTTATGGAACTTGCTACCGAAAGGAATTTTCTCCAAAAATTACAACTTATCCTTGTTTAAGAAGGCAGTTCATCGCCATCTATCCTTGTTTCCGCATCCTACTTCGCAGTGCGTTAAAAGCATAATGGGGTTACCCTTTGCGAGTGGATTAAACTTAAAAAAACGTCGATTTGCTGCATGATCGCCGTAGAGTTAATGCTGCCTATTACTACCAGCTATTGGATAAAACAAAACGTGCATATCGGCGGAAGGAAGAAGAGGGGTTAATTTTTGGTCAGAAATGTGATTTTGCTTCACGACAATGCCCGCCCCCACACAGCCAATCTGACACATCAAAAATTAGAGGAAACATTAGAACACCCTCCTTATAGTCACGACTTTTTACCAGTGATTATCATATGTTTAGGCCACTGGAAGAAGCTCTAGAAGGTGAGCGATTCAATGATGATGCTGCTCTTGATCATCATTGGTGCATAATTGGCTACAAACAAACCTCCCTTCTTTTTATGAATATGGCATTAAAACACTCCCAATCCGTTGAGAAAAATGTATAACAAAATAAATAGATTATGTAGAAAAATAGTTAGTAAGTTTTATATATGTATCTTATACCAATAAATTTTTAAAATCAAATTCCAGTTCATATTTGATTTACCCTTGTATAATCAAAAAGAGATATTTAAAATTGTTAAGTACTCTTTGGAGTTTTCTTTGGAATATTTAAGGATTTCTTATAATTTCAAAAGCCTTCTCATGGTCTTCGAAATATCTATTAGTTTTTAAATAAATCTCTGTAAATTTCAAGAAGTTTTTGGAATTTATAATAAATTTTGTAACTTTCAAAAAATTCCTAAAATTTTTAAAATGCATTTGAGAAGTCCTAAAATTTAGTTGAAAAAATGTAGATATTTTTAGGAAACTGTTTGTGAGCCTTAAAGCTGCTTACAAAGTTGAAGTCTTTAGGATCTCTTTTCAGGGTTTAAAAGATTTTTAAAATTCTTAAAATCTCCATGGGCCTATTGAAAGCAGAAAAGAAATTACGAAAAAAGGTTAGGTCTGATGTCTTTTTTTGTTGAAAGGATTTTGAAAATTTATTTTATTGTCTCAAGAAAAAAATAAAAATTTAGGACTTAAGAGCTTGAGAGCTTTTGATATACTGAAAAATTCCTGTAATTTAAAAGAACTCCAGACTCTTAAAGACTCTTAGAGCTTTTAAGGTTTCATTTGGATATTTAAAATCTTTTTATAATTTCGAACGATTCTCATGATTTTCGAAATGTCTAAAAATCTCTCCCAATTTTCCAAATGTCCTTAAAAATTTCTGGTCATTTTTAATATAAATCCCCTTATCTTTCAAGAAGTTCTTGGGATTTGCAGGAAGTTTTAAAATTTTTAGAAAATTCCTAAGGTTTGCAATTTTCTGAAAATCTGAAAAGGTTTCGTAATTTTATTTTTTCCTCAGGACTATCAGAAGCTCTGTGGGGCTTTCGAGGCCTTTTGCAGTATTCAATATTCTTAAGAATTTCAAAACTTTTTGAAATACATAAAAAATTATTGATCTCCTACAAACTGTTGTGTAAGTTTTAAAAGCTGCTTAAGAATTTTAAACTTCTTTGGAACTCTTCAGTACATGTCTTATAATCTTCAAAATATTTTTTGTGGATTTTAAAGATTTTTAAAATTCTTAAAATCCTCCAGAGGCTGATTGAAAGCAAACAGAAAGAAATTAAGAAAGTTTGAAGGTTTTTTTTTCTAACATTATTTGAAATTGGTGCAAAAATTCTAAAAATAACTTTTGACTTGGACATTTCATCTAAAAGTTTCTTGAAAACTCACTTTGACATTTCTCAGAGTAGAAATTTTGTTTGCTAAAAATTATACCTTAAATAAAGTTGAAAATTTATTCTGAAAGTTAGTTTCTTTGAAATTTGTTGTAAAGTTTCAAGAAAGAAACTGTACTGTTTGAAAGTTTTTTCTTGCATTTCGAACCATAATTATGTACGATTTTGAAGTCCCTTTTCTGGAGGTTGTTTCAAAATAAAGTTGCAAAAAAGTTTCTTATCCTTGAAATGTTGACTTTTTAAGAATTAGAATTATGCTGAAAAGGATGCAATGTAAATGTTTCTTATCCTAAAAGTTTCTCTCCAGTTCAGTTTTCAGTTTCAAACTAAACATTTCTGGTATTTTTCTTACAATTTTGATTTTGAACGAATTTAAATATTGTTGAAAAAGATCTCAACTTAAAGCTTTTGTTTTGAATGCTTCTTAGAAATTTAATTTGCAGTTTCGATGAAGAAACTAAGATTTTTTTTGAAATTTATAAATAATTGATAGGGCAAAAATAAGTCTACGCAGTAATATGGGCAATGCGAAGAATAAGTTTTATGCAAATTTAGGAGTCCATGATACCAGCCGTAACAAATGCTATTTGATTTATATGGGGAAAACTAAGAGTCTTATTAAAACGAGAATTAATGAGCATTTTGCTCACTTTACACAGACAAAAATATGATAATGTATTCTCAATCTATAGAATATTTTAAAATCATTGCTAGTGCAGTAACTCGTGAAAATATGGTATATTTGCTTCTCAATGTATCGCAAGCTGTACCGGCTGAGTTGCAGGGCGATTTATTAAATGTAAAATGATACCGAGTGTATTAAAGGTCACCAGTTATGTAACCAGCTCGCGGGTGGGTTTCCAGGTGTAATCTTGTATTATGTAACAGCAACAAAGTTTGTCTTTTTTCCCCCGTGCATACTTAACAATAAGTCAGAGTAACAAATTGCTTGTTGTAGCGGTTTAACTGCATCCATGCAATTTTATAAATCTCTATTAAATATCGTATTGCACTAAGAGGTGCATAACAGTTATTACCTCCTCGATGCTTAATCTCCCATCGCACGCTCTTCTTCCCTTGACAAAAACCAAAACTTTGTCTACATAATTGAATCACAAATAACTGTCTTTAGAATGTTCGGTAGCAACCTTAATAACTAAATCAGTCTTCTTTTGGTTACAAATTTAAAAACGCTTTGACAACTGATTTATGGAATCGGTCGAGAAATACAAGTTTCAATACGGTTTTTTAACTAAATAACGCGATGCAGATTCAGTTCAGGAGCAGATCAATCAACGATGTGACTTTTCAATAAATAAAACATGTCTCGTCTTTTGAAGAAAATAGAGTAGAACTTGGACCACCCACGGCATGGTATTTCGCCAACTTCTTACCCATGTCGCTCACAGAAATGGGTAAAATGATTCCCACTTTCGATTCCAGAAAATATCGACTCAAGATTCCGCCCAAAATCGTAATTTTAAATGAGAGAGAAATATAATAGATAGAAAAGGTTCTTCAGTATAACTAGTATCTGCTATTCTCTAAAAAACAAAATGAGGTTTTTATAACTATATCAAAAAAGTAACCTTGAGCTGCAAAGAAATAACCCTCTATTTATTTTCAAGCCTGCAGTAGTAAAATTATCAACTGTGGCTGCAAATGCCAGGAATAGATGTCCAACTCGATAAAGTTCGAGAAACTTATAAATTATTCCGATGAACAAACAGAATGATCAATATCTCGTTTTAATCGATCTTTCAGTTTGCTCAGTGTATTATAAATCACGATAATGAAGGCTTCTACGGCCCGAGTCAGTACAGGATATACTTCTTCCGGTATTGGACCGTGTCAAAGAGCTGCTAAAAGTGTTCGACGTTTCGCCCACCATCGTAGGGAGCTTCTTCGGGAACAAAGAAACAATAAATGAAAAATAAAATGTAAGGAAATATGCAAACATGAAAAATGAAAAAAGTCCAATTTCAAAACATCAGAGCACGGAGTATGTCCACCATACCAGAGGCGAAACTCTTCTGAATTATAAATTTGATACAAAGGATAAGAAAGTTTAGACCAAAGAGCACGGTAACTCACTATGTCCATCATACCAGAGGCGAAACTCTTCTGACATTTGTTGCAATAGATTACACGCTTAAATTTGAAGCTTTTAGGAACTTCCTGAATAGATCGAATATACGAATGATATTTTTGGAAAGACTTCAAAGATAGAATCACCGAAAGACCAAATTCTTAAAAGATTCAAACTTTGAATGGTCCAACGTTATAGTGTTTGGATCTTAAAACGATTAAATCACTGAATGATCGATTTCTTGCAATATCGAATCTTGGAATGAACAATTTCTTTGAATAATCAAATATATACTTGATTTGTTTTCTGAAAGATCCCATAACTTATTCTCAGAATGATGAAGTCACTGACCGAGTGATCGAATCCATGAATAATCAAATCTTCGAGGAATATATTTATTGAAACATTGGATTGATTCCCTTAACATTCAAGTTAAAAAGCGATTAAATTCCTGAGTGATTAAATCGTCAAATGACTGAGTCATTAAATCTCCAAATCTTCGATTACTTTTCGATATCGAATTTTGGAATGATCAAATCCTTGAAAGATCGAATATTTGAACGATCGCATCTCCGAATAAATGTTTTTCTGAAAGATCGATTTAATTCTCTGGATGACCGATTCAGAGGGTAATCAAATCCCGGAATAATTAAATAGTCAAATGATCAATCACCGAATGTTCGAATCTCCTTAGGATAAATTTTCTAAAATATTGAATTTTTTACTGATTCCTTCGAATTATCGAATCTCTGAAATATCGGATCCAGAAATAATCGAGTCTCGAATGGTCGAATTGTCGAATCTCTGAATAACTAAATCTTCAAATAAAATATAATGAATATAAAATGAAATATCGGACCCTAAGTAATTAAATCTCTGAAAAATCGAATCTTCGAATTGTCAAATCCCCGAATAAGTGAATTTTTAAATTATTGAAGCAATGAGCTATCGAATTTCTACATAATACATTTTCTTCCTGCAAGATCGAATATTTGAATGAACGATTTCCTGAAAAGTGTAAATTTTAAGAATATTATTTTTTTAAATTTTTCGTAATTTTTTTGAAGAATGCAGTTTTTGTCTTAAAATTTAATCTTGGCGCTTTTAGTTTTTACTTATTTTTCAGTAAAGTTCAATTAAAAACAAAAAAATTCGACTTTCTAATTTCTAAATTTTATCGTTTTTCTTATTAAATTTTTTTATTAATTCTAAATAAGCCGATTTTTTTATTTCTTACGTCTCTAGCTTTATTGCACTTAAAACGTAAATGCCACAGTCGCATTATTGTCTTAAATATTGATTTTTTTTTTCACAATATCTAGTTCAAACTCAAGATGTACTTAAAATTTATTTTTTTGTTCTTTCATGAAACTAATCTTCATTCATTGAATTTAATTTCGAAATGTATAAATATTATAACATCTTTGAGTTTATAAAAGAGGAATTTGTTTCGATATATAGATTGCCCCATTTTCCACCCTCACAAGCATTCTTGCTTATCTGAAGATCTATAATCTTAAAATTATGGCAAAGGGTCGAACCGATAAAAATAACAATTTGAAACCCTGCTTAAAATTTCAGCTATTTCTCACAATTACCAATTTAATTTTTAATATTGTAATCCAAACTAGAACTTTTGGCATCATCGAAGTGAAAAAAATTGGAAATTCTTTTTTTCATTTTTTTCTTCTAAATTTTATCTCTTTACATTTTATGCAGAGTTTCATTCAGGTGAACTTGGCTTGACAAAAGTGCGAACTGGCGCGAGTCGTTGGCAATTTTTTCGGCGCGAATAAAGTTAGCATAAAAGGGTGCTTTGGGCCAAGCGGACGTTTTAATCAACCCGCAAAACACTATAATTAAGGGGCATGATTTTAATTTACAGTCAAACGGGTGAAACACATGACAGTTATGTGGTACGTTAAGCGTCAGATTTAATGGAAGCCTTAAGCGTTTATGTTAAAACGACGGCTGACTTCTCGCCAAATTAAATCTGCCTGACCGTCCGATTGTAAAGAATTTTTAACGAACAGAACCTAAAATGAAATGGGAAACTATTTTTTCCTGGTCAGCCATTTTTAAAAGGTTTTGTTGTATTTTTTTGTCACTCGAATTTCCGAAATTTGCAGAACATAGACATTTCTGGAAATGTAAAAGTTTGAGTTACAAAGTTGAAATTTTGAGTTGAACTTTGCAGTTTGAAATTCCTCAAAACTTCGACTTCTGTTTACAAATTTTGAGTTCAAAAGCGAAATACTGAGATTAGAATTGAAATTTTGCCAAATCTTCGATATTGTGATATTGAAGTCCAAAACTTAAGAAATAGATCACAATTATACTCGAAATTTTTATATTACGTTTGAAAGTTTGAGTTTACAACTAACAATTGAAAAAATAAGTTTCAACATTAAATCCAGCGGATAAAATTTTGAGGTAAAAATTCAAATTTTTAAACAAAAATTGAAAATTTTGAACTGAAATTTCAAGAAAATACTCCAAATTTCAAATTTCGAAATTTTTGACAACATTTTTAAGATTGGATTAAGCAATATGTCAAAATTTCGATATTTACTGCTGTAATTTCAATTTTCAAGTTTAGAAATCAAATGTTGACAAGAAAACAAGATTTTCAGATTAAACCTTATGCGATGGTGGAAATTTTGTGTTTAAAATTTCATTTTTAGATTTAAAATTTTTCAGAAATGTCAGAATTTGAAGATGAAGTTTGCAAAAACTAGAACTCTCTTTGAATTTTGAGTTTCATTTCAAAATTAAAGTTGTTAAACTCAAGTTCGACTGTTTAGGCTTTTTGTCGAAACAATTTTGAATTCCAAAGAAAAGCTGGAAATCTCGTTTATTCTTGAAATGTTGAAAAAGGTCATAACTATTAAGCTTTATCAATAATAAGGACAACAAGAAATATTAAATATTGTTGTAGTTGTTAGTAGAGTTTAATAGTTCTGAATATTAAAGAATTTTCGAACTTTCGACAGCAACATTTGCAATTTACTATTTTAACTCAATTGCGAGGTGCCCTAAAAAAATTTCGAGGTGGCTGTCGAATGTCCTATGGTCGAAAGTTTTCGTTTAACACACTCCTTAATTTTGTTAAGGGGTGTGTTAGACGAAAGCTTTCGAAAAGAAAACGTAAACCGAAAAGATGACGAAAGTAAGAAAAAATGACCCATAGGACATTCGATAGTCGTATCGAAATTCCACTTTGGAATAGAGCGCGTCGTAAATCGCGCTCGAGAATTCGATGCCGACGTTTTAATTTGTAATTTACGGACGACTGTTTCGTTTTGTTTATAACTTTGGAGTATCAGTTTCATTCATGGGACATTACAATGATCGTTGCCGTGGCGACCAGGTGTTTTTCAGCTTAAAACTGTAAAAGTTACGCCTTAACGTTTGTCATTTGCCTTATAATTGCGTCCATACCGAATATGGGAAATACCGTTATAGCATTTTAATTTTTCATAAATGTGTGACTTCATTTCTCGGCCAAAGTCATATTTTAGCTCCGACGAGAGGAATTTTGTTTAGAAATTATTCTGAACGTTTTTGCCACGAAGAAGAAGTGACTTAAACATTTGGAAATTTCATGGAAGGGAAAGAAGGCAAAAAATTAATTAAAATGAATCCAAAACAAGATAAAGTTTAATTTTGGTCTAATCAGTGAAGTAGAAAAACATGATAACAGGTAGTGGAGAAAATTGCCCGAAGTCGTCCGCATATCGTGTAAATATCGAGAATGCTCTCGTGAAAGGTATTGAAATTCGATCGTTAATTTTGTCAAACAATTTGCGGTAATTTCAGTATAACTACTCATTTAGCAACAAGTCATAATTTATGTCATTTTCATAATATACCGTTTTATATTCATGAAGAACATCGGGGCAAATTATACCAAACGCAGTTTTAATTTTATTAAGAATAATTTATCTTAGAACGAAGATAATACCACTTAATTGATTTAAATGGTCTTATCGAGGTGTCAGGACGAGTTTTTAACTATCTACATGCAATTCCCCTGAATTTCTTTTCAGGGTAACTTCGATGACTTTTTAGCAAAATGGTAATGTGCAGTAACATTCTCACACACACATACGAGGTTCACTCAATTTATTGAAAGAAATATTCCCAGGAAAAGTAGTTTCGCTATTCGCCGCTCTTGGGGTTCTAACCACTTAATAAAACCAATCATTTCTTGGGTTACATTTGTAGCGTAATTGTAGAACTTGAGAAGGCTGGCAAAAAGATTTTGAAAGCACTAGATAATTTTAAAAAGTCATAGGAGCTGTTTATAAAATTTAGAACCAAGCTGAAAATTTCAAAAACTTCTGAAATACTGTAATCGTTGTTAAAGATTCCAAGATGTATTCTTGAAGGTCTAGAAGTTTATGCAAATTTAGGAATATGTCAAAAGCACTTGAAAACTTTTAAAGTATCTTCGAAGCATCCAGAGCCTCTTACACACCTAAAGGATTTCTTAATACTACAGGAGCCTTGTTAAATTGTTAAAAGTTTCTTGAAACACCAGGAACTTTTAAAAGTTCCAAAACTTTTTAAAAGCCACAAACATTTCTTGAAAGTTTTAGAAATTTATTTAACAAAGATTAGAATTTCTCAAAGACTTTTGGAAAAGTACGACGAGGTATTTTGAAAGCAGTAAAAAGCTTTTTGAAAATGTACAAAATTTTTATTTGTCGAAATAAAACCTTAAAAGCTCCAAAGAATAATTAACGCCCCTGGGTGTTCTTTAAAATAACAGGAGCTTTTAAGACTTTTGAAAGCTAGTTACAACCTTGAGAGATTTTATGAAAGGTTCAGAACTTCTTATAGGTCCCAAAACTTCTTGAAAGTTCCAGAGATTTATTTAAAAATTGCCATGAATTATCAGATATTCGGAGAACTGCAATGGAATTTGCCAAGACCATAAATGAGTTTTCGAAAGTCTAGATAATCTTTAAATATTCTAATGAAACCTTGAAAGCTTTACCATTTTTGAAAAATTCTTTAAAATTACAGGAGCTTTTTCAGATACTTAAAAGATTCAAAAAGCCAAAAATATTCTTGAAAGCCTCAACGATTCATTTAAAAATTATCAGACGTCTTTAAAAACATTAAAGAATTTGCAATACATTTTTTGAAGACCATGAGAAACTTTTCGAACATCAATAAAATTTTTAAATATCCAAATAAAACGTTAAAAGCTTCAAACTAAAAATTTATTTAAAATTACATAACTTTTTTTGATTATCAAAAGCTTTTTGCAAGCTCCTAAAGTTTTTTAAACGTTATAAAACTGTTTTAGAAGCCCAAGAAACATTTTAAAATGTCCTACGGCCTAAAGGTTTCCTAAAAACCTTATACGTATGATTCTTTCAGAATCTACCCAAAATTCGTTTCCAACACGAGAATTTAATTTGGTTTATGATAACTCAACCATTAAACAAGTAGAAAACACTAGATACTTAGCAATTACCATCACTAAAAGAGGGATAGGACATGCAGAAATTAAAAACCCAATAGGGAAAGTGTAGAAAGATCTTAGGAGCACTTAATCCAGTATGCTGGGATAAAAACATATCTAAGCAGAGAAAAGTTTGAATGGGTAAAACCCTAATGAAACCAGTACTATTGTATAGAAGTGAAATTTGGACCTCCTAAATGCGAAATGGAAGAGAAGGTTCAATACCATAGAGATGGATTATCTAAGAAGAAGCGCCAGGATATCACGATTAGATAGAAAAAGGAACGAGAACATTCAAAATATAATAAACGCAAGGGAAACTATAGTGAATAGAATGGAATAAAGAGGACTGCAATGGTTTGGACACGTACTTCAAATAGATGAACTAAAGTGGCCACATCGAATACTTAAATGGAAACCCACAGGAAAGAGGAGAAGGGGACATCCGAGGCGATCATGGAATGAAGGAATGAGGAAAGCCATAGAAAGCAGACAGTTAGAAGACGAAGATGCACAAGATAGAAGTAACATAGATGGCGTTTAATTGTAATGGGAATGCAAATATAATTTGATTTAAAACCGTAAAAGAATTTAATTGTGGGGATCGATTAATCAAAATTTGACATTTCACAAAATCAATAATTTAGAAACTTAGTCATTAGGTAACTCAGTTCATTTATAAATTTAATCACTCGGTGAATCAATAATTCAGGTAATTTCGGAAATTCAATCTTTCGGGAAAGAAGATTCGAATATTCGATGAATCAATGAGCAGATCAATTAACAGTTCTCTCTTTCAGAAAATCAGTTAGAGATTTAATCTCTCAATAACTCAATTGTTTGAAAATTCAATCATCCATTCAAAAAAAAAGGTCTTGCAGAAAATAGATTACGTAGAAATTCGATCGTTCAGTACTTCAGTAATTTAAAGATCCAGTTATTCACGGATTCGATCATTCAAAGATTCAAACTTTTAAGGATTTGATCATTCATAGATTTGACCTTTCATGGATTCATCAATTTGGAGACTTCATATCAATTCGTCAAAAATTCAATCTTTAAGAAAATCGATCATTTGGAGATTGCACCATTCAATGATTTAGTTAATTAGTTCATCCAGGCATTTGATCGCTTTTTGTCTATATCATTTAGGGAATCCATCCAATCTTTTAATAAATATATCCTTAGAAAATTTAAGTACTCAATGGCTCGATCATTTAGGAAAGCAAAATTCAATGATTTGATCTTAGAGAAAAACAAGTCATTCGGATATTCAATCTTTCACACGTATTCGGCCTATTCAGAATTTGGTCTTTTAGGACAATCTGAAAATTTAAGACTCCATAGTTCAAGGAATTCAATCATTCAAAATTTGAGTCCTTCGGAAAATTGATTATTAGGAGATTTGACCATTTAGTGTTTAAAGACTGATAATGATTTAGGGTTTTGATAATTATTTGATTTAATCATTCAGGGGATCAATCCAAGCTCTCAATAAATATATCGTTTGAAGAGTTTATTACTTATTCTTTCATTCAAAAAATCGATCATTCAATGATTCAAGTCTTTGAAGAAAAACAATTATTTGGATATTCAATCATTTCAGTGATTCGATGATTAAAAGATTCGATCGTTCAAGGTGATAAACATTCCAAGAATCTATATTGCAAGAAATCAATCATTTGGATTATTCAGTGATTCGTTCATAGGATCCAACCATCCAGGGATTAGAATTTTTTCTGGGATTAAACCATTTGGAGATTTAATCTTTTAGCAGATTCAAGTCATTTAGGAATTTAACCTAATTCAGTATTTAATAATACCTAGATTACATCTCTTTGATAATTTTAGAAATTGATGTTTCAGAAAATCGTTCTGTTAAATATTTAATAATTCATATATTTTTAAATTCAATTATTCATGGATTCGATCACTCGGTGACCAATAATTCGAGAAATCAACTTTGGACAAATGTTTGATCTTTCAAAGGTGTTGATCACTTCTTGAATGATAAATTCAAGGTAATTCTATCTATGGCTTCGGTTCCCGAGGCATCGGGGCAAACCAATCTTCCCTTTTATAAATGGGAAAGATGCTCAGCAGAGAGATACTAAATGTGGTAAATCACTTTAAATGAATAATTAAAATTTTACTTCCGATTGCAATACATGTCAAATTATATTTCTTTATTTTTGTCAATATTAGAAATAAAAAACTTTGGACTTTAGGGTCGAAATTTCAAGAAAAATGTAAAAATTTCAAATTTAATGTCAAAGCTTTGAGGAAAAAAGTCAAAGCTTTTAAAAACCAAACAAAGTTTTATTTTATTTTATTTGAAAATAAAACAAATACATAATCAGATTTCATCCTAAAGTAATATTTTTGAGAAAATCTTTAAATTGATAAAACAAATATAAAATTTCGCTCAAAATTTCGATTTTAAAGTTGTAATGTTATGAAATAATTATGCAAGTAGAATGCAACCTAGACTACAAATTCATGCAGCCCTCCAGGCGTGTATAGTGACTCATAGGTAGTTAAACTACCAACAGTTGAAACACTGCCACCTAGCGAGGCGGTTGCTCTCTAGGAACAATTTCCCAGAAGACAAGGATTCTAATGCACAGACCAATAGGTGTGAACATTTATTAGATTCAAAGTTTGGAAACCAAATACCGGTTTCGATCTTGTTAGATCTCGTCAGTTTGGTATATCCAACTCGAATGCTAACAAATGTTCCGACAAGTAAGTACTAAAACATTCACAGGCGTCAAACGAGTGACTCTTAGTACTACCAAACTAACGAGATCTAACAAGGTCAAAACCGGTATTTGGTTTCCAAACTTCGAATCTAATAAATGTTCACACCTATTGGTCTGTGCATTAGAATCCTTGTCTTTTGGGAAATTGTTCCTAGAGAGCCACCGCTTCGCTAGGTGGCAGTGTTTCAACTATTGGTAGTTCAGCTACCTATGATTCATTATACACGCCTGGAGGGCTGCATGAATTTGTAGTCTAGGTTGCATTTTACTTGCATACGACATTGTTGGCGATGGCCATAGTTTCTCTATGGACCAATAGGTGGTAGTACTAAGAGTCACTCGCTTGAGGCCTGTGAATGTTGTAGTACTTACTTGTCGGAACATTTGTTAGCATTCGAGTTGGATATACCAAACTGACGAGATCTAACAAGATCGAAACCGGTATTTGGTTTCCAAACTTCGAATCTAATAAATGTTCACACCTATTGGTCTGTGCATTAGAATGAAATAATTAACTAAGTTGAAAAATTTTAGAAAAAAGTGGAAAAACAATCCTAATTTCAGGGACAATCTAAATTTTAACACAAAATTAGGAAAGGATATCCCGATTTTAGATACGAAATTTTGAGAAAAAAATTGAAGCTTTGAAAGCGATCAGTTAGTTGAATTATTAGATATATTTATTGTGTCCAGCATATAAAATATTTGAACTTTTCAGATGAATTAAACCTATAAGCCCAAAAGAAAGGGAGGGTCATTACAAAATGCCACTCACGGAAAATAGAAAAGAATTTGAAGTATCGCAGACACATATACCAAAATGCGAACCGATAGAAAAAATAACTCTAGAGCTCTAGGTGAACTGGATACAGAATTAAAAAATCCAAAAATAAAAAGGGTGCGGAACCAGGAAACATTCCTATTGAATTAATTAAATATGGTCTACATATACTGATGGAGCTGCTAACAAAAATATTTAATAAACACTTAACAGAAGCGTTGGAAGCGATTGGAGTACGGCTTATATTAGCTCTATTTTAAAAAAAAGGGATAACAACCTATGTAAAAACTAGAGAAATATTAGTATTACTAGTTCAATGGGAAGGTTGTATAGCCGCGTATTCAAAATGAAAATGTAAAGCAATCTGCAGGAGATAGAGGAACAAGCTGGGTTCCGTGCTGAAAGATGGTGAATTGACAACGTATTTATTTTATAACAAATAACTGAAAAAATAATCAGCAGAAATCTATCCACACACTTACTTTTAATTGATTTGGGGAAGGCATTCGACACAGTTCCTTGAAAAAACTTTTTGAAATTTTGACGAATATGGGTCTAAATAATGCATACATCCACGCACTTTATTCAAGTTATATAAACAAAAGGCTCTGAAAGAGTGGAGAAACAAAATTACGGGATTGAAAGTCCTTATAGAGGACCAACTCTTTGCTAATGACCAAGGGCAAATCTATGACTACAACTTTCAAGAAATAACTTTAGGAAACTTGTGGGGACTTGGAAAGGTCACTGTCAATTAAACAAACACCACTACATAATAGGAATTATAAACGACCTGACTTGCAGGGGGTGTTTAGAAGAAGATAAGAGTGTCGAGCACGTGATGTGTCACTGCCCGGCACTAGCATCAATCAGAGGATCCACGCTGGGGGATTTCTGGCCTAGTGTTGCCAGTTTGAGAGAAGCGCATCCAAGGAACGTTCTTCAGTTTCTGAACAAGGTTGGATGGCTGAATGAATGACCAAGGACACCTCAATCACGGGGATAGCACAATGGACCCGGAAAGGGTGGCCTAATTTCTAGCCTAAACTCTAGGCAATTCACCTTGAATTCAGAATCGAGATGGTATGGTCACGTGAGGAGAATGAAAGAAGAAAGTAAATACTTTCCTATATGCCTGAGAATAGTAGAAAAAGAGAAGACCGTTAGTGTAATGGATGGATATAATGAAAGAGACAATGAAAGATAGAAATGTAGAGAAAAACGAATGGACAAATAAAGAGACGTGGCGTTTATAATGCGGAATGCGGCATAGGCTGTAGTACCCCCGCTATAAAAAAAGATAAATGACAATTTTTTGGAGACAATTTTGACACAGGAATATTTTTGGAATTAATATCGAAATTTTGATAAACTGGGGCAAATATAAAAAAAAACTTATAATTAGCATTTCTAGTAGAAATTAAAAAAATAGGTTTTGCGTTGTAACTGGGAATTTTAAGAAAAAATGCATCATGTTCAAAACAAGTCATAATTTTTGTGAAAGAATTTTTGCGACTCTTCTGGTTTAAAAATATCAATTTGTCGCATTTTTGAACATTCAATTTTTTTGTTACAAATTTCAAACTTTTAGAAAAGTCAAAATTTCTAGATTAAAGTTTAAGTTTTTAATTAATCAAACTTTCCTCTTTAAGTCGTTACTTTAGCTTTTATTTGGACTTTTTTAAAATTAGTACTGATTTTCTTCACTCACTTTGAAATATTTTCTGGGAAGGCTAAACAAAAATTTCTGATTTGGGAAAATAGTAAAAATTTCTTTCTGTAAATTTGCTAAAAACCTGCAAAAAATTCCTATATGAAGAAAGTCTTATTGACAAACTTAAATGATCAAATAAGCGATTGTTTTTCAGTTCCGGTTTTTAAAAACGACAAATTACGTATAGTACTGAGCGTAGGTTTAATTTTGGAAAATTTAATCTTTCTTGACTAAGCTGAGTTTTAGCTAACACTTTCGAGTACAAGCAGCTGCAAGCATCATAAACTGACTATGAATCATTCTTTAAAAAAAATGAATCTGTATTCTCTAAACGCGGAAGTCTTCCATTTATCATCGATTCCGAGAATGATAAAACCCAAATGTCATTGAATTTTAAATGCGAAGCTGAATGCAGGTTAAAAATCGGTTTAACCGTTTCTATGTCACCTCGGCGATAGCATTTATTTGTAAACACCGACGACACGTGTTCAGGTAAACTAGACAAAATACATTTGCGTAATAATGCATCGTCTAAGAGATGCGTCTATTATTGAATGAAGCTGGAGCGATATGGTGGGGACCAACCAGCTTAAGTATAGATAATGAGAGTGGGGTGTTAAAGAAATCGCACATAGCACACACACTACGATTGTGTCAGCTAAAAGATACCGAAGATCACGGCGATAGAAGGGTTGGATGGTCGCTCCGGACATCATCAGTGTATCGCGATACAGTGAGTTGAACTTGCGGACCTACAGTCAGGGTAAGTTCCCCATATAGTTTTTATGTAGGACATATTTTGACCTAACCAGTTATATATGTTTGATTTTATGAAATTTTAAACTTACGGTTTTTTTTTCATGAGAGGGTTTTACCAACCCACTTAAATCGATTTTAACCGTTTACTGCTTAGGTGTTAAAATGTTCTTTTTAACCCATTTTACCATTTTTGTTACAATTTTAGCCTTTTCATTACTACATATTTAATTATTAGTTTTAGCTTTCAGATTATTTCATGTAAAGTTTCTTAATTTTTGTTATTTAGAATTTGTGCTTTTGAATTCTCTTTTCAAGATTGTTTGAAACTTTTCTGAAAAATCTTTGGAATTTAGAAAAATAATTAAAAGCAAATATTGAAACTCTGGTCTTTAATATTAATTTTTTTTCATAAATGCTTTTTCAGCTAGAAAAATGCTTCCACAAAATGACAATGTTATAAAAAAATTCTGCAAAAAACTCTAGATTACATTTTAAGTTTAACATTAAAAACGCTTTGAGATTTAACAAAATTAGTTTAGCATTAAAAAATTATGAGATTGAAAAAACTATTTTCTGGAAATATCGTATTCTAAAGGCGAAAAGTCGAGATAAAAGTAGATATTTGTAAAAAATATTTAAAATTTCGTAACAAACAACTTCTTTAAATTTTTATTTTAAATTGGAATTATCGAAATAAAATCCAAAATTTCTAGAAAAAACTTCCAAAGTTATAATTTCAGAAAAATATTTTTTATTTAATTTTTATTTTAATGTATTTTATTGATTTATGTATTTATTTGTTTTGAAAGGGTTTATCTTAATCACGAAATTTTGACTTTAAATTCGAAATGTTAAGAGATCTCGTTTCACTTTTAGAATTGAACCCCCATGAAAAATAGAAATAACAAGGTTAAAAGATGAAACTCGGATAGTGAATCAAATATTTCGAGAAAAATGTTTCAAACTTCAATTGAAGACAATCCATTTAAATAAATTTTGAGAAAAATTATAAATCCAGACTTTCCTCAAAATTTTGCAACTCTTTCGAAATTCGACTTTTAACTTGAGGTTAGCATTTTCACAAATCATTAGTAAAAGTTTTATGCCCCCAGAAATCTCCGAGACCTATAAGCTAATTTCTTGTAAACATGTGAAAATATATAAAAAAGATTTTTATCTTATTTGAAAAATCTCGCACTAACAAATTTCATATTAAAAAGATAAATGTTTTAGAGAACTGAAAAGTTTTGAGAAAAATCTGAAATATATTTAAACAAGTTTTTACAGAAAAAACGAAGTTTCGGCTATTAAGTTGAAATTTCGCGACATAAATCAAAATTTCAGGAAATAAGCCGAAATTTTGGGAAATAAGTCAAAATTTCAAGAAAAAACTTAATATTCCTCCGAAAGAAATTTATGCAGAAATGTCTAAATTTGTGAAAAAGTCGAAAGGTTAAGAAAAGGCCAAAAAACGTCTTTAAATAATTCGTGAAAAAATTAATATTAGAAATGTTCTAGGAAGAATTCGAAATTTTCACCTTTTGAAAAATCACACAATGAAAATCATTACATAAAAAATTACATTTCTCTAGAGAATTTTTGAGAAGACAAAACTTCCATGAATAAAATGTTTTGAGAAAAATAGAGATTTCGTGAAAGCCTTCCATTTTTCCAAATGAAAACGAGAAGGTTTGAAATAAAAGAGGAACGGAAAATGTTAATAAAAATGGAAATTTCGGGAAAAAATAACTTTGATAACAAAGTGAAAATTTTGAGGAAAAAAGGTTTCTAAGTAAAAAACTGTATACAAAAAATAAAATTGAAATTGAAAATTAATACAAATAGAAAACGTTGAACATAATTGTTGCCCCATAAAATTATGAGTGGTCTCTTATGGATCTTAGTCAAGTTTAAGTGCTATTTATTATAATCCAGAAGTACACATTAGAGTTGTTAACCAAGAAAGTAAAGCAATATTATATTATTTTAAATTTTGCCCTCTAAATAGTGTAAACTGTTGGAAAAATATAAGTAAATAATATAATAAATGGATATTTTTTTTCTATGAACAGTTAGTAATTTATCTAATACTGTTATACTATAAATATTGAATTATAAAACTGTTTTTTAAAAAGGAGGAAATTTGGGATAAAATTCAAGAATATTTGAAATAAGAACAAAAAATTTGCGAAAGGAAAAAATTTTGAAAAATATTGAATTTTCTTTTTTTAAAAACAATCCACTCGCAACGTAGCCATATTATGCCCTCGGGTCTCTGCGAATGGAAGACGCGCTGTTAAATGTATAAATCGTGTATTTGTCGAGAAAAACTTTGGTTGTTTAAAAAAGTCTCGAAAAAAGTCGACGTTTAGAAAATAACTCGAAAAATCTATATCTAAAAAATTTCATGCTTACAATTAAATAAATGTTTAGGAAAAATTCAAAATTTATAGTAAAATATCAATAGTTCAAAAATCCTTTTGGTCAAAAATTAATAATTAAAATCCAGTTTTTTTGGTACAAATATAAATCTCCAAAAAAATTCAAAAACTTGGAAAAGAATTGCAAATTGGAAATAACTGAGAAAAAATTACAAATTTCTGGAAAAAAACTTTCCGACGAAAAGAAATTTGAAAATTCAATAGCCGGAAAATGTTGTAACAGAAAATTGAAAAGAAACTAAATTTAAAATCAAATTTTCAAAGAATTTTTTAAATCAAAATCGTAATTTTATGAACATGTAATCTTTGGAGAAAAATTTCAAAAATTTAAAAAATTCTTAGAAAAAAATCGAAGTTTTTATACAGAACACGAAGTTTTTTAAAAAAAAAACATAAGATTCTTTAACTTTTAGGAAAACAAAAAAATTATTTATTTAGAAGTAATCGAAATTTCCAAAAAAAATCGAAATTTCTATAACTTGTTTTTTCAAGAATTCAAAATTTCAAGAAAAAACTCTATATGTAATCAAAAATAAAAATGGAAATTTTGTGAAAAATGTAGCAATTTTATGGCAAAACATTAAAAATAAAATTGCCCAAAAGTTAAAATTTTAAAAAAAATTGAAGCTTCAAAATAATCTTGAAAATTTTACATTTTTTTCAGAGCGTTATTTTAATAAACAACACCAAACTCTGTAAAAGATTCTAGAATTTGACAAAAACAGTTGAAATTTAGAGAAGAACCTCAACATTTTAATCAAGCCCTAGTTTAGCTAAAAGTTGAAATTAAAAAAAAAAATCGGAAATTTAAATAAAAAATAAAAAATTATTCAAGTGCTTTTTAGGAAAAATAAGAATTTTGAGAATCGACTCAAGATGTCGGTAAAAATCGAAAGAAAATATCGAAATTTCGTAAAAAAATATAGCAATTTTAGGGTAAGATTTAAAATAAAAAGATATTGTCCAAAAGTTAAAATTTGGAAAGTCAAAATACCACCATAAAATTGCTAAAATGTTATAATTTTTCTCAGAGAAATGCAAAGTTCTAGTAAAGAAAATCGAAGTTTTGTAAACATTTCAAGAAAACTGTTGATATTTCGCAAATAAAGTAGAAATGTCGAAAAAAAAACTCAAAATTTTTATTAAAATATTTAATAAAAAGCCGATAAAATGTTGAAATCCCTAGAAATTTTTTTCTAAAGAAATGTCACAATTTCAAGAAAAAACTTCTGCACTTTCCAATGCCAAATCAAAACTTCTTAACATGGTAGAAATTTAAAAAAACAATTTTAAATAAATAGATATACAAACATGTGCCACAAAGTTAATTTTTTGAAAAAAATCTTGATTTTAAAAATAAGCTCCAAATTTCTAGAAGAAAAAATAGCGTTTCTAGAATTTTCAAATAATCGAACTCGGTGTATAAAAGAATATTATCATTTTTGTTTGTTTAATCCACTCGCAAAGGGTAACCCCATTATGCCTTCAAAGCACTGTGAGCAGGAGTTTTTAAAGGAATGAATTTTTTTCGTAAATCCACAAATAAAAAAGAAATCCCTCTACAGTGCTCTATCCTGGGGCACACTTTATATTTAAAGAAAGTAAAAAATTTAAAGTTGCTGTTAATTCGTCATAAAAATAGAAGTTTTTATTTTCACATTTTGTGAGGGCCATTCTAAACTGTCACCTTGATTCAAAATCCTTTGTAACTTTCATAAATTTGTTCGATTCTCAGTGAGCATTATATATCTACGACTTTATAGGCATATATCTGACCTATACTCATTCCTTCCAGATCTTCTGGTCCTAATGTTTCTTTGCCTTTCATATTATATCCATATCTGGCGAGGTTTGGACAAGCACACCCAATATGTAAACTTGTTTCCTTTTCAGTCCCACATAGTCGACATTAGTGGTTTTCTGCTAGATTGAGTTTAACTAGGTGTCCTTTAAAGTTCCCATGGCCAGTGAGCAGACCTAGTGCTTTCTTGAAATTTCCATAAAAAATCATACAAAGTCGAACTTTCGAGAAAATCTTGAAATCTCTATAAATTAATTTTGTAGAAGAAAATAAAAAGTTTGTTATAATTTTGGATTTTTTTTTTCGTGTGAGTAGAAAATATATTAGGGAAAAGTCGGAAGGTCTTGAAAAACATCGAAATATTGATATTTTTGAAAAGGGTCAAAAGTTTCGGCAGAAACTAGACATTTCTCCTTGTTTAAAATAAATTTAAATTTCGTTCAAATTTTAAATTTTGAGAAACAAATCGGAAATTCCTATCAAACAAACTCTAAATTCATGCAAATCCACTTTTTTAGAAAAAAAATAATTGCATCAATATTTTGAGAGATTTTAAAATTTTCATTAAAAAAATCTATTAGAGGAAAAGTCGAAATTTTGAGAAGTAATTATCAGGGATGTTTCTAAATATTTAGCCGCCCGCGTATCTGTTAGAATTTAGCAGCTCTGTTTTTTTTTCTGAATGACCATCAGTTTTCAAGATTAAGGCTGGATTTTAGAAATAATATCCAAATTCTATTATAAAAAAAATCATATATTCGGGTGTACACTTAAAATTATGAGGAAAGTTTTTAAAAAGTCAAATTTTAAAGGTTTTCATAAAAAGTTAAAATTCTGGGAAAAATTCAACAATTTTGGAAAAAGTTAAAATTTTAAAGATTTCAAAATGTTCATAAAAGGTGAAAATTTAAAAAAAATCATAATTTCCTAAAATAAAACAAATTTTAAAACAGGTGGGAATATGAAATATAAACATCTTCAAAAAAAATCGAAAATCTTCAAGAAAATGACATTTTTTAGAAAGTCGAAAAATTTTTAAGAAAAAAAAATTAATTTTGAAACAATTCGACATTTTTAAAAGAGTCAAAGCTTTAAAAAAGAATCTCAAATATCAAAGAGTAGCAATTTTAAAAAATGTCTAGATTTGAAAAATAATCAAAATTAAAAAAAAAGTCGGAAGCTTTGAAGTCGCACTTTCCAATAATCTTAATTAAAATTTTGAAAAGTGCTAATATTTTTAGAGAAAGTCAAAATTTAAAAAAAAGGTCGACATTTTTAAATGAAATTAAAGAAAGAACGAAAATTTAAAAGTAAAATGTCCAAATATGTATTATAATTATAACTTAAAATAAACATAACCTTTTTTTTAATTGCGAAATTTTTAGGTAATTTGAAAAAATGTCAAAATTAAAAAAACTGGTAATTTAAAAAAGTCATAATTTTCTAAGTAGTATTAGCTTTAAAACAAAATTAACATTTTACAAAACTAAGGTTTTTGAAAAAGCTTTAAGTTTTAAAAAACAAAAAATTTACATATCTATGAAGTTGTATTTATTAATTTTCAAAAAAAAGACGATTGACATTTTAATAAAACCTCAAATATTTTCAAAATAAATCGAAATGCTTTTAAAAAAGTTAAAATTTTGAAATAATTCTAGATTTAAAAAATCGAATGGTTGAAGAAATAACGGAATATTTGTAAAAAATACGAAAGTTAAAAGTTTTTATATAAAAGTAGAAATTTCAAATCAGAAGTAAAATTTTGGGAAAATTCAAAAAAGTTGAAATTTCAAAAAAGTCTAGAAATTTTGAAATAAAGTGTAATTTAAAAAAGTCGACATAACAGGAAAATTAAAAAGGTGAAAATTTTTAAAATCTAAATTTTGGAAAAATGTCGAAATTAGAAAAAATAATGGATTCATTTAATCGTTAAAGAAATTAGTGGATGTGACAATAAAAAGTGGGGTTGGTTGACATATCAGCTAGTTTTAAATAATGCCGAGATTATTCAATCAAAATTTTCAAAAAATTTATGACTTTAAAGACAGTCGAAATTAAAAAAAGTGGGAAATTTTACAATAACCAAGCCAGAATTTTCAAAAAACATCAAAATTTCAAGAAATAACTTGAATATTTAAAAAAAAAGTTTAAAAATATTTGAAACATCTAATAAAGTTAAAGAGTTTCAATAATCTTAAAATGATGGAAAAAGAAATTTAAAAAAGTTTAGATTAAAAAAAACAGAAAACCTGGAAATTTGACTAAATGTCCAAATTATCAAAATAATCAATTCGAAATTTAAAAAAAAAACTTCAATTTTACCTTTCACATTTTTAAGGCAAAGCTTAAAACAAAAACTAAATTCAAAAGTTCAATTTAAAAACATGCTAATTTGAAAAAAATCAAAATTTAAAAAAAGCTTTAAAAGCTTTGAGTGCATTCTACAGAAATTTTAGGCACAAATTGAAAGTACTAATATTTTAGCAGAAGTCAAAAAAAAAGGCAATTTTAAAAGAAAAAGTCAAAAATTTAAAGAAAATGCCAAATATAATTTACAAGACTTAAAAAAACCTAACATTTTTCTTTAAATTCCGAAATAACTTAAAGTTTATAAAAAATTTGAAAAGTCGAAATGTACCAAAAATACATATAAGACCAAAAGTTCCACCAAAGAAAGAAATTTTGAGTTTTTAAGTGAACAACTAGGGAAAGGTGTGAAAAATTGAAATCGAATTTTTGACAAGAAAATTCAATAGTTCATATTCAAAACACAAAGTTTCCTGAACTTTCGAGTTTACAATTAAAATTCGTTAAAAAAGTGATAATAAGAATTATGAAAAGAAAGTAATTATTTAAAGAAAAAATAGAAAAATTTATAACTGCTTAAAATTTCTAAGATCAAAATTTCAGGATTTGGATCGGAATTTAAAATAAGATCAAAAACCCTGAGTCAAAATCAAGGATTTAAAGTAATAATTTTAAGAAAAGAGATAAATATTAAATTTGGCATTTTGAAAAAACAAAATCGACAAAAAACAACAAAAAAACAATAATAGAAACTCCCTCAAAATCTCAATTAAAAGACGTTTCAGACTAAAATTTGTAAATAAATGAACATATCTAGAATAAACCTAAAATTTAAAGTTTGGAATTAAATTTCTAACAAAATAATTAGAATGTTGTCAACAAACAATAAAAATTTAAATATTTTCAAACCGGGTCGTAGAAATGTTAAATAAAATGATTAAATAAAATAATTAAAGGTTGAGAGCCTGAATTTTTAGTAAGAGACATTTGAAAGGAATCTACAATTTAAAAACTATTTTGATTAGATTTTTGGATTTCAAATGAAAAAAAAACACCAATTGTCGAGTATAGAGTCAAATATTTCGAGAAAAAAAAAATCAAAATTTCAAGATCAAGGTAAAACTTTGGACATTAAAAAGCCAAAATTTCAAGTTTGGGTTCAAAATCTTTGAGAAAAAAGTCAAAAGTTTGCAATTAAGGCCGAACGTGTCAAAATTAAGAAAAGTTGACTTGACATTTTGAGAAAAGATTGAACCTTAGGCTATATTCAGGATATTTAGAAGAAGCATCTGTATTTCTAAATTAATAAATTCTTAAAATTTTGAGTTTATTTTCAAATCTTCACTAAAATTTTTGTAAGTTTTACTTTAAACTCAAATATTTAATTTTTTCCCCTAAATTTGGATTTTTAAATTTAAGATTTCGTCTGAAGCTTACACTTTCTAGGAAAAGTCAAAATTTTGATGATTTAATTGAAAATGCCAACATTTTAAGGTTAAGATTGAATTTTTGAGAATGTTTCTTACGTAATTTAAACTTTTTTTAGAACTTCTTTCTCTGTTTTTCCTAATTTCGACTTTATGTTTGAAATTTTATAAAAAACGTTGAATTAGTCTAAAAATTTAGAACTTAATCTTCGCATTTGGAAAAAAACGATCTTTTATAATTTAACACGAAATTTCGAGAAAAATTTGGAATTCGTAATTATGTTTTTAAGTATTATTTAAAATTAAAGTTTAGATGAATAAAATTTTCAATATTTCACTCTTTCCTAAAATTTCAAAATCTGTTCTAAAGCCACAATTTTGAAAAAGATATTTTTTAATCATTTTTCAAAGAATTTCTTTTGTAAATTTACTCTAAAATGTCGATTCTTTTGCAAATTTGGAGTTTCACACAAAATCTGAACAATTATAAAATTCAGGATTTTCTCCACAACTTTTAAATAACTAGTTTAACTTGATGTTGACTAGACTAATTTTAATATTTTGATTTTGATTTTAAAAATATGACTTTTGTTCAAAAATTTCGACCTTTAATGGAACACTTTGGAAAAAAGTATGATGTTTCAAATTCAACATTGAAATTTCGATCTTAGTTTAGATTTTTATTTAATTTTTTTACTTTTTAGTCACGACACTAGGACTTATATTTTGAGAAAAACTTAATTTATAAAATTTTTACAACTGAATTAAGTCAAAATTTTGAAAGAAAAAGTGTGTTTAATAACTTTGATTTTTTCTTTTAAAATCCTCACATTGGCGGTGGCTTAAAATTTAGGCTTTTTCAAAATATTTTAACTTTTTTCTCTTAACATTTAAACTTTCTGTATAACATTTTTGATGGGAATTTTGTTAAGACTGTAAATATTTTAAGAAACCTCAAAATTTCTTCCCTAAATTTTGCTCCAAACTTCAAATTTTTTAGAAAATGTTGAAATTTAATAGGTTTTTAATTGATTCGATCCTTTCGAAATTTGGACATGTTTTTCTAAAATTTCTAATTTAAACTTGCCTTGCAGTTTTTGCTTTATCTTTTTTTTGAACCTTTTCACTTAAAGCCTTTTTTTCCCGTAAATTAGGGCTTCTTTTTTTCTCGAGGTTTAGACAGTAATTCTAAAGGTCAATTTATTTCTAGAACTTAAAGTTTGTAAAACTGAAAATTTCTCCAGTTGACTCCAAAGTTATGTTTAATTAGAGAACTTTGTCTTTCTGGAGGCATTTTTCACGCACAAGTGCACCTTATAGGAAGACAGATCAAAGATAACTTTTTAAATTGTAGAAACGTAATATTCTTCCGGTAACTTTACTTGCACATTTGTTTTTACTTAAAAATTAAGATAAACAGGTAAGGTAGTTAAATTGTCCTGCATCCTCAATATCAGACGAAACTTGTAGGAAACTGAATGTGTTATAAGAGTAATTGTTATTAAATTGCATTTTCTTAGAAATTTGTGCTAAAGGTTTCTTGTAGTAATTAGGATGAATTATATTTCTATTTATTGCATTATTTGATTACGTTTGTATGAATATTTCTACTTAAATTCTTCAGAAGTGTAACTCGGATAAATAGGTACTAGGATTTTTGGAAATAGGTCTTAATCATGTACAAAAAGACAAAAAACAAACGAAATTGAAATTAAAACAAAAAACGCCGAAAAAGGTAAAAAGGTAGAATCGTAGGATTTTACCCACATTCAGGTATCTAGTTATAACATTTTAAAAAAGAACTAAAAGTCTTAGGAAAGTCAAAATTTTGAAAACTTCGATCTTTTCAGAGGCTACATTACCAACAGTTTAAAAAAATAGGAAACGTTTTCAAATAAACAAAGTCCTAAAAACCAGACATTTTTCGAAAAATCTAATTTAAGAAAGAAATCTTAAAAAAATATCGGATTTTAAAAAGGCGAAAATTAAAAAAAAAAATTCGCAATTTTGAAAAATATTCAGTTTAATCAAAAGAAGTCGAAATGAGAAGTGTTTGATTAAGTTGTTTAATCCACCAAATTCTTCAGTTTTTGACAAATTTTAAGACTAATTTAACTAAAATTTCGAAATGTCAAGTTTAAAACTTTAAGAGAGAAGTTACAATTGTCCAAAAATTATATTATTCTCGCAAATTATTGTTTTCTTCTCAGTATTTCGGTGGAAACCGCTTAGTCTTCCCCTTGCATGTCTAGAAGTTAGGGAGAAAGTGAAATAATTTTATACTTACTTGAAATATCGATCTTGCCTTTGTATTCAGGTAAAAAAAATCTAAAATTCATTTTATCAGTGAATTTAAATTTTTATTGAGTGCAAATTTAGCAGTCCCAAAATTCAGTCGCCTGCGTGTTGGACAAGCAATACAACACCGATTCGATCATCTCTGATAATGACCAAAATATTAATAAACCGAAAACCGATAAGCAAATTTCTATACGTCAAGTTAATCAAGTTAATGATGAAATTTAAAGATTTTGAAGATAATTCAAAATTTATACAAAAAAGTAAAATTTAGAATTCACATTTCTATAATTTTTTTTTTCAAGAAACAAGGGCCTCAATTAGGAGAAAAGTAGTTTGATGGAAAAACAAAATGTCTATTAAATAAATATGTAAACGAATTAAAATTCAGTGAAAATTTAAAATTTTAAGATATTTCTAGGTTTATATAAAAAACTGTTAGAGAAAAAGACTGTAATTTGGAAAAATAGTTGAACTTCAAGTAAAAGTCGAACTTTCTACAAAACACTAAATTTTCGAGAAACAAAAGTCTAATTTGAAAAACCTGTACTGACAAATTTTATATTGAAATTGAGTTGTTATTCAAAACGTGTTTGATTTAGTGTTTTTCCTACATAGCTATGTTTTCTATTAAGCGAGGTCTTGGGCATCTTTTATAATCAGATAAATTGTTTAAACATAACTTATGTAGATTATAAAAATACATTACACCTTCTTTATCTACATCGCCACGTTATAATGCCATAAAATGTAATCCGCGTTAAAATAAATGCTTATCCAACAGTACTTGAAATTTTCAAGACCTACTTTAACACTCGAGCAGGTTTTACATTGTGTTTTACTTCGCGAATGGCATATTATAAAAAAAAATAATGTGGTATTTCCAATTTTGTAAAATGACAAATTAGTCGAACGATGTAAGTTATAACGCTACTCCTATCAAAGATATGAAATAAACCGCTAGAATTTTACTTTAATAAATTATTAACCTGCCAAAAGGTGACTTGCAGATAATTTTTCAATTTGGAAATTTAGAAACGGATTTACCTCTACAACAAAAAATGGAGAAAAACCTGGTATTCTGACCAAAGTGTGAGTTTCGAGCGAGGAGCATGATGACATCATTTTTAGTTACCAGATACAAGAGTTCGTAGAAAAGTACGAGTTTCGATCAAGCAATATCATAAAATATGTTTCATCATATTGCTTGGTCTAAACTCGTAAGTTTTTTCTTAACATCGTTTACTACGAGTGCCGTTCTATTTTTTCTTTTTTTGATTTCGTATATTATTTACTTTGTGACATAGAAAAACAAAAGCAATAAAAATAATACAAAGATAACGGAGCAATTTTGTTCTAGATGAAAATAATCAACGAGAAGAAATGGAGTCTCGTCTTTGTTCAAATTTTGATTCTGTGCGTGTGCTGCGGCGGCAATCGAAAATCGAAAAAATCCAAAAGTACCCTCCTAAAGCAACCACCAAAATACCATCTGCATTCGTCAAATTATCTACCCAGAGACGTCCAAGTTACAATGTTTCTTCGCAAAGAAGAGACAAAGACGTAAGTATGTGCAAGTTTCGTTTGATTTGCATGAAACTATTTGACTCTCGAATTGGAGACGCTTTCTAAAACGGTCTCATCACGAAGACATCACCTTGAATAATCCAGTTTTTTTATTCTCTTCTGCGATTTTTCCCTTCGCTGAATTAATTCAGAACTTGATACTCCAAATACTAAAGCTCTTCTAAGGTGATTTCATCAATCATTACAGAAACGCTTTAGTCTTTGGAGTATCAAGTTTGGAATTAAATGCTAAAGCTCTTCTGATGTGATTCCATTAACCATCACAGAAAACGCTTTAGTCCTTGAAGTATCAAGTTCGGAATTTATTCAGTTTTTGAGGGTTAAAATCGCAAAAGACACTGAAGGGGGCTGGATTACCATAACATCAAGTTCGCGTCTGTGGTAATGCATTTGCTTTAGTCCTACTTTCGCTACAAAAATCGCTAAATCAGTTTACAAAATAATGAAGAAATTGGGACGGCTTCCAGCTTGACACGTGATATTAAATACCTGAGAAAATTTCAGTTACCATAATTGAGGGAAGTGACGTGAGTTCCATTTAGGCCCTATCGAGCGTATTTTCTATAACTTAACGAGCATATTGCAGGAGACATTGTTAAATGAAGCGTAATTCAAACAGCGATGTTAACAAGGATCGTATTGACGTAGGTCTGGGTTCAGCATAAGCCGTGATACGTATGTTTGTGTACTTGTAATGTCTGCTTTAATTTATTTTCGTTGGCAGTTTATTATTCACATAAATATTTTTAGTTTGCCTAAGTGTCTTTAACTCGTCCGTCGAGATTACTTTAATGATATGAAGAGACAGTTTGCCTTTGTTCTTATTATAACAGCCAGCGAAAGAATCCCGCCTTGTATTAGGCCCCGTTCACTAGTTGTTTCAGTCGGTTTTCCGGCCCTCATAACCCGCCCTTCAAACATTGGAAAAACTGCCGCTTTGTGGTGAAAGTTTAATGATGCGATATAAATCGCACTTCGGTGGCCAATAGGTCATTAATTGGGTTCTCAGCGGACCTGAAGGATCTAAAAATAGTGTAAACTTTCACAAAAGCCTAAATATATCGCGGGGAATTTTCGACTCGGATTGTTTGGCATCTAAGTCCTATATATTGTTTTAATGACTTTTTAAACTAGCCGCACAACACCAATAATTTATTGCAGTGACAGTTTAATGTCGCCTCAAATATTTTTTTAAAGCATGTATTATATATTTCGCAATGTAAAGAAACATAATTCTTCGAAGCCTATTTCGACCGTCAAAGAAGTCTGCTTGTCGATGGGAAAATAAACCAAAACGCCCTTTTGTTCTCTCAAATATAAACACTGTTTCTGCACGTTTCCAGGAAGTGTTCGCCTTCCAGTTATCACGGATAACAATACAGCAACAACTTCAAATCTATGACTTGTTTCGACATTTAATTGAACACGTACAAGGGTAAACTTACATGCTTTGTAGTTGAGAAGAATTTCAAATTTGGATCTTACATCCAATCTTGATCTATAGCTCATCCGTTTGAAATATGTCGCTATGGACAAGTCGACAAAGTATGTGTACCAAAAAACCTTCATTTTTTATAACCAATGAGATTTATATTTTATAGGCACTAAGTTACAATTTAAAAATTCCTTCTCTTCAACTTCTACATCACCTTGGTGATTAACAGATTCCAGCCAAACAGAAATAAGTTTATGGCAAAAGTTTCAAACACTTTCTGCTGCCTTCAAGTTTCTATATGTAATCATTAAGTTAAACTTTGTAAGTTTTGTACTTAACGCTTATATACTTTACTAAAATTTACTTGTTGGTTTTTGATGTAAGAATTAATGACACCATGAGATAAAATCTGTATCGAATATACCGCAGAATTGATTTGGTTTTGTGTCTATGTCCAGACCTCTTAGAATATGTTTAATGTCTAAGAGCAAACAAGTGCACAAAAAATGTTTAGCATTGATTCATGTATAAATTTGAAGATCCCTTACTTTTTAATCGTTAAGTTACACCGTAACAAATGTTAAATTTTAAGTATGTTCCACAACTCAGTAATTCAGATTTACCTTCTAGAGACAGATTGCGTAAAAATAATCTCCACACTTCAGGTTTTCAGGCCTGAATAGTTTCTACTTTATAATCAGCAAGTTAGAGTTTGTAACTGTCATACTTGACTTTTACTACTTCACTTCAATTATTTGATTTCGGGCCTTAATATGACCACAAAAATCACATTGACTTTCTTTTGTGATCTTCAGTCATATTAGTCAATTTGCAAACTAGTGTCCGCAGAAATTGGAGGAATGTTATTTTATTTATAACAAAGTTCATAAACTAAAATATATATCAGTATTTTTTTTAAATGCGATTTATTACGGCTGGAGCCGTTTTTTGCATCCTAGTCTCCAATATTTATGACTTCTCCAGTCGCCCTTCTCCAAATCTCTTTCTATATGGCGTCCTCGACCTCATTTTTCTAAGCTTTTCCTCAGTCTGCCTCTTTTTCTCTGATTCAAAAGGATGCAGTCTAGAACTCGTTTGGGCCATCGATATTCATCCATTCTCTGGACAGGTCCATACCATCTCAGTCTACTGTCTGCATTATGCTGATGTTTATTCCCAATATTCATCTGATATCTGTGTTTCTAACATTGTTCTTTCTCGTTACTTGGCAGCATCTATACCAGTAATTCATTCTCCATAGCATTAATCTTGGAGGCATTCCTACTATTAATGACCCATAGTTCAGAGCCATATGTGGCGATGCTTTTAACAATAATTTTATACATTCTAATCTTGGTGTTTTAGTAATATTACTAGGTATTCTATTTTAGATGGGTTTATCGTTTGTCCCCATTCTATCTGCCTCGTCTATTTGAGGCAACATGTAGTGAAAGTCCTGGTGATCTTCCGCTAGAATGACTTGATCCTCTTCGTAATGTAAACTTATTCTTCGCAATCGGTATACCCATAGGATTCACATTTCTTCTTCCAACCTTCAAGGACGCCTTCTAGATAGATTTTAAATAATGTGGGAGCTATAGTGCAGCCTTGACAGAGTCCTTTCGTCACGTTTATTTCTTTAGTTATCATTCGGCCAATCTTAATGGTACTCGTAATATTTTCATACAATTGTTTAACTGCATTTATGTAAACCGATATTTTATTTTTGTTATTTAATACCTGCCACAATCTATTCAATGGGACACTGCCCTATGCCTTTTATGAATACCATGTGGGTTTCTAAATTGTGTTCAATGCACTTTTCAGAAGTTCTTTGGTCTTCCTTATCCTCCCAGTGTTGTTCAATTTCGCTTTTAAATATTTTACCGAAAATGCGACTAATGGAGTTTGTTACAGCCCTCTATAATTGGAGCATACTTTCCAGTCCCCCTTATTTTTCTATATATTACTAATATAGGCATTTTTTCCATTCTATTGGCAATTCTTCACATCTTAGAAATTGATTAAATAGGTGTAGGTGAAATAATTTCTCAGGGCCATGTTTAATAAGCTCTATCGAGACTCCTTCAGGTCCGGGAGCTTTACCGTTCTTTATATTATTAATAACCTCTCTCCCTTCTCTGGGTTTTATTTCATACACTTCTAGAAATGAAACATCGTCCATGCCACAGTTATTCCTAAATTCATCTCGCTGTGGAGTGAATAACTCAGTATAATGTTTGACCCACTTTCTTGGAGGAGTAAGGTGTAGTCTACTCATTTCCTTGTAGTTTTTTCTGGTACTCTTTACAAGGTTTTATGCTTTCCCAGATCTGGTAGGTACTACTTAAATATTGGTCCACTCGTTCACGTGCCTTATTGCACATATTGCTTTTCGCCCGTCAGACCTCTCGTTTAACAATTTTGTCGAGTCTGTTATATCTGTCATTAATATCATTTGTTGTCAGCCAGTTGTTGTATGCTTCCTTTTTTTGAGTCACAAGATTTTCTATGTCTTCATTCTACCATTTGTGTTCACGGTTTTTGTTTTCACCTTCTCCTAGGGCCTCAAACGCTGCTTCCTTTATTGCCTTTATAGTTTGTTTTGTAGGTGTCGATTGGTGTGCAATAGCTTACTCCATTTAACTTAATATTTAGTCGCATTCTGTAGAGGAATTGCGAAAATTCTTTTTCTAGACCATGCAGGTTGTATCTGGATGTTGATATTTCACTCATTATTCATTACTTTCATACTCCCTTCTATCGTTATTGGTAAAAAAAAAAACGAAACATAAATGTCACTCTAAATATGTAGTGATAAGAACCACACTCAGTTCCTCGCTGTACTCTCACATCCGTAGTTATGATTTTGGAGTTCTGTTTACATATATAATAATCGATTATTAACTTTAAGCCTCTAATTGGTTGGGTCCATATATATTTAACATACATCCTTGTGTTGGAAATATTCATTTAGGATTCTTATATTTTTATGTTCGCAAATAGATATTAATCTTTCTCCATTGTTGTTTACTTTATCTTCACCAAACTTGCCTACTATCTTATCATCGTTCTTTTGTCCAATTCCAGCATTTAGGTTACCCAGCATAATTATTTCTTTCCTGTTTCCAAAATTTTCAACTGCATATGCTAGATCTTCGTAAAATTCATCTTCAGCATCATCTATCTCATTATTAGATAGGACATAAGCTCCTATAACTACGACATCATAGCCTTTCAATTTCATTTTAACTTTTATTATCCTTGGATATATTTGATCCCAGTCCTTTATATTTAGTGACAGGTTCTTTTTCACTAAAATGCTAATTTCTGCAGATGCTTGCGTGTCTTTATTTACACCACTAAGGTTAAAACTGTATTCTTTAAATTCACTAGTACTTTTTCCTTTTTTCTTTGCTTCACTGAGAACAGCAACATCCAATTTAGTTTTAAATTTCTCTCGCTACCTCATCACTTTTTGTTAGAATTCCCTCGACATTCCATGTGCCAAAAATCAAATTTTCGTACGCCTAGTCATTTTCATTTTGATCCATTCGGTTTATCAGTATTAAAGCAATGTAATAGACACATGTCATTATATTTTAATATTTTTCTAGGTATATTATGTATAAGGTGAGTGAAACTCGATGTCTTAGCTCTACTGTAAAAAACGAAAAACCATATAAAAAAATCTGTAAAAGATTCTTAATTGGGGTTGAGTAAGGTCTATTTTAAGCCAAATTATTCCATACTTGAAAACCAAATTAAAGACGTCATCAAATTTTTTTCTCCAGAAACATACCTCTATTTTTGCACATTGAAAAAAGGTTATTTTTCTAAATACATTTTGGAAATAAAAGAATTTGTATTTTTTTCCCTTAAAAAGCTATGATAACATTTAATGTAAAAGATTAATATTAAAAATTCGCAATCGTTACGATTTAATCATACAGGGTTTGGAAACAAATCTATTAAATATTTTTAGGCTTAAAATAACATGTTCCAGGTACCTCAGAGCGTATTCAACTGATCTTCTAGGTTTTTTTGAGATTCCCCCTATATTAGCGGATGGAAAAATCCTTTGTTTGATTCTTGTAATTGTTAAGTTCTCGAATAGGAACCTAAATTTCGAGATGGTCGAAATTTAAGAAGAGTGAAAAGGAGAAATTTTAAAATATTGGATTTTTCAAAAGTCAAAATTTTTAAAGGAAATCAAACTTTTCAAAAAATTTTAATTTTTCCACATAGGTTTAATTCTTAAAATGGTCCAAATATCGAGAAATATCAAGCTTCTAAAATAAATATAGTTGAAAAAAAAATTTCAAAAAGTAAAGACTATGCGACAAAGCGAAATTTTGAAAAAGGTGGAGATTTTCAAAACAGTTTTTAAAAAAGATCGAATCTCCGAAAATCTAATAGTTTTAAAAAATGTTTAAAATTTAAAAAAACCGAAATGTTTGAATTGAAACAAAATTGTTATTAAAGGATTTTTTTGAAAAAGTAGAATTATTTAAGAAGTCGAAGTTTACAAAAAAAGCAAAATTTCGACGAATAGGCAAAAAAAGGTATTTTACTTATATTTTTAAATTTCCTTCAAATGTTTATACTGCCGTATTATTCCGTATAATATTTTATTTTTTTAATAAGATAGGTTTATACGAAAGAATTATGTGAAACAAAATTAGCCTATTTAAATAGGGGCAGAAACATGAGCCGCCATGTTCAAACAGATATGACGTCATTTGTAAAGAATCCAAAGAAGCGCAAGCAACGTTCAGTATCATGTGTTAAAATTTTCATATAAAATTGCGGTCGAAGGTTTAGGGCCGACGCGAGTCAGTCAGAAGCCAGTGTAGTTGGTGAGTTAGTAGTTAGAAGTCAATAAGTGAGTTAATTGTTCAGAGTTTAGTTTGAAAATAAAGTTTGTACAATTCAACAAGTGTTAATAATCATACAGACCCGATAACGCGTAACAGTAACAACTACCATATAAAATCGAAATCGAAACCTAAAATATAAAATACACCGAAGTTGTAATTTTTAAGACAAATGTAATATTTCAATAAAATTTAATTTACAAAGATAATCGAAATTTTTAATAAAAATCGAAATTTTCAAATGAGTCTAAATTTTAAGATTTAAATTTTTTTAAATAGTTGTAGATATTGAGAAAATGTCAAATCTTGACAAAAGTGACAGTTTTTAAAATAAAAAGTTTTGAAGTAGCGACATACTAAAAGAATCCTCGATATTAAAAAAAATCCAAGATTTCATAAATAATGTCGAAATTTTCAGAAAAGTCAAAATTTGTAAAAAAAGTCGAAATCTTGAAAAGGTCAAACTTTCAGAGTCAACATTTTTAAATAAATTTAAATTGTTGATGAAGAAAAATTAAATTTACAAAAAAAAAACAAAATTTTCAATATAAACACAAGCTAGTAAAAATATTAAAAAATTCAACATTTTGAAAACCTATTTTCAAATAAACAAATATATAGAATTTTTCGAAAAAAGGACTTCAGAAAAACCTGTAAACTTTGAAAAGTCTAAATTTAAAAATAAAATATATTTTTTCAAGGAAGACCTAAATTTCGAAAAAGATCGAAATTTGAAATAATCAAACCTCGGAAAAATCACAATATGCAGAAAAGTTAAAATCTTAAATACGTTTTGAAATACTTTATACATTTTATGAAAAAGGTTGAAATTGTCAAGAAATGCTTCGCTCGAAATCTCCAAAAAAATATTTCTCATAAATCATTATTGCTATTATTAAAGTTTTAGTCGAACCTATATAAAATAATCTTGAAAAAAGGGCTTAACTGGAGGAGAAGACAATTTTGACAAAAGGGTCAAAATTTCTTAAAATATGTTGCTTCTAATCCTATCTTTTTTATTTAAATTTATATGCACTGTGTCCCAAGGTAAAATACTGAAGAGGGGTTTACTTTTATTTGTTGATTTATTAGACAAAGTCATTCTAAAGAATGACTTTGTCTGACTCTTGTCTGAAAACCGCTGCTTGATCTTAAATCTTTGAAAATGACCTTATTCTGTTTATTTTTTAAACAGGAAGTTCAATTATTTGACTACCCGCGACTTCGTCCGCATGGAATTAAATAACTGTTTTTCTGGCAAATGTTAACATTTTAACTTTTCATATTAGGCAATGCTCATTTCCTGGTGCAGTCATTAATTGAATCTACTAACTTAGTTTAGCTTTCTATATCCAGGGACATAGGTTAACTAGGATATGTTCCTTAATGTTACGTATAAAAGCTAATAAAAGAAAACGGTTTAAAATACTATTTAAAACGAAATATATAATAGAAATAAAACTTTATGTAATCAATTATCCAAAGTTACAAATAGTTTATGTAGCTTCATGGTTTATTAAATTAAAAGAGTTCAATTTGTTTTGTTTTACACCTAAACTAGATAACAGCACAAACATTATTTTACTTCTGCTAGCTACTCAACCAAAAAAAAAAAAGAAAAAAAATCCACTAGAAGCAATGAAGTCGATGGCGCAGTGATATATACAACGCAACACAAATTAATTCAGATAAGCGCAATAAAACAATTGGGTCCAAAGTACTACGTAAAAATTCAACAGAAAAACAATATACTCTAATCACCTATCCAAAGTTACAAACAATATACACAAATTCATAATTTGTAAATTTGACAGAAGTCCATTTTAAGTAGGGCTGTCAAACTGAGTTTCTAACAACAAAGACGGGACAAAAGGACGTTGAAATCGAAATTTATAAAAAAATAAAATAAAATATGCAGTCTAAACCTAACATTTATAACTTTATTTTTAAATTGCGAATCGTGCAGCTTCAAAATTCCACATTTCAAAAAAGTGTGAAGTTTGATTTCAAATTCAAAATATCAATATTTCTCATAAAATTTCAAGTGTTTGCTTAGAATATTAAATTTACCCTCGAAATCTCAATTAACATTTTTAATAATCTTTAAACCTCCACTTCAATTTCCAAATTTCTATTTTTTCAGAATAGTGGTTTTAGCAGAAATTTACAAGTTCAGTCTTGAAAAAAAAGGATTCTTTTAGAATTGCAACTTTGTTTTCAATTTTTGTTATTTAATTCGATTTTGGAAAGAAAGTTGAATTCTAAACTCGAAATTTGTACTTTTTTTGAAAGATTTTAAATGAAAAGTTGAATCTCGAAAAACTTTTTCTCGGATCTTTAACTGTACCTGTTCTGAAAACTTCTACTACAATTTCAAAGTTTCGACCTTACCTCAAAATTTCAATTTTAATCCCGAAATATTCACCTTAAACTTAAAATTTTAAGCTTTATCTGTTACGTTCTTTCAAAAATTTTAGGTCAGATATTCAAGTTGAGTTTTTAAATTTTAGTTCTTCTGGAAACTTCGATTTTTAAATTTAAAATTCCTATATATTTAAGCTTTCTAAGTTGAAGTTTTGGATTTAAATCCCAAAGACTTTTTGAATGCTCATTAATTTATGAAAACTAATTCAAATTTTCACTGTAAACTTATTGAAAAATGTCGGATATTTGAAGATCGAAATATTTAGTAGAAAATACGAAATTTCGATAACTCTGGATTTATAAAATAAACATTTCTTTAATTTTTAAACATTTTAAGATTTTAGAAAAATAAATAGAAAACATTTTAACTGGAAAATTTGAAATAACAGTCAAATTTAAATCCAAAATTTCTAGAAAAAGAACAACATTTCAGATGTAAACACCAAATATTTAAAGAGATACCTCAATTTTATGAATGCAATGAATATTTTGTGACTAAATTATTTCCTAAAGCACTGAAATAAACACTGTGGCTTGTAATTAAGTCCAAAGAAGGTTTTACCCCTTTACCACATCGACAATTAAATAAATAATTACGCGATACGTATTTCGCCAGCAACACTGGCATTTTCAAGCGTACTAATCTAAAAAGATTAGTAAAAGATGCATCCACGCCATCTACATTGAGATTCAAATCGATACTGGCGGTCTTTTGCTTTCTTTCCTATTTCTAATTATTTAACACATCTGGTGCCTGCAATTTTGACCTGCCACAAATAACCTTCAATAAACTGTAGGCCGCCAATGGTCCTTTATCTCTGTTACGCGTAACTGGCCTCTGATTGTTTCGTATGCGTCAAGTTCTCTGTTATTTGTGACCGATCTTAATATTTTAAATTTTAAATTTTCGACGTTAATTTTGTGTCCTGTACTTATCATATGTAGAGCGACACTTGATTTTTCTTCTCTATTGTATCTAAAATGAGCGATATGTTTTTTAAATCTAGTTTTAATGGATCTTTTGGTCTGTCCAACATATGATATCACATGTTATCATATGTTGGACAGACCAAGAAATCCATTAAAACTAGAGAGAATACCTTAATCGAAGGTATTTTTCCAAAGCCATAATTTGAAATTTAAGTAAGAATCCAATTTCGGTTCTTTTTCCAATATTTTGTTTCGCGTTGAATTTATCAAAAGGAGTTATAAAAAAAGTTGTTAAGAATTTAATTTTGAGGCCAAATACCAAATTTCATTATGAAATTCGAATTTTTAATTTCTGCACATTTTTTTATAACCGCGTGTAAACGTTGCGGACAAATAGTGCAAATTTAAGTTATTTGCTCCAAAATGTATATCTACTTCTTGTAGAGGACCAGAATTGTTCCAAAGCTTAAATTTGAACATGAAATAATTACGAAGACAGCCGGCTGTCTCCATTTTAAAAGAGAACTTTCAAATAATTGAACTCGTACAAAAAATCTTCAAAAAAAATTTCATTTTCGGTGATTTATGATCAAGCACAAGTTTTTATAAAGAATTAATTTTTCTCCTAAGTTCACAAATAAACAAGAAATCCCCCCTTAGTCTATCTTCGGACAGTGTATAATTTTAAAGATAAAAAAAGTAAAAATTTCGAAAAAATGTTGTTCTCAAAATTGAAAATAAAATAGTTTGCTTAATACTTTTTTTAATAAAATTTTGACCTATTTTAGAGACAATAAAGGAAGACTTACAATTAGATAAGAAAGTATGAATTTAGAGGAGAGATGAATTTAGAGGAAAAATTGAAATTTCAAAAAACACAAAATATCTATTTTTGAGATAAAAGTCAACTTTTTCAGAAAAAAGCTAAACTTTGAAAAAAAAGGAAAAAAAAGACAAATTCTAAATAAAATTCGAAATTTTCAGTAAAAGTGAAATTTGTAAAAAGTCAAATTTTGAATATATATATAAATCAAAATTTCATTTAAAAGACCTAAAAGCCTAATGCTAAAAAAATGACAAAAGTAAAAACAATTTTTCGAAAAAAAATCGAAGTCTTAAAGGTTAACTAAAATTTCGAGAAAAAGTTGAAACTTTCTAGAAAAAGTCTGATCTTAAAATAAAACTAGAATGAACAAGAATGTTTACTTTTGAGAGTAAAAATCAAAATTTTAAAAAAGGCTAATTTCCACAAAAATTTTATAAACGACCAAACTTGTTACAAAAATATAATTTGATTATGTTTACAGATTAACTAAAACTACTACACAAAAATTACATGTATGTATTAAATCCTTGTTTTTTTATTTCACAGTCTCCGTAGATGCCACTTACAGTTCTGAAGAATTTTGGCTCTGTCGACATATCTCTTTTTCCTTAAATTTGGGTATTCCCTTGATCCTGAAGAATTCCCTATGACGGAGGACGAACAGTCAAGTACTTTTAGTACTTCTTTGACACGATTCAATCCCGGAATATATGTTATTGTTCTTCGGTTATTTTTTTTTGCTTATTTATATTTTTATTTGCTTATCGTCACCTTGGTCATTTTCAGAGTTTTGATCGTGATAGTTGGAATAACATCAACCTAAATGTGTAAAATTAATTTTCTGTTATCTATTATAATCCTTAAGGTCTTTCATTCGTAATTTGTAATCTTTAACTTTCAGCTACCTTTATTGGTCTTCGGTTGACAGCGGAGCTCTATCAGTAACAATAATGCCATGCACATCAAAAATATCTTGGAATTTTCAAATGTTACCGGACAATAACACAGGTAAAAACAGTTGCGTTATAAATCAGCTTTAAAATTACTCGATTTTCCAGATCCTCAAAAATTCATAAACTTGGAAAAAACCAAACCGTCATCCTCCCTAGTTACTGATCATTACGAGAGCAGGAAAAGTTTGTACGCTTTGACTCTAATGGCGATTGAGAAAAACGATTACGTCAGCGTATACATCAGCACGGAGCCAGGAGGGCCTCAAGCCTTGCAAACCTCAAACGAACAAGACCTGAGGATATTGAGGAGGCATAGAAAAAAAGTAACGTTTAAATGGTTACCTAGGTAACTTCATTTCTTAGTTAGTAGAACACCATCGGCTTTAAAGCCGACGATGCTTAGTTAACTTTAACTTAGTAAATCAGAAAACGCCAGCGAATGGCTTTATAATGTCAGCAGCGTTTAAGCTTGACTCAGTTAACGTATAGGTCAGGTTTAGGTTGATTAATATGGCGAAATGCAGCCGCGTTAGTGATTCTAATAGTGGCCGCCGCCTGAATTGAAATTAACTGATTACAGATACAGTTTTTCAAAGATATTTATTAGAAGCACAACGTGTTACTTGCTTGTAAGAGATACGCTCGAGTTTTATTAAATGATATTGCCGATTCCGAGAAGATGTTCCGTCTTGGTAGCTTCGATAGAATTTACTCGATGCGAAACAATATTTCGCTATGTTGCAGTTTGGTGGACCCCCAAGGGACGGATTACTGCCTAGTCTTAAGCACAAAGAAGAATTATCATTCGTTGTGCAACGCACAAGCTGATAAATATGATATATCTGCGTTGGAAAATATGTCGCATCAGCGTTTTCTAGCTGACTCGCAAACAATTGTATCGTGGGAACACTATCATCATAAGCAAGGTAAGTGGCTGGTCATATGAGCAGAAAAAATTAAATCAACAATTAACTGATAACATTGAAATTGATTACAAGCTTTTTCAGCAGTTTAGCTAAATTTCAATTTCAGATAAGATTACCTTCTTACATGCCAGCAGCGGCTAGCAAATCTAGCTGGAGTTTTAACATTTTTGTTTTTACCAAAATGTTAGCTTAACTCTTTCACCTTTGCTGAAATGTTATGACTCTATCTAGAGTTTCCTGCTTTGTTTACCTTCCGGAAGGTGTTTTTATTTGAATTTATACCGAGTTTGTTGCTATTTTGCTTCGTTTTGGCCTCCTACTCGCGGTGCCTCCGGAGCATAATAAGAATACCCTTTGAAAATAGATGGTGTTTAAAAAAAGTTTTATAAGCGACCAAACTTGCCACAAAAATATAATTTGATTATGCTTACAGATTAACTAAAACTACTACATAAAAACTACATGTACGTATTTTATTTTTAGGAAATTTGGAACCCCTAATAGTTTGTGTTGGAAAGAGGACGCAGCACACGTTTTTCAACTTGAAGCCGAACCAGACCTACTATTGCAATCTCTTCGCCATCAACACTCAATCAAACTTGACATATCCCTTTGGCTCATTAAAAACTGAAATTGGGAGTCGAACAAAGCCGATTCCACTAAAAAATGGAAAAGGCTATGCCAATTTTCGAAAATCAGATGGTTTTGCAGCATTTAGATACAAGGTAAGCAAATCTTAAGAAATTACTGAGACCGATTTTGTACAATTCTCTTTTTCTTTTTCCTTTTTATAATTTGGTCTATTAAATCTTTTCTTTGTGTAAATGTCGATTCGGGTTATTTTTTTCTTGGTTCGAAAATATTTTTGTGGTCATCCCTAAATAGAAGACCAGAAAATTTTTAATTTACGTCCATTAAAAGTGTATAATGTAAGGCACACCAGAAAGACATAAGGCTGTGATATATTTATTTTCGTAGAATGTTGTTTCACTTATTTTTTTAAATTTCTTAAAAAAATGAACTAAAATAGTAAGAGAAAGAAATGAAATGCAGGCACCTGACATCACCTTAGTTTCTTAATTAAGAAACTAAGCTACACTTGAGAAATATGCATCGTAATATTTCAATACATTCGCTAGCAAACTTACTTGGCGAATCCTTCTGGATTATTATAGGAATTGGCAGAAGGGTGATCTTTTTCCAAACCGATGAAACACTCCATTAATACCACTGAAAAATAAAATCTATTTGAAACCATTCAATAGTAACGTCATCACTAAAACTACATATACGGTCATCTTACAGATAGGTAAAAGAACAAAAGGAAACTTGGACATTTACGTCATCCCTTGTGGCGGATCAGTCGATATGGAAATCACTTTGAAAGACGAAACGGTAAAAATCAAGAGGGCCATCGAAGGCTACGAGCGAATCATAATTGAAAAACCCCTGGAAGGAGCTAGATATTACTTCAAAATTTTTGCCAACAAAGATGCCTCCATGGGAGAAGCTTCGGGAGTGGAGGTAAGTAACTACTTATATTACATAAAATATTTGTTTACTATTTACAAGGCAAACAAAGGTTCATCTTTTGAAGCAACCACTTGCTTTCTTAGTAATACATCAACTTATTTATTTACAGATCTACGTTAGCTGGAGTTCTGATGATAAGATTCCTCTACCGAAAATTCCAGTTTTGCCCAAGATAAACGAATACGTTCCATTGAAGAGGTGTGACAGTGTCACTATCGGTTGGATAGTTTCTCCCGGTCGGGGAGTTTTAAACTATTGCATTGACGTGAAAGAAGGACAAATGCACGAGATAGATACATACAAATTGCCCAACCAATGCGGTCTGGAGAACCGCCTCAGAAAATCTACGGATTTCACAGCCAAATATTGCGTAGATGTAAAACAAAGTAATAGAGAGTAAGTAACTGAAGATTCTTACTTTCCCTTTCCTTCTTTTTCTCCTTCTTCACTTCTGTCTGCTTCTCCTCCTGTCTTTCCTTTTTTTTATTCTTCTTCTTATGCTTCTTTTCCTTCTACTTTCCTGCTTTTTTCTGCTTGTTTTTTACACCTTTTCCTCTTAAAATTTCTCCTCCTGCTACTTCTCTTTCTTTATTTTCTTTTCTTTTCCTTCTTCTTATCCGTTTCCTTCTACTTTCCCACTTTTTTCTGCCCCTCCTCCTTTGCCCGTTTTTCTCTTAAATTTTCTCCTCCTGCTTATTCTCTTTCTCTATTTTTTTTCTTTTTTTCTTCTCTTTCACCTTTTTCCTTCACTTTAATTGTCCCTCTAATGTTTTCCCTCTTTCTTCTATTTTTCTCTCTCATAACTTTTTTCTCTTCTTCCTCTTCTTTTTTTTCTTTTCCTTTGTCTAACACTTTTTATTCTTTTTGTCCTCCTCTGCTTCTTCCTTATCTCTTTTTTTTATTTCTCTTACTTCTTTTCTTGTTTTCTTTCTCTTCTTCCTTTTTCTCTTTCCTTTTTTCCTTCTTCTTTCTCTTCATTTTTGCAACTAATTTCTCTCTTCTTTTGCCAAACCTCACCTTTCCCCCGCTTTTTCACTCTCCTGTCTCTATAAAAAAAGGACAAAATGCAATAACCAACTAATAATATAATATTAATACGTCGATTATTGAACTTATGCCAAACCGATCATCTCTTCTTCTTGTTTTCAGGAAAGTCTTAACTAAAAAGATTCCACATCTTAGTCCCGGAAAGACTTACGTGATTCAGATAACAGTGAAAAAGCCCAAAGGAAAAACTCTATCTTACGACTTACTTCAAGTGAATACGAAAAAAACATGTGGCAAGTTCTTTTCTGGTTAGAAGTCGTTCCAAATTTTGAACTCTGGAAATATGTCTCGTACCCGAAACTGTCCCTAAGAAGTGCCAAGCCATCTGTAAATACGATGTAAAAAGAACAGTACTTTTTATAAAGTATAACGCGAAGACAGTTTATCAAAACCCCACCAGTGAAACAAATGCTTCACATAAATACGACAGGCCGTGACGTGCAAGGGAAAATTTCTTATGATGCAATACACATATGTCAAGTCAAAAATAAAACGGATTCTAGTTAAAAACGTTTTGGGAAAAATGAGGAAGTTTGCGAGGGATGATAAATTTCTAAGGGGGAGAACTTGAAAAACTGGAAGAGGGTCTTGGGGGAAAATAATATCACAATTGAATATTAGTGTCATGTCAAAAATATCGTAGAGATAAGTAATTTTGGGCTAATAAGAGGAAAGTATCAAAAAATTCTGGGAGGGAATCAGAAAATCCTGGTATTGAGTGTTAAGTAAAGCTTTACAAGGCAAGAAAATTCTGACGAGAAATAGGAATATTTTGGCAAGGTATGAACATCTTGGTACAAATACTCTTGAAGAAAATGAAATACTTTATTGGGAAATGTGATACAACTTTTTGGATGGGCAAAATTGACTTGGAAGGGATTAAAAAATTTCTGACAACCGAATGAGAAAATTACGAAATGAAAAAGTTCGAAAGAATAAAAATATTTTAAGGGATGAAATTTTGGTAAAATTTGAATCTTAAGTGTTACATGAAAGATTTGGGGTGAGTGCTCGTTGGGGAAGAATAAGATAGATCTGGAGGTGAAAAAATTCTAGAGAAAATGATAAAGCTCTTTAGATAAAATATGCAAGTGGAAAACTTATAGAAAAAATAAGAAAGTTCTTTGGCAAATCAGTAAATTCTTATACGACATGAAAAAGTTCTTGAGAAAAAAAAGAGGAATTTCTTAAGGAAACTGAGAAATCCCTACAAATTTGATAAGAACACACTATCATAGCAATTACCCAAAATGACGGAAATTACTTTACGAGATGAAGTGGTTATTTTTAACTGAATTGGAAAAATATGTGAAATATTTTTCCTTTATTGCTTATATGACTTCGTTTTTGAATTACGCAAATTAAAAATATGAAGGTTAAAAGTAGCTAAAATTTAATCACAATCACTTTATTTTTCGAGGTTTTGACTTGCTCAGGTTCGACCGAATCAAAGAAAGATATTGAACCGAAGAATTTTTCCCTTGCTCAAAAGATGTAAATAGTTTTATTTATTATGCAGTTAATTTAATAAGGTAAATGTAAAAGTTTTGTATCTTAAGTTAAAGTTGATTTTTAAGAAAATAAAAAAAAATATATTCAAGCCCTTTGATTGAATTATTTTCCTAAGCAAGTTCTCCAAATGTAAGTATCTCTCCCCAAAATGTAGAGATTGTGTTTTAACACTTTTGTTGTGTTTCAGCTTTTAAATTTTCGAGAATTCTTTGGACGGAGTACTTTAATTTTTCAGATCAGTTTTACTTTCTAAAAAACCTTTATGATTAGCAAATTGCTAAGGTTCCTTGGGGTTTCTAAAAAATTCCAGATGCTCATGCTGTTCTTCAAATCTCCTGAAATTAGGACAGTCATTAAGACATGAAAAACGACTTTATAAAGCTGTTTGACATTCTCAGGAAAATTGGAAGCTTGTGCTTTAGTTTTTAGAATGATTTCTAGTTTTAGAAAAGTTTCCGATATTTTTAAAGGTTTTACTTGCACTTTTCAAAATCCTTTAGATATTGAAAATGTTTTTTGGAACACTCGAGAAAGATTTAACATTTTCAAGGTTTTCGCTTTCTTTGAACATTCTCTGCAAATTTAAAAAGGCTATGGAAGTGCAAGAGTCACCCTTTTGCTGGATAATTATGTTTACTTAAAAAAATGACCTTCGAAGCTTTTGGGGAATTACTTAAAAAACTCTTAGAATTTTGGAAAGTCGTCTAGTATATTCTTATATATTTTGTGTGGCTTTATAGAAGTTGCAAAAATATTTAATTAGTCTTTAGAAATTTTATGAAACTTTTGCATTTATACATTTACACAAATTTTTGTAGACATTCAAAAACCTTCTAAGCTTCTGTAACTTTGGAGCTGTTCTCAACAACGCTTGAGGAGGTCTGTTTAGCTTTGAAACTTTTCAGAAACTTCCTAAATAATTTTGAAAAATATACAACAAAATTCTGCAAATTTTGGTGTCAAATTGATTTTAAAAATTGCACCGTTCTTTAAGATCTTTAAAAGCCCATCTATTACGTAGTTTTTAAAACACCTAAGATGTCTCTAAACATTTGATTAATCCTTGGAGCTCCAAAGAAACTTTTTGTACTCTTATTATGTAAGTAAAAATCGTCTACCTTTACTACCCTTCAAGTTTTAAAGAATTCAGTGCAGGATATTTTGTTTTTAACTCCAGAATTATATCAATAGGGTAATTACTGATATATTTTTAGAGTTATTTGCAACCTCCCAACGTTCAAAAGGTTACTTGATGCCTCTTCTAAAGAAATTTTCTGGTTTTGATTCGAAAAGCACGCCCAAATAAACTTTTAACTTATTTAATGAGAAAACCATGTGAGAGCCATTCGTTTATTCATTGCATCGTCACCATATATGACACGAATTTCCTTCTCAGATTTAGTGATTTTATTGTTTTTCTTGTCTTGATTAAAACCAAAAAGAAACAAGAAGTGCCAAAAATGATCAATTATATCAACCTGACATTCTATTTCAAATAAATCATTATTTACAAAAATTAAATTTACTAGGCAACTAAAATCACAACCTGTTTCAAATGACAAGTGTCATTTTAACAATGATACTAATTTTCATATGATTTTTTTTTAAGTTGAATAAAACGGGCATTACTTGGTACCCAAACCAATATTTATACAGTTTTTTGAAGTTTTTAAGAAGCCTGTTAGAATTTTAGGAAAAGCTTACAGAAATTCAGTTTTTGAACAATTTTTTCTACTTAAATATTCTTTTTCAATTTTAAAAATTTTTGAGCTGGGTAAGAATTCTTGAACATTTTAAGAAGCCTCAATTATTCATAGAGAGTTTTGGGTATAGCTTCTACATATTTTGAAAGATTCCAGCAATTTTTAAAATATTTCTGAAAATTTCAAAAAGCCTCTGATACATTTATAAATTTTCCAGAATTTTTCCAGATGTTAAGAATGTATGAAAAGTTTTCAACATTCTATAGAGTTTTAAGAAGTCTCTTGGAGTTTCAGAAAATCTATTAGATTCCCAAAACTTATTATAATTTTTCCCTAGTCTTTGAGATTTTGTAAAAGCTTATAAGGCCTTGTAGAAGTGTTTACATTTTTCAATATTTTTTACCAGGGCCGTGCGGTAAATTTTCTCAGTCTGATGCGACTCCTCGAAATGCCCCCCATAAAAGTTTTTTCTTTAAAACAAACAAAATAACTTTTGATTATGAGTTAAATGATCGATGAAAAAGTAAAAGTAAGTTTAGAGCAGAATTGCCAACACATACGTAGTAATTATTTCCAAATTTCGGTTAAAATATTCAATTTTTTAAATATCGTGCAATACAAAATATCAAAGTTTATGTCGAAATTATGACCTCTTTGGAGCAATTTCATATTTGACTTTTTTCCTCGAATCCTGTCTTTGATTTTGAAATTCCCACTTTTGCCCAAAGCTTGGAGAATAGTTTTTGAATTTAGATTTTTTTAAACAATTTTATTTTTAAAATTATAAAAATATTAAAAATTGAAAGCATAAAATAGAAAATTATCAAAAATAATCACGAACTACTTTTTCATTTAATTTTGTTTATTATTCTTAAATTTTTATTCATATATTAGTAGCATCGCTTATGGTCGAAATTAGACCAAAACCCAAAACCAAATACATGTTTATATGCAATTCTCAATTTTTGCCTTGATAATTGAAGGGAAGGAGTGGAAATGTGAAAAATTCTACTGTTTTTGAAAATGCATGATTTTTTTACTAATTCGGATCTGTTTAAAAATTTCTAACTTTTTTTTTAAATTTTAATTTTTTTCTTAGAATTTCGACATTTTATCAAAATATCGACTTTATTTTTTAATATTATGAATCTCTAATGTTAAAAATCATATACTTGCAACTTTTTCAAAATTTCGGCTTAAGAAAAGAACTGAATCTATGGTGATTTCGAGTTTATTTTTTTAAATTAAAATACCTTTTAAATTTGAAATTTTTTGATTATGTTAACTATATAATTGGGCTATTTTTAATTTTGATTTTTCTAAATATTTGAGGTTTGTTTTCAAAATTTTATTTTGTTATAAATTTCGACTTTCCTTGAAAAATTGTGCTCTTGAAAATCTCAGTTTTTTAAAAATGTGGACTTTGAAAATTTCGATTCTCAAATTTTTGATTTTTTGAAAATTTTGACTTTTTTAAATTCTAATCTTTTTTAAAAATTTTGCCTTTTCGAACATTTTAACTTTTTTCAAAAATTTGACCTTATTTAAATGATTTGACCTTTTATGCAAATTCCACTTATTTTCAATATTGACTTTATTCGAAATTTCGACTTTTTTGAAAACCGTGACGATTTTAAATATTTTCATTTTCCTTAAAAAAGATTCCTCATTTGTCAAAATTTCTACTTTGTTTTGAAAAGCGTCACATTATGTAAATATTTCTACTATCTTAAATTTTTTTTGGAATATCGGCTTTTTTCGAAATTTCAAATATTTTTCAAAATTTGACCTTTTTGAATATTTTCACTTTTTTCTTTAACATTTTTGGAATATTTTTTTTAACTGACTTGAAAATTGCGACATTTTTAAAAATGTTGGCTTTCCTATTGAAGATTTCAAATTTCGCAGTTTCCAGTTTTTTTAAATTTTCAACTTTTTAAATATGATTTTTTCTCAAATCTAGAAATATTTTAAATTTTTTGATTCTTAAATTAAATTTTCGGAAATTTAAATTTTGAAAAATTTAACTTTAGAAAGTGCGACTTTATTGAAAATATTTACTTCTACATTTTTATATACTTTTTTTAAAACTTCTACTTTTAACTTCTTTTTACTTTATTTCAAAATTTTGACTTCTTTCAAATATACTACTATAAAAAATTAAGTAAAATTGTTTACTTTTTGTTTCAATTTCAATTTTTTTTTTAAATGACATATTTCAAAATTTTGACCTTTTCCTAGAATTTTCAGTTTTTCTGTATATTGTAAGATTTGTTCAAAATTTTTATTTTTCTAGTTTACTTTTTGGGGGAATTTCGTCTGATCTAAAATTTTTGATTTTATCGTAAAATATCGACTTTTAAGAATTTCGCGATCTTTTTTAGAAATAGCCACTTTTTTTTTTTTAAATTTCGATCGATTTTCAAAAATTTGATTGGTTCTCTTTTACTTTGCTTGGAGATTTTGACTTTCAAAAAATTCTACCTTTTTGAAAACTCTTGACCTTATTCAAATATTTAATTTTTGTGGAATTTTTTAATTTTTAAAATTTTGCATCTTTCAAAATTTAATTTTTTTTCAAAATTTCGTCTTTTGCCCAATATTTTTAATTTTTTTTTTAATTTTCATTTTTTTCCTTCAAAATGTCATATTTCTTTTCAAATTTTGAAATTTTTTTCTCGTTACTTTTTAAATTTTTTTTATTTTTTCAGAATGTGGAAAATTCTGTTCTTTTTCATAATTTTTACTTTTATCAGAAATTCCAACCATTTTTTCAAATTTTCAATCTTTCTCAAAGTTTCGACTTTTTTTTTGAAAGTTATGACTTATTTTTGAAATTTCGACTTGTGCTTTAAATTTCCAAAAAAAATTGTTAATACTTCGGTTTTTTTAATTTATAGTTCTGCCTTGGTTTAACAATTATTAACTTTTTTAAAATAGCCACTTTTTTAATCATACATTTTTTCAAATTTTTGACTATCTTGAAGTTTTTCATTTTCTTTTTCAAAAATTTGGACGTTTTAAAATTTTTTTTCTGTGAAGTCAAAATTGTTTTTGAAAACTTTGTTTAGTTATAAAAGAAAACTTTAAGTTTCTTCAGTATAGAAGTATATATTATTCTTCTTCCCCTCCAAGAGTTAAATTTTTAAAATCGACCAAGTATGTGTGTGTATGTATGTATTATTGTTTTCCTAATATTCTTTATACAAAATTTTTGGTAATAAAATGATTCTTTAATTTTTTTTCTTACCACCTGTTGATACTCCTTTTTACCCTCTTAAAACCTGAATTATTAAAATCGGCGAAATGCGGGTTTCATTATTTCTTTAATAGATCATTTCACAAAATTTAAGTTCCTTAAAGGGACATTATTAACCTTGTTCCATACCAAACTCGAAATTCGATTTAATATTCTTTTTCACTTTTGGGGGATCAATTGTTAAAATTGCCCAAACACAGGTCTAATAATTTTTTTCGTAGATTATTTACACGAAATTCAAGGTTTTAAAATGCATCATTAACTCTGTTCCATGCTAATTTTGAAACTCCATTTCACCCCCTTTTTACCCTCTTAGGGGACGAATTATTAAAAATCCCCTTTTATTCCTTATCTACGCCAAAAAAAAGAAACTTTTGTCAAAATTTCTTGTTTCTAACTTCAGCAGCTAAGGCAGTGCGTCGATGATTTTTTTTAAGTTGATTAGAAGCTTTCTCTTTATAATATTAGTACAGATCATGAAATTATTAGTTTTTTTTAATTTTTATTTTTTCCTATGGATTTTGGTGAATTTCAGTTCACATTTTCTTATTTTGCCTCAAATTTTGATTTGAAACATGAAATTTTTACTTTTTCTAGAAGTATTCAATTTTTCCTCAAAATAAAAAATCTATGTCTTTTGTAACGAATTCAATTTTTTCTTCAGTTTGATATTATTTTGAAAATGTTGAATTTTTTTTTATATATAACGTATATTATTATTTTTTTACAAATTTTGATTTTAGACTTGTATTTTTGAGTTTTTGAAATATTGACTATGTTCTCGAAACTTATCTGATCCCGATTTGTCTCAAAATTTTTAGACATTTTTCAAATAACAATTCTTTGAAATTTTTAGTTAAGTCTCGAAAATAATAAGAATTTTAAAATTTAAACCCAGAATTTTCGAGAAAAAACTCGACATTTATGAATAAATTATGAAACTTTTTTTGGCTTTTTTTCTTTTTCATGAATATCAAATAATAAAAAGTTGAAAAAATGTTTTGAATTAATAAGAAACATTAAAATTTTAATGGAAATCGCACTGAACTCAAGAAGAGCCACATACAGCGCACAGAGCCCTCCTTTGCCTACCCTAAGACTGATATAGAAAAGCGATGTGTCAAAATTTTTGATTATTGAAAGGCTGTTTATGTCACCGTCTTTAATGTACCGCCTGATGCAATTGCCCCTTTTCATCATATCACGGTACCCTAGTTTTTACAGCTTCCTCACAAACTCTACGATTTTTAAGAAACCTTCACAGCTTTAAAAAATGTTTTTAAATTCTAAGATGTCCTAAATCATATAAGAGACTTATCAAACTTCAAGAAATTTCTAAAGTTCTAAAAAGTCTTCTGAGACAGCTACTATATTTTTGAGAATTCTTCAGAAGGCTTCAAGATATCTGTAATGCTTTTATGTAGTCCTCTAGGTCTGTAAGAATTACTAAATTTTTTTAAAATTAACTCGAAATCTAAAGATCGTCTAAATTTTTTGAAGGTCTCTAGAAACAACAATGACATTTTCAGGGTTTTACAAATTCATTTGAACGTTTTTAAAATTATCTAAAACTTCTGAAACGTTCTTTGAAGAAGCTTTTAGAGTTGTTTTAGAATGCTTAACAATTTTTACCTAATCTAACAGGTTAAAGATGCTTCTTGAGGTTTTAACAATTCTCTTGGACTTCTAAAAATTATCTAAAATTTCTAAAAAGTCTCTAAAAAGTTTTAAAAATTTCTTTAAATTGGTAAAAACTATCTAGAATTTTTCGAGTTTTGTTTAAAGAATTTCTAGAGTTGTACGTATCTAGCTACTCCGATAAAATTCTGAAAAGTTTCTAAGCTTCTAAAACACTTTTGCAAGTTATAAATATTCTTTTAAACTTTTTTAAAAACATAGCCCACATGAAGTCTTTAGGTTTTCTCAAATTATGTATCAAGAAACTTTTGAGAATTTATTTTTCAAAGGTCTTTACAGAAAGCTTCCAACCTGTTTAAATAGTTTTCAAATCATTTAATAAACTATGGAATCTTTGAAATAATTTTAAGCTTTAAAAATGTACCAAGAACTCTTTTTAAGTGAAAGATTTTAGCGATTTGGAAAAAACTTGCTTCTTTACTTTTTTATAGAAATGTTGTTAAAAAAACTTAGGGAGCTCTTAAGAAGCTTCGAATTTCTTATAAAGCTTATGGGATATAAATAAATACAGCTCTTGAACTTTGAATACATTTTTAAGACGTAGTGTGTTTGATATTTTTCAAAGTCTCTGGAGAATTTTAAATGTCCCGAGAATGTTTATAAATTGATTTACCCTCTAAAAGTGCTATGGATGTTCAATATTCTATTCTTTTTTTGTCAGTTATAAAGGAAGTTTTTATTACATTTTAAATAGGCCTACAAGCATTGATACTTGCAAAAAGCTTCTGAGCAGTCTAAATATGTAGAAAATTTTCAAAAGTATCTTATGCTTTTATAAAACCCTTAAGGCTTTCAGAATGATCCTGGAGTCTTTAAAAATTTACATAAACTTTTAACAATCTTCTTAACTGTTTAAAAGTATACTTTAAACATAATTTCTAAAACATTCCTTACCTTCTAAGTAGAGACCGGATTTAGGACACAATCAAATAAGGAAAAAAGGTGAGAAATATCTGAAATTAGGAAAAAATAAACAACGAACAAAGAACCAAATAGGCAAAATATGATAAAAAAGGCATTAAAAAGTCGAAATCCAATTAACAAGATCAAAACTTATTGACCATTTTGAATATTGCTTTTTCCCCCAACTACAAATTAAATGTCTCTCAATATTTTTCATTGTAACATTGGGCCTCTCCATGGTAATAAATCTGCATTATTTAAAAAGTTTGTTTAAATAACGTCATTCTCATTCGGTAACGAGCTGTTGATTTCATCAGCATTAGCGTGAATGTAGCCAAAGTCTGTAATTTCTTAAAAAAATAGATAATTTGAAAGAATGTACATCTTTTTAAATAGTACCTAATTTCGGGGAAAAATAATGCACCAAATAATGTCTAACGTACTCCTAGTTTTTCCCCCTTCAGGGGAAACTATCTTGTCTAGGTATTTTTGCAATAAAAGAACTACAAAAATTGGAACTATTAAAAATGTTTACACATTTTTTAAAAGAGCTTGCCTGATAGATTTGTTTTTATTTATTTATTATTATTTTTTTGATTAACGACGAATGTCACGTTGCATAACATGAGATTTTTTTGCATTTACGCCACCACCCTTATTTTATCAAGTACATGTTTCTGCGTAAATTCTTCAGAGGTGTAAATATTCTTGGAAAACCCCATAGAAAAGGTTAAATAGGCACGATTTTTTTTAAATAGGGCCGAGCCGAATCATATATTAAAATGGCAAAAAAAGCGAAATTGAAATTAAGGCAATAACGCATGAAAAAAGCCAAAAAAGGTGAAAGATAGGATCATAGGATTTTACCTAAAATCCGGCCTCTACTTATGAGAAACACTTAGGGCTTTTCAAAAAATGATGTTTGCAAGGCAATGTCTGATCATATTACACCTAACAATAATCAAAAGTAGTTTTCAACACATTAAACAGTCAGTTTTTTATTACTTTGCTTATTTACGTATTAAAAAAACAAAAAATAGTTTCCCAACGAATTTCGAATTGTATGTGATATTATCCAGCAATAATTAAGCGAAAATGACACACTCTGTTTGCAATTGATAACGAACGCGATGTTTACCCTCGCAAATAAACCAAATAAAAAAATAATTTTCACAAGAGCCTTATCCATCAAATTATAACAACTGTTTATTGGTATCCCATATGGCGATGTTGCGGTTGAAATGTAGACAAGTTTCCGCAGATGTTACGCTTGTTATTGCAACTTCGACAGATTAAAAAATAATTAGCCATCGTAAAAATGCTTTTGCATGGCGTTTCAGTACTTTGCCATACGCTGAAAAGTGTAATGATTGTTCGCAAAGATGATTAAAGGGAAGGATTACTCTGGGGATATACCAGGAAATATTACAGTGCGTCACTGTTTCAGAAAGGTAAAATTTTCTAACGTCTCTGATTTTAGATAGATAATAACACGGTGGTCCAGTTTTTATCCGATTGCATAGTTTTGGACGACTCCGATAGAAAGACTTTCATGATCATTTACATCATAATCTTCATTATATCAACCTATTTGAACGTAGCAGCGATTTTTTCCATAATCAGAAGGTAATAAACAGAATTTTCGAAAAAATTTCCCAACTAATACGTTTTCCTTTTAAGGAAATTACGCCTCTTCCAAAAGACCTGCATTATCTCCTTAGCTTTATCTGACCTTGTTACGACGTGGTCAGTGTCCACTAACAACCTGGAAACCTTCTCCCATCCCGTTGATCAACTGGGTGAGTTTCGGGTACTTATCTCAGATCAAAATTTGATTGTTGTGCTTTCAGACTTTGGGGGATTTCTTGTGTTCTTTCATTCCATTTTGTCAGTGTTTTCGGGGTAATGGCAAGCAGCGCAGCTTTGCTTCTGATAGCTATGGATCGGTACACCAACGTGGTGAAAGCGTTCAATAGAAGATGGAACCCAGCCACGAAATCCTGCATACTAGGAACGGCGGCCATTTGGGTTCTTTGTGCTGGTATGTTATAGCGTTTCTAGCCATGTCCCAATTTTATTTCCCTAGTTTGCAAAATGTTTAAATAGTACCACAGGACGAGTTCTGGTTTAATTTAGAATCTCCAACAAAACTTATTTACAGCATTAATAAAATATTTTGCTTTTTGACTGATGTGTCTTCTAAAGAATGTTAAATAACTTTGAATATTTCAAAGCTTCTATAACATTTCAAGGGATTTGAACATCCAAGCAACCTGTAGGGAATTCTGACAAACTTCTTGAAAAATTCGCAACATTTTAATTATTCCAAGAGACTTCTAGAAAGCTCCTAAGGATTTCTTTAAAATTTTAAGAAATTTTATGAAACCTATATATAATTGTGAGAGACTTTTTGAAAATTACAAGCGACTTGTATAAAATTCTAGGAAACTTTTTGAGGATTTCAAATGACTTTTAGAAAAATCTTTTTGTAGATCCTAAAAATCTTAAAGATCTTAAAATCTTCTTAAATATTTTTAATAATTTTAAAGAAACTAAGTTCTTCTTTTATGTCCATGTATGACTAGACCCCCTCAATATTTTGAAAGCCCTTTTAAAAAATTACAGGAACTTCTTAAACCTTTCAAGAGAGTTCTTGGAGATTCCAAGAGACATTTTAAACATTCCAATAAATTTGTAGAAAATTTCAAGAGTCTTCTTGAATATTCCCAAGATTTTTTTGGCTATTCATGATTATTTAACATCCCAAGGTCGTCGTAAACGCTCCAAACAGTTTAAAAATTTTCAATAAATTTCTCAAAAATTCTAAAAAATATTTTGGACATTGCAAAGGACTTACGCAAAATGTTAATAACATTTCTAACAACTTCAAGAGACTTGTAGAAAATTTCAATAAGCTTCTTGAACATTTAAAGTGACCTCTTAAATATTCCAAGAGACTTAAAATTATATGAGACTTCTGGAAATTCCAAGTGACTTCTTGAAATGTGCAGAAGAGGCATTGAACATTATAAAAGACTTTTTAAATGTTTCATTTCATTCTTCATATTTCATTTTAACAGATTTCCAGAAAATTGTAAAAGAACTCCAAAAAGTACAAAAGATTTTCTAAATATTTAAAGAGATTTAGGAAATTCAAAGATATTTCTTAAGTCTTTTCTGAATATTTTAAAGGTTTTTGTGTAGTGCAAAGTTGCAAAGTATTTTTAAAAGTTTCTAAAAAGTTCTGAAAGATTTCTATAACATTTCAAGAGATCACTTAAAATTGAAGAGACTTTTAAAAAATTTTAGGAAATGTATTAAATATTCCAAGATTTTTACTACTACAATAATTTAAAAGAATTTCATATCTTTAAAGAGACTTTTTGGAAATTCTGAAAGAATTCTATAAAATTTTAACTAAACACTCCAAGAGCCTTTTTGAAAACCATGAGAAGGACTCCAGTGAATTCGAACAGATTTTTTGAACATTTTAAGAGACAGAAAAGAATTCGTGTAAACTTTACAAGAGAGTTCTTATACCTACATTCAATACCTTATTAAAATATTCAAGTAATTTTTCCACAATTTCAGATATTTTCTTAAAATTCCAAGACACCGTTGAAACATTCCAAGAGATTTTCATAACATTCTGTGGGACCTACATTTCAACATATTTCTATAAAACTTCAAAAGATTCTTAAGAATTCCAAATAACTCTTAGAATAATACAAATGAGACATGTTAATCCAAAAAATGTTGGAAAATTTCGAAGCAGCTTTACAAAATTCAAAGAAGATTATATAGATGATTTCTTGAGAATTCCAAGAAGTTTTAGAGAATTTTAAAATACTTTTCGAACATTTCAAGGGACCTTTATCTAAAACGACTTCTTGAAAACTGAGAGTAATAATGTACAATGACTTCTAGAACATTCTACAAGATTTGAACTTTCCAAAGGTTGCTGAAAAATTACATAACACTTCTTAAGAATTTCAAATTTGTAATAAACATTCCAAAAGACTTCTTTAAAATACCAAGAAACTTATTCAAAATTTTTGAAATATTTTTGAAGGCTCCACAATAATTCTCAAGACTAGAAAAATTTCAGTAGGAGTTCCCGAATGTTCAAAGAATTTATTTGAACATTACCTAAAGGGTCCGAAATATTTCTCAAACATTCCAAGAAACTTCTTGAAATGTGAAGGTGACTTTTTGAACATTACAATATACTTTTATAAAACTTCAAAAAACTTTTATAAAACTTCAAAAAACTTTAACAAGATTTATAGAAACTTGTATAATATCTTAAGGTTTTTATTAGATTCTAAGGGTGCGTTTAGATTAGAGAATTATTTCATGATAGACATCTCAGATATCTGAAACTACATTTCCTTGTCCGTTTACACTATGACACAAATATAGCTGAATGACATTGCTGACACTTTTTGCTGAGATAAAGTTTCGACATAAAATGTCTTTGCTGCTTTAAATCATTAATAGGTTTTGTCTAATTAAGTTTTCAAATTACTTATATAGAATAGTATCTCGTTATTATAAGTGATATACAATAGTTAATCCCATGAAATATCTCAAGAGAAAGTGGACGATTACAACGTCTGAGATATATGGCTGCAATTTTTCTCGACGTTTTTGTGTCGAGTAATTCATCTGAGCTGTGTGATTAGTCTCAGATAGCTTCCCTCTGGATGGTTTACACTTGATATATTATTATATCAGAGAGAAATGTACGGAATAAAGTGTCTAATCTAAACGTACCCTAATAGATTATATAAAAAAAACCACAATCCTTTTGAAGATTCCAATATACTTCTAGAAGAATCCTAATATATTTCGTACTTGTAGGAGACTTATAGGAGATATTTCAAGAGATTTTCTAAACATTTCAGGAGACTTATATAAAATTTAAAAAACTGCTTGAGATTTCAAGGATCTTTGGGTGATTCTAAAGAATCTTTAAAATGCCAATAAACTTTTTCAAATTTTCAAGATACTTCTATAAAATTCGAATAAAATGTCTGAACATTCCAAGAGACTTCTATAAAATGTTCAGACTATTTTTAGAATATTTCAAGAGTCTTCTTGAAATGGTCAACTAAATATTCGGTTACGTGTCACAAAATATAGAGCTTGTTTTTACATTTTAGCCCTAGTCATCCCCAATGTTTGTCAACTACAATATACAACAAGCACTGATTTTCGACGACATGAGTGTACCACCTACCCTACTGCAAGAAATTCTCTACTTCTGTGTCCCGCTACCCGACCAAAGGACCAGTCTTATGTCAGCCTACATCAGCATGATAGCAATATTTTTTGCCCCGCTTCTAGCGGTTTTCTTCTGGTTCTACTACAAAGTTGCCCTCATGGTTTGGCAGCATAGACGACCGCCTTCTGGCGCCAATGATGACAGCGTCGGAGAAAATTCCACTTCAAAAGCTTGTGAGCCTACTGCCGCCAGCCCAACGAGTAAAAATGAAAGCGCCCAAGTCAAAAGAAAAGTACGAACCTTTAAGATCATAATAGTTTTGATTTTCGCATTTATGGTATGTCGATTGCCCTATTGGATTTTCACCGCTATGAAACTTTCACTTCATTTTGATGGCGTTCGGTGTGTGGAGGGTTAATTACTGCATCATTGCTCTCAACATCATTAGTTGCGTCCTCAATCCGTTGCTTTACACTTACATTAATGTAACCGTGGCTGTCGTTGAGAAAATTTGTAAAATTTTAAGTAGCCTCTTCTGCAGGCTGTGTTGTTGTTGTTTCTACAATGAATTTGAGGAATACGAGAAAGGAAATCCCTTCACTATAAACATCGTGAAGCAAAAACAAGGTTTCAGAGGAAAGAAAACTGAAAAGAAGGCGGAGGAAAGCACGCAAGTGGAGATTTTTCGAAATATGAAAAATAAAGACAAATATTAAGCCCAAAAAAAAAAGTTGAATCCGCTTATGTAAAGTTCAAGCAGAAAAGCAGATGGGAATAATTTGTGATTAAAGTAATTTTACAGAGTGTTCGTTATTTTATATTCCTACATATTTTTGTGGTGGTGCTTAAAAATCTTAGCAACTTTTTGTCCGTTTCAGAAATTATTTAATACTTTAGAATTCCGATGGACTTCTTTAAAATTCTGGAAGAAGCTTTCAAACTTTAGAGTATTTTAAAAATCTAAATGAATTATTAAAATCTTCAGGAATATCTAAAACTTAAATGTGCAGACCGATCTTGCCAGTCTGGTATTTTCAACCCAAATCTGATAAATGCTCCACTATTGGCAAGTATATTAGTTACTTATATTTTACTTCGTACAAGCGTTGAGTAAAAAATAGAAAGAGGCGAATTCTTACGGAGACTAGAGTATTCATACCACGTGCCTGAAATACGTAGGGGTGACCAGGGCAAAGAGGACCAGAGGGGCAAAGACGACCTGTCAATTTATTTTTAAATGAATATAGATTTCAACCTTGCTTATATTGAGATAATAAGCCTTGAATATATACAAGTTTATTACGATGCAATTGAAATCTAATTTCATTAGAATCTAATGAAAATTAGACTGCAATTGCAAAGTTCACGTAGATGAGGCAAAGCTTGTATCACGGGTTGCATTACAACATCCATAGATACAAACGTCCTCGGCGTGACTTTACTTTCATCTAGTTTTGACAAATGACCAATTAAATGTTCTGTAATTAAACAGTTAAACGTGCTTAAAATTGAAAATATGTACAACCGCAACCATAGACTAGTTTCGGCCTTCCTTGGCCGCGTCAGCATGGTACGGTGGTTGTATACACTTCCAATTTAAAGCCGTTAGTCAGTCGTATAAGTATCCAAGAGAGCAAATCTCCATTGGGTGACTTGAATAAAAAACATACCTTGAAAGCCTTTAACATTTAGCAAAAGAGCAACAAAATAGTCGAGATTTGGAACAAATAAAAGAGAGAGTATCAAACAAAATCAGGAATTTTTGAATTTAAAATCGAATTTCTTTGAATTAAAACCGAAATATGAAGAAAATATTATTGAAATTAACCTTTAAAAAAATTTGAAATTTTCAAAAAATTGTAATTATTTTAAGTACAGTACAACCTTTAGCTAAAAATCGGAAATTAAAAAGCAAACAGTTGAAATTGTCAACTTAGAATTGGAAAAAATTCCAATTTGGAATAGACAGAAAAAATTATTAGATATATTTGGGCTAAATCTAAAATTTCTAAAAAAGGTTCGAATTCCAAACTTATTAAATCGCTTTCTTTAAATTTCTACTTTAGTAAAGACAATGTTAGAATAATAAGTAAAAATCTCAAGTTCGGATCGAAATTTATAAAAAGAATCGAGATGCAAAGGTACTTGTTCGGTTTTTTGAAATGTTTAAAAAAAATTAAAAATTTCAAAATTCTTCTCAAATATCGACAAAAAAATTAAATCAAAAAAAATCGAAAATACAAAGCTGTTCTTCAGCTTTAGTCTTAAAATTCAACTTGTTCGAGTTTCTGCAGAAAGAAACCCGCTTTTCAAACTTTGTGTGAATAATTTATTTATTTTTCTAAAATGTTATGTTAAAATAAATAAATATTTTGATTTGTTTTTAATTTAGGCTGAGATTTAGATATTTCGATTTGTTCTAGAAATTTGATGTTTTAAAGTTAACATATCAAGACAAAAAGTCGAGTATTTTAGTTTAAAGACAAAATTATTTAATTAAGATTATTATGTCAAAAGTAAACTTAAGATGTCCCAAAATTGGAAAATTTTTAGTTCCCCTTTTTCTAAACTGACTACTTCAAAATGAAGGATTTTTATGGAAATTTTGTCGTTGGATTCTGAAATTTTAATTTTCTCCTTAAAAATTTGAGTTTAGAAGTTGCCATTATGTTTTATTTCCTAGTCTCTACTTTTTCTTTTAAGATTTCTATTTATTTTAGTTAAAAATTTTTAATTTTTGTTTAAACTATTTAATTCAATCTTGAAATGTATATTTTAGTTTCAAAATTCCAAGTTAATTTAGAAAGTCTATGTTTTAACTTTGTGTTTTATTTTGAAATATTGACAAAAATTATAAATCTCACGCAGCTTCCGTTCCATCATTTGAGTTTTATCAAAATTTCAAGCATAAACTTGTAACTTTCATTGCTTCAAATCCGAAGGTAAGCTCTAAGTATCGAGAAAAAAAAATCATGATACATCGGGTGTAACAGGATCATGGTACACCCCCTTTTTTCTTTATTTATAAAGATAAAATTTTTACATTTATTACAGTTGATGTGCTTAAAAAATGTCAAATTTTGACATATAAATGACATTTATACTGCTGTCACTTTCGCTAAAACTGACACAAGCTTTTGATATTTAAATGGAACACCCTGCATATTATTACATTTTTGGAACCTGCACAATTTTCTAAATACAGTGCACGTAAAAAAGTCATTTTTGAAGGATCGAAAATTTCTCTGCTCCTATTTTATTTTTCAACCTAGAAGGCTATGACTGATTCTAATTAAAAAATCAAATCATGTGGAAGAAGTATTTCATTCTTTGCTCACGTGAGTTAACAAAAATAGTTTTTATGTCATAACTTCATTTTCTTAAATGGAACCATATTGGTACTGCGGTATCACCAAAAAGTATAATTAATGGCGAATCTAACCATATAGTATTCTCGTGTTTGCTGCGAAATCAATAGAACTGAAGTTACAGACACATAAATTCAAAATATTCTGTTTCCATTTATTTGAAGGTTTATTCAATAAGAACATTGTGGAATTGTGGAAAACAAATTTAGAAAAAAAGACGCTTCCCAAGTTTTCCTCATTTAATTTTTTTGCAGCGCTAATGTTTCCAGTTAACGTCAATACGGATGAGTCATGACCTTCTAGGTTGAAACATAAAATGGGAGCAAAAAAAAAATTCGATCCTTTTAAACTCATTCATTTTGTGTGTATTGTATCCAAAAAAAAAGTGCGGATTCCAAAAATGTAGTAATATACAGGGTGTTTTATTTAAAAATCAAAAGTTAGTATTAGTTTTAGCGAAAGTGACGGCAGTAGGAATGCCAATTTTATGTCAAAATTTGACATTTTACAAATACATCAGTATAGCAACTTTAAAAATTTTATCTTTATTAATAAAGAAAAACTAGAGGGTGTACCATGATCCTGTTATACTCAATATAGAAAAGGGCTGGTTTAATTTTTAAGTCGTAATTTTTGGCAAAAAAATGCATAATTTCTACTTAAATTCCGAATTTCCAGAATTTTTTTTATAAATGCCAAGATTTTCTTGGCGATTTTTTCTCACAATTTCAAAATTTTTACAATTTTGTGTTAAAGCTTAAATCTCATTTAAAAAATCAATAAGTTTTCCCGAAATTTGAAAGTTTTTTTTTCTTAAAATTTGGATTTTGAAGCCTATTTTTATATAAATAATATAGACGTTAAATAAAGTCTACATTTTAAGTTAAAATAGTTAAAAAAATACCTATCCTAGTTTACTAAAAAAATTTAAATCTTCGCTATTAACTTCGAAATATTAGTGTTTTTTTTTTTTCGCACATATGGCTGTAATATCGAAATATTCACTTTCCTAAGAAAAATTAAGCTTTGATCAAAGTTACGAAGTATAGTAAAAAAATAGAGAAATTCCAAATTTTAAGAATTCATCGCACATGAGCGACAAGTTTATTTTCGTCTTTAAATTCTAAGTTTTTCTAGAGATTTGAAGCTTCAAGCGAAATGTTAGGTTTAAATGTCAGCACTTCTAGAAAAACTTCAAATTTTCGAGTTTAAAATTGAATTTTCAATACTGGTTTCGAAAACTTTAAGAGTTTCGAGTTTTTTGAAATGTTAAATTTCTTCTTAAAATTCTGAGTCTAAGCCTACAATGTTTAACTTTTTTTTTGTGTAGAATTTCATCTTCAAACTCGGAATTTTCTAGAAACTTTGATTTGAGTTTCATAAAGTTTTAAAGATTTTTTCGATATCTACCAAATTCAAATAAAATAGTAATATTTTTGTCTTGAAATTTTGTGTTCAAATTCAGTTTTTTTGTACTTTTCCTTGTTTCGGTTGTTTTGTTAAAACTTTTCTGTTCCGAGTTTTTTTTTAAATTTCGACTTTTTTTACAAAAGTTTTTGGAAAATTATAGATAAATATTAATATTCTTTCTATTTTATTTTTAAAATAACATTTTTAAATTTAATCTTAAAATTTGAAGCCACCAATTTTGGACCGAAAAATAAGTTGAAACTAAGGTTTTTGCCTAAAGTGGTCAAATCCGAAACCAATCGGCTCTAATAAAAATATTGGACAAAGTTCAATTTGTGATAAACTCTCTTTATTTTTTTTAACTAAAAAGAAAGTAAGAAAGTGGGCAATTATGGGGATTGCCGATAAAAGTGAAAACTTAAAACTATGATATAACAGGTTTTTTTTTAATTTTCAAATTGTAATGTTAAAAATAAAAATTTCATAATTTGTAAAATAAAATTATATTTTCTAGTTTTTATATATTCTATTTTTGTATTTAATCTAGTCTTTGATGTTGTCTATTTTGGGTACCTGCATATTAAAAAAGCTGTCACACTAGCTAAATTTTATATTTGCATACCACATTTAAAGACATTTCAAAAAAACATGTTTTCAGTGTACTGATTTTTAGGATTATCATGTTGGCGGATGAGCGAGGTGGCGGATTAGCGAGATTCGGATTAGCAGGTTGTCGAATTACCGAAAACATGTAATAATTCGAAAAAAACCGTAATTTTGCTTAAATATTCCATATTTTCGAATTAAGGTCTCATCTCGGTAATCCGACACTTTGGGTAATTCGGTGTGAATTTGAAAAGTCGTCGAAAAACACAAATTTAGAAGAAAATTAAAATACAATTTAAACAATTATAGAATACACATTTTCGCACATTCAATCTAAATTTAGGGATTGGATTAGATTATCTGGTAAGTAGTTCTAATTGGCGTTTTTCGGTAACGTGAAATCATTTGGGAGTCGCTTAACGCGCCTAAAGATGTTTTAACTTCAAAAATAATTTTTTCGAACTGTTGGAATTAACATTATTTAAAAAAATTTCAAATTTCCATTGTTAATGACAACATTTTATGGAGAAATGTTTTAAATAAAAATTAGGCGACAATTAAATAACATTTTCAGGGTCAAGATCAAAGTGAAAATTTTGATTTTGATTTTAAATTTAAATGAAATTTTAAAAAGATAATAACAATTTAAAAAAACTGAAAATTTTGTAAAAATAATTTTTTTTTCAAATTTTGTGAAGCATTATTTTCCTAATTTCATGCTGAATTTAAAATGTTTGGGTAATTGCAGAAACTGAAATGAGAAAATTTTGAGAAAAGTTGAAGTTTCTAAAAAAAATCTACATTTAAGCGGATTCAAGAACGCCACGGGCCGTGAACCGCAATTGCCCACTTCCTGGTATAATTGCTGTATATAAAATAATTTAAAAATTATATTGCTCCAAGCGTTTATCACTCTACGCTCCAAGTAACCAACGCTTTATCAAAGACTTAGTTCATAGTTAGTGTATTCGAAAATCACAACTTAAAAAAAGCATCGGGCACTGAAAAATACCTTAAAAAACCCACTGACGTTATAATACCAACATGTGTGCACATCTTAAGAATAAGTGGAAATCTCAACAATAAATTTACAAGAAGACAGATTAAATCGTCAATAATAAGACAATGTCATTGTGAAAAGATAAGTTCACAAAATCTTCAAAGTAATGAGGCGAATTAAAATGACAAACACACTCACTAGATATACTTTCTACTAAAAATGTGTATTTTATTACCAAGAATATGATACATGATGAATCGAAAAGATAATAATTTATAGGCTCCGATAGCTGAGATTTCTATTATAAAATCTTTGAAAGTCTAAAATGTCTGATGTAAATATACCGTTACGGTACATTCACAGGAGCGAGATATGCTGCAAGGTAGTTCAAGCAAAACTGAAGCATAGTACTGGGGAGAATCTCGCCCCCAAAAGCGATTGCAGCGCCACGCATTGTCCGCCCCAGCATAAGATACGCATATTTGTATACGGTTTCGTCTCTTTACTACATATCACCCAAAGGTACAAGGCACTCCTTCAAACGTCATCTATCGGACCAAGCGCAAACTGGGAATTACTTCCATATGGTCGAAAACGTGGTAATATGCAACCCAGACTGCTGCACGTGTAGCCCTTTGTAAACTCTAAGATACAGGAGGCGTTAAATACCGCGACGCATTCCAAAAAGTTATTGGTTAAAATTGGTCACGTGATTTGTGAATTTCCATTGGTTGGATTCATAAGATGCGCATTTTTTTAAAACATGATATTTGCGTCTTACATCGACTTTACAATAATTCCTACTAGTCTAATGGAATTCTAATCGACAAGTTTATAAACATGTTCATTGCTATAGCGAATAAAAATATGGGCGAGGGCTTATTTTATGCAGAATAGCGTGTAAAAAAAGTTTAAAACCTGCACATGAACAATCGCATAAGTTATTAACAATGAAAAATTTATAAAAAATCAGATTTAGTTTTTTGCGAATACCTTCAAAATTATTAATGTTTGAGAAATTTGAAAAAAAAATTTTAAGGAGAAAAAATTTTATTAAAAAAAAAGTTTTATCTCCCGAAACTTTTATCTCTATTATTAAAACTTTTGTTGTTGTTTTGTTGTTGAAAAATAGTGCCATCTAGCCTCGAACGCTACTTCGTGCGCCTGAATGTTGGTCATTTTTTACGTAATTGAATATTGATTTACAAATTTGAAAAAATCCCGAGTTATTAAGTCACTTACATTTTTTTTAAAAACTAACAGGTATAATAATGTTTTTATTGATTATTCATAAACAAATAAATAACACTTTTGATAAAAAAATAATTTTATTCTCATTTTTGAATATTTTTTTGATATAAACTTTAAAAAAAAAATTAACTTGTTTAAAGAATATAATTGAAAACTACTGACATTTTATCTTGGTAATAATAATTCAAATTTAATTAATAACGGAATAAGTAATAAAGATTTTGCCACAAATGAAACACTTAAAGATATAGGAGTGCATTACTATTCAAATCAGTTGAAATACAGAATCTGACATCCAATCAAACGTTTAACCAGCCAAAATGAAGTCAAACCAACCAAATGTAGGAAGCGTTTGAAAAACATAATCAGTTAGTTTGAGGTTTGAGCAGTTTGACTAGCTTGGTACATTTTTGCGAGAGGTAAAGGTATGCAGGTTTTAAGAAACCCGCGCTTTATGATATCTATTCAGCCAATAGAAATTCAGCAGATCACGAGATGGATTGTAACCAATAAACTTTTGGACTGCGTCGCGGTATTTAACGCCTCGTTAAGAACGAAGGTTGCAGTGCTACCAACTGTTGACATGTTTGCGCTTGATAACAAAACGGTCCTCCGACAACCAGCAGAGAACTTTTTACTATAATAGGTACTTACGACCTACAGCTACATTTGTAATTAATTAGAAAATTAATTTAAAAATATTTATTTACAAAATCTGAAAAATATCTACAATATATTAATATGAAATATATATAATATATAACTAACCTTAAGTCTATAGTTAAGTACAACAATAAATACAAAATCGATATCAAAATAATTTGATCCGATCGATAGTAATAATTTGTTCTACGAACTTGATTCAGTACAGAAAAACCAAAATTAACTAAAATGCCTATTTTACTGTAATAATAAATCACATAACTCGTGCAAAAACCTTGGCAGTTAATTTACTAAATTTCGCTTCTTTAATGGCAGTGAACAATTCCAAAATTTGGCAACTCAAAATTTCTGCTTTCGCTCCCAATTCGAAACTCTGTATTTACCCGACAATCAGTTCTATCTTCTACTAGGAGGCGCAGGCGTATGCTGCATACAACCCTCGACATTCTCCGGCCAATCGCACACGTTTTGGCTAGGATTGAAAACTAAATTCGAAGGGCACGGCATGTGGTGCTTCCTTTCGCCCTCACACATGTAGTAATGCGTGCAGTCTTGTTTATCTGGGTGATAACTAATGTGACCATCTTCTTCTTCGCAAGGTCACCTCGTTAGCTAGAAGTAGCGTGGTTTTTTTAAATTAAACTTCTAGGATTAGTGGCAGCAACTTACGGTCTTTCGTCGTATATTGACCCGAAGAGAAAGACGTCTCAAAAGGACCCTCGAATTCCAGTTTGACCTTGTAACCAGTCGAGTTCTTGTCTCATGGCAGTTGATCAGTGGGTACTTACCGCTACCGCAGGAGCCCCTGAAGTCGTCCATATCGACGGACCAAATCATAATCCCCCCGAAGCCCTCCTCTTTTCAACCAGGCCATCTAAAGCATCACACTCTTAACCAAACATCCCGCCAGAATCCTAAAATATTTACCTTAGTCTTCAGACTTCTTTCGTCAGTCGAATCCGACCCATTGGTTTCCTCTATAAGCGAAAGGAACCTGCTGCTCGTTATCCCAAACGAGCGTGGTGTTATCCTCCTGAAGGAAATCGCAGATTTCGTAGAAGCTCAAGAAGCCAGCCTCTGATGTGTATTTGCCAGGTGTGCCGCCACCGCTTGCAGGCGCCCCGATATCGAATTGAGTCGTGTTCACCAGTTCGAAGCTTCTGCCATAGGTGGGCATACCGATCATAAGTTTTTCCTTGGGGGCACCCTGTTTCACCCACTCTCTGGCCGAGAAATCCTGAAAGATGGAATAAATACGGTCAGTCAATTTTTTCATTGGAAATCCAACAGAATTTTCTTTTCTAAATTTGCAATTTTGACATTTTTATCAAAATTTTGAATTGCTAAAATTTAAGTTTTAAGACGAAGACAAATTTTGCAGAAAAGATGAAAAGAGAAAATAAGAAAATAAATTTTTGAAACAAATTCAGAAATTTTAAAATTTAAATTAGAATTTTTTCCAATTAAAGTAAAAATCTTTCGAGTTTAAGCCACAGCATAAAGAAAAAATTCAACACTTTGAAAAAAAGTCGAAATTTATCGAAAAAAATTTCGAGCTTACCACCTTAATGCCAGCGTATAGCACCAATGGTATCTGGTACAAGTGGTGGATTGGTACAATTACGATTCGAATATGGACATTTTTAAAGATATTTTGCCATTTGGTGGGCCCGTGATATTTCCTGTGATAACGATAATACATTTTCTCTACTCAGTTAAATACTAACCAAAAAGTCGGTATTACCTAGTTTCCTACTAAGTCATGACGATGTGGACAGTAAAAAATGTTGTCAAATGTTAATGTCGATATTTTTAAAAAAGAAATTTTCATAAAGGTCCAAATTACACAAAAATAAAAATTTTCAAAATGCTCCAAATTTTCAAAATAAGCCGAATTTTTGAAAAAAGTCAAGATTTAAAAGATAATTTAGGAGAGAAAATATAAAAAAATCAAAATGTTTCAAGAGTTTTAAAAACTTGAAATGTTTAAAAGTCGAAATAATTAAAAATTTTGAAATTAAAAAAAAAATATTTCAAAAAATAACAAAATTCATATAAAAAATCAAAAGTTTTAAAATAAGGCAGCTTTAAAAGTAGTCGGCATTTTGATAAAAAATTGAATTTTGTTTTTTTAAAGACAACATTTTTAGGAAAAGTAGAAATTTGGAAAAAGTTAAAATTTTCGAAAAGTTGGAAATTTTAAAATTTGACAAGAGAGTAGATTTTTCTAAAAAAAAGATAAAATCCGAAAAATGTTAAAATAATAAGTCAAAATTTTCAAAAAAGACGAAATTTCAAAAAAGTAACTATTTTTAAAAAAGTCAAAATTAAAAGACAAAAAAAAAATTATTAAAAATTGAAATCTTAAGCAAGTGGAGGTTTTGAAATTAGGAGATCTTTTTTAAAAATGCAAAATTTACAAAATTATCCAAACTTCGAAAAGAAAAATCGAAATTTTTGAAATTAAAAATTTGAGAAAGGTTCAAAATTTTGATCCAAATGAGAATCTCAAAAAAAAGAAATTTTAATATGTTGAAATATTTGAAAAAAAAAACAAAATTTAAACTCAGAATTTCACTTTGAAAATTTCTTGTATTTTTTTTAATTTCGACTCCTGTTAATATAACATTTTTAAAAATTTTAATTTTCTGGAGGTTTCGACAATTGAAAATTTTCACTATTTTTAAATTTTAACTTTTTCCTCAAAATTTTGTCCCTAAAATTTATACATATTTGTTTTGAAATTTTGACTTTTGTATAAATTTCAACCATCTTTAAAGAATTTCGACATTTTAAAATTCCCGATTTTTTCAAATTATTATGTTTCATGAAAAATCTTGTTTTTTTTAAAATGTTAAGATTTGACACGTTTTTTTTTGTTGAAAATTTCAGCTTTTTAAAAATTTGATCGATATTTATAAATTTTCAACTTTTTCAATTTCCATTTTTACCAACACTTTGCCTTTTTCCCAAAATGTTACTTTTTTATTTCGTCTAAAAAATTTAAAATTTTCAAGAAAAGTGGAATTCTTCTGAAAAAAGTCGAAGCCATTTCATAAAAATTAAAATTCAAAAAAATGTTGAAATATTGAAAAATTTCCAAGTTTTGAAATAAAAACGAATTTAAAAAATATCAAATATTTTAAAAGTTACCAAAAAGCCAGAATTAAAAAAAATCTTACCTTTAAAAATACTCAAATTTTCCAAAATCAGGGAATTAAAAAAAAACTTGGATAAAACGTCGAAATTTTGAAAGAATTGAACTTATCAAATTATAAGTATAGATTTTAAAAAAGGCCAAAAATTTTAAAAATTGTAGAAAATTAAAAAGTAATCTTTTTAATAAAGTCCCCTTTATCAAACCATTTCGGCAGCTGATTATAAACAAGAGCTTAGAGAAAGATAAAAACATCAACTTACAACTGTTAACTTCTTTTGGTAGCTTGTCGCGCTCTCCAATGGGAATAGTGGCGAATTGTGACCCACCGTTCTCTCCCATTGACCATGAAAATCGTACGTCATCACGTTGATAAAATCCAAATATTTTGCAATTTCGGGCACGTCGTAACCAGCAGCTATGGCTTCAAAGGAAGCAGGAACCGCTGCGGTCAGTAGAAGCCTTGGTTGTTCGCTTGTCTTAGCTTCACCTTCGAAAGCTGTTCGAAGCTCCTTAAGAAGATTAACGTAGGAAACCCTATCGTCAGCACCCCGCGGATACTCCCAATCGACATCTAAGCCATTGAACTGATAGTCCCTGAGGAATTCAATAGCGTCATAGACAAATTGATTCATTCTGAAGACATTATTCGTCAGTTCCTTGAAGGGTGTTGAGCCGAAGGCCCAGCCACCAATTGCTAGAAGAATCTGTAACAGTTTAAGTTAATTTTTCGCCCAAGGGATTGTTAAAAGTACGAACTTTAAGGTTCGGGTTCTTTTCTCTCAAGGCTATAACGCGGTCGTACATTTCGGGATCTTTGTCGCTCGCTTCCGCCAGTTTGTGCTCTTTTAAGGTCGCAAAGGCGTAAACAATATGATGTACAGAGAGTTGCATCTATATCTTCTGGAACGAATTTTCCAGCACCGGGTCTTTTCCTCGACCAGCTGGTCATGTAGCAAAAGACTTGCGGGGGTCGCACTATAAAAAAAAAGTGATTTTAAATCAAAACTTCCAAAAATAGCTGACACTTGGTATTTAAGCTGTAGAGATTTAGTGACCCTAAGATTTTTTTTTAATAATAAAACCTTGAAGAGATTTGAATATGATTTGTTCTAGTGAAAAGTAAAATTCTATATGAGGTAACTTTATGTGTAAAAAGAAAAAATGTACAGATTCTGTGTTGAGGTATTTATTTCTTATAAAAATTTTTTTTTCAAATTTGAGTCGCGGCTAATTTTTAAGTACATACCTAAAATGTTAACAGAGTTTTACCTTCAAAGCTAAAGCTTAGGTGTTATTTGATTATGATTGGATAGCTTGGTAGGGGTTTTTGATCGACTTAATAAATAAGTTAGGAAAGCTAAAAAAATAAGTGTGACACAACTATCTCAATTCAGCAATATTCCCCCTCTCTATTTTTGTTTTGCCAAACTTAAAAAGCTATAAACCATTAAACAAGAAACGGAGCTAACGAATAACTCCTTACCAGAATAAAAAATGTTTTTTCCTACAACTCCACAACTAGAAGAACTTCTCAAGTAAAAAAGATAAAACTTCAGGGTAAAAAAAATCTCTCTAACCTTTTTTATGCACAAGAGCGCTCTTAGCTGAGATCTTCTTGTGATGTTTGACTCTACCCAAAACTTCGGAAGCTGATATTTTAATGGGTGCTGGCTTCTCTACAGTTTCTTCCTCTTCTTCCTCATCGGGACTTCCGGCGACCTCAGCCCAATCGACGTCTTTGGCGTCTTTGCCTCTAGAGATACCTCGAAGTTCCTCTCTGAAAGACGTATCTGCTAAAATTTGGTCTACTTTTGAGGTTAGACTTACCTCATGGCGCCGATTAGAGGATATTTGACTTCGCCCCCACAAATTGTGCCGCTGAAGTCGTCCATGTCGACGGTCCATACCATGGCGCCGGCGAAATTGTTCTCCTTGATCCACTTCATCTTATGTCTTATAGATTTTTCGTCATCGAAACCGATCCATTGGTCACCGTGGACAGCGTATGGAACTTTCATTTCGTTGTCCCAAACGTACGACGCGCCATTTCTTAACATTTCACATATCTGAAATAATTCAGAATTGACATTTTCGTTTTCTAGAAATTATTTTTTTCTCAAATTATTTCTTCGTAAATTTCCTCTTTTTTAGAACAAGGACCATTGTCAACTTCTTGTCACTCTTGTTGTGAAATAGAGAATCTCCGGAAAATTGCATGATTCAGAATAGTTTATTACTAAACATGTAGTAGGAATTTCAAACCAATTCAGAGAGATATGCAAGAAATTATTTAATAAAAATATTCAATCCCTTCTACTACTAAATTTAATTTTAATGGTTGGTGGACAAAATCGCGAGACGCGTTTCTAAAGGCAATGTTCTGCAATTTTCTCTAGACAAATGGGCAAAAAATCACATGCTCCTCAACTCCTTGGAAAAAAACAACAATTTCAAAGATTGCCGTTTTACTTGTGACGGTATCTAGAAAATTAATTTAGCCTATTTGCTTGGACGTGAACGTGTGAAAAATTCTCTGGACCATTTTAAGGTTTTTTAGACTTTATCTAAAGACAAAACTCTCAATTTGTCTATATATAAAGTTGCGTGATTTTGTCTACGAGTGTGTACTAGCCTTAGAATTTTCATCATAAACGTAGTAAGTGTAATAAGCTCTATATTCACTTATTATTAGGATACAAATCAAAATTCTGAAGCTCAAAATCTAGCCTAAGATTCCCAAAATAAAACCCAAACCTACCTCATAATATGCCAAAAATCCCGATTCTTTGGTGTATTTTCCCTCTTTCCCGCCTCCGGTGCTGGGAGCGTGAACTTTGTATTTAGCCGTATTGGCCAACGTGAAAGTCCTTCCATATGTGGGCATGCCGATAACCAATTTTTCCTTGGGAGCACCCAATTTCACCCAAAGATTGGCCGCGTAATCCACGTTCAGCTGCTTCTGGTAGGTGCTGTCGCTACTAGGCGAATACAACGGGGCGTTATGGCCTGTCTCTCGTTCCCATTTCCCATGGAAATCATACGCCATCAAATTGATGAAATCCTAAGTAGGAAGCCACGGCTGGGACGTCGTAGCCGGCCTTGATGTTGTCCGGGCCTACTGGCACGGCTGCCGAGAGAAGAAGACGAGGTTTTTTGACTTCTTGGGCTTCCGCTTCGAAGGATTCTCGTAATTCTGAAAAACATGATGAATGGTTTCTTCTAATTTTTGTAACATTATCATTTTGATTATGAGTAAATGACAAAATGACACAAGCTGGGACAGATTTTTTTTTAAAAGTTACTGATAATTTAACAAGCTGTTGTCATATTTTTGCATTACTTTGGCAATACAATCTTTTGAGAACCAACATACTAAAGGTAAAGTCACTTCAATCAATAATTTTTCTTATCTCAAAATGAACTAAAAAAATCCTTAATTGCTACAACATTTAAAACAGATTTATATTTTTTCCGAATAAAATTTTTTTACACATTCTCTGATTAAATCTCCAGGAAAAAACTTGTACGGTAATCGCTTATTTTTTTAGGAATCGCTTAGAAATAGAATTAAAGTCTTGATCTCGTAGAGTACCAACAATTTTAAACGCACTCTGACGCACAATGACGATTTCTGCTAAGCGCCAGTATTGGTATTCAATAGGCTGATCCTCTACTACACGTGCAAAAGGCTGAATAGTGAAGTCTATATCATATTCTGTTTGCACACCCTTTTTAAAGCTAATTTTAGAAATAATTAAAAAGTTGAAAAATTTGGTAATTTGTAATAAATATGAATACTTTATTATACAACAACTAATGAAAAAAAAAATGAACCCCAACCTCTTACGTAGACGGCAGCACTTAGTTACTGTCTTTGCTATTTGCCTTCGTTGCTTTTGTTTCCGCTCTTTTTAATCTTAATTTTAGGTATGTATTAATTACATAGGCAAGAAACGAAATGAATATTTGGAGAATTGTTTAAGGTTCATGGAGGAATTTTCCAGCGGTAGACTTTCTTTGACCTCATTACTCGCCTCCAGCGGTGTATGACGAGAATGACAAAAGACAGTCACTTAAGTAGAATATGTATGTAATAGAAAGTGTTTTATAATCTGCAATTATTTTAACCGACTTTAACTTATTATACGCTGCATTACTTGTTCCATTTCCACCAGCCCAATGGTGTGTAAATTCCCCAAGTTAACAGATTAAACATATTTTTGATTAATGTGGTTGTCTAAAGCGATCGTGAAATGGCACTTACCTTTCAGCAGAAGGACATAATTCTTTTTATCTTCACTTCCTTTTGGATATTCCCAATCAATATCCAGACCATCAAAACCACGTTCTCGTAGGAATGGAATCGCGCTGTATATAAAAGTCTGACGGTTGTATCTCGTCTTGGTCATATCTTTAAATTTCTGCGTTCCAAAGGACCAACCACCTAAAACATTCATTTACCCTTAAACATTTTCTATCAATTTATCCTAAATAAAAAATAAAATGTACATTTAATTTTAACCTAAACATATAAATAGATCTAAGAGTTCAAAGAAACAACCAAAATCTTGAGATGTAAAAAAACACAAGCTAAAGATATTTCCAGGAAGAAGGTAAAAATTTCTATAAAATCCCGGAATTTCCCATTTGAAGAATAATTTAAAACCAAAACCCAATTTATAAAAGAACTCTTCTGAATAGCAGGGTATAAAAAATTGTAATTTCGAGATTAAAATAAAAATGTAGAAAAAAGAAGTGGCGTAAACAAACCATTTTCCGCTCGGGCGGTCTCTGAAAATATCCTTTATAATTAAAAGAAACGTCTTCAAAATATATTTTTAGCCGCAATTTATGCTCGACGCGACCCTTGTAAACATCAGGCTCCACCCTCTTCCCAAATGATATTCCATAATTCTAACCTAACCAATGCTAACCAAACCTAACCTGATATACGGTGAGTAAGTGATATGGGCGTAGGCAGGATTTCATTCAGAGGGGGGCAGCAAATATTTTGAGAATTGAATGGCAAAAAAAGCAAAACCAGAACATTTTCTGGCTACGTATGTTGTATATTTTCACTGAACTGGGCGAGCTTGAGGGATCGAACCTTCAAATTAAAGCGTAAATTTCAAAAAAAAGCGGAATTTCCAGAAAAGAGTCAACATTTTCAAAACCTTTTAGAATTTTTTGAAAAATGCTGGAATTTTTAACAAAAGTCGAAACTTCTAAAAGACATATTTTGTGAAAAAATTGAAATATTCAGAAACATTTCTCTCGAATTTTATTTTATTTCAATTTTAATATAATCGAAGTTTACAAGAAAGCTTCTTCTCGAAATATTCTAAAAATATTATTCTTAGAATCATAAACTTTTATTAAAATTTCGTTTCAATTTGGAAAATATGATTGAATTTTGAAAAAAATCAAAATTATGAGACACGAATTTTTAGAAACAAAACGTCAAATCTCGAGATATATGTTGTTCCGAGAAAAAGATTAATTTGAAAAAACAAGTGAAAATCCAGAAAGTCAAATTAAAACTAAATCGAACATTAAGAAAAATAAAATTATTTTCCAAAAATACCGTCAAATGTCGAGAAAATAATCAAAATTTCTAAGTAATATTCGAATTTTTGAAAGAATAAGGAAGTTGAGAGAAGAGAACTGAAAATATAAAGTCGTAATTTCGAAAAGGTTCGAATTTTGAGAAAATCCAATTTCATTTTGGAAAAATATAAAATAATTTCGTAAAATCGAAACGTCAAAATTTTCAAAGATCGAATTTTGTGAAAAACAGTTGCAATTTTCGGAAAAAGTCGAGTATAAAAAAAATCCCAATTTGCCAAAATTAATTTTATCGGGATTTTTACTGTTTTATTTAAATGTTGACGTAATATTTAAATTTCGGTAAAAAAGTTCATTTTTCGCCCAAGCAGAAACATTTTTCTATTTTCTATTTTTTTATTAACATTCCGATCAAGTTTATAGAACATAAACGAATTTTAAGAAATTAGGAATTTCAGGAAGAAGCCAATTTCGAGGAAAAAGTTTAAAATTATAGAAACATAAAATATCACGAGATAAAAGTCGAAATTTTGAAAATAACACGAATTTGGAGATACAAGATGAAATTTTTAGAAAGTTTAAGAAAAACGTCAAAATAATTAGAAAAAAACAAATATTAAGAAAAATACCAGAATTTATAAAAACAATATTAAGAAAAATAACGGAATTTTGAAAAAAAAACGATTTTTAAAAGAACTTAGAAAACGAATTTTGACAATATAGGCGAAATTTCGAATTTTTGATAAAAGGGAAAATTTTAGGAAAAAGGTTTTAAGAAAAAAAAGGTTTTAAGAAAAAAAAGGTTTTAAGAAATAAAATCAAATCTTCGGTAAAAAGATGGATTTCAAGCAAAAAATCGAAACTTCCAGAGATATTAAATATCGAATTTTGAGATAAAAATCAAGATTTTGAGAAAAAAGCGAACTCTAAAAACCTAGTCAAAATTTTTGAAAAATTAGATTCTAGAAGATTGAAATTTTTAGAAAGTTCCTAACGCTACGAAAAATAAAAGAATTTGGAGAAATAGGCGAAATTTTGGAAAATCGGTTAAAATTTTAAGTGAAACTTCAAAGTCTTACAGAGAGTGTCAAGAAACAAAGTCAAGTTTTGCGAATAGAGTCAAAATTACCAAAAAAAAAACTTTTACCAAAATAGTAATGAACATCTAGAGAAAAAGATGAATATCGTGGAGAAGAACGAAACCTTGAGAAAGAAAATGGAAATTTTACACAGAAATTTAAATTTTGAAAATATTTGTTTATAAAAAACCAATTTTGACAAAAAATTGACATTTTGAGATAAAGAGAACTTTCGATGAAAAAAATTGAGATTTTTAGGAACACAAAATATTGAATCTGAAATAAATCAAAATTTCTAAAAATAAAACTGATTCTGAGAATAGTAGCGACTTTTATAAAAAGAGATTAAGTTAAAAAAATCGCAAAAGCAAAAAGGAATTTTGAAAATAACCAAAATTAGAGGAAAAAATTCGAAATTTTCCAAAATAAGCCAATATTTGCCACCCATAAATTAAAAAGGCAAATTTTGTAAAAAATCACGAAATGTGAAAAAAATTGAGGTTATCAATAAATGTCGAAATTCCAAGAAAAGTATACGAAAAAAATGGTGAATTGAATGCAAAAGTTCGGGGGCTTCATGAGCCAGCTCCACCCTATCCTATTCTCGCTACGCACATAGCAAGTGATAATTTAAACCTAGTAAAGAACACTTTTCGAATGGAATTTTTCCCGACAATTACCATATATCCTCAATTAAGCGTGGCCCTCTTAATGAGGGGCAATTGGGGTGGTCCGCCCCTGGTAGCGTTTATTAATGTTTTTGTCCAAAGTCAGCGATTTTAATAATCACCTTTTATTTTTTTTTAGAAATATGAACATTAAACTGTTCCATCTTTTCTATCTTTGGCGAGTAGCATCGAAATTCCTAGATTTTAAAGACAAAATTTTAACCTTAATGTCCAAATTAAAAAAAAGTTTATATTTAAACTGATTAATTTCAAAATTTTCAAGTTGAAATTTTATAAAGCCAAAAAGAAGAAAATGTGAATCTAAAAGTATGGAGAAAAAGTTTAATTTATTTAATTAAAAGTAAAAATTTTAGGTTTAGACAGAAAAACAACAAAATTTCAAGAAAAAATCGAAATTTATCAAAAATATTCCAGTTTAAATTTCAAATTTTTGAAAATAAAACGATAGAAATTTTGTGATCAATAATTGAAATTTTAGCAAAAAAAATAATAATGAACCACACCTTTTAGCTAAATTTTTATTTCTAAAAGAAATCGAAATTTCGAATTTACAAAATTATTTTCCCGAAATTTTCATTTTTATTTTAATAAGAATGCTAAAATAGAAGGCAAGTTTTAAATTTAAAACGGTTCTTTGTTTTAAATCCAAGGTTTGGCTTAAAACGTCAAATTAAAAGTTCAGACCTAAAATTCTACGAATAAGATTGCCATTTTTTCATCGAATTAATCAAGATTTCGACGACTTTGGAAAAAATATAAGAATTTCAATCGTAAAAATAAACAAGAAAAAGAAGAAAGCCTACAAGAGTAATCCAACAGATTTATGAAAAGCTTTACATTTTACAAAACACGCAATAAATCTAAAAAAATGAGAACATTTTAAGAATAATCGTTAAAATGTCTAGAAAATTTTAAATTTAGATTCAAAATTTTGAAAATGTATAAACTTGAGAAATAAACCAATGTTTGTGGAAAGCAAGCAGTCGAAAATTAAGAAAAAAAAAGTAAGAACTGAAATTATAAGCTCTAAATTGTGAAAAAGTTATTGAAATTTCAAAATTAAAAGGGAACATTTCGAAACAAGTAAAATTTCTCGAAAAATTTCAAAAAAATTGACTTCAAAATAAATACTTTCGGAAAAAAAGTATAAATTGCAGGATTAAACATAAAGTCTTGTGCAAAAAAATCACTGGACATACACATACACATACAGCATCACTTTGTTAATTCGTTTCTTAAAATCAAGATTTTTTTTGGTATCAAAATCGGAGTTTAGGAAAAAAATGATTTCTAAATTTAAAATCATAATTAAGGCAAAAGCAGAAATTTTAAGACAAATTGAACATTTATGGATTATAGATGACATTTCTGAAAATTAAAAAAAATGTTGATTACACAAACTTTTGAAAGAAACCAAACTCACTATAAAAAGTTAAAAAAGCTCTGACAACTAATAAAAATTTTTCAAAAGAGTCTCAGCTTATATTTTTAGAGCTAATTTTCCAAAAAACATAAGTTAAATTGAAAAATGTCAAAAAACTTCAAGTGTAAGGAGCAAATTGTGTCTAACGGTGCATTTAGATTAGACACTGTAGCAGTACATTTCTTTCTGACATAAGTGTCAACTGTCCTGAGAGACTTATCTACAGAGCTGGGAGGAGATAGCTTCTTTCATGATAGTTGACACTTATATCAGAGAGAAAATATATTATATGTCAGAGAGAAATATACGGAATAAAGTGTCTAGTGTAAACGCGCCGTAAGAAGCAAAAAGTGCAAATTATAATTAAAATTTTGAAAAGTAAATGTCATTATTTGATATTTATAAACGCCTTAGAATCGAGGAATTATTTAAAATTTTAGGTTTAAACACAAAATTTAAACAAGTTTGCTCTACAGGAAATATAAAAATATATATTAATTATTTCACATATAGTTTTTGATCCTTTTTATTTATAAATAAAAACGGAGATATAGGCGTTCAATTTTTCTGGAAGAATTAATTTACTTCGTTCATTTTATTTGATTTTAAAAGCGGCAAGAGACCAATGTACGCCACTAATTCATCGCCATCTACCTTTATTTAATTTTATTTGAAAATTTGAATTTATTTTCAAATTATCGAATTTTCTGGAAACTTTTGATTTCCTTGGACTTTTAGATTTTTTAAAATTTTCAATTAACCTTTTTGATAATGTCGACATTTAAAAAAAATTAAAATTTCTAAAAGCTGAACTTTTTAAATTTTACTTTTTAGAAATTTCTTATTTTTCCACTTTCCACAGTTTCGAATTAGAAAAATGTTGAAACTTTAAAATAAAAACTTTCAAAAAATATGGAAATTTTCCAAAAGGAAAAATATCGAAAATGTAAAAAGAGATCAAAATACAGAAAATCTAAACATCTAAATACAGAGTGTCCCGAAATTAAAATTAAAACTTTTAACAGCGGATGCTTCGTCCAAAAATATGTAAAATTTTTTTTATATACATATATCAACAGAAGCTTTGTTTTCGAGATACAGAGTGTCAAATGTATAATTGAAATAATGGTTTTTTGTTCATTTTTTCGAAATGCGACAAGATAAATATCTGAAATTTGACACACTTTTTACATTTTGATGCTCTATAAAATAAACTGTAAAATTTTACTTAGTGTGGATTAGCGGCGAGTAAAACTAGGGAGGACGGGGTAATAAAATTATTCCTAATTTTGTTATTTTCAACTTTTTTGATATTTTAAACCTAAAATTTTTAGTAGAAACTTTTTACATAAAAAAGGTACTTCTACCTTACCTCGATAGAATCGATCGGTGTCGAGTAAAATACATTCAAATAATGTATTGCATATGTAGGAATTACTAGCAAAAAGGTCTAAAATATGAGTGGGCCATGAAAACAAAATAGATTATTGTCAATATAACTTAAGTTTACCGTCAAAGCATTAACAAAACTCTTTTCTTTACTTTAAATTTTAAATTTTTTTAATTATAACTTCAGTGAATTCATTTTTGCATAGATACTTAAGTAATGTGCATTTTTTGTATGTGTTCCGTAATAAGAACGCATTGGCTAATCAGAGGGAGTATAACAGAAGGTTTTCTTAGAAAAAAATACAGTATCGTCTTATTTTTAAAGTAAGCAGCCACTGCGTTCCCATTACAGAACTCGTAGCAACATGCATACCTCTTAATTTTCTATTCGATAATAAGTCAATTGAACCCACGATTAACAGAATTTGAAAAATGAAACAAAAGAAAAGGTATTGCTTTAATGTTAAGACGTTAAACTTAAGTTACTCTGACAATCAACTTTTTTTATTTCTATGGCCCACCTACATTTAGCGCTTTTTTATAGTAATTCCTTGACATGCAATACATTATTGGAATGCATTTTACTCCCTACCCTATGAAGGTAAGGATAAAAGAATCTTTTTTATGTAGAAAGGTCCTTACTAAAAAATTTTAGGTTTAAAATATTAAAAAATTTAAAAATAACAAAATTAGTAATAAATTTATTACCGCTCCCTAGTTTTACCCGCCACTGATCCATACTGAATAAAATTTTACAGTTTATTTTATAGAGCATAAAAATCTAAATAGGTGTACTAAATTTCAGGTATTTATCTTGTCACATTTCAAAAAAATCAACAAAAAACCATCATTTCAATTTTACCTTTGACAGTACAGGATATATTTCTTCCTTGATTGGACCGTGGCAAAGAACTACAAAAAGTGTCCGCCGTTTCGCCCACCATCGTAGGGGACTTCTTCAGGAACAAAGAAACAATAAATGAAAAATAAAATACAAAAAAATGTACAAAAATGAAAAATCAGAAGAGTTTCGCCTCTGGTATGGTGGACATACTGAGTTACCGTGCTCTTCCGTCTAAACTTTCTTATCCTTTGTACCAAATTTTCAATTTAAAAAAATTTGGCCTCTGGTATGGTGGACATACTGAGTTACCGTGCTCTGATGTTTTGAAATTGGCTTTTTTCATTTTTCAATTTTGTATATTTACTTGTATTATATTTTTCATTCATTTATTGTTTCTTTGTTCCTGAAGAAGCAAGCTCTCTACGATGATGGGCGAAACGTCGAACATATTAGGTAGTTCTTTGACACAGTCCAGTCCCGGAAGAAGTATATCCCGTACTGATTCTGGCCGTGGAAGCCTTCGTTATCATTTACCTTTGACACCCTGTATCTCGAAAACAAAGCTTCTCCCGATATATATTTATATAAAACTTTTTACATATTTTTGGGCAAAGAATCCGCTGTTAAAAGTTTTTAATCTAATTTCGGGACACTCTGTATTGTGATGTTTAAATTTTCTCTATTTTGATCTCTCTTTAAATTTTCGACATTTCTCCTTTTGGAAAAGTTACATATTTTTTAAAAGTTTTTATTTTAAATTTTCAAAATTTTCCTTATTCCTTAACTTTGTTTTGGAATCTGTGTAGCCATCTATTAAAATTTTGATATTTGTTAGATCTCTACTATTTTTCAAAAGTTCTTTTTACAAACGTTAATTTTTTTGAATTCCACCTTCTTCAAAATTTCATTTTTTTTTCGGTGTTTTGAACCTAGGCATTTATTTAAAAAGTTAACTTGGTTAAAAATTTGGGACTTATTCATTAAAGTTTGTCGACAAAAATTTCGTTTCTAATTAATGCAACTTTAAAAATTTAACTTATTTTAAAAATTTCAATTTTTTCAAATATCAAATATTTTCCTTTTTATTTATTTTGACTTTTGCATTGAATTTCTTAAGAATTAGTAGGATTTCAAAAATTCCGACTTCATTAGAATTTTTGAGTTTCCCAAATATCGAATCTTTTAAAAATTTCTCCTTTTGCAAAATTTTCGAGTATTCTTCAAAATTTTTACTTTCTAAAAAACTTCGAAGATTTTTGTAATTTCGGCCTTTTTTGAAAATGTTTTCTTAATTTCAATTTTTTATAAGCATTTTTCAAAAGTTAGACTTTTAAAATTTCACATTTCAAATATGTGATTTCTTTTAAAAATTTGGACTTTTTTAAATTCTTTTACTTTTTTAATAATTTGAAATTTACCTATCTAAAATCTGGATATTTTTTAAATTAGTATTTATTTTTGAAAATTATTACGACTCGACTTCAAAATTTTCGAACTGAAAACGTAAATTATTCAAATCTAGACATGTTTTCAAAATTTCCCTCTTTGAAATTTTTGACTATTTTTTAATTTTTCGACTTCCATCTTTTTTTAAATATCCTTTTTTATCAAAATTTAAGACTCTTCAAAAATTTAACTTTTGTGAAAAACACAATTTTTTTTTAAAATATTGATATCTTTCAAAAAGAGATACAGAGATAGAGAGTATCTCTCTGAACATTATAGCTTGGTTATCGAAGCGCGTTAGAGCAATCTTTGTTAAGTTTTTTAATTTTTCTTGGTTTCAGGGGATAAGATTTGTTTTTCAATTTTTGAAAATAACCAAAGACCAGACCGTTTCAGCAAAATAAAAAAAAAACAATTTTCAAAATTCTGCATTTGTTTTTTTGAAACTTCGAAAAAAGTTTTTCTGTAAACTTTTCGGTTTTTTGAACTTTTATCTCAAAATTTCTATTTTATCCCGACATTTTAAGTTTTCATTTCATTGCTGTGTTTTTGGTTGAAAGTTCTTTTTCCTCAAAATGCATTTCTTACCTTACTTTTTGCTAAGATTGTTACTTTAAACTAAAGGGGATCATGATTTTATTTTAAAATTTCTGTCCTATTCTTGAAGTTTTTACCAAATATTGAGTTAAAACTTTGGATTCTATTATAAATTAGTTTTGTTTTCATAGTTGCTACGTTTTACTTTTTTTTATTTCCATTTTCACTTTTGTAACAAAATTCTATTATGAACTAGAAAGTGCAAGATTTATTTATTTTTATAACTGGTAACTTCGACTTTTCTTAGCAAAATTTCGATTGCAATGTTTAGTTTTTTTTCTTAGTTATTTGCTTAAAAACTAAAGATATCCTTGACTTATTTTCGAAATTTTTTATGAACCCGCGACTATTCCGAAATCTGAACCTCATTCTTACCAAGTCATAAGTAGAGACCGGATCATATGCAACATTAACAGCTTGAAACATGCAGCCAAAATGCTTAAAATATGCACAAAAAGTGTCAAAATATGCAACTTGAAATAATAATGCTGTTCATTTAAACAAATTTGCTTTTTATTTCACTAGGTTTGATTTTAATTTAAAAAAATTTAAATAAGTCAGTTTCTAGTGTAAACAAATTATTAGTTTCAAATTTAAATAGATTTGCTTCTAATTTGACTCAGTTTGCTTTTAATTTAAACAAATTTAAATAAGTAAGTTTCTAATGTAAGTATATTATTTGTTTCTAATTTAAATAGATTTGCTTCTAGTTGGTATAAATTTGCTGAGACTTTAAACAAATTTGCTTCCAATTTTGACAGATTTCCAGTATGCGACTACTTAAATTTAAAAGTTTTATGTTGTATAAGCATAAAAATTTCCAGTTAGAATTTGTTGGGCTTTTCTCGAAATTTGAACTTTTTTCTCAAAATTTTGGGTTTCCTGTTAAAATTTTTAAACTCAAATATTCTAGAATCGTTCTATAAATGGAATGAAAATTAAAGTCAAAATTCTGAGCAAAATAAAATAAAAATTTTGACTCAAGAAGTGAACACTTCTAAAAAGATTTACTTTTGCAAAAAAAAACAATATTTTTTGCGACCGTAATCGTAACATTTTCAACATTTTTTAAATTTTTAAAGAACAATTACATAATTTATGGATTTTTGTTCCAAATTTAATTTTAAAATTTTTTCGAAATTGCTTTTAATTTTTACTTTTTTATTCTCCGAATAAATGTTTACCTACATAATAAAAAGTTAATAATTTTTTTAAAAAGTTGACTATTTCCGACATTTCATTTATCCAAAATTGGTTTTTATGAATTCTGTGGTTTTTTTTGATAATCGTAATAGGAAATTTTGTGAAATTCAAGTTTAAATTTGAAAGTTTACTCATAAATTTCATGTTTTCAATTTTTGGACTTTTGGTCCTTTCAATTTTTTTTTAAATTCAAATTTCAATATTTTCAACATTTGAGACTTTCAATTTTATTTTTTTAAATTTTGTGGTGGCTACAATTTTATTATTAAAATTTCGACATATTGGCCAAAAATTCAACTCCAATTCAAAAGGTTTTTTCACAAATTTCAAGTTTTGATATTTTTGAGCCATAAAAATTGAAATATTTTTCCAAAATTTGGCCTTTTTTTAAAATTTTGACCCAATAAAAATTTTGTTTTATCATTTTTACTTGGGACTATTTTAAATCTCCACTTTTTTTCAAAATTGAAAAATCAAAATTTTAGCTTCTTTTCATATCTTGATTTTATTACTTTCGATTTGTTGTCAGAATTTTTTTTTCAAATATACCACTTTTTTAAAATGATGACTTTTAAAGTAGCTATTTTTTCAAATTACGGCTTTCCAAATTTAATTTTAATGAATTTTGAATTTTTGTTTGTTCTGAATTTATTGATCTTAAATTTTTGAGATAGTTTCCAAAAATAGAAGTTGAGATTCAACAGTTTTTTTAGAACAAATTTCAGAATGGATTGGCTTTTTGGAAAATTTTGACATTGAAAATTTTGTTTTTTTTTTAAATTTCGACTCTTCAGTATTTCAAATGCTTTTGAAAATCTCGTCTTTTTATTTAAAATTGAGACTTCAAAATGTTGACTATTTTAAAATTGTGATTTCGAAATTTCTACCTCCATTTTCGATGTTTTTTTTTTTAAATTGGACATCCCTAAATTTGGACCTTTTCTCAAAATTGTTACTTCTGTAAAGTTTACCCGAACAAACCGCATATCATATCGTTATATACATCGTATTCAACATTTTGAAATATTGATTTTTTAAAAAAAATTTTATCTTCATTTAAAAGTTATATCATTTTTGGAGTTTTCAAAAATTTTTTTTATTTTCAAATTAATGATTTCGCCTTTTTAGGAACTTTGATTGTTTAAAAATATTTCTTTTTAATTTCGACATCTTTTAATTATTTCGAATTTTTTAAACTTTAGAATTTTTACCAGAATATAACATTTATAATACCCTTCTGAATTCGAATACTTTTGAATTGTAACATGTTTTGAGAAGGTAATTTTTTCAAAATTATTATTTTAAGAAAAGATGAATGAATTTAAAAAAAATTGAATGAAAATACCTAAAAATGAAATTTTTAAAATAGGCAGAATTTTAGCAAAAACACTTATGTTAAGAATTAAAAAGATACCTAAATTTCAAGAAAAAAAAAACTAGAAATTTATCCAAAATATCTAGACAGATTATAAAAGTTCGAAATTTTTGGAAAAAAACACTTAAAATAATGAAACTTCAAAGATAGGTGAAATTTCTAGTAAAACATCGTCGAAATTTTTTGATTTTCAATTTTTTCAGACGAATTTTCTAAATTTGATCTGTAACGGGCTGCATTTGATATATGTTAGATGGTAGATTGTTAATATTTATAGTACCCCAAGCGTAAAATTATAGACAGTGGCAACAAAAATATTTTTTCAAAAATTTAACATGGGGCAGATTCGACCAGCGTTGGATGGGACAAGTTCAACCACTGACCCATGGTGTAACTTTTTCTTTTAACGGAGTATTGTATTGTTTGCGAATGATTAAAAATTATAGAAAAAAAAATATTGATTTTGAAGCTTAATGAGTGTATGTTTAAAAATCCGATTAAAAATGTTTTGCTCCATAATAAAATGTGATTTTCAACTGGTGATATTTGTGCTAAAAACATATAAAATGCTGTGTAGGAAAAGAATTTAAAAAAATTAATTTAAATGTCAAATTAAATTTTTGTGCCAAAAAACACTAAGTTACATATATCCGTTGATCAGTGATATATCACCAGCTGATCAAGGTAACATAGTTTTAAAGTTCTCAAGTCCAAATTCTGCAGAAAATGTCATTTTTATTTAAGGTTAACCGCACATATTACAATGTTTACTAACACCAACGTTATTGTCTTCGAATATCGTTTTGATCTTACTTCAAACATGTTTCGCCAATTTTTTATATTTCACTTGCAAAATACATAATGAATTTATTTAAGTAGAAAAACCATTTTTGTTTGACTGTATGAAAAATATGTATTTATATCACATGGTTGAAATTACTCCATCATTTGGCTGAATGTACCCCGCTAGTGGGGCGGTTTGAATTATTTCTAAGGTTTTTTTAATGCTGATTGCTGGTACTAAGATTACTTTTAAATCGCTGAAAGTAAGTCAGTCTTGTAAATAAAGCTTTATAAAATACTACTCAGCCCATAGTTACCAGATTCTTCTAATATAAATTCAAAAATGGCACATTGAATAAAAAATGGTTGATTCTGCTCCCCTTTCCCCTAAAGGATATAAGGTTGACATAAAAGTCAAGATTTCAAAAAGAGACTTCTGGAAAAAATGTCGTAATTTCGAGAAAGAGACAAATTTCAAGAAAAAAGTAAAATGTCCAAAAACAAATTTTGAGAAAAATAGGATTTCGCGAAAGAATTTGAAATTTTGCAGAAAAGGGAAGACCAGTTTTAAAGAATACGTTGCCATTTTCAGAAATATTAAATACCAAATTTATCTAATTTTAAGCAATCAAAATATCTAAAAAGTTTGATTGCAGCAGTTAGAAAATTTCATAAATGCTTCGATAAATAACGGAATTTCGAGAAAACTTTAAAATTGGAAAAGGAAGTTTTAAGAGAAAGTCCAATTTAAAACGGAAGTAAAATTTTGCGAATAAAAACAAAATTATATACAAACCCCGGGAAAAAGACGAATTCCAACAAAAAATTGAAATTTCGCATAAAAAGTTAAATTTTGGGAATAGACAATTATGAAAAATTAAAAAAAATATATATTAAAAATCCAAATGTTAAGAAAAAGATAATTTGAGAGAAATAAAATTGATATTTTCAAAAACAAAAATGATTTATGATAAAAAAATCGAGAAAAAGATGAAAATTACGAGTAAAAATCGAAATTTTAAAGAAGTCGAAATCTACTAGGAAATCAAAATATTTTAGAGACTTCAATGTTATTAAATTTTTTAAAGAAATAGGTAACTTTTGAAAGAAAGTCGAAATTTTCCGGTTGAATATTTATATTTTGTAACTGCTTTAGTCGAAGGAAGCCAAGTGCCCCACCATGACGTTAAACTTGTTAAAGATTGGAATAAATGTCAACATTTTGAGAAACAAGCTGGCATTTTCAGAAAAATATATCGAAAATCTTGAAATTTTTAAGGGAAATTTTCTAGGATTTTTCTCTTTTTACAAAAATTCAGAATTTTCAAAAAAATTGTTTTTAAACTATCTACTTTTTTATCTAAAAATCAACCAATTTCTAAGGAAAAGTCAAATTCTGATAAACAATTCAAAATTTAGAGAAATTTTAAAAAAGTCGACATTTTGGAAAAAAGGTTGAAGAAAAAAAAACACAAAAAATGTTGAGATAAAATTCGATACTTTAAAGAGATCAGATTTTAATAAGAAAGCCGTTAAATTTTATTAATAAATTTGAAATTTCAAAATAAAAAACTAAATTTTACGAAAAAAGAATATACTTGAGAAAAAAGTCAATATTTCGATTGAATTTCAAATTTTCAAGGAGACAATGAATTTTGATGACAAAATGGTATTTCTGGAAAAGCCCATCTAGTTGAATATACATTTTCGATTGACTGCTTTACCAAGGAGGGTAAATGCCTCACCAAACATCTAAGTTGATATATTATTTATTATATTATTAACTTTTTGTTTGGTATAAAAGAACCACAGCATTTGAGAGCATTTTGCACGTTACGTACCCATGCAACTACTTGATTGGTTCTTTGGTTGCTAGGTGCGAAAATGAGGTTTTGCCTTTTTTGCAACAAACAGTATAAATTCTTCTGAACTATACGCTAAACACCAATATTTCAGAATTTGCTGTTTGGTTCCTTTCTGCAAGTCCCAAAACATCAACAAGTGTACGCGGGCCTACGTCTAGCAATGCGAAGTTCATTTGGCCAATTTTATTCACTAACTGAACAGATTTAATTAAATCGAAACTTTGAATTTCAAGCTTCTTAATACTTGTTAATACTCGCATGTATGTGAGAAAAATGAGTGCTAGTATCAATTATGATATTTTTACTAAAATTGTTAGATGGTTTTCTGCACTAACAACTAACTCATTAAAAAATATAGTAATTATAGCGAAAATATGCATCACCATTATATTTTAGATAAAATATGTAATAAGCGGTAAAAATGGGTAAAATATGCATTTGCATATGCAAATATGCAAATGCATATAATCCGTTCTCTAGTCATAAGTCGTAAGTTCCTTTTAAGTGTCGATTTTAAGCTCTTAATTTTAAAACAAATTCTACATTTTGATTTTTTTTGTTGAAAATTTTAATTTTAATATAGAAATGTACCTTTTTCTTCCCCAAATTTTTAAGTAGTCCCTATGAATTTTAAATTTATTTTATAAAATTCTTAGCTGCGACCCCACCTTTACAACTCATCAGAAAAAAAATCTGGGGTGTCCAAATACTCCTGATTGTACTAAAGAAATAACCTACAAATTGCACAAACAATACTTTATTTTTTAATGAAAGTTTTATCAAAGCTGATGGCGAAAATTTGGGAGACTTAGTAAAATATACGCAAGAAAATTATACTTAATGTAAATCTCTTAAAATTAGTACTTCAGAATCATATTTCATTGCTTATATTTATTCCCCACATTCCATCTGTTATCGTTGTTTTGAGGACGTGAAATGAGAAAGATGAAAGGGAATATAATAAAAATTCGAGAGACTAAAAAAACTTTCCAAGAAACTGATGTAAATTTTTATAAGTTTATTCCTTTTTATTTCACTTCTAACCCAAGGTCAAGATGATGAAGAAGTAAATAAGGAATTTCTAAAAAAGTCCAAAACAGTGAAAACCGCCTTACCTATGGCGAGAAGAGTTTTCAAATTTGGATTAGCCTTCTTGAGTTTGTGTATCCTCTCATACAGTCCCACTTTTCCATCCTTAGTTTCGTCGTTGCTCTCAAAAGACGACAACTTTCCCTTCTTTAGCCAACCAAATGCGAATATTATGTGAGTGCACAAATCGGGCAGGATATCTTCAGGGGTAAATTTACCAAGCTTGACCCTGTATTGCGACCAGTTCGTATAATAACAAACCACTTTGTATCCATCCTTGTCGCGTTTGGCCGACGACGCCGAAACCGAATTATCAGTCGCTTTTCTATGGCCGGGCCGCGTCCTCACTCTTAGTTTGTTAAGACTTGAGGAAACCTCCTGATCTTTAGACGTTGCATCCCTGTGTGTCTTCAGTGGTCGCCTCAATCTCCTTCTAGATACTAAACAGAAAGAGAAAGGGGTAATTTGGGAGTGGTACGAAGCTATGAACAAAATTACCTCTTTCTGCATTGCCTAATTCTATGACTAAAACTACTACTAAACATATTAACAATATGGTTCTCAGTTTGTAACGAGGCCGAGGTATCTGAAACAAAGGAATTTAAATTAGTTTCATGCTGGCTTTCTTCGCGATTTCGCACATTAAATGACGATTTTTCCTTTCCAGTGCATTTAACTTCGCGGTTTCTCTATGCACGACAATTTGGCGTGCATTAGTAAAAGTAGGCATCAAATTAACTGCGAATCGCATTTTAATAAACAAACATAATCAGAAAGTGTTCGAGCGGTTCATTAGCATTAAACGTTGGGAGAAAACAAAGAACTTTGATACGTTTCGTAATTTACATTCGACTTGTAGTTGTGACAAATATTTTTAATACTAACGGCTTTTTTATTAAAATCAAATGTTTCAACGGAGGAAGCTTCAATTGTTATCTAATACCAGAAGTGTTAATAAATTAATTGGCCATCATCGTCATGATCAAATATTTACGGTCGGGTCGTAGAAAACTTTCACTGATGCAACCATTTTTAAGGCAATTGATGATTTCGCCTAATAAGCTGTGTTTATGTTGTGAATACTTCCTGAAAATATTTCTTCTTTACTGTACTTACAGTTGCGGGTTTTCCCTTGCAAAAATATCTTTTTTTATTAACTTCGATTTATTTTGGAAATTTTTTACTTTTTCCAAATTCTTTTAATTGAAACTGAAAATCTTTACTTATTACCAAAATTCTTAACCCTTTAAAGTTTCGCCCATTTTGTGTATGTAGCACGTTTCCAACAATTTTAAGTTTAAAAGTTAAAATCTCGTTATTTTTTTACAAAAATTTTTAATTGTTTTATTAAAAATTTCAACTTTCATCGCAAAATCGAGAGTTTAAATTCGAAATTCGACCCATTTATCAAGATTTCATCTTAAAACTCGATTTTCAATTATTCTCAAACTTCCATTGAAATTTCAAGTTTTTTCTCAGATTTTCTATTTCAAATTAAAAACATTTACTTAGCTTTTAAAATATATACCTTTCTGTGAAAATAAAAAAAAATAATTTTAAAATCTGAATGTATTTTTCTGGAAATTTTGGATTTGGAAATAAATATTTCATTTTTTTTCTAGAATTTTTCAAATTTTTTCATACTTTCGTCTCGATTTTTTTGTGATTCTAAAACTTCTCTCTACTCTTTTCTCAAACGTTTTCGTATGACGTACAGATTTATACAATTTTTATATTTCCAAAATTTCATTGTTAAAATCGATATTTTGACTTTTTTTTTTCAAAATTTCGACTGCACTCTAGATATCTCGAATTTGTTTAAGAAATAAATTTCGAAGTCAAATTTCAAAAAACAAAAATAGAATATTCGATCTAGTTAAAAAATAGAAGTAAACTTAAAAAACTAATTAATAATTAGGCTATGTATTAGATATTAAGATACGAGAAAAATAATTAAAAATTCTATCACGCATATTTACTGAGAATATTTTTTCATTTTTTTTTTTTCGTGTTGCGTCCTATTCCTGGCATTAACTTCCAATTTCTTTGATAACAGTGCAAGCTAGTAGTACCGATTACTTTTAAATTATCATCTGCACTCATTATTTATTGTTTGCCGTGGTTAAAATCATATTACTGTTTACGTATATCGACTCTGGTACAATACAGGGTGGGCCAACCTCTACGCTACGGCCTCTAGGAGCTATAAGATAACATATTTTTAAAAATAAATATTATGTTTAAATCTGAGTTGCTGGGATCTACATGTCAAAAATATTTTCAAATATACAGGATGTTCTAGGAAATAGTTACATATAAGAGTTGTAACTTTTTAAATGGGACACCATATTTTTCTTTTTATTTTTACATTTAGCGCTAAAAATAAAGTCAATTTTTATATGGTTTTTCTATACCTAAACCTAACCTTTTTTGAGAAAATCCACTTTTTTTAAAATACAAGGTTTTCAAAAAGAAATATTTTATCCCTTAAAGTAAATAATTTTGACAGTGTCATCTATAAATTTTCATTTGGCATACCATTTACTAAAAAATGCAGTTTGGATAAGTTTCAAAATTTATACAGGATGTTCCAAATTCACCGGAATATTTACTTAAACTTCAGACGTCGTTTTCTTTGTAGATTTAAATGGAACACCCAGTATCTTTTAATTTTAAATAATGACATATTTAATTGTCTTTAAGTTGGTATGTACGTTTTACCTGCTTAAATTCATTAGTTTAAGAGATATAACTGTTTTCAGGAATTGTGCTATTTCTCATCATTATCCAAAAAGAAACAAATTTTGATCAAGGATGGCATGCTTTGCTAAACTACATATAGTGACTTATGTAAGGTAATTTCATTTGTTTTATTTTAACCTAGCTTAATTTACAAATAGTTTTATTTAAAAAAGACAACTACATACTTAGTGTAGTATTTAATGAAATTGCGAAACTAATATTCAACAGAAATAAAAAACAATGTTCTACTCCAATAAATGTTCAATGTGGGAACCATTTTGTTTTACACAAAGTCTTCTCAAAAGAGTTCTTAACATTTGTTAAAATACTTTCGTCAATTGTTTCAAAAGCATTTCGTATTCGATTTTTCATGTCCTCTGGGGTGGTAGGGAAAACATTGCATACAATGTTTTTTACATATCCGCATAGGAAAAAGTCCATTGGGGTTTGGTCCGGCGATCTGGGTGGCCAGCTATAGGGGCCGCCTCTACCAATCCATTTATTTTGAAATTTCCTATTTAAATATTCCCTTATGGAAGTGTGAAAATGGGCAGGAGCTCCGTCTAACTGAACCCACATTTTTGACCTTGTATTTAAGGGTACATTTTCTAGTATAATCCAGAAATGTGTTTTTAGAAATTTTAAAAAAACTTGTCCACTTAAGGAGCCATCAAAAAAGTATGGCCCAACGACGTTATTGCCAATAACTCCACCAAATACATTAACGCTCCAACGATTTTGATAATCCTGACTACGAAATAAATGTGGATTTTCAGTGCTATAATAATGAAAATTGTGACGATTAACTAGGCCGGTATTATGGAACGTGCATTCATCTGTAAATAAAATAGAACCATAAAAGTCAGGTTCTTCTCCAACTTTCTCAAGAAACCATACACAGAATTCCAAACGTCTTTCAAAATCTCTTCCGTACACATGTTAGTGCATTTCATAGTGATATGGATGATATTGATGTTTCTTAAGTATTCTTCGTATACATGTTCTGCTTATCGTAGTTTCTTTTACAAGAATTCTGGTACTTACATTAGGATTTTCAGTAATTAACTGCATTATAAGAAACTCATTTTCTTCGTTTCCCGTAACAGGTTTTGACATTTTACGGGTTTCATAACCAATGGTACCTGATTCACGAAATCTTGCTAACAGTCTTTGAAAGACATTTTTATCTGGATGCCTTTTATCCGAAAATTTTTGAGCGTATATTCTGGATGCTAATAAACAGTTTTCGTAACATTCACCTATTGACAAAATCATGTTGACCTTTTCGTCAATAGAATATCCTCCCATTTTAGCAAATTCAACTACTAACTTAATAAAGAAGTCAACATAAACTCTCTTGAATTAAGAAAGTGCAGTTTAACTTATTATAAGAGTTACGTCAGCTCACTGACGTCTGCCAACTATGATCAAATGTTATTTTATCTTGGATATCGGATTAAAAGCAGCATAATTCGTCAAAAATGAGATTTATCTCTCAAACCATTGAACTTAAGTGCATACCATCTGAAAGAAAATTAAATTTTCTAGTATTTAAAATAAAAATATACTGGGTGTTCCATTTAAATTTACAAAGAAATTAAAATCCCAACTTCGAGTAAATGTTTCGGTAAATTTGAAACATCCTATTATAAAGTTAGGTATTTGCTCCAACTGCATTTTCTAGCAAGAGGTATACCAAATAAAAATTTGAAGACGCCGCCATTAAAATGTTTCACTTTCGGGAGTAAGATTAACATTTTGCAAAAGTCGTCTTTTTTAAGAAATCCTGATTAATTTAAAAAGGGTAAGGTTTTGGTACAGGAAAACCTGAATAAAACTGACGTACTTTTTTGCACTGAATTTAAAAATGAGAAAAAAAATAATAGTGTCTCCTTTAAAAAATCACAACTTTGATATGCAGCAATTTTCTGAAACACCCTGTATATTTGAAAATCTTTTTAGCATGTACACCTTAGCGTCCAAAATTTAACTGTCATATTTATTTTTTAAAATATGTTACCTCATACCTCCTAGAGGCCGCAGCGTTCAGCGTGGCCCACCCTGTATTTTGGTGATTTTTTTTGGTTCGACTATATGCGGCGTCCTAAAAATATTGTATATGCGTCGGGTCAACAAGAAGGATATGAAACATATTCCCGCTTCTTCTGTGAATAAGATAATATAAATAGATCCCAACATTGGATCAAAAAAGGTTGACCACAAAGAGCATTATTAACCCTTGGTACCAAAAATGTTGTGAAACGAGCTATTTAATCGCCTAAAAATTTTTCTACCTCCACTTTACATTAAATAAAGTATTATAAAGCAGTTTTTAAAAATACTACCTAAGGAAGTTTCCTGTTTCAATTACCTATGTGATAAGCTTAAGTATTTATCAAATGCAAAGGTCAAAGAAGGCATTTTTGTTAGTCCTGGGATAATGAAGTTAATGCAAGACATTAACTTTAAAATAACATAAATAAAACCGAAATGGTGGTAATACATTTTTTATGAAACAAAAAAGACCTAGATTATGAAGACATAATGCAATGAAAATATAAAAAATGAAAATATAGCTCAATATGAGTATAGTTACATTTTCTGCATCCTCATATTGACTTATTTCCTCAGAATCTTGGTTCCGTAAGTAAAATAACGAGGTATTAAGGTTGTGGAGAACAAATTATAAAATGGGACGTAAATATGATACAGAATATTGCTGGATGTTGAACAGAGATGAACCGGATAGAAAGCATAAGAGAAAAAATTGAACATGATTTTTGAATGAAGTAGAAAAAGATGACCATTAGTCTTCTTGATTCACTTAGTCTCTTTAGCATAATTTTTGATGTTTTAGATGAAAATTTAATTAACGATTATTTTTTTAAAGTTTAATCTACTCGCAAAGGGCAACCCGATTTTGCCTTCAAATCACTTCGAGTAGATGAGGAAACAATGATAGATGGCGATGAACCGCCTTCTTAAACAAGGATAGGTTGTAATTTTTGGGCAAAATTCCATTCGTTAACCAGTTCCATAGCTTGGAAGTTCTATAGAAAAAAGTCTCCGTAGACAGAAGTCTTCAATGTGTCAAGCAGGACCGCACAGGAATTCGCTATAGCCAACTCTCTTGTATGTCTCAAAAATCTTGCCCTTGGTCGGATCAATCCTGCAAGCTTCTTCCCTAATAGTACTGTAGAAAAAAGGCAAGTTACCAAGTTTGTTCATGAAAATTTTTAAAAAGTTCTGAAAATCTGTCGTCAATCACGATGTGCTAAAAAAACAAGATTAAACTTTAATTTAACATACCTAGATATTTAAAAAAATAACATGGGTATGCGAGGGGCAAAAAAAAGTTAAAGATCGCAGGCCTGCGTTATTTTTTGGTAAAATTCTTAATTTTATAGTATAACTTCTACTTTTTCCATATGTATTTTTTTAATTTAGTTCTTTCCAAATATTTCAACTTTTTTTTATTTTTAATATTATGTTCGAAATCACAAGTTTTGCAAATCTTGTTTATTTTAAAAGTCAACATTTCTTTGTTTTTTTTTTAATCTTTTACTTTATTCTCATAAAATGTCGACTAACTCAAAATTTTGTTTTCGAAATGTCAGACTTAAGCTTAAAACTTCCCCTCTTTTCTTGAGCTTTTCTCTAAAAATTCGATTTTCTTCAAAGCTTTAGTTTTCGTAGAATTTTGACTTATTTCACGAATATTTTGTCTTAAATTACATATTTTTAAGATCCAGTTTTAAAATAGAAATTTCACTTCTTCCCCAAAACCCTGAAAATCAAAAATTTAACTGTGTTCTAGAAAATTTGAATTTAGAAATTGAGTTAAGTGTCTTTTTTTTAAATTTGTCACATTAATTCTAAAAATTTTCACTTTGCCTAAAAATTTTGAATTTCTGTTGAAAGTATTTACTTTTATGTTGATATTTTAAGTTTTAATTTTAAAACCCAAGATTAAATTTAAAGTCTAGATTTATTTTTAAATTTACGGATTAGGAAATCTCGCTTAGATTTCCAGAGAAAAAGATAGAGATTTTTGAAAAAAGCCCATATCGAGTATATCAAAAATTCGAAAAAGCAAAAAATACTTTCGACTTTATATTAAAATCTTAATCTTTTGAACAAAAAGTTGAGTTTTTATCAAAATTTTAAATTTATATCACTTCTAGCTTCTTTAAGTTGATGTTTAAAGTAAAACTTTAGAATTAAGAACTTTAAAAAAAGGTTAAAACATAACTATTAACAAACCCTTTCCGAAAAATGTGAATTGTCCTAGTATACCTAATATTTTCGTTTTGAGTGAAACCGGAAAAAATGAAATATTCGGGAAAGAATAGAATAATAGAATTAAAACTTTTGAGAGCTCTCCTTTTACATATTTTGTTTTCGAAATTTTAATGGTTTTCTGAATTTTTTTTTAATTTGAAAAATTTATTTTTTTAAAGCTTGTGTTTTTACTTGAGCCGGTTGAAAAAAATTTTGAAATTTAAGGAGAAAAAGGGATAAAAATTTTCTAGAAAATCTAAATTGCTGAGAAGTAAAAAAAAAACTTAAAAAAATAGATTATTAAAAAGTATGTCTTAAATTTTAGACTTTAATCTCCAAATATTGAATCTCTAAAAGTTTTTAATTTTTGAGCAATGTGATTTAAAAAGTTATTATTGATAAGACAAGTTTTTTAAAACGTCAAGATTGAACCTGACATTTTTAATTTATTTTACCATATTTGATCTAAAGCTCAAGTAATTTAGACCTTTTTTTAAACATTTTTATTCGGTTTTTCAATATTTTATACCATTTTGAAATTTAGTCTTAGAATATCTTTAATATAAATTTCTAACTTTTCTGAAATTTTTACATTTTGTCCCAAATTTGTCAGTTTAGGCCTGAAAAACTTTAAATTTTAAAATCGAAAATTTACATTAAAAATTTCGAGTCTATGCTGAAAATTTTAAAATTAAGCTTTATTACATTAATAAGTTGCGAGTATCTTTTCCTATTTTCGAATTTTGTGTCGAAAAAAGTAAAAATTTCTAGAAAATTTCAAATTATAGAGTTTAAGCACTTCTGGAACCATAATTATTTTCGTTTTGGTTCAAATGAAAAAATTATACAGGTTTGATTCGGTTTTCCTTCAGACAAAAATAAAGTTTTTTTTTAGATTTATTTTCAAATGATCATATTGATTCTGAAAAGTGTTTAATTGTATTATAAATTTTGTTTTTACCATAATTTATAAAATGTTTACTGGAAATTTTGTCATAAAGGTTCAACGTTCTGGAAAAAATAGAAATTTGCAGAAATAAGTCGAGCTTACATGACTAAATCGCAATTTCATTAAAAAACAGGAATTATTCAAATGAAGCAAAAAAATGAGAAAACACTATTTGCTGTTTATTTTTGCTAAATTCAAGAAAACATGTCGAAACTAAAAAATTAAATTTCTTCTGAAAAAAAAAACATTAAAAATTGACTGTGGATGTAAGAAAGAATAAAAAAAAATTAATATAATCCCTAGATATTTAAAAAAAATGTTAAAATGTTGAGAAAAATTCAAGATTGAAGTTCGAAAAGAAAATCAACATTTATATAAAAGTGTCAACATTTTACAATTAATATTGAAAATATATGTTTCCTGGAAAAAAGTAGAATACTTAATCTTGAAATTTAAAAAAAAAGGAAATATTTCAAGAAAAACTTGAAATTTTTTAAAAAAGCAAAAGAGTTTAATCAGAAATTTTAAAAACAAAATTAGCCAAGGGTTTCGTAGCAATTACTATAGTGAACAGTCAATAAACCAAGTTTAATTATTTTTATCAACGTATGAATTTGAAATTTTATCCAAGTTTTCTTAATATAAAATTTAAAAAAATGTTTATTTTTAAATACACACTTTCACAATTAACCGCAGTATTTATGGAACTTATGACTGGGTTGATAATGTCTCTGGTCAAAAACATCCATTCGCCATTCGTAATAAGTCAATAAATAACACAGATTGCCTCTGATTACGCTAAAAAATATTCGATTCTAGCCGCAATTACTGCGTTCTGTGCAATTTAATAAACCTGTGCTAACGCCGAAAATATTCATTTCAATGAAATAATGTAAGACACAAATTTGATCTTCATTTTATTCCTTCGGCTAAATCAAGTTTTTGTTTAAAAAAATTATACTACATGAGTTGAAATACAAATCTTGTTCCCTGAAACCAAGAAAGATTAAAAAACACAACAAAGGTTGCTCTAACCCGTTTCAATAAGCCAAGCTATCCTCTTTAGAGAGATACTACATCTTCAGAGAGAAATACACAGTTCAAAAGGCCTTGAAATGCAAGCAGCTATTTTTCCATAAACTATGTTTTTCCCATTAATCCTTACGATATCAAAAAAAAAAACCGTTGTTTGAGTCTTAAAATTTGGAAAAAAAAACTTCGGGGAAAAAATTAATATTTACATAAAACATATTTAAATTTAAACTAAAATTGTTGAAAAAAGTATATATGTCAAGACTAAAGTGGGAAAATGAAAATAAAAAGAAAAAAATAAAATTAAAACTTTATTTAAAATAAATTTCGAAAGAATCTCGAATTCACAATAAACGTCTTAGCTTAAAAAAGTTAAAAATTAATAGTGCAAACTTGAGAAAAAATCAAAATTTCTAAACTTTTTCTTTAGAAAGTGTAAGTTTCTAATTCAACTCTCAGAAGAAAAATAGAGATTAAAGGTATACAAAAATCGAAATTTCTAAAAATAACCTAAAATCTTTAAAAAATCTTAATCTATTAATGCCAAATTTGAAATTATTAAAGAAAAAATCAGTTCCAAAAAAAAAGTTTTAATACAAAATGATCGAAGTTGCGGCTAAAACTTCAAAAAAGCATTTAGATCTCTAGAAAAAATCGACATTTTACGAAATAAGTAAGAAGTAAATTTTAAGAATTAACCGTCAATAAAAAATCTAAAATTTTAAAATTATAGTTAAACCGTAAGAATTTTTAGTGACTAAAAAAATTAAATTGGTTAATATAAAGTGCTTCAGTCGTAAGTCAGTGGGAAGAGGATCACTTACTCCCATACCCCCTCCATATCCACATCAGGCAGTAGCACTAAAATAATGGTAACAATTCTACATTTTTTTTTTAATTTATTCCTAATTTTTGAAACTCGTAGTAGTGGATTTTTATAAAAATTTCCTGATAATCTTAATGAAATGTATTATTAATGTGTAAAAAAAAATATGAACAATTTCTCTTTTTTTTCTTTTATCCGTGTATTAGAACATATCTTCGAAGGTGTCATTTTAACATATTATCATATTGTCATATTGCATGTGCATTTTGCTAAAAGGGACCATGTTTATCTTTTAACTAACCTTACTTGCAACCATTTTGTAAAATAAATTGTAAAATTTCCGAGTGATTTTAATATGTCGTTAAAAAGTGTTCACAAAGTTTCAAGCAATTTCTTTTTATTTTAATATAAAATGCATCATAATATCTTAACCTAAATAGACCTAAAATGTTAGAAAATATCCTTAGAATTTTTTAAAACTCCTATTCTCCTCTTAAAGTAGTATATTTTTAATACTTATAAAATTACTCATTGAAATGATGCATTCTTAATATTAACTAATAGTGGAATCTTAAAATGTATTTTTGTTTTAGATTTTGTTCCAATTTGAAGAAACTTTGCATTATAGAATAAGATTTCGACAAATCTTAAGACACATTCAAAGGTTTGGTCAACATTGGATTAATTTAAAAATGTTTAAATCTTTAAAAACATTTAGATTAATACAATACAGTTCCGAAAAATTTCGAATTTTCATACGACATGTTAAACTATTTTGCAATAACATACACTTGGTTCATCTTACAAACGCGCCAGTAAATCTGCTGATCTGATTTCGTAATGCCATCCTAAAAAAAGTTCCCTGATAAAAATCCAAATTTGGCAACGTCTGTCAAGCAGATGGCGTAGGAGGCTTTGCTCTTTGAAAATTTCAAGGTAGTCAGAAAAAGTCTCGAAAAAATGACGCTTTTCTGGTGAAATACATTTAACAAGTCGTTAAGTATAACGCCTTCACTCCTGCATAGCTTCATTAATTCACAATTAAAATTCTAAGAGCAGTCAACTCTAAAAAACTTAAGGTTAACGCTAATGTGGTAAACCTTGATATTTTAAAGAATACATTTGCTTATTAAGAACCTTTCCAAAGTTTTATTTAATACGCTCTGTTTACTCTTGAAGATTTTAATGTAGTGCTTCCGTTCAGCACGAATATTTTAGCATCGGTTGTTTTTATTCAACTAATAGAACACGCGAAGATTTTCCAACTTAGCTTCAATTCTTTCATGTAATCAGAAGAAGTTTGCACGAAAAAATTAGTTAGAATCAAATTTTTTGTATGTTCTAGTCATTGAAAATATAACAGTATATCGTATTCCTGTTTATTACAAAAGCAGCTTTTAAGGACACAAATAGCCACTAATATTGAATCGCTTTGCAGAAGATCAAATAATTTCCCCTCCTCTTGTGGACTTCTTTGTCGTCGTTATTTTCTGTGGTGTAGACAATTTCACAAGACGAACACACGAACACAGAATATTCTTGCGTCCCGCGAGATTCATCACACTTTTACAAGTTTCTATTTTTCGTACTACTTCTGGCTAATTATTTCAACCAATCAATCAAAAAAAGGTCCCCAGTTTCTACTTCTTTTAACATTTCCGCCCAACATTTTCATCTACAAAAGAGATCCTCTTGCTGCCCGCGGATATATGATGCATTTCCAAAGTTGCTTGCAAGATCATTTGGGTTGGCCACCCCTGTTTTATACATATCATGAAATATCGTAGAATTTAAATATCCATTATTAATATATTGTTAATATATATTTTACTAGTCATGATTTCTTTATAAGCCGCACGACTAAATCACTATTTTGAAGTTGACAAGTCGAAATTGATAAGAAAACCAGGAAAAGTTACATAAAATGCAACAGGACAAATTTCTACATTGTTCAGGCTACAAGAACCACCAATTAAGTCTAAATAAGTGTGCATGGGCGTATGGGTTAAGTGAAATTTAATCATATCTTCCGCACGTAGAACAAAGAAGAGGAAGTCGCTTTATTTAACATGTTCTTCTATTCACTGTTAGTTTAGGTAAATTAAGTCATTTGAAATGGTATTTAGTCATAATTAAAAAATTTCCAAAGAACTGTAAAAGAATTAAAAAAAAAATTGAAATATTTTGCAGATTTTCGGATTATTCCCAAAGTTTCTTAATCTTAAGATAATTAAAGAATTTATTAAACAAAAAAACGATTGTACAAAGTATGACAGTCAAATAATATTTACGATCGAAAGGAAGATAAGCTCTAGGAGTTTTAATTGCTATTTATCCTTTTGTGCCATGTAAACATGAGTAATAACGGAGAGATGCAAAGAATTTAAAAAGTAAAATTCACCGCCTCGAGCTTTTAAGCATATTGTTACTTTTACTTTTTGAGTTTGCCTGCACAATTACTTATATCCTTTAAATGTAACTATTTCGATAACATACTGTACATTCTTGGTAAATGCAAACCAACACTGACTCATAATGTTAATTATTTCAGATAATTACCATTCAGTGCTTCTAGATCAGTTTTAGCGAACTGCACTCATGTCAGATAATAATTTTTGGATGAACATCATTTTTTATCTACAGATCCATTATAAAAATAAAACCTAGTGTAAAGGTTTAGAACACCTCAACAAGATTTGGTCCTATATTTTTTTCTTTTTTATTTTTCAAGTTTATTACCGTTTTAATAATAATGCTACTAAGAAAAATATTACTCAAGGATGCATAGAATTTAGCTTTTTTAAGAAATGTTTGTCCACCTTACTAATTTAGTGCACTAAATTCATTTTTTTAAATTCAACAATGATGCAAAATAAAAGGGAATACATTAGATCTTTTAAGGGAAACAAAATTGGTTTAACATGGAAAGCTTGGGCTAAAATTTTAAGTTTGTAGAAAAAAAAACAAAATATTGTTTTTAAAATCAAATTTTTGGTAAGAACAGAGACATTTTGGATTAAAATCTTAAGTCAAGAACTTTGGAAAAAATCAACAATTCAAAACTAAAATTACTGTTTGGGAAAGATGTCAAAATTTTATTTTTGTGTGAAACTTCTGAAATCTAAATAGAAATTTCAAAGCAAAACCATTTCGAAGTTACTAGCCCAAATTACAGACAAGTCCAAATTTCGAATTTCTTTATTTGAGTGAAAAGTGTTTAATTTCGAGAAGACAAAAAAATTAAATTTTGCGCTTAGAGTCGAATTTTAAGAAGCAAATTGGAAGGTTAAAAGGAAAAGCAAATATTTGAGTAATCATGTAAAATAGCAATAAAGTTAAAATTACAGAAGAATTCTGATCAAGAAAGTTTTTTACCACCTAAATTCAAATTGATTGATCAACTTTCCAGATTAAACTCAACATTTTGAGAGTGAGTTCTATAAGAAATCAGGAAAAGGCAATATTTCTAAATTAATAACCAAAATAGTACCAGAAAAGTCTTAATTTGCGCTTTCGCAATTTGGTGTTCAACTAATTTCTAAATTAAATGAAATTTTGGGTTTAAAATTGATTTAGGTTTGTGTTATCTTGACTTAAGATGTATACTTTTGATGAGACCAAAATTTTTAAAAGAGAAAGTCCAGATTTCAAAGAGTACAATTAAAATGTAGAGCCTTAAATAATGTTTAAATTTAAAAAAAAAGATCAATTTTAGAAAAGTAAAATTTTGAGGCTGGAATAAAAATTTTTAAAAGAAAATCGACTACAATTTATTGACAAATTTAATGTTTATTCTACGAAATACAAGAGAAAATAAGCTTTGAGTACCATTTTAAGACATATGCTCATCCAGAAAACTGTTAATGGAGAGCTACTCTAATTTCCCAAATTGCTAGAGCAAAAAACTGAAATTTCTTATTTGTAGTTGAATTTGGAAATTTTAAACAAAATTTGAAATTGAAATAAATCGTCATTTATAAAAAATACTTTTACTCTAAAATAAGCAGTAGATTAGATTAGATATGATATGGGTCGGACAGGATATACAGGGTGGACTGTAAGTAATGGTAAACCGAGCAATGGTGGATTTTTCAAATAAAAATAATGTTATTTAGCTACATTTACCTTATACCAAAAGTTGATATTAACAGAGATACAAGGTGTCAAAGTTAAAATAAAAATTTGGAATTTTGAGCAAAAGTTAATATTTGTGGAAAAAGAAAATCTTTAAAAAAATCAACCTTCGACAAAAATCAAAATTTTGAATAAGAGTTGAAATTTGCAAATAAAGGAAATTTTAAAAACGATCCATGTTTTAAAAAAAAGTATTTCGAAAATAATCGAATTTACAAAGAAATTTTGAAAGAGTCAACATTTTGGAAAAGATGTAAATTCTGTGTTGAATTTTCAAAGCATGTGAAATTTTCAAAAAAGCAAAATTATTTAAAACAAAACTTGAGTTTATGCCAAATTTTCAAAATGTTTCAACTTTTCAAAACAAGTCAATCTTCGAAAAATAATCAAAATTTTGACTAAGAGTGGAAATTTAAAAAAAAATGAAAATTTTAGAAATGTCAATGTTTTTGAAAAAGGGTATTTTCAAAATAATCGAATTTATAAAGAAATTTTGGAAGAGTCGACATTTTAGAAAACATCTAAATTCTGTGTCAAATTTTCAAAGCATTTGAAATTTTCAAAAAGAGCTTAAGAGACTTAATAAAAAACTAAGTATGTGTCAAATTTTCAAGATATTTGACATTTTCAAAAAAAGTCGTGAATTTCTAGAAAAAATTGAAAATTGCAACCTAGCAAATAAGTCAAGACTTAAAAACTAAATCGTAAAAGCCTTGAAATTTTTAAAATAAGTCCAAATAAGTTAATGTTAAGAATCATTAAAATTCCCGAATAAAAATCGAAATTTTTTAAAGATGTCATTTCTAGAAAGTTAAGATTTTGAAAAAAAAGTGGGCCTCTGAAAAAGTCCAATCGAAGTTAAAATTACCAAAGCGAAAAATTTCTAATAATGAATATTTAAAAGAAGATTTTCTTAAAACAAATATACAAAAAAAAATAAAATTTTAAATAATTAAGGATTTTTTAATAATTCAAAGTGTCGAAAAACGTTTAAAGTTTCAAAATTAAGTTAAAATTTCGAGGAAAATTCGAAATTTTGGGGGTCAAAATTTGCAAAGATAATTCTGTTTTTTTAACTCGTATAGGTCGAAAATATTCTACCTCAAAATCCCGTTTTTATCGAAATTCTTTTAAAATTTCATTTAGATAATTTCAAATTTCGAAAAGTAACCAAGTTTGTTTTAAAAAAAAATTGAATTTCAAACTAAAATTCAGAATGTTAAAAACAATAGTTAAAAAATAGTCAAGTTAATTTTCAAAGACTTATTAAGAAAAAAGGAATTTCAAAAGAATCAAAATGTAAAAGAAATTTTTTTGAATTTTGCAGGTTCAACTAAAAATGTTGAAAAACATTAAAAAATAATTGCTAAATTGGTAGCTGAATGTAAAGAAAAGCCAAAATATGTCTGTAAAAAAAGTAAAATTTCTAAAAAAAATGTTAAAATGTCTAGAGAAAAAATTCAAAACTGAAAAATTCTAGCAAAAAAACCTTGATTAAAAAAAAAGTGTGTAGCTTTAACTCGAAATTATGAGAAAAAAACAGAAACTTCAAATAAAGGTCCTAAAACTGAATATAATAGGTCCCACAAATTTCAAGATTCATGTTGAAATTTTAGTTATTAGTAGTAGGATATCAAGACTAAATCTAAATGCAACAATTTTCTCGAAATGTAAACTTTTAACTTGAAATCCTCTGATTTCTGGTGGTAGTAAAAACCACTGATTTGAAAAAAATAAACAATAACTGCAAACATTTACAGTTTTCAGCAGTTTCTTTTCGTCCATATGCAGTTAAAGGCTCACAGGATGAATAAACATAGAATCAGCATGATATGTTATGCAGATGACGCTGCAATTGTTGCCGAAACAGAAGACAACCTACAGCGACAGCCTTTTAAATGCTATCAAATAAGCAAACAATTTAATATGGAAATATCTACTGATAAAAAAACTAAAAGTATGACCATCACAAAAGACCCCATCAGTCATAGAGGCAAGATACCCAATTTAAGTACATCGGTGTTAATCTCTCGAATGGACATGGCCCTCTAAATGTCTAAAGAATCAAGCAAATCAACAAAGCAGGCGCAATATCAGACTGCCGACAAAACACCGTTTGGAACAATCAATATATGCTCCCAGACAGCAAGACCAAAATATACAAAATATGTATAAGACCAATCATGGCATACGGAATAGAGGCACGAGAAGAAAGCAACAAGACCAAGAGTATGCTGCGAGTAGCGGAGATGACAACTTTAAAAACTATAGCAGGGAAAGACCAGAAGAGACAGAGTAAGAAACACACAGATTGAAGACGAGTACGGTACACAAAATATCGTGCGATGGGGTAGACAGAGAAGGAAACTATGGTATGCTTACGTAAACAGAATGAGAAAAGATTGATTACCACGCATCGCACTGGAAGAAAAACCAACAGGCACCCGTCCTCCCGGTAAACCACCTAAAAGATGAAAGGATAGTTGGCAGTCAACATCCCAGGAACTACAACAGGTTCACAATTCCAAAATTTCATTGAGATCACTTAGAAGTTCAGAATATTTAAAGAATCAAGGATTTCTATTTATAGTTTATTTTCTATTAATTTTGTTTCTAATAATAATTCAGGAAACAATCATTATACTGAACATCTAACAAAGACATTTGGAAATGTGAAATACTGAGACCTACAGATACTACTACAGAAGGGAAACGCGAGGGTTTTATTGAGTGGAAAGAAGAGAAACGAGAAATCGACCTCGATCTTAAATAGTCGCATCAATTACGCAAATATGCAATCAGTGTTCGATTGAAATAAACACACGATTAGACTCCTGTTTTGCATCCATATACCACATTTTGAATAAAATCGAAGGTTGAAGTCCGTATAAAATCTAGGGATTCCTCATTAATAATTCATGGATTTCGTATGCGTGATATCATCGAGTGTAGTGTAGTTTTCAATTATACAAGAAGCGTCAATGTCGAATTTCTCATGACTTTACTATTTTCCATGTTGTTCGCCGAGTTAATCGCTTTTATCTTGATGCATCGACTTATTAAATTAGGTTTTAATGGAGGCATTTACCGTCAGCGTTGGAATGCTCACAACTTTTGGAGGTTTGAAGTATTCTTATGTCATCAGCATCATGTTACGTTAATTGCAGAATTATTCAAACCGAAGATATTTTAAGCTCGAGGTTGAAAAATTACACTAGCAGCTGTCCTACTGAAAATTAATGAAAAGTATCATGTTCCGTAGTGGCGATTACCAATTACATGGGAATAAGCATCAAAAAAAAATTTTATTTGATGAAGAAATATTTTTTATTTTAGTATTTATAATAAAAACTCGATTTACACCTTAAACCTCCAAACTAAATATTCATTTTATAATTTTTAGAAGAAACGCTGTGAATGTATTGCACGGCAAAGCGTAAATTATTAAACCAGGTGGACTAAGTAAAAATGAAGGTTAACAGGTATATAATATGTGAGTGACTTTACGTCAGTTGCTGGGGTGCGGCCGTTTATTTCTTGCGACCCAACTCAAGTAGTTCGTTTGCCTAATACCTCTTAACGACAATTACAATACAGGAAGTCGGGCGCAAGTCGCTTGCTATTGCGACAAACCGCGATCAAAAGCAAAGGTTACAAAGTGAAATTGAACCGTCGACGGATAACGTAAACTAACTACCGAATCCTGCTAAACCAAAATGACATTTCTTACTTAAAAGATAAACTGACTTCTTCCAGGTCTACTAAAACGTTTTACCCGCCGTCATTGAGGGCTTTTTCAGGAGCAAGGAGGAAACCAAATTCAATACAGTATGACTATCAAACGAAAGACGAAATAGTTGTAGAGTGGAAGCGACACCAGGGGTGTAGTCAATGCAAAAGTAGTCAATGCAGAAGGACACGATGACTTAGTATATCAACCACATCAGAGTCAAAAGTCTTCTGCAGAAACACTCATCGATTTCATGGTTTCACGAGAATGTGACGCTACAAAATTCGTCAAGATGGCACAGCATAAATATGACTTTCGCCTTTCTATGAATCTATAGATATTTCTCTATAAATGTTCCCTAGTTTATCTAGAAAAGGTACCTTGGAAAATGTAGAATTTCAATTTAATCGACCTTTTCGTCGTCTGTAATTTCGTTCGAAATTCCAAATATTTAAAGTTTAGAGACAGGCTCTATTGGTCAGCAGATCGGATAAATATCTGATGAGTTAATATCCAATGGACCGGTATCTCGTTTTTGATATTTTTTTAAGATATTTACCTTTTAATATAAATTTTTAAAAGTTCTAATTTCCTCAATTTTTTTTCAAACTTTCTAGTTTAAACTAGAAATTGTTTACTTCATACCTAAGGTTTTAAACTCCTGTTCAAATTTTCGATCATTAATTTAGCAAATTCAATTTTACTAGAAATTGTGTGTTTTTCTTAAGTTTTTCCTCAAAATATTTAACTTTAACTGTGAGCTTTTTCATAAAAAAACGATTTTTTTTATGAAGCTCGAGTTTTTTTATTAATTTTTTTTATGTAGATTTGAAATTGTTAGATTTCCTAAAATCTATATATTAAGATGAAAATTTTGACTTTTTCTCGACATTTTGGCTTAAATCTTGAAATTTCGAATTTGGAATTTCAAAATGAAAGTAAATATTCTGATTTTAAGACGCATTCACATGAAACCATGATATGGATGAATGTTTCTGCAGCAAGACTTTTGACTGATTTAGTTGACATACCAAGTTATCGTGTTCTTCTGCATTGACTACACCCCTTCGCTTGTGCAGCTTTCACTTTATAAGTATTTGGTCTTTCGTATGGTAGTCATACTGTGTTGAATTTGGCATCCCTTACTCCTGAAGAAGCTCTCAATGAAACGTTTTAGGCCCACTTTTTTCTCAAATTTTTTTTATCTAGACTTAGAATTGTTACATTTCCCAGAATCCACACAATAAGATGACAATTTCCACTTCTTTCTTGACATTTTGGCTTAAATCTTGAAATTTCGAATTTAAAATTTCAAAATAAAGTAAATTTTAAGAGGAAATTTCAAAATTAAGGTTGAAATTTCAAGATTTTTTTAATTGAGTGTTATCACAAAATTCAAATAAAACTTCAAAATGTTAAGATTCTTCTTAAAATTTTTCAATTATAATATTTCATATCCTCCAAAAAACTGAGATTTTATGAAAAGTTCGAATTTCTTTTTAAAATTTCAACTTTAATGATAAAAATGCTACTTTTTATCAGATTATTTTAAGTGTCAAAGTAACAATGTTGGTTTATTTTAATAGTTAATTTTATTTTCGCAAATTTTTAACCCCAATTCTAAAATTTTAACCTTCTTATGACTACTTCGATTTGAATCTTGAAATTTTTTTCCTCGGACTTTTGCTTTAAAACTCATTTTTTTATGAAGCTTGAGCTTTTCTAATTATCGCAATTTTTTCTCAAACTTTGTAGCGTGTTACCAGTTCGATAGTTAAAATCCGTCAAATGTAAACACTTTATTTCAAACTTATTTCAGAACACAACCATTATAATTCAATTAACTATCTGATTATCTAACTATCTGATTAACTAACTAACTGACTATCGAGGGAAAGACGACCGCGTATTTATACCGTTCTGGTTCCTAGAACGAATCTCCGTTCACTCGAGCGAGAGGAAAAAGTCTAGAACGCCTATCTACCGTATGATTCATTCTCGCAGCCGCTTCCCATTAACAAATGTTTCTATATAGTTCCTTACACTACACAAGCACTAATGTAGATTTTACAACTAACAGTTCGTTGCAATATTTTTTACTTTTTTCCCTAAAATATTGACGTAGATATTTCGTCCACACTTTCTCTAAACATTTTATTGTTGCTTAAGAAATTTTAATTTTCTTTTAAAATGTTTCTCACTTTTCTATTTTATTTTATTATTATTTTTTTATTTTATTGTAATAATTCCAAAGTTTTTTTAAAAGTCACCTGTCTATACTTTAAGGTCAAAATTACTATTTGAATTTAGGCTGTGAGATTTTTATTTATTTATTTTAATGGTTTCCGTACTTTAAAAACGAAAAACCTCACTCTCGTGTCTGTCAATGAAAATTTTTCTCAAAAAACATGCAAGGTAGAAATTTGAAATTTTGCATAGCGGTATTTCTCGATAACCCACACAAATACCTCAAGCCAATGATTAAAAAAGAAAAACATTTTATAATAAAATGAGGAGTTTATTTGGTCTTCGTAAAATCAAGTTCTGGTAAATATATTGTGTGAGGTATGATTTAAAAGAGCTCGTAGGATCCTAAAATATTTTTTTAAATAATTTTCGGTCTAATTCTCCTAAAGATACAGCTCAAAATGTGTTAGAAATGACCCCTTGCTCTCTTTTCCTAGGTTTGTAAAGATAAAATTTAGATTTTAATAGGGTTAGTAGATATTGGGCCACTGATTACTAAAAAACCTGCAAATTTTTTTTTGACTATCGTAATAGTGTTGAGAAAACAAATATTTTATGGAGAAATGGGTGCTTCCATTCCAAGACTTTTTAACCCATATGGTGATAATTTTTTTCAAATATAAAACTTGATTTGGCTGAAGAATAAAATGCAGATCATATTTGTCTCTTATATTATTTCATTTGGGTGAATATTTTTGGAAGTTAGCACTAGTTTATTAGATTGCACACAACGCAGTAATTGCGATTGGCATCGAACATTTTAGAGCGATCTGAGGCGATCTCACATACTGTATTAATCATCCACTTATTGCGAATTTCAAATGAATTTTTTTTATCTGAGACATTATCAACATAGTTATCAGTTCCATAAATATTTGGATTGCTTGTAGAAAAAAGTGAGTATATCTGAAAATGAACATTTTTATTATTTTTCAATTATAACATAAGAAAATTTTGGTAAAATTTTAAATTCATACATAAGTACAAATAAGTTAATTTGTTCTATTGACTGTTCACTGTAGCAATTGGTACGGAACCCTAATTGTGCTAGCCCGACTCGCTCTTGGCTGAATTTTATAATATCTTTTTTATGTAAAATATCTGCTACCAGTTCAAAATTTACTTTCAATTTAAACTTGAGGTTTTTATTTGTTGTTTAATAAACTTTTCCTGTAAAACAGTTATAATTTGGAAATAAAACTAATTTATTAAAAATAATATTTTCGAAGTTTTTAGATTACAATTTTTGAATTCAATATCCCAACTTCGACTATCTCTAGAAATTTTAAGCATCAAGTCGACACCGTGCAAACAAAATTATTATTAATGTTATATATCAAAATTATGAACTTAAGAGCAGCAGTTTTTAAGTTTTTAGTGTTTCGACCCTGATGTTACTAATTTCGCATTTAAACCCGATTTTATTTTCAATATTTCGAGTTTCGTAAAGTTTTTTATAACTCCATATTTAGATTTAAATTAGAAAATATTTTTATTCAAGTTGGAATTTCTATTTTTTTTTTTTAATTTTCCAGTATAATATATCCTCGAAAATTATTCTTTTTTCTGAAGTTACAAATTTAAAATCGAAATTTCGAGTAAAATCTCGAATTCATCTTACAATGTTTTTTAAACTTTTCACTCTGTCAAAGCTTGAAATTCATACTAATTAAATAAAATTCAAATATCCTTGACTTTTCTTCAAACTAATCAGTCAGTTTTTCTCAACCATGAACTTTTCCTCAACCGTTAGTTTTTCCCAAGATTTCAATTTTCAACTGCTTAAGCCTAAAAGCTCGAGAAATTATATAGGTTAATTTTAAGGATTTCGTATTTTCACAAAGTTTAAATTTTTTTTAACTGAGTTTTATGGAAAATTCAAGTATTTACTTGAATTTGTCATTCAGAATGTTGAGATTAAAATAATTTTAAGATAAAAAGTTAACGATTCCAGAAAATAAAGTTATTATTTTAACGACAAAATTTTAGGAAAAACTGTACATAGCAAATTTAAACAAGAAATTTTTAGCGAAAAAAAAAATGTTCAAAATATATCCGGAATTTTAATTATGCGTCCAAATTTTGACTTAATCCCAAAATTTCCACCTTGACATATTACTTTAAAATGGATCATTCGATTTTTTCCTAAAATCCTAACTTTTACACTCAAAATACCCGAAACCTATTTCCAAAAACTTCCAATTTTGGGATTAAATTTAGAAGAAAAATAAGATCGAAATTTCAGGAATAAGCTCAACATTTTTTAGTAACTTATTTTATGAATTCGAAGTTTTGATAGAGGAAATAAAAATTTATACAAGATATTAAATTGATAAAAAGAAAATGTTATAGTTTGAGTTTGTTCTCAGGATTTTACCTTTAATCAAGAATTCGACACTTGAACTCTTATGTTCAAACTTTTTGTAAAAATTTTAACTTGTATGCTCGAAATTTCATTCGAAGCTTAAAATTTCTCAATTAATGACCAAATTTTGATTAAAATGTTGATATTTCGGAATTAAGGTGAACATTTTAGTAAGTTTTTAAATAAATTAGTTTTTTCAAAATTTTTAGCTGTAAACCTAATTTCTTTTAAATGTTGACTTTTTTTAAAATGTCTCCGAAATTTATTCGTCAAAAGTCAAATCGCATAATTGAACCTCAATTTCTTTTTTTTTGCACCCCATTTACTCAACCTTCCTGGGAGTCTGGTAAGTAATATAGAGGCAAACGAATAATTTGGAAATAGAACGAGTTTTAAACCTTACCAGTGACAATGGCGTGTCTGCCTTTTACAATGGGGAAGCTAATTAAAAAAAATAGCAAAGGCAATTTTTTTCAGATCGCTTTGAATAAATTAAATAATCTCAATTTTGCCTTATCGATTAAAATACATTTAAAAATTTCTATTTCTCTTTTTTATTGATGTTACAAACTACAATCCGCTTACGCAAATCGCAGTCCAAATTTCGACGTTAAATTTAGAATTTATTAAACGGTCGAGCTTTCGATTTAAAGTCAACATCTTCAAAGAAAGTTAAAAAAATTATGAAGTTTACGGCAAAATGCTTGGAAAAATATCAAAAATTTTAGAAATTATTCATAATTTATTTTACAATATTTAAAGTAAATTTCCCTTTGGAAAATTTTAGAAAAAAATGTTCAGATTTTGAAAAAACCCGGAACGTATAAAACGAATTCGAGATTTAAAAGTTCAAATTAAAACTTTAAATTTTGAAAAATGAATGGGTTTTTTAATTTTAGAAAAAAAGATCGCAATTTAGAAAAAATCGAAATGCTTTACAGAAATATTTCCAAATGTTTCAATAAACTTACAATTTGCTTAAAAAAAGTTCAAATTTTAATAAAAAGATTAAAACATATAAGTAATTATGTTTTATTGCCAAGTCATCGAAATGTTAAGAAAAATGTCAAAGTTTTCTGATCAAGGCCGATATTCTGAGAAACCAAATAAAAATCTAGAAAAAAGTGAAAAATCAAAGTTGTAAGGATAAGTTTAAAAATTGCGGGTTTAAATCCAAACTTATTAAAATAAGATTCAGATTATGAAAGAAAGTTGCAGTATAAAAACTATTGTGAATTTTAGTTCAATTTAATTTCGATTCAATTTAATTTTTAAGAATTACTTAGTGAATTTTGAACAAAATTTTTTTATAAAAAAGGCACAATTTATGTCAAAAACATTTTCACAATCTTTAAATTTAAAATTAAAAAAAAATCTGATAGATAAATGTGAAAAATTTCAAAAAAAAAATTAAATTATCTAACACAAATATAAATTTCAACAAAAAAGTTAGGAGGATAGACATTCCGAATATAAATTGAAAATGTCGGTAAAAAGGTGAAAGGTATTAAATCAAGGTCGGGATTTTCAGAAACGTCAAAAGATCCTGTTACGAGTTTTGAACCAAAATTTTAAAAAAATCAATCAAAAAAAGAGAACTTAGTTTTAGAAAAAGTACTTTGAAGAAAACTTTTACTTTATATAAAAGAAATCCTTGACAGTTCGAATTTATCTTCTTTGAATCCCTAATCTGAAAGTTTATAATTTAAACACAAGTATTCGAATTTTTTTCTCAAAGTTTTGATTTTTCAACTCGAGATTTTATTTAAAGCGCAAATGTTCCGAAAAAAATCAAAATGCTGAGTTTAAATGGAAAACTCGGAAAAAAATTGATATTGTTGAGTTAAACTTTAAGCTTTTTTCGAAAGTAAATTTTGCTAAAAACTTGTACTTTGATATCCACATGTATAAAAAAAGGATAACGAATTTTAAATTAAAAATCTATCCATAAACAATTTGAAAAATAAATTCAAATTTTAAGACATTTATAAGAATTCAATTCGAGTTTTAACACAAAATTTGTAGAAAAATCCTCGAGTTTATGAGTCTCATTTTTATCTCTCCGAAGATGATAACTTGGTTGTCGAAAGGCGTTAGAGCAACCTTTGTTGTGTTTTTTAATCTTTCTTGGTTTCGGGGGACAAGATTTGTATTTCATTCTCATTTTAAAAACACTTTTTTTAAATATCGTTTTTAAGATTTTACTTTGAATCAAAATCGAATCTAAAGATAAACTTTTATATCCTTCTCTTAAAAAATAAAGTTTGAAAGTTAAAGAAAAGAAATTTGAGAAAAAAAGCTCAAATGCTTTTTTAAATCCAAAATTTCTAGAAAATCAACGTTTTAAAAGAAAAATTTTGTTAATAAATTTGAGATTTCCTCGCTGACATTTTTCCTGAGATTCTGAGCAATTTCATAGTTATAAACTTCTATCTTTACACTCTAAACTTCAACTTCATTTTTATAAAATTTTGGCTGCCTAATTTGGATTTATTCTAAAATTTTGATATTTTCTTCCAATATGATTATTCTTTATGGTGGACTCCTATTGGTCGGAAACAATATGTTTATTAGTTTTATTTAACATTTCTGCGACCCAGTTTGGAAATAATTAAATTTTTATTAGTGAATGTTGACAATATTCTAAAACATTTTTTGAAACATGACTACATGCTTATCTAAATTTATTTAAAACGTCACCTCATGACAGTTGACAAAAATGGGTTAGTTTATTTTACATAGAATAGAAAAAAATGACATATAGAAGAACAAAATTAGATATGAAAAGTTTTTTTAAACAAATTATGAAAATGAAAAAAAAACATAAAAAATGCAAAAAGAGCTTGTAGCATTGTCAGCAGAACATAACATGGAAAGCGAACAATGAGGAAGAAGCACTTAAAAACAATGAATAGAAATACATACATTTTTTTTGTGTCACCAAAAAGGGCGATTTGAAATACTTGAACTATTAGTTGATTGCTCTACCACTGAGCCACTCTGGACATGTAATGACAATTCTTAAAACCTTTCCAACACTCGAATATTTAGACATCTGGTTAATCCGGCACCCGCTAATCCGGGTGAAAATATAAAAAGGAAAATTGGGGGGGGGGGGGGGCAAAATAAAAATATGAAAAAGAAAAATTTAAGTTGGGGGATAAAAATATGAAGAAGAAAAATTGGGAGGGGGAGAAAAATTGGGGGAAATAAAAATATGGGGCGGGCACCATGAAAATATATAAAAAATAAAAATTGGGGGATAAAAAAATGGGCGGGGGGAAATGAAAATATATAAAAAAGAAAATTTGAGGGGTATATGAGGGGGGCGAGTGGATGTTAGTTGCCGCCCTCAATTATTTGTACTTCTCCTTCACTGAGAGAAACCGCTGAAGGTCTGGATTCTGGATTCTGTCGGCAGTCTTCATAATTGCTTAATTTTTTTTAAAATAATTTTTGACAATTCGTACATCTTAGTAAAAGAAACCTCTCCATATTTTGACTTTAGTTAATCAAAATTTTATGTTTAAACTAAAATTTTTTTTTAAATTTTCAACTCAAATTTAGAAAAATTGAAAAATTTTTAAAAAATACCCAATATTTTTGTCATTGGTCTCCAGGTCAATACTTAAAGAATTGAAGTTTGAGATAAATGGTCCAAAAAATTTTTTAGTTTGTATGCATATTTCTCTAGCTTCCGCCACTGTTGCTAATTATCTAATAGATTGAATATGGCCCGGACTACATAATTGTCCACGAGCCAGAAAATTCTCTAGGAAAACTGATAATGGCGTAGAACGGGACGAATATGCTCTTCTGATTCATGCTCATTTTTTTAAATTTAATATGATCAACACTTCATTTTTTATCTTTAAAACTTCAATTTTGGAAAAATTTGCAGGTTTTACGAAGATTCCGCCGAATCTTACTTTCTGGAAATTTCGGCTTTTTTCTTAAAATTTGCATTTTCTGCATGTCTTATAATAAAAAAATAAAGTAACAGAGAAGCACTTTCTTAGAAAAGTTGATAAAATAGTTTAAAAGATTTCAACTTTTTAATCAAATTTTTGGATTTTCAAAATTTTAGTAGAAAAAAAATTTCGCCAAGAATATTTTCCGAAATTTTTAATCTGCTTCTCAAAGTTCTTTTTTTTTCTTGAAATTCCGATTTTTTTCATAAAATAATATAGACAAACTAGGCGACTGTAGTTTAGGGCAGCCAAGGATACTATGAAGGGGAATAACAACTAATTTATTTTTTCGAGAAAAATTATAACACATTAGATAATTAAAGCGTGAGGACCTTTTCTTTGGTCACCAGAAATAATTAAGCGCATTGTGTAGGTTTTTCGCCTAGGCCGCCCAATCTGCTCAGGCCAGAAGTGCTTAAAATTTGTCTTTTTTTAAACTTCGGGTTTATTTTCAAAACTCAACTTTTTCCCAAAAACTTGCTTTATCTAATTCGACTCTGCTAAATGACCAAATTTTGACTGTTTTAAATTCACCTTTTTTAAATTCACAATTTTTTTCAAATTTTAGTTTCTAATAATTTTGGGTTTTATTTTTAACAATCCAACGTTTTGAAAATTTTGACCTGTTTTGAAGCGTTCGTTTTGACTTTGTGTGACTTTATGCCAAACTTCGACCTTTTTTTAAATGAGTGTGGCCAAGTAATAGTTTCGCTCCAATTTCGTCGAAACTTTGTTCACCTTTGCCAAAATCTGATCAATGTGATTAAAACATGTGGCCTGTTGCACCTTATTTATTGCTTAATCCCTTTCACAAATTAATTCAAAAAAGGTTCTCCATCGAGCTCGAAACACAATGAAAATTTCGCCACTTTTTATGTTACGTTTTGCCAAACTCAGTTGCGAAACGCGCTCCTGGTTTCGAATTCGATCTCGAAAACGTCCAAGTGCTCTTCGATTGTGTGAAGATCAGATCATGAAGTGTTTTCTGTTATATAAGCATGTTGGCATTCACTGAAGCGCACCGTTTCGGAACGATCTCTTCGAGTTTCATTCATAGCGACACATCGTGCATAAGTGTAACAGTTTTAAAAGTCTTGGAGCATGACCGACGACTCCACCGGTCGTGCATTCTAAGGCGAAAGAAACGCGACACACATACACCTCCGTTCGTGTCCCCATTAAAATGCATTTCTAAAGTGCATCTCACAAATCCACGATTTGAGCCCAATAATAAGACACCTCCGTTTAATGTCGAAATCGTTTTGTAACTCAAGTGTGGAAACGTTAGGAACTCCAAATACATGCAAATGTTTACATTTGAAGATCCTTCGTCACATTGTCGTATGGTGTTATTGGCATCGTGATATAATTTATGGTCCTTGCTCAATTCTCTGCTACATGTATGTTGAAATTCGACTTTCCTAAGCATTCTGCATGCATGATAGAGCAAACATTTAAGAGAACAAGCATTTATTTTACTTGAGCACGATCTAGACAGCAGATTCTTGTAATTATTGCAATGAATGTGCACAATGCAGACTATGTAATTGTACCATCGATAAAACGGTAGAAGTCTTTCATATCAAAATATTGTATTCTTATTACAAAATAACGTTATGTTGAAAATCGTCCTTGTTATTGTGTATACCCATAAATAATTCAGTGTCCCCTGAATGACTTATTTGGTAAATCCAAAAGCTTTGTCAATTGTTAACTCTGAAACTATGTGTTAGCACAAAATAATAATTGACTGCTACTCAAGCTGAATGCGGCCGTTTTTGGGTCAACATGTCGCTAATTAGCAAACAAAATCTTTTGCTGATTTCACACGAGCTTCTAAATGAAGTTTACAATTCGCCTGTGAAAGGAGCACTTCGTTACCACGTTTGACGACTAGAAAAGGTGTCCACAAATACAAAGGAAACTCTTGATTGCTCAACCTGAAGCTGACCCAAAGTAAGATGTTTTAAAAAGGTTTTACTTAATTGTTGGATCTATCGATTTCGAGTTAATCAGACTAGATTTAACTCTATGATTTTAAAAATTACTGGTCAGTTAGTTGCACATCACTATCGACGGTATTGGTGTGCTTTATTATCGACTCAGACACCATATTTAAATGTTGGCAATAATAAAACTTATTAATATCTCACATAATTTTTAAAAAGTATATCATCCATTTGCAATTTTTTTATTGTTATTATCTCCCAAAGCCACTGAAAAAATATACACTTTCTTCAGTTGATCTGTATCTAAATATACGTAATGTGAACATCACACTACAGGTCGCAATTTTAAACAGATTTTGGAGATTATTCTTTCTATCGATTGGCAATTTATTAGAACAGAAGCAGGACAGGATTAAACCCACAAAAATTTCCAAGGAATGCAGATCTAGGGGCCCCTCGCCTCTTTAGATCTCTATTCTAGGTAAGTAGGGATAGACACCCTTTAAACCTTATTCCAACAAACTTTTCAAAAGAATTAACAACTAAACAAAATGAAAAAGGATTGTAGTCTGTGATTTAAAGTATTTGAGGGTATCAGGTAGACCGAACGAAGTTTTGATTTCCGTATCGGTTACTTAAAAAAAAACGAGTTTCTGGCCAGAACTTCGATTTAGGTCTAAAAAAGGCGGAAATTTTGGCTTAGCCGATACCTCCAATTTTAAATTTAAATTCAGACTTTTCAGAAACTCAAAATTTTCGGAAAAAAACTCGTTATTTATAAAACGAATTCGATATTTAACTCGACATCTTTAAAGTTAGAATTAAAAAAAATAGTGGATATAATTTTTAAGTTTAAACTAAACAATTTCAGAAAAAAGTTAAAAACACCGTTTCGAGTAAAAATTTTACTACATTGTCCCAAAACACTAAAATGCAAATGAGTTTTCGGAAAAGCAAGCGTCGGATTCCTTATCAGTGACCTAATGAAAAAAAACCTGAAATCACAATTTCGAAAAAAAGGTTCACCATATTGGCTCAAAACCTTAACAAGCTCAGCAGGATATTAAAAAATTTTCATCATTCTTCGATCGGCAACTTAGTTTTTCCGAAAAACAGATCTCGGATTCTTAATCAGCGACCCCAAAGACCTCTAGGACACCGTTTCGAGTAAAAATTTTACTACATACAAACAATGAATTTTTCGGGAAAACCAACCACGGATTCGTAATCAGCGACCTTCTAGGATGCATTTTCCAGGCAAATTCAGTTAATTTTTCGGACTTTAGGAATTTCTTAGCAGAACGCCCCATTTGGGGAGCTATTTTTAAAATTAAGGGGTGAATGAGCGACTTCGTCTTAGTAGCAGTAAATGATCCTTTGATATCAGAAATCGAAATGCAAAAAGAATTTTAAAAATTTAATTTACTATAATATTTTTATCTATTTCCCAGCTTATTACCTGGATTAAAACTAAAAATTCGAATTGTTTTCCTGGTTTAAGTCCGAATTTTTAGTTTAAACTTCGAATTCTAGAGAAACTTACGATGATTTAAGGTCGAGGAATTCTTTGAAAAAATCCAACACTTCGAGATAAAACTTGAAATGAAAAATAAATGAAACTTTCTCAAAATTGAGCCGTTTTTCTTCTTGAAATATTGTTGTTTAACTTAAAATCTTTAAAAAATGTCAGGTATTTATTAAAAAATCAACCTGTAAGACCCTTTAACAAATTTTAAAAAACGAAATAAAAATTTCCAGAAAAAGTATACATTTCGAATTATTGGATCTAAAGTTTTAGGAAAAAAAATTTAACGTTTTAACCCAGAATGTTGAGAGGAAAATTTTCGAAAAAACTCGTAATTTCTGTATATGTAAATGTTTTTTTGTTAATTTTATTTTAGCTTTTATTTCATTCATTTATTTAAATTATTGTTTATTTAAATAAATGTAACTGTTTACTTTTGAAAACATTTTTTGACACTAGACAAGTTCATTTTTTTAAATAAGTAATAATTTAAATACTTCTAAACAGGGCTCAGTCAAACTAGAATGAATTTAATGCACTAACCTTAGATACTCGAATTTTTTTCGAACTTCCCACATTTAAATTCGAAATTTTATCAATCACTATTCTTCATTAATAAAAATTTAAATATTTCCAAACTGCGTCGCAGAAATGTTAAATAAAATCAATAAGCTCCATCAATCATCACTTGAAGTTTCTAGAACTTTTGAATTTAAACTCAACGCCTCGAAAAGAAATCCAACATTTCAAGGTTAAACTAAAAGTTTAAAAAAAAATTGATCAAAACAAACTTTTTTAATTTTACCTTTTTTACTCCAGAAATTTTGACTTGAAACATAAAATTTAACATGAAAATTTTAAGCTTTAACACCGTGTTTCTAGAAAACATATCACTTTTTGCTGAAGCCTTAAATCTATGAAAATAACGTTTGAAGTTTAATCCGAAGTTTCCGGAAAAAATTTGAAATTTTGAGAAGAAAAATTGTAATTTATCAAAATGGCCCAAAAATTCATATATTATATAAATATTAAAATAGGATTTAATTATGAGTTGTCGACTTTTGCTAAGAAATTTTTAGAAAAGGCAAAAATTTCAATACTGGAAAAATAAACATTTTGACAAAAATAGTCCTGTGAAAATTGAAATATAAATATTATCCCCTGAAACCCAGAAAAATTAAAAAACACAACCAAGGTTGCTCTAACGCGTTTCGACAGCCCAAGCTATCATCTTCAGAGAGATACTATCTCTCTATCCATCTATCTATCTATCTTCAAAAATTGAAATACAACTTCCTGTCCCCCGAAACGGCGTTAGAGCAACCTTTGTTGTGTTTTTTAATCTTTCTTGGATTTAGGGGACAGGATGTGTATTTCAATTTTTGAAGATAGATGGATAGAGAAGCAGATTTTTAGCCAAACCACATTATGGTCAGCAGATTCTCGCTGACAAGACAGGTCGCTTTGCATAAAAGCACACATTCTCCTCGTATGTCGAAACTGTGTGTGCAAGTCGTAATTAGGGCAGAGGAAATGGATCGTATTGATGGATGAGGAGACTTGGGTTTCTGTCACAGGCAGCACATGGGATCCTTCACTTTGAAGATGTTGATGAACCGAATTTAGATTTGAGTTTAGCCCTCGAATGTTACAGATCTGAATTTTAAATAATTAATTAAAAGAGAGTTGGTCTATGGCACATTAAAATTTTCCATCAGGTTTTGGTTTCCTTCGCATACTTTTTCAAACGGGAGGGCTAGTTTACGTCCAGAATTTTTTGTACGAAGAGATTCGACTACCTTTTCAATTACAAGAAGAAATCAGAGATTAAAAAAGAAAATAAGGAAAAGGACAGGTTGAGGAAAGAAGAATAACAGGAACAGACTCACGTATCAGAGACTGAAAATATGGTGTAAGCATCATTTCACCGCCTCGCGGTGACACGTGAGGTGGTACTACCTCGGACGACTGAAAGCTCCAGTCTACCACCTACCACTATGTCGAAACTTTGGGACTAAAGTATACCTTCTGAGAGAAAATCCTTCGAAATTTATTCTAAAAGTAAACTAAACTTTCGCTATTTTGGAAAAAAGCATCTCCAATTTTCTGCTTTAAAGTCATGCTCCAAAGACAAAATAGGTTACCTTTTCCAGTGAATTGTACTTTAAATTAATAAATAAATACATGAATAACTAAAAAAAGAACGTACGATCTACTTTCCAAAATCTTCGAAATTTGACTAAATTGAATCAACTTGCCCGTATTGATTTTTTTAAAACCAACAACTAGAACTTATAGAGAATTCTTTGCAGATTTTAAAACTCAGGTCACATTTTCTTTACGATAACTTTTTACTGAGTTACTGATTATCAAAATCAAAAGAGATTTTTTTTATTTTGAACGATGATAACTCAACGGAAAATCAACGTATAACACTGAGAGACCTATCAAATTAACCCTTTCGGTCACGAATTGTTTTTTTAATTGACGCGTTGCTGACCAATTCTCTGAATTAAATTATGATTTTTCAGGCAACGTAGAAGAGACTTATGGGGACTTCCATGTGGACTACCACGCATCCGAAAATAAGGATAATGTAGTCGAAGAAATTTGAATAGAAGAACCCTACATATGATATAATATGGTAGGTTCTCATATAAGGACGTCATGACCGAATTAATTAAATTACCCTTTTATGATGAGCTCACCGAAAAAAAATGATTGAAGCTCATGGATCTGTTTAAATGTAATCAAAGTTTGCGAACATTTTTGGCCAATGATTTTCATATAATTACTCAAAAACTATTGACGCTAAAAATTATAAAGTTAGCATCTGAAAACTTGAGACTCTAATTTAATTTTTTATTTTCCCTCGGGATTATTCTTCTTAGAATTTCAGCCATTTGAAAATCACCTGAAAATTTGGAATTTTTATAGCATCTAGGTAAAATCAAATTCTATCTATTCTACGCAGTAGAACGAAAATGAACAATAAAACATAAGTATAGATCATCGTTACGTAAAATTTCAACTCTTGTTGTTTTTTAAACTTCGTATGTTACAAATCAAATGAAATTGACAATGAATCTTACATGCAACTTTCGTACAAAATCTATCTCTCAACCGGTATTTATTGATCCTACCTCGTATTTTAAATTTCATGATTTTGGCAATATGTTTTGTATTAAAATCATGTATACATTTCGCTTTATAAGGAGAGAAATGAGCGGCGTCCATTTTCGGTGGGGCCGATTATAAAACTCAATAAACATTTGATCGTTTAACGATTCCGATGACGAGGTCCCTTATTAAACGTAATTTTATTCTGATTGTTTAGATCGATTACCACACCGGCCAAAGGTAGCGCAATTAGCATCGATTTTTCCTTGTTAATTTTTATTGGGTCAATGATTTCTAGAAAAGCGTGTTTACAGTAACTCGCTTTTTTCTACAATCGTACAATTTACTCGCAAAGGAAAATAGTAGAACATTCGATATTACTACTAGAATGATATAAATAAAACGATGCAGTTTTGACCACTGATGGACTGTGACACTTGCAGGTCAGGCGTTTCAACTAATACTTCAACATTTCCAAAATAGTCGCTGCATTCAATAAAAAACTTTTAGATTTCATACAAAAACGAATTTAGATATATTTAAAATTATTTTATATCAAAAATGCTTAAAGTTCAGTTTTTTTAGATTTCAGCTAACGCATGAGTTATACTGTTGAACACAATAATAAATAATTGTTATTTTTAGGGAATACTTTGGAATATCACTTTTTGGAAGGTTGGGAAAATTTTGAAGCACAAATTCCTCACCCATAGTTTTTTTGGTTTGAGGATCACTATAGGTGCAATTGCTAAACCCTAGATAAAATAATTCGGAAAAATTTTAAGCATTGAGATATTTCAGAAAAGTTTTATCCAACACCTGAAAACTAAGAAACATTTACTGAAGTCGTAGGGACTTTCAAGAAAGCAATATTTACTTCGATCAGTGTTAAAAATTTTTGAAAAATCTCTCAGTCAAAAATTTATAACAGTAAGCGCTTAAACTTTAACTGCAACGTTTAAGTTTGAAGTACCACATAAACCTACTACAGGCCCCAAGATAAAATATTTTGAAAATTTGAAACCATCAGGAAATGATTAGAGATTGATGAAATAGATAAAGTTTTCTCTACTTCCCAAAATGAAAAAGAATTCAGCCAGTCAACGCAAACGTCGTTGGTGACAAAATTACTTACTATAACCTTCTTTAAAATTTGGCACCATTTTAGATGCACCAATTCCCTGGTGATATTTTTCAAGTACCAGAGTACCATGGTGTGTTAGTGTCTGTCCTTAACTATCATAATTTTTAAAAAATATTCAGCCACTGAATGATTTATTAGAGATAGAATGTTTGGTGTTTTCTCTAATCGCCTATACTAAGGAACATTACTCAAGCTGTGGCACTTTTAAAAAAGGTATATTCACATTGATCTTAGTGAATACTTTTTGGAAAATCACCTGTTTCCAAATTTAGAATTAGATTTAGAACCATTAATTCTTAAGCTACAATTTTTGAATTAGAGAAATGATATATTTTGAAAAATTTGAACTATTGAAGAAATGACTGGATACTGATGAAATATGCGACGTTTTATCTATCTACCGAAACTAAGAAGAATTCATCGAAGCAATGAAAATGTTCATTGGTAGCAAAATCACTTCAAAATATCACCTTCTTAAAAATTTAGGAACCATTTTGGAAGCATCAATTGCCTAGCTGTAATAATTTGCAAATATTCAGCCAAGATATTAAATTGAGAGATTTTCTCTGATTCTTGATAATTGGAATCCAGTATTGACGATAAGAAATTTCAAAAAAGTATATTTATGTTGACTGTGGTAAAAAAAATCGGAAAATTTAGAACAATCAATCCCTTAATATAATATTTTTATATATGGAGTACCACAAGGTTCTATTTGGGTACAAAAAATTTAAAAAGCAACTGATTTGTATTGCTAATGATAACAACTTAACGCCCCCTCCATTTTCGGATAACACACCACCCAATGTGAAAACATAAATTTAAACCCCAACGTGGTAAAAAACTAAGATCTTACCATTTTGAATTTTTTGAAATTTCACAAACTTTCACACCAATCACTAAACGGTACGGATCACAGCACACATCGAACGTCAGTCGAAATTGTCGCAATTAGCTCGCGCTACAATTTGAATTAAGCGCACGGACAGCGTTAAACTGGACGTTTCGAATAAAAGTCTGGGCAGCGGTTTTCGCCCCGTCGTCGTCCCTTCCAAACGTTCCTCTCTCCGTTCAACCTCCTGTTAAAGGCGACGGGTTGTCTTCTTCTAACAACGCAACTTGAGCACATACCGCGGCGAATTCGAAAGTTTAAGAACGGCGAAGTAGAACGACGCCGTTGTCTTTGTCGACGACCGAGTGCACCTTTCAGTTGAAATCTAGGCGCACTTGATAAGGTTGTTGTCTATTAGGAAATGTGCTGCGACATTATTGGTAATTTATGTTACGTTTACCGTTAGTTTTTTTTGCAAAATTGCCCCGTTTAACTGGCTTTCTATAATTATTGTCGCTGGAATTTAATAATGAGTGTCGGGGCTCGATTCGAAGACTCAGTTAAACCCCGCTGAAAGTAAAATTTGACTATGATGACGCCCAAGAATGTAAACAAATTAAGCGCCCACATTTTACATGTATGAACTACCTACATATTTAACAATTCATTCTACTCTGGTTAAAAATTACTTAAATTTCGATATTGTAATTTGGCAAAATTATGACTCCCACTAAAATTGGAAAAATAAAAATCATCCCATCGATTCGTTGGTGGAAGTTTAAAGTTCCCTCGTAACTCACTGTGATGTAATAATATTTCAGAACTAATTTTTTGACTACCTCCATATAAATTATATTTTCTATTCGAATTAGATTTTAACTTTTCTGTTTATTTATTATTATTATTATTGGTTTTCGGTGTTTGTTATTACTTTTACAAACTATTACATCCTTTAGTTGAAGAATTGTCGATATATCTTAACATTGACATTTCTGCAAGCTATTAAGGATCGTACACGGAGCTATTAACCTTAAATTCAATTAATACTTAAATGTCTTTTTAAGATATGTTATTGTCTATTGTAAGTAACTCTCAAGTACCACCTTTCACCGGAAACTTGCTAATTGAAATTTAACGACCAAAAATATAATAAAATTCATTTAAACTAATTTAACTGCGGTTGTGGTATGTAATCAAATCATAGTTTTTTAGGCAGATTTTTTTACGACAATGTCGTAGGGCATAGCAGCAACTCCTCATTTTTACGCTACATACCAGTTGTAACAGCCTCATGCTATATCTTTTCTTTATTTGTGTAAATAAAGGAACTTTAAAAAAATAAGCAAAAATTTCCAAAAACGTTTGTCTTAAAATATTTATTTCATAAATGACGACATACTAGTTAATTTTGGTGGAACGGACTTGTCCTTGGTTAATTTCAAAAATTGAAATACAAATATTGTCTCCTGAAACCAAGAAAGATTAAAAAATACAACAAAGTTTGCTCTAACGCCTTTCATTTCAGGGGACAAGATTTGTATTTTTTCAATACTAGTTAATGTTAAAATTTGAAAAGAAAAACGTAAAATTATCGAGAAATAATGTTCTCTAAACAAAAAAAAACTTTTTCCAATAATTCTACTTATTTTATTAACATTTCAAACTAATTTTGAGAAAGTAAACGAATTTTGGAAAAAGTCGAAATTTGAAAAAAAGTGTTCATTTTGAAAAAACATCTTTTGCAAAAATGTCTCACAATGTTAACGTTTTTATTTAAGTATTAACCTAAACTTGCAACTTCGATAACAAAGTTGAAATTTCCGGATATTTTTTCTTCTTTTTAATTTTTTATTTCTTAAATGCTGGCATAAAATTAAAACTTCAAAAGAAAACTCTAAATGTGTAAAGAAACACATTTTAAAAAGACATCAACATCTACAGAAATATTTTTGACATTTTGAACCCTTATTATGTAGAATTTTTCAATATCCACAACTATTAAACTGTATTAACTATAAATACAACAAGAAATATTAAAAATTCCACGATGTTTTTACAAGATTTTTCATATGATCGGACCTGGTTTCGATTTATAGTGTCGTCGACGATTATATCAGTAGTTTGTTTAGAAATTTAAAAAAAATGCTTTTTCCTTCGATATAATTTTGAAAATAGAATCGAATTTTGGATAATTATTCTTCTTTCCTTATTTTATCTTTCCCTTATTTTATTTTTTCATCTCCTCTGATTTTTTTCTGTAATAATTAAAAACAAAAATGATACTCTCTTCGTACAAAAAATTCCGGCATTCGAGGCTAAACTTGAACCAAAACTCGATTCATCAACACCTTCAAAATGAAAGACCCCATGTACTGTCTCTGAGAGACCCAAGTCCCCCCATCCATCAATACGGTCCATTTGCTTTGCCCTAATTACCACTTGCACACAAAGTTTTGACACACGAGAGGAATTTATACTTTTATGCGAAGTGACCTGTCTTATCAGCGAGAATCTGCTGACCATAATGTGATTTGGCTGAAAATCTGGTCCAAAAGCGAAGTAATATTCATTTGTTCACTTTATTTGTCTCCAAACGATTCCTCATACAGGCAGCTCTTCTCTCATCTCTCCGTAATCTTCGATCATCTACAGACGAATTATCCAAACGCTGAGGTTGTCTTTCTCGGTGAATTTAACGGACACAACATTTTCTACTTAAGCTTTTATCCCGAAGAGATGACGCAAGTAGGGTGGCAGAGGTTTTCGCCATCACTTGTGACCTGTCGCAATTGGTTGAGGAACTCACAAGAATTCCTGATGTAGATACCCATCAACCTAATCTACTCGAGAACTGTTGCTTACTAATTCTCCAAATTCGTTTAAAATCACTGTAATCTCACCGCTTGGAAATTCCGACCAAAAGCTTGTAGCAGCCTACATACCCCCTCCTTCTCAGACACAATCCCGTAGGGTTTGGCACTTTAACTCTGCAAACTGGGAAGAATTAAGAGACTTCTTTGTATCTTTTTCATGGTAAAAAGACTGCTTCAACTCAGACAACCCTTCCTCAGTCGCCAAATCTACCACTGAAACTAACCTAGTTGATATGGAATGCTCAATTTCCCATTCTCAAAAGAAGTCTGCCTCCAGTTAATCTTGGTCCAGCAAAAAATGTGTTCGGACTGTGTCCTGCGAAAATGTGTCTTTTGCGAAAAGATCGCCGTTGGCGAAGTCGAGACTCGGACCACCTTTGTAGATGCACGAAATTTTTGTAAACACAGGTTTTTGACGAGCCAAGAAGTGATTTCGATCGTAAAATGCGCCAACTGCTCGAACGGTTTCGGGTCTTTTTGAGGATTTGCGAAGTCGATTGAAAAAAATTTTACATCTTTAATATTTTCTCGTTTACTCGATGACAACAACAATATTGCGACTGCTTCCAACGAAAAGGCTGACCTGCTAGCCTTAATGTTTGCTGAAAATTCCAACCTTGATTTTCGAAACGCAGAACCACCTGTTCTTTGTAAGGTTGACACCTCCGATGCCTGAAGTTGTTTTCAAGCAATGCACAGTCAGGAAGATTCTCCTCAAGCTCAATATATCGAAAACTTCTGGCCCTGATGTTATCCCCGCTATGTTTCTTAAGAAGTGCGCTCCAGAGTTAACTCCTGTCCTAAACAAATTGTTTTTACTTTCTTACAATAAAGGTGTATTCTTTAATATCTAAAAATTTGCTAGGGGGCAGCCTGTTCCTAAAATGAGTAAAAGGAATCTGGCTAACAACTATCGCCCTATATTCTTTATTGCCCGTTATATCTAAAGTGATGGGAAAGGTTATTAACGTCGAGATTCTCAAATATCTGGAGAAGGGTAGTATCATCTCAGACAGGCAGTACGGTTTAAGACAATAACGATTAACTGGCGTTCTATTTACTGGCATTTGTTACTCATATCTCTAACTTAGCTATGAAAAAACACGGTGAGGCTAGGATTATGGCATCGGATATCTCAAACGCCTTTGACATAGCCTGGCACCAATCTCTTCTCACCAAATTAACATCCTATGGCCTTTCTTCTGGACTCTGTAATTGTATATCCAGTTTTCTCGCTGACAGACCTCTTCAGGTCGTCGTTAATGGTATCTTACCCAATACATTTAAGATTAACGAAGGAGTACCTAAGGGCTTCTTCCTGTCTCCTACTCTGTTTCTGTTACACATAAACGAACTCTTAGATTTAACTTCCAATCCGATATACAGCTACGCAAATGATAATAGCCCGGTGTCATTTTTTTCTCCGACAAACCATTATCCGTCGCTGCTTTAGGTCGGCTAAGGGAGCAGCAAATTCAGATGATTAATCGAGATATCGAAAACCGTTCTGGAATGGGGTAAAAAACACTGGTCGACTTGAACGCCTCAAAAACTCAGGCCGCGATTTTCTCTAAGAAAACATCAAGGGATAATGCAACAAATATACTTATGGACGGTAAAATCATTCTAATGGAATTTAATTTGTCTATCCTAGGAGTAAATGAAACCACTAACTTCTCTTGGGACGATCGTGTGCACGCCATTGCCAAGTCAGCTTCTTAGAAGCAAAGCTTTTTTTAGAGCTAAAAAGTACTTCACATCACATCAACTGCTCACTATAGTACAAAGCCCAACTTAAGCAAACACTAGAATACTGTTCTTATGTTTGGAGTTTAGCCCCAAAGCACATTTTGGTTTTTTGAATTCAATTTAAATAAGAGCGATTCTCCTAATTGATGACTATAGTTTGACCGATTTTTTTGAAACAGTAGATCACAGTGGATGGTTGGTGACTTATCTGGAGACTTATTCTGCAAGTGCTTTCATCGGAGTTGCTGGCAGAAGCAAGGGTACATTTGTTTAACTATACAAGACATTCAGAGGCAGCACATTCCTGTGCGGTTTGGCTTGACATAGTGAGGACTTCTGTCTATGGGGGCTGATTTTTCTAAAGCACTTCCAGACTGTGGAATTCGTTACCGTACAGAATTTTCCCCAAAAATTACAACCAATCCTTGTTTAAAAAGGCCATCGCCTTCTATCCTTATTTCCGCATCGTACTAGCGGTACTCTGAAGGCAAACTGAGGTTGCCCCTTGGAAGTGGATGGAACAAAAAAAAAAGAATCGAATTTCATATAAAGTCCAAATGTAGAAATAAAAATATTTTCTTGAAATTGTTACTTTTATATTTCTTAAATTTTGATATAATGTTGAAAATGTGGCAACAAAATTTGACGTCTCTAAAAAATATTTTTCTCTGAATGAACGTTTCTTTCAACGTAACTTTGATAAAACAAACAAATTTGACGTTTTAAAAAGGTTTTTTAAAAGCTTTAATTTTTCAAAAAAGTCTAAACTTTGAAAGTCGCAATCTTGAAAAATTGTCAAAGTCTGAAGTAAATTATAATTTTCAAAAGAGTCAAAATTTTCAAAAACCCTAAAATTTCACAAAATGGAAATTTTCAAAAAAAGTCTGATTTCTTAGGATTCAAATTTCCAAGAGTAGACAGTTTAAAAAAAACTTCGTAAACTTGCAAAGTTTAAATTTTCAAAAGAGTCAAAATTTTCAAAAATCCTAAAATTTCACAAAATGGAAATTTTCAAAAAAAGTCCGATTTCTTAGGATTCAAATTTTCAAGAGTGGACAGTTTAAAAAAAAAGTAAAAAGGTTGAAAAAAGGTCTTAGTTGCAAAGTAACTAGAAAATATAAGAAAGTCGAGAGAGAGAGATCGACTAAAAATTTTCAATTAAGCCAAAATTTCAAAAAATCGAAATTTGGATCACGATTTTTAAGAAAATGTCGAAATGTCAATATTATTAAATATTATTAAAAAAATATAATTTTTCAAAATAGGTCAAAATATATAAAAACCAAAATTTTTAAACAATTTTAGAAAATCAGAATTTTCAGAAAGTAAATTTTTTAAAAACATTTAAAAAAAAAGTTGGAATTATGAAAAAAGTGAAAACTTTGAAAGAATTATAAAAGGCCTGGACATTTTAAGAAAGTCAAAATTTTTAAAAAACATCGAAATCTAGAAAAAAGTCAAAATCTTGAAAAGAGTCTAAATGTTAAAATTAGTCGAAATTCCAAATAGCTCAAAATTTTCAGATAAGCTATTTTGGCAAAAGTTAAAATTTTAAAAACCGCGAAATTTTCCGGAAAAATTCGAATATTCCAAAAATGGATCAAAGTTACAACATTTACAAAAAAGGCAAATTGTTTAAGAAATAATTTGAAAATTTTTGAAAAACATTGAAATGTCGATGTTTTAAAGAAAGTCGACATCCTAAGAAAAGGTAAAAAAACATTCAAATGACTTAAATTTTCCAAAAAAAATCATAATTTTTTTCAAAATGTGAAAAAGATTTGAAGATTTGGAATTTTCAGAAAAAAGAAGATTAATTTACAAAAAAAAGAGTTAAAATCTCGAAAAAGGAGTAAATCAAACTAATTGTCATTCTTAGAAAACTATGAAATTTTGAAAAAAGTGCTAAAAAGTCAAAACTTCCGATAAAAATGCAAACTTGTGAAAAAAGATCCAAATTTATGAAAAAAAATTTAAAACTTTGAAAAGGATTAAAATTTTCAAAAAAAGAAATCTACAAAAAATTCAAATTAAACAAAAATCATTTTTAGGACAAAGATTTGAAAAAAGTTTCAATTGTCAAGTAATGCCCAATTTTGAAAAATATCAAAACTTTCATAGAGTCAAAAGTTTGGAAAAGATTAGAATTCCCAAGAAAGTGAACATTTTGAAGTCTAATTAAACAAAAACAGTTTTTTCTCCAAATCGTAGTTTTAAAGAAATTTTCAATTGCAAACTGATGCCGATATTTGAAAAAAATTAAAGTTTTTAAAAAATATCTAGACTTTAAGAAAGTCGACATTTTCGGAAAAATCAGAATACCCCAAAAGGTGGAAATTTTAAAATAGGTTACAAAATTTTAAAAAAGTCAAAAGAAATTGTTAAATTTTTGCTTATAAATTTAATGTTACATCCTAATATTTCAGAAAAAATTAAAAAGAGTTTAAAATCCCAATTTTTAAATCAAAGACAGTAACTCGAGAAAACGCCGAACATTTTTTTTAAGTTTGAATTTTCTTATAATTTTTATTTTTTTATAAATTTGAAATATATTCTCAAAAGTATTAGTTTTAAATTTGAAGTTTTATAATTTTTATGCAGGTTGAACAAAATTTGATTTCCACTACAAGGATCTCGTAAACTATTAGAGATACAAGAAAGCTTAAATGGAAAAAGTATGAAAAAGTACAGAATTTTATACCTAAAAATATTCCGTTAAGAAAACAATTGAATTCCACTTCCACCACAAGAATCTCGTAAACTATTAGAGATACAAGGCAGCTTAAATGAACAAAGGAATGCAGAATTTAATACCTAAAAATATTCCTCTAAGAAAACAATTAAATTCCAATTCGTCTTGATTTTATTTCGAAAAAACTGAAAATCGTCATTTTTACAAAGCAGCTGACTCTTTTTTATTTAAATTCCGATTAAAAAAATTGACACCTCTTATTAGTTGTTTTTAAGATCTTTTCATTGATGTACATTATTTTTTTCTAAATTTAACTGTTTTCACGAAAATTATGTCAACTTCGTTATTTATTATTTCTTTTTTAATTTTCAAATTTAGCATATTTTTTTGCTTAAATTAAACTACTGACATGCCAAACTTCAAATGTGACAAAGTAGATTAAATGAAGACATTTATTATTTTTATTTAAAAAAATGTAGTAGGGGATGCAAGTGGTATAACTTTTAATAATAAAAATGCAGTACCTATTTAGATAAAAATAATTATTGAAAAACCAGAAATATTGCAACAAACTGTACAATATTGAAACTAGTTATTAATATAATCGTAACATGCATATACCCCTTTAAATGGAGTAATTCTATGAAAACGTGTAGATGTTCTAAAAATGTTGTCGGCCATTTTTACAAAACTAACATTAGAAATAACTGTTATATTTATGCACATTATCCCTCTTAGAATTCTTAACTTCTAGAGAAGCCTAAAACGCACACTTGGGTATGGCGAAGTCGCATTTAAAGGGAATCATGCACATTACGAATATTAGTAAATATTTCAATATTATACAGTTTGTTAAAATATTTTTGGTTTTTTTATAATAACTATTGCTTTTTTGGGGACTGTATTTTTGGCTATTAAGAGGTATAGCGATTGCACTACCTAGTATGATTTTTTTTAAATAATAAATTACCTTATTTAACCCACTTTGCCAGATTTGAAGGATGCTATGACATACATTAAATTAATCAGAAAAATATGCTGAATTCGAAAATAAAAAAATTCAATATGGCTTCCATAAAAAATAACAGTTTGTATAATTTTTCCAGGAACTGTTAAATTTAGATGAAAGTAATATACGCCAATAAAAAGGCCCTTAAAACAACTAATTAGAGTTTTTGATTTTTTGCTCAGACTTCAAATAAGCAAGTTAGAGCTGATTATTAAAAATGGCATTCTTCAGTTTTTTCTAAATAAAATCAAGATGAATTGGAATTTAATTGTTTTCTCAGCGGAATATTGTTAGGCATTAAATTCTGCACTACTTTGCTGCCTTGTATATCTAATAGCTCACGAGATTCCTGTAGTGGAAATTTGGTTTAACCTGTAATTTCTGTTGCCGAAATTTCGGCACTGAACTCGAATTTTTGATTTTTAGATATTTCTCATTTTTAAAATTTTAACTCAAAATCCCAAGGGTGGATTTTATTGTAAATAATTGGAGAAATGTTCTTTTTCTAAAATTCGAAGTTTTTAAAATGTCGAGAAATCTGCAAAATCTGGTTTTTTTTTGTGAAAATATCGCCACTTCATTTTTGGATTCGAAGTTTTTTTTCTCTGACTCGAAATTACAAGTTTTATCTCAAGTTGTTGTTCTTAATAAATCATTGAATTTCAAGCATAGTTTCGAGTTTAAAAGTCTAGATTTCTAAAAAAAATCAACGCCAAGTCGCTAGTTCATGATTAAAGTTGACAAAAATGATAGAAATTTCGAAATATTTGATATGTTTGATTTTTGCCTAAATGTTGATTGAAAAACAATATCGAACTTAAAATTAGAATTTTGAGTTATCTACTTATAAAAAACTAGACTTGATTTTGATCGAGAAACGCGAAACGAATCCTAGTAAATATGTTTTGAAACTAACTGACCCCTGTGATCTTGTCTGCGCAAGGTGCAATAAGGTCATATTTCAAAATAAAATAATGTCACATTTGATTTTAATAGAACGGTAGATTCAAATTTTTTCGCTCCTCATATTAATGCCTGCTCGAATTATTGTATATGGTGTGCAACATTATGTCAGCCATAAACATAGCGAATTGGTTTCTCTCTTATATGTTCTTATAACTTGAAATTGTTAGCACAGTTGAGTTCTGTAAAAATGAAAGATTGAATTCTACTGGAATAAAAAGAGTCTAAAAGGTATCCCTAAAAATACTCTACATTTTAGTAAAAATATCATTAAATCAATTTAGCATTTTGCAAGATAAGCGCAGACAACTGATCAGACGACAGACATACAAATATTTAGGCGCTTCATTTTTATTAGTACACATAGGTTAAACTAAACTTTTTTTTTTAAACGAATTTTTCGATACTTGGACCCTCTCGTGACCCATCGGGCATTTGCCCGATATGCCCTATGATTTTTTCTTTTAGAGAAGATCTTCCTTTCCAGATTACTCAAGTCTTATTTTAAAAATGTTTTTGAATCTTGTCAAGTTTCATTAGCAAAAATTTAAATATTTTCAAATTGGGTCGCAGAAATGTAAAATAAAATTAATAAACATTATTCCTCAAAGTTGCATCATTTTTTTATCATTCCCGTTATCACCTGTGATCTTCCTGTCAAGCTAAACTCAAAAAAGTGAAATGAAATAATTAAATTTGGACGACACAAGTAACAAAAAAATCAATAAAGCTAATTGTAAGTATGTTTTTTTTGTGACATTGGATATCGAGCATTTCTGAGTGGAGAGTTAATTGAATAAACGATTACATATATTTATTAAAAATTGTTCACATTCATTTGTTCCGAACAAATTGATGGTTAGACTCGTTCACTTTTAATTTTTTACTGGGAAAAAAATGTTTGTGCTTCTTTATAAGTTTTCTTGGAAATTTAGGTTCGTTTCATAGAAGCTTTAGATTTAGAATCGATAGACGGTAAACCGTCCGCGTATTTACATTACATATATGTATGTTGTTGTAGCCACAAGAGGAAAAGGAATGGATATTATGCAATAGAACGTGTCAGGAAATACTCAAGTCTGAATATTTTACCCAAATAAAATGTTATTCAAAGAGAATTTCAAACACTTGGGAGATATATAACATTTTTACACGACATATTCATAATGTTAAGCGATATTTTAAAAGCACGATGACACACACCGAAGTCCTAAAACGCGCTTCCAGATTTCCTTGATCGCTTAATATTTATTCGTTCCACGAGCATTTGAAATGCTTGATATCAATAAAGTTGTTAGCCTTGCAGATCGTGCATTTTCAAATGACCCGTTACTCGCCGCCAGTCAAAATAAAATTTCCTTTTAATACAGTTAAACGGCTTTCGGTCGCTCTTTGGGGCCCCTCGATCAAAACAAAGGCCAGATTCAATTGGATGGAATTTCGTAACAGGTGTTTTACCTGCGGAATATGAATGAATTCACATCGGGGCATTCGCCGGTACCCTTTAAGCGGACTTTCACTTTATACTTTCACGGTGTCGGCTCGCAAAAAAGTCGCTATTATTTGCAAAATTGTTGCGCTTTTTTTCCCAGCCAATGTCCACGCAACGGATTTTCGTTTTAATTCCACGGTCGGCGTTCGCTTTATGTTAGTGTTGGGTTAAGATCGTTGCCCAAGATCGGTTATTTAACGAGAAATCCGAGAGGGACAACCTTGAGGGAGAACCGAAAGAATAATTAAAAAATATGTTATATGTGTGCGTAGACTGGTCGTTTTAATTACCATATAATACAGTTGTTGCCACACCTTTTAAATAATATTGTATTTACTTTGAAATCGATTTGCATATATGGGGCATTTTATTTTATTTATCTGCAAGTGCAATACCAAAGATAGTAATTTCTGTTGTCCAGTTACAATTTTTCTGCACTTTTATTTATTTAAATGCCAGAGCAGAATGGGAGAGATTCTTGTATGTTCTAGGATGGAAATCGTATGCCCAGTGGTGACCCAGTTTACTAAATTGCATGATCTCAAAGAGAGCACGAAATCAAAGTACAAAAAGCAGAACGATTGACTAAAATCTCTCCTAGGATTGTAAGTCGCGGATGGGAGGAAAAAGAGGGCAAGAAGCTCGATGGTTATTATTTGTTAAGTAGGTGCTTCAGATAATTTTGAATATTTTCGTCAAAAGTTTACAGCCAAATTTAAAAAATATACGAATCTAATACTATGGGATGGATATCTTAGCATTCATACTTTTTTGTATTTGTTCTTTTTTAAGTCTTTTAAACATAAAAATCCATGCGCAAATATAAAGGTAATATGAGTACACAAATAATACAAAAACGATAGGGAAGGAAAGGTAAAAGGGACCCTGTCATTTCTAAATGAGTGAAGTCACCTGATTGTCCCTTATAGGATCATTCTCGGACCGTATACTCATTCACTGTCCTCCACTAGTGCACTACTTTACCAAGATAAGTTTGTTTTTTTAGTGTTTTGATGAAAATTTAACAAAGTTCAATTGGCCAGCAGCTTGTTTTGGTTTATTATAATCTGTTCTGCTGGTGTGTATATGTAAAATAATTTTAATTATTTAATATTGTTGCCTGTTAACAGTTCGAAAATTAAAACCCCGTAAAATGTAAACACTACATTTCAAACTAATTTCAGAACATCACACACTGACTATCTATCTGACTACCTGACTGACTGACTGACTAAGTGACTGACTATCTGACTGCCTTGAGGGAAAGACGACCGCGTATTTATACCGTTCCGGTTTCTAGAACGGATCTCCGTAGAGATCGGACTCGCGCTCGCGGAAACGTCTAGAATGCTTATCTGCCCAATGATTCATTCTCGCGGCCGCTTTCCATTAACAAATATTTCCAGATAGTTCATTACATTACACAATCATTAATACAAATTTTACAACGACAAGTTCGTTACAATATCTAATACTAAACTATTAGGATGATCCTGCTACTAGGGTAAATCAAATATGAACTGGAATTTGTTTTTAAAAATTTATTGATACAAGATACATATATGAAAGTTATTATCTATTTTTCTACATAATCTCCACATTTTTTATGCATTTTTTCCCAACGGACTTGGAGTTTGTTAATGCCATCATCATAAAAAGAAGGGAGGCGTATTTGCAGCCAATTGCGCACAAATGTCTCAACAGCAGCATCATTATGGAATTGGTCACCTCTTAGAGCATGGTGATAAGTCGCGACTCTAAGGAGGATGTTAATGTTGCCCAATGCATTTCCTCTAATTTTTGATGTGTCAGATTAACTGAATGGGGGCAGGAATTGTGAAGCAAAGTCACATTTCTCATCAAAAAATCGCACCTTGTTTTGCTTGCTTCATTCAATCTGAGCTGTAATTTCATTAGATGGCGATCACCTTTCAAAAGGCATTGAACAACATTAATCTTGTCCACAGTTTCATTGGTATAAGAACGACGGGCATGTGGTTCATTTTCAAATTGAGTTCGCCCTTCCAAAAATATTTTGTGTCATTCATACCTTTGAGTTTTCTTCAAACAAATATCCCCAAACTGTACTTTTAGTCTACGAAGAATCTTGGCGGGCTTTACAATTTCAACGCCAAGAAATTTAATAATAATGCGCTACCCAATGTGCGGATGTACCTCTTACTCACTCCTTGTATTTACAACTAACGAAAACGATGTGGACCATTTTGCCTTACTATTGAGGTAAAACGGACCAAATTGATTTCCCCTCGTGTTTATAATCTCAATATTTTTTTGAGTTTTTGTTGTTCATAAAAAGTAAAAAACGATGTGGAACATTTTGCCTCACTATTGAGTAATAAATGCCAATTTGCTGCAATTCAAAATTTTTAAAATTAAATTTATAGTAAATTTTCTGTATATGTTTTTCGTTAACTGGTCTATTCTGCTTTTCATTCCTATAATTGCAGATTTAAATTAAATATGTTCAAAAATAAGGAGTGATATAAATTTCTACAAGTGTATTTAAAGAAGTTAACTTCAAATAATTGACATTTGAATTTATTTCATATTCATAACTGATAAACTTTATTAACGATAAAAAACGGAACAAAATTTAAAAATTCCACAAGGTTTTCGTTAAATATTTGCTAACACCTGACCAGGTTTCGCATTACTGCATCATCGGCGGTCATACCAGCAATTGCTGGTTTGACCGCCGATGATGCAGTAATACGAAAGGGAGGACCACGGCCGGAGTTTTTGAGGCATTGAAGTCGACTAGATCTTTCTTACCCCATTCCAGAATGATTTCGAGATTCCGGTTAATCATCTGTATCTGCTGGTCCTTAGTCGATCTGAAGCAGCGACGAATAATGGTTTGTCGGAGAAGAAAGATGACACCATGCTATTATCATCTGCCTAACTGTATATCGGATTGAAAGTTGAAGCTGAGAGATCATTTATATGTAACAGAAACAGCGTAGGAGACAGGACAGGTCCATGTGGCGCCCCTGCAATAATCGCAAATGTCTCGAATGAGATGCCATCGACGACAACCTGAAGAGATCTGTCAGCGAGGAAACTGTAATATCAAATGACAGAGTCCAGGAGGAAGACCATATGTCCATGTAATTTGCCAAGAAGAGATCGGTGCCAGACTCTGTCGAAGGCCTTTGAGATATCCAGTGCTACAATCCTAGCCTCACCAACTTTTTCCACAGCTGAGTTACAGCATTTTGAAAATATTAAATTTTTTGAAGAAACTTGCATTTTTGGAAAGTTTTAATCTCTTTTGAAAATATTGAATTTTTGAAAGGTTAGATTTTTCTAAGATCGGATTTCTTTGAAAATTTCTACTTTTTTAATATTTCAACATATGCAAATATTTCGGTTTTTTAAAAAATTATGACTTCAAAATTTCGATTTTATTCAAAAATTTCTGTTTTTTTAAATGTCGGACTTTTTATTTAGTTTGACTGAAATTTAGGTTTTTTCAATTTGTTTTTTTAAAATTTTGTTTCTTTTTAAACATTTCTCTTTTTCTGTTCAATTAGACTTGTGTAGAAAGTTCGACTTTTCTAAACATTCTGGCATCAAAATTTGATCTTTTCCTTGAAGTTTATAAGTTCTTTTTTAAAATGTCGACTTAAGTATGCAAAGATTTTGACTTTTTAATTAATTTTTACATCAAAACTTTGACCCTATTTAAAAATGGTCGGTTTTTTCAAAATTTTATCTTTTCGTTTAAACCCTTTCAGTCACGAATTATCTTTTCTTTTAAATTGAGACTTTGCTGACCAGTTCATGATTTTTCGGTAACGTAGGAGGGGCCCAAAGGGACTCCCCTGTGAGCTACGACTACGTCCCAAAACGAGGACAATGTAATTAAAAAGGGATATTCTATCAGTAAAACATTCAAATTATTGAACAAGTTTATTAAAAAAAAATTCAGTTCTTTCTTTCCTCAACGTATATCTTTCTATTAGGTGTCCAAACTGTCATGACTTCTTAAGGTTTAGACTGGGGGTCCATTTTCAAGTTGTCCTCTTTTTGTTTAGAGAAAAGTAACAAATATGGAATACCATTTTGTTTTTCCAATAAAAAAATGAAAACTCTGAAATTAAAAGTAAAATATATTTTATTACTTATAAGTTATATATTTTTTTACTACTTGGTAACAGGTTGCCAATTTTGTTATTAATTTAAGTTATCAATAACACTGGGAAACAATTTGTAACAAAATTTTTGTTGAGTTCTATTTTTGAGCTGTGTTAGAGTTAAACAGGATTGCAGATTTAAAATCCGTAGTTTGTTCTCTTCTATCACGTCAAGTATTTTCTCCACACCTTACGTAGGTATCCTACTTTCGATCAAGAAAAAAGTGCGCTTCTACATTACTTTTGAAGTGATGACGGAATTGTCTATTGCCATAGCATACATAGTTTAATAGAAGAATTAGAAATTTCAGCCTTAAACGCAACTGAACTGGCAATTCTTCATCAAAAACTTAAAGCATAGCTAGAACGGTGTCCTCCTCCGCAATAGAAAATTATTTGTTGCAAGCCGAATAGGCTACTCAGTTTATTTGTGTAAAGAATGTCAACACATAAAGGGAGTCACTGATTTTTTACAATATCACATGCACCAACATGATCATCTCCATTGGCCTGCCTGCATTTTTCTTAGACAGCAAAGTATATACGAAGTATCCCCGTTTTTTCTTGGATATGAAAACCAGCAGAGCTTGTGAAGACGTTGGGTGCAGTCTAAATGGTTGCCAAGATCTAACCTGAAACCTGGTGATTTAAAATATTCTGCACCAGACACTTATCGACAGAAAGGAGCTTATAATTTCATCTCTGGATATAAAACAGGATCTCATGAAACAATTTGTTAGGCTTTGTCAATTTGAGCAGATTTTTTTAAGTATCCATTGTGGCATTTCCTAGCTTGTCATTTAAAAAGATAAAGGCCGATGTTTTTGATAGTTCACAGATTTAAAAGCTCATTAAAGATGAAAATTTCATGGGAACACTGATAGAACTTGAAAACTATGATACGTTGGCTTTTAAAAATATTGTCTAAGACTTTCTTGGACATACACGAGTTCAGAATTACATCAAAAATTGTCCAGCAGTTCTTGGAGAGCCTAAAAATGCTTAGGGTCAACATGAAGACTAAATTACATTTTTTACATAGAGATCTTGATGACTTTCTAAAAGATATAGGTGCAGTGGTTGAACAGGTGAGTGATTGCACCTAAATTTAAAGATCGTAGATGCATGATATCAACGCGATGAAATATACATAATATACGATGTTTTACTATTGTTGGATCAACCCTTAAACGAGAATGTTCACAGATTAAACACTCAAGGAAAAGCTGGACGTGAAACGTTTTAACTTAAGATGTATATTAAAGGCTTGGTAAAAAAATATTACAATTTGTTTGAACACAATTTAACTTGCAGTAACTATATCCTCCGAATGAACGAAATAATTCTTTTTGTACAATAGCTTTTCCTTCATTTTCCTTTATATGCACATTTTGAATGACTTTTGAGACAAAGGAAGGGTATTCTGTAGAATAAAAAATTGAGGTGATACAGAAAAACTCAGGTTATTTTTGGATTAGTAGGTCAAAAGTTAGTCGAAAACAAGTTACAGATCTAAGACAACGAAACTGCTGTTACCCAGTGTAATCTACAATGAGACAGGCACGTAGCCAGGGAGGGTCCAAGGGATCCGGAGATTTTGATTTTCTTAAAATTTTCAGTTTAACTCATAATATTTTTTATAATTTTCGCGTTTTTTTTTGTTTAAAATTTTAATTTTTTCCTAAGATCTTATTTTACGATTTTAGTTTTTTATTTTTTTCCAAATTTTTCACTTTGCATTAAAAATAGTGTCCTTTAGTTTTTTTAAAATTTAATCCTAGTCACGAAATTTCTACTTTTTAAAAAAAAATCAAGTTTAAACCCAAAATGTTTGCTTCATCAGAAAACTTTCGATTTTTTCTCAATATTTAAATTTTATTTAAATATTTGGGTAAAGTCAGCATTTTTAGTTTTAAGAAAATTTGACTTTGACTTCGAAGCTTCTGGATTTTGTTTGATAAAAATCTTTTCTTTTTTCATCCTTTTAATGTTTCGTCCAAATTTCCGCTTTTCCTCAAGGTTTTTAGATTCACCTCTTTTCTTTCTAAAATAAACTCAAAGTTTCGATAAAAATCGAAATTACAAATTAAAATAAAAGCTTCTATTGAAATTTTTTTATTTCACCTTTAATATCTAATATTCGTAATTTCGTCTTTGATATAAAATTTGATGATGCTCTGAAAGTTCGAAAATCACTTATTTTAAATAAAATATTAGGTAATTCTAAAATTTTTTTGAAAATATCGAGATAATTTATATTTGAAAGATTTAAATATCGAGACTGAAGTCGAACTTTCGAGTTTCGAATTATAGTCAAATTTCGAATTTAAGATTGGAAATTTTACGCAAAAGTAAAAAATGAGCGCTAAGTAAAAGACTAAGACGTTTATTGATTTAACAAATCAACTTTTTTTTTTAAATTTTGCAATATTGCTCATTTCGAAAAAGTTTAACTAACATTAAAAAAAGGGGGGATTTGGATTCCCTCCAAACGAAAATCCTGGCTACGTGCCTGCAATGAGATATACAAGTTAATTACGATGCAACTAAAATCTAATTTTAATTAGAATTAGATGAAATCAGGCTTTAGTTGCAAAAATCACGTAAATAAAGCAAAGCTTGTATCATGGGTTGCATCGCAACATCCATTGATGCAAGCATAGATTGCAAGCATCTTCTGTGCGATTTTATTTTCATCTAGTTCGACAACTAACAAATTAAATGTTCTGTAATTAAACAGTTAAACGTGTCGAAAGTTGAAAATTTCTACAACCACAACGATAGACTAGTTTAGGCGTTCTATGGCCTCATCAGTACGGTACGGTGTACAATAACCAAAATAAATTATAAAGGTAGCTATATATGAAATAGCCTCCCAAATTAGGGCCACTAACCAACTTTTCTAAAAAGACTGTTAATTTTCTAAGAAAAGAAATAAATTTGGTAATAAATGATATGAAAAAGTAAAAAAAATCTATTTGCTAAAATGACAATTTTAAGTATGAAACTCTAGAGCAGTTATAATTTTCTTCCCACGAACTTTTTTATCATTGCCGAATTTTTTACACTTTTTACTGTCCAAAGAAGTCCAAAGAAGGTTTCACCCCTTTACCACATCGGCAATTAAATAAATAATTACGCGATACGTATTTCGCCAGCAGAACTGGCATTTTCAAGCGCACTAATCTTAAAAGATTAGCAAAAGATGCATCGACGTCATCTGCATTGAGATTCAAATCGATACTTTTTACTGTTACAAAGCTCATGTCGGAAGAAGTTACGAAGCCCAAATCAGAAAAAGAGAATAAAAATCTGCATTATGTCTCTGTTATGTTGAAAGTACAACTGAAAATTGTTGTCCATATTTGGAATTTCATAACTGAAAATTCTTCTTCTTATTTACAAAAAAACAGAAAATAAATAACAAAATGTCCTGGTAATACAACAAGTACCGTGTACATAATTACAAAAATATATAAGAAATATGTTATTAATTTTTTTGTATAAAAAAAAATGTATAAAAAGGTAAACTTGAGTAAAACCTTAGATGTTACCTGTGCTATGGCGGTTTTTTTAATTGATTGTCTGAATCATCAACCAGATCTTAAATTTCAGATAAATTGTTAGCAAAGTAAAGTTTTTCTACTGTAAGCGCAACGTCGGACTCCAAATATTGCGAAATTACTACAAATTAAGGCTATCAAATGACAAACTAATAAAAAAATATTTGTACTATCACGACTTTTACACCGCAATGTCCTAAAATGAGGACAAACATAAAGTTGTAAAAAATTCACTTACCTTCTGCTCCTCAGAATTTCGTTAGGTTTCACTATTAAGAACACACTTGTCTAGTAAAAAATACTACAATGTTGCTTGTAAATCCACATTTTTTTAGATTTGAAGGCCATTAACATGGTACAGCAGAGTCACGTTCAATGCATGTAAACAAACTTATTTGGCAGCTACATAACTTAATAAAAAGTTGCAACAACTGCTTCAATTAGAATATATGGTTGTTGTCACATGAAGACCGAATTTAAAAATAGTAAAAATGAGGAAATTTCGATATAAGAACCCTACATATGGTACGTTTTCAGGATGCCATAACCGAAAGTGTTAATCTAACAATAAAATTTTGGCTTTTTGATTTTTTTTTTGTTTTCTTCTTCAAAATGTTGGCCCTCCTCTTTAATTAGTTCTGCACTTTTAATTTTCTCTAAGATTTTTGCTTAAAAAATATTGAATTTATTAAAAAAGGTCAACATTTCTTAAGTCTACTTATTTTTTGAAAATTGCGATTTATACAAAAATTTTGGCTAATTTTTTCAACATTTCGATTTTATTCAAAGTTTCTCGGTTTCTTCAAATTTTCGGATTTTTAATATAATTTAACCACGGCTTCAAACCATTATTTTTCGTTTTGCTCTTCGATTATCATTCCGGCAAAAAAATCCTATCGATTCCATTTCGGTTTTTGTTCCGACAAAAATAGCGGTCTTTTCCTTTTTACGGTTCAACTCCGGGTGACTCATTTTTTACTTTTTTAAAAGTTTTTATTTGAATTAAAAATTGATTTTCCTACATAATTTATAATATATTCTCTCTTCTTTTTAAATATTATGTCATATAATTAACTACTCTTTGAAGAAAATATTTCTCGATTTTTCGGGTTTAAAAATTTCAGGCTTGAAACTTTGAATTCTGGAAACATTTTGAGTTCAAACTTCAAAAAAGCCCGAACTTTATAAAAAAGCTAGCTGGTATCCGCGCCTTCACCTACGTGAAAAAAGATTGTTTGATAACTTTTTTGAAAATGTCGACCTTTCTGAAAAATTCAATTTTTATTAAAAATTTTTACTTATTTTGAAAGTTTTGACAATCAAAACCCACTTTTCCAAAAATTGATTTTTTTTTCGTTTGACTACCAAAATTTCTTTTTTTTTTCTCAAAATTTTGCCTTGATTTTAAACATTTCGACTTTTTTCAAAATTTTGATTTTTTGAAAATTCCAACTGCTTCAAATTCTTCAAGATTTTGTCTTATTTGGATATATCTTGATTTTTTTTTAACATTTTACTTTTGTTCTTGTTAGAGATTTTATTCTTTAAAACTGTCAACTTCTTAAAAAATGTTTATTTCAATATTACATATATTTTGAATTGATCTCGAAGTTCAAATGTTTGACCTTAATTTTGTAAATATTAACCCTTTTTGAAACTTCAATCTCGAATTTCTAATTTTTTTTGCAAAACTAACAGGTTTTACATTTATTTTTTTAAACATTTCAGTTCCTTTTAAAAATTTAAAGTTTTAAGTTTTGTAAATATCAACTCTTTTCCAATCATCGTTGTTTTTCAAAATTCTTTTTATCAAAATTTCTATTCTTCAAAAATGATTACATTTTGAAAAGCCTGCCTTCGATTTGTATTGGAAACCCTTTAATATTTTTCGACATTTTTAAAGCATTTCGTTTTTATGTTTTGAAAACTTTGAAATTCCAATGTTCTTATTTTTTTAATTTACACTTTTTTGAAATGTTTACTTATTTTATTAACCGGAAGACTTTTTCAGTTTGGCTTTTCCTTGGGACTTTAAATAATTTTCTAAATTCGGAATTTTTTTAAAATGTTTGCACATAATTTCGACCTTTTTTCAAAATTGTGGTTTTTTTTTAAATTTTGATTTTTTTATAAACTAAATAATGTTAAAAAAAACTGACTTTAAAAACTTCCACTTTTTTTTTAATTTTCACCTTGGTTCAACTTTAGACAATTTCTCAAAGTTTCGATCTTTTTGAAAACTGAGATTTCTTAATTTCGCCTTTTTTCTCGAGGTTTCGACTTTTATGTAGTAAACTAAACTTTAAAAATTTCTCAAAATTGGGACTTTTTTCAACTTTAATCTATTTTAGAAATTTGAAATTTTTTCGAAATTTTCTTTTTTTTTAAAGTTCGACTTTATGTGAAAGCTTCGACATTTTTTCAAAATTTTTTTCGAGTCTTTGAATTCTACTAATTTGAACTTTTTGAAAAATTGGCGCCTTCCAGAACATTGTTAATATTTTTGAATAATCTAATTTTCCAAATTAACAAATTTTTAAATTTTGAACAAATTCTACAAAAAGAATTAAACACCCAACTCAATTTTGATTTTAAAGCTGCACAAATTCAAAACAATCTTCGAGGCTAAAGACGAAATTTTAAGAAATGAGTCAAATATAGCATAATCAAAGCCAGATAAAAATTGGAAGTTTAAATTAGACATTTTCTAACATGTCACTGTTTCAAGTTTACTCTCAAAATTTCGACCTCAATTTCAAAATCCCGGCTTGAAATTTTAACTGAAATTCTAAATTTCTAGGGAAAACTCGAAATAGCGAGATTTTATCAAAAAATTTAGGAAAGAAGTCAAATGCTAGAAGTTTGAACAGTTTTAGGAAGTCAGCATCGTAAAAAAAATCATAAAAATATTGGGATTTCGAGAAAAAAATTGGCTTTTTGAAATTAAAGTGAAATTTAAGGTAAAAAATTCAAGAAAACTCCAAATTTTTATTAATAATTTCAAAAAAATAGAAATATCATATTATGAAAGAAAAAAATCCAAGTTTAAAGAAAAAAACAAATGTGGAGTGTTGCTTCTAAAAAAAAATTGGAATTTTGAGAAAAATTTGAATTTGCAAAAAAATTGCCAGTAAGATGTGCTTTAATGAAAAAGAATTCACTATTTTACCCGAAATTTACAATAGAACATAAAATTTTATCCTTAACTTAAAATTTTAGGAAAAGAAAAAAATATTTCGAGAAAAATGTCGAAATTTCACAAAAGAACCGAAAATTTTGAAAAAAAAATATTTCAATTATATAATTTAAAATTCAATTTGGCTTGAAATTCTGAGAATAAAGTCAACTTTTTCTTAGAAAATGTTAAAATTGTAAGATTCTAATTCAGTTTTTAAATAAAAAAATGTTCTTTATAGTCAACTCGTAATTTGGTGATGAAAGGTGCATGAATTTGTATAAAATTCTGAAAAAGAAATCAAAATTTCTAAAAAAATACCAAACTTTAAGGTAAAGTAAAAATTATTTTAACAACCTACAAATTTAACAAACCGAAATAAATCGTTATTTTTTCCGGTTCTGTTCCAGTTTTCGTTCCGACGAAAATGACGGGTTTTTTTGGTTTCCAGTTTTCGGTTCAGTTTCGATTCGAAGCCCTGGATTTACCCGTAACATTTCAATTCTTTCAATTTTTTTCCAGTTCCGTTTTTTTTTAAGTTTCCGCTATTCCTTCGAATTAGACGTGTGTAAAATTTTCGACTTTCTTACAAATCGTTTCTTCAAAATTTCGACTTTATTCAAAAACTTCCGTTTTTCTTCCAAATTTTTATAACTAGCTGGTTCTTTTTTAAAAGTTTCACTTACGCTTAAATTTCGACTTTTTAAAAACTTTGACTTCAAGATTTTAACTTCATTCACACATTTTCTGTTTTTCTCAATTTTTTGGTTTTCTTACTTAATTTAAGCATAAAAATTCGACTTTATTAATTTTTTTAAATTTAGTTTTCCGCTTTCTCTTCAATTAGATTTATGTAAAAATTTTGACTTTTTGAAAAAGTCTACTTCAGAATTTCGATTTTTTACAAAAATTTTTGGTTTTTTATCTGAATTTCGGGTTCCTTCTCTAATCTGACTTTATAAAATTGTCACTTTTCTAAAATTGTGTTTTTTTTTTAAATTTAGACCCCTTTTTTTTAATTTTGACTTGTTAGATTGGTCGAAGTTTCCTCAAAATTCCGACTTTCTTCAGATTTATTCGAAAATTTTGACATTTTGAAAATTTCCACGTTAAAAATTTGAATTTTTTTGAGCAAATATTCAACAAAGAAATTTCGACTTTTTTTGAGATTTCTGCTTGTTTCTTAAAATTTAGATTTTCGAAAGAAGACTTCCTCTGGAAAATTTGGAATTTTCACTAAATTTCAATTTCTTTCCGAAATTACAATCTCTTTCTCAAAATTTCGATCTTTTCCTCAAATTTTTTTTTTTTTAAATTCGTGCGGGTTTTTCGAATGTCCAATTTTTACCCCAAAATAAGTTTTGTTTTTCCTCGGTATTTCGACATATTTCTCAAAATCTGATCCTTTATATTTCTGAAAATCTAGAATTTTTCTTCGAAATTTGATTATTTTGTAAAAGTTGTTTTCTGTACGAAATTACAATTTTTTTAATCGAAATTTCGTTTTTGTCCTGGAAATTCGTCTTTTTTTAAGTCAGATTTTATTCGCAAAATTCTACTTTTGTCTTAAAACTTGACTTTCTTCGGAAAATTTCGAATTTAATCTCAATATTTTATATTTAATATTTTGAACATTTCGAATTTTTCTTCTAAATTTTTTTTTCACGAAATGTTGACTTTCTCTCAAAATTGGCCTCGTTTTTGAAATTCGCATTTTCCCCCAAAACTGCTGTTTCGAAATTTCAACTTTATTCTAAAAATGACAAGCTTTTCATTAAAAAATGATCTTTTCAAAGTTCCGTCATTTTTCTCAATATTCGTGTTTTTATGAAAAATTTGACCTTTTTAAATTTGTCTTTTTTCCAAAAGTTTATTTTCTCTAAATCAGATCGGAAGGTTAAGAAATAAGTAGGAATGTGAGGAACATACTTTTTGTCAAATTTCGAGGATAACAATATATCAAAATTTAAAAAAAAAAGCAACAATTTCGAGAAAAATATTATTACAATTGAGATATTTTTTCTCAAAATTCGACTCTCTGATATTTTACCCTTTTTCACAAAATGCCACTGTCGGAAATTTTTGCTTTTTTCGAATATTTTAACAAAATTAAAGAAAACGAAAAAAGTGAGATGATTTATAACAAAAAATTTTAAAAGCCTAATATTAATTTTGAAAAACGCTGTGGTACTAATATCGACATTTTCACAGAATTCCTACTTTGGAAAAATTTCTTTTCTCAGATTCTCGACATTTTTCGAGTTTTTTGGATTTGGGTTTCTGGAAATTCCGAGTTTTTATTTAATTTATGTTTATTTGTCGAAATTTAACTTTTTCTAAATTACTACTTTGTAATCAAAATTAAACTTTTTGTTCTCAAAATTGGACCTTGCTTGGAAATATTAAATATTTTTCAAAAATGTCACCCTTTTTCAAAATTTCAACGGCATTTTTAAAAAAATTGTTTTTTTTTCGAAATCCACTTTTAATGAGGCATTTTCTAAAAATTTCTTTTTTTTTAATTTAACTTTAAGGACATTTCGACTGGTATTTCAAAATTCTTTCTATTTTCGAAATTTTAAACTTTCTTTCGAAGTCTGTTTCTGTAAATTAAAAAAATCAGAAAATTTTGAGAATAATAGTTTTGGAAAATTACAGGAAAAAATTTCTTGTAAATTCTAAGATTCAGTATGTCAAAATTTAAAAAAAGTAAAAATTCCCAGGAAAATATTTTGTTGTAGTTTTTTGCTAAGACTTATGAAAACTGCGCCTTTTTTTTTCTCATTTTTCACAAAGCTACTCTCTTTTTGGAAATTTCTACTTTGGTTTGGAAATTCGATTTCTATTTCTTGTATTTTAGTAAAAATATAAATATACACAGCCGAAAGGATTTTTGGTCTACCAATTCTTCAACATTGCTTTCCCCGGAACGAAAACCTACTTACGCCCCTGGAGAGGAGTCCATAGTGTTTTTAGAATTTTTGAAAGTGATTCGAGCGCTAGGCACAGCTAGAATAGGCCAGGGTAGGGCATTTGGCCCCCTCTGACTCATGCAGCTAAACAAAAATTTACATTCAACTGAGGAGACTTTTTAAATTTCGTTCCTACTTTTGAAACAAATTTATTCCTAAAATTCGATTTCTTTCACCAGAATCCGACTTTCTTGAAATTTCGAGTTTTTATCTCAAAATTCATTGTTTTATTTTTCGAATATTTTGAATTTTGTTTAAATATTGATTTTCTGCGTATTTTGGTTTGTTTATAAGGATTTACCTTTTTCCTCAAAATTTGATCGATCTTTTGAATAAAAAACTAGAAATATTTATGTGGAAATTTTGTAAAGTTTGTAAGCAAACAAAAGTTCCGAGAAAAATTTCCCTGGAATTGTTTATAACTGAAATTTCCAGAAAAAAAACGAATTTAAAAAATCAGAATTTCGGTATTTTTCTCAAAATTCGTCTTTTTTCGAAAGTTTAAAATTTATTCCAAAATTCAATCCGAAAATCTAAATATTGTTCCTTTAAAATTTGTCTTTTTCTTAAAATTTTAACTTTCTTTCACGATTCGTTTTTTTTTTCACAAACGACTATTCCCAAAATTGTACCTGGTTCTTAAAATTTGACTTTTTCCGGAAGATTTTGATCTTTTGCTTCATTTAACAGTTCTAGAAATTTCAAATGTTTTTCCGGGATTTCATTTTTTTTTCGAAATTTATTTTTATCAACATCAAGAGTTTGATCTTTTTGAATTTAATTTTTCACAAATTTTGACTGGTTTTTTTAGGTTTGCTTTTTTCTGAATATTTTTATTTAGGTCTCAAAATTCGATAACTTTTCCGGAAATTTCGACTTTTCCTCTTAAAACCAGTTTGAATTCGTCCTTTTTCGAAATTTCTACTTTATACTTAAAATTCTGCTTTTTGGATTCTTCTTTAAAAAAATCATTTTTTTTTTGTCAAAATTCTGCCATTTTTCTTAATATTTGTCTTTTTTTTAATTTCGACTTTTTTGAATTTGACTCCAAAAGTTTCAACTTCATATTTGGCTTTATTTTCGAAACCTCGACATTAATTTTAAAATTAGTTACGTATTAATTTCTGGAAATGTCGATTTTTTCCTCGAAATTAATTTCCTTGAAAATTCGTTTTTTTTTAAATTCGCCTGTTTTCTCAAAATTAGATTGGCATGTTATCAAAAATTTATAATATTAAGAAAAATATTTTCGCTAATTTCAAGAAAAAGATTTCTTGCACATTAAATTTTATTATTGAAATTTAAACATTATTTCAAAATTAAAATGAAAAAGCAAAAATTTCAAGAAAAATGTTTTCGAAAATTCCAAATTCTTTCGCAATATTCGACTTTCGGAAATATTTTGGCATTCTTAGAATTTTCAACATTTTTCGAGTTTTTCAGATAGGTAGGCTTTTTATTTCAAATTTGGTTTTCTAAATAAATCGACTTTCTCAAAATTAAGTTTTCTTGTCAAAATTCGTCGCTTTCAAAATTACCACTATATTTTTAAAAATTCTTTTTTCTCCTTAAAATTGAGCTTTATTACAAACTTTGAAATTTTTTATAGAAATTTCGACCTTTTTTTTTTAACTTTTCGAAGGTATTTTTCAAAAATCATTATTTTTTTCAAAACCCATATTTTTATATTCGGTTTTTCTAAATTTTTATTTTTTTAATTTAAATATCAGAAAATTTCAAATTCTTGAAAATGTGTCTTTATTGTCGAAATTTTGACTTGTCTTCTGGGAACTCTCCTAGAGAGCAACCGCTTCGCTAGGTGGCAGTGTTTCAACTGTTGGTAGTTCAACTACCTATGATTCCCTATACACGGGCTGCATGAATTTGTAGTCTAGGTTGCATTCTTCTTGCATTGTACTTCAAAATGCGATATTTTATGTTTCCTGGAGAATTTCCTACTAACAGTGGAAAATTTTCTCAAAATTTCATCTTTTTCAAAAAATTGCTTTTTTTCAAAAAACTTGACCTTCAAAAATATATTTTTTTCGAATTTTCAACTTTTTTTTGAAATTTTTTCGAAAGGTTAGTTTTTTGTCTTAAATATGATTTTTTTAACAATCCAAGTTTTTCCCAAAATTGTTTTTTTTTCTCGAAATTCGCCTTTTTCGAAATTGTTCTTAAAAATTCTACTTTTGTCCTCAACATTAAACTTTCTTTTGGAAATGTTAACTTTTCTTTAAGAAGTGTCCACCTTTTTTTGCCACATTTTGATGATAATTTTTCAGAAGTTATTATTTTTTCGAAATTTATGTTTTTAATATCCGGATTCTTTTAAAAATTTCTTTATTTTTAAATTTGACTTTCCGAAAATTTATTGTTTCTCAAAATTTGTCCTAATCTCGAAATTTTGACAAAATACTATGTTTCTGAAAATTTCTACTAACAGTGGAACATTTTCTTAAAATTTCGACTTTTTTATCAACATTCTCTTCTTTTCCAAAATTGGATTGACATGTTAATAAAAATATAATTATTATGAAAATAACGTTTTCGGAAATTCCAGAAAAAGATTTTTTGTTAATTTTAGGATTATAACAAAATTGAAATAAAGTAAAAATTCTGAGAGAAATATTTTTGGCACTGAATTTTTTTCTCAAAATTCGTACCCTGATAATTGTAACAAAATTCGACTTTTTAAAATTTTGATTTTTTTTTTCGAAATATCGACAATTTTAAAAGCTTAGTAAAAGATTCGGTTTTTATTTTAAATTCAATTTTCTGATGGTTTTTCCAAAGTTCGTCTATATTTCCAAATTTCAAATTAAACCTGAAAATTCATTCCTCCAATTCATGTAGTTAAGTGAAAATATACATATACTTAGCCGGCATTTTTCTGTTTTCTCTTTTTTTTAAATTAATTTCTCACAATGATTCTTGCCCCTTCTGGCCTACGCCCATGTATTCGCGACTACAAAAAGGTTTTAAAAATCCCCGTCTAATTATAGTTATTTTCGTTAGGCAATCAACAATACAGGTCGGTAGTATAAAGCGCTATCTAATCAATAAATGAAATTGCTAGACTATTGGTTTAAAGTTATTTTAATTCTATGCCAAGAAAATGCAATTACATTTTATTTTTTACTTTGATTCTTTATTTTTTACTAGATTGTTGTTGGCTAATAGAATCTCGCATACCGAGTAGTTATTTTTTATTTGGTGCCGCTACACAGTTTATTAGAAATTGTGTATATTTTTGAAGGATTTGACTGAGTGTATTAGGGAAATACATGTTTTTTTTTTTTCGAAGCCACTTTCGCAAATCCTAGCTCTTAGTGCCAAAAATTAATATTTGGACCTTGAGCCAGAAAACGAAACATTTTTAATCAAACTGAGCTGCTTCCTGTCAATTATGTTCAAGTTTGGCTTGTCTAAACTGAAGGAGTTCCAAAAAAGTTAAAATGCAGCTTAGCCTATTAAAACTTTGCTACTAAAACGAGAAATGTCAAAGTAGTCAAAGTTCTGAAAAACAGAATATCGTACTGATTCCTTGGTACCTGGATAGATATATAACTCAAAAATTATCCAACTTATGTGGAGTAAAACGTCGTTGGTTTTAAAAATATCAATGAAAGTAGAAAAGAACTGCCAGAACGATTTAAGCACCCCCAATATGTCCCCATAACATCGCCAGTTGTTTATTTGATTCCTCGCTCGCGCGTCGATTCAAAACCAAAACACAATAAATAACGGGAACCAATTTCCGACTCGAGCGATCATTATAATTGTCTAGCGGCGACTAATTAGCCTACCTAATTAACCTGTAATGGATCGATTTCAGATGATTAGTCCGTTGAACTGAAATAATGGCATAGTGTAACTCCCCGCCAAGTTGTACGCGAACGATAGAGCCCCTATATGATATGGAAGGCTGGTAAATATTTTAAATTCAATTTGAGGTAGCGTGCGCGTCGAACGGTGAAGCAAAAAGGGCCGTAGTCGAGCTCGCAAAGGGACGGTTGGAAAACGGTCGACCGGCAGGTGAAATTACATCGTAAGTGTTTAAAATGTTATTGTTGTTTCCTCACAATGTGGAAATTCTTGGAACTATGGAAAAATTGTCACTAGTAGCATTAGTAGTTACATAGATGTAAAATGGTAGTAGTTTCTCTAACCTTCTAACCTTCTTGTTTAATGACGAATAATTAGTCTTAATTTTACTGGCACACAGATTAAACTTAGGTTTAACGTAAAAAAATGTAGATTTTGTTTAACGTAGCAGGCGATTAAACTTGATTAAGTTTAATTCGAAATAGATTACCTAAGTTAAAATTTATTTCAATTTTTATTTTTCTACTTCCCTTGCACGTAAGTATAAGTTTTTTAAAATTTTTTTACTTATCAAGATTGAAATAGTGAATCTACATTTCACCCCTACGCTTCCATCGCATCACCATAGGATCACAAGTGGACCTGCCAAACTCATACAGACTCTGGCTGTGGAAGCTTTCACGATCTTAGTTTTTTATTTATTTATTTTAATATAAATTTTAAGAATTTATAATTTGTTTTTTATAACGTAGCGGTCCCCACAATTCTATGAATACGATTGAAAGCTTTCCAATAGTAGTCTTGTGAAAAAAACAAAATAGTTTTTCATAACTATTAAACTTTATTAACGGCAGTATGACCGCCGATGATGTAGTAATGCGAAACCTGGCCCGGTATTAACAAATATATATCAGAAATATTGTTGAATTTTTATATATGTTGCTTTTTATTCGTTAATAAAGTTTAATAGTTATGAATATTAAAGAATTCCACGAAGTAAGAGGTTGCTGTCGAAATAGTTTTTATCCTTTTTTAGCTTACGAATCACAGTTTTTTTAGATTTTCTTTTAAATATAAATAAGGACTTAAAATGTGTTCTTGTGGTCTCTTATTCCTGTAAAAATTGTTTTACATCATTCTTTTCTTCTAATTTACGAATAAATGTGTCTAAAGACCATCAAAGCGATCGCCAAATTGGTTCATGGACAGCACAACTCTGACGAGTTTTGAACTTTCATAAAACCTTATAAAGTCCCAGTCTATCGCTTAGCATTTGTAAGATTTCACGACCTATTAGGGACTTGATGGAAATAAATATTGATCATGAGGAAAATCTGAAAACTGTACGACTAGACAATGCGTTTTATCTTTCCACGTTTAGGTCTGTAATCGATTTGTTCTAGTTCGGTCATTTTTTCAAACAAAATCGAAATTTCATTTAATAGATTTGGTAAGTAACATGTAATTTTTTTCAAAAGTTAGTATTCCGAATTCAAACTCAAAATATTTTTTTTTCTTAAAATTCCAAAATGAGAAAGTGAAAAGGCTAAAATTAAATTAAAATTTCTACAAAAAGTTAATTTTGAAATTAGTCTACATTTTTAGATAAGATTTTAAATAATAGGTTTTAACCTGTAATTTCTAATTTTCTTCAGATTTCGACTTTCCAGAAAAATTTTAACTACTTCGGCCAAATTGTAACAATTTTAACGTTAAACTTATTTATCTGTCTATTTATTTTTCTTAAAATGACTATGTCGAAATTTTGGGATTAAATATTTTCAATAAAAAGATCAATAAAACCTTTGATTTAACCTTAGACTTTGGAGCTTTTGATTTTCCTAAATTTTTAACTTTAAAATTGAACGTCCCTTTTTTCCTAAAACTTAAACCTTACTGTCAAAATTAAAGTCTGTATTTCAAGCTTAAATTTAAAAACTCCAAGTTTCAAATTTAGAGATCTTAACAAACATTTTAATTAGTTCTGAGAAAATATCGAAATATTAAATTTTATCTTAAATTAACTAAATTAGCTTGAAATAAAAATTATTTTATTACCACTTTATATCATAATTGTGAATTTTTTCATGTTTTTCATAGTTTTACAATTGTGTGCCTTATTTGTTACAATGTTTATCCATTTATTCTGCACTATTGCCTTCGCTGCTATGCTATTATAGCATAAAGCAAAAATGTTCTTCGTACAAAACAGTCGAAAATCAATTACAAAAAGAAATGTGGATCATTTAAGTATTTATGCGGCTATAAGTTTAAAATAGTTATAGCGACAGTACTGATAAACCCAAGGAAGGTCAGAACCGGTATATGGTTGTTGGATGTAAATATTTTCAACTGTAATACGTTCGAAAGTTTAATTACAGAACATAAGTTGATATTATTCGTTAAACTTGTCATATCTAAACCCATGCCACGCCGAGGGGACTTGTATTGAATGGGTGTTTGTATGCAACCTATAATATAAGAAAGTAACTTTAATTCTAGGGACGTTGTGATTTTGGTTACATCGTAGGTGTAGCTAATTCAATAAATTTTGTATATTTCTTGAATTTTCGATACGTTCTGATTTTAAGTTATATACTTTTATTAGAAGCCAGAAGTCGAAAACTAATTAACGTCTTTTATTTAAGAAATCCAAAAATAAACATTTAAATTGTTAAAGTCCTAAGAATGAGGCCTTTAAAATCTCATTGGAATGCATATGAAGCTTTTAAACCCCAAAACAATTCTTTTAGACATTTAAAACCCTAAAGAGACTCGTCTAAAGTTAGGTATCATAAGATAAACGAATTTAGGGTCTGAGGTATTTCACAAAACTTAGCTGAAGGGTCAAGTATACAAAGAATTCATTTGACGTAATGGACGCATTGTCAATAAAATCCATCTAAGTGTTGTAAATTGTTAAAGTTACTTTTTTTAATGACTCAATCCTTTAATAAATCAAAAAATATGCATATGAAATTTTAAACCCTCAAGAAAACTCAGATACGGGTTTCAGAGCCTGAACAGTTTTTAAACTTGGAAACTCCTAGACAATCCAACTAGAAATCCAAAACTTCAAGAAGACTTAGCTGCAAATCAACAAAGTTCAAGTTCTGACTAAGAAACTGAGTTGAAAATCTAAACTACCAAAAAATTCCTCTGAACTTTTAAAGTCTGGACAGAACTGGCCTAAATAACTAAATTGTCAGCTACTCAGTCAGCTACTTAAAATTCATCTAGAACTTTAAATTATTAAAGTGACTTTTCTTGAAGAATGCGGTCCAAAGTGGCAGAAGAATGCATCTAAAATTTGAAGGTTAGAAGCATTAAATAAATCAGCATAGAATTTAAAAATTTAAAGGAAATTGAACTGAAGATCTAAACTACTAAAAAAATTTATCTGGAGTTTAAAGATCTAAAAAGAATTAATCGATTGATTGTCAATAAAGTCCACTTCACTTAGAGTATCAAATAAATAAAAGGGTTAGTTTTTTCAAGGATGGGGTCTTAAAAATACAAAATAAACATCCAAAGTAGTAAATGTTCAATAACATTCATTTAAGGGTCCAAAGTATCATGAGAATCCAACTTAAATTTTAATATCCAGGTTCATCTAGAGCATTAAATAAATAAACATAGTCTACCAAAAATTGAGGAAAAATCAACAAAATAAATGTAACTGGAGTTTAAACATTTAACCAGAAAATATAGTCTATAGTAGACTAACAGAAACATTCATCGTTCCAAAGTTGAGAATGTTGAGTTCTGCGAACCATGGAATCAATCACAATCTAGTATTATCAAAAATGAGATACAATTTGCACCACTCCCAACGACCAAGACCAAAAGTGATTGAAAAATAAAACTTACAGTCCTTTGAGAATGAAGCAACAAAAAACCTATATCGGCGAAGGCTACAGCAAAAAGTTGACAATAACACGATCCTGGAAAGGGACAGTGTTGAAACATCGTGGGAAAAGGTCCAAAGAAACATTAAGTCAGCTGCTGAAGAGGCCGTAGGCAAGAGAAAAGTAAAGTCTGATGGCAAAAAAAAGAAACTTTGATTCCGTTAGAAAGTTAAGAACCGAGCAAAAACAAAAAGTCAATCCTATCTCCAGTAACTTAAAGTAATAACGTACGACGAATACAAACTGGTTAGAAACAGCGTAAACAATGCAATATAAAAATTGAAATATAAAACTCGTCCCCTGAAACAAGAAAGATTAAAAAACACAAGAAAGGTTGCTTTAACGCGTTTCGACAGCTAAGCTATCATCTTCAGAGAGAATCTAACACCTATTCCTAATATTTACCCTTATATACTTCGTGCAAGATCGACCACATCCGAACGCGAGCGCTCATCTGGTTATACACGTTGTAATGTCACAATTCGTGATCTATCAACCTTAATTATTTTTAACAGAGACTGAATGGCCTCAAGACCTAGCGCAACCATTCATAAGGTTGTTTTCTGTCTTATGGATGACTCAGCTTTCACTATGCATTTAACATATAATTCTTATTTAACTACTCTTAACAATTTAATATTATTATCTACCCTATGATCTAATTCAAAAGTATGTCGAGCCACACTTGACTTCTCAGTTCTTCCGTACCTCAAATGAGCTAAATGCTCGTTGAATCGGATTTTAAGAGATCGTCTAGTCTACCCGACATACTTTTGAGGACAATCTTTACATGAAATTAAGTAAATACCGAACTTGTTCATTTGCTCTACTTTATCCTTTAAACTACCCAAAGGCGAATTTAATTCCGGGTTGTTTATAGTTCCAACGGCAAATTAAATTCACCTTTGGGAAGTTTGAAGGATAAAGTAGCGAGAATCGGCCAAGAAAACTATTAAGGTAGTGTACTGTGCCGATGACGTAGTCCTGATATCAGAGGAAGAAGATGACCTGCAAAGAATGCTATATAAAATGAAACAAGTGGCAAAGAAATATAACGTAATCATATCCGTACCGAAAACCAAAGCTTTAACTATCTCTAAGGAACCTAGACGCTGCAAACTCGCTATCTATAACCAAAGTCTGGAACAAGTAATGAAGTGTAAATATTCGGGAGTCAACATTACCAGCAACAGAAATATAAACGAGGAAGTGAAAGATCAGGTGACAAAAGCAACCTTAAATCAGGATTCCTATGAGATATTATTTGAAGCAACAAATACATCTCCGTTAACGCTAAAATTAAAATTTATAAAACATGCGTGAGACTAGTAATAATATATGCAGCCTAGACTAGAGCGGAATCGACTGCTACTAAACGGCTTCTAAAAAGAGCCTAAATTAGAACTCTTCGAGCAATTGCGGCTCATACACTACAAGACAGAAAACCTAACGACGAAATAAGACAGACATACCAAATAGAGGATGTGGTGAGATGGGTACGAAACAGAAGAAGAGAGAGGATGGACCACGTCGATAGAATGAAAAATGACAAATTATCTAAGATCGCTAAAACCCAAAAACCAAACACTTCCAGACCACCAGGAAGACCTTCAAAGCGATGATATGAGAGTTGGATGTCCGCATCACAAGAACCAGAATAACAGATGGAATAACAGAAGCTACAAATAGAACAGGACGTGCGTCCTAACCTAAGAAGAAGAAGAAGAAGAAGAAGAAGAAGAAGAAGAAGAAGAAGAAGAAGAAGAAGACGAAGAAGAACAAGTACAAGAAAGATCGATAGGAAACACCAAATTGTCAGCAAGGCCATCTAGAATTAAGGTAGCTTTTCTTGAAGAGTGAGGTCTTATTAAAACACAAGATAAACATCGAAATTGTTAAATTTTTATGGAAACTGATTTAAGGTTTAAAAGTAATATGATAATCCATCTAAAATTTTAAAACTCAGAAGCAGACTTGTTTAGAGCTTAGAAGCAGTAAACAAATCAACGTATACATTTCCAAAAATTGAAGCAAAGTCAGATGAATAATTACCAAACAAATTTACCTGCAGTTTAAAAGTCTAAATAGAATTGATCAAAAACACCAAATTTTCAACAAGTCCATACAGAGCTTCAAATTATTAAAAAGTAACTTTTCTTTATGAGTTAGATCGTAAAAAGCATAAATTAACCATCCAAACAGTTAAATTTAAAAATAAATTTATCTAGGGCTCCGAAGTATCATCAGATACATCTAAAATTTTAGAATCCAGACTCATCTATAGCTTAAAAGCATTAAATAAATTAACACATCATTCCATAAATTAAGGAAAAATCAGATGAATATCCAAATTACCAAATAAACTTATCCGGAGTTGAAAAATTTTAAAATGAAACTGATTAAAAAGACCAAATTGTCAAAAAGTTCATCTAAATATTCTAATTATTAAGTTTTCTAGAAGAATGAGGACTTAAAAAAATACGAAATAAACGTTAAAAGTGTTGGATTTTTAAGCAAATTTATCTAAAGCTTTAAAACATCATGATTCAAGAACTTAGAAGCGATAAATAAATCCACATAGAGTTCCAAAAATTGAAGGAAAATTAGCTGAAGATCTAAAATGCTCCAAATTATCAAAAGAGCCCATCTAGAGCTTCAAATTATTAAAGGTCTAGAAAATCGCAAAATAAACATCTAAAGTGCTAGATTTTCAAGAAAATTTATTTAAGGCTCCCGAGCAATCTGCAATTTTATAAAACCCATCGAGGGCTTAGAAGCATTAAATAAATCAATAGGTTCCAAAAATTAAAGAAATACTAGCTGAAGAACTAAACCACCAAGCAAATTCATCTGGGGTTGAAGTCTGAAGAAAAGGGTCATTCAGCGCTTCAATTACCAAACTGCTACAAGAAACCTAAGGGGTCAAAGTTGCCTCCGAGTTCGAAAACCCTGGATGGAATTCCTCTCAAGTTCCAGAGAGTTTCTAAAGCTCTCTCTTTTTTTTAGGTAATAAATTATGAAGTTTGTAAATATTATCATTGGTTATCTTGTTCTGTAATTTCACATATCATTCAAATGAGTGAGCTTATACGAGATTAATGGTATCAGATACTTCATTAACTTGAAATTCGTTATCGTTCTGTTTATAAACACAGTAAATTTCATTAAACCGTAATAAGTATATGTAAATATCTACTCTGTTATATATTTAATTATTTCTTTATCTAGCTTATCAATATTACTTTCCACGTCGCCTTGCAGTTGATACCTGTTCGTGTATTTTAAAGTATTTGACTTAGTTTCCCGAGGATATCATAATACCTGTAATGCCACATTGCTTATGTGACAGTTTCGAATCGTAATTTCAAAAGTAAATTTGATCGGACATTCAGGTGAGTGAAAGCTACAATACCTGCTATGGCACCCAAATAATTATCAAGAAATGTGTCATTCATTAAAAAATTACCTTAGTAAATATTTTATAATTTTCTTTTTAAAAAATAATAAACCCTATAACTTTGTCATCATCATTATCTATAAATAATTAAAAATTATGTCCTTTGTGTAAAGCAAAACAATGCTTTTCCTTTTCAAAATTTAAATATTTGACACGTCTTCTTGCTTTCTTTGCTCGTTTGTTCATATATTTATCACACGTCAGTTCTTTTGCTGTTTTAAATATTGGACAATCGGCTGATGTTCTAATTTTTTATCTTTCGTGTTTTCAATGTTATCCCCCCCCTTTTTTTTGTTTTTTGATATGTAGTTCAGGATCTGTAAGTGAATTTTTTTTAAATTTATTCAATGAATAAGAGACACTTTCTTAAAAACTCGTTACCTGTCAAGTGATAATTTTAAAAAAAGTTTCATCGGTGATGATTCAAAAAACTTTTAGAGAGTACTCTAAAGAGTTTTCTAAATAACTGTTTCTAAACACTACAAACTAGTGACAATTTTTTAAAAAGTTGTCGACGACTGACATTTTCTTTAACAAATTATCAATGAATGACAATTATTTAAGAAATTGTTACTACATTTTCAAAAAAGTCTCAGTTAGTGGCTGTTCTTCAAAAAGTTGTAAAACCTTTTTTTGAGTTTCTGAAAATTGCCATTAAATCACAATTTCGTAAAAAAATATCCTTGAGAAACAACTTTTCCACAAACTGTCTGTAAATGACAATTTTATAGTCAATTTTTACAGAACTTTTAAAAAACTCCTTATGAGTGAAAAATACAAAAATATGGATTAATCTTTTTTTAATTTTTAGTGAATGGCAATCTTTTAAAAAATTCTCAGTTGCAGACAATTTTTTAACGAGTTTTCCGTTAGTGGCATTTTTATTTGGAAATTATCGCTTATAAAAATGTTATACGCAAATGACAATTATTTAGAAAATTGTTTAATTTTTTTTTTCGGTGATTGAAAATATTTCAAAAATTACAAAAAAGAAAAGTATTTCTTAGAATTACTTTACTTTTTCGACTCCGAATTCCAAAGCTTACAAATTTTCATCCCAGAATCTGGCGACGTCTAGTGCCTTGGTACTAGCGAGCCACAACTCATTAAGGATATATTTTGAAGAAGCCATATTATCTTATATAAGACATATTCTGGATTTCTACGCATTCACACAATATATTATCTTCGGCTACGATGCCCCACTTTGACAGGTTAGTCTTGACATGTGCAACGCCAGTACGCATTCATTCCTGGTGATGGTTTTTGGTGTAGAGGATAGGTTTCTGTGGGTTCTATGTCCACGGTTCTCATAAGGCGTTTTCTGGATTTGAGCCGACTCGCTCCCTGTAATTCTTCAAATTGATATAGAGGGTGTCTATATCAAAGATTTGTTTGAACTTTTCAACGTACTGCACACTGTCTCTACAATTTTCCGGTGGGGCAAAACCAGTTGCTTGATATAGCAAGGGCATGGGTTCCATATAGCCTGTAATTATTCTGCATGTTTGAGGTCTTTTCAAAAAGTAAGGGGACTTTTTAAGTTTCGCAGGCAACGTATATCGATTATTGATTTTTTGTTGTTGTTGTGTTGGTACACATGTTCCGCACATATATTCACAGTTTCAAGTACTTAAGGTTGTACCTACGGTCAACAAGGAGTATTACCTTGAAGTTATGCGCCGTTTGCGAGAAGCAATACGAACAAAAACGTCCGGAATTGTGAAAAAATAATTAATTGCTCTTGCATCACGATAATGAACCTGCTCATCCACATTATTCGTGAGAGTTTTTTTGGCCAAAAACAACACAAAAATTATGCCTCAGCCACCATATTCACCGGATTTGGCCCCCTGCGACTTTTTCATGTTCCCAAAACTTAAAAAACCTATAAAAGGACAGAGATTTGCAACGGTTGATGAAATAAAAACTGCATCACTAGAGGAGCTCAAGGCTATACCAAAAAGTGCTTATGAAAAATGCTTTGAAGATTGGAAAAAGCGTTGGCACAAGTGCATTGTATCTGAGGGGGATTACTTTCAAGGGGACAGTATAAATGTTGATGAATAAATAAATATTTTTTCATCAACATATAAAGTCACCTTACTTTTGTAACACACCTCGTGTCGTTTAGTGCCTTAGTGACATCATCAAAGATTTGTTTGAACTTTGCCACGTACTGCACACTGTCTCTACGATGTTCCGATGGTGCAAAACCCGCTGCTTGATATAGCAGGGGTAGGAGGATGGGTTCCATATAGCTGTAATTATTCTGCATGTATGAGGACTATTCAAAAAGTAAGGTGACTTTTTAAGTTTAGCGGGCAACATACATTGTTGTTGTTGTTGTTGTGGTTGTTGTTGTGTATCGTTTAGTGCCTTGCTGACATGCTTTGCATGTTTTGATCTATTCCATATTGGGCACGCATAATTTGCAACGGAGAAACACATAGCTTCCGATGTTGTCCTAAGGACTCCTAGGTCTACTCCCCATTTGCTCCCTACAAGTTTCGTTAGGAGGTTATTTCTGGTGTTGACCTTCTGCATGGTTTTGTGGCAGTGATACTTGTACATGAGAGAGCGATCGAGCACGACTCCTAGGTACTTTGGGGTGTTTGTGTGTTCCAACGTTTGTCCCTCCCAGGTTTCTTTAAAATTTTTAGTAGCCAGATGTGTGTTTAAATGGAAGGCGGAAACCTGGGTTTTAGTAGGGTTTGGTTTTAGCGAGTTCTGTTTGTAGTTGCATGATATCATTTGTAAGGCTTCCTCTAACTTAGTTTCTATAGCCTCAAACGATTTCCCAGGTATGGCAATGCCGAGGTCGTCGGCTTAGATAAGATGATTCGCCTCTCGGTTGGTCGTTAGTATAGATATTAAAAAGAGATGGTGCCAGCACCCTCCCCTGAGACAGTCCTTTCTGTTCTCCACCTTTTCTTTTTTTCCTTCGAGTACAACATAGCACCACCTGTTTCATAACAATGATTCGACTATTTTAGTGAAATTATAGTCCTTTAGTGTGTTGTAGGTTTTTGTCAAGAGGGTCCTGTATTTAACGGTATCAAAAGCGGCTGTGAGGTTAACCAGGGCTAACCCTGCTATCTCCTTTCGTTCAATTCCTCTTCGATAAATTCAGTGATGATCAGAATTTGCCCTATTCATGACCTGAAATCAGCCTGTTGTGGAATGAGTTTTGAATCCAGATAGTTTTAAATACAGTTAAGAATAAGGCGTTCATATACTTTGAACATATGACATATTAGGAATATCGGCGCCTTTCCCTGGTTTGAGAAAAATAATTATTTTGGACTTGCGCCATTGTTTTGGCACTTGCAACTGTCCCAGTAACCATAATTTTGATTTTGGGCCCAGTGCTTAATTTGTTCTGTCAATATTTCATCCACTCCGGGCGATTTCCCATTTTTCATGTTATCTATGCTTTTCTCGAGTCCATCGATGGTAAGCGGGTCCTTGAGTAAGTTGTGCTTTATTTCTGGGTTTTTTATATTTTTGTTTTTGTGTTTAAGGGGATGTCCATCTTTTCAAGAGCTTTAATCCATCTTTTTTGTCTAGCGGCGCTTAGTATTACTTGTAGTTTTTCGCCTATATCTGCAGTAATTTAACTGAATGGGTCCTTGGTATAGTGTCCTGTGTATTGTGCCATTATACCCTTTGTTTCTTTGCTTAATTCTGATACGTAATGTTGTTGGCATCCTGGAGTATATGTTTCCTGAAAGTAGAAAACACCAGTGCTACAAATGCGTCGTAGTTTTCTGGGGTTGTAGCCAGGTGCTAGACTCTTATATCAAGTTCACTTGAATAATTTATCCAGTCAGCTTTTTTAAAGTTAAATCTTTGTTTAAAAATCATTTTCGGGGCTTTCAGGGCACTGTAGACGCATATAGCCACGGGTCTATGTTGCGTTCTTGGAATACGTTTGTAGATCTTGACGCATCGGTCCTCTATTGTTGGGCTGGCGAAGGTGAGGTCAGGGTTATATCCTTTTTTCCATAATTTGCTTCGGAAGAGATACGATAGTTTCGGGATCATTTACTAAGACCAAATTTCCTTTGTTCGGCCCATTCCTCCATTAATTCTCCATTTTTATTTGTAGACTGGTGGCCCCACAGAGTGTTGTGGCTATTGAAGTTTTCTATGAGAAATTTTGTCTGTTGAGACGTGAGATGTATAAAATTATCACTGGACGACAGTGGCGTGCAGTACCATTTGAGACAGGGTAGCAAACAGATATCCGATGATTCCGATACAGACAAAAGTAAACGTTGGAGTAAATGTAATATAGCAAAAATTATTGTGTACTTACAGAGCAGAAAGTCGTTGCAAGAATCCTATTTGCAAGTTTGAAAGTGGAACTAAACTTTATGAATTATTAAACTTTTCAGTCAACGTATTTTTTTCTTTTGAAAATAATAATCTATTTGTAATTGTCATACATTTCTTTCACCAAAATGTCCAAACATAAATTTAAGTAGAGTGTAAGTAAGAGATTCTGTCGCGGAAATTTCGTGTTTATGAATACCAATGAAAGTTTTTCAGCCACTGTAAGCAGTTTTCACCATGATCGAATTTTCACTGTATTTTCGTACCGTCACTAACAGTTCAATAAACTAACAGTAACAGAACACTTCAACACTATGTATATATTAAATGTCTTGAATAAAACTTGTAATAAAATGAAACGAATGAATTCGGTTTGTACTAAATAAACCCTAGAAAACACACACGGAACGTAGACTTTGACAACAAGGCTAACAAATTGCATTACAAGTTAATATCTAGGGGATTTACCGAAATAGAAAGTTTTAATGTAATGTACGTCCACTGTAACAAAGATGTCGCTGCAATATGTACATTAGCAAGTAAAATGTGCTGCCTTTACATCTTCATACAAGCGCTATGGTATTGTTGTTATCTGCATATGCCTTTGGCTTATGGGCCACCTACAGGGAAATATTGTGATGGAGAGTGACTGTTCTCTAGAATATTACTGTATTCGTGTTAACTTTGCAATAACCTTGAATTAATTTTAAAAGTTTGTATCCTATTTTTAATAGTCGAAAAGAGAAACAAAGTATTATTAAATACTGTGTCTGCTGAAAAATTAATTTTATTTAGGAGTAGGAGTGCATTTATATTGCCTCTTCTGATTTTACTAGGGTAGGCAATGCCTTTTTGCCTTCAATGTATGCACTGCTGGACGAGAAATTTTTCGAAAACTGTGGGTGAGGGAAATTTTTTTAAAAGATTATTACTGTGTGAAAGTATCTTTAAAAATTTTCATTGAGGGAAAATATTTTGTGGATACTTTACTAAAACATTCTTTCAAAATCGTTAGTGAGTTTGTCAATAAGTAACACCTTATCGAAAACTTGTCAATGAGTGGCATTTTACTAAAAAATTCTCGCTAACCTTCTTAAAACATTGTCAATGATTTACAGTTTTTTTTTAAAAATATCAGTAGTGTATATTTTCACTTAGTAACAATTTCTTAAAAATTGATAGAAAAACTGAGTACGATATAAAAAAAGCTTAGCAAGTGGGAATTGTCACTTCATTTCCTACAAAATTATCAATTAGTGACAATTTTTCAAAAAAGCGTCAGTGAGTAATAATTTCTTTAGAATTGTCAATAAATGTATATTTTTTGTGAGTGACAATTTTTTAATAGATTTTTAGTAAAATTATCGATAAAAAAGACAACATTTTAAGAATATAGGACATAGTTTTGAAATTTTGTCTTTTTCTTTCCGGAAATTTTAACTTTTATTCGAACTTTTGATTACACTGGTCAACACTGATTTTGTCACACAAACTCTGGTAGGTAATTGTATTTGGACTACCTACCCCCATCATGAAACCGTACTTATTTTTTTCCATCGCCCCCAATTTTCTTGTGACAAGGTAAAATTTATTTTTGGAAATGTAGTCTTCCAAAATACTGTTCGTTTTTATTTAGGGTCATATATTATTTACATCCTAAACAATGTTATTACAAATAAAACATAATATCATGATCATATTAATTCTTCATTTGACGTCTTTTTTATCATAAAAATTTGAGTTTTTTTATGTGAAAGGGACACCAAGGATCGAAAAAATCTCAATTAGGAAAAAGTGCATCCTACACATAGATCATTTATTTGTAAATAGAAAACTGTAAAGCATTTACACTTGCAAAGCTCTATGGTATATTTCTACCACAACTTCATATCAAATTAGGCTTACCAAAAATTTTCTAGGCGAAATGGGTCCCAATAAAAATGAATTTTTATATTTCAAAGAGAAATTCCCCAGAATGAGTGAAGTAGTAGTAGTAGTGGTAGAACCTCAAATTAAGAAATTAATAAAAGACTCGCTGTTTAAAGAAAAATTAAATGTTTTGGAAAAAACAGCACGAAGATGCTTCAAACATTTAATTGGGAATTTTTTGGTTTACCATAAGAATGACATTTAAAGATATTTGGTTAAAAAACTTTTATTGAAGTATAAAACTTTGGGTTGCAATATGTGGATCAGGATTCATTTTTTAGACACATATCTTGACTTTATTTCTACGAATTAGGGGGATCTGTGGACATTCCAATGGTGGAAAACTTTATCACGGCAGATTAAACTCAAGGGTGTTGTGTTGACTAACTACTACTGCTTGATCAAGAGGGACCAATTAGAAGCTAGATGATCTAGAAAAACAAAAGTTACAAGTTCCTAATGTACATATTTTATGTTATATTTCTGGAGATCTAGCATTTTTCAAACACTTAACAAAAAATGGCATGGGTGATGAAGATTTCAAAACTGCTTATTTTAAATGACAACTAACACTATTAAAAATACAAAAGTTCATGTGACATAACAAAACTTCAATTTTGTTTACCAATGTTATAACTCAGTAACAGTTTCAAATTTTTATGAATTGAAATGAAATCAAATTATTAGATTTTATTTTCTACAACGTTTCACTGCTTCTTGTGGAACAAAATTTGAACTCCCCTTATATTTGAATACCTTTTTTGTAGTTGAAATTATATTTTTTATCGTATTATTAAAAATGAAGTGTTCTTTAAGTTATATCTTTATTGATAATTATTAACCTCATAATATTATAACAACTTCATAATAATTTGGTAGCACATGATACGTTAGTTACAATTAAAATGCGTTAGTTACCTATCATAATACCCTTGATACAACCTTCATTTTAAAAATTTTTTGATTTTTTTTGTCATCGTTGTCAATGATACGATAAAGCTTTGAACGCAACTCGATTATTAATGATTTAAACAATCTCGGATGTGGCCAGACGACGCGGCTAACTCCTTGTCTTCTGGCAAAGTCCTTGATTATTATAAATCGCATAATAATCTCGTTACATTAATAGCTATAAAAATTTAATTTTTGCATCATTTGTCACTAACTCAGTGACAGTTTTTTACCAAATTGTCACTAATTAACAATTTTTCAAAATCGTCACTCGATAGCAGTTTCTTAAAAAATGCTCACATAATGACCATTTCTCAACCAATTGTCACTCTTACATTTTTTAAACACTAAACTGATATGATGAATGAACAAAATGTTGTAGTTTTTTTCCGTACAACCTCTCGCTGCTTCTTGTAAGACTGTTTAATTTTCCCTTAAATCTCTAGAACTTTTTTGAAGTCAAAATTTCTTTTATATAACTTGTTAAAAGGTTCATAACATTCTATTACAGATTTTTACCCGGTAACAATTAAAAAAAAACTTCTCCTAATTCGTGATTTTGTTAATCATACAATTTATTATTAAAATTATTTTTTTTAATTTTCACGCAGTAAAATTTTCTAAAAAAAATTACTAAGTAACAGTTTTTTAATTTTCACGCAGTAAAATTTTCTAAAAAAAATTACTAAGTAACAGTTTTTTAAAAAATGTCACTCAAAGAGGGATAGTTTCTTAATAAATTGTCGAAAGGACAATTTTTCAAAAATGTTATTCATCTTATCGATCACCTTCTAAAAAAAGTCACTCAATCACAATTTCTGAAATATATTGAAAACGAATTGCTTTTTTTTGCAACGTTTCACTGCCTGTTGGGGAACAATAATTGTTCCTAATAAATAAACGTTTCCTAAAAAATGACACTTTTTTGAGACACAATTTCTCATTAAATTTTTTTTTAATTTCACTCAGTGACAGTTTCCTGTAAACTGGCAATAAGTGGCAGTTTTTAAAAAATATCACTTTGGGATGGATAGTTTCTTAAAAACTTGTCACTGAGTGACAATTTCTTTATGAATTGTTTATCAGCGAAAAGCGAAAGTTTCTTAATGATTGTCACTCGGTGCCAATTTTTCAAAAACGTAAATATATTGAAAACTAAATGTGATTTTTTACCGATGTCTCACTGTTTGTTGAGGGACAAACAATTGTCACTAACAGAAAATTTCCTAAAAAGTGATAGTTTCTTTTTTAAAAATGTGGTTTAGTGACACTTTGTTTAAAGTGTTTTTCTTATGAAATTGTTATTTTTCAAATTGTCATTAAGTGACAGTTATAAAATAAGTCACTTACTAGTAGTTTCTAATAAATAAAATGCCTTATTAGTGTCACTCGCTGACACTTTTTTAATTGTCACACGCTGACAATTGTTGTAAAACTTTTTCATTATTTAGTGAATTTTAGTCTTGTTTAAGGTTAAAATTTCAGAAAAGTAATAAATATTTCGAAATTTTTGTAACAATTCTATTTGAACATAATTTTTTTAATTTTCCCATAATTTTAAGAAATTTGTCACTTTTTTCGTAAAATGTTGATACTTCGAGGGACTTTTTTAGACTTTTATGTTTTATTAAAATTTTATTTTTTTTTCTTAAAGTTTTCAGAAACGAAACTCAATAAATCTGGCGAGACGGTACTCAAAATTTCAAAACAAAATATTATCTTGAGTTTAAAGTAGGCATTTTGATGCGAAAATTTTAATTTGGAGTAGAAATTCCGATGATAAAGTCAAGCTTTCGGAATTAAAGAATAAATTGTGTTATTAAACTAGAAATTTTCCTGTTTTCAATATTTAGAGACAATCTTTGTAAAAATCGAAATACAAATCTTCATCACCATCTTCTCTCTTCTCTTCAGAGAGAGATATCTCTCTGAAGATGAGGGCTTGGCTATCGAACGCGTTAGAGCAACATCTGTTGTGTTTTTAATCTTTCTTGGTTCCAGGGGACAAGATTTGTATTTCGATTTTTGAAGATAACCAAGGACCAATCTGTTTCACCAAAAAAAAAAAAGTTTCGTGGAAAAGTTGGTAATTTTCTGAAAATTTTAAGTTTAAAGTAGTAAAAACTTAAATGTTAGATAAAAGTTTAAATAACTGTGACCAAACTGGAAATTTGTTGTTTTTATTTTAAATTTTTGTATTATATGTATATAAAAGGGTAAAATTTCTACACATTCTCAAATCTCACTAATTTCTTTTAAACTTTTCAGTTTTAAAACAAAATTTCAAAATAAAAGTTAAAATTACGAGGAAAATTATTTCAAAATTGGACTAGAATTTCTGCAAAAACATTGAAGTTTTGAGTTATAAATCCGAATTTTGAAATTAAAGTATAACCCTTTGTAACTAAATCAATAGATAAAGAAATAATTGGAGTTTCAAGAAAAATCAGAATTTCTACTTTTAAACTGAAAATCTAAACTGAATGTTAAAAAATTTATTTTATTTTCCAAATTTTAACTCTTTCTTCAGAATTTTAAGTCTGAATTTGTAATTTATAATTTTATGATTACATTTAGAGAGATTAAGGTATAAATTTATATATTAATTCAAAAGTTTTAATAAAAATTGATATTTCAAGAAGAAAAAAAACAAAATTTCCAGTTTATATGATAAGCATATTGACAGACATTTTTTTAAATGGCACCAATTTAAAAACAATATCACTCACTGCTTTTAATAAAATGTCACTGACAATGAATGATATTTCTTTAAAGAAACTATCACTGAGTGATAGCTTTTAATAAAGTCTCACCGAGCGGCAATTTAGTAAGAAACCAACATAAAGTAACAATTTGTAAAATGCAGCTTCGAAATCAAAAATATTCTAGAGATATAAAAAACATCAAATTCTATTCTACAAGAAGCTAACAACACTAAAATTAGAACAAAAAATTTCAACATATTGTCTATTTTCTTAAAAAGAAAAAAACGCAAAAAAAACATTTAAAGCGAAAGCAGATATTCCATTCATAAAAGTTTTTGTTCCATCAGTATCAGACGTCCGGTAGTCCATTGCAGGACTCTAGAGTCCGCCTGATATTGTGCGCCATCTGTTCTACCATAGACCGACTAGAGATCGACGCCTGCGTGAGTAACGTCTCCGAAACCCCGCCCGATGGACGCCAGTACGCTCGCAACCATGGACAAAGACGCCTTGAAGAAGCAAATAGAAAATATGAAATATCAAGCGTCCATGGAACGTTGGCCCCTGTCGAAATCCATTGCGGCGTAAGTAATATTCACTAATTATTTTGCATGTCGTAACAGTAGAAACGCTGAAAAGCCGGTTTCAGAGCGATGCGGTTACATTTTTCAACATGTATATTGAACGAATGTATGTATAACCTGTCGCGAAAGGGCATTATCTTTGTGGAACATCAAGTGACCGGATACTTGTGGAAAATAACACAATAAGCGGTTTACTAAAGTGGAAAATTGACAAAATATAAATAGGGAAATGTTTCAGTTTAAAATAGAATTGTGTACCTTAAGTAGAATCTTCTATTGACCATTCATTGTGAAATTTAAATAACAAATTGTTTCTGTTTAATATACTCGTAAAATTTTGTAATCAAATTCTGCTTTAAACAGAATCCGCTGAGAATTCATTGCAAAATAGAAATAGATAAAAATAATTTTGGAGCTACAAATTTTAAAATAAAACTCTAAATCTGAAAAAAAATCACATTTCCATGTAAACTGAAAATTTATAAAAAAAATCCAATTCGAAATTTTTATAGATAACAACTGGGAATTTACAATTTCGAGTAAAATTTGATAATAAAGTTGAAATCTCTAGTAAAACAAGTTAACCTTCCAAGAAAAAAAATGTGGATCTGGGATATAAAGTTTTAGTAAAAAGATAGATTTAAACCCAAAAGTTCGAGAAACAATTCAAACTTGAAAAAACAATTTTTGTAAGTGTTGTAATTGAAAAGTTTTAAGTTTTTGGAAACAAATTTTTTTTAGGAATTCAAACTAAAAAATTGGAGAACAATTTAAAGTTGAAGAAAACTTTTCTTTCGTCTCGTTAAAAAATTTTGAGTTTAATTTGGAGGTTTGCGAAAAACAACGTAAAAATAAAAATGTCAGCATTTATAAAAAATAGAGTTGTAACATAAAATGTAGGAAAAAAAGCAAATTTGGACGCAAAATTTTCAAAAATATTCAAAATATTGATATTACCCTAAAAATTTCTAAGGAGAAATGTCAAAATGTCTAAAAAAAGTTTAACTTTTAAGTGAAATATTAATGTTTTAAAAAAATTGTAGAACTTACTAATTGAAGCTAAGAAAATTAAGAAAAAATCGAAACTGTTGAGAAATAGGTATTTCAATTACTTGTTAGAAGTAAAAATTTTAAATATTAACAATTTCCATTAAAGAAAACTTCAAAACCGTTAGAAAAAGATTTCTAGTGGAAAATTGATATTTTAGGGAAAATATATGTTGCAAGTCTAAGTAGAAAGCTTAAAAAATCCAAATTTTAGGAAGGTGAAAGTATAACTTTTAAATTAGAAAGTTTTGAAGCAAAATATTTTTTAAAAGAAAGCGTAATGTATTGTGTAATTCTCGAATTTAGGAATTTATTAATTTTATGTTTAAATGCCCAATTCTTAATAACAAATTTGGAAAGCAAGTTTCAACTTTCAGAAAATGAAATTTTAACTCGAAATTTCAATGTCAGTTTGAAATTCTGGGAAAAAGATTGAAATTTAAAGTTTAAACTCAATATTTTCAGAAAAAAGTTAAAATATAGATAATTTCGATAACGAAAGATTTTTAACAAAAAATTGATATTTTGGGAAAAAGATAGAGGTGGCAAGTTCAAACTGGAAAGTCTTACAAAAGAAAAGTTTTAGAAAAAAATTTGAAAGTCCTAAAAAATTCTCCAATTTTCTATTTTAAAAATTGAATGTTTAAACTAACAGATTTAGGAAGAAAATCTTTTCAAAATTCAAACCAACTCTAATTTTAACACGAAATTTCAAGAAAAAGACGAAATCTTAAACCCAAAAGTTCTAGAAAAAATTCAGAGTTGAAGAAAAAACTTTGTAAGTCTTGCAATTGAAATATTTTAAGTTTAAATTATAATTTTGGAAAAAGTTTTTTTAGGAATTCAAACTGAAAAGTTGGAGAAAAGTTTAAAGTTGAAGAAAAATTGGTCGGAAACATTATGTTTATTAATTTTATTTAAAATTTCCGTGACCCAGTACGTAAATATTAAAATTTTTACTAATGAAAGTTGACAATAAAATATGACAACTTTCATTAATAAAAATAATAAATAAAATAATAAATGTTAAATAAAATTAATAAGAAAAAAAGACGAAATGTCAATGTCTGCTTAAAATTTTAAAAGTTAATAGTAAATCAATTCTAATAAAGATTTACAATATAACATCAAAATTTTAAAATTAAAGTCGGATTTACCGAAAAATCTCAAAATTAAGAAAAATTATTATCTCGGATTATTTATCTATTAAAAGGTTTAAGCACAAAAGCTTAAGAAGAAAGCCTCTTCTAAAAGAACACAAAGTTAATTTCAAGATCAGCTTGAAATGTTGAGAAAAAAATTCTAAATTTATAAATATCAAAAACAAAGTCGAAGTTCCTTGAAGCTGTAGAAAAAAAAAGAGAATAATTGCAGGTTTAAATAGCTATCATGAGTAGGCAAAGAATTCTAAAAAGAAACAAGTCTTACACTTTCTGAAGTTTTTTTTAATTTCATATAAAAACCCCAAAGCTGAGACTTTGATAAAAATTTTGAGTTGCTTTAAATATTCGAAGTTTAATTACAAAATTTCAGCATTTTTGCAGATATTTTTATTTTTTCCAAGTTTCTGAATTTCGAAATAAAAAAACGCTTAATGAACTTTAAGTTGGTTGTTACTGTCAATTTTAGTCTTGATATTTCCATTTTTTGGCGAACTATTACTTTTTTGAAAATGTTAACTTTTTTTCCTAAAACTTCACTGAAACTGAAAACTACTTAGTTTTTTAATGTTATCTTTGACGATTTACGTAAAGTAATGATTACTTAATCATATTTCAGTTAAATTTGAAGTAATTGATATTAAGAAGTTGTTGAAAAAAAAAGTAAACTATTGTCTTTCTAAACTTTTTACAATTTTGACACGACTAATGTTTAAAAATTCTTTAAATAACATAGGTCAAAATTCATACTTTTTTTCTCATTTGTCAGTAGCTTCAGTTTTTCAATAATTTGAGTATTTTTTCAAACAAAACGGAGAAAACGTTAATAAATGAAATTTGAGTAGTTATTTATAATTTCACTTCAAATACTCATCTTTTCTTTCGAAATTTCAACTTTTAATTTAATGGAACTCGTTACTGAAACGAATTTTCCCCAAAATTTAGAATCTATTCTTATTTAAGAAGCCGATTCATCGCCATATATCCTTGGCTCCGCATAAAGGGATTGCCCTTTGCGAATGGATTAAACTTCGAAAAAAGTCAATTTTTTTGTTGAATTTTGAGAAAAGTTTTTTCTCAGATATCCATTTTAAATTTAAAATTTTTACTCTTTATATTTCAAAATTTCAATTTTTTTTCTACTTGAATCTTAAATGTTTCGGGTATTTTGTCAAATTACGAGATTGAACTACGATATTTATTTTGAAAATTTCTAGGTGTTTGAACATCTTCATATCTTTTTTTTTTCTAAAATTGCAAATTTAATTTCAAAATTCCACTTTCTGAAATGTTTCTTTCTTTGGAACCTGCACTTTTAATTTTAAAAAATATGTTAACGTTTTTTAAACAAGAGATTTTTTAAAATCAATTTGATTGTGAAATGTTTTAAAAATTTGAATTTATCAATTAAAACTCAAAAATTCAATAAAAAAAAAGGAAAAAAATTTGAAATATAAGTTGAAATGTTATGAAAAAAGTTATAATTTTTTGAAAATGCCCCAATATCGTGTACAAAGATATAAAGTTAAGGACAATTAAAGCTGGACAGTTTCAGAACAAACCTAAATTTCAGAATTAAGTTGTTTTGAACTGTTTAATTAAAAAGTTAAGGTTTAACTTAAATAGCTTAAGAAAAAAGTCAGTTCCAAAAATAACTCTGAGTTTGTTAAAAAATTGAGTTTTGCTGCAAAATATCAATTAAATAAAAACATTAAGCTAAACTCGAGTCGAAATTTCGAGAAAAACTCAAAACTGGAAAAACATTGTCTCGAATTTTTCAATTAAACATTTCAGGTTTAAACTCAAACGCTTAGCAAAAGATCCTTTTGAGGAAAAGTTTATTAAAAAATATTGGGTATTGCTCCAAATTTTAATAAAATTAAAATAAAAATCCAAGCTTTTGCAATCAGAGTCGAAATCTAAAGAAAAAAATTGGAATTAATAATAAAGTAGTGTTTCGAATTTGCTAGTTGAACTTTTCGGGTTTAAAAAGTTTCATAACAATTTCTTTTTAGCAGAACCTAAAGTTTAATTTTAAAAACAGCGTATTGCCTCGAATTTTGCTGCTAAAAATTTCAACTTTAAATCTGAAAACTTAAAGAACAATTCCTTCCTAGAAAAACTTTAATTCAATTTTTAAAAAGCCACGTTTAATTAAATGGGTCGCTAAAATAATTAAAAACTAAGTTGTTTATATTGACGTCTAAATTTAAAGAAAAATTTCGAAGATAAATAGTATATTGCTTCAAATTTTTCAGTTAAAAATTTTAGACTTAAATTCGAAAGCTTAAGAAAGGCCTTTCTAGAAGTAATCAAAGTCAGTTTTAATCTAATATTTCGAAAGTTGGAATTAGGTGAAAAAACTCCAAATTAAAAAAAATATATTGCCTGAATTTTTCCAGTTAGAAATGTAGGGTTTAAGGAAAAATTCGTTCTAAGGAGAATAATGCAAAGTTCATTTAAAAAATCGACCTTTACTGCAACATTTCGACAAAGAATCAGTCAAATTTCGAAAATAAATGTCAACATTTGGAAAAACAGCTCGAAATTAATAAAATAATGCCTCGAATTTTCAATTTTCAACTCGAAAGCCTAAAAAATCCTTTCTGAATAGAAGAACCTAAGGTTAACTTAAAAACTCGATTTTCAATGCAACATACCAATTAAATAAAAGTTAATAATCAAATTTTTAAAATTATACTGCAAAAATGGAAAAAGACGCGAAATTAAAACAATATTGTCTTGCGATTTCTAATAATAAATTTCAGGTTTCAACTTAAAAGCTTAATAAAAAAAGTACTATCTAAATGGAATAACCCAAAGTTTAGACATTCTCTTTATCTTCTTGCGAAGTAGCGTTATTTTCATTCATGTTTGATTGGCGTTTCCTTTGGCAATTACTCTTTCCACAATTCTAAATTTTCAATAACCTTCCGTTGAGGATTGGCAATCTTTTGATCCAAGCAACGATTGCGTTAGATATTTGTTTGTCAATCGCTGTTTGTGACTCAACACTGAAAAACACTTAAAACTATCTTAAGATTTAAAACGGTGTTAAACTAAATAACATGATTATTCTAAAGTTTTTACTTTTGGGCAGGGTTATTCTCTGCCCGTCGTCAGAAAATCAATATAATTTTTTTTTCCTACAATTTTCTTAACAAAAAGTTACTGAAAATATAGACTTGTGAAAAGAGTAAAAATCCCAAAGTTTATTTAAAAATTCAAGTTTTAGTGTAATAAAATAAACAACTGAATTTTTGAAATTAAGGTCAAAATTTGGAATTAAAACAAAAATATTGCTTTGAATTTTCCAGTTACAAATTTCAGGTTTAAAGTTTCTTCTATAGAAAAAGTTTATTTTAAAAATATCTAGTCTAAGTAAATTCCAAATTTCTATAACAGTAAAATTTTTAAGCTTAATCGTTATAGTACTTAATGAGTACACTATAATATATATTAATTTCGTGATTGTACCTCAAATAAACTATTAAAAAAAATTTAATTATTTCTTTTATTTATTTTTTGGGTAGCTCCAATTAATAAAAAATTATGAAAAAAATATATAATATACTTTGACATATTAGCTATAATATGCCGTTGATTTCATTTTTCTAACTTATTTAGTTCATAACATATAAAAAATTTTAAAAATTTTGTTGAATTGAATTTTTTTTAATATCTCGCAGTCACCTTGAAATTTTGAGCCCAAATACACATGAATTTTATTCAACGTTTAAGACGCAATTTTGAGAAAAAGGCTGACTTTTCGATGCCAATTTGAAATCTTGGAAAAAAGTCGTAATTTGTATATGAAAAGGAACTTTTGAAAAAAAATCGAAATTTCAAGAAAAAACTTAGGATTCTCGTAATGTTTTCTTTTGTTTGGTGAAACGGACTGGTCCTTGGTTATCTTCAAAAATTAAGATACAAACGTTGTCCCATGAAACCAAGAAAGATTAAAAAACACAACAAAGTTTGCTCTAGCGCGTTTCGTTAGCCAAGCTATCATCTTCAGGGAATTACTAACACCTAGGGATATTTGATATACATCGATGTTTCGAAAATATTTGATATTTCCATTAAAAACATCAAATAGTATTCGAAATTTTGCAAAGCAAAGAAATATCGGAAATATCGATATATTTTCATACGATGCATCGATAGTGTGTCGTTGGAAAGTTCCAGGTGTGTCGCCAAAATAGGAGATAACAATTTAAAAATGAATAATAGTAACATTTTTTTTAGTCATCAAAATTATTTGAGAAGCAGCCATGAGGATCTTTTTTTTTCAGAAATTTATTGGGCACGATCATTTTGAAAATATGGGTGTATCTATGTTTTAACATCGATGGTAAAACGTAAAAAATATCGATACATCGTTTAGTTTCTAAACGATGTTTGAAAAATCGATGTATCGCATCGCGACAGAATTAGCGTCATCTGTTGCATAGAATTTATGGGACAAAAGTCCATACCAGCCACCTGAAGGCGACAGTGTGCTTAAATTTTAAAAGAAAAGTTAATAGTTTAATAAAAGTTTTTTGAAAATTAACTTTGAAAAATCGAAAACATTAAATGCATTTGCTGAAATTTCGATTTTAAATTCACATTTATTCATTATTTATCTAGTAGTTGTTATTTTAAATTTTCGGCCAAAAAGAAAAAAAATCCAGTTTTTATCAAAATTTCTAGTTTAAAGTTAAAATTTTCAGTTTCTTTAAGAAAAATTTGTTCGACTTTTTTGTTTATTTTTGTCTCTACAAAAAAAGAGAAAGCAGAAAAAAAATATCATTTTTAAAAGAGTGTAATTTTTGAATTTGAAAAGTTAAAGTTTTTAAATAGAAATCAAAACAAAATTCTCAAAATTTCAAACCAAACTTCCAAATTTGAAATATTTGAGAAAAAATTAATTTTTAAGTAAAACAATGTTAATACCCACTGTACTAGAAATGAGAAATTTTTATGAAAATTCCATGTTTCAATTTGAAAATTGCATATTTTTTAATTCAAAATTTTCTTATTAATCTCGAATAGGTCCCAATATTTTGTTTTAAACCAAATTCTATTTTTATAAACTTTAGTTTCTTTCCGATATTTGACCTTTTTTCCCAATTCTCAATTTAATCTTGAATTTTTATCGAAAAGTAGAAGATTTTTTATAAACATTTGAGATTAAAGTGGACATTTTTGAAATTTCGAGTTTATCTTTTATACGTTAAAATGTTTGTCCAATGTTCGTCTGTGATTTCGAAACTTTAAAAAATTTAATCTCTAAAAGAAATTTTCGATTTTATAAATATTTTTAAACAATTTAATTTAAAAAATTAGAATTATTCAAAATATTCACTTTTCTTAGAAATCTTGACTTTTTATTGAAAACTTAAATTTTACGAAAATATCGATATTTTTCAAAATTTTGATATTTTCTCAAAATTCGTATTTTTCAAGCTTTCAATTTTTTCAAAAATTTGGAATTTTTTGAAAATGTTTTTTAAAAAATTCGAATTATTTTGAAAATTTTGACCTTTTTAAAAATTAGTAGGACTCCAAAAATGTTCAAAATTCGGTATTTATTTGTTCAAAACTTCGCTTTTAAAATTCCAACTTTTTTAAAGTTTGGCATTCTAAAATCTAGTTTAACTTTTTTAAAAGGTCCGATTTTTTTTTAATTTCGACCCTTTTTTGAAAATTTTGAATGCTGCTTATTGAAAATATAAATTTTTTAAATTTTTTTTTTAAATTTCAAAATATTAACGTTAAATTTCTTTTTTTTTTTAATTTTTGAAAATTCAAATTTTTTTCTAATCACAATTTTTTTTTAATTTTGATTTTTTTTTGTTCACCAATACATTTTTTTCTCGAAAATGTTGGCGTTTTTCAAAAAATTTCATTTTTTAATAAAAAAGATTTTAATTTTTCCTGAAAATTTCAGAATTTTTTTAACTTGTCCAATTTTCTTGAAAATTTTGACTTTTGCAATTTTCGAGATCTCAGTAGTTTGTCCTTTTTAAAGTTTTGACTATTTTTTAAAATTTCGACCCTTTTTAAAAATCTTTACTTTGTTCAAAATTATAATTTATTTTCAAATGAAATTAGTATGACTAGATATTTCATTTTTTTGAAAATTTCGATTTTTAAAATCTTTTTAAAATGTTGTCTTCAAGTTTTTTACTATTTCTCAAAGTTGCAACTCTTTTTAAAATATCGAATTTTTCAGAATTTCCACATTTTTGGAACCTTTTTATTGAAAATTTCAACTTTTTTATGAAAATATCGATTTCTAAATTTCGCCTATTAAAATTTTAATTCAAAATTCGTATGTTAAAATTTAGACTTTTTAGAAAATTTGAATTTTTTGAAAATTTCGTTTTTTTAAAAATGTCGAATTCATTTAACGAAATTTTTAAAATTCGATATTTTCTCAAAGCTTCGCTGCTTTTGAAAATTCCGATTTTTATAAATTTTGACATTTTTACAATATTTGGCCTGATTTTTTAAAAGAATATTATCAAAATTTCGAAATATTTTGAAAAACATGATTTTTTTTGAAAATTTAATTTTTTTTTAAAAACTTTAACATTTTTTAAAATTTAAACTATAAAATTAGCTCAAGAACTCTTTTCTTCAAATCCCCAATTTAACCTTGAATTTTTATCAACAATTCGAGAATGTAATCTTGAAATGTCTACTTTAAAATTTTAATCTTCGGTTCAAAAAACGTAGATTTCCAGTTTTAAGTCAAAATTTGGAAGAATCAATAAATAAAAAATAATATAGGTTTCAATTCGGAAGGAAAATAATTGTCATTCATAAAAAATAATTAAAGAAATTAGGCGAAAAAAGGCCATTAATTTAAAAAAATGGTTTAGAAACTTCGAGTTTAGAGACGAAATTTCAAGTTTCTTCTCAAAATTTCAACTCTCGTAATATTGACTTTTTTCTCCAAATGCCAAAATTAATATCAAAATCTCCAAGTTTTTCTCGAAATTTAAAAAAAAGGTAAAAGTTTCGGGTTTACCTATAGTCAAAATTTCGAAATTAAAGTCGAAATTTGGACTTTTATCTCAGAATTTCTGCAAAAAAGTCGGAATTTCATGTTATAGGCGAAGTTTTGAGAAAGAAGTTGAATTTTTGACAAAAAAGCAAAATGTCGAGACTAAAGTTAAAATTGCAATTTTAAATTCAAAATTTCCAAAGAACAGTCGAAATTTTACCGTTAAACTTGAAATTTCTAAAAAAAAATTTTTTTAAGTTGAGGTCCTTGCTGCACTTTCGTAATTTTGACTTATTAAATCCGCAATTAACTACTTAAAAAACATCGGAAGAGCATCGATGCATCATTACCGAAAACTGATGTTTGAGACATCGGTAATTCATTAAAAAAATATCGATACTTTTTTGAACGATATTGCAGCCCTAAACACTGATTGGATTAAAGTATTCGATATTTAAAAATATCGATGTTAGGGAATCGATGTATCGAAACAATATCGATTATACTTTCGATGTATTACATCGAATAAAAGCATCGATATATTTTCCAATTGGACACTCTACTAACACCTAATTCTAAAATTAATCCGTATATGCCAAGAATATTTACTTCGTGCATGATCGACCGCATTCGATCGCGCATACAAATCGCAGTGTCACAATTCCTTATCTATCAACTTTAACTAAATATTTTTAACAGAGATGAGTGGCCTAATGGCCCAGCGCAACCATTCATAAGGTTGCCTCCAGACCTATGGATGGCTAAGATTTCACATGCATTTAATATAGAAGTCTTATTTACTACTCTTAACAGTTTAATATTATTATCTATTCTATGATATAATTCAAAAGCATGTCGAGCCACACTTGACTTCTCAGTTCTTCCGTACCTCATATGAGCCAAATGCTCCTTCAGTCTGATTTTAAGAGATCGTCTAGTCTGCCCTTGGTTTCAGGGGACAACATTTGTATTTCAATTTTTTTTAAATGTTTAGAAAAAAATTGAGAAATACGAAGAAAAAATTAATTTTTTAAACGAAATTTCAAGAAAAAGGTTGACAGTTTTTTGAAATTTAGGAAGCTTATTATATTTAGAAAAAAAAGGCAAAATATTACATAAATATGAAGTTCTGAAAGTAATGTAGAAATATGGAAAAAGCTTTAAATTCTCGAATTATAGAATTTAAAAATTTCGTGTATATTCTTAATTTTTAAGAAAAAGTAAAATTTAGAAGAACACTCTCAATTTACAAAAAAGTATAATTTAACATGAAGATTCAAGAGATAACCCGAAATGTAGATGTTAATCGATTCGTCTTTTACCTTTATTTTCGCATTTTACTCGCAATGCTCTAAAGCCATAATAAGGTCGTCCTTTTGGAGTGGAATGAATAAAAAAAATCCTAAAACTGTAAAAAAAATAAATAACTGCAACCACGAGAAAATAAGCTAAACATTTCAATAAAAATTCTGGTTCTAATTTTACTGAAATTTTATTTCGTAAAGATTTAACCGAAATTCTAAACGGTTTCTCATACAAACTGCAAGATGCTTTTAATATTTTCTTTATAAACTTCGAGTTACTAATGTCTACTTTAATCTTTAAATTTCGACTTTTTTAAATATATATTGAGACTGAAATTTTCTTTAATGAAATTTTGATTTAAAAATTTTACTTTTAATCTAACAATATCCAAAACCTTTAAATTTCGAGAGGCTTTTTGTGTTTTGACTTTAATATCTTTTATAAATACAGATGTTAAACAGAATGTTTACAATGTATTTTGAGATCCTGACAAAATTCGATTTTTTTCTCAAAATTTCGAAATAAAATCTATAAACTTCAATTTTTTTGAATTAATTTCAAGTCGCATCTAGAGGGCTATGGAGAATTACGATATTTTCTGAAAAGTCTTAGCAAATTTATTTGGATTCATTTTCGAAATTTCAACAAAACATTGACATTTTGAAATAAAATTGAATATTGAAAAAACAATTAAATTTATTCTCAAAAAAATCCAAACTAAGCTACTTACACTAGCAATCTAACAATAAGTTTTGATTGCTTGAATTTAATAATTTAACGTTATGCAAATTACATTTAGGCTTGTGCATTTTTAGTATTTATCGTTGGAATTTTACTAAGCTTTGAAAGAATATAAGATAAACTTCGAGTTATTCGACCAAAAAACAGAAGTCGTTCGGAGAGAGTGCAAACCATATTTCACAAAGATGTCAATAATTTTGTGGACAAAACAAGCAGTTCAGGTCGCCTTGCAAAGAAAACAGTTGTATCGATTTCTAATAAAATGCCGCCTAAAAGATTCGTCCTGAAATCGCGATATTTCCCGGAAGTAACTCACAGATAAGGCGACTTCTTATCAACGTTAGTATAACTTCGTAACTGACAACGCAAAGTAATTTCAATCATAGAAATATTTTGAATAGAAGTTGTATCTTTTGACAGTTTAAAAGGCCGCTACCCTTTAACTCATTGGTGGGGCACATTTCCTCTGAACATTTTACTCCCCCGTTTAAATATTTGATCATATTCAATTCTACATATACAACGTTTGTGCATTTTCGACAAAAAAAAAACCTTTTTCTTTTTTTCGTTCGTTATTCGCAGAATTATTGGGTTTCGTCAGAAGATAATTAAATGGGAAAACGCGTAAAACACAAGTGATAATCTTGTTAGGAAACTCAAAAATGGTAGCGAGAATACCGGTAGATTTATGATTAGTTTTGACATTAATTTAACAAATAACGCTCTCGCATGCTCCCGGAAATTCCCCAAAGAACATAGTGCCAAAGTAGAAAAATAACTGAAGAAGAAATGCACATAAATCGTGCTATTCCGCTGAGGTTGCTCCAGAGGGAATTCGATGCCACCCGAAACTGTAGGGAACGGATTTGTTTTTATTAAGAATCTATTTGAAGTCGACTTACTTCGTACAAAAATCGCAGCAGTGTTCCCTTATTTGCCCTAATGAGGTACTTTTATTTTAATGAGATAACATTTTATTCATGGTTTAGTTAGTAGGGATGGCACGAAAGATTTATGAAAACGTAAATATTTGTAGCGTTGTGAAATTAAAAAAGAAACTTCGACCTAAGACCTAAGGCAAATAAAACTTGAGCTCTTAAGCAGTCGTTTAAACTGCGAAATTGCTCTGTTGAATAAGCGAATCTCCGTAAGCCTCAAATTGGATTATTAACCCCAATACACAAACAATAGACGAAAACAAAACCCCGCGCGTTTGAAACGGAATATTAATCGATACTTGGATTTATACTCCTCGCTTTAACTCTATTTATTCAAAAGTGTATTGCTCTCTTATTTTTGAGTGGAATATTTTCGAATCGATGCTCCAGGTATCATAAGAAGCTTCTAGGCTTTAGAGGCTTTTAAAAACCCTGAAACTCACCCATAAAATTTCTAAAACGGTGAAATTCTTCTGGAAGCTTTTACGAATCTCTTGTGGTTCTGAAGGCTTTCAACAAACTCCAAATGGTCTCGATTCAGAAAACTTTTAAAAAACATGTTGAGATTAAACGTTTAGGTTAAGACGTCGCAACAAGCTTTTGTGAATTTTTAAATAATATTTAGTGTTTAGAACGCCCATAAAACTCTAATGGGCTCTTTAAAGTATTTGCGAGTATAAAACTTGGAAATGTTGTTAGAGATTTGAGGGTTCTAAAAAAAAGCTTCCGGAGGCTCTTAACAAAACTAAAAATTCTTTGCAGATTTTAAAGTTTACATAATGACCCCTGAAACTTTTTAAAAAGGTCTTGTATTTTGTAAAACCAGTGGCTTACCCAGTGAGAAGCGATGAATAATTTATTAATTTTTTTTTAGTCGAATTTCATCAATTTTAATAACCACCCTTTTATTATTTATGCCATCGTGTAATCATACGTTCTGTTTTAATAGATTAACGATTATTTACTTTATTTACTTATAAGAATTAGAGGAAATTTTACACTACTTTGCAAATGCAAGTCGTAATCAGTTGAAATTTTAAATTAAGAATTTTGAAATCAAAATAAAATAAAAAAAGTTGAAGTTTTAGTTTTAGGAAAAAATATTGAGAAGAAAATCAAAAATTTTATTACAAACTAGAAAGTTTAGAAAAAATTACAATCCCAAAATTTTCCCGAAATTTGTGTTAAAAAAATCCGAATATTTAAATAGCAAGTTTACGGAGTTTTGGAGAAAAATTCAAATTTTCAGAGAAATTACATTATAAAATCATTTGGAGATTTCGATCGAACTTCGATTTCAAAGTTGAAATTTTATAAAAAAGTATAATTTTTTTAATTTACCTATACAATAAAATGTATTAGAAAAAAGTGAAAATTTACAGAAAAAAAATTAAAATTTATGATAAATATATTCTCAAACAGAGTAAAATTGTAAGGACATTGAGGTGATTTTGATAAAAAAATTAAAGCCTAACATCCAATTTTTAATAGAAAAAGGCTTAAACTTCGAGAAACATTCAAATTGTACCAAAAATGGAAATAAACATTTAATACAAAATTTGGAATTAATATTAAGTTGACAAATATTATAGTTTAAAATTGTTTGTTAAAATTCAGAATTTTGTTAAAATTAAATCCATAGAATTTCAATTTTTTTTTGAAATTTTCATCTTTATAAGAAAATTTTTAATTTTACGTTACATTTTTTGCTAAATGATCACTTTATTAAATTTCTCAACTAAATTGCAATTTGGTTGCGTTTATTAATTTTTCTTAAAACTTAAATTTCAAAATAGAAATTTCGACTAATTATTTACGTATATTTTTCGAAATGCTTACGTTTGCCAATATTTGAAATTTATACTTGCAATTCTTCTTTTCTAACATTTAGATTTTAAACCGATTTAAAAAACTTAACTATACAAAAAACCGAGTTTGATCTCAATATTTTTAACCTATATAAGCTTAAATTTTACGAAAACTTCCCAATTTAGTATTTTTTTTACAAATTACGATTTGATTTATTAATTTCAAAATTACTTTTTTAATGACATTTTCCAAGAGAACTCGAAAATTAAAACTTAAAAAGAGAAAAAGAGATTTAATTGGCGCTCAAAATTATGACCAGAAACATTTTTTTTTGAAATGTCGATATTGAATTGGATGGTTTTTGCATAGTACTTTTTAAAGCATATAAATAAATCGAACAATTTTATAATTATAATAAACACCAAAATAATTAATTTTGTTGACAAATTTTTAAAAACATATTTAATTCAAATATTTGTCAATAGCTTTAAATCAGGGGTTCCCAAACTTTTTTGATCATCGACCCTTATATAATTTTTTGAAACCTCCATCGAGCTCCATAAAAGTAATTTGCAGTTAATTAAAATAAACCGGTCTGTTAGGTAGGTAGGTACTGTGTGTGCATTTATGTTATGATTTTAAATAGTTATTAAAATAATTTTACATTGTTTAGCAATAGTTTTATGGAAAATATCTTAATATTTATTAAATAATAAGTAATTATAAATAAGTAAAATATCTACAAATTTATTGCTTCTTGATCAATAAGATGGGTGTGCCTGGTGTTTCGTTTTAAGGTTCGCTATTTAAATTTATTTTTCCTTCAACCTCCAATTGACCGCCTGGCTCAGATCGACCCCTAATTTTGTTAATAGACCCCTGGGGGTCTATATAGACCACTTTGGGGACCTCTGCTTTAAATTACTACAACGCTGGTAAAACCAAAGATGCACACCTCGGGAAATAGCAAATCCAGCTGCCTGAAAGTGGTATCCTGGAAAAGAGAAAGGAGATCAAATAAAATATTAGAATTAAAACAATTTCTAATAGAGCACAATGTAGACATGCTTTTTCTGAGTGAAGCTATACAGAACGGAAGCGACAAGGTAAAAACACCAGAAATAGAAGAAGGGTAGAGAGGAACAACAATACTAGTAAAAAGAAACCTAGATCACTTCACTCCAAAGCAGCCGGAAACAAGTCACTTAGAGAATAATATGGTGTCAGTTAGAATGGAATATAACAAAGAAATTAGAATAGCATCGGCATACATCCCACCGAATAAATTAGTTCATGGAGAAATTTTTAAAAAATATTTATTGCAAACGAAACAACGTGAATAGCAGGATATTTTAACCCAAAACATCTGCAATAGAACTGCAGAGGAGCAAGGAATACCAAAAGCACAGCGCTGGAAAAATATGACACTGAAAATAACATAGATGTTTTGGCTTCCAGGGAACCAACACATTATGGCCATATAGGAGGACCTGACATACTGGATGTGGGAATATTCAAGAACATAACCTCAATTATCTAAATATATACAAAATCTAAATTAAGTTCAGATAATAATCCGATATTTATACAAAGAGGAGGAAAAGACTTATTGAAAGAACAAGAGTTAGTTAAAAGAACTAACTGGCTAAAATACAAAAGCTATTTTAAGGAAAACCTGGCAATAATGGAGGAGATATCAAATAATAATGAATTGGGAACAATTGTTAAAAAGATACAAGAAAATATTCTAAATGCTGTCAGCGTGGCGACGTATTAAGAAAGACGAGATTATAGAAGAAGTAATCGCTATATAAAAGAATTAGCAAGAGAGAAAAACAAGCTAAGGAAAAAGTATCACATAACACTTGATCCTCAAGATAAGAAAAATATGAACAGAGCACAGACTGGACGTTGAGGCAGCAGAGGAATGCAGAATGGGACAGAAAACTAGAAGAAGTAATAGTGCAAGATAATTCCCTTTGGCAATTATACAAAATTCTAAAAAAGAAAAGAACTTAAACTCCTTGTATGCACTCCAAGGGGAACAGTGTATACCCCGGAAGAAAAAGCGGAAGCTCTGACTGACCACTTGGAATAGCAATGCCACTCTAGCTACAGAAAATACAATGAACAACAAGTAACACAAGTGAACAAGCTACTGAGTCAAAAAGCAGAAGCAAATAAGGATGAAGAACCAATAAGGGAAACAAATGTAGACGATAATCAAGAATATAGTGAGGAAAAAAGCCCCAGGAATCGATCAAATCTCAACTCTGGTCATAAAGAATCTCCCGGAAGTAGAGATTGAAGACATCAAGAAAATTATGTGCTCGACAATAAAAATGGAACACTTTTCTAGCATATGGAAATTTGCCCAGGTAGTGATGATTCCAAATACGGGAAAAGACCCCACATATCCCCAAAATCAAAGACCAATAAGTCTTCTCCAAGCCATAGGTAAAGTGGCAGAAAAAATAATCTGCTTAAGATTGCAAGAAGAATTGGAAAGATTAGAGGTAATAACGGAAAAACAATTTGGATTTAAGACGGAACACAGCACCACACAACAAGTGTTGAGGTTGGTCGAAGAAGTTGCGCAAGGATTTAACGGTAAACAGTCTGTTTAGATGTTGTCAAGGCTTTTGACAAAATCTGCCATAAAGGATTATTATATAAAATGCATAGAGCGAATATCAATCTCAAAATAACAGGAATAATGCAATCCTATTTGGAGAACTGGAAATTTGAAGTAAAACTAGATAAAAAAAATAAGAACTGGGGTTCCACAAGACTCAGTTCTAGGCCCCACTCTATTTAACATACATATGTATGATATTTCCAATCAAAACGGAGTCAAGATATGCGGATGAGACAGCGATTCTAGAAAAGCATAGAAAACAGGAAATAATTGTAAGAAGATTGCAAGAAGCACTATAACAAATGGAGGAATGGTTTGAGAAATAACGTATAAATGAGATTGGGGACAAAATTACAGCAACATACATGACAAAAAAAAAGGACACAGCCAGAGGGAAATTTAAATATTTTTAATGAAGACATTCTGTGGACAGAAGAGGCAAAATATCTAGTAATAATCTTGGATAAAAAATTAACATTTAAGAAACACATGAAACACGCTAAGAAGAAAGCCATGAAGGCAACAAGAACTTGTTCGGTACTGTGCAGAAAGAAGCTTGAAGAAAGTTTGAGAAATAAACGATTAGTTTACGAAGCAGTTATACAACCTATAATGACTTATGGTGCAGCGTACTGGGGAGATACAACAAAATCTAACATATTACAAAGATTACAAAACACAACGTTAAGGATGATAGCCAACGCCCCCTGGTTTGTAACCAACAGAAGAATTCACGAAGATCTACAAATCGAAACGATAGAAGAGGTGGTAAGAAGAGAGTTCGGTAGAGCAGAAATACATTCAAATCGACAACTCAAGGAAATAGTGGATTATGCGCCGCAACATTTTCCTAGATTCAAAAGGCCTAGGACGGTTTTAAGAAGATGATGTAGTCTACTAACCTCGGGTTTTAGTGTGGTTTCCCCAAGGGCATGGTCAAATAGCTAGTAGACGAAAGAAAAACAAGTCGCTCCACAAGAGCTTTAAGAGGACGTTTCCAGAAAGAGAGAAAACGGCAAAAATATAAGCAGATATGCAACATCTGCAACACACGAGAGACAGACATGGAAGGTTTAAATCTCAAGAGAGGTAAAAGAGCAACTACCGCTACAAGCAGATAGGTAAAATCTGCAACGCAAGAGAGACAGACCCGGAAGGTCTGAATCTCGGAAGAGGAAAAAGAGCAATAATAAACAAGTGAGGTACAAAAGTTCTTAAATAGAACAGCGCGACAAAGGGATAAAAGGAAAATATTCTTGACATCATATGGAGACTAGCAAACAAAGTACAGGAAGAAATTTTATAGCTTGCAGTTAAATGTTGAACTGTTTTTGAGATTTTAACCTTAAATTGATATATTTTACATTGAGCTCCGAAACTTTCAGAAAAATGCAGAAAGTTTTTCTTAAAGCTCAACATATAAATCTGCCTTTCTCTCAAAACCATTCCTAACATAATGCGTTTTACCAAAAATCTTCCTTGTCATATTGCGTTTCACACATGATCAGTACACATTTTATTTGTATTCATGGTATATTGTATAGTTTATTGCGCTTCAGCTATCTCACATAAATAAATATCAGCAGTGACGATTGTCCTTAATATGACTTGATCTACAAAATATACAAAACTTATCTTTTTGAGCAACCCTTTCCAAAGTCAGTAGGATTATGTTTCGATAGAAATTGATAGAAACAAGAATTTCAAAAATCGGTCAAGAATTACGACCTGTAGTGTGATATAATACTTACACACCTAAATGTTGGTATTTTTTAGAATTCCGTTCCTTAAGTGAAAAAAACGGAACCCTTATAATCCCGCTCTCGTGTACGTCTGTCACAAAAAGATTTTCCTCGAGAACTGTGTAACGTAGAAATTCGACATTTTGCAAAGCGTTAGTTCTCGATCACCCACGCAAATACCGATAGCCAACGAGTAAAAAAGAAAATGTTTTATAATTGTTGGGTTAATTTGGTCTCCGAAAAATCAAGTTTTAGGTAACACATCTTCTAAGGATCCTTAAATATTTTTTTAAGAATTTTTGGTCCAACGGTCTTAGAGGTACAGCTAAAAATGTGTACAATGTGACCGTTGCCACTGATCTCCTAGGTTTCTAAAGATAAAACGAAAGATTTTAATTAGGGTTAGTTTAATTTGATCCTGGATTATCGGAGAACTGCAAGTTTTTTCGATATCCTAATAGATAGAAAGAAATTATGTTGTGGAAAAATAGGTGCTTGCATTCCAAGGCTTTTTGACCCATCTGTTAATAATTTGTTTTAAATAAAAAACTTGATTTAGCTAAAGGACAGAATGCCGATCAAATTTGTCTTTTACATTATTTCATTTAGATGAATATTTGCGGAGTTAGCACTAGTTCACGCAACGCAGTAATTGCGGCTGGAATCGGAGACATTACCAACACAATTATCAGTTCCATAAATATTTGGTTTGAAAGATTGCAGAAAACAATGTGTATGTCTGAAAATGCACAATTTTTGTATTTTTCAATTATACCAAATGAAAATTTGGGTAAAATTGCAAATTTATACATAAGTAAAAATGATTTAATTTGTTCTATTGACTGTTTACCGTAGTACCGGTACGGAACCTTAATTGAACGAGCTCGACTCGCTTTTGGCTTAATTATTATTCAGTAAGAATCTTTGACTTAATCCTAGTTTGAAAATGCATTAAATAGTATTATTTTTTAGAAAAAAGTCTCTTATTGTGGAATTTTTAATATATGTTTCTTTTTAATTGTTAATAAAGTTTAATAGTTATGAAAAGTCTCTATCGAAAAAGCTAATTTCAATTAATTTGGTGCATAATTACCCGTGATATAACCAATTTTATGGCAAAAATTCGAGATTTTGGGCACTTCCCAATAATGGAGCAAACGTAGTTTTACAAACTATGCATCTTTCTGCATCAAAAATCGTTTTAAGTGTCACAATAGAAGTCGTAAAGATTTTTCGCCATTTTAGATGCTAAGGATATTAGGGGTGAAAGACTGAAATCAAATAAAACAGCTTTCTTTCAGCTCGTACACGAATAACCTATTTTTCAAACTGGAAAGTGCGCCGAGTTCGAACGATAAATTTTAAACTTTGCTTTACAGGAGCTAATTCAAGTCACGAGATATCGACACCCAATGTCGCGAGTGAATAAAAAAAGTTTAACCGCTGCAAACTTTCCGAATTTCCTCTAAATTAACGCCCAAGTTGTCTTCGATAAATTATTGTCAATCGAACGTTTATGGTGATGGGGTTGTAATGCTATGTTTTAAACGATTATACCTAATTGAAATATACCACATTTCATTTAGTTTCCCTAGAATCTGAAAACGTTATATTGTTCTATTTAATTTTTCCTAGATCAAAACTTGTTGACCTTGGGTTGCTCTAACGCATTTCGATAGCCAAGCTTTCATCTTCAGAGAGATACTGTATTTCTCTTCAGAGAGATACTATATCTCTCTTCAGACAGATACTGTATCTCTCTGAAGATGATAGCTTGGCTATCGAAACGCGTTAGAGCAACCTTTGTTGTGTTTTTCTTGGTTTCGGGAGACAAGATTTGTATTTCAAAAGAATCAATATTTTAAGGAAAACCATTAAGCATTGTAGTTTTAAAACTCAGAATTTTAAGAAGAAACTCAACATTTTAAAAACAATTATAATTTTTATAATAAAAAATTCTTAAAATTTCGAATTTCTGCTTAAATTTTCGACCTTATAATCTTCAAATTCAATTTAAAACTGGAATATATCAAGTTTTTCTAGAAGTTCCTACATTTAATTTGATATTTTCCTCGAAGCTTAAAATTTCTAGAAAAATTAAAAATTTTGTGCATAAGGTCACTGATTTGAAAATATTTCGTAAAACGCGATAGAATTTCTTTAAAATTCTTTCCATAGTATTTGATAACTACCGAGGGAATTTAGAAAAGCATCAGATCACCAGGATCTCTTTGCTTTTCTATTTTATTTTTGCTACTCGTAATGTAAATTTAACGAGTTAATTAAGATTCAATTTTGGTTTCCGCTGCTACCGAAAATAGAACAGAGGCCGAAATACTTCGATATTTTTTTCAAATTTAACAAAATGTTGAGCATAAATTAGAGATTTAATGAAACCTTTAATAGAGGTTGAGATTTGATAAATTTCAAATGTTGGTCATTTTCTGGTATACAGTTTAAAGTTAGTGTTCAAAAAAATATAAAATCTAAGCATAAACTGTAAACCTAATTTACAGGGTACACCATTTATATATTACCAACAAATTTTTATCATCTGGCCCGCATCATAATACGAAAAAAATTTATTTGGCCCCTTGACGAAAAAAGTTGCCCTTGGTGGGCAGAGTGTGCAATAGGAGTTCCAATTTAATTAATACCATTAATGACGAGGTATTGAACATCTTTTTTTATTTTGTGTTATATCAAATATTTTGCTTTTTGGCCTGTTTATAACACGTTTAAGCATGATATACCTTAATTCGTTAAGACCTGAAAGAATATAAATGCTTGTAAACTTGACTAGAGCAAATTAAAATTTCTAGAAATTGTTTCCATCTGAATTAGGATAATTTAGGTCCTCTTTTATTTTGTTGTTTAAATTTTTCAGATAGTAATCTCTGTCTAGAGTCTAGAGAGTCCTTTTAGGATTCCAAAATTGCACACCAGGGCCGACGGTCGTGCTTTGCTCTATTATTGGGAAATGAAAAAAACGCCACCACGATTTTTCGCCATAAATGTAACTATATCTCGATTAATTTTGCACCAAATATGTTTTTGGCCTGAAAAGAGCTTTTTTTTTGGTGGAACGGACTGGTCCTTGATTATCTTCAAAGACTGAAATACAAATCTTGTCCCCTGAAACCAAGACAGATTAAAAAACACAACAAAGGTTGCAGAGAGATACTAACACGTTTCGATAGCCAAGCTATCATCTTCAGAGAGATGCTGAACACGTTTCGATAGCCAAGCTATCATCTTTAGAGAGTTGGAACAACCTTTGTTGTGTTTTTAATCTTTCTTGGTTTCAGGGAACAAGATTTGTATTTCAGTCTTTGAAGATAACCAAGTTTCTATCGACTTGGATTTTCTCAGAACAGAACCCTATTGATTTTTGGAATGATTGGTCAGCTAGTTTAAATTTTATCAGAGAAAAACTTAGCTTAACACAGAAGAATCTAACTTAGGAATCAAATGTTCTTATAATTTTTATACATATTATAGATCAAGTTCGTCTTAAGTACAGTGTTGTTCAAATGGTAACGAAATTATGACAAGCGTGTCAAAGATGACAAGTCAAATTTATTTATTTCATACCATTATCGCCCAAGAATAATTAACATTGTTGATATTTAATGTGAGATGCTGAAGACACACAACGATGAATATAAGATATCGAAATAAAATGTACTATAGTACAGAGCTGGGATAATTACTTTTAAAAAGGAATCATTACATTACCCATTACTTTTTTAAAAAAAGGAATGAAATTACTTCGAATTACATTACTATTGGTTAAAATGTAATTAAATTACCTATTACTGAGAAAAACGAATGAATTACAAAGGAATTACATTTTCAATTGTTTTTTAAATTTTACAATATAAGCGATAATATATAAGGTACAAAATTTATTTTTTATTTGGTAATACAAAATAAATTATCAACTAAAGGACACATACACAATGTAATGTTAACTTTAGTGTCATAAATGTTATGATTTATATTACAGGAAAGAAGCTAAATAATAGCCTTAAAAAAGAATTCATAAAGTTCATTTTAGCAAATACAAAAAAATACAAAAAATTTAGATTTTGTAATTTCGACTTTTTTGAAAAGTTTGAGTTCGAAATTTCGACATTTTTAAACATTTTTATCATTTTTTTTTAATTTTGTCCTTTCCCTAATTTTTTTCAAAATGTCGACCACTTTTGAATATTTCGACTTTCTTTGAAAATGTATACTTTTTTGAAAATACTGACTTCTATTAAAAATTCCGAATTATATTTCAAAATATCGACCTTTTGAAAATTCGCACTGTTTTTGGAGAAGTCGATTTTTAGTGCAAAATTGCACTACTTTTAATTTATTACCTTATTTTGCAAATTTCGACTTGTTTTGAAATTTTCGATTTTCGACAGCCAAGCTGTCATTTTGAGAGGGGTACCGAAGATGACAGCTTGACTGTCGAAACGCGTTAGAGCAAAGTTTGTTGTGTTTTTTAATCTTTGTTGGTTTCAGAGAACAAGTTTTATATTTCAAAAAGAGTAATAACAAATTTTTATAATTAACTCGAAAATTATTTAAAAAATCAATTTTAAACTAAATGTCGAGAAAAAAAGTCCAAAATTAAGTAAAAATCTCCAAAAGTAAGATTTTGAGTTTTAAGTCATATTTTCAGGAAAAAAGTAAAGATTGAAATAAATAGTTTTAGGCAATAGAGAAGAATTAAATGAATGTAGAGAAAAAAGAATTAAAAAAATAATGTATTTTAGTAGTTCTGAGAAAAAAAGGCATTTAACCTCAAAATAAAAAATATTAAAATTATTTTGAACTTAAAATCGAAATTTCGAAATCAACAAAAATGTCAAAAGAAGTAAAAATTTGCAAACAAAATCGAAATTTGAAATTTAAAATAAAGTTTTTCGAAAAATACTAAAAATTGAAAACGAAATTTTGACTACTCTTCCTTGAAGCAGAGCAACTTGAAATATTCCTTTTTGAGTTTAGAAAAGTCGAAATTTCAAGAAAAAAATGAAGTATTTGAGTTCAAACCGGAAATTTTAATATTAGGGTAGAAATTTTAAGAGTTAACTTGAATTAGGTTCTTAAAAGTTTTATCTTTTGTAAAAGTTTCAATTTTTTCTCAAAATATCGGTTTTAATCTCGAAGTGGCTATTTGTTTCCAAATTGATTTTTGTTTAAAAATCAAAATATCTTAGAACAAAGAATATTTTTATTTTTTAACGAAAATAAATTTTGTCATGAAAATGTCAACTCTAATTTCATTTTTTTAGGTTTCCGTATTTTAAAAGAAAAAAACGGAACCCTTATAATCTCACTCCCGTGTCCGTCCATCTGTCACAACGACATTTACTTTGAAAACTATGTACCATAGAAGTTTAAAATTTTGCACAGCGTTAGTTGTTGCCCACGTCAACGCAAATACCGCCAGCCAATGGTTAGAAAAAGAAAATATTTTATAATAAAATGGGAATTAATTTGGTCCCCGAAAAATCAAACTTAAGTTAATATATCGTGTAAGATATCATTTGAAATAGCTATTTCTTAGGATCCTACAATTTTTTTTTATAATTTTCGATCCAATCGTCTTAAAGTTACAGCTGAAAATGTGTCAGAAATGACCGTCCTCCCTCCCTGTTCTCCTGGGTTTCTAAGGATAAAATTTATATTTTAATAGGGTAAACAGATATTGGGCCATGTATTATCGGAAAACTGCGGTTTTTTTTGATATCCTAATAGTCATTGAGACAAAAAATATTTTATATAAAAATAGGTACCTACTTGCATTCCAAGCCCTTCTGACCCATATATAACAATTTTTTTCAAATAAAAATTTTGATTTAGCTAAGGAATAGAATGCAAATCAAATTTGTCTTTTATATTATTTCATTTAGAAGATGAATATTTTTGAATTTAGCCCTAGTTTATTAAAATGCACGCAACGCGGTTATTGCGGTTGTAATCGAACATTTTAACGCGGACCGAGGCGATCTTATAAACTGCGTTATTCATCGAGTTATTGCGAATAAATGCTTTTAGCATTAACTGTAGAAATAAGTATGTTTATCTGAAAATGGACAATTTGTTTATTTTTCAATTATAACAAGAATATTTTAATAAAATTTTATATTCATGTGTAGATAAAAATGATTTAACTTGGTCTGTTGACTATTTTTCCACTGCAGTAATTGGTACGGAACCATAATTGTTCGAGCTCGACTCGCTCTTGGCAGATATTTTTTTATTAAAACGTAGAAATTAAACTTAAAATCTCGTACCTCGTCTCAGCTACTGATCTGTGATTAAAGTCAGCTCGAAAATACATGTACCCGAAATTTTTAGAAAAATTAGACATTTTGAGATTAGTCGTAAATACCAAAAATTAAAAAAATCACATACTTACACAAAAAAATCTCTGATGATTTTAAATCGACTTAAAACTAACTTGAAAAATAACTTTGTTTTGGAATTATTTTTGGGATTGATCCAAAAATTAAAGTCAGAAATATTACGAAAATGTTATTGTTTCTAATCATTAAAATACAAAAATAGATAGCTCTGCAACTTTTTATTTAGATTTCTGAACTTTTCGCTGATTAACTAATACAGGTTCCAGAAAACAAGAAAATACAACACTAATATAGTGAACGCAAAAACATAACAAATGCAAGATGTGAAATTGAACTGAAATACAAAGATAGGTGGCTCTATAACTTTATAACTTCTATTTACATTTCTCCACTTTTCATTGTTTAGTAATCAGAGATTCAAAAATGCTAACAAAAAGGAGCAAGGTGTGAAATTGATAATTTGTTCAACGTTGTTATTGCATATTTAGGCATTTTAGATTTCTAGGAAATCAGTTGTGTTTTTAACAAAAATTGTTAGTCCACTAAAATTTTGATGACTCCTACATCACGAAAGTTTTATTGAAGGCACCTTTTACAGGAACCTATAAGAGGTGCCGTCAATAAGTTTCAAAACAAAACTAAACGTTGTCAAATTAAGGTAAATTTTCTTTTATTTTAATGTAACTATCATGTTTTAAAGCTTAACATAATTAAATGTTAGAACGCGCAATTTCAATGTTCGAAATTCACATCTTGGTTTAGAGTCGTTTCGTACTAATAGTTACTAAAGGTATAGCCTAAAGACTTTTTGGACCCTCCACAGCATGAGCTCCATGCCGGAGACTGCGTCTTGACCGCTACAACCGTTCTGAATGCTACGCTTGAAAATCGTCGAAATCAAATTTTTCAGGGATCTCTTGTTGGGCAATCTTTTGGAAGAACGGAACGAATGTTCAGTGCTCACAATCGAACCGTGCACTATCCGTGCCCTGAGATTGTTCTCTAGTCCATGTCCAATGAGAATAGTCGTGGCACTGCTGGAACTCATGAGATGACGACGAAGACATTTCACGGGATGCTTCGCTGTTATCCCGAAAAAGCATGTGTTATATTCCACGATCTTATTCTCATAAAACTACTATAAACCAGGCGCCCATCCATCCCCACCTCAGTCGCTTTGCTCCACTCGAGCCCCCGCACAGTAAAACACATTTCACAGTACAACGCATAAACTCCGTAGTTAACATCGATTGGCACATACCTCCACGGCTTAGTTTTTACGTAATGTTGAAAAGGTCTGTTCAATTTATTCATGGCTTCATTCCATACGTGTAATTTACTGGTGGTGCACCCTTTGGTGCTCGCCTTCCCCCCACAGTAGTGAAACTCGCACCGTTCATGCGTCAAATACTTGTTTTTGGTCAGGAAGAAAGAGCTGCCGCAGCGGACGCACGGTATCTTAAATGTGGAGCCGTTGGTACCACCGCAACTGGCAAAAAGTGATCGCTTCTACTTCATGTGAGACTCCTCCAAGCTGCGGACAATCGAACTCCCGGACAACCCATTTTCTTCCAGAAAATCGCTAGAGTCTCTCAAACTACTAGACTCTAGCTCCCCGTTGCAATCATTCCACATTGGACGTAACTTATATTCATTTACGTTGACATCGAATTCCTTCACTGGAAATCGGTCGCTCCTGAATATAACGGGCTGATTATTATCAGTTTTTACGGGATATCCTAAGCTGAGCATCTGCTCTTGTGTTATTATGCAACTATGCAAAAATTCTGCGAATTTGCTCTCGGGGATGTTAAGGTATGGACATCGCTTTCATGTGTTCCAGCTTTTTCGAGTTTTCCTTTTTCTGGTCGGGCAGCGGTACCTCCGATCTTTTTTGGCATTTTCCTTGGCTATTTCGTAACCATTTCGTCTGGATTCGATGCTTGACGGTTGACTGTTTTCTTTGTTGCTACTTTTGTCAGCTATGATATCTTCTGGGTCAGGATCCTCTGCACACAAAAAACACAGATTAATAAAACGCAATATTACCACATCATCCCCACCATTATCTTTAGTTTCAGACTTCTATGCCAATCATCAATCGATCGGTTATAATGTTTAAGTTTTCAGGATAGCCTACCTTAAACAAATAGCAAACCATTTAGGCAAAACGTTAGTGTCCCAAATTTCTCAACATTGCAAAATTCTACTAGGAACTCGGAAATGTTACTATCCCTAGATTTAGTTTCATTAATTAGTGAATAATTTGGGATTTTCTGCTAATTCGATCGAACAATTATAAAATTTTTGGCATATCATATCTGAAACAAATGCCCCAAGAGAACGCTATTTTGCAAAATTCTATTATGACCTGCGACATTAAATTTGGAATTCTGGCATCACGTTTGAAATTGTAAATAAAGTTAAACTTCAAATTTACAATTCAAAGCTGTTTGTATCAAAAACAACAAAACTTCAAAAATCTGAAAACAAAATTAATTATAAATTTAAGTATGCAATACTCTAGAAATAATAATAAAACAGACCATCGCTGATAAAACATAAAAACGGATAAGAATAGAACACAAAAACGCAGAAAATAAAAGAGAACTTGAAATTTTAGATTGTAATGAAATAAAAACTTGGTGTCCAAGCGAACAGACTAAAACGCTACACCAAATCGTACAATCGAAAGAAACACAATGAACTTTTCAATAAAAACAAAAACAATTTTACCGAACAATGGAACAAACAACAGAAGGCAAAAACATAACAAGGATGCCGCTTAAAAGTTACCACCAAGGGTAGAAGATATCAAAAAGTTCTGGGAAAACATAAAGTCGAGCAGAAAAATACATAACAACCAAGTGAAATGGATAGAGGAAGAAAGGAGGAGAACGGGAAAAACACGATCCATGCGATCTAACAACATAACGAAAGAAGACATTAAAAAAGCTATAAAAAAGACACAAAACTGGAAAAGCCCCGGATAAGACAGCATCCACAACTACTACATAAAATACTCACCAGCAACGCATAAACCCTTAGCAAGCTTTTTCTCCAAAGTAATAAGAGAACCAGAAACAATACCCAAATTTTTGAACTAAGGACTAGCACAACTACTATCAAAAATTCAAGTGTACACTTAGAATTCTAGTAAATATAGACCTATCACATGTCTATCTACGATGTACAAATTATCACAGACAAAATATACGAACATCTAGAACAAAACAAGGTCATCACAGAAGAAAAAAAGGGATGTAGGAAAAGATCAGAAGGTTTCAAGGAACAGATAATTATTGACAGCACCCTAACAGAAAACTGTAAGAAACACAAGAACAACTTGTACGTGGCTACTACTGACTACTGACTATCAAAAAGCATTCGACAGCGTTCCCCATTCCCGGCTCCTTGAAATCTTACACATATAAAAAATAGATCCCCGCAATTACTGCTCTCTTACAAGTACTTATGAAAAGGTGGAACACCAACTTAAAGTTAAAAATTCCCAATAGATCTCCAATCGAGACTGGAAATATGCCAATCAAAAAAGGCATCTTCCAAGGGGACTCCCTAAGTGCACTATGGTTTTGTCACGCTATAAACCCCTTATCTAACAGCCTAAGGTATGCAACAGAAGGATTCATACCAACACACACACACACCCTGGCATATTTCATCTATTCTATTTGGATAACCTCAAATTATATTATTAACCAGAAAAGATTTGGATTACCAACTAAATATCGTAACTAATTTCATCCATATGACTTTAGATGTAGATAAATGTAAAATAAATGGCATGAAAAAAGGTAAATGGATAGAACAACAGCGATACAATAAGCAGAATGAAAAGGACGAAGAAACTGAGGCAATGGCGGATACCGAAACATATAAATAGGCGTTGGACAATCAAATGTCACAAACCATAAAAGAATGAAAGATAAAGCAAGAGAAAATGCAAATGCGCATAAAAAATATACTCGTAACCAAACTCTTAGCTATTAATAAAACAAAAACAATTAATACTTTCGTACTTTCAGTAGTAACTTGCACATTGGGAATCATACGTTCCCTGCACTAAATACAGAATAAACCACTCAAAAAGCTCCGTAGAAAGGTTTTGCCTTCCAAGGTCAAAGGGAGGACGAAGTATACTCGACCTGAAAGTGCAATATGTGAACCAGATAAACAACCTGAGAAAATATTTCTATGAAAAGGCCAAACACAGCAGAATGCACGAAGACATTGTAACTATTGAAAGAAAACTAACTCCACTCAACCTTGCAAACAAGCAATACACATCACTAATATTACAAACGGACAATTACAAAATTATACGATGGAAGTCAAAACAAGTGTTGGTTCTGAAGGTAATTTATGGGGTATACTACTTATACCGGTTGCAGAAAATATATATGATCCATCTTTCCACCACACGGGCACTTTATCATGATCAATCAAACCCTGACCAGATGACCTGTAATTTGGAAAGTGACTTGAAGATACTAATTTTAAGATGAAGTCAAACTGAACCTTAGCCTGGGTAATTTTAATCCTTATTAAACAATTGCCCATTTAATGATCTCCATTGTCTATTTACTTTGTATTTGTCTGGTAATTGCTATATACCTCAAATTGTCTGCACCGTTTTATTTGTCATTAGGATTATTGGGCACTGAGATAAGATTAGGACCGAGAGTATTATCAGTTTATTTCCTTAATTGACTATTTTTATTTGTAATACTACCTGTAGATGTTGAACACCCAAAGATAATAGGAAAGTGAATTGCCAAAATGGACAAGCAAAATTCACCACAATAGCAATGCTTCTTTGTTAAACTTAATTTATATATTGCTGCTTTTAGAAATATTCCTAATGTAAAAATAGATAATATCAAATTTTCCCCTTTCCACTAAATTCATGCCGAGTGTTTCAATCCGTTACACGCACTGTTATCAGTCCTACAACAACTTACTGTAGCGTTTCAGTTTTTTAAGTCATTCCTATTTTTAATTGAATCCCTAAAATCTACCGTTTTTACTTCTATTATTTTCAAAGTAATTAAAATGGAAATTTTAACAAATTTTCTAAAACTTCAACCATTACCCGAAAATTTTAATTTTTCTAGAAAGCTCAGATTAGCCTTAACTATAGAATTTTTCCATTCGATTTCTAAAATTTCGACTTTTGTTCTCAAGATTTACAATCAAAGTTCGACTAATTTCTCAAGCTTGTCTTTTAAACTGCAGTTTTCTGAGAGAGTTTCTCTAGAAATTTTGACTATTTCTTAAAATTTCTACGTTTAAATCAAGATTTTGACTTTGACCATAGCCCAAAAATTTTAATTGTACTAGAAATTTAAGTTTAGACTATAATCAATAACATCATTAGTTATCTAAAATTTTTCAATGAATTTTTTGAAAATTGTGATTTTTTTCTCGAGATTCAGTTCCAAGATTTCTCTTGGGACGATTATGTACGCGTCATTGTCAAATCCGTCTTTCAGAAGCTAGGCTTTCTCTTTAGGGATAAAAACTATTTCACATCTCATCAGCTGCTTACTCTATACAAAGCTCAAGTTAAGCCAACACCAGAATACTCATGTTTGGAGTTCAGCCCCAAAGCACACTTTGGCTCTTTTGAATTCAATTCAAAGAAGAGCGATTCGTCTAATTGATGACGAGAGTTTGACCGATTCTCTCGAAACACTAGGGCACAGGCGGATGGTTGGTGACTTGTCTCTTTTTTGCAAGTACTATCATCGAAGATGCTTGCAGGAACTAATAAGATTGATCCCCCCAAGGCAAGATTCTTGAGGTATACAAGACCGTCAGAGACAGCAAATTCTTGTTCGGTCCAGCTTGACACACTGAGGACTTCTGTTTACAGAGACTCTTTTTTCTATAGAACTTCCAAGCTATGGAACTCGAGAGAACTTTCCTCCAAAAATTACAACCTATCCTTGTTTAAGAAGGCAGTTCATCGCCATCTATCCTTGTTTCCGCATCCTACTCGGAGTGCTTTGAAGGCATAATGGGGTTACCCTTTGTGAGCGGATTAACCTTAAAAAAACCTATCCAAGGTGGTCTATTTCTTTCGAAATCTCATCTCTTTTTCGAGCTTTTTATTTAATACTTCCGGAAATATCTAAAGTAAAATTAAGGTTGGGTTTTCTTTAAAAATATCTGCTAAAAGCTGCATATTTTGAATTTGTTTTAGAAACTTAGCTGCTCGAAGTTAAAATGTCAAGGGACAGGTGAAATATTGCAGTTTAAAGTCGAAATTTTGAAAATGATGTTGAAATTTCGAAAGTAAATTTGAAATGATAACTGCTTTAATAAAATTCTCAATTTAGGTTTGCTTTACATATTTTCCCTAAAATATTAATGTTATTATTTTAAAGCTTTGACTTTTTTCTCCAGATTTAGAGTATTTTTGGATAGTTTGTGTTTAAATATCAAGTAAAGTTTTATGAAACATTGCACCTTCGACCCTGTTTTAAAAAGCAAATTTCTCATATTTTTAATTTACCATAGTTCGCATACTTTTTAGGCAAAGTTGGAAAGTTTTTCCTTTGTTTTAAAAATGTCGACATCAAAATCGAAATTTAGACATTGTTCTCATTATTTTTGCTGATCCAAAAATTTTAGTTTTTATCTAAACAATTTTTGGAAGTTGTAATTACATTTTTTAAGTCTCTACACCTTTAATCTCAAAATTTCCATTCATTGTAATGAGTTGGATTCTGAAAATTTATTTTTTTATTTCGAGTTTTTATTCAAAATCTCGAGAAAAAGTTCAATTCGTTTAAAAATACGAATAGATAAACTGAATTTACTGATGTTTTCTTGCTTTGACTTTAATCTGAAAGCTTCGATTTTGTAAACAAATTTTGAGTTTTTATAAAAGTCTAAATATAGCATTATATTTTCACTTCTCTGAACCTGAACTCGAAAGTTTAAACATCGATAAAAAAACATAATTTCTAGAAAAATTATGAATTTTGATTTTGAATTCAAAAATTTAGACAGAAAATTGGAAGTTTAGGTTAGGAATTTTGCTAAATGACCAAATGTTTGAAACAAACCAAAAATTATAAAAAGAAACTCTCAAAAATTTGTCTTTTATTATCGTCGTTTATTATTTTGGGTTAAGATTAATATTTCTCTAAATTAAACTATCAATATTTAGAACCTTATACATAAATTTCGGATTTTTCGTTTGAAATACTGACCGTTCTCAAAATCTCAAGTTAACATTTTATTTATTTCTTGTTTGGTTTCTCAGCTCGATTTTTTTTTAAATTAAATCGAAATTTGTGACAGAAAATTTAAAATTTTTTGTGTCTAAATTTGAAGACAAAATATTGAATGAAAAAATTATTGAAAAAATCCATTTAAATCTTCCAATTTCGAATATAGCAGAAGTTTTCACTTTTTTAGTAAATAGGGATTTTTACCAAATTTTAAGTTTAAACTTGACATTTTGGGATTTTTTCACTCGACGATGAATTTCGTTTTTAGTTTTTCCTCTAGAATGTTTTTTTCTCAAAATTAGGAATTTAAAGTTGAAGTTTACAACTCAAAATGTTGAGAACTTTTTTGAAAATGTTTATCAAACAAAAGTCAAGTTTAACCTCAAAAGAGTGGCATTTTCTGAAATTCACGAAATACCTACATTTTAAAAAACTTCCAATTTACAAAAGAAAATGGAATTTTAACACGAAATATTGGGAAAACAGAAATTTTGAGTAACAAGTCAAAGATTGTAAATAGATTTTAGGTTGAGAATGTAAAGTTGAGATTAAAAAGGTGATTTTTATTCCACACCCGAAAAGAAGAAATTCTAATTTACAAATTTTAGCTACGACGATTTTCTCGAAAACTGTAAATTGCGAGAAAAAAATCAGAATAACAAGAAGTTGTGAAGTTAAAAATGTAATACTAAGTTGGACATTTTAAGATCAGTTTGGAAAGTTGGAGAGAAATATTTTACACTTGAAACGAAAATTCAGATTTATAATAAAATTCTCGAATGTGCTTATAAAATTCAAAAGGTGGAGAAAACATTTCGATAGAAGAAAAAAGGAACCTTATTATAATAAAATATATCGAATATCTAAAGTAACACGCAACAAATGGAAGTAACGATTCCAAAAGAACGCAAAAATGGCCAAACTCTTGTTAAAGCTCTATTTTCTAAGGTAATTTTATCTAGAAAATATACAACTTATCAATAATTTCCTGGTCCTACATATAATAGTTGCAGATAATACTGCGAAGGCCACATTTTACTGAAATAACTTCTTGTTTGCATGATAACAACTTAAACATACCTTATTATTTCATTCAGAACAACGATCACATTCAATAAGGTGAGGTGATTTCTGAAACTAAAAACTACACATTACACCCTTAATAGAAGATACCGACATGAAATTTACTCTAGTTATTGAGATTAAAATAGAAGCATCAAAAATTACATACTGGTTTGTCTTTAAATAAAGTTAAGTTCATTAAACCAGATATTTACTATCAAACAAAACATTTCATTGCAACCACTGTAACTGGTTATTATGAGAAATGCAATATGATGGCTAAATATTTTTTGTGAAACCCATGTGGCATAAGGCATGTTTGAAGAAGAACATTCTGCTTTTTTCTAAAAGTTTATATAAAACCAATTTCCATAATGTGCACATTCGATTCTACCAACCATTTTGGCTTTATTAATTAGGATACCGAAAATCCATTCCTGATCGATATAGCATCCCTAAAATCTTTTCATTACAGTCATTCCATCGGTGTCATTTCGTTTTTCTAACATCTCAAAAATGTTTCAAATGGATTCGCCATTATACCAAATGGTTTGCACCTTTCCACTCAATTACATTTTTTCAGTATCAAAATTGCAATCGTAAGCAAAGCCGTAGTAATGTAAAGCGATTCATCAGCCAAATTAAACCGACATTTTCAACGTCAAAGTCATCTGCGAGCTTCGAGCAGCATGAACTAGTATCAAAACTGAAATCGCATATCTCTTCACCAGAGCAAGTCATTTACGAGGAATGTTTCCTTCTGGCTTTCGTCCAACGGATTTCCTTATAAACCAGCGACGCAAGCCAACCAACCCCCATTACATTCTGAATAATACATTGGAAACCGCGCTTAGAGAGACATATTTAATTAGGTGGCTGTGATCGTCCTTTCGACCTGTTTTATCGAAGCGGGTTAGACGTTTAATCAGAACCAGCTTAATAGAACTTTAATCGACTTTTGAAATTTACTAAAGCATTTTCGTAGTAAGAGAATTTATCATGTATGTAAGCGGAACTATAGTGAAATATTGCGAAAAAAGTACTATCATGAACGGGTTAAATATTAAAAATTCAACTTTTCCTTTAGAACTCCCTAATGATAATTTTCTTTTCAATTTATTTTTATTTAAATAAATGTTTACCCAAGCTAATAGAATCGACAGAAAAGTATTATCGGATTCAAACAAAATTGACCTCAACATTTTTATTACTCTAGGCCAAAAAATAAACCAAAATAACTGATTAATCATTTTTCAAATATCCTTAAATTTAATACAAATAACGGGGCCTGATTTTGTGCGAATATTACGGGACACAAGTCGAAGAAATATATTAAATATATTTATTTAGCAAAATAAGAGAAATTCGTTAAGCTGGGAATGGGCAAGAGCCAGCTGTTTAGATGCTGCAGCGATGATGTCGAATTCGATGCATAAATGTAGTTTCTTTTATAATATTCATTTTTTTTAAAGTTGCCAAATTTCGGTTCTCCCAGTTTGTCAAAGCTTTTGATTTTAAGCATATAATTTTGAAAAGAACACTATTTTACAAATCCTAGAAATTTTGAGTTTCTTTAATTCCTGTTTAATTAGGAAATTAATACTTTCACAAAATCGCATTTAACTTTCAAATATACCTCTTCATCTCTTAATTTTGACCCTAAATATTTGGTTCTGTTAAAAATTTTTAAATTATTGCTATTTGAAGTTACTTTTTCAAAAAAATGTCGACATTCTATCCAAAATCTAATGTTTTTCTAAATAATACGACGTTAATTTCAAAATTGCGTCTTTGATCTTTTTTATTTTTGTTTTTAAAAATAAATCTTTCAGATTAAAATGAAGACTTTTCCTCGACATTTCGAGTAAATTTTTTTAAGCTTCCAGAGTTGCTCAAAAATTCAACTTTTTCCAATATTTTTATTCAAAATGTTGAGTATAATTAATTATGTCAACTTTAGTGGAAATTTTGATTTTAAATTCGAGATTTTCGAAATTAAATTTAGGTTATGAATAAAAACACAGGTCCACAGAAAAAGTGGTGTATGCTAGAGACCGAACTATCATTTTCTGGGGTATTTTTTGGGCACGACTCTAAGGTCAAAATAGGGGGTCGATGAGCAAATAATCGAGAAAAACCCAAAAAACCTGTAAAAGTATAGTGACTTTTATCGGTTTTGCGAGTTTTTCTTGATTGTTTGCTCATTGACTCTCAATTTTGAATTCCGATTCGTGTTTAGTGGAAAAAAATACCCCTAAAAATCATAGTTCTACTTCCAGCACACACCACTTTTTTAGTGAACCTGTGTAATTAGTAGAGAGCGAATTATATGCATAGCATTTATAACAAAATATGCGCATATTATATGTATATTTTGAACAAAATATGCATCGTAATTAGAACTATATGCACATTAATATGCACTATATGCATCATAAATCCAAAAAAATTGGGTTGGATGTAAAACAAATATTTAATGACCGTTTAAAAAAGCTACATTACCATCCAATGTAAATTCATTGTTTTAAGAAGTATTGAAATTTTATTTTCATATAATAATGATATTATCAACAATTTGTCTGCACTAAAATTGCTTGGTGCATATTATTTCAAAAATATAAATAGAGCAACTTCTGTTTCGAATTTTAGTGGGATTAGGTATGTTATATTATTCATTTAATTTTCTTCTTTTTTACATACCAAAATTATGTATCAAAAATCAATCATTAACTAAATTGTTACGATATTTTAAAATTACTATGAATCGCTTTTTTTTTGAATTGAACAGTAGTTTTTGGCAGGTTCTTTTAAGGATAGAAACATTTCAATAAAATCAACAGGAAAAAAGTTGTCATCAAAAGAGCTGTTTCAGTTATTTTTAACTCGTAAAAATCTCTCTCGTGAAAAATATTGAAAAAGTCTAAGAACTAAGGATGTATTAGAGTATTTTACTCCAAAATTATTGATCAAGCTAAATCAAAAACTGAGAATTTAATTCCTAAATAAAAAAGGCAACGTATTTGAGTCCACCGCTGTATCCTAATAAATCTCTAACAGACTGTCCAAGACTACGCATAGCTTCAATTGGTGTGTCTAAGGGCGTAAAATTTTGCACAGGTGTTCTCTGTATGTAATACGTAGAAGAGCACTAAAAGAGCATTTTTCAAAATTCAGCCTCTCAGGTGAAAAAAATGCATCTTAAAAACCACTTAAAATGTATGCAATGACACGCGATTGTATTTAAAGTTGCCTGCACGGGCTGAGGAATACGTCTTTACATGAATTATGTACATTTTTTCAGGTGATCAATATATTTTTTTTAATATGAACTTATTTTAGTTTGAAATGTTTAAATCAAAATCTTGAGAAACAATTTTTTTTAGACATGTTCAAGTTTCTTCTCGAAATGACTCGACATTTTGTCTTTAAACTCAAAATTCGAAAAACACTAGAAGAAATTCCAATTAAAACCTTTGCTTTGTGTGTTTTTTTTCAAAATTTCTATTTGCATTTTCAACTCGAAATTCTTCTAAATTTCGACTTTTTTTGAAACTGTTCAGCTTAGACTTAAAAAAATTCTTCTTTTTAAAAGGCCAGCTTAAATGTCGAATTTCAGTTAAGTCTCGATTTTTTTTATACAATCAGTTTAAAGTTTTTAACATTCTCAACTTAAAATGTCAGATTCTTAAAAAATTAAAATGAATAAAATTTTCAAGAATGGTGGAATTTTTTGAAAAGTTGAAGTTTCAAAAATTGGAAGTTTTTGCAAAAAGTCATGGATAAAGTTAAGTAGCGGCTAGGGACTCTTAGCCCCCCAAGAGTTCGAGTTAATCTCCCCAAGAGAGATATGAAGTCATATATTTTTTGGTGGATACAAAATGTCCTGGCGGAATAAAGAAGGATTTTTTTTATTTTTGGTCATCAAAGATTGATTGGCCTAGATAGAAAAATAAAAAAGGAAGGTTCTTTTTTGGTCGTCAACACAAATTGGTTAATCGAAACATAAACATATAAATTGAGGGCTTTTTTTGGTCGACAAAAATTGCTTGGTCGAAATACGAAAATATAACTTGAGAACTTTTTTTTTCTTTTTGGTCGACAAAAATTGATTGGTCGAAATACGATATTGAACATAAAATTAACGATCCATTTTTTTGGTCGACAAAAATTGTTTGCTCTAATACGAGGATATAAATGGCCCCAACGATATTATCCGGGGGATTTTTTTAGCCTTCCCAATCGAATGGCCTAACTCTCCCATGCAAAAGTTGAAATTTTGGAAAAAGGTTAAAGTTTTGAAAAAAAAAGTTCAATTCTGAACAAGTCCCAACTTTGAAAATAAGTCCAAATCTGACAATAAAAATATTAAAAGAATTCCAAAAAAGTGAAAATTCTAAAGCTTGAAAATTTTAAAAGTTAAGATTTAAAAAAAATCAATTATTTTTTAAGTGGGAATTTTCGAAAAAGAGGTCAAATAATTCAATTTTTTAAATAAAAGTTTAATTTGCTCGATAATTCGAGAAAAAGTCAAAATTCAAAAAAAGAATCAAAATTTTTAAAAAACTTCGAGAAGCAGTTAAAAGTTTGAACAAACATGCAAATTTGGGAAAAAAAGTGAATATCTTGGAAAAAGTAGGTTTAAAAAAAAATTCTGAAAAAAGTTTAAAAATTTCAAAAGTGGAAATTTTCGAAAAAAGTTGAATAATTGAATTTTTCACAAAAAAATTCTAGTTTACTATATAAAAGTCAAAACTTTAAGAAAAAGTTGAATATTTTGAAAAAAAAGACGTAATATTCAAAAAAAAAACAAAATCAAAACCTCGAATAATGGTCAAAAATGTCAACCAAGATACAAATTTTCAAACAGAAAAGTGGATCTCTTGAAAAGATAGAGGTAAAAAAAACCAGTGAACAAAGTTGAAAAGTTTTAAAAGTTGATATTTTTAAATAATCAAATTTTTACAAAAGTGAAAATCTTCAAAAATATCAAATTTTTCAGTTTTTTAATAAAAGTCCACATTGCTACCCAAAAGTCAAAACTTCTAGAAAAAGTCAACTTCGAGAAATAATAAAAAATTTGGACAAAGAGGCACATTTTCAAAACAAAATGGGTACCTTGAAAAAGGTAGAGCTTTAACAAAAACAGTGAAAGTTCTGAAAAATTTCAAAAAGTCAAAATTTTGCAAAAAATCGTAATTTTTCAAAAAATGAGTGTTTTCGAAAAAAATTCGAATTGTTAAAATAAATGTCCAGTTTACTACATATAAGGTCGAAACGTTTCAGAAAAAGACAACATTTTTTTAAAAAGTCTAAATTTTCAAAAGGAAAAATACAAAACTTCGAGAAATATTCAAACTTTAAACAAAATGCAAGTGTTAAAAGTACTGGGATAGGAAATACTAAATATTTACTATTAACAAGCATTGTTTATTTTTAAATCTTTAGATTGTTGATTAATGACTTATAAGCAGGTCTCGGAACTGGATCCTCCACCAGCGAGCAAGAACAATCTTATTGTAATGCTTATTGAACAAAAATTTTACCTGTGGACGTCTACATTTTTAAAAAGTAATGACTTTAGGTTAGGCAACACCTTATTTTGGTGTTGAACTTTACATTTTTTGTTGCCGAATGCAATAAAAATATGCCAAAATACTGCAAAGTTATTAGATTATGCCAGCATCTCAGTTATGTGCAAAAAAAGCATGCATACGCAAGTTGCATATAATCCGCTCTTTAGTAATTAGGCTTGCGTTTGGAAGTAACACCAATTACACAGGTCCACACAAAAGTGATGTATGCTAGAGGCCATACTATAATTTTCTGGGGTATTTTTTCGCTGAACATGAATCTGAAGTCAAAACTGGAGGTCAATGAGCAAATAATCGATAAAAACCCAAAAACCTGATAAAGGTCACGATACTTTTATCAGTTTTTTAAAGTTTTTTGAATTATTTGCTCATTGACCCCAAATATTGACTTTAAATTTATGTTCAGCGAAAAAGAAACCCAGCCCCCAGCACGCACCACTTTTTTTGGACCTAAAAAATTATTAATTTAAATTAATTAACAAAAATATTAACCATAATTGCGAACGGGTATAAAATTAGATGACATATAAATGGTATTTTTAAAGATGCTATTTCCCAAAACGTTTTCAGAAATTTTTACCTATTTTAGATTCAGTTTGAAAACCGATCAATCTTGCGGTTTTAAAAATTCTAGCAAAATAATTTAAAAAGTAATCACCTGTAATAAATATTAATTGGTCACTGCTATTCTTACTAGAAAAAAAATTTGTAATTTTTCAGTCTAATTTTTTGGAAATGCTTTGTATTGTTTATTGATTCGTGAACACACATTTTAAAACTTTCTTCTTCAAATGCAAAGATAGATTGTTTACACACAACAGATGCGATATCAGTTTTAAATTGGATAGCATCTTAGCAGCTGTACTCAAGCGATTTTACGTGATACTTTTGATCTCCTAACCTTATGAACTACAGTGTCATCGAAGATCTGTAATAATAGTTTATTGGGTTGTTTTTATTAAAAAAAAAAACGCAAGACGAAGATACTTAGGCTTTGAACAATGAAGTGTTATCCGTCTTTACAATATACGAGGGTAAATCAAATACAAACATATGTATATAAAAGTTGTTACCTATTTTTCTACATAATCTCCTGATTTTGTTATGCATTTTTTCCAACGGATTGGGAGCTTTTTAATGCCATCATCATAAAAAGAAGGGAGGCGTGTTTGCAGCCAAATGCGCGCAAATGTCTCAACAGCAGTATGGAATCGTTTACCTCCTAGAGCTTCTTTCAGTGGCCCAAACATATCATAACCGCATGGTTATAAGTCGGGACAATAAGGAGGGTGTTCTAGTGTTCCCAATGCATTTCCTTTAATTTTGGATGTGTCAAATAGGCTGAGTGGTGGCGGACATTGTTGTGAAGCAAAATCACATTTCTGACCGAAAACTCGCGCCTCTTTCGCCGATATGCGCGTTTTGCTTCATCCAATAGCTGGTAGGTAGCATTAACCGTACGACGTTCATGCAGAAAATTGACGTGCATATGGCGTTAAACAGCGTTAATCTTGTCCGCAGTCACACTGACCCGAGGGTTCATTTTCAGCTTGAGCTCATCCTTTCAAACATTTGTTGTGCCATTCATACATTTGAGTTTTTTCAAACAAGTGCTTTTAGTCTATGAAAAATGTTGGCAGGCTTTACACATTTAACGGCAAGAAATTTAATAATATTGCGCTGCGCAACATGCGGATGAACCTCTTGCTCACTCATTGTATTTGCAACCGACGAACGGCAAGAACGGAATTCGTTTAAGCGGAGAAAGTCACTTGATATCCCCTCCTTACATGTCTAAGAATATTCGCACACTCCCGATACCCTCATGACAACATGATAAAAATTTCGATTCATTTTTGATGTGCCCTCGTACATAATAAAGAAAGTAGTTAGCAACAATTGCCAAAAAAATTTGAGATTTCCTACAAAACGGCACACTACCCCCTTGTCTGCAATTGCGAGACAGGAACAAATACGGTAATGTAAAGTAAGATTAGGATGTTCCAGAGTCACTTTAAAACAAGAAGACGAGTTTGTTACATTATTTTTTAAACAAGATCGACGTTTAACTGCCCCCAAATGACTGCTATTGTAAATGAAACGTGTGGAAATCCAATCTCGACTATGACTATTCAGAGGCTTTTACTATCTGTTGGCTTAAAAAGACCTATAACTGCTAAAAAAAACACCATATTGTAACGTGCGTTATCGGTTCGAATTGATTAACACATTGAATAATACCCACTTTATTACCAAACTAAACTCGGATCACTACAAGTGAACAATAACTCACTTATGTACTTCTAACTACTAACTCACTAATTACACTGACTGACTCTAACTAACTGACTCGAGCGAAAGCTGACCGCCTTGTATAGTTTTGGCCCCCAGGTTCTAGAAGTTTTTGGCAGATAAGGCTTATCATTTGCCGAAATTTCTGGAACGCTTATCTGCCGTTTGCTTGGAAGTAGCGACATTTTTTCAAAATTTCAACTTTTTGACTTTTTTCGAAATTTCGACTTTTTTCGGAAATTCCTGCTTTTTGATAATTTGGACTTTTTTCAAAATATCGACTTTTTCGAAAAATAAATTTACATTTTCTTAAAATCTCGGTTTTCTTTAAATGTTGAAATGTCATGAAAAAAGTACATTCTTGTTTAAGTTTCATTTTGTAAAAAAAATGATTTTTGTAATATTTTAAGCTAAATTTTGAATTTCATCTTAGAATTTTTGTTCTATTTTAATTCAGAATTTTAATTCAAAATTTTGAGTAAAAATCCATCGAAAGACGACAAAAAGAAATATTACTTTTTGATTGCGAATGCATTCAAAATGTAATTAGTTGAAAGCAAAATTGTAGTTAATCTTTTAAAAGGGTGTCCGGTCAGCTTCCACATTTATAAAAGTCTCGACATGCCACTGTATTAAACAAGATTCTTATTTTAATGAATATGTTTTATATACTTTTTCATAGGTGCTTCCAAACTTTTGGACGTTAGTGTGTACATATGGAAATTTCGACACACTCTTAACATTTCGAGGAAAAGGTTGCATGTCAAAAACTACTTTCAAAATTTCCAGAAGCACATTTTTTCCGAAATTAATGCTACTTTTACTTAAATCTTGGTTAAACTTTGAGAAAGTAAACAAATTTTTCGCAAAATAACATGATAGAGAAGAAAGAAAACCATTTTTTCTTTACTTATTTTAAATTTTTTATTTACATTCTAGTGTGTTTTTGAAAGTTCAAGAAAAAAATTGAGATTCTTAAGAATGTTCTCCCAAAAGTTTAACATTTTTAATAAAAGTGTTGACGTAATTTCGAAATGAAATGGAATCTGAAAAAATCGAAATTTCCAGAAACCGAAAATATAGAATTTCAAAATAAATTTCAACATTTCAGAAAGAGCCTAAATGAGTAAAATAGAAAAAAGACAAATTCTAAAAAAGGTCCCAATTTTGAGAAACAATCAGATTTTCCAACAGAACGTCGATTTTAAAAAAAAATGTCAAATTTCGGAAATAAAGTTGAAATTAAAAAGGATAAATTTTCAGAATAAACTGGAATTCCTAGCTTAATAAAAATATTCGAATTTGGACAAAAATTCCTAAATTTTAAGAAAAAGACCGAGCTTCAAAAAACAACTTTCTGAGAGAATTCATTTTTTAAAGTCGAATTTTGAGAATAAAGTTGAACCTAAATACCAAATATTGAGCCTAAAAGTCAAAATTTCGATTACAAGGCAAATTTGGAGAAAAAACTTGAAATTTGCCAAAATACAAAAGAGTAAATTTTCAGAAAAAAGTTGAAATTTTGGGAGAACTTGCTTACCTTTTCAATAAAATTTAGACCTAATTTCGAGAAAAAAATTTGAAATTTTTAGAAACAGAAAATGTCTAATTTTGGGATAAAATTCAACATTGCAAGGAAAAAAACCATACCTTTAAAAAAATACTTAACAAAGAAAAATCAAGAAGTCGAAATAACTGCAACTTAAAAGAGGAGATGCAGAGATAAACAACAAAAGCTTCTCTGATATCAGGATACCTACGCGACATAATAGGGAGGAATAAGCACATGAGTATATCTAGCAAGATCAGAATTTATAAAACATGTGACAAATGCCATTGAAACTAGAGCCGAGAATGCCGAAACGTAAAAGACATCTGAGAACAACAAAGATGAGAGTGTTGAGACATGTAACAGGCTACACATGTTTCGACCATAAGAGAAATGAAGAAATCAGAGAGATCTGTGGCTACAGGATGTGGTGATGAGCCAGAATAAGGCGGAAACAGTGGAGAGATCATATAGATAGGATGCCTGATAATCGGCTACCCAAAATAGCAAAAGCGGAAAGGCCTAACACCGTGAGACCCCCAGGAAGACCACCAAAACTGTTGGTACGAAAGCTGGACCTCCCCATCCCAAGAATGAGGAACATTGTAGAAAGCACAGATCTAAGTCCTAACGTGGGAAGAAGAAGAAAAGAAGAAATAATTGGCTTAGAAACGAATTTAAAATATCGAGTTTGGAGGAAAACTTTTATTTTTGAGAACCTTTAAAAGAAGATGTAAATTCCTACAGAGTCAAATTTAAAAAAAATTAAATGGTCTTGGAGACTTCCGACAGAAGTGAAAACTTAAAACTTGGAAATAACAGTGTCTATGTACTTTAGTTCAAACCCGTACTATACTGTCAAACCGACCTTTTATATTTGTGGTTTGGATCTTTGTGATCGTGTGAAAACAAATCCAGTATTTATTGATAATAAAATAGACTTATAAACTTTACACTATTTTTATTTATTGATCGTAATGTTCAACATCTTATCAGTATTGTCATCTGTCATCTCTGGAGCACAAAAGTTCTGCATTTTACATTTAACTTTTACACCTACATATACACATCAGGAAAGTCAAACACTGTCCATAGGGAGAATGTTAATGATAGATTTAACATTGAGAGCTAATAGTGAGATAGATGGGCGGCGTCTTGTATTCTCCTACACCGGTGTAAACAATTCAACGCAGAGCGGAGCGATCAGTGCTGGTGGAGATTTCAGTAGTACATCATAACTTCTAACGTGTTTTGTTGCGGGATTACTACTGGCAGGCAACAATTTTATTAAAATTTGCGTACCATATGCTGTTTGTTCTTTTAGTCCGTTGATTTAATCAACGTCTCAGGCAAAATAAAAACTGATATTCTTTGATAACCAAAATGAATAAGCGAGATTTCTTAAACAAAATAAATAATAATTCTAATGAAGAATATAACATAACTCTTTAAACATTACAGTATAAGGAGTTCAAATAGGCCGCCAGACTGTGCTAAACAAGATTCCAGTCTGTTGTAAAACTCTCGACGAGTTTTTTCTAACATCTAAACTGGAAGATACGAGCATGCTGCGTCAAAGTAGGGGAATACGTTCAGCGGCCGTAGAAAACTATGGAAGGGACAATTCTTAGCATTTTACATGGACAATGAACAGTTTTTCCTTATCTGTATACTTTTGGTTACAAAACAGTACACGATTGAAGTACATGTTGTACAAACTGCTAGTACTCACTGTACTGTACAATGATTCAACAATTAAAATAATAATCAAACTAAAACACAATTTAAACAATGCACAATAGTCAGGTGTAGGTATATAGATATATTTCAGATACAAGTTAAAAGCAAATCTGACAAAGACAGTATCGTTTAATTCGTTAGGGCTGCCTTATTCACTTCACGCTCTTGAAAAATTGCAGGATCAAACCCCGGTGTCGTTCAAACATTTTAGGTGCATTGAGCTATTTTCAATAAAAGATAAACTTATAGTTTCGCGTGTCCATCACGCTAATTTACCCACAGGGTCTCCTATCAACAATATAATACAGCGATGGCCAAAGTACGGAATAAAATTCATATCTTTTGAATGAATTATTTTTATTTAAAGCGCCTAAACAGAGCTTGATGACGATTATTTTAATTGTAAGTATTAGTGGTGATAGTATTGCTAGTCTTCTGTTTTACTTAACAGACAGGAGTCCTTTTTCAGTTATGTTGTCCAATTAAAAATTTTTCTTCTGAAAGTAGCCCGCCGTCCTACTATGGTTGCCCGACGGCTGCGATAAATAATGACAATGATGAAGGAATCTTTTATTTCTAAAATGTAATTAAATTTAACAGAAATGTTTTATTGTCATTGGAACACATCAGTCATCGCAAAGTGATTTATAACGAAAAGCTGGGAAAGAAATACAGTTTTAAATGTACTAAAGTTTTATCAATCACTTTGAACCTTTCAGCTCAAATAATAATTCTGATAAAGACCCTTTTCGTTACAAGAACATTAACCAAGCACAAAGAATAAATGACTTATCAACAATTCTAAAAGCTCAATTTTTCTTTCAGGATGAGAGAGTACGTGGAAGAGAATGAAAAAAACGATCCGTTAATCCACGCGCCGGACAAGAAGAATAACCCGTGGGCTGAAAAAGGCAAATGCGTCTTGATGTAGAACCAAGTCCAAATCCTCTTAAGTTTCGTCTTTATTTTGCCGATCCTCATCTTCGCGTCTATTAATTTCAACAGTTTGATGTTAGATGGAGCTCCTTCAGTGAAAATAACCCAGGCGAACCAGGACTAACATCTCCACCCAGCGCGGCAATAGAAAGAAGAATTCAGGATCATCAGTTTCCTTGATTTGAACATGTCTGCCTTTACACAGGCATTTGTTAACCATTGTTATGTAGTTTAAATCATTTTTGTGAACGTCCCTCGTCCCAATGTTTGTACGTTTATTAATTAAATAGTCACTGAATGATATTAAAATGATCACTGATGTATATTTTGTGCGACAGTGCCCCGGAGTCTTCCAGATTATCTTCAGCTTCCAAAGCTGCACCCTAGTCATAAAATTACCACAAGATAATCTGGAAGATCTAACACTGCCGCATTAAGTACCCCATTTTTTTCTACTTGTAAATCATAGTCTAGTCAATAATTTCCCGGGACTATTACGGGAGGGCCCTATTATTTTTCTCGGGCGCATCGCAAGCATATTCTAAAATTTCGACGTCACATCAATCGGCATTGAGCAACTTCCGTTTAACAACATACAAAACGGCCGATGGCCAATTTTAGCGTATGTTTGCTCATCGAGCGCTCCTCTCAGGTCAGTCTTGACAGTTTTAAATTGCGCCCGATTAAACACGCGGTTTTAGGCCGTTCTAAACCAATCGATACGACCAAAGCAATAGGGATGAGATCGGCCTGCGACGGTGGCCAATTTCATCACCTCGAATATAAAACACATACATAACATAACGACTAATTAAGAGAGATAGATGACTGTCTAAGACTACCCATGCAACGATTTCGACGTAGTTGGTGACGCCACCCGATTGGCTGTTAGGTGCGGGAAATTCAATTAGGTAACGTAATTTAAGCGATTTTTAGATCTTAATAAGAGGCTTGATTAATATTCTAATGCGTGTTCTAAATAAATTATATAAACACAACTAGAAGTAGCGATTAAAATGATAATCAATTAAAATAATGGTAGAATTTTAGGGTTTTACAAATAAGGCAGTTGAATTTATATCAGTGGACTGCTAAATAATGTAGACACCTAGGGAGTAGGTTAATTCTAAATTAGGGAGTATTATCGAAAAAGATTTGGCGGAAAACGAAGGAATTTTCTCGGCGATGACTTAGCCCAAATAAACCCGTAATTGTCCCAAGGGAAAACTAAATAATCCAATTTTGAAATATATTTAATATAACTTTCATTAAAATTGTAAGGTGGTAATAATTGAGATAATAAATGATAGAAAATTCGTTGTTAGGTCTTATTAAGGCTAAATAAACCCCAATTACTTTCGGAACAAGTAAATCCATATTATTAACTTAAATTTTTAGTTTTTTTGATTTCAACTTAAAATTTCAGAAAAGAGTCAGTTTCAAGTTTTCCAGAAAAATATTTTGTTTTCCGAATCATGTATTATTTTTCTGCTACATTTCTAAATTGCGATTAACTTCAAAATTCGTCATTGAAAAACCACTGTCAGTCTGTGTAAATGTCTGTTATCAAGCTACAGGTCCCAATTCTTGACCGATTTTTGCCATTCTTATTTCTATCGATTCGGAATTTTCAAAAGAGAACCCTTTTGATTTTGAAAATGACTGGTCAAAAAGTTTAAATGTTATTAAAGAAGCGCATAGTTTATTAGAGAAATATTAAATTCAAAAACCTCAGGCTCTTATAACTTTTATACATATTGGATATCAAGTTCTTCTTAAGTACAGGGAGGATAAGACGTAATTAGCTTTCACTTTAGTGAAAAATTAATTTTATGAACAGTTTTTTCTTTTAATTTCATAACATTGTTTTATGCTCTTTATTCAAATTATGACAAAAAACAAGTATGTCAAAGCTGACACAGTCAAATTTATTTATTTCAAAAATGTCATCGCCCAAGAATAATAGTTACTATGTGAGATAGCTATACAACCCTGAATATAGAATACCGAAATAAAACGTACGACAGTGTATACTTATCATGAAAATAGAAGCTGCACAAATTACGCACTGATTTTCACTGACCATTTTGAATCCTTACAGTAAGTTCATTAAACAAGATACTTATTACCGAACAAAAACTTGTATTTAAAATTAATGTAACTGGCAATACAATGAATTATAAATTGATGAGATAAGAAATATTTTTTGAGAAACAAATTTTTATGTGTGCAATGTAGTTTTCAAGGCCAAAGTTGATTTTTATGTGTTGAGATTGGAAACGAACTTTCTTTAATTTATAAGACGATACCACTAATGTCAACGTCACTAAAATGTGACTCCAACTTCTTGGTTATATTAAGATTTTCGACTGAAATACATTGGCATTCCATCTCAACCAAATAAACTAGAAATCCTAATTTAGGTAAAATCCTATGATCATACTTTTTCACCTTTTGCGGCGTTTTTCGTGAGTTATTGCCTAAATTTCAATTTCGCCTGTTTTTTGCCCATTGATTCATGATTTGGACCTATTTTTAAAAATCTTAGTGCATATTTGTCCTTTTCTATGTGTTTTCCCCAATACATTTACACTTCCGAAGAATTTAAGTAGAAATAATGTAGTGGCATCAATACCTGACATTATAAGCAATATTTGAATATATAATTTAAAGTAAAAAAGAAAATTATAAAAATTAGAGGTTGTCAATGTCCCAGTGTAGTAATTTTGAGTTTTGTAGTAGTATAAAAGCAAAATCTGAGCTTCAGCTCGAACCACTTTCTGAAAAAAATTAGGTTACCGTGTCAAATTTAGTACCAATAGCTGACACACCAAAATTGCATGTGACACAATAAAATACCCAATACCTGACACTATTGTCAAAAGAAAACAATACATGCCATATTTGAATAATTCTGGCGCCCTAAACATGTCTCGCGTATTAGATGCTATCGATTCTTCGATTTTTCCTTGACAATTGGTTGTTCATTTATTTGGAAATATGTTTCTTTCTGAGACTCCTCTGCTACTTCTATCAAGGGATCTGAGATTCTAAAATTCGTTTTTAGGACGAGTCGAGCGACGACTGCTTTTGAATTTCTTTTTTTTTTCTTTATTTTCTCCTTTTTCCTGCTCTTTTTTTTCTTGCTTTTCTTTATAATAATTATGTCATTGTTTTAAAGAAGCAACCAACAGTACATCCAATACCAGACAGTAGACACTAGTAGTTAACAGCCCGTCAGTTTTCGGAAAACAACTAATAAAACATTTAAAATTATATGTAAATTACAATTATGTCAAAAAACGTCTAAAACAAATTCATTTGTAAATAAAGCGGTATTGCTCATAAAACCAGTATCTGACATTGTTGTCTGGTATTGAAAAATAATCATTTATTGGTATTCTAAGCCTGACACCCTTCTATAGGCAGATAGTTTGAACGTGTTTTTTACAAAATGTACTATAAATAAAAAGACCAAGAACAGTACCACTTACCTATGTTAATAAAATATAGATATACAGGGTTAAGCATATGTGTGAAAACCCCTGATTTCTCGCCAAACTATAATTTCGACTAAAAAATACCCTTAATAGACGTTTTTGTAGTATTTTTTTCTATTCAATAACGTTATTTGACTTGTAACGGCTGCCCTACTTTTAGAGATATGACGTCATCGGTACTGTTTATTTTTGCATTTTCAGATACACTTTTTTATCAGTTATAATGATATGGGAGCGCTTGTCAAATTTCAGAACATCGAGGGAGGCACTGATTAGAGCTTTGGAGGTTGAAGCTGCTTACAAGGTTTCGGAGAATAAGGAAGGCCGACATCGAAGATATCGCGCATGACCCTAACCTGGCGAACATTATAAGCGATAACATGAAGGAAACGAACACGAATAAAAGCACTAGCATAAATAAAATGGACGCGAGCATCCAAGAACTGCTACAAACACTTAAATGTGGATCCAACAGAAGCATAACATGTTACAGCTGTGGCAAACAAGGGCATTTCAAGAAGGACTGCAGGTCAACCCCCAAGAAGTCGACAAGCCCCACAGTAAGAAAACAACACGGCGAGAAGAAGAACTCACTAACTAGTCAAAAAACGAGTCCCCCAAATTCTTCCCATCAAACAGATAAAAAGGACCAAGAAGAGTTTGATGGTGGAAGCCAGCGTGGATGGAAGGACACAGGAGTCAAAGTTGCTGTGGCACGCGATACTCAAGCAATCCGTGACTTGCCAAAACCCAAAGATAAACAGGAGTTGAGGAAGTTCCTTGGGTTATGCACCTATTACAGAAGGTTTGTAAAAGGTTGCACCATCATCGCTGCGCCGTTACACCGACTAATAGAAGAAAGAACGCCTTATGTCTAAACTCCCGATTGTGATACCGCTTTCCGAAAACTGAAGTCTGCCTTGTGCATAAGCCCTATCTTGGCTTATCCTTAGCGGAATGGGAAATTCGTGTTAGACACAGACGCCAGCAACGTCGGCATTGGAGCTGTGCTGTCCCAGGTTCAAGGCGGCGAAGAAAGAGTCATCGAATATTACAGCAAGATCGTGACGAAGCCGGAAAGGAATTACTGCACCACCAGGAAGGAACTTCTTGAAATAGTAAAGGCCGTGGAATACTTCCACAAATACTTGTATGAGCAAGAATTTCTCATTAGGACATATCATCGGTTACTCCAAATGAAGAACGCAGAGGGGCAGATGGCTAGATGGTTAGAAAAGCTCCAACAGTATCACTTTAAGATGTATCATCGACCGGGACGGCAACATAGCAACGCTGACGCTTTGTCCAGAAGACCTTGTGGGGATTGCAAACACTGCAGACGAGTTGAGGACCATGAGGAGATGGTGGATATAAGGGTCACGTCTGTCCAGCCAGAAGATGGATGGACTGCTGAAGACCTTCCGGAGCTACAGAAGAAAGACGTTGATATCGGACCCATATTGGAATGGTAAAAAGCTGGAGACAGACCTAAATGGCAAGAAGTTTTCGAAAGAAGTCCAGCTCTTTAGAATTTGTGGGCTCAATGAAAATTCCTCCAGGTAGAGGACAGAGCGTGGATGGAAAGCGCGTCAACTTGCAGTTAGTGGTGCCTCAGGATAAGATTCCACAAGTTTTGTGAGAGGTGCAAAATGGGACCTTTGGTGGACATTTAGGGATGAACAAGGCCCTGGAGAAGATTCGAAAACGGTTCTATTGGTTTGACTGCAGGAAGGACGTCGAGCAGTGGTGTTGGAAATGTGTCACCTGCGCTGCATCCAAGGGTCCTCGTGCAAGAACCAAAAGGGCCCTAAAGCAGTATAATGTGGGAGCTCCATTTGAGAGAATTGCAATCGATGTGACGGGACCATTTCCAGAATCAGACGATAGAAACAGGTACATCCTGGTGGCCATGGACTATTTTAGTAAATGGCCTAAAGCTTACGCCATCCCGAACCAGGAAGCTACCACAGTCGCAAGGGTTCTTGTGGACAACTTCATCTGCCGATTTGGTGTTCCCTTGGAACTACATTCGGACCAAGGAAGGAACTTCCAATCGGGGGTCTTCCAAAAGGTGTGCCGTGTTCTTGAAATAAAAAAAACTCAAACGACGCCTCTTCATCCACAGTCTGATGGAATGGTGGAAAGATTTAACATGACCATGGAGGAACATCTTTTGAAGGTCGTTTGCAACCATCAGACAGACTGGGACCGACAAATGCCACTGTTTCTAATGGCCTATCGCGCGGTAACTCATGAAACTACGGGTCAGACTCCGGCAAAGGTGATCTTCCGGAGGAAACTCTGGCTTTCATGTGACAATGGTATACAGGATCCAGCATAGCCCTAGGACCAAGATGAAAGTGGTACACCTCAACAGACTGTGCAAATATAGTGGCGAAATGACTGATTGGAAGTGATCGGGACGATCAGTCTTAAGAGGGACGCTGTGTAACGAAATGTAATTATAAAATTTAGTTGGGGAATTTTCTAGAAAATTTGATAAGGGGAAGCGGCCGCACTAGCAAATCAAACGGCAAATAAGCGCTTCAGAAATGTCGGCAAACGATAAGCCTTATCTGCCGAATTCTTCTAGAACCCGGACCGCGATCTATATAAGCCGGTCACTTTTCCCCTTAGTCAAGCATGTTAGTAAGAGGAGAACTTAGTTAGAAGTTAATGAATAAGTTTGGTTAATTAAACAGTGTTAATGAATTGCAATTGTAGTGTTCCGAGTTCAGTTTAGAAATAAAATATTTTACAATTCACGTGTAAATCATTCGAACCGATGACGCGCAACAATATTTATAATGAATATACTGCTCAATCACAATAAATGTTCAAACTGGAGACCTTCAGCAGCCTGACAATATCCTAATCGATCAAGCAAGACTCGTAAGAAGTTTTAAATAGCTGTTGTGATATTTCTTGAACAGCCATCCTAATTCAATATTCTAACTCTTCAAAGAACTGGGGTTTAATCTTATAGACAACGAATTTTAAATGACCCCAAACAAAGTAGTCTAACGGACCTAAATCTGGCGATCGCGGTGGCCATTCAATACGTCCTCTTTGACCTATCCATCTCTGTGGGGATGTTTCATTTAAGTATTGACGCACATCAACTCCATAATGAGGCGCAGCTCTATCATGCTGATACCAAATTTCATCTGAAACTTGTTCAGGATTCACCTGGTTTGGAAATAAACAATTTAATGCTGGAACAATTTGTTCACGCAAAAGTTGTAAATAACGATTACAGTTTAAATTTTCTTTAACAAAGAATAGTCCGATAATGTGTCTTCTGATTATCCCCACCCACACATTTTATTTGATATAATTAAGATGTAAACAGAAATCTCTTCATTTTATTTAATATTAAGAAAACCACAAATTGCAAACTTGCCAAATCCTACATCATTAAAAGTGATAAAAATGTGTATCCTGAAAATGCAAAAATATACAGGGTCTTCTATTTAAAAAAGTTGCCAATGACGTCATATCTCGAAAAATAGGATAGCTGTTAGAAAACCAACAACCTCACTGAATAGAATATAATTACTACAAAAACTGTTATAAAGGGTATTTTTTTTAGTCCAAAATTATAGTTTAACAAGAAATCAGGAGTTTCCACACATTTGCACAACCCTGTATAAAATAGTATATATCTATGATTTCTTAAGAAAAAGCAGAGATTTCAGAAGACGGTTCGACGTATCATTGCTAAAGTATGCTTTGACAGCTGTTGCGAAGATACAATTTTCAATGGAGATATAGGCCTCTAGATTTAAAGTGGTCACCAACTTCAGACTCGATCTTAAGTTCTAAAAATTATCATTTAAAGTTGGCAGTGTCAGCTACCGGGGCTCTCAGAATTAGGTGCCACTACCACTATCCACTACCTTATTGTTAGTGGATAAGTAGGTAATAAAATAAAGCAATAAAATCAATAAGTATCTCTCTGAAGATAACAGCTTGGCTCTCGAAACGTGTTAGAGCAACCTTTGTTGTGCCTTTTAATCTTTCTTGGTTTCAGGGGACAATATTTGTATTTCAATAAAATAGAAATTTAATCCATCCTAATAACAACAAGAAAGGAAAGTTTAAATTAGGAATTTTAGAAAAAAAAAAACGTTCAAAGTTTCAAAAAGATCGAATCTTTTAACAACTATCAAAATTCAATATTTTCTAAAAATTTTAAAGTTTGGAAAAAATTTAGAGAAGAAATTTTGAGGTTCCTTAAAACCTTAATGTTTTAAAAAACGTTTAAATGTAGAGAGAGAAAAATCAAAATATTTTGAAAAGTCTGAATTTTTTGAGTCATTGAACTCGAAAAGTTTTAAATATTTTACAAATTAAGGTTTTCCTAAAATATTAAGTTGTAATGCCGTAATTGAAAGCAAAAAAATTCCTAACTAAAGTCGAAATTTGATAACTAAAAACGAAATTTCAATGTTGAATTTGAAATTTTTTCCAGAGTTTTCTCTTTAAAGTCGAAATTTTGACAAAAAACCCTAAATTTCGGAATCAAAATCGAAAAATCAAAACAATTCTACTCAACTTCGAGTTAGGCTGGTTAGTTAAACGTTGCGAAAACATCCTGAATTTTAAATCCTGAAGTTTAGAAATGGTCAGATTTTGTGTAAAACTTTAAATTTATAAAGGAATCGATATTTTAGGATAGAATGAATTTCTAGAAATATTATTAAAAAAATGTCTTTTGAAAATTATGACTTAAGAACAGATTTTGAGTTATTAGTAAAGAAGAGTGAAACATTCAAAATTTTATTCAAGTACCCCATTTAAACTTTAATTTTAAATAATTTTAAAAACACTATTACAAACACCAAATTTCTCTCCAAATTTCGTGTTGAATTTTTTTTAAAATATAAAATTATTTTTCAAACGCGGAGTTTAGGCGTTAAATATTTAGACTGCAAAATTCAACATTTTTTATAAATTTTAAAACATAAGGCCCAAATTTCGAATAAAATAAGAAAAGGAGATTTCAATAAAAATTTAAATTATGTTAAAAAATTTTCAAAAACTCAAGCTTAACCTTAAAATATCAGCTTTTTTTCTCGAATCTTCTACTTTTAATATCAAAATTTTTATAGTGTAAGCCTTAAACAATACCTCCAATTTAAAAGCCAAAATTTTGGGGGAAAATCGAATATAAGTTTAAAGTAAAAATTACAAGATCTATGGTGTATATTCAGGAATAAACTCAAATATTTAAGCATTTCTTAGTTTGAAAATGCATATGCTTTTTTTAAATATCCTAAATATATTCTAAAATTTAATTTTTTTCCATAACTTCTATTAAACACTTCTTCATTTTGACACGGTTTCTCAAAATTTCTGCCTTAAGCTTTCGACTTAAATTTTCGACTTTTTTCGTAAAATTCTAAACCTAAACTTGAAATGTTGCCCTTTTAATGTCAAAAGTTTTACTTTAAGTCTAAAATTTTGAATTTTTTCTCGAAATATTTGATTTTATAATTGAAAATTGATGGTTTTTTTATTTTGATTTGAAACCCAAAAATCTAATTATAAAAGTAATTTTGAAACTGTAAATTTCTTGAAACGTCTTCTGCTAACAATTTAAACTTTCAACCTTTAATTATTTTGTCAAAAATTTAATTTAAAACTTCAAATTTTAGGTTTACTAGACATGTTCATTTATTTTCAAAATGTCGTCTTTTTTATTGAGATTTCAAGACAGCTTTTTTATTATTTTTTGTGGAATTTTTTTAAATACCAAATTCAATACTTAACTCTTTTCTTAAAATTGTTACTTTAATCCCTTAAATTTGAATCTGGAATTTTGCTAATATAGGGATAGATCATAGCCCTGTTCTATGTCAAATTAAAATAGAAAACCCCTTAAAAGTAAAACATAAACAACTTTTCATAGAAAAATACAACCTAGGATTACTTGAATCAGAAAGTACAAGCGAATTATACATGAATATGCTGATCAAAAAACTGATGATGGAAAATCCCATAACGCAGGACATAAAAACCACTTGGAAGAAGCTAAAAGGATGTATAATTGAGGCAGCAAGGAAAACAATCGGAATTATAAAGGAAATATAAATGCAAAAAACAAGAAAAAAACCATGGTTCACCATGTAGGTAAAAAAGCTGGCTGAGGAAAAGCAAAAACACATTTAAAATACAAAAGCACACATACACAAGAAAACTGTAAGTCATCTAGCAATCTGGATTAGAACAAATTTCAAAATTAGGACGATAAAAACAGATTACTGGCAACGATTCACCAGTGAAATGCACCCTGACCTGTACGGTGCACAGAGAAAGATATGGAAAATGCTAAAAAGCAGGAAAAACATAATAAACGATTTTGTGTAAACAAGGAACATTGAAGGAATGGGAAGAGTATTTCAACAAATTGTATGACTCTGAGGAGACCCACAAAACAAAAGTAATACGGCAGGAAGGAGAACCTCGAACGAAATTCGAAATAGATGATTCTCTAAAGGGAATGAAAAAGCTAAAAAACAGGAAAGCACCTGGCACAAAAGCATAACAATACTCGTCTTTAAAAAAGACCAAGAGATAAATCATGAAATATACTGAGGTATAAGCTTACTTCTGTACAGCCATGAAACACCTTACCTCTATGATAAGGATTAAACTAGAAGGACACATCGAAACAGAGATGAACAATAAGGATTCAGGAGAAATAGCTCAACGGACGCCATATTTACTTTGAGACAACTAAAAGAAAAATCTATTGAGTACAATAAATCACTATATTCCATGCTTTATAGATATGACAAAAGCATTCGACAAAGTACAGCTGAAAGATGTGATGGACATATTAAAAGTGAAAAACAGATTGTCAATAGAATTTATCAACTCAACTCCAAGAACGCGACAGTTATCAGGGCCAATAACGAAACAACTCGAAATATATCAACACTGGGTATCAGACAAGGGGATAGCCTAAGCCCATTCATATTCAACTTGATAACGAATAACATCATCGACAAAGTCACATCATTGAATCAGGGATGTAAACTACAACATCGCCGTTTCAGTATAATGATATCGCAACACTTATGGCAGAGTCGGAAGACGACCTTCAGAGACCGGTATTCTGCTTCTACCAAACAGCGCAGAAATACCCATGAAAATTTCAATAGAGAAAACAAAAACCATGACATATTCTATACCCGATGCGATGCAAAATTGAAGTTGATAGAAGCACCATGGAATAAGTAATGAATTTTAGATATCTAGGAAAAGATGTGATGAGCCGCCACGATCCGATGGGAGAGCTAAGGCCTCAAATAAACAAAGCAGCTGTCACAGGAGGCCTGAGAGATGTTGTGTGGAACAACAAATACATGCGAATGGATAGCAAGGTCAGAATATATAAGACATGCGTGCGAACTATACTAACATATGCAATCGAAACGAGTGCTGGCACAAACAAAACCAAATCAATGTTGAGGACAGCAGAAATAAAAACGCTGAGAGCAATCACCGGGAAAACACTTAGAGACAGAGTTAGAAGCGATGAGATCAGAAAAATATGCTTAGTGGACGATGTGGTAAGATGGGGCAGACAAAGAAGACGTCAATGGTATGACCACGTGGGGAGAATGGGCCCTCGAGAAAACGCCTCTAGAACGTAGACCAACAGGAAGACCACCAAAGAGGGGAAAAGAAAGCTGGCAATCCACATCTCAAGAAAACCAGAATGCCTGAATTCGAAGGAAAACAGATCAATAGGCCTTTGAAAAGAAGAAACAGAAGAAGATCTGAATTTTACTTTGAAATTTCGATCCTAATCTCAAAATTTTGAATTTGTTTCGAAATTTTTAGTGTAAACAGTTATAAATTTTTTGGTTTGTTCTTAAATAACGATGTTTCTTTCATAATTCTTATTTTTACTTTTGTAAAAAATTTCGCTTGTAAACTCGAAAGTTTAAGAAAACTTGCATTTTAATATCAATTTTCGAATTTTCTTGTCAAAAATTTCGATTTTAATTTTCACTTGTTTTCCTAGTTGATTGCTTAAAAACTCAAAATGTCTTCCTTTGGCGGAACTTTTGGTCTTATATGTATTTTTGAAATTTTGACTTTTTCAGTTATTTGGAAATTTCGACGTTTTTCTCACCATTCAAAATTTGCAGTTTCAATATTGTTCTCTTTTTCGAGTTATTTGTATTAAAAATTTTAAACTTCTTTTGTAAGATTCCTGACTACGACCCTGTCCTTTTCTTGATAATTGTTGTTTTGACCTTTTAGTGGCTTTTTTGGAGTAGTTTGCCTTTTTAATGTTATTTTTAGCTATTCGTTATTGCCTTAATTTAACGTTTTCTTTACCTTTTTACCTTATTTGATCGTGCCTAAAATCCTGGTCTCTACAGATGACTACAGACGACATAATTATTAAAATTAACATTTTTAGAACCATACTTTCCACAAGAACTTCACTAGAGTATTAACTTCAATATACATTGTCTAAGTACCTTATTAACCTACTAACATAAAATAATTTGATAGAAGACAGGAAACAATTACGCTTGCAATCATTTCGTTTATTTTTTTGATATATCCGCTTCCTAAGAAACTCTTAGTTCTGAATCATTCATCTGAAATTGCCTTCGAATATATTCGTAAATTAATCATCACGACTAATTATTAAGTTTTATATTCTCTACCATTCCCAATTAAAATTAATTCATTGCACGATTCTCATATTAATTATTCTTTCTGCTGCAGGAGCAGGTTACCTTTTCAGAATCATTTAGAAAAAATATATAGAAAAAGAAAGGTTTAGGAATTTTACAATGTTATGTTGACATGAGACCCTCAAATTTCGTGAATTTTTGTTATCTTTGTTATTATGATTTCTCTTGCAAAATGAGTTAAAAGTAAAAATTATATCGCTTATTATCGCTTATTAAACAAATTTGGGCAAAGAAATTAAGAGATATAAAAAAATTCCCAACTTTGAGATCATTTGGCTGTAACTCAAATAAAAAAATTCATGGAAATAAATAAAAAAAGCGAAATTAAAGTTTTGAGCCCAACATTTTTAGATAGAGCAATTTTGATTAATTATAAAAACACCCTCGGTACGAAAATGTTTGCTTATCCTTTAAAAGTCCACGGACTTCAAAAATTGTTTTAGAGATCCCATCATAAAGTTCCCCTAGATAAATAAATTCTCTTTAATTTGACTGTTTTCTGAGCCCTGTATAACAATCTTTTACAGGGTTATCATCGTTCCAAACGAAAAAATCATTTCACTTTGATAAAATTAATTAATATAAGGTTATTGAAAACCAAAGTCAAAACTGAATGTTTAGCTTTTAAGGACAATAATTTAGTAACCAATCATCGTACAGGACTTGGAAACTGGTCAAATTAAAGAAGGTTAAATTATTATCTTGAAGAGATTTATGTTTAATGGAATTACTGGAAAAAAATTATTAATCAATGGACCTTTTTAAAAGTAAGCATAAAGTTGGACAAATTTGTGGACGATGGTTTTCTTATTCAAAAATTTTATAGTCAAAAACTGCCGACACTAAGAAATGTGAAAATGAAGATTTAGAAACTATAAAATTCAAGAATTACGGTCTTCTTTTTTTTTCTATAACTTTCTTTGAGTTATAGGCTTTTGGAAAGCACCGAAAAATTTGAGACTTGTATATTCCTTAGTATATATTCAGTATATCTTTTTCCAATGAGAAAAAAGCAAAGGGAATTACTTCAGTTAATTGTGCTTTCATTTAATTGAAGTGTTCAAGAATTTAGTTGCATTATTGTGCGGAAGTCATTCAAAGGTGAGCTTTGACTTGCTTAATTAACATTTTCCCAAAACGCCATATGTACATTTCACAAAATGATGGTTTTCAAAGGCTAATCAAAAATAACTAATTAAATACAGTTTTAAATCGCAACCAAGAAAATCGAAAAACGATTATTTCGCGAGCCCCTGCCGAAAATCCTATGACACCAAAACTTGCCCATACTGTATTCGTTATTAGCATCTATCTGACCTAGTCGAACTTCTCTAATTCTAATGTTCACGATTTGTTCGGCTTGTGGGCAATACCCAAACGCCAAACTGAATTCCCGCGAATAACAATATCAACAAAGCCGCGGAGATTTTAGAGAGTCCGCCGATAGGTAGGTAACCGGATCGTGAAGGTGCCACCAGTTCAGTCAGTCAGTGTGTCGATTTGCTTCAGTACCTTGCCGAGTACTAATATCCGTCCGACCGTCGTATACCGGTACCCACCTTTCAGCAGCAGCCGCAGCTGACCTGCCCGACACCCTCGCTTTGGCGTACGCGACATTCTGTACCATTTATTCGGTACTACTCGCGGAACGTGATTCGCCTGTTTAATCACCGCGGATAGCGCGCTAATATGGTGCCGAGTGTCTGAAATTGGAGCGGGAGGTGAGTGGTTTTATTAGTGTCTTAGATCCGCGATACTTCTTCCTATGCGATACTTTCAATTGACAAATCACTGAATTCATAACTGTGTCAAAAAAACGCGTTTCTAGTGTATCGTATAGATGGCTTAATTGTTGTTGTTTAATTTGTAGATTTTTCAGCAGCTAACTGTCGATGAAACTGGTAATAGTTATTCCAAGATTTGTTGAATTGAAACTCTGGTACCACATAGTTAATATCTGACAGCGCAGTTATTAGTAATACAATTAAGTTTCTTTGTGGTACCGTTGATTAAATATGTATTTAATCAACGGCGGTACCAACACTTGGTTTCAATCGTATAACAATGTCCACACATGTTCTAGTATTGCAATTTAATTTTATTTGGTTTTCCTTTTTTATTTTTTCTTTGAGGGGTTACCAATAGCACTAATTATTCAACATTTCGTAGACGAAATATATTTAACCTGTAAATTAACTGATACGACATGCTTGACTTGTTTCCGTTTATTTGTTAATAATATACAATGAAGTTTATTTGGCGTACTGTTTTAATATCGCCTGGCTTTTCCCCCTATAAGTTAATATTATTACCACTAATGACTAGTCGACATTAATCGCTCAAAGTTTTATGGTCACAGACACCCTTTATCAGTATCCCGGTACTGCAATCTCATGTATTTGTAGTTTCTTATGGACTTTGCTGGAATAATCCAACTCAAATGCAGTTCTGAATTCCCTAAAAATGGGACAAAGCTCTTATGGTACAGATTAGTACCAGATACATGCTACGAAATAAGTGATACAAATCTATATTAAACAACTATAAGAAAACATATTATAACGTATTCCTTGTTCTACAAGATCCATACAATCGTGAAATTCCCAAAGATGAGAAAGAGCTTTGGTACGCTTTCAGTTATATGCTACGCAGCAAGTGATCAAAATCTGTTTAAGCAAGTGGCGTACAAACACAGTAAAATATATAACGTAGTCTTTGTTAAAATAAACTGACGCAATAGTCAATTTGTCAAAAATAAGGAATAACCCCACCAAAAAAAAAGAAATAACTGATGGTACTGTAATGAGCGACCAGCCGGTTTATGACCATAACCAGTGATTGTATATAGTTTTTCAAAATTGTCGAATTTTGCTCATCTTTAAAAATTTTCGAAGAATAATTTACTTTCGATTTTCGGACCCAATTTGTCTACGTTGTGTTTAAAATTATTTTATTCCAATAAATTGTAACCCCAATTCATAGAGTCGACAGGGAAGTGTTATCAAATTCAAACAACAATTACCTCAACGTTTTATTACAATAGGTCAACAAATAAATCAACAAAATTTCAAGTTTGTGATTTTCAAGTATTCTTAAACATAATACAACAAAATAAAGTGAACCTGTTTGTTTCAACTTGTTTAAATTTGCTGGACACAGATCTGAGAGAAATATTTCTTTAGAAAATTAAGAGAATTCATTAAGCACAAGTAATCTGACATTCTTTGTTTAACTCTTTCCCTCGTATATGGTGCGTCGGTTATAAATTTCCCAAAGTTTATTTTAACCCTAATAATCGCAATGCTTTCCCCAGCTGAGCCATTTAGTTTGTACTCAAAGGTTTTCAAACCAAATGCAGCTAACTTTGTACCTGATTATCGGTGGGTGTTCGCTGGTTAGTTTGTACACAGAGGTTCTCAAACTATTTTCAGGTGTCTGTTTTATTCCCCAATTCTTTTCTGTTTTTGTCGCTTCTTTATTCAAGCATACTTCACATAGCATGCAGTTTTCTGTTAAAGCTTTGAGCTAACAATATCCAAAGGATAATGCTACGAGAAAATGGAGCTCAAGCTTGGAAATGAAGTTGTGATTTATCATAATAAATCAAATTTATAAATGTTGATTCAATCTTACAGATCTCGTTCTCTCACTCTTTCTTTCTTTCCTTTGTTAACTTGTTCCTTTGTTTGTTTTTCTGTTTTTCTCATACCAAACTCAATCACTCGAACTCAAACCAGTGTCATAAAATAGACTAGAAATATTGTTCAAATTTCGCAGAAACTTTCTGAGCAGAATTTGCCCTTCCAACACTACATCTACTTCTACGGCTACTGTTCTAATAGATGGGCGTTTTCTGGCTTAGAATGTGGCTAAGCTTGACTTAGCACAAAAAAAAACATTTAAATTAAAGTTATAAACTGGCAAGAAGTTCTCATTTCTTTCGTCAAAACATCTCCCTAACGAGAGCTAATGCTGATACTGCTCGTTCACCTACGTTAGTACTCCCCATTGGTCAACAGATCTATAAGGCTCTCTTTGGGCCAGGTTGTCTTGTCCTATATTTTTGGGATTCAAGCAACCTACGAAGGAGAATCTGCGAATGAGGTAGCACTAGGTGAATACACCAAAACAAGAACTAGGTAAGAGCTCATTGTGGCTTATGCTTCTAGGATGTTAAGGTGTACAATGCCCACATTTCTAGAACTTGCACAACATCATCAGTAAAACCCAAATATATGTGTCTGCTGCCAGTTGCCGGACCTTTGTGGTAATGGGTATAAATTATTTTGGAACCCCTGGAAACTCAGCTTCCAACAGCAGAACACTAACATCGACCTTAAGGAAATGAAAATGTTTGTATGAAGCGAATGCGCTTTATTTCCTTTTCGTGTTCTTGTCTTTGTTTTTTTATTTTGTTTTATTTTTGTTTCCCTTTTTGAAACTGAGACTGGTAGTTGCACCAGTCAGCGGTAGGCTTCTTGGCCCAATAATAATTTTCTAACAACGACTTTCTCACTCATTCGGTTTGTTGTGAAAATTTTAAATTCCTTTCTCTTTTTTTTTGTGTACGCCCCTCAACCCCATATTAATCAAAATTAGAAACAAGTATTTCTCAAATTTTAGGAATAGTTAATTAAATCATATAAGAGCGAAAAACCCTCAAATAAAATCATCGGACAATTTAAAATTTACTTGCCTACTTATCCCGTAGCAAACATCACACAAATGGCACTAGAACTTCACGTTGAACAGAAATTGTTTTTTTTTTGTGTCCATTCTCGTTAATTAGCACAAACAGAAGCAGTTTTTTTTTAAACTCCCGTATTTCGTACTCGTTTACATAAGTTCGGAAGTTGACCATAATTTTTAAACTAATTTCATCGAAGTTTAGTTCTTGACTATTTTAAAGTTGGTCTTTTGTGTCTTATCTTTTTTATTCCCCTACCCTTAACTTCTGGAAACCGAAAGATATCCTCTGCATCTCGCTAGAGGGCATGAGAATGCAGAATTTCTACTAATTTAAATATTTCTAATCCAAATTAGCCCTTAAATCAATTTTGAAAAGGATTCTTAAAGTGCATATCGAACTGCAAACCCCTTTTGAATAATGTCGTCCCTTTATCTTGCAAGTTTTACTTCGATAATTGAAATTTAAATAACTTACAATTGTACGTGTTTATAAGGGCGTTTTTTGAACGTAAAATTCCTCCAGTCTAACACCACATGGTCTTGCCGAGATATTTGCTACGGTCTCCGTTATCGGCACTTACCCTTATTTATTACTCTACTTTTCAGCGGTCCTTCAAAACTAACATGTTATTTTACTCAGTTTAGGTATCTGTGCTTGAAACAAACCAGGCCTAACAAATAACCCTTATCTAATTTGTGAACGCTAAGAAATCTGTTTCTCACGCAAAACGTTATGTTACAAAGAATTTTATATAGTACAATATTTGTAGATTTAATATTTCCAAGAAAATATTGAATAAAATTCAATTAAATAAAACAAACGAGGAAATAGAACAGTTTAGTAGAACTCGACTCACCACAGTACTAATTCATACTCCTTCAGTTACACGCTACGTAAGACAGTAGGTAACCAAAATATGTTTTAAGCAAGTAAATCGCAACTACAGTACATCACATAACTTATTATTTATTGTTAATAAGTCAATACAATCGCCGATTTTCTAACAATGAGAAAATGCATTATGGTACCTTTATGTACTCTTTCAATTACTCACTGAGTAGTAAGTGATCAAAATCTGTTTTAAGCAAGTGGCCTACAATCACAAACACAGTAAAATATGTAACGTAGTCTTTGTTAAAATAAACCAACGCAATCGTCAATCTGTGAAAAATCAGAAAGAGATCCTGTGGTACTATTCGTACCCAGTTATAAATCCTACATAGCTTAGTAAGTCAGCAAAGCTATTTTAGGCAAACAATTTACAACTATAGTAAACCATATAACGTATTCTTTGTTGTAATAAGTCAACACAATATCCAATTTACCAATAATGAGGAAGAGCTTTATGGTACTGATTCGCACTATTTCAATTACACGCTACGTAGTAAGTGACCAAAATTTGTGACCTACAAGCACACTGAAACTAATATGCTAGTGTATTATCTGCCTATACAATATTATTTCAAACTGTATCATTGCGAGATCATCCAACCGTAACAAACAAATCAGTACCGAAACGAGCAGCATTTTGCACAATGCGTTCAGCTCGATTGATCGCGTCCGCCTCGTAATTTTTTTCGATTTATGCTGACCAATTGGTGTTTTCAGATTGACGCCGTCACGATGCCGGAAAATTGTAAATCGTGTACCCTGCGAGACGCCAACAACAACACGTACCCGGTACCATTAAACGCTAATCTGTCGGAAAGGGGTAGTCCGCCCAGCAGCAGATCGAGAAGCATCCACGTCACGGCTAAGGTACTCTTCGGATCGGTTCACGCTATCACCAGGCTCAAGCAAGAGGAGAAGGTGGCTCGGGAAAATAAGAGGTTTTGAGGTTAGGATTTTTCATTCTTTACGCAAATCATTAAATCACGATTAGAATACAGTGGAATCCGCCTATAACAGATGAACTTTGTTCGCTATAAGCGAAATTCGTAATAAACGATAAATCTGTCGGTATGCAAATGAAAAGGTCACCCAATTTTTGGTAAAAAAAGACGTAGCAAAAAAGGCACACGATGACTTATTGATTATTTTAATTGATTTGTTAAGTGTCTCTTTGACGTATTTTTGTTGCAAAGGGGAGTTTTCTAAGTCAAAAGGAAAACCCTTTAAAAGGCTATTTTCTTTGATTAAATATGATTTGATTTAATGAGATACACAAATTCATAAAATAGTAAATAATTTTAAGATCTTCCAATTTTTTTATACAAAATCACTAGAATTTTCCGACATTTATTTTAAGCCTATTGTAATGTACTAATAACTTCCAGTTGTCAATCTGTGGTTACCTATTTAGGACATAGGTACGTTAAAAATAAATAAATTTTTACAACCAACTTAATGACTTTTTCATTTGATCATCACAGATGATCGTACATTTTTTTGTATTTGTTTATAAAAAGGGAAATGACACTTACTAATTTTAAAAATAGTGTGCCATAGATATACAAAAAAAAAGAGTCATATGAGTGTTTCCTTTAAGGCGTGAAAACAACGTTATTTTAAAGAAACAATTATTCAGGATAAGCACAGATGCCAGACCGTAACTTAATTATATATTTAAATCTCTTTATCAACGTGCAAGGCATTACTAGATAATGCAACAGTGCGACAAAACCGTATGTTAACGTCTTCATTGCAATCGGGAGAAATAGAACATTGTTTAGGTACAAAATATTAATTTTCAAAAAAACGAAATTGTTTAAAAAAGTCGAATTTTCAATAAGTCAACATTAAAAAGAAATCGAAATTTTGAGACATTGTTGACATTTGGAAAACAGTCAAAATTTTTACAAACGTACTTTTTAAGTAGGGTCTAAATTTTCAAAATAAAAATTCGAAAGTTTAAAAAATATAAAAATCACCAAAACACTCAAAATTAAAAAAAAAACACAATTTTAGAAAAGCCGGAACTTTCAAATAAAGCAGATTTTTGCAAATAGTCAAAATCTCAAGAAAACAAAATTTCTAAAAAATCGTGGAAATTTTTAAATAAAGTCAAAAAGGGTCGAAATTTTATACAATGTCAAAATTATGAATTGTTTGAAAGAATAGAATATTTCTAATAAATCCAAAACTTTTAAAAAAGTCGAGATTTTCAAAATTTTAGTATTCTTGAAACTGAAATAAAGAACTTGTCCCCTGAAACCAAGAAAGATTAAAAAACACAACAAAGGTTGCTCTTTTTTAATCTTTCTTGGTTTCAGGGGACAAGTTCTGTATTTCAATTTTTGAAAATAACCAAGGACCAGTCCGCTTCACCAAAAAAAAAATCTTGAAATGGATAAAATTTCGACAAGAAACGCCTCAATTTTAAAAATCGTGCAAATCCTAAAAGAATTGAAATTTTAAAATCAAAAGGTCAATAAAAAATGCAATGAATTTTAGAAAATATTCGAAATTTGCAAAATATTCAAATTCTTCAAAAAAAATCAAAATCTCGAGAGAAAGCCGAAATCTCGATAAAAAGTCGAAATTTTCAGGCCGAAGTATAATTTTTCACAAATGGAAAACATTAATTTACAAAAAAGTCGAAATATCCAAATATGAAGAAAATCAAAACTTTGAAGCAAGGTCGAATTTTTGAAGAAAAAGTGAAAATTTCATGAATAGTCAAAATTTTCTAAAAATAGAAAATTTTAAATGAAGCAGAATAAATTAGTAATGTCAGAAGACAAAATTTTCAAAGAGTTAAATTTTACAGCATTTTTGTAAAGAATCAAAATTTTAAAAAATTGATAATTTCAATAAAAGTTGATTACAGGAAAACTAAAATCAAAGGTCGAAATGTTCAAAAAGAAAGTCGAAAATTTGAGAAATAGTCGAAAATTTGAGAAAAAGTCCAAATTTTCAAGAAATAACAAAACGCCAAAAATTTTGATTAATTTTGATCAAATTTTTAAACAGATGAAATTTGCAGAAAAAATACAGTGTATCCTACCGGAAATCGCCGCGATCGATATCTGACAAACTACCTATCTAAAAAATTTGAAAATTTAACAACTTAGCAAAGTCGACGACGCCAACACAATTAAAATATTCGCAAAGTTGTTATACTTCCGCTTATACCGGAAGCTGACACCAAATTCGTTATTTTAAATAAGATGCCCTATATATTTTTGCATTTTTGGATTTAATTTTATATTTTATGGATGCTTTGGATAACAAATATTGTTCCTAAAAGTTATAGTTTTTGATATAATTGGATTTTTATAAAAAATTTGACAGGTGCAAGATCCCACGAAATTCTTTAAATCTTTTTCCAGAAATGAGATAATAATTTCATATTTGGTACGAAAGTACAACACATACAAAGCTATCTGACACTATTTTTATAAGTTTAAATACATTATACCGAGTGTTGAATTCAGGTTTGAACATTTTGGTTATTTCAAACGGCGATAACTTTGTTATATTAAATGGAATATCCTATTTTTTTTGACCTGTCCAGTGCAGTTCTAAATTATCTTTTAACTGATATAGGCTTTGTGGGAGTTTCTTTTACAACTTTTGGAAATAATTGCAATTTTACCTTTTATTTTTTTATTTCATAGTTATTGAATTCTTATTGAGCAGCAATTAGTGACATAATGAGTGGAAACAAATAAAATGTACTTAAAGAAAAAAACAATGGATATTGACAATCAAATTATGAAAAAATCGGTTAAATTATTTGTAGTAATAATAAGGTGAAAGATAATTAAAATCTACATAAGATAGGCCAAAACAATATAGGGTGCTTTTTTAAAATAACAAGATTATCGTTGTTTGAATTTATCAAAATGTTCAGACGTGAATTCAACACTCGGTATAATGTTTTTGAACTTATTGAACCAATGCAAGATAGCTTTGTATGTGTTCTACTTATGTACCAAGTATAAAATTAATATCTCGTTTCTGGAAAAAGATACAAAGAATTTCGTGGGACCTTGCAGCTGTCAATTTTATAAAAATCCAATTATCTCAAAAACTACAAATTTTAAAAACAATATTTGTAATTTGAAGGGGCCTTAAAATATAAAATAAAATATAAAACTTCAAAAATATATAGGGTGCCTTATTTAAAATATCGAAGTTGGTGTCAGCTTTTGGTATAACCGGAAGTACTACAACTTTGGGAATATTTTAGTTGCGTTAGCCTCATCGACTTTGTTAAGTTGACGAATTTTTAAATATTTTAGATGAGTACTTTGTCAGATATCAATCGCGGCGATTACCGGTGGACACACTCTATAGAAATTCTCAGGTAAAATCAAAGATTTAAATAGTCAGACTTTTGAAAGAAAAACGAAATCTTCAAGGAAAAAGAAAGAAGTTTTAAAAAAATTTAAATTTTCACGAAAAGTCAAACTTTCCAAAAAAAACTAGAGATTTTTCTGAAAAATCGAGTTTTTTATTGTAAATATAAAACAAATTTCTAAAATTTAAAAAAAAAAAAGTTTAAATTGCTGAAATGCTCAAAAAAGTCGACATTTTTAAAATACGTAGTAGTTTTTTTTAAATAAATCGAAATTATCAAAAAAAGTCACTTTCTTTGTTAAAAAATAAGTCAAATTTAAAAACAAAAATCGATATGTTGAGAAAAAATTGAATTTTTGAACAGAAATGCACATTTTTAGAAAGAATCATGTTCTCAAAAAGTCAAAATCGTCAAAAAAAACAAAATCAACACTTCGAGAAAAAGTAAGTATATGAAGAAACGATGGAAATTTTCAAAAAAATGGACCTTTGGAAAAAGTCCGAAAAGTCGAAATAATGTTTAGTTAGAGTTTCACTTAAATTAAATTTTAAGTTGAGAAATTTAAGTTTAGTATTTTTTTTTAAATAAAGAGACAAAGTCAAATTCAAGTAAAAACGTTCAACGATAATTTTGGCTTTAATCTCGTTTCTACGTTTTTAGAAATTTCGAATTTCTAAAGAAATGATTGAAAAAATATTTAAATTATCAAAAGTCCATGTTTAAACTTAGAATTTGTGAACTTAAGAATTCGCATATTTTTTAAAACCATTTCTCATTTCTCACTCTTATTCTAAGTTTCGACTTTTTTCTCGTAATGTCGCGTTGAAATAACACTTTAATTTTTATAAATCTTGATTTTTTTCAAATTGCACTTTTTCCAAACGTGTTTCAGCTGGGAATTTTTAGGCCCGAAATTTTAAATAAAAAATTTAAATATTTGTACACTTTAAATTTACAGTATAAATATCATCAAACGAGTTAAAATTGAAATTTTGATTATTTTCTTCAAAATTTAGAACCGAAACTAGGTCTTCTTTTCAAAACCTAAACTTTGGGATCAAAATTTCAACATTATTTTAAAAATTGCACTTCTAGCTCTAATTTTTTTAACCTTCTTGTTAAAATGTTTATTATTTATCATAGATATCAATTTTTATCAACATTTCGGTTGTAAATGTAATATGAGGGCTTTTATAGCAATTTCGAATGCTAATTTTGAAATTAGATTTTTTCTTAACATTTGGAGTTAAAATTGGGAAAAGAGTTCGATATTTTGAGATTAAAAAAATTATTAAAAATCTTACAATTAATTCAACTTTTTATTAAAAATGGTACTCAAGATGTCGAATTTTTTTCCTCAAATGTTTGCACAACATAGAGTGTGTCGCAAGATAGAGCACTGGAAAAAGATTTCTTTTTTATTTGTGATTTAACGATGAAAAAGACATTTGTTATAAAATTTCCTGCTTGATCAAAAATCACAAGAAATAACATAATTTTCTTAACTTTTTATGCAGGTAGTTCAATTATTTGGAAATTCTAGAAAATGAACTGGAATAAACTGCTGTTATTTTTGGTAGTATCAAAAATTATCATTTAAAAATATGGTGTAGAATTATAAAAAAGCCTACATTTATAATTTTAGTTTATTTTCAGAAAATGTTGCAAACAGAACAGATCTGGACTGCAATAACATGTGCATTATTGCATTCTGGGTCTATTCTGCTGGCATGATAGTTGTTAGACCTACTCCATAGTTTCTTCTACTGCTGCTAGGTAACTCTATCCCTAAAGATTTTTGATTACTTGAGAAAACAACAAATTTGTGATCATTTGAAATATTGAAATGAAATTTATTTTTAACTAAACTTGACAAGGAAAGTAAAAACGTAATTTAATTTCTTATTATTTATTTTGATAAGTATCATCACTATAATAATTTTTCTCCATCACAGTCATCCATTTTTCCTCCTCCAGACAGCACAGAAGATTCATCGTCGTCACAAATTACATTTGGAAACATTCGATTTTTTTAATTTATACCTTCAACCGAAAAATGTATTAGGTTTGAATTTGGCACGCCAAACTGACGAGAGAAGATTTAACAAGATCGAAACCAAGATTCTGTTTCCAAAATTGAAATTTGATGAATGTTCAAATCTATGAGTCTATGCATTGGAATTCAAAAATTTAAACTGCAAATAAAAAATGACTAGAAAATTATAAGAAAAGATGAAATTTGCACAGAAGCAGATGGTAATACCTTTGAATGATGTTTTAGTTTAATCAGTATTTGTTACTATCAAATATCCTTTTATTTTCTTGTGTTTAATTGGTAACCTATATTATTTAATTTGTAGAAAATAAACCAAAATTTCGTTTTTAAGCCTTTTTTTAAATTACAAACTATATTTCTTAACAACAATTGTCGATACTACCATAAATAACAACAATTTATTCTTGGCTATTTTTTTTTAATTTCCAAATAATTAAATCCCTTGTACAAAAAATAACGAATATAATGCCATTTTCAGTGATTTAAAATCCAGCAGAAGTTTTTATGAGAAATGACTTTTTCTCATAAATCCACAAATAATAAAGAAACCCCTCTTCGGTACTCTATCATGGAACACACTGTATATGTTTCTTTACTGAGTTTTGACTCGTAAACATAAACTTTTTTCATAATTTTGATAACAATCAAATTAGATTTTCCTTTCAATATTCAACATAAGCAAGAACCTTGGTTATTTAAAAATTTTGACTTTCACCTAAAATTTCAGCTTAAAACTTTCACAAAAGCAATTCGCTCTTAAGATTTTAACTTGGAATTAGACATTTTTTTCTCAATATTTCGACCCTAAAAATGGAGTCCCAACTTTTCCTAAATATTTTACTCCTAACTTCAATAGAATTTCGAGTTTAAATTGGAAAGTTTTTCTGGGCATTTTAAGTTGTTAATTTTCACTATTGAATATTTTGCCTTTAACATCAAAATGTTAATTCTTCTAAAAATGTCAGCTGTTAACTTAAAATTTCGACATTCATAAATCATTTTCTCGAAATAATTACAATTGTCTTCTTTTTTTTGTAAAATTCTTGTGCATAAACTGAAATTTTAGATCTTTATCATACTTCTGATTAAAATCTTAAATGTCTGACTATTTTATTGCATTTTCTTATTGCTAATTCAGACTTTTATTCTAATGCACAGACCAATAGGTTTGAACATTTATCAAGTTGATGAAATTTGTTTCGTATACCAAACTGAAGATATCTAATAAGACTCAAACCGGTTTTTGGTTTCCAAACTCCGAATCTGATAAATGTTCAAACCTAGTTGGTCTGTACATTAGAATCTAGTCTTCTGGGATCTTCATAGAGAGCGACTAGCTTTGCTAAGCATTTGTGGTTCAACTGTTGGTAATTCGGCTACATATGATCCACTATACACGCTTAGAGGGCTGCATATCGTAGTTTAGGTTGCATTCTACCTGCATTCGGACATTTAAGTTTGGTTAAAAACTTCTACCACCAAGAGTTATAAATGATTCCTATGGTTAGAGTGTAATATTTGAATTATAGTGCATATAAGTTATCCAAATAACTAACAAATGAATTAAAAAAAAATTTGCCTGCCAAAGCAAGATTTTATAGATGTATTGAAAGAAGAAATATTGGTAGGCCAAGAAAAAGATAGATATCGTAACACTCAAAAATGCCTAAAACCTGAAGTGAAAAAGCAGAAGATAAACTATCTGAAAGCTGACTAAAAGTATTATAAAACTAAATTAAAAGCAACGTTTACCTCAGCAAACGCTCAGTAACTTTGCCCAAAATCTTGTAAACGATTCTTGATTTGTTAAATTTGAATAATAGTGAATGTAATTTGACTAAGAACTACCTAAAATATAACGTTAAGGCCAATGAAATATAAATAAGTTTTAACTTATTGACAGTAAATGCCAGTAACTTTACTTAACAGTTATAAATCATTCTCAGCTTAAACCGTCGAAATATAGCAAATTTGAACTACCAGAAATAACATAAAGACCAACTGGTTTAGAAAAAAAGATAACCAACCTGATTAGATTTTTTCTTGTCAAATGCTCAACAACCTTACTCAACTGTTATAAACATTGCTTAGTCTGTAAGCTTTAAATTAAAGTCTCTGTAAACCCATTGAAACGTACCTAAGAAATACCCAAAGACTAACGAAGTATAAATAGCTTTTACCTCGGCAAACGCTCAGTAGGTTTACTCAATAAATATAACAATTCTTAGTTTGTAGCCGTTGAATTATAATGAATATGAAGAGAGTGAATATTACCTAAAGTAACATAATTGATTTAGAAAAAATGGCAAGCGAAATAATTAAATGTTTCCTGAGAAAATGCTTAGAAAATTTACTCAATAATCGTAAACGATTTTGAGTCTGTGACTTTGCAATTACCGCGGATACAATTTGACTGTAAACTGACTTAAAAAATACATAAAAAAAAGTAATATAGATAACTTTTAACTCAGTAAATAACCAGTAACTTTACTCAATAGTGATAAAATATTTTTAGTTTTAACGGACGAATTATAATGAATGTGATTCAAGTAAAAAATATCTAAAGTAGCATAAAGATTAACTGTTTTAAAAATGAAGATATACGACTAAATTCAATTTTTTCTCAGCAAATGAGCAGAATTTTTAGTCAACATTTATAAACGTTTTTTAGTCTATAGACTATAGATTAAGATGGTCAATATAACTGGCCGAAAATGTACCTAATATACCTAACGGTGTCTTAAATATTAACGAAATACAAATAGCTTTTACCTCAGCAAATTGTCAGCAATTTGCTCAAGAGTTCTTAGTGAGGGGCACTTACTGGCTAATGTCGGGCAACCATTCCCCAAAACTCTTCCTATCAAATAAATAAAAAGGACCAGGGCAGGCCCATAACCTAGGATTTTTTCAATAGGGGGCCCTGCGATCCATCTACTAAAACTACCTAGTCTTTGTTTGCGTTTAAGTCAGAGCTAAGAAGCCACTATCCAATACCACTTTACTATTAATATTATTATTGCATAAAAGTATACTAAAATATAAAAAAATACACTAAAAACAATTCTACAGTCTAACTCTTCTGACATTGTGACAAAGTAATTTAACAACAATTACTTTTATGAACCAGCCATCACATTTAAGTTTTGACTGTTCTTGTAACGCAGGACAATTGAATCATGTTGCCTATTTATCTTAATTTAATTTCTAAATAAAAACAGATATGTGAAGAAGATGAAAAAATTACTTGAAAGTTATTTTCTATAATTTATCGTTAAACTATCTTCTGTAACTTGCACTTGTGTATGAAAAATGCCTTTAGAAAGTGCTCTATTTAAAGACATAGTTTGAAGTCAGCTGGAAACAAATCTTTTTTTTTAATTTTTTTTCAAATTTCGATTAAATTCATAATTTTAACTTTTATCTCAAATTTACAGTTTGCACCCAAACATTTGGAATTTGGATATTCTTTCTAAATTCTGGAAAATTAGATGTTTTTTTAAGTTCAAGTTTCCTCTTACGTCCAACTCTTTTTCTAACTGGCTGCAACTTCAATTCCTACTTTTTTTATTTTGGGCAATCTTAAAAGTTCAATGTTCTTTTGCAATTTGCTTTTTGCATTGTTGCTACATGAACTTGCAATGTCGAAATGCATTTGATTCCTTCGAATTTCGGAAAAGTTTCTGCTATATAAGGTTATTTATCGTTTTTTTAAGTTTTACCTTTAATCTCAAAATTTCGACCGTTTTTGGAAATTTTCCATTTGAATTAAATTTTCTGTAAAATGCAAACTAGGTTAATACTTCTACTTTTGTTTGCCAAAATTCAGAGTTTAAAATTTTGGTATTTACCTCAAACCCACAAATATCTTTTCGAACTTTGATTTTTTTTAGAAAACTGGAAATTTCGGGAAAATTTTTGTAAAAAATGACATATATCGAAATTTTGAACTTATTCTTAAGTTTTTTCAATTCCAAATTTTAATTTAAAATGTCTGTTCTAGTCTATATTTAGAGTGGACAAAGTCGTTTTAGAAAAAGTTTAATTACTACCGCGTATTTACGGGTAACCAACTGAATTCATTATTAACATTTCTGAAAATATTAGCTGTTTTAGAAATTTTGAATTTCCGAACAAAAAGTGAGATATGTTAATTCGTAACAAATTTACCTGTTCGAACTCGAAATTTTTAGTTTTTTAAATTCATAATTTTTGAAATAAGAATTTAAGAATTTAGAATTACTGTCTAAATCCAAAGAAAAAATAAACCATAATTTTTGGAAAAAAAGGTTTGAAGTCAAAATTTCCTAAAAAATATCTTTTATTTCCAATAGATAAAATCTATTAACAAAAACTAATAACACTCAGCATTATGTCTTGAAACAAAATTTAAAAAATTTCTCAAAATGGCCAGGGCATTTTTTTAATTAAATATAGATCAAGAAAGAAAATGAAAATATTTTCAAAAATTTTGAAGCATTGCTAATGTAGAAATTGTGAAATATAAATAAATAAGCTATTTTTTTTTCAAAATTGCGACTTTAATCTTGACATTTTTAAGCTCGTCGTAAAAAGTCGTAAAAATTTTAGAAATCAAGTTTCTCTAAAAATATGAATTTAAAATTGAAATGTTGTAATTAAAAGTAAAAAATTTCTTAATTAAAGTTGAAATTTGATAACTACGATAGAAATTTCAATATTTTTTTGAAAATACTAACTTGAAAGTCGAATTTTGGAAAAAAAAGTTGAATTTTCGAAATCCTAATCAAAATATAAATAAATCAACTTTATAACAAAAATTTTCGACATTTTTATAAGGACGTTAAAACTTATTGAAAAAAATAAAATTTTAGAATTAAACTCAGAGGTTGAAGTTATTTAAAAAATCCTCCATTTTTCATTTTAAAGATGCTCAAATTGTGTGTAAAACTCGAAATTTATAAAAGTCAGTCAATATTTTTAAAAAATTCCAAAAAAAAACAATTATTAAAAAATGTCTTACAAAAATTATGGTTCATAAGAGATTTTCAATTTTTAGTAAAGAATACCGAATTTAAAATTCTAATTTTTAAATTCAAAAACTGTGAAAATATTATCACAAAATCCAAGTTTTTCTCAAAGTTTTGTGTTAAATCGCCAAAGATCGCTTGTAAAAATTTCCAGTTTTTCTTAAAATTTAAATTTTCTTTCAAAATGGGGAGTTTATGCTAGAAAAACCTGCAAAATTCGACATTTTTTTAATAAAATTTAAAACGTAAGATTGAAATTTCAAATAAAAAAGAAGAAATTTCAAGAAAAGTTTAAATTTGTCTAGAAACGAAATCTCAGATTTAAAAGTCAAAATTTCGGAAAAAATGTGAATAAAATTAAAGGTCAAAATTTTAAGATTTAGGGTGAAAATTTGAGAATGAACTCGAAATTTTAAGAACTTCTTCATTTGAAAATGTTATACTCCCGAATGTTTTGAGTATAACCTCAAATCTATTTTTGTTTATTTCGACTAAAAATTCAAAATGTTTTTCTTGTTAATTGTATTGGCCTGTAAATGCCTTCTTTTAAAGTATTTTATCTTTTTAGTGCCTTGTTTAGCTTTTCGTTTTTGCCTAATTTAACATTTTGCTTATCTTTTTACCTTGTTTGATTGTCTTTAAATTCCGGTCTATAGTAATAAGAAATGGCGCGAAATTTGAAAAATATAATTATTTACATTTTAGTAAGAAAACAAAGTGATCCATTAAAAATATTTTTTAAAAAAAAAATGTCGCACGTCTGGAAAGTTCACTTCGAGCTAGTGTGAAGCCACAGCCCCCCAGCCCTTCCTTCGTTAGGGCCTGCGTCTAATTATAGTGAATATGAACCAATGTGACATCAAGACTATCTGCTTATGAAAATATAGTAGACGACAGAATTAGAGTTTTCCTTGGCAAATGCTCAGCAACATTACTGAACAGTAATAAAGAATGCTTAGCCAGTAGCGTTTGAATGTAAATTGACTAAAAACTACCTAAAAGCTAGCAAAAGAAAATTACCTGTTTCTCTAAAACTGAAACTGAAAACCATCTCGAAATTGGCGTAAAGTCCTTTAATGAAAATATAGTCGACTAAGCCAAACCAAATGAATGCAACAAAGACGTATAAAACTATAAAGGATTCTGATGGAAGCACAATATGACAAAGAATTCTGTTAAAATAAATTCGCAATAATTACGGCTTTCTTCAGCTTTCGCATCTTGCGGTTGTTTACATGGCCACCTATAACAAACAGGGTCGCCATTTGTTAGGCTTTCTCTTCCAGATAGCATCCGATACGAGACCATCGATTTCATTTGTTTTGCTCACTTCTTTCATACCGATGGATCATGCTGACCTTGATTTGGAACAGTTGGGTTTCCCATGGGTACCTAAAGTTCGAATTGACTTCTGTTGACAATGCCAAAGTATCTAACCAAGCCCGATAATTGGAAGGAAAATAGTAGTTTCTCCGGATCAAAATTCGAAGCGTGTTTCGGATGAATTATCGCATTTAATACGACTTTCTAAAACGTATTTTTTCACACTGTTTAAAAGCAAAAGAAAATAAACACTGCCTTGACTTTGACCTAAGAAGTAAGAGGAGAAAGTAAAACACCTACCGAGCATACTTTTGGAATTAATATAATCAGGCGAATTTCTCTCGATCACTTTATAAATAACAATAATAAAAGCATAATGTGGAATTGTAGATTCAAACGCGTTCAGTTTTATCTGATAGATATGTCATTTTGGTCAGCTCGACAAAGGTTTTGTTTTACTCTCTAACTCTGCTTTACTTTCTAACTCTAAACATTTGGCGTTAAACGGATATGAATTTACTCATTCAGACAGTTAAATCTCTTAAAATATAAACCTAATGTTTCAACGTGAAACTTCCAGTAAATAAAACAAAGCAAGTTGTGACGTGAGACCAGAGAAATGGCGCGAAACATAACTTTTTCAAACGAATTAGTCACTTTAATATTTTTAAAGTTTTTACTCACTTTTGGATAGTTTTCAGTCATATTTCGGCCAAACAAGCCGCTTACATATTAAGATCTAGCAATCACCCGCGACTTTGCCAACGGTGGACTTGAAAAAATAACTACAATGGAAATTAATTGAAGCTTCAAAACAATTTTACATTTAGATAAAATTTGAAATTAATTTTCAGTTCAAGGTTATAAAGCGATAACGTGATATTACTGAAATCGATAATACATATTCCCTACTTTTATACGTAATGGTTCGAAGACCTGACAAAATAAGGATCACAGGGTTGATATTTTTACCATTCTCTATGATTGTACACCATATAAAAGATTTCATCAAAACAAACAGAGATTTATATATTAGTAAGGATTATCGCGAACGCTATATGGGGCAACCTTAACAAAATGCCCATAGTACAAAGGACTCAGAAATCTCTATAAACCTCACACTAAATTTCAAAGATCAAAACATAACTGTTAAATATAGGTTTTTCTTTTTGTCGTCTACTTATGTAAGTCCCTGATTTAGAGGAAGAGGCAGGCGACGAAAAGTTCTAAGAGCAGAATTTGTAAATTTATGCGGCTACGCCACTGCTCGAGTAATTTAGATGATAGAAACGTTGATGAGCTCTGACAAGCAAAAGAGCTGTTTTTAAATGTGGCCGTAAAAACCGGCAGGATTTTAGCAAAAACTATTTATCCCGAGGCAATTTGTATCCATCATGTGTAATTCTTAACTGTTCATCTAATTAGTTGCCCGCAAAGACTTTGGTTCAGATTTTAACTTTAGTTTATTACGTGGAATGTGTTACAATGTCAGACTTTTATTGAGCATTCTACTATTTTGGTGTTATTTAACTGTGGTTCGAAATGCGGTAAGATTTACGAAATTTGATTGTTTTATTAAGGCCTAATAAATACATGAGTTTACCACAATTTAAGTTCTATAAGTTATAACATTCCTACGTAGCTAGGTACCTAATTGCTATAATTCAGATGCAAACATTTTTCTCCTAAAATTTTGACTTTAGACTCAATTTTTGTTTTTATCTCATCACTTGAAATTTCTTCACATAATGTAGAAAGTTTCACTTTTATTTGAAAATTTCGACTTTTTCTGGAAATTCCGATTATCTGAAATTTTTTTCTTTGGGAATTGTCAATTTTTTCAGTATATTTACACCTAAATTAAAAATAAAATTCTATATTTTCATATACTATTGAAAACCAAATTTTGAATAAGATGGTCCTGGCATAAACGTTAAATTGTCATGTTGAACTGGTACAGGATAGGCCTAATTCATCCGATCCATATGAAACCAAACACTTTTGATAAAAGGGTTCTTGATATCACTTCTCATAAAAGAGTTAGTGGTAGCTTTCTGACCTAAAAATTTGAATTATCTAATTTTAATTTAGACTTTATGTTGTGCTGCCGCTGGGAAATAAGAATTTTAATAAAAATATTACAGGTGTCATTTTCACTCTTAAAAGTTCAATCTTTATGTCCAACCATTAATATCAAGATGTCAAAGTTTTTCTTGTAAATTCAAAATGTTATTTGTAAAGTCGAAATTTTGTAACTAAAACCGAAATTCCTTAACGTCATTTAACGTTAAAATTTTAATTCTCAGTTCAGTATTTCAAGTTTTTTTAAGTTTTCGGGAATTTTGTGATAAAATTGAAAATTGTTGAAGTTGAAATGGCCAAAATTATCCGATAGTTCCGTCCTAAACTTGAAGTTTTAGAATGAAAGTAAATACTTAACTTCAAAGTGTTTACTTTTAATTTATAAATTTCAGAAAAAAAGTTAAAATTTGAAGCGATTATGACAAAAGTTCTGATTTTAAATAAGAATTCAAATTTTTAAAAAGGCCGAATTTAACAGAAAAGGCTTCGAATTTTTTTCTCGAAATTTCGAAATTTTCTCCAGTTTCCGTGTTAACTCGGATTTTATTTTTATAAATTTTCTTTGGAGTTTAAAATTGTTTTCTCAAAATGCGTTTACAATAAAAATGTTTAGTAAAAAAATCAAAAGAATGACAAAATTTCAAACTGAAATTAAACTCGGAATTTTGTAACATTTCAAAATTTCCAAAACATATTAGAAATTTGTAAAAAAGAATTCGAACTAAATATCCAAAATTTTCGAAAAAAATTAGGAGTATAAAGATAAAAAAACTAGAAATGTTGATAAAATTATTGAAATGCCAGAATAAAGCAAAACATTTCGAAAAAAAAAACAAAATTTGTAAACTTTGGAACATTGGAAATTCAAAATAAAATGTATACAGATAAAATTAAGATAGAACATAGAACATTTGAGTTTAAGTTGAGAATAAAGTTTAAAAAAATTAAGAAAATTGATGCTGCAAATTCAAAATTTGCAAATTATAAATCTCCCGAAAAAGAAAAATTCAAGGTAAAGTCAAAATTTCGGAGCAAAAGGTAAGAATGATAAGTTTGAATTCGGAAATAGAAGACAAAATAAAAGTTTTTAGAAAGTTAAAAAATTATTTTAAACTATCTACCTAGTCTAGGATAAACTCAGAATAAAAAATGTCAAAATTAAATTGATCTATAGTCGACATTAGATTAGATTATATATAGGTCGTTTCGTGTTTCTCTTCGTCCATCTCGCACCTCGACCTAAGGAGATCTTTTGTGCATACCCTGATCTATGAATTCCCAGTTTCACCAGGTTCAAACTCTTGTAGAAGTTTATTATGGACCTGGGATTGAGTTTTTCCACATCTGAGGTGTCTAAGGACGCCCATCCAAGTTGGACGTGCCTTTTGCCTGCAAGCGCATCGCACTTACATAGCACATGTTCTGCAGTGTCCGCAGCTTCTGCGCAAAAGCGACATAGGTCTGTTTCAGCCTGACCCATTTTCTTGAGGTGGTACTTCATAGGGCAATGTCCTATTAAGAGGCCGGTTAGGATCCTCAATTCGGATTTGCTGAGTTCTAAGTAGACCTTTGTCTTTTGAAGCGTTCCAGGTATGAATCTTTTCGCCTGCCGTAGTCCTGGACATAATCTCCAGTGGGACATTCTTGACTTTGTTTCCCATTTTTTTGACCTCATTGTTGATTTGACTTTTAGAAAACCCAAAAGCCGGTTCACGTCCAAGAAATGATGATGCAGATCCTTCTCTAGCGAGTTGGTCCGCAGCTTCATTTTCTTGTATTCCTTTGTGGCCTGGCACCCACTTAAGGCTGATCTTGTTGTGTTTAACCAGTTGCTTTAACGTTTGTTGATAGTCCCAAAATAGTTTGAATTTGACAAGGAAGCTGCTGAGAGCCTTTATGGCCGCTTGGCTGTCAGAATTAATGTAGATCTTTGTTCCTTTCAGGCTTCTTGAAAGACACTCTTAGGCACAGAATTCTATTGCATGTATTTCAGTTTGAAAGACAGTTGGGTATTTTCCCAAGGCTTTAGAAAACCTATAGTTAGGGCCATAAATTGCATCTCCAGTTCCATGTGCTGTCTTTGATCCATCTGTAAACCGACATTTCTAAGATACATAAAAATGTTTGGTAAAAGATAAATCATGTATAAAAAGTCGCAATTTAAAAAAAACTGAATTTCCATTCAATTTTTTTAAACTAACTTTCAATTTAAAATTTTAAATTTTTAGTTTCAATGGAAAATTAAAAATAAATGTTAAACTTTTAAGTTTAAGGCTCAATTTCAAAAAAATATATATAATAAACTGTAATAACTTAAAGACTTTAAAATTTTGAAAAAAAACACTGCTGTTTTAAAGCAGCATAGTTTTGAGAATACATTTTTGATTTCTTCTTGACATTTCGAGATTTAAGTCACAATTTTAAAGAAACTCCTAAATTTATAGTAGAATTTTAAAATTAAGCGTTCAAACGTTAGCAAATTTTTGGATGAAATAAAATTTAAAATAAAACCTATGTCGCTAAAATATCAATTAATATTTTGAAATCAAAGATTGGAAATTTTCAGAGAAAAAAGTAAAAATCTGTAAGAAAACTCGAAATTTTGACAAAAAGGTTGAACTTTTCAGAAAATCCTCGAAATTTCTAAATACATAGGTTACCTAAAAAACCAGAAGATCGAAGTGGGTTTCAAACTGAAAGATCCTGTATTTCAGACCTAAATAAATTAAAAAATAATTGGTCATTAGATGATCTAACTGATCCCACGATTTCTGCTCTGGAACCACCCTTTAGCTCAATAATTAATTTTGGTATCTACATAAGTTAAAAACGTTATTTGTATAATTCAGATGCTAGTCAGAAACAAAAATTTACTTTTCATGACTAAGTTTAACTTGAAAGCTTCGGTTCTATATTATAGATACTGCTGACAAGCAAGGATTTGTTACAGGTACTATTTTGACTTAAAAGTTCAGCATTCATATTTAACTGCTAATTAGATAAGAACTGAACATTTACAATTAAATGGAATCCAAAAACTGTGAAACAAAAACGGTTTCTGCCACCACTTTGACTTGAAAATATTATTTTATGAGCAAGAGAAAATAAAATGCAAAATTTCTACCTTAAGGTGTCACAGATACAACGTTTTCTGGTACTAGTTATACATACATTTTCACGTCAAAGTACTATAAGATAGGACATTAATTTAGATAATTTAAACGAGATACAAAAATGTTTAATAAAAATGTTGCTTGTAAATTCAATTCTCACCTTCAAATGCTACATGATATCAACATAATTTCTATAATTAACATTTAACTGAAAAAGATATAATTTGAATAATATAAATATGTCAAAGTAGCACAACATAAAATTTCTTTTGTGCAGTTCAGATGAAAAATAACTGTTAGTAAAATGGTTCCTGCTACTGCTATCTGTTGTGGTTTTTGTTATTATGAAAGTTTCCTATTTTCATATCTAAGAGTATCTTAAACACTAAATATTCATGGTTAATGTGCTGTTGGTAAACAAAAATTTTTAATTAAAAGACTTCTGAAGCTACATGATGTAAAAATTCAATTTTCCTATTCAAGAACAGATACAGGGCTACAATTTGAAAAGTAGCAAAAGGGAATATCTCTTAGACAAACACTGCTATCAAGAAGATCTGAAATACATATCGGAGGATTAGAGAGGGAACCAAAATGAAGTACTTTTTGAATCGCCTTGGCTCACATCTTACGGGGTAGTCACACCAATTTATTTTTTTTTTAATATTAACCTACCTTGTTTGTTACATTATTGGAAAGCTCGTTGCTTTCTCTTTAGAGTAGAGACCTACACGAGTAAGTAAAAATGTAATCGCATTTTAATCACCGATTACTTTTCCAAAATCGGGGAATTTGCATCGCTGGCATCGTATCGAATATACTGATCTGTAATCGTGAAGTTTATATTATCGATTTCGTGTTGCATGTTATAAGTTGACACTTGTCAAAAATTTATAGTTTTTATACTTTATATTTCAGATACGTAGTTTAAAAAATTTTATGTGTTTATTAGCTGATTAGGTATTTGTATAATTTACTACATAAAAGACAAAACTTCGCGAAAAAATCGAAATTTTGGAAAAAATAAAACTTCAAGAACTAGTCAAATGTTTGAACAACCCCTTAAAAAGTTCGATATTTGTCTAAGGAAAAGACACATGCATATGTTCTAAGTGCATGTAAAATTTTTAAAAATAGTCACTATTTTCGAAAAAAGTTCAAATCGAAAAAAATCCGGAATCTAAAAAAGATATCAAAATTACAAATAGCCAAAATTTTTAAGAAATAATAGTGGAGTGTCTAAGGGTTTTGACCTAGATATTTTAAAATTCAGTTTACATTTTAAAAAATGTCAAAATTTAGAACGAATAAAATTTTTGATAAAATTGAATATTTGAAAATAATACCAATTTTTCAAAGATGTTCAAATTTACACAAGAAGTCTAAATTTTAGAGCAGACAATGAAAGTTAACCTTTTGAAAAAAAATTGAGAAGTGTAAAAAATTGTTCAAATTTTTAAAAAAGTTAAAATTTTGAAAAAAGTTGGAAATTTTGAAGTCACATTTTTAAAATAATCAAAATTTGGTAAAATGTTAAGTTTTCATAGAAAATTACAATTTCCAAAACAAAGTTAAGATTGTCTGAAAAGTCAAAATATAACAAAATCTTCAACAAAATTCTAAATTTTTCAAAAAGTTAATATTTTCAGAAATAATCTAAAATTTCAAAGAGTCAAAATTTGAAAAAGTGTCAAGATTTACAAAATTTAAGGTTTTTTAATCAGCTTTTCAAAAAAACCTACATTTTTAAAAGGTTCACTTTACTTTAGAAAAGAGAGAATTATCAGGAAAGTCGAACTATTTTTAAAATGTTAGTTTACATTAAATAGAATTTCAAATAATGTCAAAATTGTTGAAGTTCAAAATATTGAAGAAAAGCCAAAATTATCAGACAAGTCGAAATTTTCAAAAAGCGATCAAATTTTGAGAAATTAATTCTTAAAGAAAGGCAAAGTTTTGAATAGTTAAAATTTCGAAATAACAGTCAAACATTTTTTAGATTACTCAAAATTTCCAAAAAATTAAAATTTTAAAAAATGATTGAAATTTTTTAAAAAGTCAAGTTTTTCAATGTCACAATTAAAAAAAATACATTAAAAAAAATACAAAATTCAAAATTTTGCAAAATAATCGAAAATTTTTAAAAATTTTGGCATTTTAAAAAATGTGACGTTTAAAAAAAGCAAAATTAAAAAAAATCGAAGGTTGAAAAAAGTCAAAATTTTAAAAAGGAATTTAAATTTAAAAAATAGTCGACATTTTAAAGAATCAAAATGTTCAAAAAGTAACAATTTTTAAAAAATTTCACATTTTACAAAAATCAAAAATTTTAAAAATGAACACTCTGAAAACAGTTAAGCTTTCAAAAATTCTACATTTCTAAAAAATTAAGAATTTTCAACGAGTGGAAATTTTTCAAAAATATCAAAATTTTCCAAAATCCCAACATTTTAAAAAAGATAAATTTTAGAAAAAAATTGAAACCTTAGAAGATTTAAATTTTCTGATTTTTCCAAAAATGCAAATCTTGAAAAAAGGTCAAAATTTTGAATAAAAGTACAAAATTTGAACAAAGACGTCTTTAAGTCTTTAAAAAAGATGCCAAATTCTGACAAAATCGAATTTAATGCAAAAAAAATTTAATATAACATCAATATTAAAAATAAAAATGAAATTACCAGAAAAATTGAAAATTTCTAACCTTTTCTAAAAAAATTTACTTTTTTGGTAATTTCTATTTTTCTAAAATTTCGAATTAAAATTTGAAAAAATGACGACATTCTTCATAAAGCTGAAATTCTTGAAAGTCAAAGGTTTAATAAAAAAATAACAATATTTTGAGAAAAATTTAACCATTTGAAAAATTCGACATCTTTTTCACAAATAGTTTAAATGTTTAAAAAGTTAAAATTTAAAAAAAATACGAGATTTTCGCACGGAAAATATTTCAAAAGCCCGTCGAAGGTTCTAAAGTAGAAATTTTCAATAGTGTTTGCAAAATAATTTCAGAAAATTTTGAAAATTTCAAAAAAATATGTTCGAAAAATGTCAAAATTAGAGAAAAAATCGATTCATAGAACACGTTAACGAGACAAGTGGTTGTGGTAATAATAAGTGAGATTGGATGAAATATTAACTAGTGAAACCATGAAACGTAAAAAGAAATTATGATCTGGAATTGCAATAAGAATCCTATCTAAACTATTTTGTTGATTCAAAGAACCTCAACTTTAAAAGTTTCATCGAAGTGGTTAGAGCTGTTTTAAAGAAAATACAAAAATAGAAAATATATATAAAAATTACGCGCCGTTCTATTTCTCCAAACGATGCCGATTACATAATCAGACGCGATGCCGATTATTACTCATACTCATCTCGTGAGCTCACGATTACCATAATCGGCATCACTGGGCTCGTCAAATGAGTATTTGTACCTACATATAATCGGACAATGCCGTACTCGTTCGTACAGGTCTCTACTTTACAGTATTATAGCAAAATCTTAAATCGTACAATTAGTTTTTGAGATATTGATGTTTAAATAAGCAACATTTTTGAAAACTAATAATGCTAATTATCTCTTAGGCGAAAAATTCTGACATAAGCTTTTCAAATACACATCGGGAAAACCAAAGAATGTGTTTTTTTGACCCACCACCCCTCTCATCTTAAGGGGCAGCCACCCCTATTAATTCTTCGAAAATAAAAATCACCCCCTGTGATACCTTGTTGGAAATGTTTAACAGCTTCTCCACGTCTGTGAAGAGGAATAAAAAACCTTTTCAACGACGTATTATACGGAGTGGGTTTTTTTTTAGAAAAATTAATAGGAGTGGTGAGCTCCTAGGAGTGAAGAGATTCTTGGTACTACTTTGACTTGAAAATTCAATTAAATGTAAAGAGAAATTCAATTTTGATAATTAACAGCAACATGGAAACTTAAGGTCTGCATATCAAATAAAAAGTTTCTGGTAACACTTAGATTTAAAAAATTTATTTTTATTTTAAAAGTGACATTTAAACTTAATTTACGTAGCTTAGGTGTTGTTGCGAAGCATTTTTTTTTATAAAAAGTTTGCTGGGTGCCACTTTGGCCTTAGAATTAATGTTTTCATCTAAATACTTAACGATTGATGCTTGATTTCTGAAATTCAGATAAAAGACAAAAAATGTTTAGCAAAAATGTCCCTGGTACCACTTTTGTATGTTATAGTTTTACAAGACAGAAGCAACTATAATGCGGATGACAAATAAACACTTCCCTGCATACAACTTTGACTTAAAAATTTAGTGTTCATATTTTGAAATATAACTAAGATAATGGATTTCTGTAATTCAGTTAAACTGACAGAAATTTATTTTTTACAAAACGGAGGCATGAAATACAATTTTCGATTTTTCGGTCATTCTTCTATCAGTCGTCTACTAATAAACACTTGAAATACGTACCCTAATATTAGTGCCATAATAATAACAAAATCAGTTTCGAACCAGTGCACAGTGGTTCAATTTGAGCAATTTCTGGCCAAAACTAAGGACTGAATTTTTCCGACTTAAGGAAAATAGCTTAATGACCGGTTAATTAGCAAGAATAAAGCTTATTCTGAAAGAAACAACTGATTATAATTCTCATATGTTTTCCCATTTCACGCTGCAGCCCTTAGAACCAACAGGTGTTTAAATAAATAGTTGCACAGCGAAATTTCAGTATATTTGCGATTGCCATATAACTTGATAACTTGAAAAATTAACCATATCTCATATGGAACAAGTTAGTGTCCTACATTTTAAAAAATAACATTCGGGTCATGACTTAGAGTTTGTCATCAGTTAAAAAGTATCAGACTCCGTGCAGTAAAATCAGCAAAATTAATATTTTTGTTTGTTTCATATTTACTTTAACAAACTTTAGCCTTTTCGTATTTTTTTATGTTGAATGAAGTATGAACTTCGATGTTCTACAATTTTTGGCTGCGCCTCTTTTTACCATAATGCTTTAAACATAATGATGCAGATTGAAGAAATTTTCACTTTAGGAGTTAACGACTGATTCGATTTGACTCGTATCATTTCATAGCCCTTACTACACTCTGTTTTTGCAAGAAAATAATTGTTTTACTTATTTTCTATTACTTAGTTAGAATTTCAACCCCACATACTCACCCTAATTTCTTGGTGATAATAATTTCAATATTTTTTCTGTAATGACCAACTATTATAAAGCAAGTTTTCAATGTTTTGGCCAAAAATTATTAATTTCAACCCACTGTGCAGTGTCCCTTATCGATGACAGATGTGGCACTAGAAATATTTTTGATAATGTGTTTATTCACTTCGTAATAAATCCTAATCAGAGAAATATTTTCTTAGGTCACCTCGTTCTACCAATAAAACATTTTTCTCTTATGCAACAATAAACGATTAGTTATGTTATAAAATAAAACAATTAGAAAAGTGTGTCACAAACAAATTTTTCTTGCATTGTATTTGCTTCCTTTAAAATAATAAAAGAAAGTTGACGCTCATGCAACAAGCCCACAATTAAGGACATCATTTCTAACAAGGGACATACCATTTGTAATGCAATTAGTTATGTAATAATTACTACGAATGAACTTGTAGATAACTGAAGTTTCCCCAAAAGGAAACCACATTTTTGTAATGTTATGCCGATTGAAGTTTGTCCAACAAAGTAAAATTTCCCTTTTATCTATGGGTACAAAAGATCTAGTTATTGAGAAGAAGGCAAGTCGGGAAAAAAACCGAATAAAATATTACTTTTTGGGAATTAAGTGGACCAAAAATTTACTTTTGTATATATAATTGTCACATTTCTTGCAGATCCCAGGCTGCCAAATGGACGATGATTCTCGTAGCAATATTACTGACAACGGACGCAAGCAAACACAATTTAACGAAAACTAACAGAAACGACTATCATGCAGACTTGAATGAGGAAGACGTAAAAGACAGAGCCAATCACGAAACTAAGACGATTAGTCAAGCGAAAGACACAACGCACAATTCGATTATTACGGGTATAGAAAGCTTAAGAGATGTCGCAAATTCATCTACGAATATGGAAAATGAAAGTGGAAAATTTCTGACGTTTCACCGCTCGGGTCAAGCGATAGAAAGCGGCGTGAAAAATTACTCTATTGACACATTTACGCAAACCAACAAACGATCTGGGAAATATTTTAAAGGTAATGAAGCCCTGGAAGCGCCCAAAAATCTCGTTGGATTAAGCCAAGTAAAAATCGACGAAGCTGTTAAAGCAGGAATGAAGGCAGCGGTTGAACTGATGAATTATAAGGAACCATTATGGTACCGCATGGGTAAGTTTAACTCGCCTTACTTTTGTCGCTTTCAAGTATTTTAAGTTCAGCAGAAATTAGCATGAGGGTAAAATTGTTTAATGAGAAGGTTGCTGGTAGCATTTTGACTTAAAATTTCAATATTTATGTTTAAGCGATACAAGATAAAAACTTTTGTAACTCAGATGAAAAACAAAATTTCTTTCTGGTAACACTTTAACGTAAAACAAATTCAATTTTTATGTGCGAATATTAGATACAATATAGAAACTTAATTTCTCAGATTACCATAAAGACAAAACATTTTAATACAAACTAGCACCGCTTTATTTAAAATTTTATTTTTTATGTCTACATGCTGCAAGGTAAGTACTGCAGATGATGCAAGTTACTGCACAACAAATGTAATGTCTGAGAAGAGAATAAGATAATAAAAAGCCATATAAAGTTTGTAATTTCAATTAAAGCCAAAAATTTTACGAAGATTTCTAGTACCACTTTGACTTAAAAATTTAATTTTCATATGTACGAATTACAAATTCCAATATTTCTGTAAACGAAATGAAAAACAAACATTTTAATGAGAAAAAGGGTGGTAACCATTTAGGTTAAAAATTCTATTTTTATGTCTAACTAGTAAAAGATAGAAACATGTCTTCTCTAATTACGATCAAAATCAAAAATTTTCATAAAAAGGTACCTGGTACCACTTTCATTAAAAAATTTGATTCTCATGCATAAGTCTAAATTAAAAACTGAATTGTTGATGCCTTTGGATAGTAGCATTTTTCAATAATTGTGTTCTTGGTCCTCTTTCATTTAACAATTTAAATTTCATATTAAAGTATACTACAAAGATGAAATCTTCTGCAACTCTGATGGAAAACAAAGATATTTAATAAGAAAGCTTCTGGTAACACTTTAGACATAAAACTAATTCAATGTATATGTGCGATTACTGCAAGACAAAAACTTAATTTTTCAGTTTAACGACAACAAACGGTAACACTGATTTAAAAATGCAGTTTCGGTAATTTCTATGATTGAGGTAAATAAAAGGTTTGACGAAAAAAATACCTGCCATCTCTTTAAATAAAAATTCCATTTTGGCGTCTGACTACCACAAGAAAAAAATGTAAATTTTGTAATTTCAATAAAATACAAACCATTTATAAAAGTAGTAGTACCACTTTGGCTTAAAAATTCAATTTTCATATGTACTTTTTGCAAAATAGAAACCTAATTTCTGTGACTAATTGTAAGATAAAAATAAAAAATCTTAATGAGAAAATTATGGTACAAATTTAAATTAAAAATTCCATTTTCATGTCTACCCAATAAAAGATAAAAACTTGATTTCTAAAATTCAAACCAAAATTAAAAATTTTTATAAAAGGTAACCTGATTTCTGATAGATTTTTATTTTTATATCTAAATTAAAAACTATTGTAGTACTTTAGATTCTTTTTATGAAATTAGACCTTCAAATAAAAGGGTTCCGTACCATTTTAACTTAACAGTTCAAATTTTAAATTAGGTGCTGTAATACAGAACCCTAATTTCTGTAATTAAGATTAAAAATAAAATATATTGTTGAAAAGGTCATTAGTATCAGTTTTACCTAAAAATCCAATTTTATGTCTAAATGCTACTAGATATTAACCTTCTGTAGTTCAAATAAAAAAAAAGCTAAAAAAAAATTCCTTGTACCGCTTCGATTTAAAAGTTTAATTATAATCTCAAAAAAATAAAAACTTTAATGAATGGAATCCCAATAGCACGTTGACCTAAAATTTTAAATTATGTGTTCAAGTTTTGTAAGAAATAAAATTAAAACAATATTAGGCTTAAGTCAAGTATCTATGTTACGTGGTAAAAATATCTATTCGCTTTATCGTTCTTTAATGATTTGGTTTCCTTAGAGTTTCTGCCGACAAAGGCACAAATGTATCTTCTAAATTAAAATATTAGTGCCATTTTGTTTTTACAACAGGCTTGGTTTTGGATGAAGACGATCCTGCTGCAAGAGTGGCAAACTTTGGAATTGAGAATAAGCGAGCCATGGAGCTGTCCAAATTTGGATACGCCAGCGTTGAAGCTAGCAAGAAAATAGCCCAATTGTAAGTTTTTGCTTTATTTAATTTAATTTTTGGAATTTCTGTTTTCGTTTCTGTTGAAGCGGTTAATTATTTTCCTAGGCTTTTTATATCATTTGTTTTTTAGAATTGTAGTTTTATTTTTTGATAAAAGAAATCATGCAGTAAAGTAGATGCAGTTGTTTTCACATTTAATAATTTCATGCATATGTAAATGGAAATAATTATACAGGAAATAATACGTAAAAATATCATGCACATTCGTTGTTACCAGTGTGTTTTACCATTACACCTGGCAACATGATAACGTGATGTAGAATCTGAAAGTTATGACAATAAAAAAATTTAGTTTTGGCGCCTTAAATGGCAAATAAAATAAACGAAAATGGCAATAAAAACAGATAAAATGGCATTTATAATTTTTTATTTACATTATCATTATAAGTTTATATGTAAATATGGAAAAAAAAATTTCTATGTCTAAACACTGCCACCAGATTTTGTTTACAAAACTTTCTTCAGCAGCCAGTATTTTAAGCACCGTACAAGAAAATTTTATCCGAAATTTCTTGCTATTATTTTTCTAAATTTAATTTTAATTCATCTTTTTTACAAAGTATCACTTCGATTGCCTTCCTATGGTGGTGATGATTTAAATGCAACTGTGCGGTAGTATATTTATAGTTTCCAATTCTATGATCTTTTGTGGCCAAAAATGTAGGTTTATCTTTAAAAATGTTGATTCGACTTTCATCGCAAAGTTCTTTACCATGTTTACACAAAAGACGTTATGTTCTAATGCTGTGTTTCCTTTTTCTGTTAGTGGCACCTTTAAATATTAATTAAAATTTTGCTACATAATTTTGTCCTTTGGTTATATAATTTTCAACCATTCCAACTTAAAAAATTTTGGAGACTAAAAAAACACACCCTAACTTAATCATCATTTCACAGCCTCATAAATTCTGACGAACAAATAAAATCATCGAAATACAAATCTCCTCTGAAACCAAGAAATATAAAAAAACACAACAATGTTTGCTCCAACAGTTACCATTGCAAGATTTATATTTTAATTTTTGAAGATAACCAAGGACCAGTCTGTTCCACCAAAAAAAAAAAAACATAACAGATGGTTTTCTCAATCATTATGACCTAGCAAATTCTGACGATTATAAAAAAAGTAAAACTCCTATCCGGTACTGATCTTTCACGATTAAAAATAGAAGGGGGGAAGGATGTTTTAAACCAGGGATGAGCAACCCTTTTTTACAGATGGCCAACTACCAGACTAAAAATTTGGCGCGCGCCGCATTTGAGGAAAATATGAACGCTAGATGAGTTTATTAAATTTCTATTAGCAAAACAAAAATAACAAAGGCACTATAAAAAATTATCTAATTAAAATACATAACAAGGAAATTATTATGAAAAAAAAGCTTCAACAAATTTTAATGAGAATTTAGGTGTTGCTTTTTTACCAAATTTGCCACAGCAACTCGCACAGAACTTTCCAGTTGTACGTTATTTAGTCTGGACCTACGGTATTTTTTAACTATTTTCATTACGGAAAATAATTGTTTGCAGACATAAATTCTTCCAAAACCATAGTCGTAATTAGAATAGGGAAGGGTGGGGAATTTCCAATTCTTCAGAATTCATCCATTCCTTGAAACATGTTTTCGAAATTTCTACCTTTTTCTCAAATTTTGGATATTTTCTACAAAATTTATCCTTTTTCCTTTGAAATTTCACATTTATTTAAAAGTTATTAGTTTTTTTTCTTGAAAGTTCGCTCTTTCTCGAAATTCGACTTTTTCTGAAAATGTCTACTTTTTTAGTTCCGACAATTTCAGATCGTTTATTAAAATTTGTTTTTTTTTTTTTCGAAATCTAATCGATCTTCGGATAAGAAAGTATATTTGTTTGGAGATTTAAATTTTTTCTGAAGGGACAAAAACTTAGGAAGAAAATTTCTTTGTAAATTTCAACTATTTTTTAATCCAATATTTGACGCTTTCTGAGGCCCGTTGAGGCAAAGTAGGGCGCCTATCTTCCTCTGACTCTGCTCTTTTTCTGAATTTGGTGAAAATTTGCTTCTCTCTGGGAAATTTCGGAGTGGAACTAAAATTAAATGCTTTTTTTCAAAATTTAGATCTCTGGTAAACGTTGTCTCATAATATTGTTTTTATCTCCAGGTTTTTATTTATCCTTTGAAAAATCTTTTATCTATTTTAAAGTTTTTTCAAAAAATTTTTTTCCAAATTCCGATATTTTTCTAAACATTTTTCCAAAAATTTTGATCTTTTAGATTCTAATTTTTTAGAAATTTTGATTGGTTTCCTAAAGTTTGCCTTTTTCGGGAAATCTTCATATTTTGATCTCAATATCCGATATTTAATATTTCTATAAATTTTGCTATATTCGAAAATTTGAATGTTTCTCTTAAAACAGTATTTTTCAAAAAATTCGTCTTTTCCTGAAAATTTTTTCTTTTCGAAATTTTGATTTTATTTTTGAAAGCTTCTTTTTGGACTTTTGTTTCAAAAATCGTTTATTTAATGCAAAATTGTTCAATTTTTCTCAATATTTGTTTTTTTTTCAACAAATTACGACGGGTGTTAATAAAAATGTTGGGAAAAATATTTTTGGGGATTTCAAGAAAAAGATAGTTTTCAATTCAACATCATTACTGAATTTTATATTTTGAAAACAGTGGTTTTGAAATACGATGTTTTTTTCTCAAAATTTGACGTTTTCTGAAAATTGCCTCTTTTTACAAAATTAGACCTTTGAAAAATTTGACTTTTTTCAAGTTTTGAACATTTTTTGAGTTTTTATAAAAAGTTAGGTTTTTATTTTTAATATGATAATTTATTGAAAATTCCAATTTTTCCAATCTCTCTCTTAAAATTGGACTTTCTTTTGGAAATTTGGAATATTTTCCAGAAAGCTCGATATTTTTCTGGAAATTGCAAGGTACTTTTCAAAAATCGTATTTTTTTGCAAGTATTTGTTTTTTCTGATTTTTTTTAAATGTGATTCCTAGTAATTTCAACTTATCCGAAATTCACCTTATTCTCCAAATTGAATTTTTCCCAAAGATTTAGACTTTCTCATAAAGTTGGTTTATTTTTTTTAATTGAATCTAAGTTTTAATAGAAATCTAAAAATCTGAGAACAATATTTTTAGAAAGATTTCTTAAAAAATTTCAAGAATATGACAAAATTGAAGCAAAATAAAAATTCTGAAAGAATTATTTTGAAAAGTTGACTTTCGGAAATTTCGTCCTGTAGCATTTAAACTTTTTCGAAATTTTGACATTTCTTAGAGTTTTCCGAAAGGTTTTTCTTAAGATTGGGCTTTTTTGAAATTTTGACTCTAATCTAAAAATGCCATCTCCCTAGTTCTGTAATTTTTAAGTAAAAATACTCCATACTCAGCCAGAAGATTTTCTTTTTTGACCATAAATTTTCTAGAATGATTCCATATTGTGAAGTTTGATCCACAAATTGGTATTTGTAAATCTATTAATTCAATTTGTACTCATTCGGAACTGTTTCTGTGTCCTATAATAAAAGATAGAAAAAAGACGGAAACTACGAGCAGTTTCTTCGGATCGAAATATTTTAAATCTCAATTTAAATTGGTTTATTAAGTTTTGAATTTCCTGTCCATATTTACTTCTATCCAAAGAGATTTCTTTTCTCAAGAATGGGAAATGTTTCGTGTTTTTTGACAACATGTTTCTTCCAAATGGTAAATTGTTTGGTTTTTTGGTCAAATTGTTTGACATTTTCTTTTCCAAAATTTTTATGTAAAGCAGTAGGGCTTAGGCGGGTCGCACAAAAATGTTTGGTGGGACGCGCCTTACTCATCCTTGTTTTAAACTATTAGTTTAATATTTTAAAAAATGGAAAAAGCGGAAATTTGGCGACACACCTGGGGAACTCTAACGGCACACTCCTCTAATGAATCAATTATTCATTTTTACAAATTTGTCGCAATTATTTGCATAGAATAAGATGGCCTCAATCCAACAAAGACACGACAGAGACTTTAATGAAGTATATCCAGTGTCCAGTGTTCAATTGTCAAATTAGGGGATTATATCCACCAATTGGGAGATTTTTCCCTCATTATTTATTAATGGTTTTGACACTGACGACTCATCATTCAAATAAAGTTCAATTATGAGAGTAACATTATTATAAAATTATAATTGACTTTCAAGTTCATTGACCTATGAAATTCTAAACAATTAATTAGGGAGTTTGTTGGAACCAGGAGCGCCCAGTTAGGAGGAGTATTTTTTCCATTTTCTACCTTCACTAAGAATTCCTAATATGACTTAATTAATAAGATACCCGATAATTTTAATTAATATTTCGGTGTACTTACGATTTGGTTTAAGCATGAAAATTTCTGTTTTCGCGTAAAATTCGTTATGCAAGGAATACCGCAAATTAATCGCGTCGTAGCCAAAGCTTGCATAATTTACCAGCCTAGGAAATGATTACTGTCATCGAGGATGTTAAGTAAAACCAAAAACAGAAACAAGCGTAAAGCCGACGACTTCCTGATTTAATGACTTATGATGCGGTTGATTTGTAATGATATAATAAGTCCACATTTTTATTCCTTTTCATTGTTTTAAGTTTCAATCTCTTCAGTCTCACGTAAAACTTATTCACTTTGACAAAAAATTCGATATATTTGAAAATCCGTTTCAGATTGTGCAGTTTTATTGAAAGTTATAAATTCTTTGACCAACATAGCACAATATTTTATAAATAAGAAACTTAAAGTAATTTTACAATCCGTGTAAGGTAAGCTCAAAATTTCTATGAGTCTGACAAAAGGTATCTACAATATTCGATAGAGTTCGAACAGAAAATATTCAATAATAATGCTATTATTTAAATTGGAAGCAACATTGCACACTCTACACTGATTTTTTTCTTAAGTAAACTTTTTTTCAGAACAATGACTAAATTTTTGAATGGCAATATACCAAAATAATTGCCGCATCCTATGTTAAAATTTGGCAACCTGGCCCAGGAATATTTCATTTTTTTAAAATGGTTAAACAAATTTGAAAACATGGAATGCCTTCACAGCTTTAAAAATTCAAAAATATAATTAAATGGAGTCAAACAATTAAATTATGGGACATTCAGTATTTTAGGTTGACCGAATGTACCTACTATGTTTAAGAGAACAGTTCTCTACTACGAGCTTTTATTTTCTTAAATTTTTCAAAAATGTCAAAATGTTCACTATTTTTCTTTCATTGGTCCAACAAAAATATTTGCGACAAAGGTTCTCTATTTCGAGCATTTATTTTTCAAAAATGTCAAAATGTTCACTTTCCTTCTTTCATTGGTCCAACAAAAAATATTTGCGACGAATGTGCAAAAGGCAGGATCGTGAATTTTTTCTGTTTTAAAATATTTATACACATATTATTTAGAAGCTGATTTTTTTATCATCAAACCAACAGCTAGTATTAATAAATCTCGAAATTGTGAAAATGTTCTCTCTTAAAGTTCAAATTTTCTGGTTAGCATAAATAAAACAAGCAAAGAAAATGGAGATTTCAATTAGTATACTCAAAATTTTAAAAATAAATTCTTCTAAAATCTTCAGAGTTCATCACGTATTGACTTTAGACTTTCAATTTTCACCTCCGAAGTTTTGACTGTAAACTCAAAATTAAGTTTTATTCTACTCTAATGATAAGCGAACTTAATTCGAGCAGATTAGACGCCCCAGGCAAAAGACCAGGTAGCGGTCCCATTTGCTTAGAGGATTAAAAAAAGGTCCTCAAGGTATATTTATCGAATCTTCAACCATCTCCAACAATTTCTCAAACCTTCAGTTTTAACAAGATATACTTCTTCCGGGATTGGACCGTGTCAAAGAACTACTAAAAGTGTTCGACGTTTCGCCCACCATCGTAGGGGGCTTCTTCAGGAACAAAGAAAGAAAAATAGATGAAATGAGGGACTATGCAAAAAAAAAAAAAATTCAAAGCATCAGAGCACGGTAACTCAGTATGTCCACCATACCAGAGGCGAAACTCTTCTGAATTGAAAATTGGTACAAAGGATAAGAAAGTCTAGACAGAAGAGCACGGTAACTCAGTATGTCCACCATACCAGAGGCGAAACTCTTCTAAATTGAAACTTGGTACAAAAGAAAGTTTAGGCAGAAGAGCACGGTAACTCAGTATGTCCACCATACCAGAGGCGAAACTCTCTCAACATAGCATAGTCCCTCATTTCATCTATTTTTCTTTCTTTGTTCCTGAAGAAGCCCCCTACGATGGTGGGCGAAACGTCGAACACTTTTAGTAGTTCTTTGACACGGTCCAATCCCGGAAGAAGTATATCCTGTACTGACTCTGGCCGTGGAAGCCTTCGTTATCATATTCAGTTTTAACCTTAAATATACATTTTAATTTCCAAACTTCTTTCTTCTTCTTTTTTATTGAAAATTATGAAAACTTAAAAAAAGCTAGAAAATTTTCGGAAAAATTTTGTAGGTGCATATTTAAAAAAAAATATTTGAAAAAGCCAAAATTTTTTATTAGGGCAAGATTTTTCAAATAAATTGAGGATTACAAAAAAGTCAAAATATATGTGTAGAGAAAAATGAAAATTTTTGCAAAAAGTCCAAATTCCAACAGTCAGAATTTTAAAACAAAGTTGAATATTTTAAACACAAAATATCCAAAAAAAAATAATATTTAGGTAAAACGAAAACTTTTGAGAAAAAGTCAAAATATTCAAAACAGCCAAAATTAGGAAGTCAAAATTTTGAAAAAATCAAAATTTTCGTAAAAGTCGAAATTTTGAAAAATAGAAAATTTGAAAAATAGCGAAATTTAAAATAATCGACATTTTTATGACTCGAACTTTTAAATGAACCATATTTTCAAAAAGATTACATTTTTCTAAAAATATTGGAACTTTTCAAAAATAGTTAAAATTTTTAATATAATCAATATCTTGAAAAACGATGGAAATTTTTTAAAAAATCGAAATTTTGAAATATCTCAAGGTTTCCAAATAGTTCTAAATTTCCTAAGCCGCTGAAATTTTCCAAATCTTGAGTTTTTTCATAAAATTCTACGTAAAGAAATCGACATATAAAAAAATCGAAATTTTTAGAAAAAAGTTTAATTTACAAAAATCGTAAAATCAGTTTTTTAAAAAAAAATTAAAAAACTACTTTTTAAACATTTCATGGTCTTAGAAAATTTTGAACTATTTGAAACTCTGGAGTTATTCCAAAATGTCGATTATTTTAAAAAGTTCGACCGTTTTATAAATTATTGATTTTACTCAAAATTTTGGTCACTTTTAAAGAATTTGAATTTTGAAAAAAAATTATTATTTTTTGGAAATATTTTTCTTTTAAAAGTTCGACTCACATAAATGTCGATTTTTTAATTTTCAATATTTTACTAATTTTAGAATGTTTTTTAAATTTCGACTCTCGAAAATTTTGACTCTTTCAAAATATTGACTTTTTCCAAATTTTTGACTATTTTGAATATTTAAAATTTCTTTCAAGAAATACTTCAAATTTCGCAAAGAACGTTGGCATTTAAAAAAAATTAAAACTTCGAAAAAAAAATTTTAAAAAAAGGAGAAAGGAGACAGACATTTTCAAAAATATACCAAACGTCTATTTTCTGAGAAAGTCGAAATTTTCAAAAAAAATCAAAATTTTTAGTAATAATTTTATAAAAGGTAAAATTTTTCAAAAAAAAAAGATAAAAGATTATCAGAAAAAAGCAACGAATCTTTGAAAACATAAATCAAAGTTTTGAAAAAGACAATTTTGCTTCATTTGTTTGACTACTTGTTAAGTTTTTTACAGGAATGTTTTAATTTTTACAAGAAAATTTAAAACAATTCTGACACGTACAGTCATTGGGTTTGATTTTTTTTCTAAAAGCGGTTGTAAATAGTGCGCAATTGATTCTATCGGAATTAACTAGATTTCGTCTCAATTTAAATACCTTGTGCTGCTTCCAAAAATTTTAACAGAATTGTGAGACTCTCTAATAGGATATAATTTATTAAGGTTTTTACAAAAAAAAAGAAGAAGAAGGAGAATGTCATACATCATGAAGTTTAACATCATAGAGGACATTCTTCTTTTTTTTTGGTAAAAACTTTCCGAATCTTCTAAATAATTTGACCAAACAAACGTGCGTATCGACCTCCTTCAAAACCAAACACGCGAGTCATCGACTTAACCACGCGTAAAAAATATCTTCAGCCGAGCACCTTGACATACCCAAAGGTTCACCATTAACAATTTAGTATACTCGAGCGGTTTTTAATCGAGCACTTTCTCTGCTACTCTCGCACAGATCAAAATCGACGAGTGGTAAAAGCCCAAGAAAGTACGTGCTATCGAGAAAGGAAAGTGACTTCCAGCATCTCGGCCGTTGATAATTTTTTGTCTTTTGTTTTGACCAAAAGTGGGAAAGTTTCTATTCCGTCCGGGTGGGGTTTCTATCGAGCGTTATTAAACTTGCACCTCATCGGGACTCGTTTCAGTGGCTTCCAGTAATTGAAACTTTAAAGTTTTGTGTGTCTGCACGTCGACCACGACAACGACGACGACGTTGGAAAGTTTCGCGAAGTGCAGGTCAGTGGAACGCGGTACGATTTGGTTAATTTTGTACTCAGCAATTACCATAAATGAAAGTTGAATAGACTTTTAATTTTTAGACGTTTTAAATTAAAATATCCCTCTATATATTCAAATTTATGAAAATGGGATTTTAATTGACCACTTTTCAGTGTACATTGTATTTAGAATGCTAATTTGCTAATGTTTCACGGATAGTTATTCTGCTTATTATCACAACTAACAACAAGGAAATTCTTCCTTGACAAATTTTCAACTACAAGCAAAATTTTTTATGGTATAGGCATTATAATTCTGCCAAATTAATTAACATTGGAAATAAAAACAAAATATTTAATTCGAACTAATATATAATATTTCATTTGGAAGTATTTACTTAATTTTAAAAATGTTTTATAACATATTTTTAACAGTTAGAAAACTGAATTTAAATTTTTCAATCACTGGCAAGCTTTTATAACTAGTTAAATTAATAGTTAATAAATTTCAATAAAAATCAGAATTTTATCTTGAATTATACTCTCCAACATAAATTTGAATTAAGTTCAAAATAAAAATTCTTACTTTTATTTTAAGTTGTAAATCAATAATTTGCTCTGTTTGCAAATGAAACTATTATAATTCCTTTTGAGCTGAATTCGGATTTTTATTTTAAATTATTAATTAATAATTTAACTAAATTATAAAATCTTAGCATCAGAAATATCATAATTTAGTTAGAATTAAATTATTATTTTCAATTACTATTAATTTATAATTTAATTAATTGACTGAAATTTACTTTGGGAGTTACTAAATAGCGCTAAGTTAATTATTCAACTCAAATTAAATATGTTGCTCTATAGTTTGAAGTGTTATTTAATAAATTAAAACGAAATGTAAATTTAAACTGATAAAAAGACTAAACCCAATAAATAAAAAATTAAAACTGAGTGCCAAATATTTTGATTACAATTTTGATTTTTTTTTAAGTGCATTTTTTGACAACCATGACTTTCAGCTTTGTTTCCAAAATTTTGAGTGTAAGGTCGATGTTTTGAATCGTTTTAACAACAGTAAAACATATTTTTACAAAATCTTTAAATTTTCATGTATAATTCATATTTTTTGCTCAAAATTTAAGATTCATCTTTAACGTCAAAGTTACAAATAAATTGAAATTTCTATTTTATTTTTGAAATAATGGAAAAATTTTTTGGAAAAATTCTTGCTTTTCATTTAAATGGGAGCTTGTTATTGTCAGACCTTAAATTTTAATTGTAAATTTAGATTTTATGCTCAAAATTTCAAATTTAAAGATCATGACAAAATTATTTTTTATGAACATTTAATAAATCAAACAGTATACTAGAAAAAAAAGATATATTTTTCTATTTTATTTTGCATTATATCTCTGTAACGGTGCAGAATTTTAAAAAATTATTCACGTAACTTTTTTCTTCTTTTTACGTGAGGAATTCAAAAATGTTTAAAAAACACATAGTTCTTATTTAAAAAAACAGAGTTTTTTTTGAATAAAACAAAAACAATAAAGATCATAAAATTTCCATCACCCTGTGTAATAAATGTAAAATTTGATTACGCTATTATAGTCTTCATAATATTCCATGACTTCAACCCAAATTTCATGTTTTTATTGCAAATAATAAAAAAGATACAAAGAGTCAAAATAACCCTCTTTTCTGTCATTTTTTTTTTTTTCGAAAAATTGAAATATCTTTAAAACTACCAAAGATATCAATAAACATGTATACATAAACTCACCTTATTTTTCTACGTAGAATCCAAATAAAATATAAAATTTGTGGGTTGCTATTTAAAATAAGAAAGTTGATGTCTACTTCCGGTATAACGGGAAGTGGGAGGAAGTTGAAAATATTTTTGAAAGGTAGTTTAGCTCCGATTAGCCATATTGACAAAATCAGTTTGCCTTTATAATAAGTGATACTCCATATAAATGTAACCCCCCAACTAAAAAAAACACCCGGTATGTAGATAACAAAAAGTTATGACTTTTAAAAATGAAAAACTAAAAATATGTAAAAAGAATAGTTTCAGGTTTGCACTTAAACTTTTCTGAGAAATGTCGACATTTAGAGAGTAAAATTGTGACACAAAATATCGTTTATGATCAAAAAATATAAGCTTGTAATTAGAAGAAAATAAAAACATTTTCACAAAATGAAGAATGCATAAACTCTTGAAATAAATGGTCATTTAAAAACTAAATTAAAAATATTTAGAGTTAAAATTTTAAGTTTGTAACGAAATACTTAAGGGGGGAAAAGTAAAAGTTTTGGGAAAAATGTTTGAAATCTCCCCCGTCCCCGACATTAAAAAGTTCCTAGAACTGCCGAGTTCATAATCGAAATTAAAAAAAAACGATCAACAAGTTTTCATAATTAATACGAAAATTATTTAAAAAAATCAAGTCTACATTAAATGTCGAAGAAAAACTTCAAAGAAAAGTAAAAATTTCCAAAGATGAGACTGAGTTTTAAGTCATAGTTTCAGGAAAAAAATAAAGACTAAATAAATGTGAAAAAAAAAAGAATTTAAAAAAAAAAGTATTTTGAGAAAAAGTTTTTAAGTTAAAGTTAAAGAATATTAGAATTATTCTGAAGTTAAAATCGAAATTTCGAGATTAATCAAAATGTCAAAAAAAGTAAAAATTTGCAGACAAATCCGAAATTTGAATTGTACATGTACAATCGAGGTTTTACGAAAAATACTAAAAATTGAAAAAGGAATTCTTGACAACTGAAACTTAAAATAGGATAATTTAGAATATTTCTTGAAATTTAGGTTTAAAAAGTCAAAATTTCAAGAAAAAAGAGAAGTATGTGGTTCAAAGTCGAAATTTTCATATTAAGGTGAAAATATGGAGGTAACTTGGATTAATAAGTGGTTTCTTAAAATTCTTAGCTGAAATGTACAGGATTAGTCTAATTAAATGGACCCCTACTTTATTCTTGTCATTTTAGTCTATTTTAAAATGCAGTTATACATAGTATTATTTAATTTTTTTAATTTTCTGTAAAAAAGATATTTCTGTGTATATAAACAGGGTGAATTACTGTCAAGTTTGTTTTTTCTAATAGAGCACCCTATATATTTTTATATAATCAGATTCTGCTAGTTTTCCAAAATCCAAATATATATAGTTTTTATATGCTCCATCGACAAATAGGCCATTTATTTGCGATCCAAGAATTTGAGTATAATAAATAATAGCTATTATAAACTAATTAATTATTATTAATAATAACTAAATAAATATAAAAACTTAAATTATGTGATGTTTCATCATATTGTAAGTCCTTCTCTACATTGGAACCGTCGATTAAAAAAGTTCTAATATGAGTAATATCGTCATGAAACCGCCTCATTTCTTAGCAAAGATTAGTTTCTAATAACAACCACCTCTCAATTAAAATAGTAAATAAGAAGTAAACAATACGTTGACAGATTATTTTGATAGGTGTTAGCCAATTTAGTTCTCCAAACCATCCAGTAAAATCCAAACGTTACTATCAAAATAGGTGTTTAATCGCAAATAAAGCTACTATTTGTCAATAAAATACATAGCAATTTCTTCTTCGATTCTGCAAAACTAGCAAATTCCAAATATGCAAAAATATATAGTGTTCCATAAGAAAAAACAGACTTGATATTGATTCAACCTGTATCTATACAGCAAAATACTTTTTTATAAATAAATTAAAAAATTCATGAAAAACTATGTAGGATTGCATTGCATCTTCAAAATAGTCGACAATAACGAAAATAAAGGGGGGGGGTTCATTTAATAAGACTAACTCTGTACAATACCTTATCAAAGATTTTACTTTTTGTGAAAGCTCCAACCTTTTTCTCAAAATGTCGATCTAGAAGTTGCTAATTTTTTCCAAATTTATTTTAGTCTAAAAATCCAAATGTTCTTTGACATAAAATATTTCACTTTTTTCTCATGAAAATGTCACCTAAACTTAAATATTTCATTTTTTTTATCGAAACTCAACTACTTGTTAAATACATAACCTACTTCCCCGGAGTTTGTGATTAAAGTAAGGATTTGAAAATTTTAGTTGAAACCTGGATATCGAAGTGGAGTCAGAGTTTTAAATTTCTACTTACAATTCGAAAGTGAAATTTCTATCTATTTTCTGACAGCTTCAAAGTCGAGATTTGAAAATTTTAATTGAGGTGTTCATATTTAATTTGAAAGTTAAAAACATCTCGAAGTAAATATAAAATGCTAGCAATAAACTCGAAATTTCTAGAAAAATATAAAATTGCGTTAAACTGTTTTCCTACTTTCCAAAAGTGTGTGACTACAGTCAGCTCAAAAATATTTGTATACGAAATTTCGAAATAAAATATACATTTCGAGATTAGTCATAAATGCAAAAAAAATCACATACTTGCAAAAGGAAACCCTTTTATTAATTTAAAAGGACTTTAAACTAAACTGAAAAATAACACCGTTTTGATATTTTATTGATGATTATGTCAAAAATTAAAGTCGGAAATATTACAAAAAATTTATTATTTTTAATCATTAAAATACAAAAATAGATAGCTCTGTAACTTTTTATTTAAATTTCGCCACTTTTCACTGTTTGCCAATAAAAGATTCAAAATTCAAACCTTGTGTTAGACTGTTTTGTGAATAAGCAAATAAATCAAGGCGTATAAGATAAATCGCTTCATACTAGTAGTTATTGGACTGAAGGCAAAGGTCTTTTCGAACCCTCCACAGCATGAGCTCCATGCAGGAGGCTGCGTCCTCGTAACTATCGTGACCGCTGGAACCGCTCTGGATGCTGAGCTTTAAAATCGTCGAAGTCAAATTTTTCAGGGATCGCTTGAAAGGCAATCCTTTGTGATGGGGGAACGAAAGTGTAGTGCCAACAATCGAACAGTTTACAATCCTGAGACCCCTGAGATCGTTCTCCAGTCCATGTCCAATGAGAATAGTCTTGGAACTGATGAAGCTCATGAGATCGTTTTGCACTTCTCGAAGAGATTTCACGTTTTTCCCGGCGATATGCTTCGCTGTTATCCCGGAAAGGCGCGTGTTATAGTCCACGATTTCATTCTCAGGCCGCACAAATTTACTATAAACAAGGCGGCCATCCATCCCCACCACAGCCACTTTGGTGCACTCGAGCCCTCGTACGGTGCAGCACATTTCATAGACCAATGCATAAACCCCGTAATTACCATCCATTCACACATTCCTCCGCGGCTTAGTTTTCACGTAATCGTAAAAAGGTCCATTTAATCCATTCATAACTCCATTCCAGACATGTAATTTGCTGGTGGTGCATCCTTTGGTGTTCGCCTTCTCTCCACAGCAAGTGGATTTTTGTGCGGGGTCACTCCTGTCCTCTTCTGAGCATCAGTGCAGCCGGCCCCAGTGAAACACGCACCGCTCTTGAGTGAAATACTCGTCTTTGGCCACGAAGAAAGAGCTGACGCAGCGGACGCACGGGATCTTTAAGCTCAAGCCGTTAGTACCATCATATCGGGCAAAAAGTGAGTAGAGAGACTCCTCCGAGCTGCTGGCGTTCGAACTACTAAATACTTGCCCTTCATTGCAGTCATTCCAACTGGGACTCATCTTACTTTTCTTCGCGTTAACATCGAATTGCTTCTCTCCTGAATATAACCACCTGATTATTATCAGTTTTCACGGAGTATCCTAATCTAAACAACTGTTTGTCCGTTATCATGTAACTATGCAAAAAGGCTACAAATTTGCTCTGGGGAAGGTTAAGCTTCTGGTACTGCGGAAGCATGGGCATCGGATTGGCTTTCATGTACTCCAACTTTTTCGGGTTTTGCTTTTTCGGGCAGCAATGCGTCCTCTCGTCTTCGGTTCTTCAGTTGACTGCGCGACATCCCTTTTGTCTGCGAACTAGATTCAATGCTTGACCTTTGGCTGTTCTTATTGTTGCTGCCTTCGTCAGATATGACACCTCCTGGGACAGATTCACCTGCAACAAAAAACGCCGATTAATAAAACATAATTGTACCAAATCTTCCCCACCAATATCATTAGTTAGATTTTGATGCCAATTCAATCAATCGGATATAATTTTTAAGTTCTTAGGGTAGATTCTTAAACAATAAAAAGCAATTTAAGCATAGCATTAGGGTATCAATTTTCGCAACCTGGCGAAATTCTACTAGGACCTCTGAATTGAAATCCTTCGATTTGGTCTCATTCATTGATGAATTGTTTTAAATTCTCTGCTAATTCAATCGAATGGTTATAGTTATAAATTTAAAGCGTTTGGCATATTATATCTAAAACAAATGCCTCAAAGTAACGCTAGTTTCCAAAATTTTATTATGAACTCCAGCAATAAATCTGGAATTCTGGCATCACGTTTAACATTCTGGTATTACGTTTAAAAATTGTAAGTTCAATTCAAAATTCTGAACTGTTTGTATCAAAAACAAAATTTCAAAGGTCTAAAATAAAATTAATTTCAAAATGAAGGTAACGATATTATGGAAAAAAATAATTTTAAACAAAAGTTGAAAGTTGAAACTTGAAATTTTAAAATATTTGAGATTACAGTTTAAGTTTCCAAAGTCGAAAGTTTTAGAATAAACGCAAACACTTACAAATTTGTCATATTTTTCTATATCAAGTTTAAGTATATCTGCATCCGTAATATTTATTAACTTTTGTCTCTAAAACCTAACAAAATCTAGCCAAAAAGTTGTCGACTTAATATACACTCGATAATTTGGACAACTTAAGGATTGCTGACAATTTACATTAAAGAAATTTCTAAACAAGAAAGCTTTTCACGCCCAGAGTTAGTAAAAGACATATGAACTTCCTCCGGAATTAATCGTGTCAAATAACTGCATTTGGCCCAAGGGTTTCATTAGAATCAAAAGAAAATACAGAAAAAGTACAAACAGAAGCGCACAGTAACCAGAATGTCAACCATACTGAAATATCGTACAAAAGACAAGACAGATACGGTAGAGGAGCAATGTCTACACTACCAGAGACGAAACTCTACCAAAATTAAAAATGATTTTTATCGTATAATTTTCTAAAAAGTTTACAAAACCACAAATTCTATCTGTTTCATCCCCACTGCGGCTTTAGCAATTCAAGGTAAAATATAAAATATGAAACAACTTGATTAAGCTATGATGTAAATTAAACTTACTTTCTTATTGAAAATATGCTCCAATAAATTTATTTATTAAATTTTCATATTCTTGTTGAGGAAAATGGGTTTGTTTTGTTAATTTTCTTGACAAAAACAACACTAAATTGACTAGAGTGAACGAATTTGATCCATGCACTAGTTTTACCCTTATTTTTTTAGGTATAGATGATAAACAGTATTCGGACCAACATGTTTTCTCATTGAGGGATCATATTTCTGAAAATTAAAACAGTCCATTAAATTAGTGTGTTTTAGGAACATTATTTTTGGTTAGGTACAAAAAATTTGGGGACAAACAAATTTTACTTAAATAAGTCTTGAGAATTCTAATTTTTTAATTTGAAACTGAAAATCTCCTAAACTATAGGAATTAGACCAACACACACTGTTGAAAAAATGTTCTTAAATATTTTGCACTGAAAATAAAATCATTTATGTGTTGCCTGTGTTTCTGATTTAATTGCAGGAGCTTTCAATTTGAGCTTTATTTTCAAAATTTTTCCAAATATCTCAAAAACTGTTAACAGCAGACCCGGTTTGTTTGATATCCTTTTCATTAACATTTTGTAAGCGACTCAAATTATTAAAAATATATGAATGGCATCTTTAGTGCACCACTCTACACATGTTTATCCTGTGTAGTAGAAAATAATTTTAGAATACGTGCCTTATGGTAGTTTACCTCCGCAGCAAAAATATGTTTATTAATGAAAAATCTGTGGAAGCTTTACAGTTTTACCGTACTAATGACTGACACTGTATATTTTACAGTGAAATAAAATGCAACTTACCAAAACGCTGAACGTGAAGATCCATAGAGTACACAACATATACCGGCTTCATAATATACACCGGGTGCTTCTTTACACCACACACATACTCCATCGCGATTGGAACAAAAACGAGTAATAAACACTTTCTTGGCAAACGAATGGAAGATACTAACTTTTAGGTAGAGTTAAACTACTTAAATAGGGGTGCCATATGTTAATCCTTATTCAAAAATTGCACATTTAATGTTAATCTGTAATTGCATTGGAAATTTTAGGCGTAATTAGAATTAGTGGGCATTCAAATAAGATTAGGGCCGATAGCATTATCAGTTAATAACATCCTTAATTGAATGGTTTCTTTTGCAATACTGCCTGCAGTTAGCCTACACCCAAAGATAATTACAAATTTGATTGTCAATAGGGACAAACATAACCCACAACAATGACAATAGTAGATTTTTTTAAATTAATCTATATTAGATATTTTAGAAATTTCCTGATAGATTATATCAAATTTTCCCTTTGCCACTAAATTCTTGCAATTTTTTTAATCCATGACATACGCACTATCATCAATTCTACAGCTTTAACTCTAGAATTGCAATTTTTTTAAGTCATCTCAGTTTTTAGTTTAATCCCTAATATCTACCGTTTTTTACCTATATTAGTCTAGGCGCGCACTGCGTTCTGTTTTTTAATTGAACGATTTTAAAATCAAAGCAGTAAAATATCGCATGTTTAATGGTGGGCGCACTGAACTGAAAAATCCTGGCTGCTTTTAGTTTAATGAAATATTTTATTTGTTATTGTTGCAAGAAAAAAAGGTTTCAGATAAATACAAAAAAAAAACTCATAAAGTTATATTTATCTAATTATTTTTGAATTTCTGTCGGCTAAAAAGTCATCAAGTCACATTCGTCTAATAATTTTTGTCTATCAAAATAAAAACCTTGATCATTATTTCCAACGCAGTCCCCCATGGGTCTGTTCTGCCGCCCCTAAAATTCTAGCAACATAGGGAGACACCTCATTCACCTATGTGGATGGGCCGTCATTTTCGTGACATTTTGTCGATTATGCCCGGGCCTTCATATAAAACAGTGTGTTGGATTTATTTGAGCGATAATCGCCTCAGACAGAAAGTGTGACAAGTTGCAATTTTAAAATCGCTACGATTTTTATCGCATGTGCGCGTAAGCAACTTAATAAAAAATTTTAACTTCTTTCGGCTATAATCGAAAAATTTTAAATTTTCTAAAAGGTTAACATTAGCCCTAAATACAAAATTTTTTCACTTTGTTTTTTCAAAAATTTGACTTTTGTTCTCAAGATTACTTTTCAAATTTCCAACCTATTCCTCAAACTAGTCTTTAAATTGCATTTTTCTAAAAGAGTTTCTCTAGAAATGTAGACCCTTTTTTTCAAGCTCCTTATGTGCATTTGAATTATTTCATAAAATTTCTACATTAAAATCAAGTCTTTGACTTCGACCATAAACCGAAAATTCCAATTGTACTAGAAATTTTAAGTATAGAATATTCTTAATTTTGTTGTTTTTCTAGAATTTTTCAGTGGATTTCTTAAAATTTCGATTTTTTCTCAATATTGATTTCCAAAATTTTACCAGGTGGTCGAATTTCTCTCGAAATATCAATTCTTTTTTTCAAACGTTTGTGTATATTTAAAATATTTTCTAAAATATCTAGGTTAAAATTAAGACATAGTTTTTTCTAAAATTATCGGCTGAAATCCGTATATTTCGAATTTGTTCTAGACACTTTGGTTCTCAAAGTTGAAATTTCAAGACAAAAGTGAAATTTTTCAGTTTAGAATGGAAATTTTGAAACTAACATTGTCGAAAATAAAGAGTGGCCCTAAAAAACTTCTGTTTTTCACTCCTTTTGGAGACCCCGTGACTTTTATCTAAAAGTAATCTAAACGACAGATAATGATGAAACCTTAAACTATGCAAAAACGTAACCACAAAAAAAGTTTGAAAAACTGACATGTGGGGTATCACACACCCCAAACTATTCTCAAGCAACGTTTTTTCGTTAAAGTGCAATAGATGAGGCGGGGCAGAGACGCAAACTAAATTTTAAGAAAGTTGTGCATGCGTTTTCAGACATTGGGGTTTGTCACACCCCACGTGACACATGCCGGGTTAGGCAAACAATGTCACAGACAGCTAAAAACAGATTTGATCCCTGTTATTGAAACATTTTTATCTGTTTCTTAAAATTCATCTGTCTTATTCTCGAAGTTTTGACTGAATTTCTCATGTTTCTAAAAATATCTACTTAAAATTGAGCCTTTTATTCAATATTTGACTTTTTCTCATTTTTTATTTTTCTAAAATTGAACTGAAATTTTAATAAAAATATAAAAGTTATGAAAAAAATATTTTTACTTAATTAAAAAAAAAATTATTAGAACAATATTTTTTAAAAACTGGGTTTTTCCTCCAAACTCGATATATTCTGAAAATTGCAGCTTTTCTTAGAAAGTTCTGTATGTACCAGTGAAAAGGCCAACATTTGCATTCGCATTCGCGAATGTGGGAAAACCAACGTTCGTTACATCCCTAGTGCATTCAATGGTAAACTCTTTAGATGGATCTATTTGACAGAATATACGTAGTGCTCGTTTTGCCCAATATCTTAAACAGTTAAAAAACACCATCAATTTTTTGATAAAACCAAGTCATACTGATTTAATTGCAGGTATCCCCAGCATGTCAGTCGAGAAGCAAACTTCTTTCAATCGCTTCGATCGAGGGCGATTTCGGACGAGTGCCCCATTAGGGGACGACCGCGATGTTCACCGTTTACCAGAAAGTACAGAACAGCGGACGGCACATGCAACAATTTGGCTCAACCTTGGCGTGGCGCCGCTCTAATGCCCATGCAAAGATTTCTACCACCAGTGTACGAAGATGGTCAGTTTTTGCAGCGTTTACTATTGTTATTTTCTTATTATTAATTGAATTTAAAACTAGTATTTCCGATTTTTCTAGATATTTTGACTTCATTGAGTGATTTTAACTTCGATTGCAAAATTTTAATATCTGTTTGTCATACTTAGTTATCAGTTTTAATTTCTACGTTGCATGTTTTTCACTAAATTTTGACTTTTGTAGATTTTTGAATTTTTTTGAAATGTCAACTTCAACCACGAGGTGTCCAATTCTTTCTTAAAATTTTGATAAAAGTTTTTGTTTTATAAATTTTAACTTTTCTTTTAAATTCGACTTTAATTTCAACATTTTTTTCTTTTAGTTTTCAGGCTAAAATCAAAGCTCAAAACGAGATTTACCTAAAAAATGTGACGAAACTTCAAAAAAAATGTGAAGTCCCCGTTTTAAAATCCAAATTTCAAAATAATAAGTTAACTCTGGGGAAAAAAACTTCAAGAAGAAATCTAAACAGAAATAATTGTGATTTCAATTCTAAATTACTAGAAAAAGGCCAAATTCAAAAGAAAACTTGAAGTTGGTAAAATACGTTTTGCGGTGTTTAAAAAAGTCGACATTTTAAAATTACACTCTAAACTACAGAAAAAAAGTTTATTTATATAAACTTTTTTCGAATTTCGAAGTAAGCAGCGGTACAAATTTTTTTCTACCGCTGCTTGCTTCGAAATTGTCAGAAGAGAATTCAAATTTTGATATGCAAACCAAAGAAGGTAATCTGAATTAGAAAAAAGGTCAAAATTTTAATGTAACCACCAAGTTTGAAATCAAAACTGGACTTTTTTTTAAGTTAAAGTTTAAAAAAAATAAATGCAAAACCAAAAAATTCAAATTTTTGATGTAAACATAAGTTTTGAATTTCGATTAAAAATTTGAAATTCTTCTAATTTTATAAGGAAGTAAAACTTTCTTGAAATTTCGATGTAAACTTCAAATTAAAAATAAGTCAAACTGACAGTGGTCGGGATAAAAATGGAATTCTTCAGGAATTTTAAAATTATGAAAGAAACTCAAAATATCGAAAAAAAAATTGAAATTTTGAAGTAAAAATTTAAACTTTCAAACTTTTAACAGAAATATTGAACTTAAAATAATATATCGAAATTAGTCCCAAGATTTAAGAAAAAAATCTTAATGTATAAAATAACCTGTAACCTATAAAAATAAAACACAAAACAGTCATGGAAATGTTCGTACTTCGATACTCAATTACAATTTTACAGGAATTCAAGAAGTGCGACTCTCCGTCCTTGGCAGAGAACTGCCCTCGGCACGACAAATCAGTGTCGCCATTCACGGAGAGAAAAATCGAGAAATGAAAAGCGTCACCTTGATGTTGATGCAATGGGGCCAATTCCTAGACCACGACATAACATCGACGGCCAAAGTTAGGAGTTTCAATGCTTCGATACCGAGATGTTGTGCGAAAGCTGGAAGAGGCTTTCTACCCCCCGAATTAACAGTTAGTAGCAGCTACTGATTTAACTTTCGCCAGTTGTAACTTAACCCCATTTCAGCATCCCGAATGTCTGCCGATCGAAGTGGCTTCAGATGATTGGTTTTTGGGCGCTTTCGGCGTTCGCTGCATGGAGTTCATCAGAAGCGCCCCATCGACGAGGATCGACTGCGATTTGGGATGGAGAGAGCAAATTAATTTAGCTACTCCTTACATTGATGGTTCGGCAATTTACGGTTCGGATGAAGACACTTTGGAATCCATCAGGACCTTTAAAAACGGTTAGCGTTAGTAGATCACTACACCTGAAAGAATAGATAAAAATTTTGATAATATACAGGCTGTCCCGTATCGTTATGTTCAAATTTTGGGAGCATAAACTAAACCTAATTCTAAGACTAAAATCCCAAAAGTTGTAGGTCGATTTTCTTTTGTTTAAAAGTTACAGGCCTATGAAATTTAATCAAAATGAAGTAAGTAAAAGAAATTATTCAAATAATAACCCAATTTTTATTTAAAAATTATAATTGAATTAAGTTTTCGAAATGCCGTCCTTCTTGATGAATCCAGGCTTCTGCGCGTAATGCAATGTACAAAGTGGTACTTGTTGTTTAAAGTCTATTTATCCGAATTTTTTAAGCAGGTTGCTGAATACGTTCAATGTCTTCTCTCGTGTTTGAAACTTTACTATAAACTAATTTTTTTATATATCCCCAGAAATAAATCTGGAGGATTATAGTCAGGGGATATCGGTTGCCATGCATGCCCCCTTTCCCCTCCAACCAATTCATTGTGGATAATTTTTACTGAGAATGTTTCGAACATGTATTTCAAAAGGTGTTGGTGTACCTCCCATTTAAAACCATATATCCCTTCTCAATAGAGTGCAACTTCTTCTAAACGAGATGGTTATTCATCAGTAAGGAATTGAAAATTTATTAAACGAATTGGAGCAGCTGAAATGAGTATCTGATGAATTTACCATTGTCATCTGGTTTACTTTATCTAAATATTAAGATAGTTACGCTAAATTTTAAGTTAAATTTTAATTTGATCCTGTTGGTACTGCTGCATGAACTACCTAGATTTTTAATTTCTTGTTCCTTAAGAGTTTGTAACGTAAATTTAAGAAGAACAATCTCCTAACTCTGCTTATTGTCTGGATAATTTTAGAGGCCTATAACTTTTGAACAAAGAAAAAATCCGCCTACAACTTTTGGGTTTTTTGATCTTAGAATGAGGCCAACTTTATACTCACAAAATGTGAACATAACGATAGGAACACCCTGTATATATAGTGTTAGTAGAGAGCGAATTATATGCAACTTACATATGTATACATATTTTGCATATTTTAAAAATACGGGCATATTTCGAATAACTTTGTATATTTCGGTATATTTTTATTTCATTCGGCAAGAAAAGTTAAATATTACTTAAATTAAAGTAATTATTTTTTGAAAATGTAGACTCCATAGGTAAAATCTTTATCCTATGAGCAACTAAATGATTGTTATCGAAATTATGGTGCCGGCTAGTGGAGGTCAATTTCCAGACTGCTTATAAGCAATTAACCAACATTCTAAAGATTTTAAAATAAACAATGATATAATTCAAGTGGTTATTTTTACATATTCGTTTTTATTATCCCAAAATGTTAAGTTTGGTCTTTTATTCATTTAAATCTTGTAGAGCTTGATGGGCAAAAATATCGAATACGAAATATAAACAGGTGTTAATTCGGGGGACAAGGAAGATATTTTGTCATATTACATTGTAGAGTGACAAAAACAAATAGATTGTCTCCTTTATTTAAATCATTAAATTTTCAATTTAGCTTGATTCAATATTTATTAAGTAAAACTACTTGACTACATCATTAGATCCCTTAGACATTTCTACGAGACTGTTAAAAATATCTGAAGCAAGGCTTCTTTTGAAAACAGCACTTAACTTAAAATTTGTAAAACAAATATTTCCTAAAATTTCAAGTTTAAAGTAGAAATTTTACGTTTCAAATTAAAAATAGCCTTTTTTCTTAACTAATAAACTCTATGTACGATAAATACAACAGAAGGTATAAAAATTCCTCAATGTTTCTATAAATATTTGACAGTATCGTCGGCGGTTATACCAGTAGTTTGTTTAGCCAGTCATAGCAAACGTTTATAGAAACATTGTGAAATGTTTATATTCCTTGTTGTATTTATGGTTAATAGAGTTTATTAGTTATGAATATTGAAAAATTCTACACAGTAAGTGTCATTTTTTCCGAAAAATTAAAATATCTCCATAATTATCAAAGATAGCGATATTCATGGATACATAAACTCACTTTATTTTTTACGAAAAATTTAATTAAAAAATAAAATTTGGTGGTTGTCTCTTAAAATAAGAAGATTTGTATCTATTTCCGGTATATTCAGAAGTGAGAGGAAGTTGAACATATTTTTCCAAGAAAGTTTAGTTGCGATTAGTCCCATTAGTTTGTGTTTTTAATAAGTGGTTCTCCGCATACGGGTAAACTTCCATCTAAAAAAGGACCCTTTATAATCCGCTCTCTAATGGTTCGCTAAAGATAATTCATAATTCGAATATCTAATCTTTGTTTTGACAATTTCAAAAATTGGAAGTAATAGAATCAATTTTCTACGTTGTTTCAAAACATGCCGAGTGAGCAATAATTTATTTATTTCGCAAATGTTTCAGGCAAGCTTCAGTATGGAAGAATACGAGACGAGGAAGATTTTCAGCCGCCAGATCCTCCAGATGGGGAGCTTTGTAGATCCGGGGCTCTTATAACAGACTGCTTCCAGGGAGCCGATGGCAGATTGGGCGAGCAAACGGGATTGACGGCGATGCATACCCTTTGGGTTCGATATCACAACAGAATAGCAACACTTCTGGGAAAATTAAATCTCCACTGGAGCGACGAGCGCATTTTCCAAGAAACCAGGAGGATTATTGGGGCGAGCATTCAGCATATCACTTACAAGGAATTTTTACCCATTGTTTTAGGTAAGATATCAAAATAAGTTTTTGTTTCATAAATTCTTAATTTTTACTTAAAACGTCCTTCTGTACTCAATATTTTGGTTGTTTATCTAGAATATCAATTTTATAAAAATTCCAAGCTTGAAAGAATTGGTCAAAATTTTAGATTTATGAGGTTTCCACGTCAGTCATGGAAAGAATCAACTGATTTAAAAAAAAGTGTTTTACTTAAATATCATATTTGTATTTGGTTTATTACAAAAAGTTCATCAATATTCTTAAAAAATATTGTTTTAGGTCGGGAAGTAATGCAACTTTTTGAGCTGATGCCCGAACGGCTCAGCTATTACAAAGGCTACAACGAAAAGGTCAATCCGGCAATATCCAACGCCTTTAGTACAGCAGCCTTTAGATTCGGCCACAGTCTAGTCCAAAATTCGTACATGAGATTTGACGCCAAACACAGACCTTTATTCAACAGTAAGACCGTCAAAATATAAAATTTCTCTACCTAATCCCTCTATCGTCTAGATGTTTCCCTACATCAAGAATTGGCCAACGCTCCCAACATTTGGACTCCTGGCTCGGTGGATCGCCTTATCTTGGGTCTCTGCAATCAACCATCGCAACGAAGAGACGAATCTGTTTGTAACGAACTAAGTAATCACCTATTTCAATCCTCCAATGCGCCCTTTGGGCAAGACTTGGCTTCGATTAATATACAAAGGGGTAGAGACCACGGTATACCCCCATACACGGCCTGGAGGCACCCCTGTGGTCTAACAGAGCTCAAAACTTGGAAAGACCTTGAAAGTGTCATGCATCAAAATACTGTTGACCGTTTGCGATCATTGTATGCCCACTTAGATGATATAGATTTATTTACTGCCGGTTTAGCAGAAAAACCAGTTCGCGGGGGCATCGTTGGTCCTACTTTCGCTTGTATTATAGCTCAGCAGTTTTTAAATTTGCGACAAGGGGACAGGTTCTGGTACGAAAATAACGGATTCGAATCGTCATTCACTCCTGCTCAATTGCAGCAAATCAGGAGGATAACGTTAGCCCAGATTCTGTGTGTGACCATGACAGAAGTGGATACAATTCAACCATTCGTGTTTCTAGCAGCTGATGACTTCCGAAACGTGCGGCTTCGATGCGATAGCCCAATTATTAGTAATTTTGATTTTACGCCTTGGAAAGAGAAAGATATTTTCGACAACAGAATTGAGAGAAGCCTATCTGGTCAGAAGGAAGATTTTAAAGAAGAAGTACAAAAGCAAAGAGGCCAGAGAAGCGTTGATTATACAGAGAGAATAAGAAGGATAAAGTTGGATCCATCAGAAGTAGCCATATCCCAGATAGATTTAAAAAGTGAAGCAAGTCTGACAAGGTCAGATGAAAGTTTCAAAGATTCTGTAGAGCTCTTCAAAGCCTTGAAGTATTCAGCCAATCCTGAAAAAACCGAGACAGATTTAAATACTCTGGAAGAGCTGTCCAATGCAGATAAAAATTTAGAACTTTCCAAATGGAAGAGTTCAGCGGATCTGAACAAAACAGATGTATATTTAAAGAGTCAAAGAAAGTTGGCCGAATCAGGTAGAAACAAGGCGTACTTCTTAAATACTTCAACAAATCTGATGTACAGAATCAAGGTGAATTTGAACAATCAGTGGAAACGTCCCCAATTAGGAGGTGAAGTAAATGGTACTGCAGATCTTTCTAAAGGTAAAAGATTAACAGAGACAGCCGCAGACGAAATAGATCTAAAAAGCCAAGACAAGTTAACCAAATTAGGTCGAATCTTGAGGAATCTTGTAGATTTGTCTAAAGCAAAGATAAACTTGAAGATTCAAGCAAATCTAACCAAAGCAGAAGTAAACATGGAAAGTTCAACCGAATTAGCCAAACAGAAAACAAACCCGATGGAAGTATCTAAAGACCAAAAATCTTTGCTACTTAATGCGCATAAGGAACAAATAGCACTTAAAAGTAACGAACAAAGAAATAAACAGATCAGTTTAGAAGTGAGCAATGACAAAAAATTAGACACCAAGAGACCAAGAGTAAAAAAAATGGATAACAATTTCCGTGTATCAAATGAGACAATAGATAATTCTGCTCAAAGAGAAATTAAAGCGGGTGAAAATATTCACTTAGAGCATTCTATTGACAATATGAATTTTGATCAAACACCTAAGACTAAAATGGACAAAGAACTAAGTGAAAAATTGGCAATAAAACAAGAAGTTGCCCTATCGAAATCTAACGCGTTTGTCTTTCTAGGTGAAGCTAGAAGCGGTTGCAAGCCCAAAAGACGTAAAATGCAAACCACTACGGTCACAACCATAAAACCTGTAACAACCACACGAGCTCCTCAAGTTACAACGTCAAGTTTCAAAATCCCCATTGTTAATATAACCACCAACAGAGTGAAAATTCAAAACAAGCGTGAGAATAACAATTTTGGCTACGATTCCCCTGGAACTGCTTACTTAGTAAATGTGGCTCCTCAAAAATTAACGGAGCCGCAGTCGAAACCCGTCGAGGTCAACATTAAAATTCAATACTTTCCCCCTACAAGTGGCACTACCAAAAGACCAAGAAGACGCACAAAAAAACCCGTGACTAGAAGACCGAAACCTACCCGACCTACTGACGAATACTATGACGAAATTTTACCTTACCAAAAACCATACAGACCAAACCCTTACGACTTCGGACTTAATAAACCCAATGACTTTGATCCTTACCATGACTTAACCGAATTGATTACTAAACGACCATACCAAATAAGACCGACCATACCGCAATCATACCAAATGCGACCAACGTTACCACAACCATATCAAATAAGACCGATTTCGACGTACTATGATACAGTTTTCGAAGACAAGCCTTTTTCGACCTCCAGACGACCGATCATATACAAAAATCCTCTCTACATTTACCAAAACAGTAGGTTTACGACAAAACGACCTACGGAATACACTACTAAATACCCGCCGTACTTGTACTACGTTGGCGACAAAAACGAGCACGAAACCGACCGACTGTACACTATCTTAGACGACGTACCGCACGTCGAAGACTTACCTAAAAAACCTACCTTCGGTTACCCTAACAGAAAACCCACGAACGCATTTGCCTACATTGAGAAAATACCATCGACCGACATCAACGACAAACTTGACTTTAAGACGAAATTCGTGTACCGACCAAAAAGACAAAAGAATCGTCGACCCAACGACAGACGCGACGAACAAAACCACGAAATCAAACGATACAGTGCACAAAATTACAAAAATTTGGCAACGAACTACGAAACTTCAGATAGTGACGGCGATCAACCGTACGATAGAATTTGGCCTTATAGACAAACGTCACAGAGTGATGACATTTCGATGTTCAATAACAAAAATGCGCCGACGGCTGACAAAAACCACGCTCACATTGAGAATGAAGAAAATATGCCGCACGCGTCCTCTTATAAACGATAGAAATATGGCGTACATTGAAAGAGATCCCCCACAAGACAGTCACTCACAAAACGACAAAAAGCAACCATTTAATGAGGATAAACCTTTGGAAAACGACTGGTTTCTGCCGTCTTGGTGACAAATACCCCACGGCGAGTGACAGAGAACCTTCGACGAACGACAAAAGACCCCCGACAACTGACCGAACTCGACCATACAGTAACAGAAATCAGCCTTATGACAGAAAGCGACCATACAGTGACAAAAATCGACTGCAGGATAAGTACGATGAAAGTAGGCACCACGACTCTTTGATAAACGACAGAAATCAGCTGTACAATGACGAAGATACTTCAGCAGATAAAAAAAAGCGGCCGTTCAGTGACGAGAATCCTCTAGAGAACAACATGCAATACGATAACAAGGTGCCCACAAATAACGAAAAACCCTCGCCTTATGACAAAAGTGGACCATATAGAAACAGACCGGACAATGACAGAAAAGAGACGAACAACGACAGAAACCATCCCTACAGTGACAAAGACCAACTAGACAGGAATCAGTGGTACAGTAACACAGATCACGCGAACAATGACAGAAACCATCCGGACAATAACAGAAATCAAAAGTACGGTGACAGAGACCAACCCTACGATGACAGAAATAAACAGCACAAAGACGAATTTCTCCCGGCGAGTTCAAAAGCGGCCTCTCATCGGCAACAAATTTATTAAAATCAGCTCAGTTACCGGAAAGACTCTTATCGATGCTGATTATCCGGAAGCGAAATTTAGGGAAGCCGAAGAAGATTTTGGAGCTGTAGATAGTTTGGATGCGGTGCGTGTCGTCCAAGTGGATATACTGCCGAGCGATTTGAGGTAAAATTTTTTGGTGGTTTTATTTGAATAATTGATGGTAGTTTTTCAGCGACGAGCACTGGGTGGTGTATAATGCTACGGCAGAAGATCGGGAAATGCCCAATTTGAGCTATTTGGGTCCGAATGATCAAACGATTTATTCGGAGGAGTTGCCCCGCAAAATAAACCAAAGTGGGTCATCGAAAAATCAAAGGGAGTAGACTGTATGACAATGACAGGAGTGACAATTTTTTTGTTTCACTTGACAAATTTCCACTAATTTTTCACTGGTCTATTGATTTTTTTCAATGCCTTCTGCACTGAGATGTACTATATTTTGATTTAGAACCTCAGTGCAGTCACGGTTTTTTCAGGTGAAAAGTTAGGAGAAATAGACAGTATGACTGACAGTACTGGCATTTTCATTCTTTGACTATTTTTTCCCAATTGTCTACTGCTTTGGTGATTTTAGGTTTAAGTGTTTCCTTCACCGTATTATGATTTAGAACCTCGGTACAAAGACAGGTCTTTCAAGTGAAAGTTTGAATAAACTACACACTATGACTGAAAACATATAATCACAATTTCCTTCTATAACATTTTTTTTCCATATTTTTCACTGCGTTGCTTATTTGTTTGATTTAAACGCTTCCTACACTAATACATATTAGGTTTTGGAATCTTTGTACAACCACAGTTCTTTCAAGTGAAAACTTAGGTGAAATAGACACTATGACTGACTGATAATCTTATCTTCTTTCACTATCTTTTCCTAATTTTTCGGTTCCCTAACAATTATAATTTGACTCAAAATTGCATTTATAGTTCTTTCTAGTGAATACTTGCAGAAAATGGAAACAAAGAGACAGAAACATAGGAAACAAAAAATAAAACGCTGCAGCTTGTAAAAACGACAAGCTAATAGAGAAATCAAAAAGTTATATAAATTTTAGTTGCTCAACTATATTAATTTCCTATTTCATGGCCTTTTGTATTTACGTTAAATTGTATAATGTAGAATTACAAATTAAATTTAATGTAAAGCCTACATCAATCTGTAATGTATAACTGAAATAAGCTTTAGTATAGAACTACATATTTCAGTGAAGAACTAGGGCACACTCTGGTGTGGAACTACAATAAACTGTGGCGAAGAAGTACATTAAACTTTAGTGTAGACGAATTTAAATTGTAGTGTAGCATGCTAATCATTTCTACATTTCACAGTTGAAGTGTTCTTATATCCTGTTGCCTTCTACTTCTCTATATTCATTGACAGAATAGTAACTGGTAACGATAATTATATTGTAGATGCTGCCTATAATCTTGCACCAGCTCTCATTTTCGTATTGCAAAAGGGTTTGGTAGATTCGCATCATCCTGTTTAGGTTTCCTACTTTTTTATAATTCTTCCTTCTTTTCTTAAATGTGTTAACCAATTATATTTAGCTGCTGGCTGATTATTTTTAAACACTAATATTTACTTTCTTCTGATTTGTAATTTCACATCTGAAAAGTTTTGTCGACCTACCTAAACTACGATCTTAGGTTTTTGAACATTTTGCTTTCTGTTTTCGACATAATTACAGATATATTTCTGTGTGTCTGTCTTTTAATTTTTATTTTAGCTTATAGTATCGGTATCTATCTTTTTGCTAAGTATGTAATTAATTTTTTTTCAACGTGCCTATCAATTTTTTGAGAACTTTTTTGGTGTACTTTTAATTACTTCTGTATCTTCTCAACTATGAAAATGTGAAATATACATTTTAGATTTTTGACATTTCTGACAATTTCAACACCTATTTTATCTTTCTTTTCTTGATTTTGTCTATACTTTTTGTTGCTTCTGTACCTTCTCAAGCAAAGAGATTTAAAAATTATGACTATAAATTTTTATCTCAGTTACTTACGCATGTTTAAGTGCTCTCTCGTCAGATATTCTATTGCCCTTTAACTCTTCACTATCCTTAAAAATTAGTTTTGCTTATTCCTGCTACATACAAATAAACTTTTCCATACTGACTTCTTTCTGTCAACTGAGTATCTTTCACAGTCCGATAAGCAGCGCTGTATTTCAAATTATTTTCTTAGTATATACTTACCAGAATATTTGTTAGCATTCGATTTGGGTCCTGGCAAAATCTAATAAGATCGAAACCGGTCTTTGTGGTTCTCTAACTCTAAATCTGATAAGTGTTCAAGCTTATTAGTATGGGTATTAATTAAAGGGTATGTATGTCACATTGTTTTAAAAGTATATTTTTAATTTACTTGCGTTTTCCTGTAAAGATGCACGTACAAGCCATTAATCTGTACCTTGAATTATGAACAAAAAAGGAGTAGTAGTCTAGACTTGCTTTTTCAACTTTAAGTTTTACAGCTTTCTCTCCTTTCTGTTATACATTCTACCATATATCATTATTCTGTATATCACTAAAACACTGTAGCCTTTGATGTTTTTAATCATTCTGATCAAATTTCACCTTTGAAAACGACAAACGAGTGACATTTGAATATAACCAATACTAAGATAACCGACTTATATTGATGACAACAACTGACGATGACAAATTGGATTTAGACATTTAAGAATACAGACCGCAGACTTGACAGACGATATTTTTTATATGATTTTATTTCTAATATATTTTTATACATATTTTTAAATTTGTTATCTACAATAACATGTAAATTTTATTGTTGAAAATTAAACCAGCTATTATATCTGCCACTTAAGGTACTATTTATTTATTTTAACATATTTATTGTATATCTTGTTAATTTGTTCAATAAAACATTAAAAATAAAAAATGCAGGTTTCAATTATTTCGGATACCACGTGACACATATCAAACATATACAAAAAGGGTAGCTCAAGACTTACATTAAGGTTAAGTTGAAATTTCGAACTTACACCCACCATAATTTGAATTATGCACACCTACCCCTCCTAACATTCGATCGTTATTAAAAGCAATATTTCGAAAGGAAAACTCAAAGTTTATAAAAATAATTTTAGAATTGCAAGAAAAAGTCAAAGTTTTAGAATTTCAGGAAAAAGTCGAAGAATTTAGTATAAAATATTCGGAAAAAGGAAGAAAAAATTGGAAGTTTTGAGATTAAAATGGGAATTTAAAAGACTATTTCTCAACATTTTAAGTTTAAATGGTAGTTGTTGCGTAATTAACTCATTTATTTTTATTTCATAAACTTGTAGTTTTATTTTTTTAAATTTCGATCGAGTGTGAAATCAAAAAACTATCTTCATAAATGTCTAATTTTTCTCGTAAGAGATACGGTTTCATTATTATATTTTTTCTGTAAAATTTCGATTGTAACTAGAAATTATAGGGGAAAGTGAAATTTTGACCTACTTTCCAACAGCTTGAAAGTCGAGATTTGAAAATTTTAATTGTTCATAGGTAAGTTGAAATTTATAAATATTTGGAAGTAAATTTAAAATGCTAGCAAAAAACTCGAAATTTCTAGAAAAACATAAAATTGGGTTAAACTGTTGTCCTACTTCACAAAAGTTTGTGATTAAAGTCAGCTCAAAAACATTTGTACTCGAAATTTCAAAAATAAGTAGACCTATCATGCTAATTGGTTTAAAACAACTTAAAACTAACCTAAAAAATAACACTGTTTTGATATTTTATTAGTGATTAGTCCAAAAATTAAAGTCGGAAATATTAGAAAAAATTTATTATTTCATTAAGATACAAAAATAGATATAACTCTGCAACGTTTTATTTAAATTTCTGCACTTTTCTCTATTTACCAATTGCAGATTCAAAAATGTAAGAAAAAAACACTAATATAGTGAACGAAAAAATATAACAAATAAGTAAATAAATCAAGGCGAATAAGATGAATCGCTTTGTACTAGTAGTTATTGGACTGAAGGCAAAAGTCTTTTCGGACCCTCCACAGCACTAGTTCCATGCAGGAAGCTGCGTCTTCGTAACTGTCGTGAAAGCTCGAACCGTTCTGGATGCTGCGTTTCAAAATCGTCGAAGTCAAATTTTTCAGGGATTTCTTGTAAGGCAATCTTTTGTGATGGGGGAAGGAACGTGCAGGGTCCACAATCGAACTGTGCACAATCCTGAGAGTCCTGGAGATCGTTCTTCAGTCCATGTCCAATGAGAAAAGTCTGATAAAGCTCATGAGATTATTTTGCAATTCTCGAAGAAATTTCACGTTTTTCCCGGCGAGATGCTTCGCTGTTATCCCGGAAAGGAGAGTGTTGTAGTCCACGAGTTCACCCTCAGCCCACACAAATTTACTATAAACACGGAGGCCATCCATTCCCACCACAGTGTGTTGTCTCGACTCTCGTACTGAACGGAGGTGAATTAAGTAGCTTCCCCAGTGCGACTCTTGTCAACTAGTTTAAGCGAAAACTTAGTGCTTTTCAAAGTTGAAATTGTGCACGTCCAGGTCCCAGGATCGTTGGTGCCGCAATTTGTATCAATGACGAGCGTTATTGAGTGCGACTTGGCCGAACTCATTAGATTGGCCGAGTTAGTGAATGAGCGAATAGCTCAACTTAAAAAAGAGGAGAAGGAGGCTTGCAAAATGCAAGTCGAATCCTACTCTACACCGAAGAAGACAGCGAAGAAGAAGATTGTAGGGCAAAACCGGTTTGCCGTCCTACAAACAAGTGAAGAGAACTGAGACGAAGAGCCCCATCGCATAGAAGAAAAAGAAGCCCCCCAAACAAACGAAGAGCCCCCATAAAAAAGGACACACAACAAACGGACCTACACGACAACCCAAGCAGACAAAACGGCCACCCAATCAACGCAAGAAGATGTAACCGCTGAGAATTACACGACACCGATTATTCTCAGAAACAAAGAAAAATGGACCAAAATAAGCAAGTACTTGAGGGAGTCAAAGATTGTCTATTCAAGAGCTTCGACGATCAGAGACGGAATAAGGATTGTGCCGCAAACAGCAAACGACTACAGGAAAATGTATAAGGTGTTCAAGGAGGCAAACCTTCAATTCCATACACATCAACTAAGGGAGGAAAAATCCCTAAAAGTGGTAATACGACGAGGTATTCCACCAGAAATTCCGGAAAAAGACGTGCATGAGGACCTCGACGTACAAGGATACCCTACAACGAAAATCACCAGGATAAACGGAAAAGGAGGAAAGCTGGCACCGATTGTACTTGTAGAACTAGAACGCAAGTACACGTCGATTTACGGAATTACCAAAGTAAACGGCCTCAATATAACAATTGAGCCGCTTAAAATGACCGGAGTTGTGATACAATGTCACAGATGTCAACTGTACGGGCATATACAAAGGAACTGCAACGCAGAATATCGGTGCATGAAGTGTGCAGGAGCACACAGCCCATACCTATGCGATAAAGAAAAAACTACCGCCGCAAAATGCGCAAACTGTGGCGAAGCTCACACTGCAATTTCCAGGCAGTGGAAGAAGAGATCCCGCACAACAAACGACGGAGAACGAAAAACCACAAGTCCCCAAGATCACAGCACAAAAACCCACTGTGTCAGTCTGGGCGAAACCGCTGAACTTCAAAACAGAGAAGCCTGAACAACAAGAGACACAGAAAAACAAACCAACAACGAAACCACAAAAAGCAAAAACATCTGCAAAAACCCAAATTGCAGTTATTCTAGCAGAGATGTTAGAATTTGCACAACTTAAGCCAACCGAGGATCAAGAAATTAGCTTCACGAGGAAAATTACGAAAATCCTAACAACCTTTTAAATGGACACACCAAAAAAGGCTAAAAAATCCTACCGGGCTAAAAATCATAGCCTGGAACGCTGACAGTATTTCAAACAAGATATCGGAACTAAAAGCATTTGTCGTAGAACACAAACCACACACGCCCACCTATGGTCGTCAAAAACGTTGAAGATTTCCAACTATTTGACCTATAGAAAGCACGGAGAAGACAAAGCAGGTGGAGGTGTGGCCGTGCTAGTCAAAATTGGCATCGAACACCACGCACTGGAGTCAAACGGCGACAAACCGAACATCGAATATACAAGGGAAATATAGCTGCGACATTCAAAACTTGCACTGTACTCTGTATACTCACCGCTCACAAAAAAGGAAATAGAATAGGATCTCGACAAAATCTTCGCCAGAAACACGCCTACTCTGATAGTAGGAGACCTCAATGCCAAGCACAAAAACTGTCCCCTTAACATCACATATGGTAATCCAAACCAATCACTGCACTACACAAAAACCAAGATTAACTGGACAAAATTCCAACATGAATATATTCCACAAACACACAACATCGAAAGCGTGAAACACCTAAATTGGGCCACCGACCAGTTTGAAAAACACATAAACCAAGCTCTTACTGCTGCAACTACAACAACACAGCAAAATAGAAAACAGGAAAATCTACAAGACCAAATAGCTACGCTCATAAAACGTAAAAATGCAAAGAAAAAAGCGTATCAAAGAACTTTGCCTCTGTCTGATAAGAATACACTAAACAGACTCACAAACGAAGTTAAGAATCTTCTGAACGAAGAATGCAACAGAAAATAGGAAAGACTCCTAGAAAGTTTCAACGACAAGGACGAAACACCTTGGAAACTTTCCAACAAACTTAGACAAACTAGCAGAGACCTGCCTCCGTTAAAAACCAACAACAGAAAGGCCATCACAAACGAGGAAAAGGCTGAGGCGTTTGTAGAAATGCTGCAAAAGCAATTCAGCCCAAATCCTTCGATAGACAGAACGCACAACGCGAACGTAGAAACACACACTGAGACCCTTCTCAACCTCGGAGAAAACTACAAATTCGACGAGGTCACCACAGAAGAGTTAAAAAGATCATTAAGAACCTAGTATCGAAAAAGTCTCTGGTCCTGACAACATAAGGAACTTTACGATAAAAATGCTTCCGCCAGAAGCAGTAGAGAATCTCAAGAACATATGCAACGCAATCTTCAAATCTTCAAACTTCGCGTCTATCCAAACAGGTGGAAGACGGCAGAAACAATAATGATCCACAAACCAGGAAAGCCGAGAAACAGCGTCGACAGCTAACGACCTATCAGACTGCTGTCAAGCCTTAGCAAAATAGCAGAAAAGACTCTCCTAACTAGACTGGAAAAGATAATAAAAGATGGAAATATCCTACCTGATGAACAGTTTGGATTCAGGCAGGAACATGCCACAGTTCACCAACTATCAAGAATAACTGAACATATCCTCGAAGGCAACAACAAAGGAAAAACCTCTGGAGTCATATTCCTTGATGTTGCAAAAGCCTTCGACAAAGTCTGGCACACTGGACTGATATACAAATCAGTTCAGCTGGGAATCCCACTCGTCCATGGAAAAATAATTAAATCATACCTGGACAGAAGAAAATTCGACGTCAAAATTACCGAAAAGACATCCAGCATCAAAGAAATGACAGCAGGCGTGCCCCAAGAATCTTTACTAGGACCGTTACTGTACCTAATCTACACCGCGGATATTCCAAAAAAGCAGAATACCAAGATTGCTCTATACGCAGACGACACGGCCTTAATAACACAGTCAAGAGTATGGACGAAAATCACCAAAAATTTACAATTCCATCTCAACGACATAGAAAGTTGGATGAATACATGGAGGATCCAAACTAACGCAAGTAAGAGCCAAGCTATAATATTCAGCAGGAAAAAGAGAAAACCGGAGCAAAAGCTCAAATTAAACGACACGCCAATTCCATGGGTGAAACAAGTGAAATACCTTGGAGTAACTCTGGACAAAACACTTTCATACACTGCACACATCCAAAGCGTTGCAACGAAAACCAAACAACTAAAACGATATCTCTACCCGCTCTTCAGCAACAGGAGCAAGTTGGACATCAGAAACAAACTAAACCTGTACAAGGCAATTATTCGACCGAATCTAACGTATGCGTCGGAGGTCTGGCTGAGCGTAAGGCCACGACAACTGTACACGCTAAAAATAGTTCAAAATAAAACGCTAAGACAATGCGTCAACGCTCCTTACTACATGACTAACTAGCAAATCCACAACGATCTAAAGATTTCAAAGCCCACGGAACACATCAAAACACTGGCTACAAAGACCTACGAAGTTACAATCGAAGCTTCCAAAGTCGAAAGTTTTAGAATAAACCCAAACACTTACAAGTTAGTCATAGTGTTCTATCTCAAGATTTCAAGTTTATTTCTGCATTAGTAATGTTCATTAATTTTTGTCTTTATAATCTAACAAAATCTAGGCAAAATGTTGTCGACTTATTCCCACAGTTTGAATTTTTTTTACAAAATTCAAATATACCCACGATAAGTTCGATAACATAAGAATTGTTGATAATTTACATTAAAAAATGATAAGAACTTTCTAAACAATGGTTAGCCAGATTTTCAGGCCCACACTTAGTAAAAGACATATGTACTTTCTAGAGCATAGATCCGTAGATTTTAGGAATAGATGATAAGCAGTTTCCCAACCAGTATGTTTTCTAATTGGAACTTCATATTTTTGAACATATTTAATTTGTATGATTAAAATTAAAACAATCCATTAAATCAATATGTTTTAGAGATATTATTTTTGTTTGGGTCCAAAAATTTTGAGAAAAAACGAATTTTACTGAAATAAGTCTAGAGAATTTTCATTTTTTTAATGTAAACCTTAATATCTCCGGAACTATGAGAATAAGAAAAACAGGTATTACTGAGAGAATGTTCTAAAATATTCTACACCAAAATTAAAATCATTTGAATGTGTCCTGTCTTTCAAAGGAACTTTCAGTTTAGGCTTCATTTTCAAAATGTTTCCAATATCTCAAAAACTGTTAACAGCAGACCCGGCTTATGTGCTATCATTTTAATCAGCATTTTGTAAGATACTCAAATATATAAAAATATATGGGGTGTTCTATTCAAAAAATGGCAATTTTAGTGTACCACTCTGCTCTTGTTTATCCTGCATGGTAAAAAATAATTTTAGAATGTGTGCCAGGTCAACTAACAGATTCCACTCGTCAGAACTCCAAAATAAAAACTATGCTCAACTTGAAAATTTACCTACTTTAAGACATCCCGATTTAACAAAAGGGGTGAAATTTTGAGTCACTCTTTGAAATTATAACTAATTTCCCAAACTTCCTAATTTAATCGCCCTTTTTTTCTGAAATATCTCACTCTTTGTCACAAGATATTGATTTTATGATTTAAAACTGTTAGACTGCTTTGTTAAAGTTTTGAGTATTAACTTCAAAACGTCTTTGTTTCTTCGAATTTTTATGTTAAAACTGGATTCTGAGATAAAACACAAATTTCTCATGTTTTCGATTTATTTCGCAAAACTTGTAACCAAAGATGGAAATTGACGTAGTCCTCGAAATTTTATCGTTGGTCTCAGTTTTCATCTAGACAATTGTTATCAGTTGTAATCACGTTTTATTTTCCCTTCACTTTTTATCTCAAAATGTTCATTCATTCTAATAAAAAAATTCAAATTTCTACACCAGATATTATTTCAGTGCCAAAATTTATATTTTAATTTGAAAATTCTAGTTTGAATATAAAACTGTATTTTTTATTACTAATTTTGATTCAAAATCTCGAGAAAAGATTCAGATTTCAAATCGGTTAAAACTTCAAATGGATAAACTGAATTTACTGATACATTTTTTAGTCTAATTTTGACTTTAATATCATAATTCCAATTTTGTAGAGAAATTTTGAATTTTTATAAAAATTCCAAGCATAACATAACATTTTTAGTTCTTTAAGTTTGAATTAAAACTCGAAATCGAAAGTTTAAATTTTGAGAAAAAGTCATAATTTCTAGAAAAAGTATAAATTTTGATTTTGATGTTAAATTGCAAGTTTAAGTTATGAATTTAGAGAAATTTTAAACGTTTAAAATAAATACACCCAAAAATTCGTCTCTTTATAGAGATTTGAGCAAAATTTAGAAAAAAGTCGAATATTTAGGTTTAAGGTTAATATTTTTACTTCGAAATTATGACCGTTCTGATATCTCGGGGTTAAATTTTATTTATTTCATGTTTCGTTTGTTAACTCGAAACTTCTTTAAATTGAATCGAAACTCGCTAGAGAAAAATTAAAGTTTTTTAGGTCCAAATTTGGAAAGAAATTATTAAATGCAAAACAAACATTACTGAAAAAAATCCACTTAAATTTCCAAGAATATTCTAAAGGTTTCTAAGTAAAAAGAGATGTTTATCTAATTTTGAGTCTAAACTTGACATTTCTTTAAATTATTTTAAACAAATTACCCATTGATTGTTAGTGAGCTATTAATAAGTCTACCTGGTTCATAATTACATTATAGGGGCATTTGTGTTAAATTGTAATAGAGAGATTTACATTTCCTTAAATAAATTGTTTTTAATTGTACCCAAAGATTGCAATTTCAAAGATGAAATTTCCTAGATGAATTACGATTAAAATATACTTCAGTTTCAACGAATAATTGCAACTAATAGGGGTCATGAATGGCACCCCAGAGTGGAAAATTCTATTATAATGAGAAACGTAATATAATGCTTAATATTTGTTGTGTAACAAATATGGTATAAGGTTTGTTTGATGTCAGGAATGGTTTTAAGAGAGAAGTAAATTTGCACATTGAGCTTGAACACGAACATTTTGCTTTTTTCTGAAAGTTGATATAAAACCAATTTCAGTGGTATGCACTTTTGATTTTACCAAAGATTTTTACTTCGAAATTCCATATTTCTAGAAAAATTCAAAAAAATCGACGATACTTACCTTAAAAATATATAGATATCGGCTTGTGAAAGAAAAATCGAAGTTTAAGGAAAATAAAAAAATTTGGAGTATTCTGAAATGAGTTATAATTTCCAGAAAAACTCGAATTTGTAAAAAATTGGTAAAGAAAGCTGTATTTCCTTAGCTTCGATGAAAAATACGCCACAAACTCGAAATTTTAGGAGAAAAAAAGAAGTGTTTCAAGTAATTTCCAGATAAAAATCCGCATTTCAAGAAAGAAAAATATTCAAAACCCAAAATTTCCATTTGGGTTGTAATTTTTACAAAATGTGGAAATTGTAAGTTTCTAATCTAACTTTCAAAAAAAAATACTTAACATTTTTAACAAGAAATCGAAATTTCTAAAAAAATATCCCAAACTTTGGGGTAAAGTAAACATTATTTTAGTAAGCAAACTCAATGAACCTAAATAAAGCTATTTTTTCTGGTTCTGTTTCGTTTTTCGTTCCGACAAAATTAACGGTTCCTGTTGGAAGACTTGAAATAAAAAAAGAAATAAATTACGCGGATCTCATGCTAAGTTTTGTAATTTGGGCGATTTTGTGCTACATTCTTTTTGCTGTTGCACAGTTTTTTTGACTTTGAAAAAATAGTGCCGACACTGGTGGTGCCATAAGTGCTATCACATAGGTGACCTTAAGAAAGTGGATGGTTTACTTATTTTTTTAGTCGTTAAAAATGTTTTGAACACAAGGTTTTGTCACATTTTCATAGCATAAAAATATTTAAGAACCTTCACCAGTGACCTGCGCAGAGCTTAATCAAGCACTGATTGCAGCATGTTAGCATTAGTAGAATTATTTGTCACAATTCTACCCAAGTTATGGTAAAAATAAATTTAAATGTTTAAGTAAAAGGTCTATACATAGAAGAAATCGCAACAAAAATTAACATCTTAACCGCCTACTTAAATATTTTTAGTTGCATATATGCTAGTTGTAATCTCAATGATAATGAAATTAAATTTTTGTTTTGTTTATAAACTGTTAGGACGAAAATGCAAAAAACATAAATGTTTCAAAAGAAAATATTTTTGAATATTTTATGGATATGAAATATACATTTTAGATTTTTGACCTTTCTGATATAACTGTAGAAATAATTTTGTATCTTTTATTCTGATTAGTCTCAACATTTCTGCGCCTATTTTATCTTTCTTTTCTAGATCTTGTTTATACTTTCTGCTGCTTCTGTACCTTCTCAACTAAGAAAATTGAAAAATTATGACTTATGACTTACCATCTCAGTTGTTTATGCAAGTTTAAGTGTTTTTTGTTAGGCTTGCTGTTGCTTCTGCACTTTGCGCAGAAATGAAGTGGAAGGAGAGGGAAGGGATGAAAAAGAGCCCCCGGGTCAATCCGGCTCTTGTCATTCCTGTTAACTATTTTAAAATTATACGCCTCTTAATAAAGTTTAGAAATACTAGAAGACAATACATTATATAAATATTTTGAAAAAAATACTTGAAATTTTAAATGATTTTCTTAAAATATTCTTTTTTCTTCATTAGCTCTAATTATCAGTAAAAATTTGAAGAGAACTCTGCAAATCTGGCAACACTGTAACACAACAATTATGTGACGTTCGATTGATTCAAAAATTGTTCGTGTGTGGTTAGCTTTAATGTCATCTTTTCTGCATTATTTTGACAGTTATTCTAACCTACAAGTGTTGTATGGTTGAACCTAACCTAATTTAAATAATCAAAACATAAACATGTTTATTCAATTTTAACAAATTAATTATGGATTTAACGACAAAAAATGGCTTAAACGCATTAAGTCACGACTTATTTATAGGTGGTAGTCAGGTATTATGTCTTTACAGTTTAAAACAGTTTTAGCAACATTCCTACTTTTAGAGTCTTCTAAAAAAACTTGCCCCGGATGACAGCAACTTGCAATACACCGTGGGCAACCCTTACCCCATTTCGAAGCCGTTTCCATATGAGCGAATGGTCGACACAATTCATTTTTCGACAGACATTCCGTATTTTCAGGGCAAAATACAAAAGCAACAAGAGGCCAAAGTGTTCCAAAAGGCCCAAATTAAGAAAGAATTCGCAACTTTTATGAACGACGTCAACGTGCAAGATACGGAAGATCGCGATTTCGTAGTATTACCAGAATTTTTCATTAATTATGTTGAAGAAGAAGCTAAAGCGAAATTTGTTGATGCATCCATCGGACACAACTCGTTATACAGTCAAGGAATTTTGGAGCAGCTTCAAATGAATGGGAGGAAATATCTAATACGCCCCTCTATTTACAACAAATTAGGTATGTCTGTTACAAGTATAAGGTAAAACTTCTACTTTTAGCTATTCTTGTTTTTAGTGTTAACCAATGTGGCAAAGCCCAAGCGCGAACGACAACTAGAGTACTTATTGACTGAACCAACGTTTAATCTACAAGGCATGAGATTTAGCGATAGCCAGTATTTGATAGCGAGGCATTTAAAATCAATTGACGTTTTAAAATTCACTGAGGAGTTGGAAGTCGTTTTAGAAACGAAGTTGAGTAGCAAAATCCCCTATGCTAATTCAAAAGTAAATCCGTTTTCAGTCGGTCAGATTGGCATTCTAGACTCCAAAAATAAGCTAAGTTTGTTCGATTTGACATTCAAGAAGATAATCAGCAATTTTAATAGGAAAGTCACACAATTTTCCGATGATATTGTCAGCATAAATTTTTTATCTAGTAATAGGTTGTTGCTGGCTTCAAGGAAGGAAGTCAAATTTTTTGACACTAGACAGAAAGACAGCGCTACTAGTGTGAGAGTTAGTTTGAAAGACTGTGATATTATTATGAATACGGTGGTGGAAGCTGATAACATTCACATGTTGTCCAAACATTGCTATTTTGCCTTCGACCAACGTAATTTACAGGTCGATGACTACTTAAGTCATAATTTGAAGTCATCACCATGCTATTTAAACGTTTTTGACAATTTTGTTACCATTGTCAAGTTCAAATTGTGAAGACAAAATCATATTTTGTAAGGATTCGCTTCCATACTTGCCAAATAGTATTATGGACACAATGGATAGTTGCAGAAGACATAAACCTGTTCCAGTTGTTCCATACTTAGAAGAAAGACTGCGGTGCCCCGTCGCTGGCACTCAACTTATACCTGATGCTAATGGTAATTACATTACGCGCCAATCATCTCTGATAATAACAGTGAGTTTTAGGTTTCTCTATTTACACCGCCAATATTTTGGGAGAGATATTCCGGCAGGAGGTTTCGTTGGGCAACCCGTCAAACGCCGAAACCCCTTATAGAAAAATTACACAAGTGGATCGAAACTCTGAATGAGCCAAACATCACGCCGTTAAGCCTATCGCACTTCGTAAACGCCAGCGCCCCGTTTTTCTATAAGAGCGATAACAAAGATGACATTGAATTGTCAGCAAAGAGTGGCATAGTGGATGGAGTCAGAGATTACCTGCTGAAGATTCAACCCCAGTTTGAAAAGTATGACATCAAGGATTTCGCCGACGTTTGGGAAGACGACTCGTTTATTGATGGGGAATTATCAACCAGTTTACGACCGGAATCGCCGCAGAGCAAAGTTGAGAAATGGATGGAAAGAACAGACTTCATGTCAGGCACTGAAGATATTTGAATTAGTTTGTTGGGTTTTAATAAACTACGTTTGTTTTCAGCAGTACTTTAATTACCTTATTTTCCTATAGTAACACTGTGAGTAAAGATTTGAAAAATTAGCCTTTGCTTCAAATAGCAATTATTAATTTTAAAATGAAAAATAAATCTTAAATATAAGTATTAATGTCAATCAACTGAATTAATAGGTTTGATTATACCAATCCTGTTCGTGAAATATATGAATCCCGTTAATTACCGATATGGTAAAAAGGTAAAAAACATTTTGGACTGAAAAGGATAAAAATTAGACGTTAGACCCACATTTTTTATGTCAATATCTGAAGTTTCAAGTCGAAAGTTGGAAAAAACAATTCTTAATCTCAAGGAAAAGGATAAAACAAGTAAACATATTCTTTTAAATGCATGTCTGTTAAAGCTTAATTTTTGTTTCCTGAATAGTTTTAACGCTAAAGTTCTAATTTTCAGGAAATAATTAGAAAATCTAAGCTTATAATTTTAAGAAAAAAAAATGTATTTGCAAAAATACTTTTTAAAATACTATTTAGAATTTTTCTAGAAATTCTGATTGAAGAAATAGTGTTCAAGTTTCAAAGTTGGAATGAAAAAAACGTATTCAACGTTTTTTGACATTCTCAAAGAAAGTCGAAACCTTGAATAAAAGAAAAATGGAAAATTCTAAAATTCCATTTCCAAAGTTTAAAAACGAAAAAACTTATTTAAACTTACATCCATTTTCTGTAAACAACATTTTTTTAGAAGTTTAATGGCTTTGACTGCTTTTTTAATATGTTTAAAAATAAAATGACTAACTTGCTGTTAGACTTTGGTCTAATAATTTCAAAGATATTCCAGTTATTCGGTTTTTAAAGTCGAAATTAAACAAATATTAAAATCCCACTTTAAATAAAAAAACTGAAACAAATTTTGTCAAATTTCTAAAAGAAAATTAACCTTTTGTATTATCACTCTGTTTCATTTCAGTCTCTTTACAAAATTTAAAGTTAAATATTCGAATTAGTTTCAAAATTTTAAAGTTTTTTCTAGAAATTTCGATATTAATCGGTCAATTTCAATTTAAATATTCTAAGTAATTATTATTCCATGTTTAAATTTGAAATTCTGAACAAACCGAGATGTTGAAAAAAATCCAGATTTCTAAAAATATGCAATGAAAAAATGAAATAAATTTTGAGGATAAAGACTAAAGACTCAACTTAGAGAAAATAGCCTAATTTTCTCGAAGTTTTTACTGTTATTACTTGGTATCATTATTTTTACTTTTTTTTAATGTTTTGATCTATTTTTGAGAAAATAAATTAATTTGTAAAATAATAAAATTTCGAGAAACGAAAATGTCTAATTTTAGGAGAGAAGTCAGCTTCTCCAGTCGAACTTTAAAGAAAACAAAAAGAACTCAAAAAAATTCATAATTTTAAGCTAAAGTTCTTTATTTTGACAAAAAAGTTGAATTTACCAATAAGAAGTCAAATGTTGAGAAAAAGACAAAAAGCAAAAAACTTGAAATTTTGAAAAAAAGAAAAAATTTGGGACCAACTTGGAAAAATATCAAAGTTTAAAAAAAATAAAAATTTTTTGAAAGAATAGATTAATTTAGACAAAACATTAATTTTTCATAAAAAGACTACTTTTTCTCAAAATTTAACCCTTATAATTAAATATAGAACTTTCCAATGAATATTGGGAAAGGACTCAAAATTTCGATTAAAAGAAACGGTGAATTTTAAGGAAAAAGTGGGATTCTGCTGATTTGCAAAAATATAAAAAGTTGAATTTTAAGAGAAATCTAATGCACAGACCAATAGGCTTGAACATTAATTAAATTCGAAGTTTGGAAACCAAAGACCGGTTCCGATCTTGTTAAATTTCGTCAGTTTGGTATATCCTACTCGAATGCCACCAAATGTTCAAGCAAGTAACTACTGTAGAATCAACAGACGTCGACAATATCGAAACCGGTCTTTGGTTTCCAAACTTCGAATCCAGTAAATGTCCAAGCCTATTGGTCCGTGTTTTAGAATCATTGCCTTCTGGGACCTTCCTAAAGAGAGCAAGCGCTTCGCTAGGTGTTTGCGTTTCAACTGTTGGCAGTTCAGCTACCTATAATTATACATGCCTAGAGGGCTGCGTAACTGTAATCCAGGTTGCATTCATTCTATTTGTTTGAGAGAAATGTTGAAATTTTGGGGAAAAAATAAACTTTAAGAAATAAAGCGTTTGCAGAAGTTCGAATTTAAAAAAATCAAGTTTCAGAAAAGGTCAAATTTTTGGAAAAGTGATGTAACTTTGAAAGAAAACGAATTTTGAAAAATTAAAATTTCGAGAAAAAGTCGAGTATTGGAAAGTCGAAATTTCCTAGAGAAAGTAAGGTGAAATAAACGTAGAATTCTTGGATTTCAAAATTCCGAGAAGGCGAATTTTAAGATAAAAATCGAAATTTCTAGAAAAATAGGCTTAATATAGGTTATTTTTTGTTTACTGCATCAGACAGAGAGTGTTCCGCTCTGTTCTTCCATGGATAGATAAAGTTTAATTTAAAGACTTAAGAAATTTTATAGCGAAGAAACTGATCCATCCAGTTATAATTAATTAATTAAATATTCAAAAAATTGCTTATGAATTTAGAATACATGTTTCACTTATTATTTTATATATTTTTAAACTACCCCTATCAATTGGACTCTTCATCTCTGTTAGATATGTCAACATTTTGGCTTTAGGACGCCGCGAAAATGTTTTGATATATTTACGGTGCCTCAAACCAAAAAAGTTTGGGAACCTCTGATTCAACACATTCAGTTATTTATATAAATTTTCTGAAATACAAATAATTCATTATTAAAAATAGGAATTGCTAAGTCAATGGTGAAATTTCGAAAAATATAATTTTAGGAAAAATTGCAAGTATGAATTTTAAAAAAGAATAACTAAATCAAACAGAAATGAATCTATTTTACGAAATTTTAGGACAACAAAAGTCGAAATTTCTAATAAAGATCCAATATTTTTGGATGAAGTCGATTTTAAAGTCGAAATGTTTAAAATCTAGACTAAATGTCAAAAAAGAGAAGAAAATCGAAAGCTTCAATTCCAAACTTTTCATAGTTAATAATGAGAAAAAAGCGAGAAGAAACTGAAGAAAATCTTCGAATTTTTTTTATTTATTCTTAAAATTTTAATTACCGAAAATTGCATATTAATGCTATCGATATAACCTTTTTTTTAATTCTGAACGGCTAAATTATCGATTTTTATTTCTTTTAAAGGAACTTAAAAAGCTCAAAATTGAATTGAAATTTAAAAATAAGTTACCAAAATGTTCTGAGAAAAAAAGCAGTTGTTCAAGACGAAAGCCTAAATTTTAAAAAAGAATAAAAATTTCCAGAAATAGAAAAGTAAGTGTTTCTACAAAAAGTGGAAAATTTGGGTACCTATAAAGTTGAAATTTCTAGTTTAAAGTCAAGCTTGCAAGAAAAAATATAAGAAAGTGTAAACTTGCATTTTAAGAAAAAAACGTTATAAATGATACTACAAATGATGTGTCAAAATTTCGAGTTTATATAAAAGAAAAAGTAAACATTTCGATATTAAACTTATAACTTTAGGCAATAGAATAAAAACTGAAACTCAAAATTTTAACACAAAATCAAAATTAAAAGAAAAGTTTTACTCAAAGATATCTGGAAATTTATAAGAGAAGCAGAAAACAATTTCTAAGCTCGAAATTTCTAGAAACAAGTCGAAAATTCGGAAAAACCTTTATGGAATTTTCGATAAAAAAAGATAGACAATTTAAGGTTTTGGTCAAAATTTCTAGAAAAAATAAAAATGTTGAACGTAAACTGAAAATTAGAGATAAAAAAGTAAAAATTAAAACTTAAAACTTGATATTTTAAAAAACACTTAATATTCGTAGAAAAACATCGACACTTACAAGATTATACTTTTAAAAAAAAAGAAACAGAATAATAGAAAAAATAGTTCTTCAGAAGGCTTTGCTGTAAGTTCAATCCACTTACAAAGGGCAACCCCATTATGCCTTCAGAGCACTGCGAGTAGGATGCGGAAACAACGATTGATGGCGATTAATCGCCTTCTTAAACAAGGACAGGTTGTAATTTTTGGGAAAAATTTCGTTCAGTTCGAAAAGCTTGAGATCAAAATCTTTTCGACACAAAAGTCAAAACTTCTAAAAAAAAGTCGAAATTTCAAGTACAAATAAGCTAACATTTTAGAAAAATATTAGGATTGAAATAGGGAAAAATTCAAAATTTTGTTATAGTTAATAATTCCAGAAAATAATAAAATTTTGATTTTCTCAATATTTTTGTTTTAAGAGCAAAAAGTCAAAGAAAAAATTTCGAAAAATCAAAATTGACGTTTTCATAATAAAAAGCCAACATGAAATCAAAATAAGAAATTTAATATCAAATTTGCGGTCGGAATTTTAAGAATACAGTAAACATTTACATAATCTTACTCCTGTCCTAAATAAATTGGTAACACTTTCTTACAACAAAGGTGTATTGCCTAATATCTGAAAATCTGCACGGATGCAGCCTGTCCCTGAAAAGGGAAAAAGGAATCTGGCTAACTATCGCCCTACAACTTTATTGTTCGTTGTATCTAAAGTGATGGAAATGGTTATCAACATCGAGATTCTCAAATATTTGAAAAAGAATAGAATCATCTGAGACAGGCCAGATGGTTTCAGACAGCAACGCTCATCTGGCGATCTACTGTTACTCATTACTGTAACTCAGCTACGGAAAAAAGGCGTGAGGCTAAGATTGTGGCATTGGATATCTCAAAGGCCTTCGACAGAGCCTGGCATCGATCTCTTCTCGCCAAATACATCTTATGGTCTTCCTCCTAGACTCTGTCATTTGGTATCCAGTTTTCTCGCAGACAGATCTCTTCAGGTCGTCGTTGATGACATCTCATTCGAGACATTTGCGAATAATGCAGGGGTGCCTCAGGGCTCTGTTCTGTCTCCTACTCTGTTTTTGTTACACATAAACGATCTCTTAGCTTCAACTTTCAATCCGATATACAGCTACGCAGACGATAGTAGACTGGTGTCACCTTTTTTCTTCGACAAACCATTATCCGTCGCTGCTTCAGATCGGCTAAGGGAACAGCAGATTCAGATGATTAATTGAGATCTTGAAACCGTTCTGGAATTGGGAACGAAAAATCTGATCCACTTCAACGCCTCAAAAACTCACGCCGCGGTTTTCTCTAAGAAAAGATCAAGGAATAATGCAACAACTATACTCAGGGGCGGTAAAATTCTCCCGATGGGATTTAATCTGTCTATCCTAAGAGTAAATGCCAGCACCAACTTCTCTTGGAATGATCATGTGCACGCCATTGCCAAGTCCGCTTCTCAAAAGCTAGGCTTTTTTCTGAGCTAAAAAGTACTTCACGCCTCATCAGCTGTTTACTCTATACAAAACCCAAGTTAGGCCAACACTAGAATAGTGTTTGGAGTTCAGCCCCAAAGCACACTTTGGTTCTTTTAGATTCAAAGGCATAATGAGGTTGCCTTTGCGAGTGGATCGAACTTTAAAAATGAATAGTGGACATTTTAGGAACATAAATATTTCAAATGTAATTATGAGAAATAAAAACCACATAAACGCGAATGTCTGTTTTTCGTTCCGTTCCGCTTCATAGTCCTAATTAAAAATATTTACTAATAAGTGATAAATTGAGAAACATTGCAAAGGGCAGCAAATCCATTTGCATTAATTTTACAAAAAGCACTAAAAACCATTAGATCCCTTAAAACTAAAAAATTACTTTCAGCGAGATATGGATAAATTAAACAAAAAAAAATTACAAATTATTATGTATATTATCAAAATTTGTTGCCCAACAGTTCGGGAAAAATGTCACGTTTCTATAATGGATTTGTTGAGTTTTGCTGTACAGTTGCAGATTTATTCACTTTTGAAAATGTACACATGGGATTCGTCAACTTTTGTTTAATAACATTCTAACTTGGAACAAAGATATAAAAAATACAAATTAATGAAACATAAAATTTGGGAGAATCTTCTTCTATTAGGAGTATTTTTCTTTTTCTTGGTCTTCCTCTTCATTTCCACCTTCCAAGATTTTATGTACTTCTATTAATTTTTTAAAATATTGCAGGTCAGGATCAGCCTGCCAGAAAACATTAAAATTGGCCATTAATAATTTCTCCAAATTTTCGAGTTTTTTTAGCGGTACATTTTGACCTAAAGGATAGTCTTTTAAAATAAAAGTGGGCAGAGATTTGATTATTTTTTTTATTTGATTACTTTTAAAAACACATTGGATTCATTGCATTTCGTTTATTTAAAATAATTTAAGTCATTACAAAAAGAGGGATTTGTTTAGTTTTACTCGATAAAAGTGTATCAATTTTCCACCAAGCATTTATCGTAAAATATGAACTTTAGAGCCTTATAAAATGGAGATTTGTTGAATTTTGTTAAAAAACACGATTGTATGTTGTAGTAACCAGCTAAGTGGACCTTAACCCATGCTTAACATAAAAACGGTCAAAAGTGGATTAGTTGCCTTTTGCAAAACTTTCCTCAATCGTTGTATTTGATTTTACGTCCATGAAACAGATTTTTATTGGAAAAAAACAACAAAGAAAACAACATTATTTATGGAAAACATGTAATCCGGAGACTAATTCACCACCAAGTTTATGTAAAATTGGATACGCATGTTCATCCCCTTAGGGGTTGAATTCCGAAAAATACTTTCTTCAAATGCTTATGTCATAGGACGAACCTATTTACTAAACAGCTTTGTGAGTTTAAGAGTAAAAAACAGCTTTGAAGGTTAAAATTAAAAAAGTAAAATTCCAAGATTAATTTGATACTGTCGGGAAAAGTTAAAGCTTCGTAATTTTGACTTTTTTTATTCAAATTTTTGACTTTAACCTTTGAATTTTAAGATGGAAAATACCATCTATTAATAACAATTTTGAACTCAAAGCCGATTACTCAAATTTGATTTCAAAATTTTAAATCCATCTCATTTTCGACTTTAATCATAAAATTTCGGTTTATTTGCTAGACAACAATTACATTTTAATTCGAAATTGTGAATTAGCCGAGATTTTGATAAAAAATTGAAATTCCCAAAAAATATAAGAATAAGTTTCTGATTTTTTTTGAAACCTTAAAATATCGGTTTTTTTAATGCTTTATTTCTTTAAACCTTCGACTTAAATCTTGAATCTTAAAATTTAGAACTCAAAGTCTACCATCTGATTACAATTATTCATCTTTTTCGCCTTCTGCCTTTTAGTTTAAAATATCTGGTATACTAAATATTCCTTCTTAGTAATTTTGTGTTTTATGTAATTTTATTTAACTTACTTTTAAATTTTATTTCGTAGCTTGTATTTGACTTATAAATAAAGATTATAATCACATGTTTATCTATGTGATATTTTAGATAGATATAATATAATTGGACATGAATTTGCTTTGGGAACAATTTGCCATTGAAGAAGAAAATAAAACAAATGTTGCCGTATTTATATAAGCAACTTTAAATACAACCATTTGTTTTATTTATTGAGAGCATGTAAACCGGAGACTTATTAATTGCATATAAAAGTTAGTACACATTTTCACATTTTAAGGGTCGAATTGTAAGAATCCATTTTTATCGAGTGCCTATACGTCGACGTCATATAAGAAACCGATTTACTAAATTTCAAATTTATAAGTTTTAAAAATTTCGTAATGAGCAGAGGTCAAATTTTAGGCAAAGTCCTATAAATCCTACCTTTTCACTTTTTTTCGCGTTTTTTATGCGCTATTGCCTAAATTTCAATATCGCTTGTTTTTTACCTTTTTGTACATGATTCGGACCTATTTTGAATAAATTTCGTGCCTATTTAACCTTTTCTATGGGTTGCTCCAAGTGTATTTACACTTCTAAAGAATTTTAGCAGAAATGTGTACTTGATAAAATAAGGGTAATAACATACTCAGCGGTTTTTGACCAGCATAACATAAAAATAAGAAGCTTCAAGGATAAATTTCGAAGAAGTGCAATTTGAAACAATTACTCTTATGACCTACCCGGACCCTTTTAAATTGTGTCTGCTATTGTGACACAGAACAGTTAAAGTATCTTAATTTCTTAGTTAAAACATATGTTGAGGTAAAATGATAAAATTACCCGAAGAATATTCATTTTTTAAAATTCATCTTTGAACTGTCTTGTGTTAAGGGCACTTGTGTGAAAAATGCCTCCAGCAAGACAAAGTGCTCTAATCAACCACACAGTTCAAAGTCAACTGTAGAAAAATCGTTTAGTTGTAGAAGTTGAAAAAGTTTTTCAAACAAGTTAAATTATAAATTAAATCATAGCAAACATTTTTTTAGAAAACAACATTTTGTTAATTTCAATCACATGCAAAAATTTCATATCATGCAACATCATATTCATCGATAATCCCAAAAAAATTAATAACAATAAATAAAAACAATTCTATCAGGCAAACTCTTTTCAAAAACCTGTAAATATTTTTATGAAAATTCTAGATTAATTAAATAGTCCCAATTTTTGTAATTCTTTTATTGCAAAGATAAGAGGAGGAAATTCCCCCTAAAGGGGGAAAAACTATAAGAATGTACGTTGTTTATAATTTTTATCGCAGAAATAATTTGAGATGTACAGGGTGTCCCATTTTCGGCACTTTTCGGGGATATTGATCTTATTATTCAAGATGGGGTGTTGGGATTTTTACTTTAGTGTGCTACTTTTTGATCAAATGAAAGGTTCTAGTCTCAAAGTTGTCATAGCTCTGTTAGTTTTTAAGCTTTAAGCTACAGAGTGATTTTGAAAGTATTCCCTTTCAAGCCATGCCTTGTATTGCCATTATGTCTACTTACATCAAAAAGGTAAAAACTGATCTTGCTACAGATTTTTACGTTAATTTCAGTGGCGTAGTGAATGTTTTTCCAAAAATTCAAACTTTTGGGATATTAACCAACGTTATATTTTTTTTAATGGAATAACCTATACATATATTATTTTTTATGTTGATTAAGCATAATTTGGGCTTTTAAAAGATATACAGTTTATTTTCAAAAACAACATAGAGCAAGAGCAGATTTTTCGTATAAAAATAACGTGATTTAGCCACATTTACCTTATACCAAAAGTTGATATTAACAGAGATACGGGGTGTCAAAGTTGAAAAAAAAAATTCGAATTTTTCGTATAATTATGTAATGAACTGTAATATAGGCACGAAATTTCGTACAAGGGTTTTTTTAAGTCGACAAACTCACAACTTATTACCAATAGCTGATAGGGAGCGCTGCCTGCACTATCCTGCATATTTCTAAATCATCATAACTTTTTTGTACACCCACGTATATCAAATTTAAATGGGTTATGTTATTTTCCCATATTTTTTACGTAAAAAAGGTGTACTTTCTCAAAGTTGATACGAGCAACCGTTTCCAAGATATTTGCCTTTAAAGCTTGACGTGCCTTGGTTTTAAATTACTAAGATATTAAATTCTCGAAGTAGGCTTAAAAAAAAAGTAATCATAAGACAGCTTAAAAACTAATTTATGTTAAATATTACTTTTCTGATAATATTATTACCTAAATTTTGACAATCTGAATAAAGAAAATCCAAAAAATTAAAACGTAATTTATTTTCTAACATAGAGATGTGAGATATAATCTCTGAGTCCGCACAAGAAAATTTTAATAGTCTGGGTGGTCAAAACAGATATCTGAAGATAAATTTCAATAAAAAACAGGTAGATTTTTAATCGTTTACAATTCCTTTACATGAAAAAGATCATTTCATACATGCTTATTTTTGAAAAAAAATTTTGTTTTGGTTTTTATTTAAATTTGCTTTATAAATTTAAAAAATATGTGTAATAATAATGTCAGTAGAGTAATATTTGATACAAACTATTTTAGAGTCAGTTTTATTACTTTTATTTTGAAACCTACTGCGAAAAATTCACATCTACATAACTTAAAATAAACGTAAAGCAAACTTTGAAGGCAAATATCTTGCAAACGGTTGCTTGTATCAACATTTAGAAAGTATACCTTTTTTATGTAAAAAATGAAGATAAATAAAAATATCCATTTAAAATAAGTGTACATGAAGGCACAAAAAAGTTATGATGCTTTAGAATAATACAAGGTAGCGCAAGTGGCGCCCCCTATGAGTTACTGACGATCTGTTAGCAAATTAGAATTTCTTGACCAAGAAAACCCTCCTATGCCAAATTTCTTGTCCATAGTCTAATGTGTTCATCAGTTATGCGAAAAAACCACATTTTTTTTTTCAATTTTAGCACCCTGTATCTCTGTTAATATCAACTTTTAGTATAAGGTAAATGTGGCTAAATCACGTTATTTTTATACGAAAAATCTACGCTTGCTAACAGCAAAGACGTAAACAAATACTCCATTTCTTCCTGAATCCAAAACCGTATGCCATACAACTCTGAGTCATTGCGTTTGGAAAATATCGTTAATGGCGTCAAACTCCGAAATTGTCAAATTTAACCAAAAAATTAAATTACGCGAAAACGGTTCAACTAAGGGCCTATGTCGTCCTAATAAATTCATATTCATTTTTAACAAGAAATTCAAAAATGTAAAAATACATAGGGTGTTCTATTTAAAATAAGAAAGTTGTGTTCATTTCCGGTGCAACCGGAAGGCCGTCATATTTGGCAATAATTTTAGGTTGTGGAGAACTTTATTTCGAACAACTTTTATTCGAAACATTTTTCGATATTTTGAACAATACGCCTACCAAAGACCGATTCCCGCTTAGTGGCTCACCCTGTATATTGGGCTGCAGTTCGGGCTCGTACTCTGTTGTAAATACAATGACTGAGCAGGAGGTTCATCCGCACGTTGCCCAGCGCATAATTATTACATTTATGCCGTAGAATTTAAAGCCCGCCGAAATTCTTCGTAGACTAGAAGCACAGTTTGGGGATACTTATCTGAAGAAAACTCAAGTGTCTGAATAGCACAAAAAATTTTTCGATAGAAGAACTCAAATTGAAAATGAACCCCATACCCGTCGTTCTCAGACCAATGTGACTGCGGACAAGACTAACGCTGTTCAACGCTTTTTGGAAGGTTATCGCCGTTTAACTGTTGGTGAAATTGGTACTCAGATTAAATGAAGCAAGCAAAACGTGCATATCGATGAAAGAGACGCGAATTTTCGGTCAGAAATGTAATTTTGCTTCACGACAATGCCCGCACCGATTCAGCCAATCTGACACATCAAAAACTAGATGCCTTGGGCAAAATTAGAACACCCTCCTTATAGTCGCGACTCATCACCATGCAATTATCATATGTTTGGGCCACTGAAAGAAGCTCTAGGAGGTGAGCGATTCTATAATGATGCTGCTGTTGAGACATTTGTGTGCAATAGGCTGCAAATACGCTTCCCTTCTTTTTATGATGATTTAAAAACTCCCAATCCGTTGGGAAAAATGCATAGCAAAATCAGGAGGTTATGTAGAAAAATAGTTAATATTATTATTATTATTATTATTATTATTATTATTATTATTATTATTATTATTATTATTATTATTATTATTATTTCTTATGGGGTCGGTTATTCCTGCAGCACTAAAGATTTCGCTTCACGATTATTTCATAATAGGCTGATTCTTTTGAAGAATTCCAAAACCTCCTTTATGGGTATTTCTATTATAGTCTTTGGTTCAGTCAGAGCATTCCCAAAGCTGGAGTTTCTATATCTTGCCAGAGCCGGACATTCACATAATATGTGTAAAGAGGTTTCTTCTTCCTCTCCACACATTCTACAAGTAGAATTTTTTTTACGCCAATTGTTGTAAGATGTTTCATTAGGGCACGGGGTCCCATAAATAGCCCAGCTGTCCGCCTGAGCTGATTTTTGCTTAACTGTAATAGTTCTATGGTTCTCTTTTCTGACGGTCCGTTACTGAACATCCGCGATTGCCTCAGACCATTGACACCCCTCGAGTGAGTGCTGTGTACTTTCCTTAGTAGTTCCTTTATTATCTCTTTTGCCGCTCTGTAAGCAAACAGACAAGTAGGTTCCGGTCCTACTAGAGGAAACTTGGCTCACATTTTGGCTAGAAGATCTGCTCTTTCATTTTCTTCAATTTCCCGATGGCCCTCAACCCATCGAAATGTAACTGTATTGTGCTGTTCCAAATTGCTTAGCCTATCAACTCAATCTTTGACCGTCTTGGAGTTTATTTCATAAGCTGTGAGCGCATTTAGTGTTGCTTGGCTGTCGCTATAGGTCACAATTCTCTTGTTTTCATAAGACCTCCTGACCTAATAACTTTCATATAAGTATCTTGTACCAATAAATTTTTAAATACAAATTCCGATTCATATTTGATTTACCCTCGTAGATATGTTTTGAATAAACAAATAAAGGAAATAATAGGTCACTAGGTACGTAAAAAAAGATATATATTATACAGTTTATTATTACATTTATTTCATATCAATGCCTATATAAATATGAGAATAAAAAGTATATCAATGATCATCCATTGAGGGTTCTTTATTTAAATCTAAATCAGACACGAAATCGATTATTTAAGTTACAATAAAAATGTAATTAAGTGAAAGAGGAATGTATCTAAAAAGTTATTTTAACATAAGAACACGACACGTTTTGTTTTCAAGTTGAATTTTGTCTATAAATTTTAAAAATATTTTTTAACGTTGATCGTGCTTGCGTTATACACAAAATTTCAATACAACATTGTTGAAGAAAGATAAAAGAATTATTTTTAATTTGTGCCTTTAATATACTCTACTATAACTTGTAGATGTGACAATATTAATATGAGCTATAAAACACTGGTCTCAACTTTGGTATAACATATTCAATAAAATATTTTTACTTGAATTATTTTTAAAGAAATCACAGATTATAGTATCCCCTAGCAATCACATGAATATAAAAAGAGTATTTTGGATTTTCATATAGTTAAATTGACTATATATCAATTCTGTAAAATCTCAAAAGTTTTTTTCGTTACTACCAATAAATACATAAGAGAAATTATTAAGACCTTTTATTTATTGCAAGTTCTTCTAAACAGATACAGTCTTAACGGACTTCTAATATTCAAACTGCACTTTGCATGTGCACATTACATGATTTCAGTTAAAATCTTAGCGAAATGTAAGATTCACAAATCATGTAAATATCGTCAAAGCGAAAGCAGATTCTAACACGTCATTCGCTTTTGCCCTATTTAGTTACAAATTATACTCAAACTCAAATAAATTAATAACCTAACTTAATTAGAAGTCTTTTAAAACTTGTAAGGACAATTAAAAGCTTAAATGCAAAATCTAAGCGTACGCAATAAAATGCAATATAGTATATAATTTAAATATAGGTACTGAAATAAACCAGTGAAAATAGGAACAAGTTGTTTACGAACCTGTAGATCGCTTTTCACTTTCTCCTCTTTTATTTGCCACTCAAATTCAATAAATATAAAAAGTGTTTATGATGGGAACGTAAAATGGGATTTTTTTGAGAAAAATAAGGGAATGATTACTAAAAAGAATTCTGTTACCAGCCTTCAATTTTTTTCCTCTTATTTATAAAAGCAAGTTGCAATTATACCCTTTTCTACATTTTTTTTCGAATAATTATAAATTTTCTATTATTAATGCTATATAAAAGAATTTTAATCAAGATAGTAGAAAATTATATTTTATTATTATCATTTTTAAGTGCAATTCACTCGCAAACGCCAATCCTATTATTCCTTTAGAGCAGAGAACTGCGAGTATGTTGCGAAAATAAATGACGATGAACTGCCCATCAAATTTCAAAAAAAGACCGCTATTTCGCCGTGTTTATTGAATATTCGATTTTTTTCTGGACATTTTATCATTTCTTTAACAAAAAATATATAAACGTTGTAATCATAATTTCTGCTTTTATCTACATATTCATGAAGTTTCGACAGATATGTTTCCACTTACAATCAAATTAAGATTTGAAGGGGAATTAAAATTTCAAGTTAATTTTTATTAGAAACGTTTGCTTTAATCTTTGAAGTTTCAAATTAAAATATCTAATTTTTAGAATGATAATCTAGAGCTACTTTTTAGGAAAAACTCGAACTTTGTAAAAAACATTTTCAACTTTTTTTAAATTTAAACCTTTTCTGAAAAAAAATGAAACGAGAAGTCGTGGATTCTATATGAGAAAAACGAGACATAAACTAAAGACGTGCTTCTTTGCACACTATAGGGCGTTTAAACGCCTTAAGAAGATTCAATAGAAACGAATATTTACATACAGGTAAACCTTAAATATAACAACCGTAAAGCAAAAATTACTGGAACTTTAAATATAATAAAACCAGTGATAATGTACAACATTGGAACTAGAACTCCTCAATGGCCAGTTCCGTCGTTATTTAATTTCGTGAGGGTACAAATATGTTAGGTGACAATTTTTAATTTCATGAACTCTACAAACTTTTGTTGTTTTTTTTTGTAAAGGCAGACGTTTTAACTGATTTAAAGCAAGCCCTAAAATGATAACCATTTCCCCAATTTTTCTCAAATAAAATTTTCGTACCGTCAAATTGCCACCGGTTTTTTTTGTAGCAGATATATTAAATAATTAAATAAATATATAACAAATGAATAACAAACTGCTCTTTTTAGTAAGTTATATTTGCCTATGTATATAATATCAGTCCTCGGTTTAAACACAGTATACTTAAAGTACATGATCTCATCCCTTTTAAGCTTCTCCTAAGTCCTCAGTGCCCTTAAATATTAAATGAAACCTTCACAGAAATTTTAATTTTTCAATACTGTATGTCGTCAACATTAACTAATCACATCACAGCCATCTTTCTGGCAGTCAGAGTACAGATTCGTTAACAAACCGCCTACTTACAAATCAAACAAAATTTAAGCCTCTGTTGACAATAAATCAAGTCGACATTACAAAGGTTTCGGTTTATTTTGGTTCCCTCTGTGCTTTTTTCCGTCACCGCTACGATACCTATTATTGTTACTATGCCTGCGGTTTTGGAACTGCCCGTTCTCCCCCCCGGTGGCCGCCGATATCGACGGCAATGAAGCGCTGTCAAAACTGCCAGTGCTGTGATTCTCCCTGTCGTTGCCTCTTGTATTAGACCAGTAGTTCTGCGTGTGAAGTGGCGGAAACCAATTGTTCCGGTAGTGATTCGAACTGTTCCCCCGCCTGTGATTTCTCCCGCTACCTGTGCTCCTCTGCGGGGGGTACTGCTCGCGACTTTGATAATTGTTCGACTCTTTGGGATGGTACTGACTGTTCTCTTTGCGCAAGTCTGAGTTCTCACGGCGCAAGCGCCGTATAACCGCTTCGGCGTCCTCGAGTTTTTGAAGGAGCTCCTGGTCGGTTTGCTCTTGCGCTTGTTCTCGTTCGAAAGCTTCCAGTTTCCTAGTAAGTTCAAAAATTAGAATACTAGAGAACTGGAGATACTGAAGAACACTAGATACTAGAACGGATTCAGCGTTTGTGTACTTACTTTTTTTGTTCGTCGACGACGGCCGAAAGATAAACGCTAGAGTTGTCCGCTTCTTGTAGTTGCAATTTCAGTTCCTTAAGCTCTTTTTCCAGTATTTCGACCTGCAATGGGATCACATTTGCCGGCTTCGGACTTGAATAAATCTAAAAATGTCAACCCGGTATTTAAATAAAATGTTTAATTTGGTATATCAAGATAATTTGAGAGATAATTGCGTCAAAATTTGAAATCACCTTGTATTTAGTATCGTCCTCTGAAGATGAAGGCGAACTTGGAATGGAACCTTTGGCAAAAATCAGTTGAAACTGCAGTTCTAAACAAAAAGTAATTATTAGAGCATTTATTTATATTTTCTTTTTGAAATTTTCAGTTTTTTGCATAATTTTTTTTTAATTTTAATTTACGGAAAAAAACATTTACTTTTTCTAAACTCCGAATATGTCGAACAGGTAAAAATCAGACTCAACCTCGTACTTTCTAATTTTTTTAGATACATTTAAAATTATTCTCAACATTTCAACTTTTTTGTGATCGTTAAAGACTAAATTTTATGCACTAATAAAAATACAAAATATGCATTATAAAAAGTAAAATAAAAATCATAATTAAATTGCATGTTACATTCTAAAATATACTAAAAATTACATATTGCAATAAATATATATTTCATATTGGCAATTCGACACATTCTTTTCAATATTTTCAACGGTTAGATTATGTCGCCTATTGCAAAAACGTTCCTTTCACATTAAAAGACATTACAGGTGCATATTTAAAAAAGCACATAGCCCCAATTGATCCAATTTTTTGTAACTTTAAAAAACCGTCATTTCTGCCGATACATTTTTAACAATATCTTCATTTTTAAAAAGTTTACATTATGTACACAACTACAATGTCATCCCCTAGTAACCGACCCCCCGTAATATCCAGCAAGTAATCAAGTTTTATACCTAAATGTCATTTAGAAATTCCAAACGTGAAAAGAATGCAGCCAGATAACAGTCCGCCTTTGAATTAATTTGACATTTGACTAATATTCACCCAAAAAATTGAACCAAAACAGATTAAAAAACACAAAAAGTTGCAGCAGTTTTTTAATCTTTTTTGGTTTCAGGGAACAAGATTTGTATTTCAATTTTTAAAGATAACCAAGGACCAGTCCGTTTCACCAAAAGACTAAAGTTTCTCTTTTAAATAAAAGTTACACACAATACATATTGTGTTATCTTTAAATACATACATTGGTCAAATGAATTTAAAAGCCGATTTCCTGTACCCATCTGGCTAGGGCCTTTGGTACGGGATTAAAAGACTTCAAATATGCAAAACTAAATAATGCTTATACCATTTATTGAAAAGTTTTAATATATGCTCATATGCAATTTATATAGATTTTACATACATATAATCCAGTCTCTGGTGATCATGATAGTTTCAAGGTTTGGGGTTCCAATTAAATTTGAAATATTTTGAGTTTAAAGAAATAAACAGCAGATAAAGCAATAATGTGTTGATGTTCCATAACAAATAATATAGAAATGTCCAGAAAAATTATTAAAACATTTAAAAAAATCAGAGTTAACAGAAAAATCTGAAAAGCGAAAAATTTAAACATAGGCACAGAAACTTAGAAATTGGCAGTTTTTTCAAAATGAAATCTGTTCGAAATTTCCAATTTTTTTCTTACAGAAGGCTTTAAACTAGAAATTTCAACACTTTCTCAAAATTCCCACTCTTTCAAAATTCAGGAAGAAAATCCGAATTCCAGTTTTAACTTTTTAACACTAAATTTCAAGAAAAACTTTTTAATTTTGATTCCTAGCAAAACAAAAAAGTAAAACATTAAAAAACATATTTAAAAAAGTCTATTCTTAAAGTTTCTACTGCTTTGCCAAATTCTACATTTTTTAAGTATTTTACAATATATGATATTTCCTCGAGATTGACTTTCTTCTAAATTTGAATTGTTGTTTTTTAAAATTTTCAACCTTAAACTGATGGTCCTAACTTTTTATTAAAAATTATGACTTTTTGAGAATAAAAGTCTGATTTCTAAATTAAGTTTAGGAGAAAATTGTCGAAGTTTATTAAATTTATTAGAAAAATCGATTATTGCATGAAAAAATCGAGAAAAGATTGAAGAGAAGAATTATTTAAATAGCAAAGCTTGAATAGGGTCGAAATTGTCAAACATATTCTACAATTTTTAAATTAGAATTTGGAAAGTACAAAAAATAGGAAATTTCTGATAAAAAATTAAATTTTTAGAAAAAGAAATTTTAATTTTAAAGAAAAATTTAAAAAGGTAAACAACAAAATAAAAATTTTAACTTTAAAACACACAACTTAAAAATAAAAGTTTTAAATAACGGGAAAGATAAAATTAAAAAAAACAAAATTGCTTTTTCTTTAAATCAATCATCGAAATTTCCAAATTTCTGGAAAAATCGATATTTCCAGAATGAAGTCAATTATTAAAAGTAAAACTCTGATTAAAAAGTGTGGAATGTTCATTGAAGTTGTAATCGAATAAAAAAAAACAAAAGAAGGAAAAACCTCGAGATTTATTAGAAAAATTCTCAAAAATACGACTTTAGATAGGGGAAAGGTGGATAAAGTGGCCACCTTAACAGAAAATGGTTTGTTTTTGGAATGCAAAAATTAAATATTTAAATAGCAAAACAGTGTAATAAATGCAGATTAAAGAAAAATATATTTAGGTTCAATGTATTGGCAACTACAGTAGATATAATTTATTTTAATTGTGCACTACAGTGCACTACAAATTGGCCACTTTACCCGACCAGGTGGGTAAAGTGGCTAGGGTTAGCGGTATCTGCATTAATTTAAAAAAATTGGTCAGTTATGTGGACCGCCGACAGAAGTGAAAACTTAAAACTATGATATAACAAATTTCAAGATATTTCAAAACAATCTTTTTCTAAACTTTCAGCGGTTTCTTTCAGTTGAGGAGAAATATAAATAATTGAGGGCGGCGACTAACATCCACCCTCCAAATTTTCTTTTTTATTTATTTTCATTTTTCTCCCCCTCCCCCGCTCCCCGCCGTAAATTTTTTCAACCCGCTCCACCCATTTTTTTTATATATATATTTTTATTCTCCCTGTCCCCCAATTTTTATACAAAACTTCAAAAAACTTCATCCCATTAATTTTATTGAATGTTGTTTGCCTTCCAGGAAGTATGGTCTCAAACTTTTAAAAAATCACATTAGGATGCCTAAAATTTAAAATCTTTTAGCCAGTTTTTTTAAAGAAAATCGTTTTTTGTTATTGAAGTTAAGCTATAGTCTGTTTTTTTTCTAGTAAATCAAGAGCTGCATCTGTAAACCATTACGAGCAATTCCAAACAGACTCAGATTCATATCCAGGAGGTAATCCACAAGCTATTATTTTTATTCTTCTGTAATATGTGACCACTTTACAAGCACAGCCAAAAATTTAAATAACATCCATTCTATGTCACACGAGTAATTTTAAATTTAGCTCAACGTTTTTAAACATGTACTGCAAATGGCTTCTTTGTTCACTGCAAAGTTAAAAACGAGCTATTAGAAAACTACCTCAAACAGAGTTCCAAATCAACAGTGGCCACTTTACCCGCAGTGGCCACTTTACCCACCTTTCCCCTACGGAAATTTTAAATTTTAAGTATTTTTAAGTTTAGATTTCTTAATTAAAGGAGTGTGTCAAACAAACAAAAATAAGTGTAAGTTTAATCTAGAATTTTCAAAAAAAAGTTTTATAATTTCGAAAACAAAAACGGATAAATTATTTAAAGAAAATTCAAAATTCCTATTTTCTCTTATTTCGTTGAAAATTCCCCATTTTTCTATAAATTTTCAAACTGGAAATAGGCAAAATTTAAAGAATAACGCTCATTTCCAGAAAAAAATTGTAGAAACAATTTCTCAGATTTTCAAGTTATGATCTTTGCTTCGTTGGATTTGTCTCTGCCTTGAATCGCAAAATAACTACTAATACATAGGAAAAAATCAGGAAAAATGTTTACAAGAAATCCGTGTACAGCGTCATCTCTGATTCATAACAGGAACATAACAAAAACATATCGTAACCTACATTAACCGTAAACGTGTTGTAACCCAGTAGATGGCGCTGTGTCTTTTTTGACTGATCCGCTTTTAGCGATTTTTCGCCTAAAATTCACTCAGAAACGGTTTTGTCGTGAAGCGGTGAAACCAATGTCCGAGAGTATTAAATAGTTTGATGTCCGTCCGTCTGGCACAAAAAGGTTTTCCTCGAAAACTATGTTACATAGAATTTGAAATTTTACACAGAATTAGTTCTTGATGACCCACGTAAATACCCCCACCAATGAGTAGAAAAAGAAAATATTTTATATAAAATGGGGGTTAATTTCGTGAACCAAAAATTAAGTTTTGGTTAATATACAGGGTGATTCACTAAGAATGGGCAATCCCTGAACGGGAGATAAAATGTTGTAGGTTTACGAGGTACAGAGTGTTCAAAGGTGGAATTTTATTTTAAAACTTCTTAATAATTTTGTGACTTTAAGCCGTATCGTCTGGAAAATTGGCAACTTTATGTTTTTTGGCATAAGAATTACGAATTTAATGCTGAACTTTGCACTATTTATACAGAGCGTTAGTTACACCCTGTTACCTAAGTAAATTACAACATATCTTTTTTGCCTAATGAGTTATGGCTAAAATGACTAGAAAATCTAAATGGCAGTTTAATTTTGAATAAAAAAGGTACTTTTGTTTATTGTATGTAGCTCTATCAGTTTTTGAGTTATTTGCATTTTAAACATTCAATGAATTTGTTTGCTGTAAAACGAATTTATTCTTTTAAATTACTACTATGCGAGGTAACAACAGTAAAGCCTAAAAATAACAATCAGAAACAGTAATAAAAGAAAAGTTCAAAGTAAATACTCAAAATGACCATTTCCACTTCAATACACTTTTTAAGGCGTATCCTTAAAGATCTTTGAATATTAAATAACATTTGTCGATTATTTTTAATAATATTAGCAGCTTCTTGAATTTTCTGTCGTAATTCTTCGATGGAATTAATTGTTTCTTTGTAAGCCATGTCCTTCATTTGTGACCATATTGAGAAGTCTAGAGGGTTTAAATCTGGACTTCTAGGTGGCCAAACAAATTCACTGCCACGCTCAATCCACCCAACGGTGAGGAAAATGCTCATTCAGGCATTGGCGTACTGGCAGAGCAAAATATGGCGGCGCCCCGTCTTGCACAAACCGCATGTTTCGCCTTATGGCTAGTGGTACATCTTCTAGTAGTGTGTTTAAATTTTGTTCAAGGAAGTTTAAATGGAGGGGCCCGTTCAGATTAGAAGGAAGTTCAAAAGGACCAATAAAAAACACCAGATGTCACACCACACCAAATATTTACCTTGAATTCATGCTGAAAATGTCGTTCCTTTAGAGCATGTGTATTTTTGGATTCCCACAAATGATTGTCTTTCCAATTAAAAACACCTCGTCTAGTAAACGTCGCCTCATCGATGAAAAGGAGTTTATTAAGAAAATCCTGGTTTTCGGTTTGTTTACCTAGCACAAATTGAGCAAACTGTAAGCGAACTGGTAAATCTTGAGGTAACAATTTTTGGACAGGAGTATGGTGGTATGGATGGAGATTATCTTTCTTTAAAATTCTCCAGATAGACGATTGGCTTATTCCTGTTGCCGCACTTAACCGACGAGTACTGATATCTGAATTTTCCGAAATACGAACTAAAACCTCTTCTTCATCATCGACGTTGATAGTTTTTCTAGCATAATTTAAGGTTTTAGGACGAAAACACCCTGTTTCGCCTAGACGGGTGTAAATACATCTGAATAGTTTGTGATTGGGTTGTCTTCGATTTGGGTATAATTCTAAATACCTTCTGGCTGTAGTCCACTATAATTTAACTGAGCAAAAACACAAATCATATCATGCATTTCACTGTTAAAAAATTCATTATGTCGTGGCATTTTCTTATTTTAAAATTTTTACTACAAATAATACTAAGTAAATTAAAAAAATACTATAAACACTCTTACTTAGTGACAGTAAAATTGTCAAGTATTTCTTTACACGAGAATTTGATAAGTGCTGACACAAGCCTACTTAAAAAAAGTCCAAATAATAACAGTGGCTTAGAAGTCTTTACGCTGAATCTTTAAAATGCAATGAACTCAAAAACTGATAGAGTTACATGAAATAAACAAGAGAACTTTTTTATTCAAAATTAAACTGCCTTTAGGATTTTTTAGTCATTTAGCTATAACTCATTAGGCAAAAAAGACATGTTGTAATTGACTTAAGTAACAGGGTGTAACTAACGCCCTGCATAAATAGTGCAAAATTAAGCATTAACTTCGTATTTATTATGCCAAAAAACATAAAGTTGCCAATTTTTCAGACGATGCCGCTTAAAATCACAAAATTATTAAGAAGTTTTAAATTAAAATTCCAACTTTGAACACCCTGTACCTCGTAAACCTGCAACATTTGTGTAAGGTATGTTAAGCTCAATCACCATATTTTAGTGTGTAGTACCTCTAGTTCAGAGATTGCCCATTCTTAATTAATCACTCTGTATTGTGTTGTGAGGTATAATTTAGAGAGTACCTCTAAGAATCCTAAAATATTTTTTTTATAATTTTCCTCCCTGATCTCCCAGATTTCTAAATATAAAATTTAGATTTTAATAGGTGCAGGTTTTTTCGATATCGTAATATTTGTTAAAAAACAAATATTTTATGGAACATTAGGCGCTTACATTCCAAGGCTTTTTGACCCATGTAGTATTAATTTCTTTCAAATAGAAAATTTGATAGAAGATAGAAGAATAGAATGCAAGTAAAATTTGTCCTATACAGTGTGTCCCACCGGGAATCGCCGCGATCGATATCTGACAAAGTACTTATTTAAAACATTTAAAAATTTGGCAATTTATCAAAGACGATAGGACGGACGCAACTAAAATATTCGCAAAGTTATAATATTTCTAATGCCTTTTTTAGATGTTCATTTTTGCCTAATTTAACCTTTTGCTCACCTTTTTGATTGTGCCTAAAATCCGGTCTCTAGTTATAGCACAAAAAAAATTGAATAAATTTCAAATTGATACATAAGTTAAAATTATTTAATTTGGCTTATTGACTGTTCATTGTAATAACTGGTAAGGAGCCCTAACTGTGCGAGTCCGACTCGCTCTAGGCTGACTTTTTTTGCCTACAATTTCGGCTTCAAACTCGAAATGTTTAATTTACAACGAGTCTTAAATTATAATACTGTTTTCCCACTCCCACCTGTATATTCACTGTTTTCTTTATAACTTGCGAGCAGGATAGATAGGCCATTTCAGTCTAGTAAACAGATATAATGTAGGTCGCGTAGTGATTGGTCGATTTCATATCCACACTGGTGTAGATATGAAATTGACCAATCATGACCATGTGATAAGAACGAATGTGATTTTTAGGTTCAAAATTATACCATAGAATTTGTCAAGTTGACGTATTTAACGAAAAAAATATTTGTTAAATCGTATTTTTGTTTTTGAGGGATCGTGGTCGTGGGAAAAATTCGCTGTACAACTCGAGCGGATTGTCCATATCGCACTCGAACGATTGAAGCACTCTGCCTTCGGCGTCGTGCTCAAACTTCGTTCTCATGTGATATGGACATCATATCCGCTCTTGTTGCACAAACTACTATTATATTCGAAAAATTTGGAAGTTACTTTAACTACTTGCCAAACTTCAGGTTTGTAAGTTTAATAGTTTTGGAGTTTTTGTGATGAGTGAGTGATATTTGTCTTCTAAACTTATAAAGTACGTTGTAATTGTATTTAACTTAACTATATGAACCATTAAGGAAACAATTTCTTCAGTATTTTTTCCCTAATTAGTAATCGACTCATCCTTCAAAGTGTCCTATCCTTCTACGAACTATCTTACCTCTATTTTGGTTCCTAAGGTTCTCCACTTCGTTATGAAGGCCTGTGAGCATAAGCTGATGCTGTTCCTGAAGAAAACGAATGTTTTGTTCCAACTGGGCCACTCGTGAGCTCTCTGGGTCCCTCTGAGCTTCCGAATTTCTACTCATCACATCCTGACTTCTAGTAACAGTAACAATGTCGCCCGATTTTGATTTGTTTACCTGCAACGAGCGCGATCATGTTATCTCATCACAGGCAAGAACAGGGATGGACCCTTGAGCATACATCATCACAATTATTTGAACATACAAAATCGGGAACCAGTTCAAATTTTCAAAACAATAAGGAAATAAATTGGGATAATATTTGGTCGAATAAAATCCGAAACGTGTTAAAGTTTTTTGCGTCTTAATTCTCTCACCTGAGGGAAGGTTGCCACGGGCAAATTAACCATCACTTTTGATGCCATGGTGTCAGTTAAGTTGAAAAAGGTCGCAACAAAACTACACTTTTTCGAATCTTGTTATGAATCACCGAAGCGAAAATAGCCCACAGCACAAACCGACGAAGGCTGCACAAATTACAATCATGAGACTAGCCGGTAGTTGTAAACAAAATTTCGTTTAATTCGAATTTATTACCAGCTCGAACGAGTTGCGTTTGAGTTTAGCCGGCGATAAGTAAACGATCAACTATTATTAACTTTCATGTTGTTGTTGCTCCGTATTTCGTTTTTAACAACAATAGAATTTTCACTCACACCTTTTACGAATTATTGATTATCCACCCCCGAGCGCGGGCATGCCCAGAGGGTGAGTGCGAATGGGCGGCATTTTGAAATCACACGCGAAATCAAAATACTTTGAGCTAAATGCATAAAATTGTTCACAACTTGCGTGAACTATTTAAGATAGGTGCCCCAGTGGCAACAATAATTTTAAAAAAATGAGCGTGCGAAAAAGTGCCTGCGTTTATGAAAATAGTATGAAAAATATTAATTGGTATAATAAAATTGCAGATTTATTTTCTTAAATCCCAATCAAATACCCGCATTAGGTTTTCAGTCGACGTTTTGAATTTTTATGAGAATTTCATGGTTTTAACTGTGTTTTATTCAAAATTTTTTAACAACATTTCTCTTTTTAAAAGGTATAATTATTGTTCACTAAATTGCGACATTTTTCCTCAATTTTCACAATTTGCACGATTTTTTTCCTATGTTTTGTGTACAGTGTGTCCCAAGATACAGTAATGAAGAGGGATTTCTTTTTTATTTGTAGGTTTAAGAAAAAAGTCACCCCTTATAAAAACTCATGCTTGATCTTAAATCACCGAAAATGACATTTTTCTCGAGATTCTTTGAATAGAAAGTTCAATTATTTAAAAATTTCAAAAAATGGCCAAGAGTAAATTGTTGTTATTTTTGACGGTATCGAAAATTGTTACTAAGAAATGTAGTTTGTGATGACAAAAAATGTTCAGAAACGAAATTTTCTAAAAATTAAGCAAGAATAATCAAGGTTGGACCCAAGAAAACAAAGAGGCATTTGTTAATAACAATAAATGATTAAAAAATGAAATACAAATCTTGTCCCCTGAAACAAAGAAAGATTAAAAAACACAACAAAGGTTGCTACAACTCGTTTCGATAGCCAAGCTATCATATTCAGAGAGATACTATCAAGACAAAATAAATAATAACCAGTCAAGCCCGTCTATGTTGAAAATCTATGTTGAAAGTGAATGAAGTAGAGATGGCGAGGTCTGAGATTTTAAAGAAATCGAGTCCGGTTATATATCCAACTCTTGAACCCTTTTTTTAGGAATTTAATTGCCATATTTCGTTCTACCAATCTTACAATAGGATTTAATTCTTGAAAGAAATTCTTAGAATTACTCAAACATTATCAAAACACAATAATTGAAATAATGTGTGGTACGCCTATGTAAAAAAGCTGTTTATAATAACTCCAGGTCACAGCTTGTCGGCATCGACCACAAAGAGATAAGGCGAGAGTTAACCTTCTGGTTGTTACTTATTTTGTGCTGTCAGTATTTCTCTGAAGATGATAACTTTGCTATCGAAACGCTTTAGAGCAACCTTTGTTGTGTTTTTTAATCTTTCTTGCTTTCAGGTAACAAGACTTGTATTTTAATTTTTGAAAATAGCCAAGGATCAGTCCGTTCTACCAAAACAATTAGTGATTAATCATCATTCAAAGGTATTACTACTTGCTTCTATGCAAATGTCTACTCTCTGGGCATTCCGTATCTACAGTTTTATTTTCTGAATTTTAATGCACAGGTAGGTAGGTAGGTTTGAACATTTATATGATTCAGAGTTTGGAAAACAAATAACGGTTTCGATCTTGTTAGATCTCGTCAGTTTGGGCTACTCAATTTCAACCTAACAAATACTTCGATTGAAGGTATACACTAAACAATTACAAATGTTCCCGAATGTAATTTGTGGTGACAGTGAATCTTCCGTGCTGCCTGGAGAGAAAAAAAAATGGATGACTGTGATAGGAATTTAAAAAATCATCTTGGTGAACATACCTATCAAAACAAAATTATTCTTGATTTGTCAAAAATAAGGAATTAACTTAGGTTTTCGCTTTCCTTGTCAAGTTTGATTAAAAATTTTTATTTTAATATTTCGAATTATTCTTCTTGGTGTTTTCTCAGGTAACCACAAAATAGGTATAGAGCCACCTAGTGGTCTATAGAAGAAACTATGGAATAGCTTCAACAACTGTCATGCAAGCAGAATAGACCCAGAGTGCAATAATGTACACGTTTAGAGGGCACTAGCAGTGCAGGTCTATTGAATTTGCAAAAATTTCTGAAAATAAATTAAAATTTAAAATTTGGGCATTTTTGAGGATCTAAACCATATTTTTAAATAATATTTTTCGCTGCTACCAAAAACAACAACAGTTTACTCAGGTAAATTTTTAAGAATTTTCAAATAACTGAATTCCCTGTGTAAAAAATAAACAAAATAATGTCTTTTCAGTGATCTAAGATCAAGCAGGACTTTTTATAAAGAATGACTTTGTCTCGTAAATCTATAAATAAAAAAAAACCGCTATTCAATACTCGATCTTAGGACACATTGTATACTGGGTCAGTGGCGCACCTGAACATCACATTCTTAAAGTAAAACATTTTCTATTTAATGTTAAAATTTTGAGAATAAATTCAAATTTTCTATAAAAAAATCTAAATATTCACCGTTTTCTTGGAATCTTTCATTTTTCAAAATGAAGTCCATCCTCTTATATTCTATTTATTGAGGACTAAGGAATAAAAGTTGATCTGTTTCCAAATTGTGGTCCGGGCCCCTATGGTATATACTCTGTCCAAGTCCTCCAGAAAGTTGAGTGCAAGAGCAGATAATTTAATTAGCAAAAAAAAGAAGATTTCTGATGACAAAAGTTTTAAAAAAATAGGTTTACCTTCATTCTATTTGACGACTAAAAGAAATTGCCAAAAATCTATTTCCCTGTAAATGTTAACTTTCTCAAAGATTAAATTTCAACTTAAAAATTACAACTTTATTTAAAATTTTGACATTTTTGAAATTTTTTACAATTTTTCTAAAGCTTCGAATTGTTTCAAATTGTGTGTAAAAATTTGTATTATTTCAAAATGTTAAATTTTTTGAAATTCCAAATTTTTTTAAAGAATTCGATTTTTACGGGAAATTTAATTATTTTTTTTAAATTTTGATATATTTCCAAAAATTATTATTGAAAGTTTTGACATTTTCAAATACCCACTTTTTCGATTCCAAAAATTTCGACTGTTTATCTAAATTTTGACTTAATTTTGTCTTTTTTTAAATTTCTTCTTGTTTGAATTTTTCGTGTATTTTATTTTTCTGAAAATTTAACTTATTTTGAAGATTTCTTATAAAAATGTTCGCTTTTGGTAACTTTAACTTTTTTCAAAATTTCGATTCCTTTCCCAAATTTCTATTTTTTTTTTAATGTAAATATTTGGAATTTTTCTTGAAGTTTTGAATTTTTTGGAAAATGATCACTTTTTTGAAAATTTTTGACCTATTTTTAAAAACTTTAAACTTTTTTCAAAATTTTCCTTGCTATTGAAAGGTTTTTTAAATTTTGATCCTTTGAATTTCGACTTTAAAATTTTAATTTTTCTGTAAGTCTGTTCAGCATTTTATTGAATGTTAACTTATTTGCTCAGTTTATTTTTTTTTTAATTTCGACTTTTTGACTTTCAAAAAATAAAATATTTTCTTTATTTTATTTCCATCGACAATTTTGACTTTTATTTGAAAATTTCTAATTTCTTGGAAATATTAACATAAATTTTTTTCAAAACTTCGACTTCTTTTAAAAGGCATAATTTTGTATATAAACTCAAAATTTTAGGAAAGAAATTGATAATTAAATTTTTAAAAAATTGAAATTGAATTTTAAAAAAATCAAGAAAATTTGTTAAAAATAGTCGATATTTTGATACCAGTCAAAATACAGAAAATAAATCAACATTTCGAAAATAAGTTGAACGCTAAAAGTTTAGAATAAAAGTAAAGCTTTAATAACTAGACTCTAAACCAGAAGTGCGCAAAATTTTGATTTAGGATTTTTCAGAAAATGTCGACATTCTATTCGAAATTTGACCTTTTTTCCAAATATAATGTAAGATTAATTCCAAAATTTCGACTTTTTTTTTTATTTTTCAATGTCCCTTATTAAAATGGAAATGACATATTATACGTAAAAATTTCGAGTAAATATTTTATCATTTAAAAATATTTTAAGTTTCTCAAAACTTCGTTTTTTTTCCAATTTGTTTATTCAAAATCACCAAAATCTTGAAAAAATTGAAATTAAAGAATTTTTTTTGAAATTACTTAATGCTACTTTTATTTAAAATTTTGACTTGCTTTTTTAGAAAATAAATAAATTCTGAAAAACTGAGATCAGATGACATCAATTTTCACTTTTCTATTACAATTCTTACATACTCTCGAAACTTCAAAAAAATAGTTAAAATTCCTAATAAATCTTTTTCCCGAAATGTTTAGCCTTTTTTATAAAAGTTTAGCTTAATTGGCTTAGTTTCAAAACTAAAACTGAAAATATAGAAATTTCAAGAGACAAAAAATGTTGAATTTTCAGATAAAGGTCAACATTTACAGAGAAAGCCAAATTTTCAGAACAACGAAAGCAAAAAAAAAACAAAGTCTAAAAAACCAATTTTGAAAACAAATTTGAAAAAAAAAGGTCGAATTGTCCAATATAAAATCAGTTTTTGAGAAAAAAAAATCGAGTTTTGGAAATAAAGTTGAAATTTTGAAAAAAAAAATTCGAAAATAAATTGAAATTTCGAAAAGAAGCCCAACTTAAAAAAAACTAGAATTCACAACAAAATAACTCCAGTTCTAAAGAAAACTAACTTTAAAAATGGACAAATATTAATAAAAATTATTTAAATTTAAATGTAAAAACGTATCTAGCCGAAAAAGTCGAATTTTGTAGGAATATAAGTAAGGCTAAATTTTAAAAATACAATTAAAATTTCGGGATGATTCTGTACCCTATTTTATGAAATTTCGACCTAAAATTAATAATAAAAAAATACTAAAACTTCGGGAAAAAAACAAATTTCGAGGAAAAAATTAAAATTTCGAAAAGCATAAAATGGAGAATTTTAACATAATATTCCCAAACAAAGCCAAATTTTGAGAAATATGAGAAAATAAATGTAAATTCCAAAAAAGTATATATTTTAAATAAAAGGTTAACTTTTTAAGTCAAATGGAGTTTTCTAATAGGAGGTTATTCGAAAAAAAGTCGAATTTTGTGAAATCGAAATTTCGTACAAAATGATCAATTTAAAAATAGTAAAATTTAAAAAAAATCTCCAAATTCCCAGAAAAAGGCAGCTTTAAAATAAAAGGAATTTTCTCAGCAAAATCAGATTTTAAGAAGAAAATTTGAATTTTGCGAATAAAGTCGAACTTAAAAAAATAAACATTTAAAATAAAAGTCGAAATATTCAGAATACAAAAGGTTAAATTTTGAGAGAAAATTGGAAATTTCAGGAGAAATTTGTAACCTTCTTAATAAAATTGAAATTTATTTTCGAAAAAAAAATCAAAATAAAAAAAGGGAGTGTCAAATCAAAATTGAAACTTTTAAAAGCAACAACATTTCCGGAAAAAAAACAAAACTTTCCTATAAATGATGAGAATTCGGATTAGACAGAATGTTCGTAGTGAAGCTTGCTAGCATAACAGTGGCTAAATAAACTGCTGGTATAACCGCCGACGATGCTGAAAAGCTAAACCAGGTCCGGGCATAGCAAATATTTATAGAAACATCGTAAAATTTTGAATTTTTCTTTTTGTATTTATGGTTAATGGAGTTTAATAGTTATGACCAAAAAAAGAGAGGAGACTACCAAAGTCGAAATAGCAAATAAAAAATCAAAGTTTTGAACAAAAATCAGTTTTTCCATTAAAAAGTCAAACTTTGGATTAAAAATTGAATTTTAAAAATAAAGTCAAAATTTTGAGAATAAAGAGAGTTAAATTTTAAGAATTAATTAAAATTTTAAGAAAAAAAAACTAATTTAAAAAGTCGAGTTTGGATGAAAACTCAAATTTCCAGAGAAAGGCCGAACTTTGAAAAATGTATAATAATTACGCAGAAAGTCAAAGTTTGAAAAAAATGTCCAATTTTGAGATTTTAAGTTAAAACTTAAAACATTCAAAAATATCGGAAAAATCGAATATTCGATAAAAGACAAATTTTAAGGCAAAGTCGAAATTTGCTAAAACGTTTTTTGAAAATTTCGATAAAAAAAAAGTAAGAACTTCTGAAAAAGTTTTCACCCTTTTTTAATAAAATTTGGATCTAGACGGAGGCAAAATTTCGAGAAAAAAAAACAAATTTAAAGGAAAAAATCTAAATTTCTAGAAACAGAAAATGTCAAATTTTGAGACGAAAACCGACAATTCCAGAAAAAGCTAAACTTTGAGAAAAAAAACAAATTTGAAACAACATCTTGAATAAGGCCTGAGTCAGTTTTGCCATTAAAATATCAATTTGTTAGAAAAAAATTAAATTTTGGGAATAAAATAGAAATTTTTAAAAATGGCCGAATTTCAATAATCAATTTATATCCCAAAAATGATAAATTTAAAAAACGTTCATTTTAGTAAAAACAAACCTCTAAAATTTCAGAAAAAGACCGAACTTAAAAAAAATGAATTTTTTCAAAGCAAGGTAAATTAAAAAAAGTTCTAATATTAGGAATAGAATCGTATTTAAAAAAAGGATTTCGAGGAAAAAATCGTATGCAGAAATATAAATTTGGTCAAAAATAATTTTGAGAAAAAAGTCAAAATTTTGAGAGAATGACAAAATTTGAGAAGCAAAACGAAATTGTCAATCAATAAAGTTTATTTCCAGAAAGGACCCAATTTGTAGAAATATGAAAACTTTGAAAAAAAGACTTTGAAACGAAAGTAGCAAAACAAAAATTGCAAAATTAGCAAAATTCAAAATTTTGAGATTTTCAAAATTTAGAAAAAGTCCAAAAAAGTCGATTCTTAAAGAAAAATTTGCATTTTAAAAAAAGATCGACTTTTAAAAATAAAATTAAAATTTCAAAGACAAATTTTGAAAAAAAATTAGGATTTCAAACAAGAATTATTATGATATAAAAATTGAAATTTCTAGAACAATTCGCAAGAGACGAATTTTTGGTTTTATCAACGATTTTTAATCCGGCCCGCTACATGATTCGAAAATTTTATTTAGCCGTTAATAAAATATTTCACCCACGCCTGCTCTAGACGTTGAGTTTTTTGAAGTTGGTAGAAGGGGGTGAAGAAAACAAAAATTCCAATTGACTTGAGAAGAAGTCATTTCCAAATATAGGACCAGAAATGATCATACAAAAAATATTAAAAGCAAATCAAAGATAATACACATTTTAATTAAATTCCAAAGTCAAAAATTCTGGTCACAAATTACACGCAACCGTATACAAGGATTATTTTAGAATGCAAAACTTTTATAGTCAGATGAAGTCTTGAGGCACATAAGGAACGTTACAATTACATGGTAGACTTGAAATTTAAATGCAAATAAAATCGCCTTATTAGGAAACAAAAAAAAAAAGGACGAACACATTGTGACCATAATTCTTCAACGTTGAACAAGTTTGAAGCTTTCAAATAATTATGTCATACTGAATAGGAAAGCCGGCAATTACTAGACATCTTGTGGGATTGAAGTTGAAGCCAAAAATTGTAACGGTTCTTGCAAACACCCGCAAGTGCTCGAAACGTCAACATATATGCAAATTACCACTCGATACTCACCACAACGTTAGCAATAATTTCCGCCTCGTCCGGTGCCAGTTCCGGAGTCAGAGGTGGCAAAATAACAGAATTCAAGGGAATTTTCCTTTTGGCATTAAAATACGAACTAGTCCTGTGTACACCGAAATATTTCATCGTATCGTTTAAATGTAAATGTTAAATCGATATCATTATCATAATTGCTGAAAACCACGCTGAAGTGTAAGCCATTTAACCCCAAGCTCATAACATTCACCTGAAAATTGTCGATGCTACATCCAACTTTTCATGTATGTGTTTAACGTCAAAATTAATGTCAACACTGAATTGTGAAATTTCAGGTGAAATCCAAGTGCATATTTGCTGTCATTGTCTAACCCGGCCGCTCGATAGGCAAGTTGTTTTAATTCGGGCACCCCGTGGGGGATGTTTTCGTTTGTATGGCGTTACCCAGGTGATAACTTCGAATACACCTGGAGTTGGTAATGAACACAACGATGTGTGACCTACGGGGGCGAAAGTACTTATTATTTGCCATGGAAAGTTATCTACGAATTTTTTTTTGCAGGTATTTGACAATGTCAATATTTGACTGCTTCTATTATGAATAAAATCAGCTGTGCTATTCAAGTGAGTACAATTTTACTTCTTTCGTGCAAATATCTTTAAGGTGTACTAGTTTAAAAATCTACGTTTGAATTGTTACGTTTAGAATCTTCAATTTTTTTGCAATTGAGTCATCCCATTTGTTGCAAATCCTCACAAGAATGTGTTTGAAATTTTTTATTCCTTATAGTGTTTCTTGTTCTTGTGTTGTTTTTTCTTCTTTTTGTCTTGTTCTTGCTGCAAAAGCAAGTCAAGAAATTTGGGAGCAAGAAAAGACAAGACTAGAAGCTCTCTTAGCAAGAGCAAGAATTCTTGTCAAGAAATCAACAAGAGGCAAGATTTATTGCTTTTTTAAATATTTTTTTATAATAGACGATGCTCAAGAAAATAGTCTCTCTATCTGTTATCGTTAAACTAATTATGTAATATCCTTCACCATTTGTGATAATATTAAATTCGAAATTCAGAGTTTACACCATCAATAAAGAAAACAATTCTCTTTATTTTGTTAAAAATTTTTAATGGTCATTTGCTATAATTTATTAAAATGTTTTTTATACCATTGGTATAAAATTAAACCAACACAATATATTTAATTGTGCTTTTTATAATGTTTTAAAATTATGTCCCTGCTGGCAGCAAATAACGTTCTAATAATGATTTCATCTGATGCACTTCTCAAATTTATCGTTCTACTTTGTAATTATATCTTTTACATATGATGTTCTTTTTAAATTCAGTCAATTCTGAACCCGTTTGTCGTTGCTCATGCGCAAAAAAAAGCAAGAACATGAAAGAGCAAGACTTTTGGTAGCATGACAAGCCCGCAAGAAATTGACAAGCCAAAAAACAAAACGTCTTGCTTAGCAAAACAAGACAAGAAGTTAACGAGCAAAACAAGAAATCTAGTTTTGTGCATAACTAATTCTTCGTAAAATTCGGTAGGCAAAAGAAAATGTGTTTACTAAAAAACACTTAAAATTTAAATATAATCATTCGTTATTATGTTAGTTATAAAGATGTTTTACTCTATACAAGATAGATGTTCTTTGCATTTAAGGGCCAAAAACAGGCGAAAAAAAAAGACGAATATTAAAAATGTATATCTACGACATTTGGTTTATAAAAAAAAATTGTACGAAAAGAATCTACATAAAAGGTGAACATCACTTTCAAAATACATTTACATGGGGAATTTAAAACTAAGGAGTAATATTAAAGAATTTAATATTTCTGATTTTTATTTAATTTATTATGTAACTTTCACTCGTAAGGAATTTGCTCTGGACTTTCTGAGAATAAACATAATATACCCCCATAAATTATACAAGTTCAATTTAAATCGATAGAATGTCATCCTCAAAAAAAATTCTTCTTTTCATGATCTTTCTACATTTTTTTACAAATAAAGATTTCATCTTCGTAGAATGCATATAGGAAGTTTCCTCAGAAAAAAAAACTTCAAAAATAATCCTAATACACATTTTGGTAATATTTGGAAAACAATACTTTTAAAAGTAAATTGCTTTTATTTACTTCGACTCATTGAGCTAGTAGACCACACGCACATTTATTGCAATTGCAAGTTGGATGTGTATGTGAAGATATTTTTAACGGTTTAAGCTAAAAACTCATCGCCAAAAAGGCACTCGGTGTCGACAAAAATGTTGTCCGATGTTTCGGAAGGTTTTTGTTGGTGAAATTGACGCTAAAAGCGAAGGTCGAATAGAATGGAACAAGCATGTAACGGAATACGAAATCCATTGCACAACTAAAACAGTTCCGAACGAAAATGATGATTACAAAGGGGGCGACAGGTCTCCAATTCGGGAAAATCAGCAAAATAAGGTTTGAGTAAATGTTTCTGTATAATTTAAATTTGCAACTCCATGTGTCTTTGGATTTTTTTCTTATTTTTCTAATTTTTTTTCTGCACTATTTTTTTCCTAGTTGAGCTTTATTTTGCTCCTTTTTTCCGTTACTTATTTTCTTCGTACTTCTGTTTTTTCCTTCCTTTTTATTTTTCCTACTTTGATCTTCTATCGTGGTCTTTTCTTTTAAACTCTTTGAATTCACTTACGTCTCCATAAAATTGCTCCTTGCTTCTTTTATACTCATTCTTATCGTTTTTCTTTTTCACTCTCTCTCGAAGTTTTATTGTAGTTCGTTTTTACTCCTTCTTTTTTTCTCCATTTTTCTTCCTCCCTCTAGTACCTTCTTTCCTACGTGCTCTATTCCTGTCGACTTGTTGTTCTTGAGTATGCACCTTCATCCAATTATTTCTGATTTATTTCTTACTTTTCCTCTTCTTTGCCCTTTCACCTCTTTTCACGAGAAACACAACACAATTCTTGTATTTAGCGTTAATACAGTTTAAGAGTTATGAATATTGAAGAATTCCACACAGAAAAGGTCCAAAATTTTAACAAATCACTAAAATTTTAGTTAAAAATACAAGGATTTTATTTCAAACAAGCGTAGTAATCTTGCTGGATTAATCAGTGGGACTTATTTGGTACCAAACTTTTCACATTTTATATTAAAATGATAGACAAGCAATGTTGATGAAAGCACTGACCCTGAGCGTTTCGCTAGGTGCAGTCTAGTTTACAATTTTTTAAAATGATGTCAATCCAGAAAAATCAGGGGCTCGGAAAAACTTAATCCCGAAAATTTCGAGGAAAAAAGCAATTAGGACCCCGGAATCACGAATATCGGAAGACCTTTGGAAAAAGTCGAAAATTTGAATTTAAATAAAAAATTGATGACTAGATTGAAAACAGAAACTTAAAACTATAAGAAAGAAATATAAACTTCTATATTAAGTCAACATTTTGAGAAAACTTACATTTTTAGAAAAAGCCGAAATTTGGAAATAAAATTTCTAATTTATAAAAAATTTAAATTCAGTTAAGAGGAAAAAATAAAAATATTAAAAAGGTCAAAGTGGAAAGTATGAATAGTTGACTTGGAATTTTGAGAGAAAAAATTCGAAATTTTGTAGTTAAAAGACGAAATTAAGAAAAAAAGGTACAATCTGTAAAAAGTTGAAATTTGTCAAATTTTGCAAAAAAGTAACCGTTTAAACTTGATATTTAAAAAAAATCAATGATTTGTATAATTCACAAAATCATTTTAAGAACACAAGGTCGAAATTTAGGGAAAAAACTTAAATCTTCTAGAAAAAAATTTTTTGGGGTGTAAACCCAAATTTAAAGCAAAATCAAAACCTTTGGAAAATGCTACAATAAAGCTTTTTCCAAAAAAGTGAATAATATAGAAATGGTAAATTTCCAAAAAGGAGTCTTATTTTTAGTTTTAAAGTCAAATTAAAAAAATAAGAAATAAGTGATATTCCTGAATAATCTTGGAAAACCCGCAGGATCCCGTAGGATTACATGCGGGACTAATCCGAAAAATCGTGCGAGATTCCTGTATTTCGAGATCCCAGTATCACACTCATCAAGTCGAAATTTTGGAAAAATATCGAGTAAAAGTGAAAACTTGAAATACGTTAAATTTTGAAATGTCGAAATTTTCAACTAAAAATAAGCCACAATTTTCAAAAACCAAAATTTTTTAAAAGACAATATTTTTCACAAAGTTTCCAAAATAAGTCAGTTTTGATAAAATATCGACATTATAAATGTAAGTTGGTTAAGTTGAAATTTAAAATAATCGAGACTTAAAAAAGTCGGAAATTTTCAGAAGTTGAAATTTTTAAGAAGTCAAAACCTCGAGAAAGAAAAGCAAAATTTTGGAAAAAATTGGAAATCCTAAAAAAGTCTAAAACAGACAAAGTCAACATTACGAAAAATCGCGCCAAAATTTCCTGTTAAAGTGGAAATTTTGAAAAAAGGTCAACATTTTCAATAAAGGTGAAATTTTAGAAATTAAAATTTTCAAAAAGATTTTTAAAACATTCGACATTTTTAGAAATAGGAAAATTTTTTTAAAAAATTTTGATTTACAACCAAAGCAAAAGAGAAAAAGAATTTTATAAAAAAAGACAAAATTTAAAAAAATTATAGTTTTAAAGGCAGTCAAAAAACTCAAATTTTTTAAAAAGAAAAGTAAAAATTAAAAGGAAATAAGATAAAATAGGTAATGAAAAAAGTCGAAATTTGAAAAGGTTGACATTTTCGAAAAAAAATAACTGAAAACAAAGAAATCAAAACTTAAGAAATTGTAAAAACTTCGAAAAAAAATCATTAAGTTATCAAAAAGAATGAAATTTTCTAAAAGGAAATAGAAATTTTGAAAAAAGTCTAAATGTTCAAAGAAAATCAAAATTATGAGAAATTACATCGATATTTTTAGTAAAAGAAGAGATTTTGAAACAAGGATCGATATTTTCAAAAGTCAAAAGGTTGACCAAAGGTCAAAATTTTCAAAAATAAGTTAAAAACCCTTACCAAAATATTCAAATTTCAAAAATGGTAATTTTTTCAAAAAAAAATGATAATTTTACATAGAAGATCACAATTTAGGTAAAATGACAAAATTTTGAATAAAAGTCATAATATAAAAAATTCTGTAAATTTTGACTTCCTTTGAAAAATTCTACTTTTTTCAAAATTCAAAATTTTTCGAAATATTCTAACCTTATAATTATAATTATTTTTAAAGATTCGACTTTTTAGAAATATTCTACTTTTTTGAAAATGTCAATTGTGTTGAAATTTTTTTTGAAAATTTTTACTGAAAATTTTTACACTGTTTGAATATTTTGATTATTTTTAATCTGGTTGTTTTTAATATTTTTTGAAGTAAATTAACTTTTGTGAACAGTTTTGCTTTCTTGAAGATGAAAACATTTTAAAAATTCATAATTTTTTTTCAAAATTTTGACCTTTAAAAATTTTCATTTTTTTTTAAGTTTCGGCTTCCCTCAAAGTCTGACCTTTTTTGAAAATTTCGACTCTCAAAATATTTTTTTTTTGTTAATAATGACTCTGAAAATATGGATTCCTTCAAAATTGTTACTTTGTTCATAATTCTTTTTTTTATTTATTTTTTTACATTTAGGCATTTTCTATTTTTTTGAAATGTTGACTTTTTTTAACGTAAACTTACACCTAAACTCTCTCTCTCTCTCTCTCTCTTTTCTCTCTTTTTCTCTCTCTCTTTTCTCTCTCTCTCTCTCTCTCTCTCTCTCTCTCTCTCTCTCTCTCTCCCCTCTCCCCTCTCTCCCCTCTCTCACTCTCTCTTTTTCTCTCTCTCTCTTCTCATTCATTCTTCGATTTCCAGTTTCTTTATTCGTAGCGCTCTCTTTCCTACTTTTTCTCCTACCAACAATTTTATAGCGTTTTTCGTTCTCCTAGTTCTTTCTCTCTTCCTTCTGAAAGCGGTTTCGCAAATTTTTATCAAGATAAACAATTAGATAATAGTCCCTTTGGGTCCGATTTGTATCCGGAAATCATTTCATCAAGTTCCACTTTCCAGGGTTCTTCTTTAAAACATGACCTCGCTTTTTTGAAGCAGTTGGAGTCGTTAGCGAAAAAAGAAGAACGATATTGGAATAGAATTCCAAATGAATCGAACGATAAACCGAAGCCGAAAAGAAACTTTCAATCCCACCCACTTAGACTATCAGAATCGTCGGATTCCTTAGAATATTCCCCAGAAGATAATGATTACTGGATACCGCCGGCGCAATCCAAGTTCAACTTACCCTTTCGACCACCCAAGACAAAATCTTTCATTGAAAATAAGGTTAAATGCTCATAGTTTAATATTATTCTTGATGGAATTGATATTTTTTGAGATAAACAGAACTCTGGTAGCCTTTTAATGCCAGAGAGGTTATTCTCTGCTTTCTGCTTTCCTTCTCCCAGGAAACTAGTGTTTTCAATTTAAATTTTTAGTTATCAGACGATCAGGGATGCTCTGATCTAATCAATTCTGCTGTAACCAAATTTTTTCTTTAATTTAAGTTAGGTTAAGATTATTCTGACCGGTGATTTTGTAAGTTGAGTCCTATTTTGATCAAAATTCAACTTTTGTGATGGCACTAGCCGAAATTTTATTCTAACTTAAGGTGATTTGGACTTAGTTCAAAAGTAATGTTTCGTTATGTCGATATTTAAAGCTTTTGCCTTAAATAGAATTCATCATCATAAAATAATAAGCGTGAAATTCTACAAAGCTTCTGCTTTAATCAAGTTCTATTCTAAAGCAAATTCAACCTGAAGAATATCTAATCCACTCAACCTCTACTTTAAAGCTAAAGTTTGGTTAAGGTTAAAAGGTTTCTGAGGTTTGCCCCAATTAATGTTCTGCTTTAAACCTAGCTTTGATTCATCCTATCTTTGCTATCCTTCCTATAGTGACACATTTTTATGCACTTAAAATGAAATTTGATTTACCAAAACGGTAATTTAAAATGTTAAGAATTCTAAATTCTTAGGTAAAACAAATAAAAAAGCAGCTTCATGACAAGCTCACTCTAGCAGGTGGCAATATAGAAACTTTCAAGGAAGCAAACATCGGTGATGGCGTGAACAAGGCCAAATTGAGCATGAACGATGACGAGGCCAAACCGAAAGAGAAAAAAAAGGTCCTAGACATGACTAGGGAAACAGGGTCTAAAAAATTTAAAAAAGAAGATAAAATACACGATAGAAGAGAGAACAAGATGAAGAGTACATCCGGCCGGAATCTGCAGAAACAAGTCAAAATGGCATCATCACCTACATCCGCTGAAATGAATCATATTGCAAAACATAGAAAAATAAGTTTTTCTTTGGAAAAATGCATTTTGTTACTCAAGGATATCAGGTAAATAAAGTGTTGCAAAGCGAAGTATGGCGCACTAATGGTGATTAATTTTCAGTCAGTCCAAAGGTGATGTTGTTCCCCCAGATGGCTTCGAAGATCTGCTCAGGAGAAATAATAGGGAAAGAGAATTTTCATCTAGATTTTCTAGAAACTATCTATACGCCCTTGGAAGGCAGGTAATTGACTTCGTCAGAATATATTGGGCGATTAAGGCCGCAACTTCGCTTATTGAAAATGGCTTTAAAGTTCTCAAGAAAATTCAAAGTCTTTTTAAGAAGCTGCAGCGTTGCTTCTAAATTTTACAAAAAAAACTAATTTAGTATAGAAAAAGAATTATAACTTGTTCTTAGAACCAACCAGTAAGTTTGTTTTTGTGTGCTGGACCCCAGTTTCCATACATGTCTGAATTTATGCACTAAAGTTTGTCCGAAGAAGTACCTAAGTTATTCCTTTATCATCAGTATTTCTTTCATTGGTAACAGCATTAACTACTTTCCTACTATGTCTAAAAATTACTTAAGTTGTTCTTTCATCATAATCATTTTTTTCATTTTGATATTTTTGGATTTAAGTACTAGCGGTAAAAATGGGAGAAATTACTATAACGAAGGAACAACTTGTGCAAAACGGTACTTGCCATACTTGGAGGAACAACTTATTAAGGATTTGGACTGGTTACACTAAACATTTTCAAGGATTCTTCTTCCTTTTCTTTTCGAATTTCAATTAGATTAGTAACACGCCAATGCCAAGTGAAATACCTGTCTGTAATTATGCATTAATTGTCGATCTGGTAAAAGGACAAAAATCTTAACTAGTAGAATTAGAGCAATAAATATTAGGGATACCATTAGATTCTAATTTTTGTAACTTTGGAACCACTCCTAGACTGAATTTATGATTTCAAGCTTTCAAATTTCCCTTAAGATTTTCAGCCTTCCAGAAGTACTTTAATAACATTAAAAGCAATTTCAACTTTACATTTTTTAGCAGCAAGCCAGAAAAAAAGGATTACAGCAATTTGGAACTCTTGAATAGCTGGCAGTTAGGAATTTAAATTTCAAACATTGAAATACCTCTCAAATTCTTTAACTTTTAACAAGCACCATCTTAAATCAAAAGCAGGTTGTACTTTCTTTTGCACCATCGTAAAAGAAAGAAATTTGTGTAATTTTGATTATTTTGAACCAGAGATTCATACTACTTATCATAGCAGAGCAGTAGAAAGAAATTGAAAAAAAGTTAAGTATTTTGAATCTTTGCCATTGGCATATGCAGTTTGTGCTTGATGCTTCAAAGTTTTAAATATGTTTCAAGTGTTTTAGTCTTCTACAAGCACTTATAAACGTCAAAGGCATTTTAGAACGTAATGAATAATTCCTTTGTAACAAATTAAGATTAAAAGCAAGGAATCATGGTCACTTTGCATCTTTTGAACCGTAGACGATTCCAAAGTCTTAAATGTTCCTTCAATTCTGTACAAGTTTTGTGAAAGCTTAGAAGAAACTGATAAATGGATTGCACTTCCACAATGCAAATTGTAGCAAAGTAGAATAATTCTAGATTTCTAGATGTTTGTAATAATACGACAACATAAAAGAATACAATATACAGCGTGTCCCACGGTGTCCATATTAGGCGACATCTCGGTTAGTTGATAAGGTAGAGACATGAACCGAGAAATTTTAAATGACATCAATCAATCTGTTATTATATGCTCTGAAATCTTTGGTATATGCTGCCACCCTGAAAAACCACGCTTACCCTCTTTTTTTCGAAATGCACCCTCCACTATTTTTCACTAAGGAGTTTATTCTGAAAATAGCCACATGCAGAATTTCATCATTGGAGTGACCTGGAACCGTTAAAGAAAAGAGTAATAGAAGTAGTAGTAGCTTCTGTCTTTATAAAATAAGGTTGTAGCAAAGAACCAATGGTCATATATTTGCAAAAGCATGAGATATCTATTGAAGATTGAAATTTCTTCCTGTCCTCAATTTTTATTCGACAGCGGGTCATCAAATGGGTCACCAGGTCACATAAATTCTCAAATATACAATATTTTTGTATTCAGAATCAACTGAAGATTTATTTTCAGCGAAAAAAAAAGTGAAGAGTACAATTTGAAAAAGGGGGGGGGGGATGTTTCTTCTGGGTGCTAGCAATTGCCATAGTTTTGAAGATGTGTTATAATGGATTACTTGATTTCATTTAAATTTTTTTAGTTCATTTTTCTATCTTTTCAACTAACTAAAATATCGCTTTTTAGGAACATCTTGGAACATCTTGCATATACAACTATTATTATTTTTTTAGCGGAATCACGCTCTTCAATGATAAAATCCTACATAGAGAATGATCTGAGAATTCATTTTTATTGGAAAAAGTGAGGGTGCAATTTAAAAAAAAAGGTGAGGGGCGTGGTTTCTTCATGGTTGCAACAATTACCAAAGTTTTGAGAGCACATAATATTAAAAATTAATTGATGCTATTAAAACCTTTTTGGTTCATGTTTCTATCTTATCAATTAACCTAGATATCGCTTAATTTAAACATTGGGGAACACGCTGTATAATAGTAGAATGTCTGTTTAAAATTGTAGATAACTGATCTCAAGGGAATGGAAAAGACTCATCACATTGTGCCAAAGGTGGTATCATCTGTACAAACCTTGCAAAGAGGACTAGAGGCCTTCGTCCATTACATGCCCTTCGTTGTGAATGTTGATGCATTCAACTTGATTAAAAACTTAGTCAAAGATAGTTTACTTCTAATAGACATTTATGAAGTGCACGCGCAAAAGCAAACAATTGTAGACAACGATGAGCACATCAAGGTATCCCCAAAACTGACCTAGTATTCGCCAAAAAGAATAAAACGATCCTGGCATTATTAGATTTTCAGGGACATTGGCCACGAAGTCCTGAAGAAATTCGAATGCGTTACATTGGGTTCACCCAGTTCCCTCGAAAAGAGCAGCATGTCGCGCATCAGCCTGGCCGCCACGTCCAAGCTAATTTTAAGCAAGAAATCTTCCATGTCGTCAATGAAGAATAGACTGGCGATGTACCACAACTCGGCCCCCATCAAAAAAGGCAGACAATCTCAGCAGAATTCTAAGAAGGTTTCAGAAAGGAAAAAGTGAGTTATTTGTAAAAGCGTTGACGTACCAATTAAAAAAAGATAATATTTGCTAGGAAATCGGTTAAATCGAAGTACAAAACGGCATCGTTCAAGCACAGGCCACCTTTGGAAAAAGACGAGAAGGAAAAGGAGATACCTCAACAGAAACTGGATGATCAGAAAAAGTCTCCAATTCTGAAGCCACCGATGACGCCCGTCTTGCAGACCCTGAATGAAGACGACATACCGACGATGGTGCAGCAAGATCCCGACAACGACGAGCTCAAAGAGCACATTACATACAACACTACAGAGGAGTCGAATCCTGAAGATGAGAAGGAGGTGAGTTAGGCTTAATTACATAACATTCCAATGTGTTCTATTTTGGGATCGATGTTAAATGGGAGCATTGGCGTATAATGTCAATGTCAGAATTCTGACTTAGATTTTCAACACGATTGTTATTAATAATGACTTATGGTATTCATTGATGTGCTACTACTCATATTTATTGCTTCTGGTGAATACCCACTCTTAGAAGAACCGAAACAAATCCATTATTTATGCCATCGATGTTAATAAAAACTGAGTAACAACTGAAAAATATAATTGACTTTTATGTCTCAAAAGCTCAGGCTGCATTTTTTGCCCTGATAAATGTTTACATCCTCCCTACGAGATCTAATCTATCTCTCCTAGAACAAGAACTTCTCTTGGAATGACAATGTGCCATTCCCAAATCTGCCTCTAAGAAGCTGGGCTTTTTTTTAAAACTAAATAGATTTTCAGAGCGCATCAACTAGCTACCCTTTATAAAGCACAAGCTTAACACTGGAGTAATGGTCTCATGTTTAAAGTTTAGCCCCTAAACACACATTGTTTTCTCTTATTTAATTCAATGTAATTCAATGCATAAATGCTGATAATCAACAGAGTCTTCACAGACATTCAGACCTAGGCGACTGATCTGTTTCCTACAAATATTTCAAATATTTTCACGGGAGCTGTTCCTAAAATTTATTGATCTGATACCCCAAGAGCAACATTGTAAGTCAGTCGTAGATAGCAAGTTTCTGTGCAGTCCAATTTAGCACAGTGGCAATTTAGAAACATTTTTTTCTCTACAAGCTCCAAACCCTAGAATCCCAAAGCAAGCAAACTTTTTCCACAAATTGCAACGTATCGTCATTTAAAATGTGAATTCATCTCCGTCTATTTCCACGTCCTACACTCAGTACTTCAAGGGTGTAGTATGTTTACCCTTTGCGAGTTGATTGTACTAAAACAACAATGTCCCTCTTGTAGTAAAAAAGTTCTCATCAGGATATTTCTATCAAGGATGAAAGACTTTAGAAATATTGTATGTAATTATATCTGCTGTTGCCAAAATACTTTAGCAGGAATTTTAGCAGTGGTCGGTTTTATTTATTAAATAGGCCGAACCTTCAATTTTACAAAATGGACAAGTTATGCTGTTTACGCCTCCAAACAAAACAATCCACCTGTTCGAAGTTATTTTGATTTGGCATTGAAACCGATCATTACTGAATCCTAATATTTTTAGATTTAAGGTAAAGTTGAGTCATTTTGCACCCAGCCCCAATCGTTTATTAATAAAAGATGCAAATGTTACGAACGCTTGTTCCTATCTGTTACAAAATGTATAAATCCGTCTAGGCAATAAAACGCCGACTACTGTAAAATTAAAACGTTTATTTGCCTTATTTATAAGAAGCAAAATATCGAGTTATATTTATGCGAATAAATTACAAAAATTATATTAAGTAAACGATTGATCCAGCTTAATGTGAAGGGGGATGATTAACAGGTCAAGCACTTTGGGAGTCCGTCTTCAACTTTGAATTGCTGATCCAACATCATTGGCTTGCCGCATTTCTGAAAACAGAGCGCAACATTATAAATTGCAGAAAAGTGTTGGCAGAAAATTCAATGATTTTATCGCTGTTAATTAATTGATGATCCTCTATCTTTGAAGCTTTTTACTTGAGCAGCCCACAAGTTTAATTCATAACTTATGTTGACTTGCTTACCGTACACAAGAATCCCATAAGTTTACAATTTTTAAATCGTGTTTACAGTAAAATAAAAGATAATTTAAAATTGCTAATCCATTAAAGTAATAATTATGAGAAACCAAAACATTCTATTATAAGTATCAAGTGTACAAAAAGTTTTCCCATCTGATGTGTTAATGTCATTTTTTGGCATCTTGACTTATGTTCCTTACTTGATCCGTACTCGCCAAGTTGACATTTACCCTTTTCCAGTACTATCAGGAACAGCAGAAGTCCGTTCGCTGTTTCTTTTTTAGGTATTTCGAAAGTAGGATTCAACAATAAAAGATTTTTATTTCATTATAAAATCAAATCAATAAAACAATTTTTAAGAGTATGTTTGTTTACTTCTCTATTTGAGATACTGATCAAGAAAGGAACATAGGGTAATTGTGCTAGTAACCGGCCACTTAAAAAAGTGGTCCAGTAGTCGGACACATAATTTAATCTTCCCTGACTTTTTTATCATTGACTGTAAATGTAGCTGACTACTCGCCTAGAGAAACATCTATGTTTTACCACATAAGGCTGATCGAAAAAAAGATATATTTCAATAAATAAGTTTGTTAGACACAAATAAAATTGTGATGGCCGACTACTGGTGGTTAGACGGTAACTGGCGCATCTACCCTACGTAAACATGACTTTTTGTACACGTAGTATAACAAAATTTAACAAGGTAAGGAATATAGATTACTAGTTTTGCAATTTTGTCAAGAAAACTCAAAACTCTGGATGGGTTATCTTCAGACTTCAGAAATCAGAAATCTCCATGTTGTCTTAAATTAAAATAGAATTCTAAATACATTCCCTTAACACTTTAAAGGCCTAGTTGAGTGTCTTAAAAATTTGAGAGACCTGGAGACGAATTTTATTGTCTCAACAATTTAGAACACTGAGTGAATTTTCCTAAGGCTCTGATATAATAATAATAATAATAATAATAATAGCTCCTTTTGCAGCGCTTTTCAGTGCTATGGGAGATCGCAGGTACAGGCTGCTACTACTAGGACCAATGGCATACGAGACTATAATATAATTTTATTAATTTTCTTGAAATACCAAGCGCATTATAAAAGCATCTTTGAAAAGTATGAGGTTATGCCTAATAATTAAACTATTATTGCTGATTTAGTTGTTACGTCTTAAAACTTAATAGCTTAGAGCTCTAAAATCATCTCCTTGGAACTTAAGAACTGGTAGTTAGGTGTGTTTTCTGGAGAATTTTCAAGACTTTAAATGTTAACATGTAAATTGAGTAAGACTCTTGGAATATTTTTTTTCATATTTTGAGGCTCTAGATGCATTTTCTGGACAATTTGGTATTCTAGAATGGTTATCTTAAGGTTTTGAAAAGAAATGTATCGCAGATGCATTTTCTTGATAGTTGAGTCTCTTCAAAATATTAAATTTATAAAAGAGTTTTTGTAATAATTTAATTATCTAGAATTTTGAGCAACTTACTTTAAAAAACTCAAGATATTTGATATTTTAGAGGCGTAAAGGATTTTCCATGACACATTAAACAGATCTTTTCTCTTGGTTTTGACAAGAAGTTAGTACTTGTAGAGCTTTTATATAAAGTTGCAAATGTTTTTTTTTATAGTTTGTGTTGGGTCTTTGGAGCCGCAAATGGGTTCTAAGGTTTTAAAGCTTTATTGTTGGTTTTCTTGAAAATTTAGCACCCTTAAGCTAGACCCATATCAATAAAAATTGGTGCGATGTATTTTGAATCTTAAAAAACATATTTTTCACGCACGGTCAATTATTTTGTGGTGTAAATAGCTAATTTGTGGGTTCTAGAGCCGAATATATTTGTGTTCATTCTAAATTTTTCAAATACACTGCAAAAACGGTAAATATAACCAGACTTTTTATGCCAAATACAATGCACAACACAAATTTTTATTGATATGGGTCCAGCTTTAGAAACGTATTTTTAAAAATATGAGACTATAGGCCAGTGTTTCCCAATGTGCAAGAAACAAATTGATGGTTTAGAAGGACAATTCGAAACACTTCGATCATCTAAAAGTTCTATTGGCTGACTTTAAAAGAAAGATTTTTTGTCTCGAAAAGAACAACTTTGATTTAGATTTGTCTTGTATGTATTTCAAATATGCAGTGTCAAGAATAACTCTAGAAATGCAAATTAATAAATTAACTAATAATTAATTTAATTCAAATGATTGTATCTAAAGATAAAAATCAAATTTCCAAATTTAATCAAATAAACAAGAATTATTACCGTTTTCAGCATAATATTTAGCTGAATGTCGATTTAACTGCATAAAGGATTTGCTACTAAAAATATAAGGAATTCGCTTGACGCAACAAGACGGGAAGTAAAGCAGTAGCCGTGTTCAAACCCGAATATTAAAAAAACTTAATATGTTAGAAAATGTCGAAATTTGAATTTGAAAATAAAAACTTGGGCAAAAAACACGAAGTCTATGGACAAAGTTTTACACTTAAACTTGAATTTTGAGAAAAATATGGAAATTTTGAGATTAAAATTATAACAAAAGCTTTTAGTAAATCGAATTTTACAGCTGAAAGTGTAAACCTGAAGTTATGACAAAGTATAGAGTTTGTAACCAAAATTTGAGAGCTAGTGAAAAAAAATCCAAATTTCCCCAGAAAACTATAATTTGTATTCAAACAATTTATACTAAAACAAACCATTTAACATTGCGAATTTAACTCACAACTTGCAAGAAAAATTCGACATTTCTATTATTACGTTTTTAAAAATGTCGAAAATAAGTAAAATTGTTAGAAAAAAGTCTCATCCGTTAAAATTAATAAAACGTTTTTCAATTTGGACTAAAAGTTTTAAAATTAATCTTAGGATTTCAGAGGAAGTAAAAATTTCTGCGAAATTTGGAATATAAAATAAAATTTTTGGCAGAAGTAAAAAATTTAAAAAACTACTTTTGAGAAAACAAGGTTTTGAGGGAATTTTTATAAAAAAATTCGACATGTCAAAAAAAATAAGTCGTCATTCAAAAAAATTTTCGAGTTTAGGCAAAAATTGTGAAAAAGAAATTTAAACTGAAAGTAAATTTTGAAAACAAATATAGTCATTTCTAATGAATCTACAATTCTATAAATAATACGCGACGTTTTGAGAAGCTAAATCGGCGTTTCGAGTTAAAATCGAAATTTGGAAACAAAATTTAATTGCTGCAAAAAATTAAAATTTAGAGTGACAAGTTAGAATTCGATAAAAAAACCTGAAATTTCGGAATATGTTTACACTTGAGGTTTTGAAGAAAGATAACAATACCTAAAAAAAGAAAAATTTCTGAAATAAACTCGAAATATTAATTTTAAAATTGCAAACTTTCGAGATTAACTTCCAAAAAAAGAATGAAATGCCAAAATTTTTGTCTCGCAAAATTTCGTCTTTCTTTTGAAAGTTTGGAGTTTAAGAACAAGCCAAAAACACCAAAAATTTCAAGTTTGGACTCAGAATTTTGAGGAAACCTATTAAAATTTAGAAAAAAATTGAAATCTCATATTAAAAGAAATTCCTACAATATCTTCTTTACAAATATTGACCCTAAATCCGAGTATTCGGCTTTTTTCTTAAAATTTATAAGGAAAGTTAGATAAATTTAATTTTTTTTTAAATCTTTACATTTTTCTCAATATTCTGAATTAAAACTGGTGGTTTTTATTATTTTTTCCTAAGGCCCAATCTCAAAACAAATTTCTGGAAACTTCTGGAAACAACGTCTTTTTCTGGAAATTTAGACTTTAGTATTGAAAAAGGCAATAAAACATGAATGAAAATTTAATATTGATCTTTAAATTTTGAGTTTTTTTCCAAATTCCTAGCTTAACCTAGAATTTAAAGCAACTGAATATTCGACGTTTGAATTGAAAAATTAAAATTTTTAGATAAAAATGAAATTACGAAATAAAATTCAAAATTTTGAAATTGTGATTATTTTCTCTTAAAAATGAAATTTTTTCTTAAAACTTTAGAAATAAAAAATAATGAAAATTTAAAGTTTTAACCTAGAACTTTAAAGCTAAAATCTAAATTTTGGTATTAAAGTAGATATTCTGGGCAGAAATTAGACATTTTTAATTAAAATGTTACTTAGGAGGGAAAAAGTGAAAATTGGTGCAAAAAGGATATAATTCCACTATTCCAGAAGAAAATGTAAACTTGGCAATCAATAATAAATTTTCCGGGAAAAAAATTGAAATTTTTATTTTATGGTGGAAATTCTAAGGAAACATTAAACTTTTCGAAAAAGTTTCTGAAAAGGTTCATTGTGAGAAAAATGTGGAATAACTTGTTAGTTTTTAAATGAAAAATTTTTAAAGTTTGCAATTTTAAGTTAAATTGGATATTAATAAAAATCAAAATTTTAGGGTAAATATGGTAAATTTTAATTGAGCATTTTATAAAATAACTAACTTTCTTAAATTTTCTCTTGAAATGCCGCCTTTCGGTTTTAAAATCTCGCTTCTAAATTAGAATATAAAAATATTTTGGTTTTTCTTTTTTCTTTCACTTTGAAACTTCAAAATTGTAGAATAAATTCAAAATATCCGAATATTAGCCATCATTTCAAAAATATCGATTTGGATATCCAAATTTTTGGAATTATAATGATCGAAAAAAAATTTAAACTCAAGTTTTCGAGAAATAAGTCGAAATTTTGAGATTAAGATTGAAGTTTACAGAAAGAAAATTGAAAAATTCTTAATATAAAATGCAACATTTAATACAAATATTGAAATTTCCATATTATTGTCGAAGTTTTAAAAGGAAACTCTAAGTTTTAAGAAATTAAAAATTTTTAGTAAGAAAAAAGACAAAATATTCAAAAAAAACTTTTTCATTTTGCAAGGATGCCGTGCTTCTCTCGTTATCATGGAGAACAAGGCCTTGTTCTTTGAATGTGTCGTAATGAAGCTCCAGATGCATTCGTCTGAGACATGGAGTTTTATGTTAGTGTTTTGGTGTAGCAGTAATAATGTCCTTAACAAGTTAACACTTCAGATTTTCATTTTTAGAAAATAATTTGTGTTAAAAAGTTTGTATGGTAATTTAGGACTTTAGATAAACTTTGACAAATCCCTAGTTCATTTATTCATAGTTCGGGGCTCTGTTAAGTTTCCTTGAGATATTACAATTTTAAATGAATTTACTTAATGTTGTAAAGGAGTAGGTGGGTACCTTATAAACTTTAAAGAACTCACAATGAATAACCTTGAGACTTTAGAGCTCTAAATGAAACGTGTTGAAGTTTTAGAGCTGGGGACCCTGTAAGTTTTTTGATTATTTTGGGCTCAAATGCATTTTTTTGGCGAATTAGCTTGAGACTTTAAAACTGTAGATGATGTTTTGGTTGTTTGAAATAACAAATCAAAACATCATAAAATCTTTTTTATGTCAATAATTCCAGATTTTGTGGGATTTTTAATTAAAAGAAAATAATTGCACAGTTTTAACACCTGCACTCTGTAACATAAATAAACTTTAAAAATTAATTTATTCCAAGCATGATCACTACATCCTTGTTTGGTATGCTATTAATCTGGGATTATTGGCACATTCATCCATATAATAATGCTACAATCACTAATTGAATTAAGAATATTTTGATATTATTGAATGATAAAACAGGTTGTCTCACCTTACACTTGAAGCAAAACTGGTGCCATTTCGCGTCTAAAGCGATTGTGGCTTTGGTCGTTATCGGTTTACCACAGGCTTTGCATTTCGGACAGATTTTGGTCGCGTGGCAATTCGTACAATAAGGTTTGCCCTCGACGTCTACATACTGTTTACCAACCAGAGGTGTCTTGCAGCTTTCGCAGGTGAAGTGGTCGTCATGGAAATAACCACCCATGGCCTGAACGGCTTTCTGAATTTAAACATTAAACGTGTTTTTATCTGTGAAAGTATTACATAATGGTGTCTCGTATTAGAGTGACTTGTTAATGTGTTAGCAGAAAAGGCTAAATGGTTAAGTGATGTATATCTACAGCAAAATGCGTTCAATAAGCTAAATGTGACCTAAAGGTGTAATGGCAATAGTAATTCGAGAATGTGTTTCACAAGCCACTAAAAATTATCTGCTTTATATTCAAGAACTTACTCCAATTAGAGTCATTTCAATCATGTTTACGTTTATGGATTTCTCTCCATTTCAGAACTTTTTTGCCTCTATTTTAAATCAGGATATTGAAGACGAGACTTTATATTATATTGACACTGTTTACTTATTAATCAGGAAAGACTTGGAACTTACTACATTTAAAATGCCTCAATTATTTTCACGTTTACGAGTTGCTTTACATTTTTGAACTTTTTAAGATTGGTATTTTAAAAAGATCTGAGAATGAAGCTTCATTTGATATTGATACTTTTTACTGGTTACGTCACTAACAGATTTCTAATTCACAAAATCTTATTCCATTTGAAATCCTTTTAATTTTATTGACGTATATATATTTCTTTGCATATTGACTTTAAATTTGAAAATTGAAGATGAGCCTTCATATTATATTAAAACACTTCACTTGTCAAATCACTGAATTCTCTCTACTTTAGATCCAAAGACTTACCTCCAGTTGGAGTCGTTTTAATCATCTTCACGTTTATGGATTTATTTACATTTCAGAACTTTTGATTTTCTCTATATTAATTCCAAAAGTTGAGGACGAGGCTTTATATTATATTAAGACTTTTCACTTGTTAAATCAGGAAAAGATTTTAGCTTTATGTCTTGGAACTTACTCCATTTGACACTAGTTTCACATCACCAGTTTCACGTCTACAAATTGCTTTACTTTTCTGAACTTCTAAAGATTAATATTTTAAATGTAAGATCTGAGGATGAAGTTTAATTGATTGTTCGCCTTTTATTTGTTACGTCACCCTCTGATTCACGTACAAGAACGTACTCCATTTGATATCGTTATAATTATTTTGCAGTTTAATTTCTTTAAATTTCAAAACTTTTAAACATACTTGCTTTTAATTTGAAAATTGATGATGAGGCTTCATATTACATTAAAAGATTTCACTTGTTAAATCACTAAAATTTTCTGCTTCAGATCAAAGAACTTAATCCAATTGGAGTCGTTTTAACCATATTCACGACTATGGATTTCCCTACATTTCAGAACTTTTGATTGTCTGATTGTTTTAAATCAAGAAGTTGAGGACTATACTTCATATTATATTAAGGCTTTTCATTTGTTGAATCAAGAAAAAGTGTAAGCTTTACGTCTTATAACTTACTCTATTTGAAATCTCTTTGATGATCTTCTGGTCGACGAATTGCTTTACATTTCTAAACTTTTGAAGTTTGGTAATTTAAATTTAAGACCTGAAAATTAAGCTTCATTGGTTATTCACTTTTTACTTGTTACTTCACCCTCTGATTCACGTACAAGAACTTATTCCATTTGAAATCTCTATGATTATTTTGACGTATAATTTCTTTAAATTTCAAAACTTTTAAACATGTTTGCTTTAAATTTGAAAATTGGGGATGAGGCTTTATATTATATAAAAAATCGCTTATCAAATTATTAAAAACTCTCTGCTTTGGATCCAAGTACTTCCTCCAATTGAAGTCGTTTTAATCATCTTCACGTGTATGGATTTCTGTACATTTCAGAACTTTTGATTGTCAATAGTTTAAATCAGGAAATTGAAGATTAGATTTTATGCTATATTAAGACTTTTCGCTTAATGAATTAATAAAAAGTTTTAGCTTTATGTTTTAGAACTTACCTCAGTTGAGATCACATTTCTGTACTTTTGAAGATTAGTATTTTAAATTTAAAAACTGAGGATGAAGCTTCATTACCTACTGACACTTTTTACTTGTTTCATCACTACCAGCTGTCTGATTCACGTATAAGAACTTACTCCATTTGAAATCGCTTTCAATTATATTGACGTATAAATTTTTTTTGATGTAACGCACTGTTACTTGGTCATCTTCAAAAATTGAAATACAAATCTTGTCCCCTGAAACCAAGAAAGATTAAAAAACACAACAAACGCTGCTCTAACGCGTTTCGACAGCCAAGCTATCATCTTCAGAGAGATACTATGATATATACTCATATAAATAGTATCTCTGAAGATAACTTGGCTGACGAAACGCGTTAGAGCAACCTTTGTTGTGTTTTTTCATCTTTCTTGGTTTCAGGGGACAAGATTTGTATTTCAGTCTTTTTGGTATAAAAATTTGTTTATTTTTCAAAACTTTTAAATAGGTTTGCTCTAAATTTAAAAGTTCAGGGTAAGACATCATTAAACGGAAGCATTTCACTTCTCAAATTAGTAAAAACTCTAAAAATTTACTCCGATTAGAATCGTTTTTGCCGTCTTCGTTTGTGCGTTTCTTTACATTTCACAACCTTTGAATATTTTTTACGCATACTGTGCGCTTAATAGACAAGCCTTAGCCATCAAATTTTTTTAATTCGTAGATAATTCCTCCAATTTTGTATAGTAAAAATTACTCAAAATCTTCAATCCCTTAAATACGATTTTTAAATTAAATCAAATAGTTACAGAGATAAGATTAAACTCAGAAGTGAATTAATCATGAAGTAATCCAGAAAAAAACAATAATACATCGAAGTCATTTTTATGATTCCTGCTAAATCAAAGTAAGAAAAATTAGGATGTTGATGACGGTTAATAGTCCACTTGATGTTGCGCGGCATTTCTACCATAGCGTTTCGCTAGGTTTCGACTTTAAAAAGCTCTGCGATACAAGGAAGCGTTTTGGAAAAAATACTTTGAAAAAAAATTTAGACAATACTTACTCCCAGTATAGGTTGGTTGCAAAAGCGACATCGCCTTGCAAAATGTATCATATGGCATTTCAGGCAATATGGCTCGTCGTTAATGTTATGAAATTGCGCATCAGTTATTGTTTTTCGACAATAAGTACATAAAAAATGATCTGGATGGTAAAGCTTGCCTAAAGCTGACAAAACCTAGAAAACATTCCAACTACACTCTACAAGAAAGTTATATTAGTTTATTAAAGGGGGGCACTTACTCACTGTGGTGAGTAATAATACACATTACGTAATTTTGAATTTTACGAGGTTGGATCAAATAATGCGAAGCAAATAGAGGACCGACTTATTCAACAACTTTTTAATTACTGAATTGCCAATCGCGTTGTATAACACCCAGTAATTTGGTTTTTTGTCAAAAGTGACTGAAGATGAATTTACAAATACAATCGTATCGAATCTGCTCTAAAATCAACAAAATGAAATTCGAAGAAACCTTGTTCCGAATTGACTTTTTCAGATCAAAATATCAATTTCTTTCATCTTTACTACGATCGCATCTTTCTGTTTCTACCTTCTTGAAAATTAAGTCATGGTTATCAGAAAGTCGTAATTTAAAATATGGCACTTTTAATTCCGTAATTTGTTCATTTTATAATTAAAATAAATGATGGTTTTTTGAAAATTTCTCAATCTAATTAGTTATTTGGAGTTTTTTTATTACATTAAAATCTAAATAATAGTTTTTTTATACCTTCATCATGAATTTTGGAAGTCGTCTATTTACAGCATTAGCTGATCAAACCCCATACACGTGTATGTCAACTTGGATAAAAAAAATTTATAAAAATTATCATAAGTGAATCACCGGCATTAGTAAATCATTAGATTTGTTAGGTAATAGATAAATATTGAAATCTTGGGTAAACAGTTAATTTCAATAAATAAGTATTTCAACATAGAATCAATATACTTACGCCGCCTTCGATGTTCTTTTTGCAAGTTCCGCAAACTTTTGGTGGATCGCTCTGAAAGTAAACAAAAAAAAAACTTTAAATCATCAAGAACTTACATTCCAAGAAAATTTAAAATTAACTTTTTATTGATAGAAAAACTAGTATAGAATTTGGCCAATGTTTACCAACCTCTGGGGCTTCCCCCTGAAAATCCGTCATATTCGCCGTTATTTCGCCACTTAATTATCAGGCGACGAAATTTCACATTACTACACCTCGAATGTTGAAATATCGTGACGACTAGGGGTTTTTAAAGCTTTTCAGTTATCGATTCGTCTATTTTCAGCAGGTGGATAACAGTAACGTCCTGACGAAACTTTTGGAGCTGGTACAGGATGGCGAAGGGAAAGATAAGGAGGGTTCCACCATCAATCTCACGAAAACGATCGAAGCCCTGCAGGAGTGTCTTAATGTGAAAAAGAAAAACGCCGACATATTTAAAAAATTGTTGATGGAACACGAAAAGGGAATTAAAGCGAATGTGGAGGAAAGCGAAGAGGAAGACAAAGCACACAACGAGTAGGTAAACATTTTCGTATTATTTTGGTTTACTAAAACGAAATGCAATTAAAAAAAAAGGAGTTTTTATAAAAAATACTATAAACAAGTTTTTTTTGAGAAAACTGGCAAAACCGTTACAGTGCTAATTTACTTTTGTTAAAGTTTTTTGTTTCATGATACCTTACTTAGAAACTACATTAACCACTTCTACTAAACTGTGATCATAATTTCCCTAAAATCCCTAATTGCTGGTGGACAGAGTGATGGACACTACATATATATACCCTTTTTTCTCGAGGTTTTAACATTTGAATTCCAACTTTTATTTTTAAATCAAAATTTCGATTTTAATCTTCAGGCTTTCAAACCGAAAGTTGAAATTCGAAATTATAAAAAAAGACCCAAATTTACTAAATTCGAAATTTTAAGCAAAGGGTTAGAGATTTCGGCTTTTAACACTGAATTAAAAAAATGAGATTTTGAGTGTTATTTGAAAATTTTCACCTTTTTTTCTTTTTCACTGGGAAAAATTCGAAGTTTATAAATGTCAAAATTATTAATTCAACAAAATTTCATTTTTACCATAAATTTCAACTTTCAAAAAAACTTGAAATTTTGAATTTATAATTAAAATAATGTATTAAAAATAAAGTTCTAATAGTAAATATTTATAAGTCTACATTTCCTGGGGCAGAAAAGGTTAATTAAATTCAAAATTTTTATTAAAAAAATAGATATTTCAATATTGCAGACAAAATTGAATTTAAACTTTAAATTTTAAATTTGGGATCCAAGTTTGGGAAAAAATATAAATATTTCAGTTTCTAATATTAAATTTTAGAATGACTGATTTTTGTCTCCAACTTTATACATTTTTCCGCATTTTAACCCCAAATTTCAAGCAAAATCCCTGGAATTAAAATAGATATTTGGAGAAAAAATTCTAACTGTAAATCAAAATAGTCAGAATTTTAAGCTGAAGAGCTATGATGTCTAGATTAAGAGATCTTCAAAATATTAAGGAAAAAAGTGGAAATATTCACTAAAATAGAGAAAGAGTGGAACAGAAAATCAGATTTTGATAAAAACATTTAGATTTTCAAACATTAATATTAATATTGAAATTTGAAGCAGTAAAGTGATAATTTTCAAAGTAAACCCTCAAATCTTCAAGGAGAAGCAAACTTTTAAGTCAAATATCAAATTTTTTTTCGTATTGATTGGATGTATCAAATTTCAACATGTCCTTAATATTTTAACAAAAGTCAAAACAGTCAAAATTTTGGATAGAAAAGATGTTTTAATAAAATAAAAATTTCAACCCAAAAGGGATAAGAATTTCAAATAAAAATATTAGGATATTGAGAAAAAACTATTAAATTGAACAAAATTCAAATTTTCGAATAAGAAAGTTGAGATTATGAGTAAATAGTATTAATTTCAAGTAAAAATGTTAACAAAAACATTCTAAATTTTGAGAAAAATTAATACAAATACGTTTTGACTAATAGAATTTGAAATTAAGAGATAAACAGGTAACATTTCGAGCAGTAAAGTAAAAATTTCAGGAAAGCATTCAAAATACGACCAAAAATTTGATAATTTAAAAAAATTGTAGATTTTCTACAAAATCATAAAACTTTTAAGTAAAAAATTTGAAATATTAAGGAAAATTTTTGATTGGGAATGTTTGAGAAAAATAGTTACAATATCAAAGAAAGATTTTGGGAAAAATTGCAGTCAAAATTTCCGAAATTTAAAAAAATTAATGAAATTTTAAACAAAAATTTTGACTGGAAAAGTTATGAGCAAAACACTTAAACTATCGAGCAAAAAATAGAAATATTGAGAAATACATTAAAAATTTTCATTTAAAAAAACTACAGCCTTTTGTTCTAAGTTTCAAGTTTCGAATATAAAATGAAAATTTTGGATCTCTTAAAAAAAAGGTTTGAAATTTTGAAAATAAATTATAAATGTCAAGAAAAATAACGAAAATTCATTTCTAATCTAAAAATTCCAGTTCTTAGTACAAAATTTCGAATATAAACGCTCATATTTCGAAAAAAAGTAGAAATTTTAACATCTGTTTCTATTGCATTCATTTTTTTATTAGCCAGTTCATTATTAATATTATTATTTAGTTTCTATATTATTTAATTCTTTATCATATCATTGAAAGTTAAGTATCCTTAAAATTAAATCTTTATTGGTAATTATTAACCTCATAATATTTATTCTTCATGGTGAACTCGTATTGACCGGAAATATTATGTTTCTTAATTTTATTTAACATTTCTGCGGCCCAAACAATAAAAATTTAAATATTTCCAAACTGGGCCGAAGAAATGTTAAATAAAATTAAAAAACTCATAATATTTAACAGTTTTATAATAACTTAATAGTACATAATACGTTAGTTACAGTTAGAATACGTTAGTTACCTATCATAATACCCCAAATACAAATTTCATTTTAAAAGTTTGTTAATTTTTTATGTCATCATTGTCAATGATACGATAAAGCTTTGAATGCAACTCGATTATTAGCGATTTAAACAACCTCGGACGTGGCCAAACGACTAGGCTAACGCCTCGTCGCCTGGCAACGTCCTCGATTATTATAAATCGGATAATAATTTATTTTTATTTATTTTTATTTTTTTTAGGGTCTACCATGAAGAATAATTTATTCTTCATGGTGGACCCTTATTGGTCGGAAACATTATTATTATGCATGATAATCTCGTTACATTAATAGGTATTAGATAGTTTTAAAGTGTTCTGGTAATTTTTAATTAATAATAATAAATAGTTATTTTTTTTTTTAATTTTGAGTCACAAACAACGATTGACAACTTTAGATCCAACGCAATCGCTGCTTGGGGAAATCTATAAAAAATTACCAATCCTTAATAAAAAGTAACTGAAAATTTGGATTTGTGGAAAAAGCCCAACTTCCCGAAGAAGGTGCAGAGAATGTTTCTTTCACAAACTATGTCGAAAGAGTGAATTGAAACAAAAACTGAGAAAGGAAGTGTCAAATTTCTTTATTTAGAATTTGAAAGCAGGAATTAAATAGGATTTTAAACTGAACTAAAAAGAAACTGAAGAGCAAATTAATTTCTTTAACAAGTGAGGATAAATCTGAATTGAAAACGTACTAAGAGAGATACTGAAGATAAAATGTTTAAAATCTCATGATATTTTTTTAGGAGATTCGCAAATCAAACATGTTTGAAGCAAAACTATTGACAAACCTGAAATCTCGTGATTTTTTGTGACAAAGTCTTCAATAAAAGAAACATTTCATGATTTGATTTATTTGGGAGGCTGAAAGTAACATCTTTTTAAAGAAAGATAAAGAAATCGTAAATATTGTAATTTTTTCTAAAAATAAAAAAGTGAACTGAATTGAAGCTGCGACTTGAAATCGTCGAACTTGAAAGTAAAAACTGAAGAGGAAACAAGTCAAGTCTCGAAGCATATTTGGGAAGTTAAAAGTAATAAAAATAAGTTTTGAACAGCACTAAAGATATCGGAAATTTAAAGGAGGTCTTCAACTAAATCGAAGCTTAAGAAATAGAAACCACCTTTTTAGTGACTGAATGTAAAAAAAACGTTTTCATCTAATCTCAAGAAGAAAAATTTCAAATGTCATCATTTCTTTGAAAGAAACTAAACAAAAAAATGTTTTCAAGACTCAAGACAGCTTTGATCCATATACAAAAAACACTAACGAATGCAATGGCGTTTCTTTAGGAGGTTGCACCTAAAACACGAAAAGTTTTTTGAAGACTGAAGACAACTCCGAATCAAAAACAAAAAGCATTGAACAGTGTAACATTTCAACCCTCATTATTTTGGAGGTTGAAACTAACAAATTTTAAGCAGAACTGAAAAAAAATGAAACCTGGCAAAGTTTGTTCAAGGGAAGATAAAAAACATCCTCTATAGAACTAAAAGAAAAAACTGAAATCTTACTATTTCTTTGAGGGATAAATGTAAAAAAATGAACTAAAACAGAAACACTCAAAAGGAAAAGTTTCAAATCATAGTAATATCTTTGTTAGTTTCAATTCGAATTGAAAAGTAAAGAATCAAGAAGAAACTTTTCAGTTCTCATGATTTATTGGGAGATTAAAAGAAGAAAAATAGTTTGGAACAAAACTTATGAAATTTTAAGTGTAGGGAACTTTCTAAAAATAAAAAAAGACTTCAACTGAGTTGAAGCTTAAGAAATGGAAGCCACTCTTTTAGTGGTTGAATGTAAGAAACATTTTCATTAAATCTGAAGTTGAAAAGTTTAAAATGTCATTATTTCTTTGAAAGAAACTAAAAAAGAAAGGTTTTTTTAAAACTGAAGACCACTCAGCACCTAAAACCAAAATCACTAAGGGGAAAGTTTCAAAACTTTGTTATTTTTTTGGAAAATTGAAGCTAAAGAGTAAAGAGAACTGAAAAACTGATATCTCATGATTTTTTCGGTTAAAAATAAAAAGTGTCTTTAACAGAACCAGAAAAAAAAATGAAATCCCACTATTTGGTTACTGAATATCAAAAAAATTGAACCAAATTGAAAAAGAAAGATTTCAAATCATGAAAATAATATATTTTTATCAGTTGAAATCAACTCAGAACTTAACATTAACATCTCAAGTCTAATCATTTATTGGAAGGTTTAAAGAAAAAACTTTCTGAACTGAGCTAAAGAAATTTAAAGTGTTGTGAATTGTCTAAAAATAAAAAAATCTTCAACACATTTGAAACTTAAGGAATGGAAACAACTAAAAAAAGTTTTCAGCAGAATTAAAGCAGTCGATTTTCTTGGTTTTTCGAAAGTAAAAAACTCTTCAACTAAACTGAAACTTCTTTAGTGACTGAATGTAAAAAAAAGTGTTTATCTAATCTAAAGAGAAAAAGTATTAAATTTGATTTTTTTTGGAATAAACTGAAGAAAATAGTTTTTTTGAACACTGAACTTCAAACCGAAAATTAAAAACACTGAAGGGTGCAACTTTTTAAGTATTATAATTTCTTTGGGAGATTGAACTGTCTAATTTAAAGAGAACTGAAATTGAAATTTCGTAATTTTTTTCAGTTGATAACAAAAAACTTCCTTAATCGAATTGGAAGAAAGAAATTGAAACCTTACTATTTATTGGTGGCTGAATATTTAAAAAATGAATTAAACTGAAAAAGAAAAATTTCAAATCATAATCACGTCTCAGTTTGAAAAAAAAAACTTTTTGAACAAACCTGAAGAAATTTCAAGTGGTGTGAATTTTCTAAAAATAAAAAAGTCTTTAACTGAATTGAAATTTAAAATTTAAGAAACGGATGCTCGTTCATTGGTGGTTGAATGTAAAAAACGTTTTCATCCAATTTAAAGATGAAAAGTGTCAAATTTCATCATTTCATTAGAAAAAACTGAACAAAAGAAGTTTTTTGAAGACTGAAGAGAGCAACGCTGTCTTGGGAGACTGAACCTAAAAGACCAAACAGAACAGAAAAATATTGGAATCTTGTTATTTTTTCTGATTGAAGGTAAAAAATGTCCTCGAAAGAACTGAAAGAAAAAACTGAACTTTTACTATTTCTGTGATGGCTGAGTATGAAAACGTTTTCAAGTGAATTCAAAAGAAAAAACTAAAGAGAAAAACTTTCAGATGCCATGTTTTTTAAGAAAAAAACTTCTTTGAAGAAGTGGTGACTACCCACTCATTTCAAAGGATTCTTTGTTTTTTTTTCTGGAATTTTTGCCTGTATTTAATTAACACAAGAGACAATTAAATTTTTGCGTTTACTTTATAATATAATAAATTTTCTTTGCAGACTGAACAACACTTACCATGATTGCAATAAGGAAAATTACTTAGCGTTTAACAAACTTTCAACAATACACCTCTTTTGTTCGAACGAAATCAACCGACTGAAGATCTAAGTTTTGTTTTCAAGATTATGTGAGATTATTTTAGAACGCGTTTAATAATAAAATACTCGTATGCAGGAGTTAAATTTATTATAGGCCAATGCATAAATTAAAAATAGACGGAACGAGAGAGTAACGTGTGAAAATTTCAGAATTCTTTGTTACCCATCAACATCACTATTTTTTTTATTATTATTTTCTAGGAATTTTTGAAAAATTAGTCTAACATTGGTGTGATTTCAGACCATCAGTTACGGTTACGGGTGTGAAAAATGCCAAGCTGTATTGTATCCGGGACGGCAGTTTAAGCCAAATTGATGAAAGTGACGACCCAAAGACGAGTAAAGATATTACACCAGCGGAAACTCTGGTGAAAAAAGAGGACAGCAAAGCCGAACCGAAAGAAAATATAACTAGTCATTCTGCAGCAAAAGTCAAGAAAACGAAGCTGAGTAGGATCATCAGCAACAGCAGACCTTTGAAATTACTCCCCAAGGATTACGCCATTAACATAATTCAATACAAACTGCAGTTCCATAATTACTGCAAAGGAAATTACATGTACAGGAAAACGAAAGTGCCACCCTGGATTTTATTAGACAGGTCAGTCACTATTTCTGTTTCTATACCTCATCACATAGGACACCCTGACGATGAAAATGGGTGATTTTGCAACACACTAGGTACAAAAATTAAGGAATCACCAAAGTTTTAGGCGATTTTCGCTACCGGTCGTAAAGAAAAATTAAAAAAGCAAATTAGAACCCCAAATTTTTAGTTTTCATATCTGCAATTCAACATTTTTTTAACCTTGGCGGATTCTGATTAATTATAAAAAACCACAAATATAAAAAAATCAAATTTTGTCTTCCTTTAAAAAGGACCACGAATTTCAGAACCTTATTTTTTCAGTAGTCCCATCAAATAAGTTTTCTAGATAATTTAAATTTGTTGTGGTTTTAGAGACATGTACGATGATTTTTTACTCGGGAAATAGTGATCAAACAGGAAATGAAAGTATGCTTTTCAAAACAAAGCAGAGGTAAAAAATTGCCTAATTGACGATATTTGCTTCAATTGATATGTCAATTTGGGATTGTTTGAAGTTAAAAAGTTACAATCAATTTGCAAAGTTATGACTTTGCAAACTGATTGTAACTTTTTAACTTCAAACAATCCCAAAGGAACCCCTTTGCTCTGAATCATTAAATTTGTCGTTTTTTGCAACTTTGAGGATGAGTTACCCTTTTTTTATTGATTTTTTTAAGTTGAAAATCACTCTCTGATTCTTATTTGCAAATTTACTATTTTCTTGCAGCTTTAGGCACACAGTTTTAGACAGAAATCAAAATGTATAAAAAAAATTACAAATTTAATTCAAACATCGAAGTTTTGAAAAAATTTCGGGTAGAATTAAAGTTCACCAAAAACCAATTGAAATTTAGAAAAAAAAATTCAAATTTTGAGTCAAAGGACTAAATTTCAAATTTCCTTCATTTTCTATCTTAAACCCCAAATTTAAAAAGTCGACATCTCAAAAAAATTTTGAATTGTGAGTCACAATTAGAAAAAAGTCTAAATATTACACTTACAGTCTCAATTTCAATAAAACAATGTCAAATTTTAAATTTTAAAGCAAAAATGTCGAAACGAAGAAAAAATGTTTAAACAAAAATCTAGATTAACTTGTCATAAATCTACAAATAATGGGTAGGCTCAAGATATTGGCTGTAACTTTTTAATCTGAAAAGATTTCAAAGAATTTCTAAATTTCAAAGCGTAGCGATGATTGAATTTGCCGTTTTAGCAAAAAGTTAGTTTAAGGATGCATTTCTCCTTGTTTATGGTGAAAGTATTTTCTTAACAATAATCCTTAATTTTCCATGGAAATATCGTGAAAACAATTTAAGAAAAAAAAACAAAATTTTGAGTGTATCATGGAAAAAAAATAAAAATCGAATGTCAACGTTTAAAATTTCCACATTTATCTCAAATTTTATAAAAAAACTTCTAATTTTCATTAAAAATTCATAATTAAATTCCCGATTTGGAAAAAAGCCGAAATTTCGGGAAAAACTAAAGTTTATAAAAATAAAATTTGGTTTATTACAAAATTTTTGGACAGATTCGCGATTTTTAAGAAAATTTGGAGTGAAAAGAATATGGAATTTTCAAATTTAAACATGGAATTTTGATAAAAATTTCCTATTTCTAAAAGAGTAGCTATTAAAATTGTTCACTCAAATATTGACAACTTCTCAGATATTCCAAATTTGGAAATTTGAATTGAAATTTTGGCAATTCTGTTATGGTTTTTATTTGGAACCTTTTACTTTTGACTCAGATTTTTTTAAAAATATTGATTTTTCTTCTCTAGAAACTTTTTTGTAGAAGTTTTTTCCTACAGAAACTTTAAGTTTAAATTAGAGATTTTTGTTAAAAACTGGAAATTTTTTTCTTGTTGCCCAAACATTTAAAATAATAAATACTAAATAAGTAATAAATGATTGTGAATTTAAATCGAAATTTTAATAGATGCAGTTAATGTTTTCGAGTTTTCAAAGTTAATACTCGAAAAACTTTTTTTTTATTTTAATTTTTTTTTAAATTTTGGCTTTTTATAGAATTTGAACTTAAAATATCTAAACCATGAATATTCAAATAATTATATTGTATACCTGAGGTATACACATTTAGCATCAATTTGTTACATATACACTGCTACCACCGAGCGACTAGTCGCAAAATTGTCTCTTTATCCCATCAATTCTATTCAACGGCGATGACGCTACTTCTGTCGCGATGCGATACATCGAATTTTTAAACATCTTTTATAAACTGAAGAAGTTAGGTATTTTTTATGCTCTACCATCGATGCTGAAACGTCGATGTTTACAAACGATACATCGATGTTTTCAAAACATCGAACTATCTTTTTCATCTCTAGAGATCAGCAGGGAGGTTCGAACTCGGACCCTGCCACGCACGAACACGAAGCATACCTTCTAGACCACAGGACCACTCCAGCTTATTTTCTTGAAAGCTAAACTGGCCTGATAATTTAACCCTACCCTGAAGTTAAATTGATTATGCGAAAATGTGTACGCTATAATTGTTTAAATTATGTTTTAATTTAATTATTATTATTCCTATTCTCTACGTAAACGAAAGCTGACTATATCAGAAAAGAAAAAAACGTTGGCAAATAACGGGTAGGTGTCAATTCGAAAGACTGCATGCGACGTGCAAGATTAAAATAGAAATCAAGACAAACGCTTCACACGTAGATAATTTCGGCCTAGATATTACCAACGGCAGAGAAATAACAAGAATTAGTAACATTTGGCCGAGCGTGTGGCGATGCTGTTATATTTTTAAATAACTTTTCTTAAAATCTTCACTTATATTTTGATTTGAGTAATATTCTAACCCTCACAGTTAAATGTTTTGACTTTTTTGCTTTTGTGACCCAGTTATTTCTTTTAAAATTTGAAATAGCATAGTATATTTTTGATATTATAAAATGAGAAATGTAAGTACGGAATAATTGTGTGAATGCATTGAATAATTTGACGATGGATAGATGGAAAGGTTCAGTCAGGATTAAGGCTCGCTAGTATTAGTCGCCTGTCAACTGAGTTTAATGTAAGTAATATAAATTTTTATGTATACACCCCGCAGATATGAAATGTTTATTTTAGGTTAGTTTCAAAATAATTCTATTACTTCATATTCAATAACATCAGGAAAAATGTCAATGATCAATGTTATTTCCTAGTTTTAAGTTTTCACTTCTCTCGGCATTCCACATGACTGCCTAATTCATTTATTTTTATAACTTCACAATTAGTTATTTTTTTTAAAAACTTTTGTTACATATACGTTATTTTCTCAAAATTTCGATTTTTTTGGAAATACTAACACTTTTTTAGAAATTTCGACCTTTACTAAACATTGATTTTTTTTCCAAATTTCGAATATGCACTCAAAACTGAGAATTGTTTTCTAATTTTGTCTGTAAACTCGAAATTATTCTAATGCTTTTGATTTTTTGCAGAATTTTCGATTTGAATCACATTTTTTTTAATTTTATATCTTTATGCTCTACCTAATTATATTTTATTTATTATTTTTATTTTTTTTTTGTGGAACGGACTGGTCCTTGGTTATCTTCAAAAATTGAAATACAAATCTTGTCCCCCGAAACCAAGAAAGATTAAAAAACATAACAGAGGTTGCTCTAACGCGTTTCGATAGCCAAGCTATTATCTTCAGAGAGATGATAGCTTGGCTATCGAAACACGTTAGTGTTGTGTTTTTTAATCTTTCTTGGTTTCAAGGGAGAAGATTAGTATTTCAATTTTTTTTATTATTTTTAGTTTAGGTCTAAATTTTCTTCCCTTTATTTTAATTTTTGTTGTTTATATTAATTTTAAAAAAACAAAACCTATTTTTATTAGATGTCACGAAGTAACGTTTGAACAATTTGTCACATTAATCGTATGTCAAATTGTTTGTTCAGAAATTTGTCAACAATTTTATTTACTTATTAAAATAATTTGGAAATGTTAAAAATATCGAGAAAAAAATTAAAACTTTGAGTTTATGGACAAAATAATTGGAAAAAACTTAAACATTGAAAATGAAAATTATTTAAATAATATAATTAACATTCAAAAAAAAAAAAATTTAACAGTTCAATAATAATATCGATATTTCAAAATTAAAATTTTGAAAAAACTTAATTTCCAAATTTACACGCGAAATTTCACGAAAAATTCTAATATTTGGAAAATTAAGGAGATTCCGAAAAAAGCCAATGGCGAGGAAAAATGTGTTTCTATTTTAAAATCAACATTTTAATGAAAAAAGGGTAATAATGCGTAAATGTTGAAGAAATATTTAAAATTTTGAAAAACATTCAACATTTCCATAAAAATCATAATTTATGTAATAAAATTCTTGAAATTTCATAGTTAAAATTTCAGGATTCAAGTCAACGGAAAAATTTTAAATCTATTAAAAAACATTTTTTCCAAAAAAACTATAGTTCGAGGTTTAAATTTTAACACAAAGGGTGAAAATATCTAGAAAAATGTTGAGTTTTAGTTCGAAATTTTGAAGAAATGTGCGTGTGAATTTTTGAAAAATATTCGAAGTTTTAAAAAATCAACAACTAATATCTAGAAAAATTTCTCGAAATTTTAAATTTAAATTCAAATTTTTAACTTTTTCTAGAGATTTTGATCCTTTTTAATTAAGACATTTAAGAAAAAAAGCAAAAATTGTGCGAATTTTGAAAAAAACATTCAAATTTTCAGAAAGATCATATTTTATGTGAAAAAAAAAATTGAAGAAGCGGAAATTTCAGGATTAAAGTCAGAATGTCTGAAGGGAAATATCAAAACTATAAAAAAAAAACAATTTTATGACATAAAACTAAAGGTCGAGGTCAAAACTTTAACAATAGTTGTCAAAATCTTTAGACAGATTTTGGAAAAATGTCGCGATGTTTCAAAAGTAACGAAGTAAAGTAGAGAATAAAAAGCAAAAATGATGTAAAGTTTGAAAAAATTCAAAATTTCCAGAAAAATCATAATTTAGGTAAAAAAATATTTGAAATTTCGAAGAAGTGGGAATTGCAGAATTAAAGTCAACATTTTGTAACAAATACCAAAATTATTTAAAATAAAACAATGTTTTCGAAATAAAACTTAAGTTCGAGGTCGAAATTTTTACAGCAAAGGGTCAAAATATCTGGAAAAATTTTGAGTTTGAATTCGACATTTTGGAAAAATGTGCGAGTGTGAATTTTTAAGAACTATTCGAAGTTTCACAAATTTTCACAATTTATATTAAGCAAAATTTCTCAAAGTGCTCTTTATTTTTAAAACTTCGACCTCAAATCTTGAAGTTTTCAGCTAATTTCCAGGAGAAAATAGAAAACTGGAGCTTAAATAATCCAATTTTTCTAAATTAAGGTAGAAATTTTGAGCTCCTCATTTAAATAAATTTGAAGATATTTTTTCGAAATGTTTACTATTTTTTCAAAATTCCAATTTAAGCTCGAAATTTTCATTTTTTAGTTAGGTCTTTTTATTTCTATAAAACAAACTCGAAAGAGTAAATCAATTTTTGTTTTATAAAAGCAAGTCAAAGTCAAATCTTTGAAGAAAAACGAAAATTATTTAAAAAAAGCCTTTCAAATTTTCAACTTTAATCCCCAAATTTTGCATATTATAGCAGTTTTTCAATTAATAGTCGAATATCGAAATTGAAACGTTTAAAACCGAAATTTCTTAAATTTGAACTCAAAATGAACCAAAATTTCGAAGTTTCAACTTGAAATTTTGAAATACAAAAATTCCAGAATATTGTAATAAACGCGAAGTTTGAAATTCAAATTTCAAAAAGAACTTCATTTATTTAAAAACAATATATCTCAAAATTTTTAGTTTTAGTTTGAAAAGTCAAAATCTAGATAAGATTTTAATCTAGATTTTGGTTTTTAATTTTGAAATGCTAACATTGACATCGAAATTTTACCAAGCGAACATGAATACGCAAAATAAAATAGAATTTCCTCAAATTTTAAGCACGGTCGAAGTATTTATATTGTAATATCCAAGAAAAAGGAGTAATAGTTTTTTAATGCAGTACATACAATCGAAAGTACCATAGATATTTGGTTTTTCATTTGTTCTTATTTTTTTCGAATCAATTTCCCTAGCACATCACTGATAAAAAAAGATGTTTCAAGGAAAAAATCAAAACCATTAGAAATACCCCAATTTCGAGTTCAAAGTCTAAAAAGAGTACCCAAATATTTTGTTGCGGTGTAATATTAATTGCGCTAATTTTATGTGAATTGAACTGGTGCCAATAAAATTATGCAGATCAGTAGACGCTAATGAAAACACAACGTTTATTACAAGCTCGGTTCGTCCACAAGACTTTAGGAAAAAGAATTATGTTTTAGCAAAGGGGAGATTCCAATGGCCATTTTTGGCCGAGAGATTGTTGCCAATGGATATTTATCTGTCTCGATTACACATGCAGATGTGGCAATTAGCCAAAAGAGATGCGTGGGAAGCTTTACACCACTTAATCGACCAAAACTAACAGCGTAAACATGCCATATTTCTGATTGCGCGGATTCTCGTTAATTTATGCCAGTTTTTGTCAAGTTTATTTTAAATTTTCCGCTTTTTTCCATTAACAAATTATCACATTTCGTGTTTTTAACTCATGGAATGTTATAACTTATATTGTACAGCTTTTGTTTAATTATTTATTTAGATTTTTCCTTGCCTTACATTACCTTTCATCGAGTATTTAGTCTTCTTGCTTTGGACATGATCGGCATTAACAACCCGCAGGTCACCAAATGACCCATTCCATAATTTAAAGTGGCCTATTCAGCTCGGAAAATATCCAAATATGGAGCCCACAATATCTTTTTTTAGTCATCAAAAATATTTTGAGTATAACAAGGGGATTTTTGGTGATAGTTGTTTTGAATTATCTCGGTTTTTTTAACCTATAAATTGTGTTGGGACTTCTTTTTAATTTTCATATTTTGGATGATTTTGAGCCACAACCAAAAAAAATTCCAGCGCTTGCTTCAGAAATTATTTTGTTTTTAAATTTGTTATTATGACATCAGGCCAACAATTCAAAATTTCAAAAAGAGTGCGAAATTTATTTTTAAAATATTTGTTTAAATTTCGAGGAAGGATAGACGTTCAAAATAAAAATAAAAATGTTGAAAATTATAAGTTAACACGTTCAAAGATGTCGAAATTTTGAGTTTGAAGTTCTCAATTTAAAAACAAAATCTCAAAGTTATAAAAATGAAATTTCTAAATTAAGCACAAATGTTTGAAGGTTTCGATATTTCGAGATCAAAGTTGAAATTTTGAAAAAAAAAATCGAAACTAGAGTTATGAAAAAAAAGTCAAAATTTCGGAAACTTATAGCTAAAAATTCGACTATTAACTTGAAAGTTCGGGAAAAGGTCGATGTCTTAAATACAAGTGTGACGAAAAATTTTACAAAATGGAAAAAATTGAATTTATAATTATAATTTTATTTAAAAAGATCGACATTTAGAAAAATAAGTAAAAATGTTTAAAAAATATAGTTGAAATTTGAAAAAAAATCCTAGTGGATAGAAAATGTTTGAATTTAAGGTTTCAATTTCGAAACAGACACAAATTCCGAAAATAAAATCAAAATTTGAAGAAAAAAATGTTAGTTTCAAGTGTAAAATTAGGACATAAACAATTGATTAAAAACTGAAGCAATAAAAAAAATTAAAAGTGTAAACTTATAATTTTATGAAGTTTATGAAGCTATTTAGGAAAATAAGTTAACATTTCTAAAAAAAATCGAAAATTCGAGAAAAAAGTCGAAATATATAAAAAATTCTCCAATTTCTATGTCAAAGTCAAATTTTTTACATTTTCCAAAAAATATTTTATAAATTAAAAAATACTTAACAATTTCTTTTTCTCAAAATTTGAAGATAAAATATGAAATGTTTGTTCTTTTACTCAAAATTTTGACTTCAATACGGGCTTTTTCGACCCGTTTCTAAAACTTCAATGGTAGAGTAAAAAGATTAAAGTCGAAATTTCGAAACATAACTCAAAATTTTAATAGGAAAATAATTAAAATTTGGTGAAACTGCAAGTGGACTGAACCTGAAAAAAATCTGAAACTATTAAAATTTTGCAGAAAATCTGAAATTTACATATTACAAAATTCAAAATTATAAGTCGAAACTGCCAATTTCCAAAGTTGATATTCGGAGAAAAATTTCAAATTTTTTAAGGAATTTCTTATTTATTTTCGAATTCTGATTTTAGCCTCTTAAAGTTGTTTTTTTTTTACTTAAATGTTCTACTTCAAATTTAAAGAAAACCATTTGAGAAAAAAAACAAAATCACATTTCAATTTTGTTTGGTTTAAAAAAATATTAAAATCCAGATTTTGAAAATAAATTCTAAATATGGAGAATATCAAAAATTAGGAAAAACACTCAACTTGTTTGGAAATAAAATCCTAATTTTGAGAAACATTATTTTTCTTTTAAATTTAGAATTTTCCTGGGATTTCAATTTCATCTTAAAGCTCGAAGTTTCAACTAAAATTTTTTGGTTTTCAAGTAACAAAACTTGAAAAAATTAATTTTACAAAATAAATTCTTGAATTTTGAAATTTGCAATTTTGAGAAATTGCAGAGCAAATATTGAAATTAAAAAATTATAGTTTTCGGAGAAAAGTTCAAATTTCAAGACATATCTAGAAAAAGATTAAAATTTGAAATAAAAATCAAAATTTTGGGAAAATTGAAATTTTTGAAAAAACATTATGACAAAAAAAATTCTCAAAATTGTGGAAAATGGAGACATTCCAATTTTAAATTGGAATTTGACTTTCTCAATCAGTTGAAACCTGTAACTTAAAACTGTAAAGTTTCCAAAAAAAGTGAAAATTATTTCAAAGTCACAAAATTTCTTTCTCCTCCATACTTATTAGATCACCTATAAAGGAAAGCAATAGCCACTATTGCATTAATTAAAATAATAATAAAACATGGTCGAGTGGATTACAAGAAACTTCAAAAAAGAACTTATCACTATCAGTGATGCAAAATTTAAAAAAACAAATAAAATTATGAAAAAAAGAAAAAACTATAATATATACGATTCCTAAATGATAACATATTTACATTTAAAATGATACATTATTTTAATATTTTCGGTATCAACATTGCATGCCCAAGTTAGTTGCCCACCTGGACTTTGTACTACATGTGTATCTGATCCTCTGCATTTGAATAATTATACGATTCTCAAAAGTATTCAAAATCAAAGTAGTTCGATTCTGAAAATGTATGATTATCCCATCACTAAGTAATTCAACTTGTGAAGCGCACACACTGCAAGCATCTTCTAAAAAGGATAATTTGGCTATTTTAATAGAAAAAAGGCTTCAAAAAATCTTATAAAAAGTAAAAATACCTGCATTGGTGTGTTGGATAACTGTAAGTAAAATAATTAAAAATAAAAGCAAAATTGTAACTTTTGAAATTTCTTATCCTGGAATTAATAGTTAGAATAAATTTAGGAATAATTAATTTTAATGTAATGCAGGATGAAAATCAGCATTTTCTGAAATTGCTGCAATTATCATGAAGATAATTGTAATTTTTTAACAATGAATTGCGCCAAATGTGCATTAAAATTGAAGAAGTGCAAGCGTTTCTGCATTAGAAAGCTTTGTTAACATTTGACATATTTTTAAATTGACAAGAATTATCACAATGCATCTTATTCGCCACTCTCTCCCTTAGTTAGCTCTCTTAGTCAAATGTATCATGAGGCTTAAAGAATTATTAAGTAGCCACATTAGAATGTTTTCAGGTTCCAAAACCAAACATTTAAAAAGTTAATCAACAGTTACTTTATTATTATTTGTATAGTTACTAAAACATCTTTTTTTCTTCTTTTCAGAATATCTGAGAAAATACTTGACTTTGCACTACTAGGAATTGCAAAGGAGATAGAAGTTAACGAAATACTGGAAAATATGTACAAATCCGAATTTCAGTTATAGTTTTCTTTTGTATTTTTATAATATAGTTTAGTAAAAGACACAGCAATGTTTTACTATGTTTATTATTACATCGTCAATTAAGTAATACAGATAATAACTAAACCCTACCTAATATAAGTTAAAAAAATAATCTAAGTATGATTTGCAACTGATGACAATTCATGATTAAATATATAAAATGAAAAAAATAGTGAATGTTTACCCATCTTACTGAGTAGCAACAGGAGTGTACACCTCCGGAGGGTACTGAATGCCCAGAAGGGATCTGCAAGCCTCAAACGCAGCCAGTTTTTTAGCTGCCTTCTTGGAGGGACCTAGTGGAAAATCACATACATAAATTCACAATATTTAACTACAACCGCATAATTATACAATCAGAATGAAACAGGAAAAATGGAATGACTTTGCTAACTATACATTGCCAAAATGAAACAATTGAAAACATCGAAAATTTAAAGTGTATGCCAAGCCAGTACAGCTTAGTTGTCACATTCAACCAAACCCAATCTTTTTGGCAAATTACTATTTCACAAGTTGTAAAGCTGCAAATTCATCAATAAATCAGCAGCACTGCTCCTTGTGATGACTATAAAATAAAACAAATACGAACCTGTACCGCAGAACTCCTTCCCATCGACAGAGCACTTCATAGTAAAGGCGATATTCGGTGGGTTGCCTACTCGCGCCACTTCTTGAAATTGCGTCTGTGGCAGCATCTGGTGCAAGAGCATCAACGGATTCATAGCGTTTGCGTTGGCTGGCAACTGCTTCGCTGGTTTATGCTCTTTGGGGGCTCCATCTTCTTTGAAATTAGGGTTCTCACCCCAAGATGAAAACAACTTGAACAATGCAAAGCAGGCGACATGTTGCCATGGTAAGGGACCATCTTCATCCACTTGCATCTGCTCCCCTTCATCCTCTTTCCTGATTGAGGTGAGTTTGTGGTTTTTGACCAGATAACGGAGAGCCGTTTCGGCGGCGGCTGACTTCGCTTGAACCTTGCTTTTACCTAGAGAGAAAGCGAAATGTTTTGTTTGGTAAGTGTTATAATTAAAAGTCGATTCGGTCATGTTTTAAGCAAAAGCTTTAACATCGTTTCAAAATAATTCTGTACTGCCCAAAAAATTAACTATTTTATGTCAACTAGTTACAGTTAGTAACTCATTGTCATTCGCCTCAATTTACCATCGACTTAATGCAAGAAATTAATTAAAATCCGCGATCAGATGAAAAATAAAGCTGTACGCCCCAATACTATGGCCACTCTTATTGATGAAAAGGGGCCGACTCTCTGGTGCTTGGTAGATAAGAACCATAAAAATTGATCTTCCAAAACGGAAAAACAAAATCAGCTCTTAAAAACCTTATATACCACAATTGTAACGCTTTGTAATTTTTATAGGAAATTACACAGCTGACTTACTGTGGGTACATATTTACTAAATCAATAAGAATTTTACTTATTCAAAAAACAAAAGGCTATATTTTTAAATAAATTAACCTTTTTACAATGCAAATTAAGTTTTGATAACTTACCATATCCAACATGTTCCATGCCTTCGACCAAAACGGTTGCCTTGTGTTGTATGCCCTTCAGGTGTGGTAATGTCGAATACATTATAGATGGGATTCTTCACCAGTTCATTGAGGATCATCAGAGCGTTTTTCGGCTGAAGAATCTTGCCCAACCTCAAATTGCGCCTCCGGATTTTCTCCTTTTTAGGCAGCTTAGCTAAGAAAAAAAAACCCAATTCAAAAAAATTACCTTAAACGGTCTTTATCACGTAAAAAATTTACACATCAGCCAAACTAATTCACAACGCAATCGTGCCCTCGACAGACGCGAATCTGGAGGTCATCTGACTGCTTCAAATTTGCGCAGTGATTTGTCATCACAAAACCAACCGAACTAAGTGAAAACCAATGATTACTTACGCCCTTTAGGTCTAAAAGCCTTTTTTCCATCAGCTCCTCCTTCAGCGACACCCTGAACCTCATCCTCCATTTTCATTGATTCAATCGGTTGCGCTTGGGGCACGTTATTCTGCTTGATTTGTTGCTGCTGGGGCACCTGCTGTGGTGGCTGGTAACGTCTGCTGGACATTGTTCTGGGCAGGGAAAGTCTGTTGGGCAGGCTGAAGGACCACCGAAAAATAAATAACATTTTTTTTTCAAAGTGTTTAACTTTTACAACTTTGTTACAATAAGTTTTGTCCTCAACCCGAGAAACTAATACGCGAAGAGAGCATTTCGGCAATTAAAAAAAAAATTGTACATCCATTTACGCAAGCCATCCAAAATAAGGGGAGGACCAGGAGAAAGAAGTAAAGATAAATGGACGAAAAGAGAAAAATAAAAACGAGAATGAGAAGAAATAAAGAAAGGCAGAAGAAAGAGAAAAAAACATAAGGGGAGAGAAAGAAGCGAAAAATTATAAAAAGAAGAAAAGGGAAAATGTAGGAAATAAGAGGAGAAAAGAAAAAAGAATTAAAAAAATAATAGAAAAGGGAAAGTGGAGAAAAAATTTAGAAAAGATAATTCTCAAAGAGGAAATAAAAAAAGGCATGAAGAGGCATGAAAAGAAGAAAAAACGAAGAAAGGAAGACTACAAAACATGGAAGATAAATGAAGTATGATAAAAAAGTGGAAGGCCAAAAAGAATAACGAAGAAAAAATAAGAAATGGAACAAAAGAGTAAAGAAGCAAAGAAGGAAATGGAAAAAAGCTAAGAAAAGGAAGAATAGAAAAGATGGAAGTTAAATGAAGCAAGATAAAAAAGAAGAGAAACAAATGAGGAAAGGGGAAAAGAAAAGTAAAGAACTGAAGAAGAGTAAAGAAAGAAAAATTCAAAGAAAAGAGGTGATGAGGAAAAGAATAAAGAATAAAAAAATGGAAGATAAACGAAGAAAGAAAAGAGGAAGAGAAGAGTAAAGAAGGGAAAGGAAAAAGAAAAAAGTACAGAAAAAAAGAAGAAGAGCAACAAAGACAAAAAATAGGAAAAGTAAGGAAGTAAAAAGAGAAAAAGGAGCAAAGAAAATAAGGAAAAAGAAAGGAAAAAAAGAAGGGCGGGAATGAAGCAAGAGAAAATAGGGCAGAGAACCAAGGGGAGAAAGGGAGAACTAAAGAAGAAATAAGACAAAAAGAAAAGGAGAAGACGAAATAAAAGAGAAAAGGAAAAAACAAAAAAAGGAACGAAAGTAGCAAGGGACAAAGAAAAAGAGAGATAAATAAGACGGAAGAAAAAGAAGTGAATGGAAGAACTGTAAAATAATGAAAAAAGAAGTGTTATGGAAGGAGGCCTAAAACATGATGAAAGAAATAGGCAATTTGTCCCCAGCTTTGCATTTGACAATGTTTAGAAATTTTCCACTATAAATTCAAAACCTACAAAATTTATTTGAAATTATTGGAGGCCAAAATCAACAAGGGTCTTGTAAATGCTTCAAATAATAATAATAATAAATCAATACACTCCACCTCAAAATTTCGGGGTAAACCGCAAGCGCAAACAAAATAATTTAAATATTATAAAATCTTTTTAGTTAAAAATAATAACAAACCTGCTTAAACTGTTGGGTTGGTCCTCTGACGTTCGCGGCCACTTGTCCTTGCTGATTTTGCCCTTGTTGACCTGGTTGTTTCTGGGGCGTAAGCTATACGAGCAGGTTTAATTTTTTTCATTAATTAAAACCCTTGCGGTACCCAGCACCGATATAGGTGCATCTTTAACTGAGATGTCACATCTTACAGTTAAAGACAACGCATTTATTTATATCTTGACTCAAGATCCCGCATTTTTCGAGTCTCAAAGCATTATCGAGATTTCCACAACTATACATTGGGAACTGACAATGTTCTAGAACTAGAAACATGCGAAATTAATTTATCAGCGTTATGAAACCTTCAATCTTTTACAGACTAGAGCTTTAGAGACAATTGTCAATAGACAACGACTGCTGAGAAAGGTATTAAACAGACAAAGGATAAATAAGAGAATCTTACTGAAAAGTTAAGATGAATCATGGAATAAAACTTTAATAAAATGAAATACTGCTGCTCAAAATCATGAAAGTTTCATTAAACGATTAGTTAAAATCAATACTCTTTCGTCTCTTTAAAATCTACATGTTAAACAGTTATGCAATCCTTCAAAATAAAAATTATAACATTTGTTGACATATTTAAAAAAAGATATACATTTAAAATATTCAAAATAATGCATATTTTATATATCTTGTACTAAAATATAAAATTGATCAATCAAAGATAATTAAAATGATAAATTGCAGACAATTAAAGAAGTATTGAGAATATTATTAGAACCTTAATATTTAATTATTTTATGTTCATATACAACTGAAATATTGGCATTATACTTCAGAATTACTACTTACTGTTTACATACTAAATATGGTCAGCACTTTTTAAACATCAAAGTTATAACTGGGGTAAATTTCTTCTGATTCTAAATAGTGCAAGTGTTCAAATACGAGCATACAAATAAATTAAGGAACCAAACGTTTTGAAACAAAAATGTTGCCAAGAAGTATAAAACCAAATTATTAATAAATGATGCATCAGGAATATTTCATTTATTAACAGCTCGCAAAGGTAATGTATACGCAAATATAATAATTAAATATCAGGATTAATAACAAGGTGGTAGTCAAGATATACCCATTCACCTAGAAAAGTTTATAAGTTGTCATTATTTTCAGCCATTAAACGGAAATGTCCCCAATCTTTTTCAAAAGTTGTGCGCAACCAATAAAAATATCGAGCTAACCAAAATAAACAAAAATCACATTATCCCAATCCCAAACACAATCATATCTCGCAATTTGACCGATGTTGCGTACAACGATTAAAAGAGCGAAAGTGGGACTCCACCTTTAAGAAAAGGCTTGGCTTCCAATGACCTTATAATCTGAACTAGTGAATTTCTGTAGTGCCCTATAACAGTACTACTACCCAAGCTCCGCATAGCGATGCCACCCGACCACGGTACCACCTAACTATAAAAAAAAAGTTTTAGTCGAATAGAAAAAAATTCTGCCAGCGCGCGCCTTCTGCTCGCGAGATAAAAACGATTAAGAAAAAATGGCGTCCACCACTTTAAACATTGAAACAACAGAGAAAATCCAATGCTTAAATCATACCTGTGTGGTCGTAACGTAATTATTGCCGCCTGCAGGTTGGGGCCGTCTGCTGCCTATATTCCCTACGTTGCCTCCGCCTATCAAAAAAAAAAATCGATGCGTCGTTTTCGGCGTACGTTCGTGCGACATTATAAACTCACCGAATCCTGTATTTGGACCTCGCCGGGTATTATACGACATGTTTCTTGTCTGCTTCAAAGCTTAATCGAAGACGTTTGTGGCGTTTTGGAGATGTTAATACGAATTGGTAAACGGCGACCGGCAAATCCCCGCATGCAGCACTCACCACACTAAAACGGGAAAATGGCAGATGAAACGGGAAATAGACGCGGAATGTAGGTGGCGCCGATTGACATTAGCCAACATTTAGCCAATGAGTTGGAAGAACGTCGGATGTGACGTCACGAGACATTCTGTTCTTAATTTTAAATTGTAACTTGTTATAGGTGTAGTGTAAAGCAAACTTAAAGTTGAAAAACGTAGTCAGTGACATTTTTTTTCGTGATTTATCGAGCAAATTAAAAAAATGTTAGTTGCTTAGTAAATGTAATACAGATTCACAGTTGATTAATATTTAGTTGATACTTTCAAATTTCGACATTAAGGTAGTTATCGTGCCATAGGCCTCTTCCACTGAATTTTATAAATTGCGCAGTTATAACGGATATTATTATTTAATTATCTTGAAAATTAGATGTTGACTGACCATTTTAAGCGTGAGATGATTTAGAAATATTTACGTAGCGATACAGAATACACCATTTAGGTTGAGAAAACATCGTTTTTTAATTTTAATACAAAAACAACTTGATATATATTTTTTAATTAGGTGCGGTTTGAAGAACATGTTTTGCATGTTTACCGAAAAAATGAAAATCATTCATCATATAACAATTAAGACATCTAAATTTGAACTGTTTATTGATACTGATAAATGTGTCAAAACGAAGCAGCAACAAGCGACAATTTAAACCAATGGAATTAGAAACATTTTAGTAATATTTCTGTTCATCAATAATTATTTACTTTAGTTATTATAATTTAAGCCATTTTTTTATTCAAATTCTTTAAAAATAAAAAAAAATTTTGTCGCAAATACAAAAAACTTCTCTATGATAGCAATCGGAAAAATTGTGACATTATTATTAAAACAAACGTCAAGTATTACATGACATCACATTAGTTTACTCTAGGAATCCTCAATTTTGACGCTACGTACATAATGGCATTCACGGATTATAGAAGGATAGTGGACGATCGTAGAAAACCGCGTCGAAAAAGCGTCTAGAGAGTAGGTAGAACGTTCTCGTGACATCAGGAGTGATGGATTTCTACCAGCTCCGCTTAAAGCGGCGGGCAAGCCAGGCGACTGCCCAGGGCGCCGATATAAAAATAAAATATTTTTTTTACATTCATTATTTCATCTTTATTGTGTAATTTTGAATTTTTGCCTTTTTTACTATTTTTTTTAATTTGCAGTAAATTTGTATATTCTTGTATGAAAGGGCACCAAATTTTGTTCTGCCCGGGGCGCTCAAAACCCTAGAACCAGCTCTGATTTCTACTACCAATGAGGAACGAGCTACTCGACTTTTTTTTCTCGAAATTTCAACTTTAATCTCCGGATTTCGACTTTGATCTCAACATTTCGACTTTTTTCTCGAAATTTCGAATTTAATCTCGGATTTTCGACGTTAAACTCTAAATTTCTATACTCTTTGGTTAAGTTAAGCAGATGATAGTTGCCCATTTGCCAAAAATATTGACAGTTGGCAGTAGGGTGCGTTTAATAACTTCCATTTTTGATTACCAAAATTTTAATTAATCTCGGCATCTTAAGAAAAAAGTCGAAATTTCAAGATTAAACTGGTAGTTTCGAGATTAAAGTCGAAATTTTGAGAAAAAAAGGTCGAAATGTCGAAGAGAAAAGTCGAAATTTCGACTGATTTTTTTTTAATAGATGTCCTTTCTACCCCTTCATAATATTGTCACGGAACAACCATTTTAATCTAGAAATTTTTACGGTTTCTATAAATTTAGAAGATTCGATCAGAATTTGATTGTTTAATTTTATTTTCATACTGAAAAATTTGACACTTTTTGAAGTTTTTCGCGAAATTCTGATTTTTTTCTCTTTTGATTCAGTGCTATCAAATTTCTTTTTGACAGTCCCGATAAGCTGAAAATTTTAAACTCAAAAATTAGAGAAAAAAATTCATAACTATTAAAAGCTAATTAAAAATAATATTTCCGTAAAATCGGGTTTAATTTTGATTTTTTGATCATATTCTCAAAATTTTTACTTTGATCCTAAAAGTTTTGAATTTTTCTAAATATTTTAGTTTTGAATCTACATTATATGTCAAAATTCGAGAAAAATTGGAATATTTCAGATTGAAAATTACTAGTTTAAAGTTAAAAAATCTGCCTTTTATCAGAAAATTTCAATTTGAACTTAAAATTCCTCATTTTTTCTTTCTAAAATTTAGAATTATTTTAGGGAAATCCTCTCTATTTACGTCTTACCTTGGTATCAATAACGTGAAACGTCAATTTTGTATAAAATAAACACATTGGTGCCTTTACTACTGTTCTAGGGTTGTCAGGTTATCTCAATTTAGGAGGAAGTGTTCTGATTTTTATTGTTTGTCCCGCATCCATCGCAAAAGTCCCGCTTTTTGAGAAATTATGTAATAATACATTTTTTCGTAAAAATTACATTCGAAATTATAAGACTACTTTTCTCTGTTGACGAAATTATTTTGGAATACTTATACCGCCTTTTGGTTTTAAAAACCTGACAGCTCGATCTTGCAAATAAAATCCAACCTAAACTGCAATATGCAGCTCTCTAAGAGTGTATTATAGTGAATCATAGGTAGCCCAACTACCAACAGTTGAACCGCAAAGGCACTTAGGAAAGCGGTTGCTCTCTCTGCCGATCATTTGGGTTGGATACATCAAACTGACGAGATCTAATCTTGATATTAAAAAATGTGGCAACTGTGGAGAGGTTCTATGTTACTGTCAAAAGTTTATAGATTTATAGCAGACCCTAGATCTTTTTCTGACTATATTTGTATGCGCCAGGAATGGAAATAAGGTTAAAAACGCACCCTAATATATTTTTTGATAAAAGGTCTGTCAAAACAAGTTATATGAATCCTCCTCTTTTTGAAATTCCCACAAGTGCGATTTATCGGACCACAGAACATTTTTATGATAGCTTGGCATTACGTGCAAATCATCGAAATCTTCAAGCTTAACGTGTTTTATTACTGCAGATTCATGTTAAATTAAATTTGTCACATAAAATGGTTACGCTTAATCGGTGAAATCTTGTTTTAATAAAAAAAATCTCATGCCATTCAACGCTGGGTAGATAAATTACAGCTTATTAAAAATGACAGTTATAGATAACTAGTTTTGTGGTTAGACTTTAGTTATGTCTTTGTTGTTAACCTTAAAATTTAGTTGTCAAGTTGGACGATGGCATGTAATTTATTCAAATTGAATAATGTCCCTATAAATTCCATTATTAATTTAACTGTCTTTACACGACATGGACATCACCTAAGAGGAAAACCACCGGGAATTGCAAGATCCCTTGAACAACGCCTCCAAGGTTCCACTAAATTCATAGTTCATTCTGATTGTTCACAAACTATGTTTCAGAGCTAAATTATAAGGACCCGGCGCTGCATTACCGAGTAGATATTAGTTTACCGCCTCCCGTCTACTCCAGAAAGAATCAGCTGAAAGAACGCCTGAAAGTGCTCAGAGAAAACCATAAAAATCCCGCACTTGAAAAAACCGCAAGAGACAAGAGTCTTTCTGTTAATTTGGGAGAAGTTAGAAAAGAATGGGCGAAGTCATGTGGTCCTTACCATATGAAGCAGATAGCGGATCACTATGGGATTTTTGAACATCTTTTTGGAGAAGCCTATTTTTACCCTAGGGTCCCCTTGACCATTAATTATGAAGATAAAGATGTATCGCACCCTGTATTCTTTGGTAATGTAGTAAAACCATCAAATGCACTCGAAAAACCCACAGTGTCATTTGACTCTGAGGAAAATGATTTGTGGACACTTATATTAACAAACCCAGATGGACATCTCACTGACCAGTCCTCGGAATATATTCACTGGTTTGTCGGCAATATCCCTGGGGGTGATATTCAAAAAGGGGAAACCATAGCAGAGTATCTTCGACCTTTTCCTCTGAAGGGCACAGGGTATCATCGACATGTGTTTATTTTATTCAAACAGGAGAAACTGGTGGATTTTGCAAAGTATAAAATCTCTGGGAATTCACTAGATGTACGCAGTTTTTCAACTTTGGAATTTTACCGGGCGCTGCAGGATGACGTAACGCCAGCTGGTTTGGCGTTTTTCCAGGCAGATTGGGATTCTAGTGTTACGAAGTTCTTTCACGAGATGGAAAGCCTTGAGCCTATTTTTGAGTATGATTTTGACCCACCATACATTAGACCTCAGAAGTGGTTTGCCAAAAAGCAGCCATTTAATCTTTACATGGATAAATACAGGGATCCGAAACAGATCAATAAGGAGTTTTTAGGAAGGAAGCTGAAGAAGGTGCATCCATTTAAAAAACCAGAAGATCCTTTGCCGTATCCAAATGCTCAATACTTTGAGGGTTATGTACCGTCTTGGCTTAAGTTGGAGAAGCAGAAATCTAGGCTTAAGTGGGGTAGAATAAACGATATTGAATAAAGATGTTTATTTTAAGAATTGGCTAGTTTCATTATATTCTGAGCTTGCTTCATTGTTGGCATATCGATCATGCTTCCCTTGTAGGTGAAAGCGCCCTAAAATTGAATATTTTAAAGCAGAACTATTAGGCTGTGTAATATGAAATGAGCAAATTCAGGTTTCCAACACCCTAATTTACTTACATATTTATAACATAAATAGAAAAAAGTAAAACCATTGGTGTAATTTAAAAAGAAAAAGAAAGAAACTAAAATTTTGAAAAAGTTGAAGATACTGTAAGATCTTATTCAGATTATAGAATTTTCATATTTTTATTAAGGCAGGGGTCTGGTAAATTAATATGTACGATTTGGCTCTTGGATTTAAATGCCCTGTTGAAGGGGATTAGGAGAACAGAGATGAACGGAGTTTCGGAGGGAACTTGAGTTAGAAGTTCGGTTTACATCTTTTGAATTTGCAATCAAGGAAGCTGATAGCAGTTGATTCAGTATTCGTATTTGTTTGTAAATTTTCAAGTAGAAATTTTAACTTCTTTTTTAGAATTAGTATTTTTTGTCGCGTGTTTATACAAAATTAAAATAGAATTGATAAAAATATTATTTGAACATTTCACCTTTTTTTTTGATATTTGGTGAAATTTTAATCTTTATTAAAATTATTTTTGAAAAAAGTCAATAAGTTTAAATTGGAAATTTTAAATTATTTTCTTAAAATATAGACTTTGAAACCGAATTTCTAGAAAAAAAGTCAAAATTGCAAGATTTCTAAAATTTCCTTTTCACAAATATCTTTTTTGCTTCAAATTTTCCGATTATTTTCTTAAATTCGAATTTAGAATCTGGGATTAGAGATTTAAATCAAAATTCTAGGAAAAACTTTGAAAAAAAATTGCGATAATTCATGAATTTTGTCCAAATAAATATTTTTTTCCCTAAGAACTTTTTTACCTGAAAATTTGAGTACATTAAAATTTTAAAAATCAGTTTTTCTTTTGCAATTTTCACTTTGACTAGAAAGTAAAGACTGAAAATTTCTTTTTTCTTTCTAGAATTACAATTCCAAATAAATAAACAAAACAACTTCAGATTCAAATTGGAATTTTGAGAAAGTGGCCAAAATGTTCTCTTTAGAATTGCACTTCGAATTATGAAAAAATTTTAGGTTTGAATTGATATTTTTGAAAAATAGCAACATATTTCGAAAAACAAAATTGAATTTATGTGAAGAATTTCTCAAAATTCCCATTTTAATCACAAAAATTTGACCTTAAATTTGAATATTCGATATTCTTCTCGGCGTTTTCCATGAAATTTCCAAATCTCTAGGAAAATTTGAATAGTTTTAATTGTAAATTCAAAATTTTGAGAAATAAGCTCGGAATTGGGGAAAACTTATAAAAAAAAATCATTTGACATCTATTGGTCCTTTCAGTTCTCTAAGTAGGTAAAGTACATAGTTAGAGATAGGTAATTTAAGAATGCTTCCTTTTGCCTTTTTTGTCTCCTGTCGATTCCTTTTACAACAACATACTTTTCTGCAAAGATAGGGAAGCACAATCTTTTCTCGAAACTACGAATTTACTCTGAAAATTCTTCTTTGTTGACAGTTCGGCTTTATTCTCAAAATTCAACTTTTTTTCGAAAGATCTGACTTTTCACTTTTTTTCTTTTAATCCGTGCTTTTTTGCAATGTTTCCATTTTTTTTTAATTTGGCTTTCTATCAATTTCGACTTTTTTTCTAACAATTCGACTTTCCGAAAATGTTGACCTGGTCGTTTACTTTTTTAAAAAGTCGAACCAGAAATTTTGAAAGAAAGTCGATCTTTACAGCAAAATAAAAATTTCCAGAAAAATTGAAATTTTGAAAAACTAGGAAGTTCCAAAAACAGCAAAATTTTAGAAAAAATGAAAACTGAAATAGTTACAGTTTTCTGATGAAGTCAAAATTTCGATTTTTTTTTAAATTGAGAATTTGAAATGAGTGGAAATTTTAAAACGTCCAAGACGAGATCATTAAAAAAGAAGAAATCAAAAATATCGAAATTAAAAAAAAAAGTCGATGTCTTCAAAATAACTAAAAATGTTGAAAGTAAATATA